>JAQPPZ010005291.1:1311666-2623333 GCA_028583015.1 Wollemia nobilis | reverse complement strand
GGGCAGGAAGGTAGAGAAGCAAAAATGTCACGATATCACGACATGTCACATTTTCGTGACCAAATAAAAGAAAATAAAAGACAGGCGATTATAGGGGCCGTTACAGAGGAAATTGTCGAGTGGTGGGTATACCGAACGTCATCATTAGTTGACAAGCGGACAGATTCTACAGTGGCAGCACTGGACAAGCACATGGCACCAAGGTGCAATGAAAGCAGACAAAGATCAAGAGTCAGAAAGAAAGACGTTTCGAAGGCCGAGACAATGAAGAGGCAAGGGAAATGAAATGAAGGGTCAGAAAAGGGAAACAGAGAGTCATGCCAAAGATTTTAAAATGGGAAGCGAAGGCATGCACAAGGGGTCAAAAAACGGTTGAGACAGAGTTGTGGACGTGAAGGCAAGAGGGCCATTATGGTCCTGTTTGGGCTGTTTTTCTTCCAGGGTTAGAAAACTGCTACGACAGAGTTGCAGATGTGAAGGCAAAAGGAGAGGGTCATTATGGACCTATTTGAGCTATTTTTCTTCCAGAGTTGGAAATGCTGTAATGTAATAAACTATATTTCAGGATAAAGAACTTTATTTGGCAGATTTCTACCATTATTGTAATCTTTTTCTGAATTGTTGAATGAGAATTGAGAATTTGGTGTGAGCGATTTTGGCTCCCCCATCAAGTGGTATCAGAGCAGGAGTTCCTGAGCATGTAAACAGATCGTCAAAAGTGAGGCAGTTTGCACCAGGATCTATGGAAGAGCGAAAGTTCCTGAGTGTGTGAGCAGATCACCGAAAGTGAGGCAGTTTGCACCAGGATCTATGGAAGAGCGAAAGTTCTTGAGTGTGTGAGTAGATCACCAAAAGTGAGGTAGTTTGCACCAAGATATGTGGAAGAGCTTAGGGTTCCTGAGTGTGTGAGCAGATTGTCGAAAGTGAGGCAGTTTGCACCAGGATATGTGGTCAAGGTTTGTGAGAAGAGAGTGAGGAAGAATGCCTCCATGAAGAAACCATGGTGGTGGGAGAAATGTGGTACCTAAAGAAAGATTTCAGAGCTTTGCAGAGGCAAGTGCAAGCCCTGCAAGAGGAGTTGCGAAGAGTAGTCCAAGGAATGCTTTTGAGTTGAGAATGATGGATAATGGAGAAAAGAGCAGTGCTGAGGGTGAAGATTTTGCAATTATTGAGATGTTGAAAAAGAAGGTGATAGACCAGTACAGAAGTGAAGGTCACTTCTCAATCCACCTCGGTTGTCTGATGCAGGAGCATCCAATGGTAGCAGAGCAATCTTGCATCAAAAAAAAAAATTTCTAAGTGTTTGCCTTGATGTCACAATATCGGGACAGAGAAAAGTGTCATGATATTGCAACATGTTGCATTTTCATGACTCAGGAAGGAGAGAGAAGGTGTGGAGCAAAAATGTCATGATTTCGTGACATGTCACGAAATCGTGACCAAAAGAAGATAGGAAATGCCAGAGAAGAAAATGTCATGATTTCGTGACATGTCGCGAAATCGTGATCGAAGGAGCAAAAAGAAAGCAAGGAAGGAAACTGTCATGATATCACGACATGTCACGATTTCGTGACCCAAAATAGAGAGAGAAAGCAGAGAGCAAAGCTGTTGCGATATCGTGACATGTCTCAATTTTGTGACCCGAGAGGTGAGGAGGCAGAAAGGAAAGATGTCGCGATATCGTGACATGTCACGATTTCATGATCGAAAAAGAGAAAGAAGAGCCGAAAGGAAATATGTCGTGATATCGTGACATGTCGCATTTTCATGACCAAAGGACGAGAGAAAGCGCAAAGGAGAAAAAGTGTCACGATATCGCGACATGTCGCATTTTTACGACCAAAGGACGAGAGAAGACGCAAAGGAGAAAAGTGTCACGATATCGCGACATGTCGCATTTTCATGACCAAAAGGCAAGGGAAGGCGCAGGAGAGAAAAAGTGTCGTGATATCGCGACATGTCGCATTTTCGCGACCAAAGGATGAGAGAAGGCGCAAGGGAGAAAAAGTGTCATGATATCACGACATGTCACATTATCATGACCAAAATATGAGAGGAGGCACAGGAGAGAAAAGTGTCGTGATATCACGACATGTTGTATTTTCACGACTCGCAAAGGGCAAGAAGGCTGAAAAGCAAAAGTGTTGTGATATCACGACATGTCACATTTTTGTGACTCGCAAAGGGCAGGAAGGCCGAAAAGCAAAAGTGTTGTGATATCGCGACATGTCACATTTTTGCGACTCGCAAAAGGCAAGAAGGCCAAAAAGCAAAAGTGTCGCGATATCACAACATGTCACATTTTTGTGACTCGAAAAGGGGCAGGAAGGCAGAGAAGCAAAAATGTCACGATATCGTGACATGTTGCATTTTCGCGACCAAACAAAAGAAAATAAAAGGTAGGCGGTTATAGGGGCTATTACAAAGGAAATTATTGAGCGATGGGTATACCGAATGTCATCATTGGTTGACAGGCGAACAGAGTCTACAGTGGCAGCACTGGACAAGCACATGGTACCAAGGTGCAATGAAAGTAGACGAAGATCAAGAGTTAGAAAGAAAGATGTTTCGAAAGCCAAGACAACAAAGAGGCACGGGAAATGAAATGAAGGGTCAGAAAAGGGAGACAGAGAGTCACACCAGATATTTTAAAAGGGGAAGCGAAGGCATGCATAAGGGGTGAAAAAATGGCTGAGACAGAGTTGTGGACGTGAAGGCAAGAGGGCCATTCTGGACCTATTTGGGCTGTTTTTCTTCCAGGGTCGAAAAACTACTGTGATAGAGTTGCAGACGTGAAGGCAAAAGGAGAGGGCCATTCTGGACCCGTTTGATCTATTTTTCTTCCAGATTTGGAAATGTTGTAATGTAATAAACTATATTTTGGGATAAAGAAGTTTATTTGGCAGATTGCTACCATTATTGTAATATTTTCCAAGTTTAATGAATGAGAATTTGAGGATTTGGGCTGAGCGATTTTGGCTCCCCCATCACTATGATAGAGGACATGACAAAGTTTCATCCAAATAAAATAATGGGGAATATGCAGGTTGATATGAACTTCGTCTATTTGTAAGACGAGTATTATAAAAATAGATTTTATAACGCTAAAACAAAGATCACTGAACTTGAAGGTGTTTTGGTAGTAAGTAGAGCGCAAGAGGAGAAAACAACCATAGAGAATGAAAACTTGCACCAACAAGTGGGAGTGCATCAAAAATAAAGGTATGCAACGAGGCTAGAGATGCAAGCACTTAGAACGCAACTGGAGGCTATACAGAATCAACTGGTAGAGAAGGCCACATAGGATATAGATTTTTATTTGAAAACCATAAAGGAGTAAATCATAGATTAATATTAGAGAGCCTTTTGACTGTGTCATATCATTCATAGTTATTTTGGTATTTGTGTACACCCGTACACCCTTGTCTAGAGTTGGTGAAGCTAATAGCTTGATTTTATAATCCGATTACCAGGGTAAGGCGAAAGGTAAACAAAGAAGCACTTTTTTCTATTATCATAGATGAAGTGCAAGAAGCATTTTATTGTAGGTTGAAACCTCCTTCATATGTGATTAGTAATAAGTTGCATATAAATTAGAAAGAAGACATATATTTATCCACCATGATAAGGCATCGGTTCATGGAGATGCAGTTGATTAAAGAGCCACAACTTGGGTAGCTTCCAAATCTGCCAAAGTTGCTTATAGAGTTCAAAAGTCTAGATATTTAATCGATGTTATTGTGGATGGCTAGCCTACCGATATATTCTGTAGTTCATAAGTGGCAGGTAGCCCTAGCATAATACATATTCCAGGTGGAGTTTTACCCTCCATCAACCATGAGGTAAGTCACCAATCTGATTTAATTCGATTGGATCAATTATATATATTGAAAACTACATTTTCAACTGGAAAGGTTGCATACTGGAGAAGAGACGTTGTGCATGCATACTTCATTTATAGTATGGTATTTTTTTCCATCTACACTAGCATTTATAGTTCATCGTCGTAAGATAAATGGATGAGAAATATGAGCTTCTACTAGTATATATTTGGACTTTTGCTTTATCTGTCTAGGAGTCATTTTATAGTTTCAACCGTTTGTTTTTGGGGCCTGCAATAAAACTACTTTGTTGTGCATGTGAAAGAGTGCCATAGGAGATGAGAGAAGTAGTAGCTATAACCGAAAAGGGTGACATATTTTTTTTAACTCATGGCATAGTTGTAAGAATATATGGATTCATGGGTAAGCCATTATTGCTTCTATACTTTACCACTAAACATATTTTTTCCATGGAGGTGGTGCACCAAACAGACTATGCTAATAATGTGTATGGAGTAGGGTGCAACAAGAGGACAACTTGCAACATGCCTTTCAAGTTTGGCAGTATAGAAGTAAGCTAGGTTGGGGAGAACATGCTACTCATAGTTATGCTCCAAGACCTAGGGTTGATAGAACTACCACAACGATGGAGATATGATCCTTTGGGATTTTTTTTGAAATAATCAAGGCCAAGACCTTCCATTGTTATCCATAGCCTGATATCCAGAAGAGGTGCAATAATTTTGATGGTCCTGACTTGGAGTGGCACATTGAAAATATGATGTTGCTCCCACCATGGCATGACTATTATGAATAGGAGGCGGAGTATAATATGATGATATACAAAAATTAAATTCCTCCACCTGGACTGTTTAGTCAAGTAAAAGAAAGTTAGTCCTTGTGGACCGAGGAAAAAATTATGAACTGGTGGATAATGCAAGTTCACAGAGAAAAAATCATATCTCCTTATGGGTTGAAAATGGATGAGGCATTTTTAGATACCTATGATGAGTTTGTTAACACCTATCAACCCATTTATTTCACCAATATCTTGCCCCAAAGTTTTCAACATTATGATAGTGGAAAAAGTGGAACAAAATAAGAGCATCCGACAATTGAAGAAGAGACAACTGAAGAAGAAGAACAACAATATGTGTTTCAATGGAGGTTGCAGTGGGCGAAGCACAAAGTTGAGGTACCTTTATCAGAGAAGCAGACTATCAGATATGCACCCCCATTCTCGAAATCTACAAAAAACCAAGGACCGGTGCTACTTCTTCCTCTACTACTATAGTTTTTGTTGTCGTAGTTTCCATAGTTGCAGTTGTTTTGGTGATTGCTAATTTCCCTCCACTAGTGATAGAAACCCCAATAAGCATCACCCAGATGTTTCCATTGATTCATGAATAGTCATAAGACCAATAGAAGGAGGACCCATAGGTGGAGGTTGTTAACCTTGAGGAGGAAGCAAGGGAGCACCAGGAAGAAATCATCTTGCAGCTACTTCCATCACAGGAACACACAACATCGGTGCCTGAAGGTACATCTTCTTTATCCTCTTCTTCTTCTTCAAAGCATGTAGTGGATGTTAGTTTATTTTTGTCAGTTTCCACATCAATTTCTCCCCATTTTGGTATGCCCTTTGTGTCCATTTCGCTTCCCTCTTCTTCCCATTTGCAGGTCACTATTGCTCCTTCTTCTATTCCCCTTTCTTTGAACTCCCTTTCCTTCAGTTTATTTGCATCAGGGCCAAACCCATTCTTGCACCCTTCCCCTTCCATGGGGTTCATCGTTTTTCATGGATCGAGGCAAAATTACCCCTATTTTGTCAAAATTTCCTAGGGTTTTACAAAATTGAATTTAAATTTAGTGGCGATTTTACAAAATCGTGGGCAATTTTGGCAAATGTAAGTTGATTTTGATAGAATCAAATAATCGATTATGTTAAAATCAAGGTGATTCTGTCAAAATCAGGGTGATTTTGACAGGATCGATGGTGATTATGTCAATATCGACGATGATTATGTAATTTTAATATATATGATTTTGATGGTATGATTTTATGTATGGTTTTATGCAACAAGGTACTCTAAAAAGTAGGGAATGGTGATATGATGGACTCCAGGTGGATTTGGGAGCTTTGAGTGTAGAGGAGAGGACCACCTTGGGAGCGGTTGGTCTTAGGCATGTGGCAGAGATGCCACATATTCCTACAGATATGGTGCTACTGACAACACTCACAGAGCGATGGTACCCAGGCTCTTCCTATTTTTGGTTGCCCATAGGGGAGATGGCTCCCACACTTGAGGACGTGTGGAGGATTCTACAGGTACCTATCAGGGGTAGGGTGATTACCTCCTCCGGTAGTCGAGACCAGGCACTGTAGAGGTTAGCAGGGGCTTCTAATATCACATTGGGATCAGGAGGAGTGTCTGTCACTACTTTGAGATAGATATGGGGCATATCACCTTTGACATTAGTACTTTTTAGAGTAGTGGGTGGACTACTCCTTTGTCATCAGAGCAGTTGTAGGTTGCCTTGGTTGCTGGTAGAGGTGGTGGCAGATATGAGGGATCATCAGATCTGATTTGCATGGGGTCCTTTCATTATTTGTAGACTCTATAGGACCTTGTATAAGGTCATCTACAGGGGTGGAGTTGCCTTAGTTCTCACATCATTCCTACAGGTTTGTTGTTAGGAACATATTGCTATCAGGAGACCAGATGGATTACCGTTGGCTACAATGGAGGTAGGTAGGTTGAGGGTCTATTATTGGACTGTGAGGGTCAAGGGATGAGGAGGCTTGACTTAGATGATATTCAATGTTTTTTGGATGATCTGACAGGATATTCCATCACCTAGAGGCCATGGAGAGATCATCTAGGGTGGGCATAGGATAGAGAGGAGTTTGTAAATAAGTCGAACACCTTTTCCATTGATATTGATAATATAAATAATACAATGTCGACTGAGAATAGTCCGTTGGTTACGGAACTAACAAGTCGTGAATAGGAATAGTTACAACAATATCAACAATATGCTAATAATGAAATAACACTAACATATATGCTAACATCCCCCCTTATTACATTATTTGGGTAATAATATAACTACTAGCTACACTATCATCCCCCCATACAACAATATTTGGGTAAAGTATATATCTGCCCGCTATGCTAACATCCCCCCTTATTACATCATTTGGTTATACAAAGAGAGTTGCGAAACAATTCAAATTTGACACGTGCAAGTGCCTTAGTGAAAATGTCTGCAACTTGTGCATCTGTGGGAATGTACTGAAGCTGTATTCGATGTTTGGGAACTTTGTCTCGAATGAAGTGACATTATGTGTCAATGTGCTTGGTTTTCTCATGATGCACTAGATTCTTCACAAGTTTCAAAACACCCTGGTTGTCACAGAACAAGTGTATTGGAGATTTTGGTGGATGACCCATACTTGTCAGAATGCGATGCAACCATATCAATTCACACACAGCTTCACGTGCGACACGATATTCTACCTCTATTGATGAAAGAGCAACCACCTATTGCTTCTTCCTATGCCAAGAGACATGACCGGATCCAAGATGAAAAATATATCCTAAAGTTGACTTGCAATCATCATATGACCCGACATAGTTAGAGTCCGTGTATCCTTGCAAGAATAATTTGTTATTATTCTTGTATTCTAGGCCATATTCCATAGTACCATGGACATAATGAAGAACACATTTTGTTGCTTTCCAATGTGTGGTCTTAGGCTCTTGCATGAACCTCGAAAGATAGTTGACAACAAATACAATATTTGGCCTAGTATTGGTTAGATATATGAGACTCCCAATCAACTATCGATAGAGAGTACCATCTACCTAAGGTGAATCATCATATCGTGATAACTAAATTCCTATCTCCATCGGAGTTGCCATTGGCTTGCAATCAGTCATGCGATATTTTTCCAACAGTGTCTTGGCATATTTTTTCTGAGACACTTTGATGTAGTGCTCCTTTTGGCTTACTTCCATACCAAGACAATAATGGAGAAGTCTGAGATCTGACATCTCAAAATATTGACACAAGTCTCTTTTGACAGTAGAGATCATAGTTTCTAAACTCCCTGTAATGAGTAGATCATCAACATAGAGTACAAGCAACACTATTTCAGAACCTTGTTTCTTAAAATAGAGGTTTGCATCTGACGGACATCTCTTAAACCCATGCTGGAGGAGGTGATTATCCATTTTTATATACCAAGATCAAGGAGTTTGTTTCAAGCCATATAAGGATTTGACCAATTTACACACTTTCTGCTTTTGGCCTTCCTGTACAAATCCTTCAGGCTGAGTCATGTATACTTCTTCTTGGAGATCACCATTTAGAAAAGCACTCTTGACATCCATTTGGTGAACTTTCCACCCATAATGTGCTGCCATGGCAAAAATGACTTGAATTGTGGTCATTCGAGAAGTAGGTGCAAAAGTTTCCTCATAGTCAATGCCTTCCTTTTGAGCATAGCCCTTTGCAACAAGATGGGCCTTATGCTTATCAATTGTCCCATCTACCTTGTACTTGAATTTGTACACCCATTTGCAGCCAATGGGCTTCTTTCCTTATGGTAGATCGACAAGCTCCCAAGTTTTATTATTTTTCAAAGACTTTTACTCAGCATCCATAGCATCCTTCCATTGTGGCTTGCTAAGATCATCTTGTACAGAATTAGGTTCATGTTCATTCATTGAAGAAAAAAAAACCCTGTCATTATCTATATCCATATCCTCTATTTATTTATGTGGAGTTACATAAAGTTCCTCAAAATATTGACAAAGATCATTAACCTCACTGATATCTGTGGCTGCTCTTTCCCTTTGAGCCATACTGTGAGTACGAGGTCTATCCAAAGTCAAATCTGGTGGAGTGGATAACTTGGCGTCCCTGATTGTACTTGTATACCATTTTGGATTCTTCATTTTTGGTGATGAAGAAGATGTGGAAGGACCTCCTGTTTGTGTTGATGAAGGAAACTTCTCTTCCTTAGATTCCACAAGATCTAGGTATACATTAGATGTGCTTTGTGATGTGAAAGCTTCATCAAAAATAACATCTCTACTAACATGAATTTTCTTGGTCAAAGGATCTATCAAACGATAACCTTTAGAGTGCTCATCATAGCTAAGAAAAATGCATCTCAATGTTTTCTCATCTAGCTTCTTCCTTTTCTCTTTTGGTATTTGTATGAAATCTTGACATCCAAAAATATGAAGATGAGATATGGAGGGTTTATGACCACTCCATGCTTCTTGTGGAGTTATTCCTTTTAGGGCCTTTGTGGGTGCCCTATTCAATAGATATACTAAAGTGGTGATAGCTTCTACCCAATATTGTTGCCCAATAGTAGCTCCTGTGAGCATACAACGGACCATTTCCATAATAGAACGGTTCCTCCTCTCAGCAACTCCGTTTTGTTGAGGAGTGTAAGCAGTAGTTAACTGTCTTGAGATCCCATGCTCAGTTAAGAATGCTGAAAATTATTTAGAGGTAAACTCCCCCCCTCGATCTGAGTGGAGAGTTTTAATAGAAGTCCCTGACTCCTTCTCAACAAATTTCTTGAATTGCTGGAAGAAATCAAAAGCCTCAGACTTCATTCGAAGAAAGAAAACCCACATCTTTCTTGAGTAGTCATCTACAAATAACTGAAAATACCTCTTCCCCCCACAACTTTTGGGTATGAAAGGACCGCACAGATCGGTGTGAATCAACTCTAGAGAATTTTGTGCTCTTTTTGAGCTCTTCTCAAAAGGTACTCGATGCTGCTTTCCTGCCAAGCAGTCAGAGCACACTGGAAATGTGGAAGAAAGGGAAGGAAGACCCTTTACCATCTCATACTTACTAAGCTCAAGTAAGTAGCCAAAACTAAGATGCCCATATCTCTTGTGCCATAGGGAAGTTGCCTCCTTGGTAGAGACTATCATGGCAACATGGGGAGTAGAGATAGCATCTAGGGCAAATAAGCCATGCTTATACGAAGTTGTTGCAATCTTATTACCCTTACTGGTGATTGTACAACACTTATTGCCATCCTCAA
Source organism: Wollemia nobilis (assembly GCA_028583015.1). Taxonomy (NCBI): domain Eukaryota; kingdom Viridiplantae; phylum Streptophyta; class Pinopsida; order Araucariales; family Araucariaceae; genus Wollemia; species Wollemia nobilis. The sequence goes on along the minus strand of JAQPPZ010005291.1, from coordinate 2,613,433 downwards.
CACGAAATTTGACAACCATATTTTTATCCAGGATTTGTGTGACCGATGAAAAATTATTAGCCAATCCTGGAACATAGAGGACTTTGTCAATATGAAACTTGCCATCAGGAAGAGTGACTGAAACTGTACACTCTCCCTAAACCTTGTAGGTTTTGTCATCAACAATAGTGACAGGTCTACCCTCTTTGGCTACAAATGATTCAAACCACGATCTATCGCCAGTCATATGCTTACTAGCGCCAGAATCCACATACCATACAGGATCCTTTTCCTTGGAGGTTGTGGTCATCATGAGTACCTTGTGTGCCCATTCATAATCTGAGTCAGATTCTTCAACAACATTCACTTTGGGTTGCTTGTTTTTGTTTTGTGGTTTGTTCTGGCCTTTTTGCTTATTCTTATGCCAACACCTGTTGGTGTCATGGTTGTCTTTATCACAAATTTTGTAATACCTCTTATTTTGTTGAGGTTGTTTCCATTTTCCTTTTGAATCCTGTTGAGAATTACCTCCTCTCTAAAAATTACCTTTCTTCTTAGAACCTTGTCGGTTGGAGTATAGGACTGTATTAGAAGAATCATCCCTGTGAAGTTGGCATGCCTCCTGTTGTTGAAGCAAATTGACCAACTCAATAAAGGTAATTTATCGTTGTGACACCTGAATGGAGGTGATCAACGTATCAAAGGAATCAGGCAAAGCTCTCATGACTATGGAAGTGAGAAGTTTGTCATCCACTATATCTCCCAAAGAATTCAATTTGCCTTTCAATTCAGAAACTCTGCAAAGAAAGAGTTCAACTGTCTCACCCTATCTCAAACTCATATTGTGAAGTTGTTTTTGAAGATGAAGAATGGTGGAGTCATTATTTCCCTCATAAATGGTTTGAAGGGCATCCCATGCCTCTTTACCACTTGCTTTGTTAGCTATATGAGGTTGAACTTCATCTAAAACAAAAAAAAAATGAGCACTTTTGCTCGACTATCTTTCTTATCAAAGGTGATATGATCAGCAGTGAGAGCTGTGGATCCAACAGCTGGTGAAGGTCTTGTTGTTGCTCCAGAAACAACATCCCATAAATCTTCCATGATGAGGACTGCCTTCATTTTGTTTTTCGATGGTGTATAATTAGGACCTTTCAATAATTGATGAGCATCAGTCATTAACTTTGCAGTAGAAGCCATAGTGAAGGTTCCTTATATCACCAATTGGTCACCCTTTATATATACCTTAATGCCAGGCCGTTATACCATACAAAATACCCGCCCTTACGTGAAGGAGACTATAGGTATTGTGAAAAATAAAAAAAAATTACCCGCTCTTACGTGAGGGAGACTATAGGTAATTTTTAAAGATTATATGATACGTGGTACTTAGGCGGTACTGAAAGGGAATCGACTTGTTGATGGCACCTACCATAGAAAGTCATAAATCCTCATGCATGGGGCATAACTTCCTCTAAACACTGTGGATGTCAGAACTCTCGTCAAGATTTACACCTAAATACAAGAACGATTAGGGTAGTGGATGGAGTAAAAAAACATAGCAATATGGCAAACTTATATCTCCTCGACGATTTATAGAGAACAAGCTCAAAAGTCATTTTGGTAGCTATATTAGGCAACGGATACAGTAGTGCAATAACAACAACTTTACATGTAAGTGCTGGCCAGAGGTATCACAAATACCGAATACTGTAGTGCAATAAATTGCACGGATGGGTTTTAATAATTTCTGGGACTTAGGGAGTGAATTTGATTTTAAATTTTAATGATGTAGTGCAAAGCAAGAAAAATGCAACATACAACATAAAAGTGCCCACAGAAATAAACCACTAGGTGTCGGGCGCTGCCGAAAATGCACCTTTACAAATAATGCCAAAAAATGCCTTTGCAAAAAATTACTCATTCCCCCCCTTTGGTTTTAATTTTATTTTTTATTGCAAAAGTAAATTTTGAATCAAAGGTTTAATTAATAATAACATAATTTTATTTTTTATTTTAAAAAATCAATATAAGTTAAAATTGATTTTAAAAACAAATAAAATGAAATTATTAAAGAAATTTGAAACAAAATAAAAAAAAAATTGCGAATAAAAAATTAATACCTGTGTTGGGGGGTCGACGGGTTTTGACCCCGCGACCTCAGGATGCTAGGGCTCAGTCGAAAACCAGCCAAGCTGGCTCGTTGGCTAGGAATAGAGGTGCAGTAGGCTTTATTTTAGCTGTCCCTGCCAGTCACTTCCTTCGAAGCAGCGCCGCCCTGGTGACCAACTTTCCTACTATGCACAATCCGATGCGATGTATGGCAAAAAAATAAATAAATCCACGCCTAGATTTTTCCTTGTCTATAATTTATCCATAGTGGTGGTGACCTTTGGGTTGCAGATCATGCAAAATTTAATATGCCTAATCTCTACGCAATAGAAGAGCTCAGATTAGTACTTCAGTGAGCTTTGCGATTTGTCAAGCCAGACAAAAGGTACTATAGATCACCGATGAACAGCTATCGGACCGCCCTTGCTTCCACCTCTCATAGTGCCTAAGCATATCCACAATAGATCCAGGTCCTTGCCTCATGTCACTTCGATTGCACATGGTGCTTCATACACCCTCTACAGAACTACGACATCTGCAAATGATTTCTCTGCCTATAACCCATGAGGAGGAATGTTTTTAAAAATGCAACAATCTGCCAACCATTGCGCTATATGATCCATTGCAAATTATGATGACAATCACTACACTGGTCTGCATCTGCAAATGATTTCAATGCTAGGGTCCTCTACTTGCGACAATTTTTTTTTGCGTCTTATTACTGCTTTTTGGCTATGCAACTGTGATAAGATCTACCAGCGATGTCTAGGAGTTCCGTCAAACTTCTCTGCAGTCATGCTCGGATTATGTCTCCGTCCATCCTCTGTCGCAATCATATATCCTTCATCGCCTAGATGAGCTGGAGAACTCCCCGCTCTAATACCATGTAAACAAGTTGAACACCTTTGCCATTGATATTGATAATATAAATAATACAATGTCGACTGAGAATAGTCTGTTGGTTCTGAAACTAACAAGTCATGAATAGGAATAGTTACAACAATATCAACAATATGCTAATAATGAAATAACACTAACATATATGCTAACAAAGTTAGCTCATGTGAGACGAGTTATTTGGTTGCAAATGCATGCTGGAGAGATGGAGCTACATCGGGTGGACAGAGTTATGAGACATTTTGGGATTTAGTAGGGATTCCCTATAACTAGAGATTTTTATTTTTCTTGGACTATGCGAGATCCAACATCAGTCAGTGGCCCTCCTAATATGCGAAGGTTTCTAGATCGATATCCCAATGATGAGCCAGTTGCCACAACAGAGGGGGATGAAGCAAGATTTATAGATGATTACTATGCTTGGTATGCATCCATCCACCCTGGTCAATTGACTCTGCTTAGGGGACCCATACACAAGTAGGTAGAGAGGGTACTTCGACATCACCATGCGGCTAGTGAGCAGAGTAGCATGGGATCTGCACCACCGGGTATAAGAGTCCAAACCAGGGGTGGCTTCACATGTGGTTGAGATAGGGTACAGGATACTTTGAGGAGGAAGAGAATGAGGACCAGAGGTGGGCATTTCTCATGTTCACTTGGGGCTCCACATGTTGGGAGGAGAGAGGAGGAGAGACAGATGACTCCTCAGTAGGAGGATAGACTAGATTCCCTTGAAAAGGGGTGGATATGGGGGTTAGGGAGAGCAATACGATGGCTACTCTAAGGGGTGAGGTGGCTTGGATAAAGAGAGATAATTATTTCTAGAGGACTAGAATTGATTCTCTCGAGGCAGAGTTAGCCTAGCCTAGGGTGCAGTTACAACAGAGGGCTAAGGTTCAGGGAGTTGGAGCTCTTGGTACTACGGCTTATGAGTTGAGCAACAGTGTAGCTGATGTATTGGCTAGGGCTTCTGGATGAGCCACTTTTTATCAGGCTCTATATTTTGTAGCAGTTCTTGTGGGTCAAAGGCAGCCACTTCCTATGATGTATGAGCCTCCATATCGCTCGAGTCACTCGAGATCACACTCGATGACTAGGACTGCTACTACTACTGGGGTAGGAGAAGTTCGAGCACCTCGGCCTCCTGGTGGAGATGATGCTCATAGTGCTAGATGATCTATTTGGTTGTATTTTGATGACTGAGTATGCCGATGATAGATATTGTGGCATATCAGTCGACCCTTTTTGTATATATACTTTTGATGATATATATAGCTATATTTTGTTCTATGCAAAAAATGTCCGTGTTTATTAATTTTGCATTTTTAATTTAAATGATCATGTTTGTGTTTTGTGTTTAGAACAAACAATTTGATGTTGAAGATACATTTTTGTGAAAATGTGTTGTTGAAGAGATGAGAAATATTAATAGATTTAGCAATAAGTCTTGAAGGATGTTGTGATGTTATGTGACTGTTGTTGGAGTTCAAAGCTCGCGAAGTCATGAAGCTAATCATGTTGTTATTGCCAAATAAAGTATTTGGGTGCTTAAGAACAATCTTAAGGCTTCTTGTGATGAAAAGATAATTTTTTATGTTGTTTTGGAACAATGTGTTGATAAATGTTTTGAGAATATGTTGATTGAGCATTAAAACTTTGAAATATTATTTGCGCTAAACAATGAATTCTTAATTGTTTAAGGATAATGTCATCATCACGAAAATCAAGATGAAAATACAGGATGCTATATAATTTTTGTTTGTTTTTAAAATACAAAATTAATGTTTGATAGATCATTATATCACATGTACAAAAGTTTTTGTAATTTTGTAAATAAATGTACACATTTATTTTGAGGTATGCAAAATTAGAAGGATGACTTGCACTAAACAAGGAATTCCTAATTTATTAAGAATAATGTCATCATCGCGAAAGTCAAAAATGAAGATGAAATATGATATAAATTTTATTTTTAGAAATGTTGGATAGGAAATTTGAACTATTTAAACTATTTTGGACATAAAAATTAGAAATATGGTTTTCGCTAAGCAAGGAATTCCTAATTGCTTAGGAATAATGCCATCATCGCGAAAGCCAAAAAATGAATAATGATAAAAGAATTGATGATATTTATCTAATAAAATTCTGAAGAAATATTTTAATTTATTTCAAAGACAAATTCAAATTTATCTAGAACCAATGTGTGTGAAGTGCATTCATTATCTATTTTGATCTTATCATAATGATATAAAATCTCTCGAATAACAAATGTGTGTGCTTTGCAAAATTTATTTACCAATTCTGAGTAATAAAATGATATAGCAAACTTAAATGAACCAATGTGTGTGCATGTGAAGTATTATTTAACCATGATTTTGTGCATGCATAGGGACTGAACTACTATGCAAATCAAACCACCAAAAGCTAGCTATTCCATAAGCGAACATTGGTCTGTACAAAAGAGGTCGCTAATGTGACAGAAATGTTGCCACACGAAAAGGAATTACCCAATGTCAAGCAAGTTGGGCATAAATCACCTGTTATGGGATTTACCTCATGATTTTCGAATAACTGAGAATACCAAGGCCTCATTCACCCTTATTTTCTTCACTTTCAAGGGGTAGGGATTTTGTTCATTTTATTTTGAATAAGGGGATTTGATTGCTTTTCTTTTTCTCTTTTCGTTCTCATTTTTATTTTTTTATTTCTTTTTATTTTGATTTTTGAATTTTGCTTTTCTTGATTTTTTTTTTGGGATACTTGCTCGGATTGGCTGTAGAGCAAGGGATTTTTATTCGGGCAGGGGTGAGCTTGTCCTTTTTCCAATTCTCAAAAATTCTAGACCATACACATGATAGGATAGCAGGGGAATTTTTTTGCTCAAGAGACTAAGACTACTATGTAGTATCATTTTTTGAATTTGCAACAAATCATTTTAATGTGTAAAAGTGTACTCGGTTCAAGAAGTAGCAAGATCATTTCCCAAAACTCAAAATATTATTTAGTGAAATAATGATCTTCGATACAAGAGAGATTTATAATCATAGTGGTAAAATCAAAATAATTAATTTGTGAAATTAAGTTTATGGTTCAATATAACTTCTGAATTAATCCGAAATAAAGGAAAATATAGCTTCAAAATTGTGAAACACAACAACGAATAACAATGCAGAATGATCTGAAATATTTTGAGATTTTGATACTTTTTTATTTTTTTAGTTGTTTTATTTGATTTTTTTAATTTATTTTTTATTTTTTACTTTTAATGATGGAACTGGTGGTATATACAAGATGATATATATACATTATACAAGGTTATTTGAGTATAGCATGCCTAAGGTGGCTTAAAAATCAAAGGAGGTTTTGAAGGATAATTTGGTTGTGGTGTATATGAAATTGTTTGGTTGATAGTTGAGATTGTTGTGATGAATAATGAGATGTAGATGAAGAAAAGTGATGGACAAAATATGACAATGATAAAGAGGAATATAATAGAGAACTTGATATGATAATAATAATGAAAGAGAGAATGGAGAACAAAAGGTGGTGAATAAAAGGTAGCGATAACAAAAGCTTTGTTATAATGTAGAACAATGTAGCAAAAGATTTGAATTTTATGTGTAAAATTGATCATGTTACAAAACAAAATGTCAGAGGGATAAGAAGGTTCTTCATTCTTATCACTATCTTCCAAGTCTTGATAAGATTGAGGGAGCATATGTGAAAGATATGCATGGGTGTCATTTCGTAAACAAGGATGATCGGGTATGGATGAAGAAAAATGATTTATAGGAGGTAATTGTGACAATGGAGAATGTATAGAGCTTGATGTTTCAACTGTTAAAGATTCTTCAAATGGTGTTGGGTCACCATGTATGGTAACACTTTTATTTGCAAGGTTATACTTCAAACATTTATGAATAATGGAAGGGACAACCCTCATCGTATGAATCCAAGGACTTCTGAAAAGTAGGTTGTAAGTTGAAGTGCAAGATGCTACATAAAAAAAAGTATCCAGGATCTTCAATCCACTCTTAAGGGGAATAATTATAGTGCCTCGAGCTTTTTGAATTTCATTGTTAACATATTTTATAATAACATTTGATTCATTGAGATCTTCTTCCTTTAATTCAACTTTTTGGAATAATTGATGAGTGCATAAATTAAGAGAGGAGTCATTATCTACCATGATAGTTTTAATAGATGTTTCTTTAATAAATCCTATAATGTAAAGAGAGGAGTCTTCTTGTGGAGCAGAGGAAGGAATATCCTCATCATATAATGAAATATGGTTAACCTCAAGAGGGATTACACCATTAATTATGTTCTTAGGGAAAATATCATGAGGAACAAATTGTTGGCTAAGTATCTTGAACAAAGTTTCCCTATGAACATGAGAAATTTGTAATACTTCTAAAAGGGATATCTTTGCTTGAGGATTAATCACTTGTTGTTGGCTATCAAAGTGAATTTCAGATTGATATTTTGATGCTAAATATGGGCTTTCTATGCTAACATTCAATTTTGGATCATTCTATAGAGCCAAAGATAGTTTTTAAGGTTGGTCAAATGAGGAATCCATCTCTTGAATATCAAATTAAGTTTATTGAACTTGAGGTTGCTCATTTGTAGTTTTTATTACAATATTAGTAATATCATCATGATGGGACACATTAAGATGCAATATTTGATTGGTTTCCTGTTGTTGATAATTGAATAGGGGTTCTTGGGAGATCCCCATGTCTTGATTGATTATGGGTATTTATTGTGTAGGAGTTTATTGTTTATTGGATATTTATAATCAGTTGTAGATTGTAATTCCTTTATAGTGAAAAGACCCTCATCAATCAAATCTTGAATTGCACATCTTAAATATCTACATTTTTGTGTCATATGTCCATCCACTCTATAATATTCACAATGTAGCTCAGGTTTATACCAATCTGCTGTGGTATCAGGTTTTCTTATGGGAGGAAACTCAATACTATTTGTATCAAGTAAATGCTTGATAATTATATCCATTGGTTGATTGAGCTAAGAAAATTTACATGGTGAATATTTTTGAGAGGCTTTTGATAATAGTCTTAGGCATTCAGCCATAAAAGGACTTAATGGTTTATTACCTCTTTTTTCTTTATTATGGGTAGAATGATGATAGGAATATTGTGAAGTATGATGTGAATGCATGGTAGGATTGGAAGAAGTATTTTCTTGTTGAAATGGATGTGTTGTGTTGAAGGAAGAATGTTGAAATGGTGGAGAAGGATTGTATGTGGATCGATAGACATAATATGGATATGTGGGAGACAAGATAATATCATTATGAAGAGGATTAGAAAAGGGATTGTCTTGTTGGGGCAAGGATGAATAATGAGCTAAGTGTGATAAAGGTGATGTTGAATATGGATGAGGTTGGTCATAATCAACAAATGCATTTAGTAGAATTTTCCCAACATTACTGATGGGCTCATATTGATTTGAGTTAAGACTCATGGTTTATTTAGTACTTCTAAAAGTAATATTTGGTATCTAAAATTTAGAATTGAATCTAAAACATACAAATTTGAAATGATGATTTTTTTTTGTTTTCTTGTATATATATATATAATTTTATTTTGTTTGTTTGTTTTTGAAATCAGAAGAAATGCCTATGTATTCACGTTGAGTTCACCAAAGAATGTAGGCCTAAAATTTTTGCACTCCTTTCCTCTAGGCTAATGGATCCACACCTCAGAGGGGAATGGAAAATAGTAGAGCTACACCTCGAAAGAGAGGCACTTAGTTGTACCTTCTTATGGTGATTTTTTGACGAATTAAGGGTTCACCATGAAACTTTTAACGGTAGTTTCCATACCTAGGCTTGGAAGATGTTTGATGCATTCTTTTTATAAATATTTCTCATACACCTAAGTTTAGCCTTTATGCAACTAAAATAGCTATATGTGATTTTGATTTAATGAAGACAACAAACAGTGAATATATAATGAAATACAATGCATAAGATTAGAATTATAAGAAATTATAAGCCTTATCTGAGTTGGATGTTCGATGAATATTATGAGGGTCATAGCAGAACAAAATGGAATCTATTTTGATATAATTGCCTCTGTTCTAGATATAATATCCTGTGTTCTGATAGAATCACCTTCGATTTAACAAAATCATAGGCGATTATGTCACAATCCTACAGCAAAATAGTTGACATCAAGTAGAGGACATAAAACAATGTTTCTTGCAAATTATATCAGTTTCTCATACTCCAAGTCACAGATATATTTTAATTTCTATATGCAAATGGATATGAAATGACATGAGAATGCTATGATGACAATTCAACCTAATATGTTATGGATTTGTGCGATTATGATCTTGATTTCATGATGCAATTAATTGGAATGATGGTGAACACCAAGATGCAATATCTAAATTTGAATAATAAATTAAATGGACATGATGCAATGCATAGAAAAATATAATATTGGAAAAGAAATGCAAACAATGATTTGAATCCTTGCCCTCGGTTGATCTAAAAATATGATCGCCTACTCTCTGACAAAATTGTCTAGTATCTAACGAAATCACCTATCACTTATGTCAAAATCACCTATTGTTTCTCTCGATCGCCAGACGATTATGATGGTATTTCAAACAATTATAACTGAGACCTGCAATAACAAAATTAAACAATAAGGGTGCTAGGAAATGAAATTATAAGGCAAATTGGTACGAGGGATTCTTAAGAGAATTTTAGCAGCAATGTCAAGAGATCTGAATTCAACTTGCCAAGGGAAAGAAGGGAAAAAGGGCTAGATTAAATAGGTTAAGGAGAGATTCTAGGAAGTTAGGAGGTTAGACTAAACATGGAGGAGGTTTTGATTCCTCCTATGTTTACCACATCTAAACTGTTCACCAACCTCCTTGATCCAAACGTCGACTAAACCAGGTAAGACGTTTTAAAACAAATTGTCTTTTTAGAAAATTCGTTAAAATCCTGTTTTGGACAAAATCGTCCAATGATTTTGTCGATCGTCAGACGATTTTGTTGACCATTGGGCGATTTTGCCCAATAGTCCAACAATTTTTAGTTTGTTGGCACAAAAATTGAGGATATTGTTGTTTTACCGTTTTAGTCGACTTTTGGGTAAATTTTGAATAAATTTAATAGTTTTTATGATGTTTGGGTAAATTAAATGTGTCAATTTTACCCTACTATAGCTGCATTGAAACCGTGTTCATCAAAACTCTTTTTGAGAAGCTATCATGTGTTGTCACATCGTAGAACATATGCTCTGTACACTACCGTGTTGTCGATCGAATTAATCTTTTTCTTTCAAAATTGTGTGCTTGAAAAACATTGCATTAAATCATGCACCACCTTAACCTTAGCCCATCGTAAATTTACGATTTATTTTTTAGTTCTTGATATTTGTGATCTTTTCTCTATAACTCACGTGAATACACCTTTTTATCTCATGGAACATTAACCTCATGCTATCACATTAACCACCCATAAAGTTTTGATTCCCTTTTTATATATGATAAAAGGTCTTTAATAAAAAGACATCGGCGAGTGTTAAAGTCCTTCGACATCGAAAAATTGTATGAGGTTAACGTTCTTCGGCGGGAGGGCAATATTTAAAAGGCCCACAAAAGTTTTTTTTTAAATATTTAAATATTAAATTATATAAATCTTAAATTTAAATAATTTAAATATTAATTTATTTAAATTATTTTAAATCACATAATTTCTTTGATTATGTTCTTAATCTTGGACATCAAACCCTTTATCCATTAACTTAGAATCCATGGTCCTTTCCTTGCTATCATAAATAATTATGCACTTTTAAACTCAATATATTTATGCCTTGCACCTTTGACATCCATGACAACTCAAAAAACTCAAATTTCCAACAAAGATGAGCTTTTGCCAATATATATGTGGACTTCTACTCTGTCTAGCCAGGAGTCATTTTATAGTTTCAACCATTTGTTTCTGGGGCCCACAATAGAACTGCTTTGTGGTGCATGTGAAAGAGTGCCATGGGAGATGAGAGAAGCAGTGGCTATGATAAAAAAGTGTGACATATTTTTGTTAACTCAGGGCGTGGTCATAAGAATCTATGGCTTCACTAGAAAGACATTCCTACTTCCATACTTCACCATCAAACACGTTTTCACCATGGACGTGGTGCACAAAATAGACTATTCTAATTATGTGTATGGAGTAGGGCATGGCAAGAGGACAACTTGCAACATGCCTTTCAATTTTTGCAGTATAGAAGTAATCCAGGTCAGGGAGAACAGGTTACTCACAATGACACTCCAAGACCTAGGGTTGATAGAACTGCTGCAACGATGGAGATATGATCATTTGGGAAATGTTTTGGAAATAATCAGAGCCAAGACCTTCCATTGTTTTCCATGGCTTGATATCTAGAAGAGGTGCAATAATTTTGATGGTCTTGACTTGGAGTGAATGAAAATATGATGTCACTCCCATCATGACATGGCTGTTACAAACATGAGGTAGAGTATAATCTGGTGGTATACAAAAATTATATTTCTTTGCCTAGACTATTTAGTCAAGTAAAAGAAATTATGTCTCTATGGACCGATAAAAAAATTATGAACTGGTGGATAATGTGAGTTCACATAGAAAAATCATGTCTCCTTATGGGTTGAAGATGGATGAGGTATTTTAAGATACCTATGATGAGTTTGTTAATGCCTATCAGCCCATGTCTTTCACCAAGATCTTGCCCCAAAGTTTTCAAAATTCTGATAGTGGCAAAAGTGGAACAAAATAAGAGCACCCAAAAATTGAAAAGAGAGACCTGGAGAAGAAGAACAATAGTATGTATTTTAGCAGAGGTCGTAGCGAGCAAAGTGCAAAGTTGAGGAGGCACCTTTACTAGAGAAGTAGACTATTTGAGATGCGCCCCATTATTGAAAGCTATAAAAAACCAAGGATCTATGCTACTTCTTCCTCTACTATTGTATTTTCCATTGTTGCAGCTCCCATAGTTGTATTTGTTTTGGTGATTGCTAATTTCCCTCTGTTGGTGATCGAAGCCCCGATAAGTGTCGCCTATATGTTTCCATTGATTCATGAATAATCAGAAGACTAGCAGACATAATACCCATAGGTGGAGGTTGGTAACCTCGAGGAGGAATCAAGGGAGCAATAGGAAGTAATAATCTCACAATCGTTTCCATAATAGGAACACATAACACCGATGCCCGAAGGTACATATTATTTACCCTATTCTTCTTCTTTAGAGCATGTAGTGGTTGTTATTTTATTTCTGTCAATTTCCACATTAGTTTATCCCCCTTTCGGTATTCCATAATTGTCCATTTCACTTCCCTCCTCTTCCATTTGTAGGTCACTAATGCTCCTTCTATTCCTCTTTCTTTGACATCCCTTTATTTCAGTTTATTTGCATCAAGTTCAAACTCGTTCTTGCACCCTTCCCCTTCCATTGCCACTAACACTTTCACCAAAGTTGTAAGTACACAAGCCCCTCCCAGAGTGAGCATAACTATAGCCAAACCTAATTCCTCCACCCACTCTATTGTTTCGGTCCCTCCCCTTCTAGCCATCTCATCCGCTTTCTTTGAGCCTGACCTTTCACAAGTTTTGATACCTTTCACACAATTTTGGAGTTACAAGTACTGCCTAAGGTTGAGGTGGTACCTAAACATCCTGATGTAGAGAATATAAATCGAGCGCACCTCAATTATTTGTAGTGGTTGAAAATCCATAGGAAAAAAGAAGCACTGGATCCAGCTCAGCTGCTCAAGAAGGTTGCTTTTGATCCAGTTGCCATGGAGACCCACATAACTAGAATCACTCCCCTAGTCCAGAAGCGAAGTGGTGAAATTACGATGAGTGATTATGCTTATGATACTATGATAGAGGACATGACAAAGTTTCATCCAAATAAAATAATGGGGAATATGCCGATTGATATGAGCTTCGTCTATTTGCACGATGAGTATTATAAACATAGATTTTATAACGCTAAAACAAATATCACTGAACTTGAAGGTGTTTTGGTAGTAAGTAGAGTGCAAGAGGAGAAAACAACCACAAAGAATGAACACTTGCACCAAAAAGTGGGAGTGCATCAAAAATAAAGGGATGCAGCGAGGCTAGATATGCAAGCACTTAGAATGCAACTGGAGGCTATACAGAATCAACTGGTAGAGAAGGCCACACAAGCTATAAATTTTTATTTGAAAACCATTAAGGAGTAAATCATAGATTAACATTAGATAGCATTTTGACTATGTCATATTATTCATAGTTATTTTGGTATTTGTGTACACCCGTACACCCTTTTCTAGAGTTGGTGAAGCTAATCACTTGATTTTATAATCCGATTACTAGGACAGTGTGAAAGGTAAACAAAGAAGCACTTTTTTCTATTATCATAGATGAAGTGCAAGAAGCATTTTATTGTAGGTTGAAACCTCCTTCATATGTGATTAGTAATAAGCGGCATATCAATGAGAAAGAAGACATATATGTATCCACCGTGATAAGGCATCAGTTCATGGAGATGTAGTTGATTAAAGAGCCACAACTTGGGTAGCTTCCAAACCTGCCAAAGCTGCTTATAGAGTTCAAAAGTCTAGATATTTAATCGATGTTAGTGTGGATGGCTGGCCTACCAATATATTCTGCAGTTCATAAGTGGTAGGTAGCCCTAGTACAATGCATATGCAAGGTGGAGTTTTACCCTCTATCAGCCATGAGGTAGGGCACCAATCTGATTTACTTCGATTGGATCGATTTTATATCTTGAAAACTACATTTTCAACTGGAAAGGTTGCATACTGGAGAAGAGACGTGCATGCATACTTAATTTATAGTATGGTATTTTTTTTCCATCTACACTAGCATTTATCGTTCATCGTCGTAAGATAAATGGATGAGAAATATGAGCTTCTACCAGTATATATGTGGACTTTTGCTTTGTCTAGCTAAGAGTCATTTTAAATTTTCAATCGTTTGTTTTTGGGGCCTGTAATAAAACTACTTTGTTGTTCATGTGAAAGAGTGCCATAGGAGATGAGAGAAGTAGTAGCTATGACCGAAAAGGGTGACATATTTTTGTTAACTCAGGGCGTGGTTGTAATAATCTATGGATTCATGGGTAAGCCATTAGTGCTTCTATACTTTACCACCAAACACATTTTTTCCATGGAGGTGGTGCCCCAAATAGACTATACTAATAATGTGTATGGAGTAGGGTGTAGCAAGAGGACAACTTGCAACATACCTTTCAAGTTTGGCAGTATAGAAGTAAGCCAGGTCGAGGAGAACATTCTACTCACAGTTATGCTCCAAGACCTAGGGTTGATAGAACTACCACAACGATGGAGATATGATCCTTTAGGATTTTTTAGAAGAGGTGCAATAATTTTGATGGTCCTGACTTGGAGTAGCACATTAAAAATATGATGTCGCTTCCACCATGGCATTATTATTATGAACAGGGGGCAAAGTATAATCTGATGATATACAAAAATTGGATTCCTTCACCTGGACTGTTTAGTCAAGTAAAATAAAGTTAGCCCCTATGGGCATGAACTGGTAGATAATGCGAGTTCACAGATAAAAAATCATATCTCCTTATGGGTTGAAAATTGATGAGGTATTTTTAGATACCTATGATGAGTTTATTAACGCCTATAAACCCATTGATTTCACCAATATCTTGCCCTAAATTTTTCAACATTTTGATAGTGGAAAAAAGTGGAACAAAAGAAGAGCATCCGACAATTGAAGAAGAGACACCTGAAGAAAAAGAACAACAATATGTGTTTCAATGGAGGTTATATAGTGGATGAAGTGCAAATTTGAGGTACCTTTACTGGAGAATCGAACTATTCGAGATGCACCCCCATTTCTAAAATCTACAAAAACTAAGGATCGGTGCTACTTCTTCCTTTACTGCTATAGTTTTTGCTATCATAGTTCCCATAGTTGTAGTTGTTTTGGTGATTGCTAATTTCCTTCCACTAGTGACCGAAGCCCCGATAAGCATCACCTTGATGTTTCCATTGATTCATGAATAATCATAAGACCAATATACGGAGGACCTGTAGGTGGATATTGTTAACCTTGAGGAGGAAACAAGGGAGCAACAAGAAGAAATCATCTTGCAACCACTTCCATCATAAGAACACACAACACCGATGCCCAAAGGTACATCTTATTTACCCTCTTCTTCTTCTTCAAATCATATAGTGGATGTTAGTTTATTTTCATCAGTTTCCACATCAGTTTCTCCCCATTTTGGTATACCCTTCATGTCCATTTCGCTCCCCTATTCTTCCCCTTTGCAGGTCACTATTGATACTTCTTCTATTCCCCTTTATTTGAACTCCATTTCTTTTAGTTCATTTGCATCAGGGCCAAACCCATTCTCGCATCCTTCCCCTTCCATTTTTGCTACCACTTTTACTAAAGCTATAAGTACACAAGCCCTTCCAAGAGTGAGCGTAACTTTAGCCAAACTTGATTCCTCCACCCACTCCACTATTTTAATCTCTCCCCTTCTAGCCATCTCATCCACTTTCTTTAAGCCTAACTACTCATAATTTTTGATACCTTTCACACTATTTTTGGAGTTACAAGTACTTCCTGAAGTTGAGGTGGTACCTAAACAACCCTATGTAGAGTAGATCAATCAGATGCACCTCAGTTTGTTGTAGTGGTTGAAAAGCCACAGGTGAAAAGAAGCACTGGCTCCAGATCGACCAATCTAGAAGGTTACTTTTGATCCTGTTGCCATGGAGGTCCACATAACTAGAATCACTCCCCTAGTCTAGAAGCCATAAGGCAAAATAACGTCGAGTGATTATGCTTATGATATTGTGACACAGGACCTGATGAAGTTTGATTCAACCAAAAAATTTGGGAATATACAAGTTGATATGAGCTCCGTTTATTTGCACAACGAGTATTATAAATAGATATTTTATGATACCAAAACAAATATTGTTGAACTTGAAGGTGCTTTGGCAGCAAGTAGAGCACAAAAGGAGAAAAAAATCATAGAAAATGAACACTTGCACCAGGAAGTGGGAGTGCATCGAAAAGAAAGGGATGCAGTGAGGTTGGATATGCAAGCACTCAGAACACAATTGGAGGCTATACAGAATCAACTGGTAGAGAAGGCCACATAGGCTGAAAGTTTTTCTTTGAAAATCATTAATAAGGCTCGCCTTCGTTCGACCCAGAGTTGTGATAAATTAGTAGCCAAGGTAGTACAGGTTTTGCATTATATGTGTGTAGCTCAAATTTAGATTCATATGGGACAATTATTTATAAATAATACCAAGGATCTGCTCAAACCCTACATGGATATGGCTATCAAAATTCAAGCTTTGGATCATTCCAGCATGCACATTCACCCCTTGAGTGAAATGGATCATGCTTGGTCACCTGCAAAGGTCATCTTGCACAGTTATTTTTAGATAATGGACTTGGTGAGGAAAGGTAGAAAAATTCTCAATGCCATAGAGCAAGAGCACACTATTTCCATTATCCATTTTGATGCTCTCAATGATATGGGTTTTCTAATTTTTACTAATGAGTGGGGTGAACCTTTACTAAAAGAAATTGGAAGTGACCTAGAAGAAGTTTGTGGAGGAAACCTCAAATATTGATACCTAAGAGGAGCCCATCATAGAGCAATAGGTGTTGCAACTAATGTAAAAGTTCACCCACATGGAGATGGTATTGTTTGAGTTAACCCAATGAGCGAAGCACCTCAGCTTAGAGGACATATAGAACCTGCGGTATGTGTATGAGTCACTAAGTGTTCTTTGCCTATTTACTACACATGCTTGGAAGGAGGTAGTCATAGTATATGAGGTTACCTGCATGATATTGAAATAGTAGGAGGAGAGGGAAGCAACAGAGTGAGCAGCAGCTAAACAAGCAGTGGCAGAAGCGGAATAGACAAAAGTTCTCTGAGTAGCAGTAGAGGCTAAATATGCTAAGTAGGTAGAAGAGCAAGCTCAAATAAAGGTATCTACATCAAAAGCACCAACCAAATTAGTTGACAAAAAGACTCCATAGAAGCCCAATGGATAAAGGCCTAGGATCACTTGCATCCATACAAGTTGGATACCATGTGAGCCACCAAAAATGTTGGCAATTTTGACATATGTCACATTGTTGTTTTGTTTGTTTTGATCAAGTTTTATCAAAATATTTCAAAGGATTTTTTTATTGTAAAAATAGGTGTATATATATGTATTAATTTATGATACAATATTTTTGGCCTCTATTGACAACATTTTGAAATTAATGCTCCTTCTCATCCCTCTTTGCTTGAAACTAAAATGTGCTTGAAAAGTAAATGGAGAAGTAAAATATAATGACCCTTTCATCTAAATTAAATTCAAAAATTTTATCGACAAGTGTGTTCGATCGAATATTGGGGTAAAAGCCTCATTCACTTCACTTTAGGGTGAATGTAAACAAATAAGGAAAATAATGACATTCACCCAAAAACATTTAATATTTGGGGCGAGACCTAAGTTGAGATGACAACACTATAAAAAATGCATTCATCCCAAAGTTGGGGTGAAAGCATCATTCACTGCACTTAGGGGCGAACATCTTCAAACTTTAAGATGGCTCACCCAACCAAAGCATTGACTGGTCAAAGGTGTATTTGCCCCAACACAAGGGTGAAAGTCTCATTCGTCCCTCCTTGGGGCAAAAGCTCACCACAAATATGGATGCAGGCAAATTTTCATAAGGATAGTAGGTGACATTGAAAAGTCAAACATGCTTTCACCCTAGGTGAGGGGTGAAAGTCCTATTCTCCCCTCCCTGGGATGAAGCTACATGAAAGCACTCCATTAATGTGCCAAGGTTAATTTTGGGCCAAGTGCTACGAATCAACATTAAAAAGTTAAAGATGCATTCGTACGAATTAAAGGGCGACAGTGCCTTTTGTCCTTCTTTGGGGTGAACGTATATTTCAAAAGGAATAATGTCTCATGCGAAGCGTTTTATCCCTGGGAGGTATTTGAAGTTCTTAGTTGCCTTGTAATGGTTCGAAGCATCAAATGCAAAATCGAGAGGGAAGATGAACATCAATATAGGGGCTATTCGTAGAGAGCAAAGGCATGCATGTTGCAGGAAAAAGTATGAATAAAATAAAAACAATAAGAAGTTAAATAAAGTGCTTTCGCTTATGGCTCTATTTTGAACAATTTCAAAGTGTAAACATCGATGAAAATTGGTCAAATGCGCTTGGGTTGAATGAATACAAAAATTTAATGATTGTGGTAAAAGGAAGCTATGTTCCCTAATTTATGGATGATTTTTATGATTTCCAAGGGCACCCCCTATCAGTTTTACCTCTTTTCAAAATGGGTTCAATGTCAAGTGGATTGCCTAGGTAAGCACAGATTTCCAAAGCACGAAGGTGGCCAAAATTCAATAATTATTTCCCTGTTTTCCTCTGTTCTTGATGCATTCCCATGCACTTGTACTCAAGATTATTAACCATTCAAAGTCTTTCCCATTAAAATTGGATTACTATCACCAAAGGAAGATTTCCAAGGAGGAAATCCCTCTTGCAAGTTTTTAATCTATGAATATTTTATCTTTTTGTATATTTAATGAAAGAGGCAAAAACCTCTATAAATACTAAGCATTCCAATGTAATGAGAAGGTTAGACATTATGTAGAAAAATGATTCAAGTTATCTGCATCAATAGAATATATTTGGCCTCTAAATTTGCAAGTGATCTTGTGTGTGATTTCCTTCTATTTTTATGCATTTTTATTTTATGCTCATATTCATTGTTTGCTGTTAAGTTTAAATTCTACACCTGAATTTGAATATTTTTAGTGAGAGAGTGAGTTCTATAATACAATCTTGAAGGTTGTCTCTACAAGATTGTAAGTAAATCCTAATAAATTGTTTTATTACATGCTGCTTTAATGCTTGAGTGGAATTCCTGCTGCTAGTCTATCCCCAATCCTACACCATCGGCTTGTGGTCATATTTCCCATCTCTTTCTATCATTTATAATTTCTTTCCCATGACTCTAGTCTTAAACTAGTGTAGTATTTAGTAAGGGAGCACACCCTCTCTAGAGATTGGCATGAAGGACATTCCTTTCCTTTGACATTTCAATGTTGGCCATGTCTAGGGCACACAAACACACGTTTGTATAATTAGGTAGATATTTGACCAACACACACCAAATGTCATGTAAGATGTACCAAGTGTCATAGGAAGAGTAAGGTCCAAGAAACCTCTCCTCCTATATAATGGACTCATAGTTCCATTTATATTGTATAATCTATTCATATAATAATATATATTGAAGTTCTACTATTCATGTTCTTGAATAGATGGTATAGTACTAAAACCATCAAAAAAATTTGGAAGGCATGTGCTATGGAAATTCTAACAATATGATGGTATGTAAAATATTGAATTCTAAAATCCTCCTCAAGGTGTGGTATAGACAAGAAAAAACACTTCTAGAGAAATCTTGGATGATTCTTGATAGAGAGCGAGGTAGATTGAGTGTAGTTGCAGAAAATTGACTAGGATTTGACAAGGTTTGATTGAGAGTGTTAGATTTTGATATAGTATGTAATAGGAGATAGCAATTACAAGATGCAAAATAATATGAAAGAAAGTAAATTTGCGAGATGACTGAAATATGCTATAAAAAAAAATGATAGAAATGAATACAATGTAGCTATGGAGGAAATGGAAACTCCATGAATAAAAATATTAGACTACATTGCACCCATCACCAATATATGGTGATCTACACAACACTATGCTACTACCTACAAATATGCTACAAGCTTGTTACAATGAGGCCCTTTTTATATAAGAAGATAGGTTCCTTGGCCAACAATCTACCTAGCTTTACAAGGGACACCTTGCACATTGACACTTGTGCATTTATTACATTGCACGAAGTAACTAGATAACTTCCCCCTCAAATAATCTAATTTCCTAAGTATGTACCTAGGAAGGTACATTTATATGACCCAAATGATGTAATATACTCTATCTCAACATCCCTCTGTATTACATTATTTGGGTATTGAAGGCTTTAGTATTCAATGTGGATCTTCTTCCATTGGATGATCTTTGGCTTTTTTAGGTTCATCATCTTCTTATATCCAACCATATTTATTGTTCTCTTTGTGAGTATCTTAATTTGGTTCTAATTGCTGATGACTGAGTAGAGCATGGCGTAATTGTCCTATCATCTTCTTGATTTTGATACTTCTATGCTTCCTTTTGTGGTGTACTGATTCTTCATTTTCTCCAACTTGCTCCTCTAAAAATATGTTAGCATCATTTTGAAACACCACAATATCTTGTGAGATTTCCATTGAGTCTAGGATGTATGTATTTCCATGGATTAATCTTGTTGCTTTTATTTCACCTTGATTCATGATGAGACATGTATTAATTCCATTCATATATCCAAAATTGATTATATAGTTGTTTTCTACTAACTTGATTTTTGAAATGAGATTGAATGTTAATCCAAGAATATACAATATTTTTTGTAGCAAAAGATTTGGAAATTATTTGCTTGGTGTTACACATCCATATCCATGTATAGGATAAGTTTGACTATCTGCAATTCTTAGTCTGTAGCCTTTAACAACTTCAAGGTAGTCAAACCATTGTATATTTCCTATCATATGATGACTGGCTCTTGAGTCAATGTACCATATGTTTTCATGTTTTGTAGACTGGTTCCTGTTGGAGTAAATTTTACATTCATTATATGAAATTCCTTTTCCCATTTGAAGAAGTAGAATTATTTATGGACTATATAGAAATGAGATAGGGTTTTTTTTATAGTCTATCTTATGACTCACTTTAGGATATATGAACCCTAATTGAAGTATATAAGATTGATTTTATGAAACCTTTATTAATCCTTAGGCTTTGTAGACTTCCTTATGTCTCCCTAGTAATGAGAGTATATATACCTAATGGAATTTTAGGTTTTGTAGAAAGCTTATATCTTTCCAATGGATTTATAACTTGATAATATTTGGTAGATGCTATTATTATCAAGTTTTGTAGAATGCCTTATGACTCCCTAGTGATTTTTGGAATATGATATAGTGCTTTTGTAAAATTTAGTTCAATTTTGGGTTGATTTTGTAAAGTTTTGTAAATATCAAAATCAAATTTTCTAATACCTTATTGCTCCTATTGAACTAAGCACTTTTCCAATTTTGAAGAGGTTTTAATGTTGGATTTCTTTTGTCCCTTTTGTGAAATTTTGTATTATAAATTTCCAACCTTAGAAAAAAACCTTAATAACCTCTTTTAATATCCCTTAGGATTTTATTTTAGTGTTTCTAATTTTCAATAACCTAATTTTGTGTTGTAACCCTTATAGCTCCTAAATATGGAAAATTAGAACACAATAATATTTGCAAATATTATTAACTTAATTTATCTAGTATAAACCCTTATTACCCCAATATTTAATTAATTTGATATCTTAAATCCCTTTTAATTTTGCTTTCAATACATTTGATTTCTCCAAGTTTCAAACTTAGTATATAATCCTTATATCTTCCAAGAATGAAATCAAACTATAACGGGAATTATTCCTTACCTTGCAATGTTGATGTCTATAATTTATGACATAGTATTCATGTATGAATAATAGTAGTACAAACATATTTTACCTTGGACACTTAAACCGATAGATAGCCTTGAAGAATACAAGCTTATACTGAGAGGGGGGTGAACAGTATAAGACCACTTTTTACTTTTTATTCCAATTTAATATTATGTTGTGTAAAGATAGCATTATCAATAGAAATAATCAAAGCAATGCACAAAAAACATACACAATAGAGACATCACAATTTACATGGTTCACCCAATATGGGCTACTCCACGAAGAAAATATTTTAGTAAAACTTTCTCAATAAATATATTTGGGAATCACTTTCAATTACAATGTTTATGGATCTTTATCCAAAGGAGATGTTGATACCTAATATCAAGTTCATGGATCTCTTCCACAGGAGAACTATTTCCCCTTCTGATTTGGCTATGTGATCTTCTATAAGACTCTATCTCTCTGCTGCACTGACTAGTGGACCTCTCTCCACTTGAAGACTCCTCACTCAAATTTGTATTCAACTATGTTGGCTACTGGATCTCTATCCACTGAGACTTTGTCCTCTATACTCTATCACCTCCAAAGCTCTATCAATAGGCTCAATAAGAACCTGATCAATAGGCTCACATAGAACCTGCACAATATGCTTACATAGAACCTGCTTAACAAGCTCACACAGAACTTATCAAATCTGCTCAAGCAAGCTCACAAAGAACTTATCCAATTTTTCTCTAGCAAGCTCACAAAGAACTTACCCAATTTTTCTCTAGCAAGCTCAACAATAACTTGCCCAAATATGCTCTAGCAAGCTCACCAAGAACTTGCCCAAATCTACTCTAGCAAGCTCACCAAGAACTTGCCCAAATCTGCTCTACAAATATTTCCACAAAGTTGTCCACAAAGCTATCCCAAAATTGTCCTCAAATCTGTCCCAAAGGCCTTCTCAAAGGCTCAATCAATCATGCTCAAGTAGTACTCAAAATGAACTCAAAAATGAATGGCAATCTCAACTCAAATTAACTTTATAGAAGCATAAAGAGAATTGTTAGAGACTCAATATGTTCTAATATCACTCTCAACCCAAATCAATCTCAACTCAACTCATAGAAGCATAAAGAGAATTGTTAGAGACTCAATATGTTCTAAACTCACTCTAAACCCAAATCAATTTCAACTCAACTCAAATCAACT
Organism: Wollemia nobilis; assembly: GCA_028583015.1. Lineage (NCBI taxonomy): Eukaryota > Viridiplantae > Streptophyta > Pinopsida > Araucariales > Araucariaceae > Wollemia > Wollemia nobilis. The sequence continues at coordinate 2,590,579 of JAQPPZ010005291.1, read as the reverse complement.
TAAATAAAATCAACTCATAGAAGTATAAAGAGAATTGTTAGAGACTCAATATGTTCTAAACTCACTCTCAACCAAAATCAATCTCAAATCAACTCAAATCAACTCATAGAAGCATAAAGAGAATTATTAGAGACTCAATATGTTCTAATCTCACTCTCAACCCAAATCAACATAGAATTATGGAATAGTTTTTTTCATAGAACTTGAACAATCACTTTACATATCACTTGACTAGGCTCAATCAAATCAACTCAACCAATCACCACAAGGGAAAACTCTCTCTCACACAACCCTAGTCCAAGTATGTATCAACCAACTCAAATGTTTCCAATAATGCTCAACCACAAATCTTACATAACAATGATACTCATGTTATTTTCTAACTCAAGTTCTTTCACAACCAATGGGCTTCAACAACTATGCTTATCAAACAAGGTTTAGACACAAGTCTCAATTCATAAAACATTGAAGCATTCAACCAACCACTTTCGAAAAGGAAACCACAAAAAATCATTTTCCCTCCAATGATATTTCAGAAATCAACCACCATAAACAATCAATAGAAGAATGTGCCCATACCTTTTATGAAGATGAAAAAACCTCTTTGTAAATCTACCACAATCACAAAATTATTTTTCCAATATTCACAAGGGTTAGTAGATCACAAAATAATCAACATTACTCCACTTTTCAATAATCATCACCAAGGCCTTTAATTGCACAAATTCCTTATCTCTCCTAAAACCACTTGTACCATAAAATAAAATAAATCAAAACATTGCATAACCTTTTCACTCGCAAAACCACTTATACCATAAAATAAAATAAATCACAATATTGCATACCTTGTCACCTGATGAAAGAATTAATCCTATTGAAAAAGAACAAGGCAGACTTCATTTTTGGAACCCCTTTGCAAAATAATAAATATCTCTTTACACACACCTTATTTCTCCTTATAAATAAGTTAGTCAAGTAGCCACTCGAAATAAGCTTTTCGACGATATATAATATGCCCCCTTTTTGAAATAAATTTAAACCTTTATATATATATATATATATATATATATATATATATATATATATATATATATATATATATATATGTATGTATGTATGTATGTATATGCCATCCTCCATTAATTGCACATAGGTCGGCCCTCCATAAATTTAAACTTTAATATCTTCATCACCGGAGGTCCTTTTTCTATGAAACAAAATTTCACCTCGGCTTTTAAGAAAAGCCCTTTCCACATAAGCCCACCATGGTTTTAAATAAAATCTTTTATTTTGCCTACCTTGGTTTTCACAAAACCTTATAAATAGCCATGTTTTCCAAAATATCATAAATGCTTATTTATAAAATATTTTGGCCACCAAAACCAAATATGATCCATGTGACATCAATGACAACATAAAATGACTCAAATTAACTCAAATTTCCAACAAGCCTTGGATTTATCTTGGTTGTGGAGCTTGAAGAATGGCATCCAAATTCTATGACTTTTGGCTCCTTTTGACTAGAGATTTAAATGCTCTTTTACTTTCCACCATGCTGCAATTTGGCCCTGTGTGAAGTACTTTGGATGGATATACCCACTTCAAAATCCCTTGGTCATTGAACCCTTTAAATGGAGCAAGAATATTTGCAAATATGACAAGTGGCATGGTAGTTACACTTCATAGGTGCTTGAGGAGTAGATGGAAGTTACTAAGCACTTCTCTTGCTCCTGTATGTAACATATAAGATGTTACAATATTCTTGGTGAGTACTTGATTTCCTCTTCCAAGATGGGTGCTCCTAGAATCTTCCAAATTTGGACAAGTTGTTCGAAATTTTGAGTAATTGAGTTGTCATTGATGTCAAGAGTCAGTTTCAGTGAGCAATGCAAGAAAAAGCGATTCAAAAATCAGTGCAAAAGAAAGTCCACACCTATTTGGTCAGATTCCATTCCAGGTGGTCAGATGAAGTTTAAAGAGGCGCAAGCAAAATAATATTATAATGTTTTATTATAATATTAAAAGGGGAGGTTTAAATTAATTTTAAATTAATTTAAATAATTTCATTATTAATTAATTTAATTAACTTCTAAAGTTATTAAGTTAATTATAGATTAATTATAATTTAATCATAAAATTAATTTATGTTAATTTTTTTTTGATTGGTTGAAAGGGTGTTGAAAGGTCCCTGAACCTTGTACAAGAGATTACATGATTTCCAGATCGACCGAGGTGGTCCAAGAAATAAAGATCAAAGAACGAGCAAAATTCCACACGAGGAAAGGATTATCATGTTAATTAAAATAATCCTAAAGTTAGGATTATCAAAAATTTATTTTATAATTTGAATTCGAAAATTCAAATTATCTGTCAATATTTTCAAAGCTTGGTCTATGCATATAAAAAGGGGGGCAAGACTTCATCAAAACTCATCCATACCATTTGTATGTGCTATGCTCTCAAAAATTATGCGCAAAGGGAAGAAGTGATTCATGTTTAAAAGTTTTCGGTGGCAGACAAAAGGACAAAGAGGAGCAGAGCTCCTTATCCATCATGCTAAGGTGCTCGACTAGAGAGGTTTCATGGTCAAAACCCGCTGAGGTCATTTTTCCATAGAGAGAGGTATGCGCTCATGATTTGCCAAGGTTAATTGTTGTTTCGGATTTGCTAAAGGTTGAATAAAATCAATATTTTTGAGGGTTATAAAGTTTGATTATTGAGAATTTGAGGGAGATAAAAGGATAGGAAAATTTATTTTTGAGGGTTTGATTTTGGAGGTTGTTAATTAAATAGTGGAGATTATAAGGAGTAATTGAGTAATTAATTTTCATATGCTTTGATGATTGTTAATTTAAAAGGAGTAATAAGGTGTATTTGAGTTTGATTTTTTTTGTGATTGAGAAATATTTTTGAAGAGAGTAAGTGTGATATTTTTGTCATTTAACCATTGAAATTGGAAAAGAAGGAAATTGTGTTTAAGATAGGTTTTGAAGTCATTTTATTCATAAAAAAAGAAGGTATGGGCACATATTCCTAGTGAGTGATTGTTGAATGTTGTGAATGCTAAGTTAGAGTGAAAAGGTTTATTTGACAAACATTGTTGAGTTTGATTGTTGAAGATTTTTTTGAGTGAGGATTGATGGTAAAAACCTTGTTTTATAAGCATTGTTGGAAATATTGAGTAAAACTTTCATATGCTTGAACTAGAGTTTGTGAAATAACATGAGTATCATTGTTATGTGAAGTTGTGAAAGAACATGAGTATCATTGTTATGTGAAGTTGTGAACTATCTTGAACTAGAGTTTGTGAAATATCATGAGTATCATTGTTATGTGAGGATTACTTGATAAGCATTGTTGTTGAAGTGATTGGTTGAGTGAAGAACTTGAACTAGGGTTTGCAAAGATCACGAGTATCATTTTTAAGTGAAATTGTTTGATAAGCATTGTTGGAATTAAGTGAGTGAGTGTTCATATACTTGGACTAGGGGTTGTGAGTAAGGACTATTTCATTGAGTTATTGAGTGAGTGGAGTTGATTGAACCTAGTCAAGTAGATGTATTAAAGTGATAGTTCAAGTTCTGTGAAATAAATTGTTCTATATTCTAAATTGATTTGAGAAAGATATTGAGAGTGATTGAGTGTGAAACATATTGAGTCTCTAACAATTCTCTATATGTTTTTGTGATAAAAAAAGAGATTGAAAGTGATTGAGCATTATGGTGAATGTGAAGCATATTGAGTCTCTAACAATTCTCTATATGTTTTTGTGATATTGGATAAATTTAGTGAGGACTTGTTGAGCATATTTGAGGAAAGTATTAGAGAATACTTGTGGACATATTTTTGCGAGCTTTTATGGAAGCTTAAAATATAGAATTGAGGACAAATATTATTGAGCATATTGGACAAGTTCTATTGAGGACTTGTTGAGTAGATTGGATAAGTTCTAGTGAGGACTTGTTGAGCAAATTTGAGGAAAGTCTTAGAGAAGACTTGTGGACATATTGGTGTGAGCTTTTGTGGAAGCTTACAAGACATATTTGAGATAAGTCTTTGAGAAGACTTGTAAGTAGAGTTTATTGATTGATTTGTTCAAACCTTGAGTTAAGATTTGGGGTAGATACAACAAAGTTGATTTGTGATTAAGTCAAGATTTGTGTTGAGGCTTGAGGACAGATATTGAGGATAGATTTGTGCTAGACTAAAGGACTATATTTAGTGCAGATCATAGGATAGATATTGAGGATATATTTGTGTTAGACCAAAGGACTATGTTTAGTGCAGATTTGAGGACAAATTTTGGTGTAAATTTGAGGACAGAGTTTGGTACAGATTTGAGGATAGGTTTATGCCAGACCAGATACTGATATGGAGTAGATTTGTGCTAGATCAAAGGACTGTGTTTAGTGTATATTTGAGACAAAGCTTTGGAGGTGATAGAGGATAGAGGATTATAGTCTCTAGTGGATAGAGATCCATTAGCCAGGGTAGTGAGGATATGTATTTTGAGTGGGGATATGTATTTTGAGTTGGGATATGAGTCTTCAATGGATATAGATCCATTAGCCAGTGCAATGGACGCAACAGTTCTTCTAGAAGATAACCAGCTAAAGTAGAGGAGAAAGGAGTTCTCCTGTAGATAGAGATCCATGAAATTAATTAGGGGATTGGTGTCTCCTTTGGACAAAGGTCCATAAACATTGTAATAGGGAAAGTATTCCCAAGATATTGATTGAGAAAATTTTAGTGAAAGATTTTCTTTGTGGAGTAGCCCACATTGGGTGAACCACATTAAATTGGTGTCTCTATTGTGTGTGGTTATTTGTGCATTAATTTTATTACTATTTTTGATATTGTTATTTATACATTGCATAATATTGATTGGAAAGAAAAGTAAAAAGTGGTCTTATACTGTTCACCCCCCTCTCAGTATAAGATTGTGTTGTTCAATTGGTATCAGAGCGGGTTCCTTCAAAATAGTTTAACATCTTGAAGAAAAATATTACAAGAACACAATGGATTCTAAGAATGGATCCTCAGATAACTCAACACTAGCATTTGATGGAAGTGATTATGTATTTTGGAGTATGAGAATGAAGATTCACATTATGGCACTTGGAAATGAATATGGGAAGCAGTTGAAAATGGATACACACCACTAGCTACTCCACCTACAAATAAATATGGTAAGCTTCTACATAATTACAATTCAAAAGAAATGAATGCAGTTTTAAGAGGTTTGCATAGAATAGAGTTCATAAAGGTTATGCATTGCAAATAAGCAAAATATATTTGGGTTAAGTTGCAAAGCATATATGAAGGAGATAAAAGTGTCAAAAAGGTAAAGATATGAAATATCAAAGGAAAATTTTAATAATTAATAATGAAGGATGAGGAAAAAATTAGTGCTTATCTACTTTGTGTAGATGAGGTTGTTAACGCCATGCAAAGACTTGGACTTGAGATTGAAGAATCTAATGTTTTTGATAAGATCTTAATATCTCTCCCAAAATGATTTAGTAAAAATATCTCTGCTATAGAGGAATACAAATATGGTGATATTTTGATAAGAGATGTATTACTTGGTATACTTACAACTTTTGATATGAGAACAAAAGAGGAATCTAATCTCCGAAAGGAATCAAACTTCAAAGCTACTAAGAAGACAAAGGGCAAGAAGTCAGATTCAAGCAATGAGTCATCCAATGATGAAGAAGAAAATTATGGTAGAAATAATAAGGATTCAATAAGGTTTAAAGAAATTTTTTTTTAGATGTTTCAACTATGGAAAGTATGGTCACTATGCAACTGATTGTCAAGAAGCTAAAAATAACAATGATGAATAAAAACAAGATCATAAGAATAGGGAATCATAAATGTATAGGTACCAAAATAAAGTCAAGGATGGACAAGGCAAACAAGGAAAGAAGTTCTTTCAAATATAGAAGAGGAGTTACTATGCAGAAAAGGCAAGTAAGTACTCAAGTGATAGTGAAAATAGTTTCTCAGATAATGATAAAGATGAAGTTCTATTTCTGATAGAAGAAAAAGAAGTTAAGAAAAGGTCACCAATAATTCTCAAGTGTTTTAAATGTGGTAATTTTGGACATCTTGAAGATAGTTGTACAAAGAATGGTTTTAGTTTCAGTGATTATGAATATGAAGATACACTTGAAGGACCAAAAGAGAATATTCTAATGGCACTAGAAGAAGGAGGTGATCCTATAGAAGACAAGTCAAAAAAGAATGAAGATATTTTTAAAGGCAAACAAATAGAGGAAGAATCAGAGAAAGGAGAAGTTGATCTTGAGGCAAAGCTTATTTATGCTCTTGATACATTAAAGAAGGTAAGAAACCAAAAATCCCAACATAAGCTTCAATTTCAAGAATGTGATGAAGAGAGAGTAAATCTTATAGAGGATCTAAATAAGTCAATGGCTAAGACAAGGAAGTTCAAGGATAAGCTAGAAGCAAAGATCTTAGAATATGAAATATTAGAACAATAAGTAGCTCTACTAAGGGAAGAAATATAAAATTCTAAGGATAAGATACACAAGTTTGGAAAGAGCTCAAATATCGTAGATAATATGATCATGGCACAAAGACGGTCAACGAATAAAACAGGTCTTGGTTTTGAACATGCATAAAAGAAAAAAGAAGAAGAGTCAACCTTAAGTTCTGAAGAAGAAGAAACTTCAGAAGAAGACAATGTAAGAGAAAGTGAGACTTCTGAGGATGATTTGGACAACATAAAGTTCAACAAGGAAACAAACAATGCACAAAAGAGGAATAGATGGTATAGGAACCATCAAAGGGTAAAAGAGACTAAGAGACCAATGAGGTCAAGGCAAGGAAATTTCAATGGAAGATGTTTCTCATGTCACATATTTGGGCACAAGGCTTCACAATGCATGACACATGAAAGACAAGAATATGGAAACTTCAAAAACATGTAGCTTTTTTATGGGTATTGCTACTCATGTACTCAGTTTGGTCACAAGGCAATGAATTGCAGGATTCATGATAAGAATAGATATGGCTTCACCAGGAGAATTCCCAAGAAATTTTCACCTCCAAGGAATAACAATATCAAGTGTTATAAATGCAATAATGATGGACATACAACAAAGTGGTGTAGAGCAAAAATTCCAAAAATAAGCAGGAACAGGAACAGTCATAGGAATCAGAAGGATCATATGAAAAGAAAAGTGGACAAAGGTAAATATCAGTGCATGTTGGGAGTAGAAATACTCCTACCCTAGAATTAACCATCTCAAGAGGAGGTGGGGGAGGAGCTAAGCTAAGATACTCATTCTTAGCCGCAAGCCCCAAAGGTGACCCTTTGCAATTGATGTCAAAGGAGGAGCAGTTTCCCAGGAGGAGTAGAACATAAGAGGTCAAGAAAATGGTAAAAGATAATTAGATTGCCATCAATGACAAAGGTGGAGCTTGTTGGAAATGTTGAGTAATTGAGTTATCATTTATGTCAAGAGTCAGTTTCAGTGAGCAATGTAAGAAGAAGTGGTTCCAAAATCAGTGCAAAAGAAAGTCCACATCCAGTTGGTTAGATTCCATTACAGGTGGTTAGATGAGGTTTAAAGAGGCCTAAGAAAAATAATATTATAATATTTTATTATAATATTAAAAGGGGATATTTAAATTAATTTAAATAATTTCATTCTAATTAAATTTATTATTTAATTTAATTAACTTCTAAAGTTATTAAGTTAATTATAGATTAATTATAATTTAATTATAAAATTAATTTATGTTAATTACAATAATTTTAAAGTTAGGATTATAAAATTTATTTTATAATTTGAATTCAAAAATTTGAATTATTTGCCGACGTTTTCAAATCTTGGTCTATGCATATAAAAATGGGGGCAAGACTTTATCAAAAATCATCCATACCATTCGTATGTGCTAAGCTCTCAAAAATCGTGTGCAAAGGGAAGAAGTAATTTGTGTTTAAAAGTTTTTGATGGTAGACAAAAGGACAAAGAGGAGCAGAGCTCCTTCTCCATTGCACAACATGGTCTAGCACGATTGTAAATCGTGGGAGGTGCTAAGCGTGGCAAGCTCATTGTGCAAGGTTTGAAACCTACCAGCTTCTGTTTTGAAAAGCAGGGGTGATTTTTTTGTTGAATGTTGTGCTGTCGAGGAAGCCATAAAGGGAAAACGCTAGATTTCCTCATTGTGGAAAGACATGTAGCCCACACGGTGGGCTAGTGCCTTGCTAAGGCACTCGGTTGGAGAGGTTTCATGTTTGAAATCCACCAAGGCCATTTTTGCATAGAGAGAGGTATGCACTCATGATTTGCCAAGGTTAATTGTTGTTTTGGATTTGCTAAAGGTTGAATAAAATAAATATTTATGAGGGTTATAAATTTTATTTTTAAAGTTTGATTATTGAGAATTTGAGGGAGATAAAAGGATATGAAACATTATTTCTGAGGGTTTGATTTTGGAGGTTGTTAATTAAAGATTGGAGATTATAAGGAGTAATTGAGTAATTAATTTTTGTATGCTTTGATGATTGCTAATTTCAAAGGAGTAATAAGGTGTATTTGAGTTTGATTATTTTTGTGATTGAGAAATATTTCTTAAGAGAGTTAGTGTGATATTTTTGTCATCTAACCATTGAAATTGAAAAATAAGGAAATTGTGTTTAAGATAGGTTTTGAAGTCATTTTATTCATAAAAAGAAAAGGTATGGGCACATATTCCTAGTGAGTGATTGTTGAATTTTGTGAATGCTAAGTTGGAGTGAAAAGGATTATTTGACAAGCATTGTTGTGTTTGATTGTTGAAGGTTTTTCTGAGTGAGAATTGATGATAAAAACCTTTTTTTATAAGCATTGTTAGAAATATTTAGTAAAACTTTCATATGCTTGAACTAGAGTTTGTGAAAGATCATGAGTATCATTTCTATGTGAATTTGTGAAAGAACATGAGTATCATTGTTATGTGAAGTTATGAACTATATTGAACTAGAGGTTGTGAACGATCATGAGTATCATTGTTATGTGAGGATTACTTGATAAGCATTATTGTTGAAGTGATTGGTTGAGTGAAGAACTTGAACTAGGTTTTGCAAAGATCATGAGCATCATGTTATGTGAAATTGTTTGATAAACATTGTTGGAAATAAGTGAGTGAGTGTTCATATGCTTGGAATTTGTGAGTAAGGACTATTTCATTGAGTGATTTATTGAGTGGAGTTGATTGAACCTAGTCAAGTAGATGTATTGAAGTGATAATTCAAGTTCTGTGAAATAAATTGTTCTATATTCTAAATTGATTTGAGAAAGAGATTGAGAGTGATTGAGTGTGAAACATATTGAGTCTCTAACAATTCTCTACATTTTTATGTGATAAAAAAATATATTGAAAGTGATTGAGCATTGTGGTGAATGTGAAGCATATTGAGTCTCTAACAATTCTCTATATGTTTCTATGAGATTGGACAAGTTCTAATGAGGACTTGTTGAGCATATTTGAAGAAAGTATTAGAGAATATTTGTGGACATATTTGCATGAGCTTTTATGGAAGCTTACAATATAAAATTAAGGACAAATATTATTGAGCATATTGGACAAGTTCTAGTGAGGACTTGTGGACATATTAGTGTGAGCTTTTATGGAATCTTACAAGGCAGATTTGAGAAAAGTCTTTGAGAAGACTTGTGAGAAGAGTTGATTGATTGATTTGTTCAAACATTGAGTTAATATTTGGGGTAGATCCAGCAGAGTTGATTTATGATTAATTCAAGCTTTGTTTTTAGGCTTGAGGATAAATATTGAGGACAGATGTGTGATTGACCGAAGGACTATGTTTAGTGCAGGTTAGAGGATAAATATTGAGGATAGATTTGTGCTAGATCAAAGGACCATGTTTAGGGTAGATTTGAAGATAAATTTTGGTGCAGATTTGAGGATAGGTTTATGCCAGACCAGAGATAGAGATTGAGCAGATTTGTGCTAGACTAAAGGACTATGTTTAGTGTAGATTTGAGACAAAGCTTTGGAGGTGACAGAGTATAGAGGATGACAGTCTCCAGTGGATAGAGATCCATTAGCCAGGGTAGTGAGGATAGATATTTTGAGTGGGGACATGAGTCTTCAGAGGATAGATATCCATTAACCAATGCAGTGGAGGTCAAAATTATTCTAGAAGATCACCAGCTATATTAGAGGAGAAAGAAGTTCTCCTATGGATATAGATCCATGAACTTGATTAGGGGATTGGTGTCTCCTTTGGATATAGGTCCATAAACATTGTAATAGGGAAAGGATTCCAAAGAGATTGATTGAGAAAATTTTAGTAAAATATTTTCTCTATGGAGTAGCCCACATTGGGTGAACCACATTAAATTGATGTCTCTATTGTGTGTGGTTATTTGTACATTGCTTTGATTATTGCTATTGATATTGTTATATATACATTGCATAATATTTATTGGAAAGAAAAGTAAAAAGTGGTCTTATACTGTTCACCCCCCTCTCAATATAAGCTTGTGTTATTCAATTGGTATCAGAGTGGGTTCCTTAGAAAGAGTTTAATAGCTTGAAGGAAAAGCTTACAAGAACACAATAGATTCTAAGAATGGATCCTCAAATAATTCAACACCAGTATTTGATGGAAGTGATTATGTATGGAGTATGAGAATGAAGATTCACCTAATGGCACTTTGCAATGAAATATGAGAAGCAATTGAAAATGGATACACACCACCAACTACTCCACCTACAGATAAATATAGTAAGCTTCTACATAATTACAATTCAAAAGTAATGAATATATTTTTAAGAGGTTTACATAGAACAAAGTTCATAAAGGTTATGTATTGTGTAGCACCCTAAAATTGGTGCAGTAAAATTATAAAATTTACATTCACCTTAGTAAATAATTTTAAAATCAAATTTAACCTCCCAAACCGCCCGTTAACCGTTAGGTATTCCGTTTCCCCTTTTTCTGTGCTAATTTTAGAGGTTGTTTTGACCGTTTGATGATATCGTCGTTGATTAGATGATATCACCCCAGATTTGACGATTTCGTCTGGACTAGGACGTCCAGACGATCTTGTCGCAAAACTGAATTTGCATAGTTGGAATCTGGTCCAACGGGTCTCCAATCTGGGCAGAAGTGTGTTTGCATCGTTGGGACCCTCCCCCATTGGAGATCTCCCAAATTGGGATGATCTCCAACCTCCTACCTACTCCCTCTAAGCCTATTTAACCTCTAGGATTTTCCCTCCCCAACCCCTTGGCTAAAATTCTTGGTAAATTGATTCCCCCTACATTGAAACATCCCTACTTTGCATTTGAATTAGTTTCATATTATTTTGTTGTAGGTACAACATTATTTTTCAACCGAAGCCAGCACCCATCATCGCCAACGAACCTGTCCAGATCGAAGGCGATCCTATCAAATACGAGACGATTTCGTACTGATGCGAGACGATCTCGATTGTAATCCACATTGAGGCAATCGGTGCCTGGAGTTTGTTTTTCTCACCTTTTTCTCTGTCATCTTATGCTGCAAATTAGACAATTTATTCAGTTTTTACATTATTTTGCATCTGGAGTTCACCCATTTAGCCTAGATTGCATATTAAGATCATGTTTTGTCATTTAAGTACAGTAATTTGCTTTAATTTCTATTCTTAAATATTTTTCAGTATTCATATTGCTATTTGGTGTAATTTGCCTCTATTTGCATAGTAGGATTTCTTGTATTTTGCATCTATTTTTTGTTTTGCAGGTTTTTGATGAATTTGTCTGACGAATTCGTCAGATCTCGGACGAATCTGTCGTTTCGGACGATTCTGTCAGATTGCAGGCGATTCTATCGAATTCCAGATGATCCAGACTACCTCAAACATCAAAATCTTCTTTAGACATCCGGATCAGGTATTCCCCGTTTTCCTCCTGTAAATTCTCTATTTTTTGCTTTCAAATTTGTTTGTTGTATTCATGAAAATTGCATTTTCATGTAGTTTAATTTAGATTCATTCGGCCAAACCTAGGATGAATGTTTAAGATCAAAACAAACTCATCTAAAAACATTCCAAAACCTAGGTGTGGAAACTGCCATTAAATGTTTCCTGGTGAACCCACCATCCGTCGAAAAATCACCAAAATACACCTCCCTTGAGAGGCGGGACCTTCGTAAAGTCCTCTCGTTCGAGGTACCGCATCATCATTTTCCCATCCTCCTTCCGGGCACGGATCCAATAGCCTGAAGGTAGGGATGCAAAAAATTTGGAGCGATACATTTTGGTGAACCCGACATGAATGCATCATAACCTTTTGAAAACAAAAACAAAAAAAAAAAAAAATTAGAACAACTAAAACTTAGATGCATTTTAAAACATTTAAGGTTTAAAGTCATGATTAGATGGTAGCTCCTAAAAAGAGGTTAGCAGTTACTATAAACGTAGAAAATCAATTGGCAGATATAGAAGTTAATTCTGTCCTTAGTATCCCTGAAACAAGTAGAAATCAATCCTTGTGGGACGAACTTGACAAGAGACTTAGTATCATCTCATATAGGTCCACACAACTTAAATAGATTAAGAGGCTAGTCTTGGATAGAATCCTGGATCCTCATCAATTAGTTTTTTATCATGAACTTCAGAGAGCCTGCCATAGATGGTTAGCCTATAGGAGAGCCTTAGTATCTTCATAGTTGTTCACCTTCGAGGAATACCTCGAGAACGCAGCTATTGTGCACTAATTCCTAGGCCTTGTAGAAGACCAAGAGGTTTTTCTTATAGATATGGAAATATGGAATAGAGTTCCTCATACTGTGTTATATCGAGAGTATGCCATGAGCTTTACTTCTATCAACCAACATCTGAAACAGATAATATTACCATAGCCCTTTTCATCAAATTCTTAAAAGAAAACTTTCAATTTGAAGAAGAACATTTCATGACCCCTGAACAACTCGAACCTATTAATGATATTCATAAATTGTTCTTAGAAGACTAGCTCATTCACTTTCAGTCTTGTTATTGCGTGCATTTATTGTTTCATTTGTTGTCTTTATTATATTGTTTCAAAGAAAAACTAAAAAAATCAAAAAACTTAGCAAAAACTTAAACATTTCAATTTCAAATATTATAGTAGGTATATAGTAAATATATACCTCTTAATTTGTTGCATATATATATATATATATATATATATATATTTGCTGAAATCAAAACTTAGCACCATGCCTAAACTTAGGAATGGCAAAGAAACTTTAGGGGAAGGAGAAGATTGGTTACAAGATACAACTGAAAACCCAAATGTCCTTCTTGGAGATTCAAATTCGGAAGGAGAAACTCTAGGTCAATCAGATGAAGACTTAGGGGAAGATAAAGAACAAGAAGCAAATGTTAAAGAGGATGGATCCTCATCCCCTAGAGTAGCTCCAAATGGAAATATTGCCTTTGACAATGCAAAGAATTTCAAGAGATTTCTCATGGAAAACATTGATGACCTTAATGTGGCCATTCGCCTTGATAAAGGGCAAATTAGTAAAACTCAAGCAACCATGGAATATATGTGCAATATGCAGACTAATCCCTTGTCTTTCATTGATCAAGAAAGTGACAAGGGTGGACCATCCAATGCGGATATGGTCACTATAGCCCAAAGCATGTCAAAACAACAGGTTACCCAACCTCCTAAGAACCTAAAATCACTCCCGCACAAAATAAAATTCCCTTCACTACTTTATTTCGCCAAACTATTGAGCAAAATGCTTTAAATAAACAGAAACCTAAAACTAAGCCAAATACAAACTTTCAACAATCTGGAATACAACATAATACAGCTTCAAAATCCCTCCATAATACTTTTCCTACCAATACTTTACACAACAGTAACATGGCATCTAATATGCATGTTCCTCCATTTTACGCTCATAACACTCATGTCAATGCCCTACCAAATCAATATGGGGGGCAAACTAGTAATCTGGAAGCCATGGTGAAACAATTAGCTTCACGTATGGACCAGATAGATCCATACCGTCCCTCGTATAATTATCGAGATATCTGTAGTCAACCTTTGGATCCCATAGTTGTAGCTCAACCATACCCTAAACATTTTCCCATGCCTGTTCTGCCTATATATAAAGGAACCGAAGATCCCATAGAACATCTTTGCATGTTTAGGATAGCATGTCATGACATATCGCATGACGACTTGCTATTACTAAAAATGTTCTCGAAAAGTTTAGGTGGAATGGCATTAGAGTGGTACTACCAATTGCCCACTCATTCTTTGAGAAACTTCGAAGAAACAGCTGAATCATTTGTCCATCAATTTAGTGCCTACATCGAGAGGCATGTAACTATTAAAGACTTATACAATCTAAAACAAGATAAGGATGAATGTTTTGCTGACTTCTTAGCTAGATGGAGGCAATTGATAGGAAAACTGCACTTTGTGCTACCCTATAGGGAAATGTTGGACATTTTCATCAACAATTTACAAGAACTTTCTTATGAGATATCAACAGCTACTTTGACTACCTTCGACCAAGCTATAGATTTAGCTCGAAGAGTAGAAGATGCCCTCATTAGGAGAGGCCAACTTAGGAAGAAGGATGATGAGAAAACATCTAGAAATTAATATAAAAATAAACAGGTTGTCGGTGATGGAGTCACTGACAGCAGAAATGTTGCTAATATCAATGCAACAAAGACAACAAAAAAATTCATATTGAAACCTCCCCGATAAGCCTCCTCGAGAGTTCACTAGATTAAACCAACCTTTGTCAACTATTTTACCTCAATTGCTTGAAAGAGGTTTGATCCAATTACTCGCTATCCGGGAACATGACCCAACTATACCCGGATATAGAGCTGATTTGCACTATGATTTCCATAGAGGACCTGGACATTCTACCAACGCTTGTAAGAGGTTGAAACATAAAATACAAGATTTTATTGACAATAATGAAATGGAAGTGCAAGCCTTCCAACCCAAACAAAACCCTCCTAATAATATTCAAAATACTGTTCCCCAAAATCAAAATCAGAATGCCAATCAGACTTTAGACATATTTCAACACCCTTTACCAAGACATGGTAAAGAGGTAGCCAATCAAATCGAACATCATAATGTTCCCCCTCCTACCCGATATGTAGGAACCATTAGCGGACAATTACCTGTTTAGGATTCTCAAATATTTGACACGACCTTATCCCTAGTTACAACCAAGCCCTTACATAATTTTCAAACTTCTGATTCTAGTGATATAGAGTCAGATAGTGAAAGTGAAGTAGACACTATTCAATCGAATAGTTCTAAAAATGGATCAGATCCTATTCAACCTGTCACAGATGCTAATGTTCCAGAAGAACCATTTCCCATAAGAGTCACTACTCAACCTTCTTCTAATGTAGTCCTTCCCTATGAACAAGCCATAAATTCTCAACCGAGACCGTTTCAACATCGTCACTATAACATTGTAGGTACCATCAGAGTTGTCACCTGACAACAAGCTCAAAATTCCCAATAAGAACCAAACCAGAATGATGGATCAGCTCCATTCATTTTGAAAAACCCAAATAAAGGGAATCATGCTCCTATTGTTCAACCTAAACCCCCTTACAGCATTAATGAGCAATTGTCTAATACCACGGCCATAATTTCCCTCTTAGATTTATTAAGATCCTCTCCCACCCATAGGGATGAGTTGATGCTTACATTGAGCCAAATTATGGTGCCTCAAAACATTCAACCTGAAGCTATGGCCAATACTATCATCACTCGAGAGATTGATTATATTAATTTTCGAGATAAAGATATCCCACAACACAGTTTACATAAGGACAATCCCTTATACATTACTGCTTTAATCGGGGATGTAGCTGTCAAACGAGTTTTGATTGATAATGGCTCATCTCTAAACATCTGCACCTTTGACTTCTACCAATGATTTTGTTTTAGAAGTGATGAAATGAAGAAAACTGATATGATTATCAAAGCTTTTAATGATGAAACACAAGAAATGTGTGGAGTTATCACCCTCCCATTACAAGTTGGTCCTAGAACCCTAGAAACAACCGTGTTCATTGTACATTGCCCAGCATCGTACAATATACTTTTGGGTCGCCCTTGGATCAACGCCATGCGAGCGGTCCCATCAACTTTACACCAATGTGTTAAATTTGAGTTTAAAAATCAGTTGGTCACTATTCACGGTGACCCTAGACCTTTTGATATGTGTGCTTTGGCAAGAACCGGTTGGAGTGCAATTTTGCCCGACTCTATCATCCACACATCCTAGTTCTTCTTTTTCATCTAAAACTGTGAAACATAAACCCATAACTTCACCGAGTTCCCCTCCATTAACTTCATCCTCCTATATAGATCAACAACCCTATAAACAAATTACTTTAGAACCTCAAAAAGATTTCAAATCTACAACCAATTCTTCAAATACTACCCCTACAAATTCAAAACCTCTAGACACATCTATCATCCCTTCCACATCTCAAGACATAGGTAATAAACCTTCTACATCTTATGCCCTTTCTGATGAACTTTTACCAGATTTATCTACAACCTTAATATCAGAAAAAATGAATGCTTTCATGCAATATTCAAACCTTTTAAATAATTTGCTGCCATCTCCTCGTACTTTGGGCCTCCCACAACCTATGGGAAGTACTTACCAAGTCGGGAGTTGTGCCTTCATTTATAAAGGATATGACTGGGGAAGAATCCCTCGGAATATCAAAACTCACCATGAAGGATACACTCGGTGTTATTTTACCAATGATTATATTAAAGCTAAACCCATGATGCTTAAAATGGGATATGAAGGGAAATGCTTAGGAACTTTCCAAAATGGCATGAAAGAACCTTTTGAGGTAGAACCATGGCCTGACCGCTGTGGTGTGGGCCTATTTCCTAGTAAGGGACAACCCTTTCCTTTTGAGGATGATGATCATATCATATGCTATCAAGATTATTTGGATAGGCATGTTGATTTGCCTCTTAAAAATCAATCATTTTCATGCAACATGCTATCCATAGCATACCCTGAAATGATTGCTGACCCCGATGAAGAGTTGGAAGGAGATATCTTCCATGATGTCTCTGTTGAAGAGATGTTGCACAATGGATTTTATTTTTATGGTTCTATACCAACCATAGCTTAGCTTGAGACCACTAATCCTCAAGGTGACTTATCTAAATTAACTTTACAAGAATTACAAGAGTTGGGCGTTTCACCCGCCCCACCTAATTTTGAAAGAGATCTACACATGGAGGTAGAAAATTTCATTAAAATTAATATTGGAACTGAGGACAATCCTCACATAATCAATATTGGAGCAGAACTAAGTCAAGAAAAACAAGAACAATACATTGCATTCATTAAAGAAGAGGTCTTCGCTTGGACATATGAAGATATGCCAGGTCTAGACCCTTCTATAGTCATGCATCATCTAGTGGTCCATCCGGATGCTAAACCGGTTAAAAAAAAACTTAGAAAAATGCATCCCAAAGTGGCTTTGCTAGTCAAAGGGGAGTTAGAAAAACTCCTGAATGTTATCTTTATACAAGCTATTGATTATGTTGAATGGATCTCAAATGTAGTTCCAGTCACCAAGAAAGAAGCTACCAAAGTTAGAGTTTGCACCGATTTTAGAGATATCAACGTTGCATGCCCTAAAGACGACTTTCCTCTTCCAAACATGGATCAAATTATTGACTTTACTGCCGAAAGTGGGATGATGTCCTTAATGGACGGATTCTTCGGTTATAATCAAATTCGGATAGCTCTTGAAGACCAGGCTAAAACAACCTTTATTACCCCCTGGGGTACCTTTTGCTGGAAAGTGATACCATTTGGCTTAAAGAACGCAGGTGCAACTTATCAACGAGCTATGATCTACATTTTTCATGATATGATGCATGATATCCTACATGATTATGTAGATGATATTATAGCTCGCTCTCTTATTGAAGATCATCATTTGGATGATTTGCGAAAAGTCTTTGATCGATTACGAGAATATCTCATTCGATTAAATCCACCAAAATGTATATTCGGAGTTAAGTCCGACAAACTATTGGGGGTTTTAGTTTCTTTACGTGGTATCGAAATTGACCCTCTCAAAATTGCGGCTATCACCGATATGCCCACACCTACTAATATATCTGAATTACGAAGTTTACAGGGTAAACTTCAAGCTATCCGTCGCTTCATTGATAAGCTGGCGGACAAAACTGGTCCTTTTCTCAAACTTCTTAAGAAGGATGTCCCTTTCAATTGGGACACAGAATGTAGAGAAGCTTTTGAACTTCTCAAACAATATCTCCTTAACCCACCGGTGCTTTCACCGCCTAAATCCGATCGCCCATTTCTCCTCTATATTTCTGCCGGACTCTGCCTTAGGAGCTATGTTAGCTCAACTCGATGATGAAAAATGAGAACGTGCTAATTATTACATTAGTCGAACCTTCGTCAGCTATGAAACCCGCTATACAGCGTTAGAGAAGCTATGTCTAGCAGTCATTTTTGCTACGCAAAAATTACGACATTATATGCTTAGCCAAAAAACATATGTCATTGCCAAATATGATCCCTTAAGATATCTCATGAGTCGACCTTATTTATCGGGTCGCACAGCCAAGTGGGTTCTTGCTCTAAGCAAGTTTGATCTCACATTCATAGGACAGAAGTCTGTTAAGGGTCAAATCATAGCAAATCAATTAGCTGCTGCACCATTAGAGTCTACTCATCCCCTCATTATCGAGTTTCCTGATGAATGCCTTCAATTAGAGGCAGACCTTGTTGAACAATGGTCCTTATAATTTGATGGAGCCCGATGCATGAGTGGGGCTAGTGCGGGTATTATTTTAATATCTTCGCAAAAACATCTTATTCCTCTGTCCTTCAAACTGACCTTTGCTTACACCAACAATACTGCTGAGTATGAAGCTCTAATCCTTGGATTACGAGTTGCTTTAGCGCTAAAAATTAAAAACCTCTTAGTTTTTGGGGATTCCCAATTGGTTATAAACCAAATTAATGAAGTTTATCAGACCAGAGATGATAAAATTTGCCCATATAAGGCCTATGTTTTACAACTAATGTCCTTGTTTGATCAAGTCACCTTGGAAGCCATTCCTCGAACTAGCAACCGTGCAGCTGATGCCATGGCCGCAGCTGCATCTCTCCTGCCCTTGGAGTTAGACGATGAATATGCCACTATCATTATTCGTCGACTCCAGGAACCCGCTTCAAATAAGTCATGCTTAGAGCCTTTGTATGTGTTTCTAATCAATGAAACTACTCCTGAACCTTGGTATACCGACATATTTGATTTTCTCCAAAATGGGACTTTCCTTGCTAATTCTAATCGAAACCAGCGTCGGTTATTACGTCGACGAGCAAGTCAATTTGTAATAATTGGCAATACTTTATATAGGAGATCTTTTGAAGGTATCCTATTAAGATGTTTAAATTCATATGAGTCTAAATCAGCCTTGAGTGAAGCCCACGATGGATCTTATGGAGGACACTTTAGTGGTAGTGTCATTGCTAAAAATCTCCTTCGGATAGGATTCTTTTGGCCTACCATGGAAACGGATGCACATGAGTATGTGTGCCATTGCGACAAGTGTCAAAAACATTCTGACCTTGTCCATGCGCCTGCATAAGAGTTGCAGGCTATTTCATCTCCTTGGCCCTTTTATAAATGGGGCTTGGATATTATTGGCAAAATCAATCCTGTGTCATCTGATGGACACAATTTCATCATAACTGCCACTGAGTATTTCACGAAGTGGGTCGAAGCTATGCCTTTAGCTTCTTGCACTGGCACACAAGTTTCTAAATTTATTTTTAATCAAATTATTTGCAGGTTCGGAATTCCTGCCAACCTCATCTCTGACAATGGAACTCCTTTCAAAAATAAAGATGTTAAAAAATTATGCCAAAAATACAAGATTCAACATCGCTGGTCCACCCCCTATTATCCTCAGGGTAATGGTCAAGTAGAAGCATCTAACAAAACTTTAATCAAAATTCTCAAAATATTAGTCAATAAAACTGGCCGTGACTGGCATATTCAATTATATCCAGCCTTGTGGGCTTATCGAACTAGTGTTCGAACCCCCACGGGCACTTCACTATTTGTTTTGGTATATGGTGCTGAAGCAGTTTTTCCATTTGAATTGGAAGTTCCTTCTTTGGCTCTACTACTTCAAGATACCAAAGTAGGAGATGAATATCGTGCTGGCAAACTCAGTCAGCTGGAACTCCTCGATGAAAAACGCATCAATGCTTTGGAGCATCTCCGTGCTTACCAAAACAAGCTTAAAAGATCATATGCTAAGAGAGTTCGTCATCAATCCTTTGAGATTGGCGACCTTGTTTTAAAAGAAAATAAAAAAAAAATACAAATGCAACCAAAGAACTTAAAGGTAAATTTGAGCCCAACTGGCTCGGACCATACATCATTACTGCTAAATTTGAATCAGGAGCATATAAATTATCTACCTTAGAAGGTAAAGAACTTAAAGAACCCATGAATATTTTGCATCTTAAATGTTACTATGCATAAACTTGGTCTTTTCATTCATGTATATATTTGTTCAAAATTACTATCTTGTATTTCTTTCAATTTATTCAAAAACACCAAAAAAAAAAAAAAAAACATTCATAAATCTCTAAAAATCTTCAAAACTATCTATTGCATTTATTTAAAGCACTTGTTAAATTCTTTTTGCTCAAAACAAAAATCAAAATCTAAAAACAACTATATGCTTGACTCTTTCGAAACCAAAATAAAACAATATACAGAAAGAAAGAGAGAGTCAACATTCTCAAAACTTCTCAAAATTGTTTATATATATTTTCTTACAATTATTGCAATTATATGTTTCAACTTATTTTGGATAAAATTAGCATTTATTTGGCATCCCTCACTAGCACACTCACAACAATAAATATCTTGATTTTATCTGGCATGATTACTAATCTCTCTTATATCAAAGTCCACAAAAGTCAATTAAATAAAGTTTGAGTACTAGAGAATTGATCTTGTTATTTACTTAAACCAAGCACATCTTTTCACAATAAAATGATTATATTTGTAATTTCCATGTTTTGCTACATAGTAGAACTGATTTCTTGAGCAAAAAGTTTCCCCTGCTATCCTATCATGCACATGGTCTAGAATCTTTGAGAATTGGCAAAAGGACAAGCTCACCCCTACCCAGAATAAAAATCCCTTGCTCTACGACTAATCTGAGCAAGTATCCCTAGCAAAGAAAAAGAAAAAGAAAAAAAAAAAGAAAAATTCAAGAAAAAGAGAAAAGAGAAATGTTCTTTTATATCATTATAGCAATATTCCAAGCATTATCAAGCAAAAGAAATACAAAAGAAAAATATGCAAAGTTTAAAAGAAAGCAAGAAAGCAATAAAATCCCTTTCCCTACCCTTTGAAAAGAAAAGAAGGGTTGATGAGCTTGAATCCCTGGAATTATCAATTATTCGAAAATTGTGAGGTAAGCCCCATAACAAGTGGTTTGTGCCCAACTCGCTTGGCCTTGGGTAACTCCTAGCGTGGCGATATGTCTGTCACATTAGCGACCTTCTTTTGTACAGACCTATGTCTGCTTATGGATTAGCTAGCTCTTGATAATCCGACCTACATAGTAGTCTAATATGGTTATATGCATCTACATCATGGTTAATGAACATTTATTTGGTTTTTTCAAATCACTTGTATCATAGTATCTTGCTCAAAACTGGTAAATGAACAATGCAATTGCACACACATTTGTATTTGAGAGATTTTGTTTATCATTAGGATAAATCAAGATCGGAAATGAATGCACATATGCACATGGGATTCCTTATAAATCTAACTTCTGTCTTCAAAATACTTTGAAATATTATTTTTTTGCAACTTGTTTGGAATAATCAAGTACAGTTATTTTTCACAAAGACAACTATATAATAGAAAAGTCAAAAATCTCTTCCAAATTACACAAATCAATTCATATATATCGTGTCGAATTTCGCGACGATGGTATAGTTCCAAAACCAAAATTGGAATTTTATGCCTAGCGCAAGTCCTCATTTTCATCTTTTCTCTTCATCAAAAAATCAACCATGCAATAAAACTATCTATTTTTCTTTGATTTTCACGATGATGGTATAAGTCTATACCTACATATTCTATGCCTAGCGCAAACCATTGTACCAATTTTATCTTCTATTTATTCAAAAATCATGAAAACCATATGACTTAATTCATTATGTTACACAAATTATGCTTTTCAACAGCAAACACATTTTCATTATTTCATATCATTATGTCAACCTTTAGATTTTGCAATGATGGTATAATTCCTAGGGAATTATCCAAAAATTTTATCACACTTAGGAATTTATGCCTAGCGAAAATCATTTTAAAATATTTCATGCATAATATTTTCATGGAAATCTGAAAACAAATCATCATCATTTGCACTATTGCACCAAAGTCTTAAGACAGTCTCTTAAGCACTCTTTTTACTTTTAACAATATTTCTATAAATGGGACTAGCTTGATGACCGAGTGAGCAGCGACTCCATGAAATGGTCTATAATAGCGACAATGTCCTTTGAAATTATTGTTAGAAGTCTCTTTTTATTTTTATCACATTTTCATTACAAACAACCAAATTGTTACATCAGATTATTTCATTTCAAATATTACAAGCATGACATTCCAATTATAATATATCCACTGACATAATCACATGAAATCAATCAATCAAACATAAAAGCATCATAAGCATCACATAAGACAAGTCATATGATCAAAAATATCTCATCTATATATGTCACAAATATATGTACATCATCAAAATTGGATTGGTATGCCACAATTTGTACCTCGACATACTCAATCCTCTATCAAACAAAAAAATATATATAATACAACATCAATGTGCAGCCCTCTAGCCTCGAGATCCCCTCGAGCTCTCTGCCTCATCTCCTCCCCCGCCCTAAGGTGGACGAGGTGGCCCCATCGCAGTCTATGTAGTCCTAGTCCTCGATCGGGACGTGGTCCTCGATGACCCGATCCTGATCGGATCTGTGATGTTAGCTGGCAGGGGTAGTCTATCTACCTCTGGCACTAGCTGGAAGTACAGTGTCTGATAGAATGTCAAGCGGGTGATAGCCTCGTGTCAACTCTCCCGAGCTCGCCCCTCCACCCCGTGCCCTGAGGCGTGCAATCTCATCCCATAGCTATGAAACCTCAGCATGGTGTCGTGCAGCCGCATCCTATAGCGTCTGCACCTGAGCCTACAGATGATCTATCTCTGCTCGAAGAGTAGCCATCTCACTACTCTCTCCTATGTCCACACCCTTGCCCTTATCAGGCGATGGTGGCCTCTGTGGAGATGGGGGTCTCTCCTCCCTCCTCTCCCGCTACTGCGGCCTCTCCTATGCCTGTGGCCTCCTCTGCTCTCTCCCGCCGTGACCCTAGGCCGCCTCTATCGTTGCCTAGTGCTGCCTCCCTATCCGATGCACAATCGCATGAATCGGACCCTGAGCCCTCGTCATTCGAGGAGGGCGGATGCTTACGTACCAGGCATCATAGCCGTCGGCTACCCCTGCGTCGTCCCCATCCACCTGGTCGGATGGGGGCATCATCTGCGTCCTGGCTCCAGAAGCGCTGCATGTCAGGAGCCCCGCTAATAGTGGTGTTATCCCGGATAGTCCGAGAAAACTCATAGTCTCTGAGAGATGGGATCCCCTGCTATAGACCGAACTGCCTCAAAACTCGGTCATAGCAGTGGAGCTCCACCTCTCCCCTATCCATCCGTAGCCAACAAACTCACCTGATGCGAGCCAGCTCCTGTCCATCCTCGACCCACCCTGGATGCTCCCTCCATGGCCTCTAGGTGATCTGGTCTGGGACTAGGTCATCCAGTAGCCTCCCGGACATCGGTAGGTCGATTCGCCACTGTGACCCTCTCTGGAGCCACCAGTAGAAGACTCGAGGCCTCTCCCCATCCACCCCTGTCAGTAGAAGCCCTACCGGCCTCTGCACTGCAATGTGCTCCCAGCACCAAACCTATAGGAGCGATGTCATGACCAGACATCGCCCGCCCTTGTACACGACCCCATACAAGATCCTGTACAATCGACATAGTATAAAGCTACCCCAAGCAAACCTATACCCATGGTCCCGCATATCGCAGATCACATCTGCGAGCATCCATGGTACCCTACACCCGCTCTGGTGGCATAGCAAAAGTCCACCAACCACTCCAGCTAGAACTCGTGTGAGTCTGGATGCCCCAGGCATCTGGCGTAGTGCCTCGATATTCACTCTGCCCTTCTCCAGGGCAAAGCTTGGGTCACCGCATAACCGTCCCATAGCACGACCCTGATTGGCCGTAGGAGTGATGAGCTGTCCTTGTATGGGGATTCTCAGAATCCTCCATACATCCTCTAGTGTGGGAGCCATCTCCCTTGTCGATAGTCGAAAACAGGAAGAACCCGGATACCACCTCTCTGCTAGGGTTGTTAGAAGCCCCATGTCCGTGGATACTTGTGGCATCTCCGCCACATGCTGTAAGCCGACCTGTGCCAGCTGATCTCGCTCTGCCTATGTCAGAGCGGCCAAGTAATCTCTCAAACCTCCATATTTCCACTCCTCGCTCTTTAGTAATCCTCTCTGCAAACATAAACAAAAAAAACAATAAACAAATCATTAATCAATAATTCAAGTAACAATAATGCAAGTTAAAAATTCAATTTTTTGCAATTGATGATATCGCCCACTATTGGACGATATCGTCCCAAATTTGAGCATAATCGTCTCCGATTTCGTAGTTCGAAATCATCTCTAATTTGACGAAATCGTCCCCCTTTCGACGATTTCGCCCTCGGGCGAAATTGAGACGATTTTGTCCCGACGACGTCGATGGCCCAAAAATGGCCGCGATGCTCAAAATTCACCTAAAAATTATCTAAAAAGCATGTCAATTCAAATTAAATCAGTTCTAAACTAAGTTTAGACCCTTACCCGTAGACCGCGTCGGACCTCTGCAGATCTGTGCGCTGTCTCGACCATTTTTTGCTTCAGAGCTCTAAAACCAGAAAAATGAACAGTAACAATGAATTAGGGTTTTACCCTATTTTTCCTAATTTTATTCAACAATAATTTTGTGCTTTTCGTGTTTTTACCTCAAACGTTCGATTTGGGTAAAAACACGGAGGGGGCACCATAGTAAGTTGTCGTACGATTCGACCAAGAATCGTCACCTAAAAATGGGTATAATTTTTTGCTTTCTCGTAGATCGAGAAGAACTCATCTTTAACGCATTTTCTTCAAAAAATTCGCTAAAGAGGGGGCAAAATGTAGCACCCTAAAATTGGCGCAGTAAAATTATAAAATTTACATTCACCTTAGTAAATAATTTTAAAATCAAATTTAACCTCCCAAACCGCCCATTAACCGTCGGGTATTCCGTTTCCCCCTTTTCCGCACCAATTTTAGAGGTTGTTTTGACCGTTTGACGATATCGTCGCCGATCAGACGATATCGCCCCAGATTTGATGATTTCATCTGGACTAGGACGTCCAGACGATCTTGTCGCAAAATTGAATTTGCATAGTTGGAATTTGTTCCAACGGGTCTCCAATCTGGGCAGAAGCGTGTCTACGCCGTTGGGACCCTCCCCCGTTGGAGATCTCCCAAATTGGGATGATCTCCAACCTCCTACCTACTCCCTCTAAGCCTATTTAACCTTTAGGATTTTCCCTCCCCAACCCCTTGCTGAAATTCTCGATAAATTGATTCCCCCTACGTTGAAACATCCCTACTTTGCATTTGCATTAGTTTCATATTATTTTGTTGCAGGTACAGCATTATTTTTCAATCGGAGCCAGCACCCATCGTCACCAACGAACCTGTCCAGATCGGAGGTGATCCTGTCAATTACGAGACGATTTCGTATTGATGCGAGACGATATCGACTGCAATCCACATCGAGGCAATCAGTGCCTGGAGTTTGTTTTTCTCACCTTTTTCTCTATCATCTTATGCTGCAAATTAGACAATTTATTTAGTTTTTACATTATTTTGCATCTGGAGTTCACCCATTTAGCCTAGATTGCATATTAAGATCATGTTTTGTCATTTAAGTATAGTAATTTGCTTTAATTTATGTTCTTAAATATTGTTCAGTATTCATATTGCTATTTGGTGTAATTTGCCTCTGTTTGCACAGTAGGATTTCTTGTATTTTGCATCTATTTTCTATTTTGCAGGTTTCTGATGAATTTGTCTGACGAATTCGTCAGATCTCAGACGAATCTGTCAGTTTTCGGATGATTTTGTCAGATTGTAGGCGATTCTATCGAATTCCAGACGATCCAGACTACCTCAAACGTCAGAATCTTCTTCAGACATCCGGATCAGGTATTCCTCATTTTCCTCCTGTAAATTCTCTATTTTTTGCTTTCAAATTTGTTTGTTGTATTCATGAAAATTGCATTTTCATGTAGTTTAATTTAGATTCATTCGGCCAAACCTAGGATGAATGTTTAAGATCAAAACGAACTCATCTAAACACATTCCAAAACCTAGGCGTGGGAACTGCCATTAAATGTTTCCTGGTGAACCCACCATCCGTCGAAAAATCACCAAAATACACCTCCCTTGAGAGGCGAGACCTTCGTAAAGTCCTCTCGTCCGAGGTACCGCATCATCCTTTTCCCATCCTCCTTCCGAGCACGGATCCAATAGCCTGAAGGTAAGGATGCGAAAAATTTGGAGCGATACATATTGTAAATTAGCAAAAGATATTTGGGTTAAGTTGCAAAGCATATATGTAGGAAATAAAAGTTTCAAAAAGGCAAAGATACAAAATATCAAAGGACAATTTGAAGAATTAATAATGAATATTGAGGAAAACATTAGTGCATATCTACTTCATGTAGACAAAGTTGTTAATGCCATGCAAGGAATTGGACTTGAGATTGAAGAATCTGATGTTTGTGATAAGATCTTAAGATCTCTCTCAAAACGGTTTAGTGAAAAAATCTCTGCTATAGAGGAATCAAAAGATGGTGATCTTTTGACAAGAGATGTATTACTTGGTATACTTACAACTTTTGATATGGGAAAAAAGAGGAACCTAATATTCGAAAGGAAATAGCCTTCAAAGATACTAAGAATACAAAGGGAAAGAAGTTAGATTCAAGCAATGAGTCATCCAGTGATAAAGAAACAAATTATGGTAGAAAGAATAAAGATTCAAGAAGATTTAAAGATGCAAAATCTGTTATATTTTTCAACTGTGGAAAGTATGTTCATTATGCAACTGATTGTCAAGAATCTAGAAATAACAATGATGAAGAAAAATAGGATCATAAGAACTGGGAATAAAAAAATATAGGTACCAAAATAAAGGTAAGTATGGACAAGGCAAACAAGGAAAGAAGTTCTTTCAAATATAGAAGAGGAGTTACTATGCAGAAAAGGCAAGTAAGTACTCAAGTGATAGTGAAAATAGTTTCTCAGATAATGATAAATATGAAGTTCTATTTATAATAGAAGAAAAAGAAAAATTTAAGAAAAGTTCACCAATAATTATCAAGTGTTTTAGATGTGGTAATTTTGGACATCTTGAAGATAGTTGTACAAAGAATGGTTTTAGTTTTAGTGATGATGAATATGAAGATACACTTGAAGGACCAGAAAAGAATATTCTAATGGCACTTGAAGAAGGAGGTGATCCTATAGAAGACAAGTCAGAAAATAATGAAGATGTTTTTAAAGGTAAACAAATAAAGGAAGAATTAGAGAAAGGAGAAGTTGATCTTGAGGGCTTATTTATGCTCTTGATACATTAAAGAAGGTAAGAAATAAAAACTCCCAACTTAAGCTTCAGTTTCAAGAATGTTATGAAGAGAGAGTAAAGATTATAGAGGATCTAAATAAGTCGATGGCTAAGACAAGGAATATCAAGGATAAGCTAGAAGAAAAGGTATTAGATTGTGAAATATTAGAACAAAAAGTAGCTCTACTAAGGGAATAAATGGAAAAGTCTAAGGATAAGCTACACAAGTTTGGAAAGAGCTCAAAGATCATAGATAAGATGATCAAGGCACAAAGATGATAAACAAAACAAATAGGTCTTGGTTTTGAACAAAAACAAAATAAACAAGAAGAAGAGTCAACCTCAAGTTTTGAAGAAGAAGAAAATTTCGAAGAAGACATTGTAAGAGAAAGTGCTACTTCTGAGGATGAGTTTGACAACAGAAAGTTCAACAAGGAAAAGAACAATGCACAAAAGAGGAATAGATGGAATAGGAACCATAAAAGGGTAAAAGAGACTAAGATACCAATGAGGTAAAGGCAAGGAAACTTCAATGGATGATGTTTCTCATGTCACATATTTGGGTACAAGGCTTCACAGTGCATAACACATGAAATATAGGAATATAAGAATTTCATAAATAGATAGTTTTTTCATGGGTATTGCTACTAATGTAATCAGTTTGATCACAAGGCAATGAATTGTAGGGTTCATGACATGAATAGATATGGTGTCACCAAGAGAAATCCCAAAAAATTTGCACCTCCAAGGAATAAAAATATCAAGTGTTATAAGTGCAATAATTATGGACATACAACAAAGTGGTGTAGAGCATAAATTCCAGAAACAAGCAGGAACAAGAATAGTCAGAGGAATTAGAAGGATCGAATGAAAAGGAAAGTGGATAAAGGTAAAGATTACTGCATGTTGGGAGTAGAAATACTCCCACCCCATAATTTACCACCTCAAGAGGAGGTTGGGGAGGGGCTAAGCTAAGAGAATCATTCTTAGCCCTAAGCCTCAAAGGTGACCCTTTGCCATTGATGTCAAATGGGGAGAGATTTGAGTAAGGAGTAGATATTTGATTTAAGGAGACCATTGAGTTAGGGGGAGTAGTTTACCAGGGGGAGTAGAAAAAAAAAGGTCAAGTAAATGGTAAAAGATAATTGGGTTGCCATCAATGAGAAAGAGAGAGATTGTTGGACATTTTGAGTAATTGAGTTGTCATTGATGTCAAGAGTCGGTTTTAGTGAGCAATGCAAGAAGAAGCAGTTCCGAAATTAGTGCAAAAGAAAGTCCACATCCAATTGGTCAGATTTCGTTCTAGGTGGTCGGATGAGGTTTAAAGAGGCCCAATCAAAATAATATTATAATATTTTATTATAATATTAAAATGGGAATTTTAAATTAATTATAAATTAATTTATTAATTAATTTAATTAACTTCTAAATTTATTAAGTTAATCATAGATTAATTATAATTTAATTATAAAATTTAATTTATGTTAATTAAAATAATTCTAAATTTAGGATTATAAAATTTATTTTATAATTTGAATTCGAAAATTCGAATTATCCATCGACATTTTCAAAGCTTGGTCTATGCATATAAAAAAGGGGATAAGACTTTATAAAAAATCATCTATACCATTCGTATGTGCTATGCTCTCAAAAATTGTGCACAAAGGGAAGAAGTAATTCACGTTTAAAAGTTTTTGGTGGTAGAAAAAAGGACAAAGAGGAGCGAAGCTCCTTCTCCATCACACAACACGATGTAGCATAGCTGGTAATCATGGGAGGTGCTAAGTGTGGTAGGCTCATGGTGTAAGGTTCGAAACTCGATGACTTTGGTTTTGCAAAGCAGGGGTGATTGTTTTTGTTTAGCACTGCACCATCGAGAAAGCCACAAAGGGAAAGTGCTATCTTTCCTCATTGTGGGAAGGCACGTAGCCCACACAATGGACTAGTACCTTGCTAAAGCGCTCAGCTGGAGAGGTTCCATATTCGAAACTTGTCGAGGCCCTTTTTGCATAGAGAGAGGTATGTGCTCATGATTTGCCAAGGTTAATTGATGTTTCAAATTTGCTAAAGATTGAATAAAATAAATATTTTTGAGGGTTATGAAGTTTATTTTTAAAGTTTTATTATTGAGAAGTTGAGAGAGATAAAAGGATAGGAAGCATTATTCTTGAGGGTTTGATTTTAGAGGTTGTTAATTAAATATTGGATATTATAAGGAGCAATTGAGTAATTAATTTTTGTATGCTTTGATGATTGCTAATTTCAAAGGAGTAATAAGGTGTATTTGAGTTTTATTATTTTTGTGATTGATAAATATTTGTAATGTCCCCTTTTCTACGCAGTCAGGTGTGGAGTAGATTAGCCTATACACAAGCTCCCGTAGGCTAAGTCGGATGGAGGGGAGCCATTGGAGATATCAAAATCTTTGTCAGTACCTATTGATAATTTTGTCACATTGCATAGAGGGATAGAAAAAAATAAAAAAAATTCTCTTTGTAAAGTTTCTTTTGTTGTTTTCGAAAGTATTTGTAAGTGTTGCAACAATTTTGGCTTTCAATGCCACCCCCTTGTACACAAAATGAAGAAGAAGAGCTTCACTGTCGAACAGGCCAAAAAATATAGCTCCGCCGCAAGAAAGCAAAAGTGTCACGATATCGCAACATGTTGCATTTTCACGACCAAAAGCAAGAAGAGGAGCAAGAAAGAATAAGGGTCGCAATATCACGACATGTTGCATTTTCGTCGCCGAAGCAAGGAGAAAGAGCCAAAAGAGGAAAAATGTTGTGATATCGCGACATGTTGCATTCTCGTGACCAAAGGAGGAAAAGTGTCGCGATATCGTGACATGTTGCAGTTTCACGGCTCAGAGCGACAAGAGGGGGCAAGAAAGAAAAAGTGTCACGATATCGTGACATGTTGCATTCTCACGGCTCAAAGCAAGGAGAAATACCAAAGGAAGAAAAGTGTAGCGATATCGTGACATGTTGCATTTTTGTGGCTCAGAGCAAGGAGAGGAGCAAGAAAGAAAAAGTGTCGTGATATCGCGACATGTTGCATTTTTGTGGCTCAGAGCAAGGAGAGGAGCAAGAAATAAAAAGTGTCGTGATATCGCGACATGTTGCATTTTTGCGGCTCAGAGCTACAAGAGGGAGCAAGAAAGAAAAAGCGTTGCGATATCGCGACATGTTGCATTTTCATGGCTCAGAGCGAGAAGAGGAGCAAGAAAGAAGAAGTTTCGTGATATCATGACATGTTACATTTTCGCGGCTGAAAGCAAGAAGGAGCAACAGAGGAAAAGTGTCACGATATTGCGACATGTTGCATTCTCGCGACTAAAGGAGGAAAAGCGTCGTGATATCGTGACATGTTGCATTCTCGTGACCAAAGGAGGAAAAGCATCACGATATAGTGACATATTGCATTCTCACAACCAAAATAGGAAAAGTGTCGCGATATCACGAAATGTTGCATTTTCATGGCCAAAAGCAACAAAAGAGGACAGAGACATAGAAATGTCGCGATATCGTGACATGTCGTATTTTCGTGATGCAAGAAGAAGAACCAAGCTGAAGATATAGAAATGTCATGATATCGTGACATGTTGCTTTTTCATGACTCAAAGGGGGCACACGCTCCAAGCTGGGTATTTTCTTGAGACGATCAAATGCCTCATAAATGCATTCTTACTTGCTCGTTAAGCTCGCTGCTCTTTTTTGGAAATTGGAAGCAAAGTTTCAATCCCTAAAAGGAGAGCCCAAAAAGCATAGCGGCCACTCGAGCATTACACCCAAAAACCAAGGACACTCAGATCGCTCATCAATGCATGTTTTCGTGGTTGACTCGATCACAGTTGCCAGTTCTGGTAATGGATTCGAAAGCTCAGTCACGAGGGCCGCGAGAAGCCGAATTCTCAAATCTCAAGAGTATACTTCGCCATTATGTGTAATAATGACTTAGAGGGTCGAGTCCTCTATAAAAACCCAGGCATTGTAATGTAACATTTTTGGGGGGAACTATCTGCTAGAAAGCTACTGTAACTTGATATCCTGCAATTAATACTAAAGAGCTTTGGCCTCAATTTCTCTCTTTTATGCTGCCTTCTGTGCTTGATTCTTTTGTCTTTCTTCATTTGTATACTAAGAATCTGAATCCTGAATCCAGTGTGCGATTGGGGACTGTACCCTAAAACTCACCTGAAGGATACATAGGAGAGGAAAAATGCTATATTGGTTTTATTTTATGCTGCCTAGTGGGTTGTGGTTTATGTTACATTCGCTTGTCCTAATCGTCTTTACTCTGAACCCTGAATTTTGACGAAAGGGAGAAGGAGAATCCCTGTGAGATTTCCTAGAGGATACATAGGAAGGTTAATGTGGTGTTTCTTTCGTTTATTCTTGGTGTTCCTTGCTTCTATTCAAGTTGTTAGTTATTGATTGTGCTTCCTATTCTCTTCCACCTTAAATCACCGATCTCTCTTCCCTTACCTCTTTTTATTTCTTTCTCTAACCCTAACTCCTTTTATCTCTTTCCTGCACCCTTATCTCAAAACACCAAAGTAGTTTAGCTTAGGAGCCGACATTTCTCCAGATATTGGCACGAGGGGCATCTCTTCCCTTTGGCCTTTCAATGTTGGTCCAGGTCTAGGGCGCATACACTTACCCAGATCCTTTCCTAGGAAAATTTGATGACCAACAATTTTTGGCATGCCTGGTGGGACCAAGGTCCCATATTTTAAGTGCAAATCTCAAACCCGTCTACACCGAGGCCAATAGTTCTAACCAGTTCCCGGTGTGACCCGATCAGTCTCACCTTCTGAGTGGTAGTGAAAATCGATGCTCTCATTACCAAAAGACTCTTAGCATCTGATGACTCTGTTCAACCTAAAAATCTCTAAGTCATAAATATCGGTACCTAAACCTGTGCCTTCATGACAAAAGTCTCCATGTTTTAAGGAAGCCCGAGTTGGTGAATCTCTGGCTTACCTTCATCTGGAAAAATCACCTGGTGACTCTGACTGAGCTGAAGATCCAGATTTCTTGATCGTAGGTGCCTTTTAAATCTGAAAGAAGATACCCCGGAGGAATCAAGGTTTGGTGAGCAGCCTTGACCTCACAAGCGGAGAAAAGTATGTTCACCTGGTGACTCTGACTTAGTGGCGAGAACCATGATATCTGCAGGCCACTGCTATAATGGATAGGGTATGCTATCCCAGCTAGGATGATTGTGGCCCTCTAAATCTCCAAAGTTACCATGAAATTCTCGAAGGTGCCTTCGAGACATTGAAAAAATATAATGGCACTAAGGGAATGGCTCGAGAGCACCTTGAATATGTTGCTGCTCTAGTGCCCCTCTATGAAATAATCCATGAAGATGTCATGATCAGAATTTTGGTCCTATCTTTGGAAGGAAGAGCGCTGCAGTCGTATAGACTGCTCGAGCATAAAAGTAGCTTCTCATGGGATGACTTAGTGGGAGCACTATTCAATACATTTGATGTCTCTCAAGATCCCTTATAGCTTTTGATGTACCTCTTCACCATCACGAGAGCACCTCAAGAGAGCATCATAGACTTCAATGTTCGATTTTGTAGAAGTTGGAAGAGAATTCCAATGGAGATCCAACCGATGCCTGTCCAAGCCCACCTCTTCTATGTTTGAGCCTTTCACCCGGACATGAGCCTCATCTTGCTACAATCAGATGAATGAAGATTCCCTCAAATATTTGAGGAAGCAATATGAGCAGAACAACTTTTGCTCTTATCGAGAAAGTGGCAGTGGGGAGCAGCCCCATCACCCTACCCGATAATTACTGCTCTTGTTTATCCTACATAGTATTCTTCATGGTAGACTCCTCATACTGAGCAGAGGCCTGAGATGCAGTCGTTTGGAGCTCAAGAGGCAAATTTCGTTCAAGTCCAATGATGGGAATATGCAAGCTTTGCCCCACCAATGAACAATATGGTTGCTTGTAGTCTCCATCAAGAGATGGGCCAAGGAGAGAAACATACTCAAGTGGTGGAACCTGAGAACAAAGAGGGCACATTTTTGCACCCTTTTTGTATCCCAGTGGATGGCACGCAAGTATTTAGCCAGGATCCATTAAGCATGCCTCATCAAGAAGCTAAACCTAAAGAGATCTTGGAAGATTACTCTTTGCTGGAGGAGCCCTATTACCCCATCAAGAGGATGGAAGAACCTGTACCCAGCCCACAGTTAGTAGATTCTTCAGTATTCTGGTATTGGTTCTAGCCATCACCACGACCAGTACCCCAAGAGGCCCCTCATGTGGCAAAATTCTTTGCCACATATTTCATCAATAGTACGGGTACTGGCAGGAGCGACAACTCACTGCGTTGCTCCCTATTCGCAACATGGACAACTTTGGGAAGAGGCCAGCCAGACTTCAAAGATCAACTGAAGTTCAATCAAATCTAGTCTAGACATTGCAGGTTCATCGTATAAGCACCCAAATATGGGTTTATGGTGGTGGTATGACAATCATATCACAAAATTTTGTGTAAATACTATAAATAGAACGGCTAGTAAATAAGTGCCAAAGGCGCTAAGTGTTGCTTAGGAGCTTAGGCACCAAAATAAAATAAAAAAATGCTGTCAGTGGATAGTCATAGAAGAGGACAATGGGAATGACTCTGTTGCCCAATTGATAAAGGCTTGGGATCTCTGCATTAAGACAAGCTAAATGCCTCGCGAGATGCCAAGAATGTTGACAATTTTTTCACATTGCATAGAGGGGTAGAAAAAAAATCAAAAAATTTCTCTTTGTAAAGTTTTTTTTGTTGTTTTTGAAAGTATTTGTAAGTGTTGTAGCAATTTTGGCTTTCAATGCCACCCCCTTGTACACAAAATGAAGAAGAAGAGCTTCACTACCGAATAGGACAAAAAATATAGCTCCACCGCAAGAAAGAAAAAGTGTCACGATATCGTGACATGTTGCATTTTCACGACCGAAAGCAAGAAGAGGAGCAAGAAAGAAGAAGTGTCGCAATATCGCGACATGTTGCATTTTCACGGCCGAAGCAAGGAGAAAGAGCCAAAAGAGAAAAAATGTTGCGATATCATGACATGTTGCATTCTCGCGACCAAAGGAGGAAAAGTGTTGTGATATCGCGACATGTTTTCAGTTTCGTGGCTCAGAGCGACAAGAGGGGGCAAGAAAGAAAAAGTGTCATGATATTGCAACATGTTGCATTCTCACGGCTCAAAGCAAGGAGAAATACCAAAGGAATAAAAGTGTCACGATATCGTGACATGTTGCATTTTCGCGGCTCAGAGCAAGGAGAGGAGCAAGAAAGAAAAAGTGTCGTGATATCACGACATGTTGCATTTTCGTGGCTCAGAGCAAGGAGAGGAGCAAGAAAGAAAAAGTGTTGCGATATCATGACATGTTGCATTTTCGTGGCTTAGAGCAACAAGAGGGAGCAAGAAAGAAAAAGTGTCGCGATATCATGACATGTTGCATTTTTGTAGCTCAGAGCGAGAAGAGGAGCAAGAAAGAAGAAGTGTCGTGATATCGCGACATGTTGCATTTTTGCGATCGAAAGCAAGAAGGAGTAACAGAGAAAAATTGTCATGATATCGCGACATGTTGCATTCTTGTGACCAAAGGAGGAAAAACGTCGCGATATCGTGACATGTTGCATTCTTGCAACCAAAGGAGGAAAAGTGTCACGATATCGTGACATATTGCATTCTCGCGACCAAAAGAGGAAAAGTGTCGCGATATCACATGTTGCATTTTCGTGGTCAAAAGCAACAAAAGAGGACAGAGACATAGAAATGTCACGATATCGTGACATGTATTTTCGTGATGCAAGAAGAAGAACCAAGCTGAAGACATAGAAATGTCATGATATCGTGACATGTTGTTTTTGTGACTCAAAGGGGTCACACGCTCCAAGCCGGGTATTTTCCCAAGATGATCAAGTGCCTCATAAATGCATTCTTACTTGCCCGTTAAGCTCGTTGCTCTTTTCTGGCAATTGGAAGCGAAGTATCAGTCCCTGAAAGGAGAGCCCGACAAGCATGGCGACTACTCAAGCATTACACCTAGAAACCAAGGACACTCAGACCGCTCATCAATGCATGTTTCCATGGTTGAATCGGTCATAGTTGCCAGTTCTGGTAATGGATTTGAAAGCTCAGTCATGAGGGTCGCGAGGAGCCGACTTCTCAGATCTCAAGAGTATACTTCGCCATTCTATGTAATAATGACTTAGAGGGTCGGGTCCTCTATAAAAACCTAGGCATTGTAATGTAACATTTTTGGGGGGAACTATCTGCTAGAAAGCTACTGTAACTTGATGTCCTATGATTAATACTAAAGAGCTTTGGGCTCAATTTCTCTCTTTTATGTTGCCTTCTGTGCTTGATTCTTTTATCTTTCTTCATTTGTATATTGAGACTTTGAATCCTGAATCCGGTGTGCGATTGGGGACTGTACCTTGAAACTCACCTGAAGGATACATAGGAGAGGAAAAATGCTATATTGGTTTTCTTTTATGTTGCCTGGTGGGTTGTGGTTTATGTTACATTCTCTTGTCCTAATCGTCTTTACTTTAAACCCCAAATTTCGATGAAAGGGAGAAGGAGAATCCCTGTGAGCTCGCCGAGAGGATACATAGGAAGGTTAATGTGGCATTTCTTTCATTTATTCTTGGTGTTCCTTGCTGCTATTCAAGTTGTTAGTTAGTGATCGTGCTTCATGTTCTCTCCCACCTTAAATCACCGATCTCTCTTCCCTTACCCCTTTTTATTTCTTTCTCTAACCCTAACTCCTTTTATCTCTTTCCTACACCCTTATCTCAAAACACCAAAGTAGTTTAGCATAGGAGCCGGCCTTTCTCTAGAGATTGGCATGAGGGGCATCTCTTCCCTTCGGCCTTTCAATGTTGGTCCAGGTCTAGGGTGCATACACTTACCCAAATCCTTTCCTAGGCAGATTTGATGACCAATAGTACCTAGAGAGCTATTGATTGATGATCGTTTGGGCTCATTCAAATATTTGTTTGATCAAAGTTACTATTTTTAGCCATGTCCGTTTTTAGGGTTTCAGTGGACAACAGACAGTGCAGTGATATTCTTCAATGAAATGGGTGTCCAAAACCATTCGCGGATTTCAATTCGGATGGGCAGAGGTTGGAAATTTTAATGGTCGAAGATAAAATTAATAAAGTGATTATTTAATTTAATTTTGTAAAGTTAGTGACTTTATTTTATTATAAAATCATTTTATACTTAAAAGGGGCCATTTTAAGTGACGACTTAAAAAGTCGTTAAGCCTAGGCATAAGGGGGTGAATAAATTAAGGAGAAATAAGGTGGAATTAAAAATTGATAAAATTATATTTGCCCACCCTAAAAGTGACCTAACCCTAAGTCGACCTATGGAGGAGATAAAAGGAGGATTTGAGTTCATTTGGAGATATGCGAAGATTATTATTTTTCTCTCTGGTTTTTTGGAGGACTCTCTGGCAGAGCCATTTACAGAGATTCTGGAGCTTGTGAGAGACGACAACCTCTTACAGGGACATTGGCTTCGGGGTTGCAAGATTACCCTCAGGTCAATCTAGGCATTTCCACACAGGGATTGCAGTTGGACTTCAGTTTTAAAGACTTCTGGAGTTGGGTTACCACACAGGGTCATTCAGAGATTATACAGGGAATATTTGGAGCTGGGACACCACACAGTATTCACATCAGAAGGGCTGAGCCTTCATCATCATTTATAGAGTACGGAGCAGCTAGGGTTTCATCAGCATTTGAGGTATTTGCATTGTAATTTGTGCCCTAGTTTTAATATAAGAATAAAGCAATATTTTCGAGAATTCTGGATTGCTCTGTGTTTGTGATTTTGTATATTAAAAATTCACGAAAAAGGTTAAGAATTGGCAAACCCCTAGAGAACTAGATAGGGAGGGTTATTACAGTGGTATCAGAGCTGGTTTTTTCTGCCAACCTGTTGGGTAGTTCGAAGACAAATTTCTGGTTTATCAAGATTGTGAAAGTTGCAGAAATTAGAGGATTTGTGTTCACAAGCAACATTTGGAGAAATTTCAGAGTTTTTACAGCGTAGATAATTTCAAGAATTTTTTTTAGAGACATCGATTAAATTTGCAAAATATATATTCGGAGTGTTGTGCAGTTTGATTTAAGGGCTATTTGCTGGCATTATTATTATTGGGAGTCCGTGTGAGTTTTCCTTTGCTGTCGTCAAAGTTGGATTTTTTACAAAGAGCCGATGATTATTTTTTAGGTGTCGTGTCTCCCTTTGAAATGGTCACGCAGCAGTGAGATTATGCAAGTTTAAAGTTGGATTTCGGATTTCACATAATAACATTTGTCCTTGGCATCGTATATTTCATTAGAACATTCAGGAGCCGCAAATGTTATTTTTCTGGCAGAAGCTCATTCAACGACATGGATATTAAGGATTATTAATTGATGACGAAGAGAGGGATTTTGTGGATTGTTTACGAAACAGAGCAACGCCAGTTGAAGGAAACATAACGGCATCGCAATTTTCATTCATACAGCTGCATGTAATAAATATAGATTGTCACGGGATAAATTGGGAATATTTATCATATAAATTCCCTGAGCATCCATTTCCAGCGATTGATAGAGTTATGTAATCTCAGGATTGAAGCTACGGATCTATGAAATTAGATGTATCATTCAACACCCTCAAATCACAGGTCAGCATTGTTACCGCTGCAATATAATTTAGACTTTGCCTCCTTGTATATTTGCATATAAATTTCATTATTTGATAAAAATGTCTGCTGTTCTGGTATTATGTATGAAATAAATAATTATATGAGTTGATAGTCAAATGCTTAAGCAAATATCCGAACCTTACTGCTGCAATATAATAAAACCTTGAATAGTAAGGGAAGTATTTGGGAAAAATCTCTATAAGAGATCAGAATTTTTGGAAACAATAGAACAGATTTTACAGATCACCATCAGCAACAAACTGTTTGAAAAATTGAATCTGAGTGCGAGATTGCATGTGTTGGGTTAAATCCAGTAGGGGATATTACAGTTAAGGCTTGTGATCAGTTCAGAGTGCAGAGATGAATAGTAAAATAACATATTGCCCGCGTTCAGGGATGTACAAGCAGTTTCCTACTTTCCTTCCGAAGGTACCTGTGAGGTCACTTGATGATGAGTTCAGTGTGAAAATTGAAAAAGCTCTGAATGAATTTAAGCAAAATTTTATGGCATACCAGAAAAATCTAACAACTTTGTTAGAGCATCCTGAGTGGTTGAGACCACACTCATCAACTGAAGTAAAATCTGGAACAGATGAGCTTGCTGCCCCAGAAAGGTTGAAAAAGCAGTTGACAGAAAAGAAAGTTGATTCTTATGGTTCACAGGTTGGAGGTCTTCCGCGAATCAGCAAGAATCAGCTTAGGAAAGAGCAACGTTGTTTCACATGTCAAGAGGCTTGGACTCTTGGTCACATCTGTGGAAACAACAAACACAGTGACTTGTTGCAGCCAAATCAAGTTGAGGACAGTAGTGAAGTTGAGACCCTTGAGTTTGGAAAAAATGCCTTTTTGCAGGAATCATGCATAACAGGGAACCAGGATGATTTTAGTGATGATGAAAAAGACAGAACAACAGTTTTGGAAATGCATTCAGAACAATGCAGTGAGGATTGTGAGATTTTTGATATGAGGTATGATGAATCTCCTAGCATCGGTTCATTAATGCATGTTGATGTTTTTCATGATGAAGTTTCTATAAACCCCAAATTTGATGAAAGAATCAATGTTGTTGAGGATGAGTCTCAGCTGAAATCTGAAGTAGACAAAATCAATAGGTTTTTGGAAGGAGATTTTTCCAATGTGATGGAGACTATTACAGATTTAAAAGATGAAGCTGCAATTGATGATGTTTTTCCTCTTGAGCAGAGTGCTGGCCTAGAAAATGAACCTGAGACTATTATAGTTTTGGGAAGTGGAGATGAATTTCCTTTTGAAATAGTTGCTGCCCAAACTTCAAAACATGAAATATGC
The DNA here is from genome assembly GCA_028583015.1 of Wollemia nobilis. Taxonomy (NCBI): domain Eukaryota; kingdom Viridiplantae; phylum Streptophyta; class Pinopsida; order Araucariales; family Araucariaceae; genus Wollemia; species Wollemia nobilis. The sequence continues at coordinate 2,550,655 of JAQPPZ010005291.1, read as the reverse complement.
AAAGTGGATAACATAGAAGAAGCTGATTTTATGAGTCAAGATTTACAAGGCAAATTAGAAAATTTATTACATGAAGCTGATTTTTATCAAATGCTTAGTGAAGATAAGATTGTTGCTGCCTTTACACATTTTGATAACACCTACAAGGTCATTGAAAAACTTTGTTGGAAGGCTCAAATTGAGAAGAGACAGAAGGGTGTTGAAGGAGTAACCTCTATTGTTGAGTTGCAGACAGTCATAGAAGCTTTAGAAAATTTGAAATCAGGTTTCTTGGAGTTACTTACAGACAGAGATCATTCCATCAAGCTTGCAGAAAGGACTCTTATTACATTGAAGGAAAAAGAAGACAAACATGATTTTTCAGATCATAACACAGTTGAGGTTGTTGCTGATTTTAAATCAGCTTATGATGATATTTCATCTCACCAGGACAGCCATGAAAATTCAATGCATGATGAGTCTAGTGCTGATTTACAAAATTTGAAGGCAGCCTTAGAAACTATGAAGTCAGACTTCATGAGCACTCTTGCAGACAGAGATCACTATGCCAAGCTTGTTGAAGAGACCCCTAGTGCATACAGGAGCAAAGAAGAAGTTAGTCAGCTAACTGAAGAGCTTGAGCAGACTAGAAGCTCTTTGTCGGAGGCTCGTCTTTCATTGCATGAGACAGAGTTGAAACTCAATTTTGTTTTAGAATCCACTGAACAACTGAATCAGGAGAGAGCCAGGGAGATTGGGCGGATTGTTGTCGAACTAGATTGCATTCAGGAGGACTATAACTTAACACATTGTCCCATGAGATTAGATTACACAATTTCGGATCAGTGGATTGGCTGTGATAAGCACGAGAGTGATAATAATTTCTCATGGACTGACAATCCGTTGTATGAGATGGATCATGATACATCTTTTGATAATCCTCTTTTTGAGATGAAGAGTGTTGATTCTTTTCCTGTGATAGATCATGAGGATACATTGTTTGAGACAGGGTGTCTATTTCGACATGAGTCTGAGAGTGATTTCATGAGCATTTTCCAGCCTAATCATGATGATCGGGGATTGAGTTCTCTTACCCAGGATCGTATGCTTGCATTGATGAGCATCGAGGGCGATGGTAGGAGCTTTATATGGGTGATAGTTGATCATGGGTATGAGAGATATGTCGCTGTTCGCTTTTTGGGCAGCCATAACATTTACTTGATGGAGGTTGGTCAGCAATTTGGTTGGCATTACATGGAGTATCTTACTTCTTATTTGAACACAGTGCCCTCTCAAGGGGTCAGTTTAATCCGTGAAAGTGCAGAGATAGGCCTGGTTGAGTCACCTATGCATGAGATGTTACTTGGCACAGGGTGCAGTCATAATGGGCATACCAGTTTTGATGGTGAGGCTGAGCTTCCTATTGAGTTGCCAGAGTGGAGTGTGGTTGATCTTTCAGGAATTATAGAGATACATTTACACCCTACTTGGTTGAGTATGATGAGGGACATCATATTTCCAGAGGATATTACATTGACTGCAGTAGATTGGGCTACATGGGATTATCTGGGAGATTCCAGGAGTGTGAACGCCGAGTTGAGCTGGTTAGGTGATGACTATGGAGGCACTTCCAACATTGTGTTTGCAGTAATCTATGACGTTGTTTCCTTCGGTATGTCGTGGTACATGATATTACATCTCAGCTCAGACAGACATGTCAGTGCCAGATTGGAGAGAGATTTCATCATGCTATTGCAGTTGAGACTTCTGCCACTTAACCATGTCAGAGGGGTAGTGATGATCAGAGTGGCGCAGCGTCAGCGTGGCGGTTCCTTTTTGAGGTTGCTATGGGATCCAGGGGATTTGATGTGATCTCAGCCGGGATGTAGCATCTGACTGGAGTATGTATACGTATTGCTTGAGGACAAGCAATCTTTGGGAAGGGCGGACTGTAATGTCCCCTTTTCTACGCAGTCAGGTGCAGAGCAGATTAGCCTATACACGAGCTCCCGTAGGCTAAGTCGGATGGAGGGGAGCCATTGGAGATATCAAAATCTTTGTCAGTACCCAGAGAGCTATTGATTGATGGTCGTTTGGGCTCATTCGGAGATTTGTTTGATCAAAGTTACTATTTTTAGCCATGTCCGTTTTTAGGGTTTCAGTGGACAACAGACAGTGCAGTGATATTCTTCAGTGAAATGGGTGTCCAAAACCATTCGCGGATTTCAATTCGGATGGGCAGAGGTTGGAAATTTTAATGGTCGAAGATAAAATTAATAAAGTGATTATTTAATTTAATTTTGTAAAGTTAGTGACTTTATTTTATTATAAAATCATTTTATACTTAAAAGGGGCCATTTTAAGTGACGACTTAAAAAGTCGTTAAGCCTAGGCATAAGGGGGTGAATAAATTAAGGAGAAATAAGGTGGAATTAAAAATTGATAAAATTATATTTGCCCACCCTAAAAGTGACCTAACCCTAAGTCGACCTATGGAGGAGATAAAAGGAGGATTTGAGTTCATTTGGAGATATGCGAAGATTATTATTTTTCTCTCTGGTTTTTTGGAGGACTCTCTGGCAGAGCCATTTACAGAGATTCTGGAGCTTGTGAGAGACGACAACCTCTTACAGGGACATTGGCTTCGGGGTTGCAAGATTACCCTCAGGTCAATCTAGGCATTTCCACACAGGGATTGCAGTTGGACTTCAGTTTTAAAGACTTTCGGAGTTGGGTTACCACACAGGGTCATTCAGAGATTATACAGGGAATATTTGGAGTCGGGACACCACACAAGTATTCACATCGAAGGGCTGAGCCTTCATCATCATTTATAGAGTACAGAGCAGCTAGGGTTTCATCAGCATTTGAGGTATTTGCATTGTAATTTGTGCCCTAGTTTTAATATAAGAATAAAGCAATATTTTCGAGAATTCTGGATTGCTCTGTGTTTGTGATTTTGTATATTAAAAATTCACGAAAAAGGTTAAGAATTGGCAAACCCCTAGAGAACTAGATAGGGAGGGTTATTACAATATTTCTTACGAGAGTTAGTGTGATATTTTTGTCATCTAACCATTGAAATTGGAAAAGAAGGAAATTGTGTTTAAGATAGGTTTTGAAGTTATTTTCTTCATTAAACAAAAATATATGGGCACATATTCCTAGTGAGTGATTGTTGAATGTTGTGAATGCTAATTTGGAGTGAAAAGGGTTATTTGACAAGCATTGTTGAGTTTGATTGTTGAAGGTTTTTTGAGTGAGGATTGATGATAAAAACCTTGTTTTATAAGCATTGTTGGAAATATTGAGTAAAAATTTTATATGCTTGAACTAGGGTTTGTGAAAGATCATGAGTATCATTGTTATGTGAAGTTGTGAAAGATCATGAGTATCATTGTTATGTGAAGTTGTGAACTATCTTTAACTAGAGGTTGTGAAAGATCATGAGTATCATTTTTATGTTAGGATTACTTGATAAGCATTGTTATTGAAGTGATTGATTGAGTGAAGAAATCTAACTAGGGTTTGCAAAGATCATGAGTATCATTGTTATGTGAAATTGTTTGATAAGCATTGTTGGAAATAAGTGAGTGAGTTTTCATATGCTTGGACTAGGGTTTATGAGTAAGGACTATTTCATTGAGTGATTGATTGAGTGGAGTTGATTGAACCTAGTCAAGTAGATGTATTGAAGTGATAGTTCAAATTCTGTGAAACAAATTGTTCTAAATTCTAAATTGATTTGAGAAAGAGATTGAGAGTGATTGAGTGTGAAACATATTGAGTCTCTAAAAATTCCCTACATGTTTTTGTGATAAAAAGAGAGATTAAAAGTGATTGAGCATTATGGTGAATGTGAAGCATATTGAGTCTCTAACAATTCTCTATATGTTTTTGTGAAATTGGACAAGTTCTAGTGAGGACTTGTTGAGCAGATTTGAGGAAAGTCTTAGAGAATACTTGTGGACATATTTGTGTGAGCTTTTGTGAAAGCTTAAAATACAGAATTAAGGATAGATTATTGAGCAGATTAGACAAGTTCTAGTGAGGAATTGTTGAGAATATTGGACAAGTTCAAGTGAGGACTTGTTCAGTAGATTTGAGAAAAGTCTTAGAGAAGACTTGTGGACATATTGGTGTGAGATTTTGTGGAAGCTTACAAGGTAGATTTGAGACAAGTATTTGAGAAGACTTGTGAGCAGAGTTGATTGATTTATTTGTTCAAACCTTGAGTTAATGTTTGGGATAGATCCAACAAAGTTGATTTGTGATTAATTCAAGCTTTGTGTTGAGTCTTGAGGATAGATTTGTGCTAGATCAAAGGACTGTGTTTAGTGCAAATCAAAGGATAGATATTGAGGACAGATTTGTGCTAGATCGAAGGACTGTGTTTAGTGTAGATTTGAGGATAGAGTTTGGTGTAGATTTAAGGATAGGTTTATACCATACCAAATACAGAGATTGAGAAAATTTGTGCTAGATCAAAGGACTGTGTTTAGTGTAGATTTGAGATAGAGCTTTGGAGGTGATATAGTATAAAGGATGAAAATATCTAGTGGATAGAGATCCATTAGCTAGGGCAGTGAGGACAGGTCTTATGAGTGGGGATAAGAGTATTCAATGGATAGAGATACATTAGCTAGTATAATGGAGGTAACATTTCTTCTAGAAGATCACAAACTAGAGCAGAGGAGAAAGGAGTTCTCCTATGGATAGTGATCCAAAAACTTAATTAGGGGATTGGTGTCTCCTTTGGATAGAGGTCCATAAACATTGTAACAGGGAAAGGATTCCTAAGAGAATGATTGAGAAAATTTTAATGAAATATTTTCTCCATGGAGTAGCCCACATTGGATGAACCACGTTAAATTTGTGTCTTTATTGTATGTGGTGATTTATGCATTGCTTTGATTACTACTATTGATATCACTATCTATACATTGCATAATATTTATTGGAAAGAAAAGTAAAAAGTGATCTTATACTATTCACCCCCTCTCAGTATAAGCTTGTGTTATTCACAAGTGGCACTCATATGTATGTAACCTCTTTTATTATTTGTAACTTCCTTGGCTAAGCGAAGTAATCCTTTGTTTCTTGGATATTATGATGTAAGATGGCACCTTAGAAGGTTTGTACCAAGTGGCACTTTACATTTAAGGCTTTTTTAAAATTCTCCAAGATGAATGATATACCTCCTATTCCCTTTCGTATGCTTATTCTTTCACTTGATACATTTCTTGTAGAGCAAGGAACTTCTTTCTTTTGTAGGTGCTTCGATGAGGATGTTTTTGTCCAAGCTTGAAACCTTGGATTTAGCACCTATTCTTTATACCTTTAATGTGTTGATTTTGTTCTCCTTTCCATGTTGTTTTTGATACCTTCTTTTCTCCATTTTTGAAACTGTTATGTATTTCCTTCTTTATAGATAATATTGCTCTCAAATATGACATTGTTCTTTCATTGTGTTGTCTCTTGAAGGCTTACAGGTTTGGCTATCTAGAATGGAAAATATGTGAGCATTTTGAGAGGCTCCTTTTCTATGCTCGAAGTGTGCTAGTGTCTAGCTATTTTAACCTTGTATAATGTGCCTTTGTGGCACCTCAAAGTTTGCATTATCACCTATGTAAAATAGCTTAGAATGGTGCAACAATATGTAATAATTTTGGGATATAAAAATACCTCTTTTTCACCTTTTTGCACTCCTAATTTTTTGATTTTATGGTAGATTTTTGGAGATGTTCTTCTGAATATGCAACTCTCCTTTTTTGTTGGTTTTATGAACCCAACTTATAACCACTTTTGTAGATGCAATATAAAATTTATAGTGCTTTGAACTTGAGACTCACCTTACTAATTTTATATGGCTATTTTCTTCTCCAAAACTTGGAGGATTGAGCTAATTTTTGTGGCTTCCTTTGGCCACTAAAAGTTGCAAATTTTGGTGCACTAATGGTACCTTTAGACACTTGATGCTAATATGATTTTGTGCCCTTCTCAAGAACACAAACACTAAGATTTTGATAGTAATATAGTAGTGCAAATAAACCCATTAAGATTTCAATTTTAATGCACTAACAATATCATATTATCACTCCAATCAACTCACAAAATAACTTATAAGTGCACTTAATCAATTTCCTACAACTAATCAAGAATAATTCCATGCAACCCATCCTTGGCCCTGTCCCAGATCCCTGGCCTTGTCCTGGATCCTTTGAACTTACTTTCCCCTTACTCCTCAGATAGTTGGCATTTCAGACGAAATCCTTGGGGTGGGAGATCATTGTTCCATTTTTTTACCCATTTCCTTACTGTTTGGTGGGGTTTTCTACAAGTTCCTATGATCTGGGATATTCCTAGATTTTTCTAGGACATCCTCAAGTTTTGTTCCAGTTCCCTGGATTTTCTTTACCCTCCTCCTTTGCTAGATGGTGTTGCAATTGATATTCTTGGATTGGGAGATCCCTAATTTGCTTATCCACCCCTTTCCATACCTTCTAGTTGGGTTTTCCTTTTGGGGCCTATGAACTGGGACATCCCTAAGATTTTATGGGTTGTCTCTTTTCCATTTTTTCTTGCAAGGTCCTATTTGGTGCTAAGGATCAGAGGTTCTTCTAGTGCAGTGCATGGTGGCTGAGGTTTTTGGATTCATGAGCAACTCTTCACAACATATTTTGGCTTGGAAGGGGCCTTGTGCTTATTCTTGTGGTGTTGCTCTTTGGGTTTCCAATTGTAGGTTTGATGGTGGGTTCTTAGCTTTTCATGGCTTGGGGGAGGCCTTTATGCTATTTACTATTGTGTTCCTATGGGTCATCCTCTTCTGGATCCTTGAAGCTGCTCATTGGTGGCATTGGTGGTTTTACTTAGTCCTCCCCACATTTTCCCTTGGATCTCATTTTTGCACTACTAGTTCCTCTATCTCCCTTGGCTACTGAGTAGTTTTCCCTACTATAATGGGATTTCATGGCCTCTGGAGTCCCCTGGATGCTTTTACACTTGTAGGCCTAGTTGGGATGTTGATCCCTATTTTTATTGCCTTCTTATGCATCCCTGTGCTTACTTAGGTAGGAATTTTCTGTGTTTCCCACTTTAGTTTCATTTTTGAATTGTAAATTTTTGTTTTGGGTGGGATTGCCCTATTTCATTCTTTTTTGGGCAGGGTTGCCCTTGCTCTTTTCTTCCTTGCACATGTTGGGGTTTTTGCACATGTTTTTTGGTTGTCCTAGGTAGGGTGGCGTCGTCCCAGGCTTCTTTGTAAAAAAGCACAATATATATATATATATATATATATATATATATATATATATATATATATATATATATATATATATATATATATTTTATTTTTAAATTTTCCTTTAAGGCTATCCTTTAGCCTTTCCTCAGAGGATGTCCTTTAGCCTTTTCTGAAAGGCTATCCTTTTGTTTTCCTCTGGATTTTGAAGTCCTTTCTTGTGGCCTTCCTCTGGCTTTTTAGTCTTATTTCTTGTTGTAATCAGGTTTTGGGATCCTTGATAAAAACCCATTTTTAATTTAATTTAACCTATCAAAAAAAGAATAATTTGAAATGAATATTCAAGAATTATTCTACAATTTCACTACAAACAAAGTTGTAGGAACTATTATTCTTTTTCTTTCCAAATAAGATATTTTGTAGTTTATATATAGTTGTAATTTTTTAATCTAATCAACTCCAAAACTAATGTGCAAATGAACATTAAAAGGAACTTTTCCCTTTTTGCACTTTTGAAGACTGTAATTCAATGTTTCCTCTTTTGCAAGTCTAATACAATATAAGGTGCTTTAACAAATATGATAAGTAATTCAATTAATGAATCTACTTGCACCAATAGTTGCTTATATTTTTTAAAAGCTTTTGTAGAGGATTTAGATCTTGGTGTCTAAGATCACCAAGTTGTTGCTTTGAGTAGGTTCTCACTACTCAGTTTCTTCTTCATCAAAAAGTGGTACCAAGGAGGTGGGATTTGAGTACCGATAGAGGCGGCTTTTGTCCCTTCGTCGCTTTCAAAATAGAGAGGTTTTTTTGTTCTCCTTTACATAGCGTAAGTAGATCACCATCGGCCTTACCCCATAATGAAAATGAAGGAACTGGTCTATTGGTTGCACTATTGGAACACACCTTTTTTTCAAGAGTTGGGGCAGGTAAAAAACTTGATCTCCTAAACTCTTTTTTTGATCACTTGCTTGATTTTTAAAAAGAGGGTTGAGATTTTGGGTTAAGATTTTTTAAAGGGCATATTCATATTTGAAGTGTTGATGAGGCTTACTCTTTTGATCAAGTGCCTAAATGTTATGACCCACTTATGAATCATAAGGGTGTCGGGGTATTCAAAAGGGTGAGTATATAGCTTTGTTAAGGGACTAGGCGGGTGTATAGCTCAGTTGGTGGAGCATTGGGATTTTAACCTAATGGATGTGCACCATTGCTCTAAATGGAAGCTCCCACTACCTACTCATTTAGAGCATCACCACCTCCTAGCTAACTCATCTCCCTTTCACATGAATAATCCACCTTCAAGGTAAAGTTGAACATAAACTTAGATTCCTTGAAGAGACAATGTGATATCAGGATGTGCTTCCTCATCGAACAAGCACTTCGGACTTAGAACTGGGTATCTCAAAATTTCTTTTACAAGCCTATATTTTGATGATTTGATACTTCAAGTAATATTCTCCTTCTACTATAGATTTGGAGAAGTCTTTATTTTTGAAACGGTGCCTTCTTGTTGTGAGAGGTAATCTTCAAATATATTAGATTTGGCAGGCTTATCCTATCTTCAATTCTTCTTGTTGAATTCTGACTTCAAGCAGGATCTTCTTCTCAAGATTTCTAGTGTCTTGAGTTATTATGATATTTGGAACTCCTTGAAAAATTCTTCTTCTTTTGGGCTTGTTTTCGGATGGCGACAATTATCCCAAATATTTCACTATCTTCTGTAGTGAATTTATCCAATGATTTCTCCTAGAAACTCCTTTGATGATTAATTTAGTAAGGCTCTTCAAACCTTTTACTAGATGCTCGTTGAGACTTCTCCAAGATATTTGATCTTGTAGATTCTTCTGGTCTTCCTTGAGATAATTTCTTCAACATTCTACTTCTAGAAGTATTGGTGGTAATATCTTCTTCTAGATCTATGATTCTGCTACTTCTGGATTTGAGCAAGACTCTCCCAGTCCTTCTTCTTTCTTCCAAGAATGGAAGTTTATTCAATGAGATCTTATCCTGATATCTTTACCTTCAATTTTTATTCAGGTGTTGTATTGATTATGAAGAAGATACGCTTCCTAAATTTCTTATAGGAAGTTTTCCAACTCACTGAATCTCCTTTCCCTGCAACAAAGTATTAGTACTAAAATTTGAATATGCTTCTGAATCAAATAATTTCTTCTAGAGTCTTCTTCAATATCAAGGCTTATGTGGCCTTTTCTTTAGTATTAAGTCTTATGTGGCTTGTTCTTTAGTATCAAGGCTCATGTGGTATTTTCTTTAGGATCAAGGCTTCTGTGGATTTTTCTTCTGGAATAAGGCTTCTAAGATTCTATGGCCTTTTCTTCTGGATCAAGGCTTCTATGGTCTTTTCTTCTTCTATGAAGTTATCAATATAGCAATGGAGATCTCCAATATCCTAACTTCACCATGACTCTTCTCTAGGAGTATTCTTCCACAATATTCTCTTCTTGCACAAGGAACTAATCTTTGCACTATGAAGGCACGTCGACATTCGGGTAATGAAGTTGAAATCTCCTAGATTTCTATTATAGAAGGTGTCCCAATAATTTGAGAATTAATTTTATACAATAAAAGAAACTTTGGATAATATTTAATAAATTCCAAATATCTTGAATGATCTTCACTAGTTGATTTATCAATCTAGTGGATTGAATGTTGAGTCCTAGTCTTCATGAGTTTTTCCTGCAACTCTATGGAAAGACTCTAGCCAAATGTAATCTCAATATTTTTGGAACTAAGATTTCTTTCAATCCTCACTTGTGGCTCTCCCTAATTCTACCACCTAGACTCTTCTAAGAGTTTTTGATAGTGGTTGGTCCAAATATGCATCATATTAAAAAAAAATCAGGCTTAATGATAATTGTGGTTTTCCTATCGATCTACCTTAGCTAGATCTATCGTGGATCTGATATATCGTGGCTTTGATATAATTGTTATATTTTTATGCAATATGTAATGGGATAAAGCAATCAAAAGATGTAGAATAATATGAAAGAAAGTAAATCTACGAGATGACTGAAATATGGTATAAATAGAGATGACAAAAATGAATACAATGTAGCTATGGAGAAAATGGACACTCTATAAATAAAGCTATTGGACTACATTACACCCATCACCAATATATGGTGATCTACACAACACTATGCTACTACTTATGAATATACTATAAGCTTGTTATATGTTTATTACAATGAGGTCCTTTTTATATAGGAATATAGGTTCCTTGGACAACACTCTACCTAGCTATACAAGGGACACCTTGCACATATGCAACTTGCACATTGACACTTGTGATTTTATTACATTGCATGAAGTAACTAGATAAACTCCCCCTAAAGTAATCTAATGTTCTAAGTATGTACCTACGAAGGTACATTTACATGACCCAAATTATGTAATATACTCTATCTCTAATAAAGATTTCTATGGAGTGAAGTATCATGTAAATTCCAATCAACAAGATTTAATTGGTAGTTTTACACCTTGATATTCATTAATTTAGTCAATGAGTTAAGATTCATGATGGGATGTATGATGATATACAATCAAATTACCAAACACTAAATTTTGGCAATGGCAAAGCAAAAGTGCCACAGTGGTGCAGAAGCACCACAATTTTGACTTGTGGCACTAATACTGCTTGATAGCTAGAAAGTAAGTAAAATATCAAATAGTTTGAATGGAAAAAGTGCCACAGGTCTGCAAAAGCACCATGTAGAAGTGCCATGGTTCTCCCACAGGTTTATGACACTTCTGCTCTTAGGGTATTTTGAGGTATCAATTATTTTATGGGTATAGGTATATTTATACTCATTGAAAATATATTTTTGATCATATTCTAAGGTACTATTTTTATAAATTTTATGAATATATGCAATAGTTTTATAAACCTCAAATATCATATCATTTTTTACCCCAAATTTAGGCATGTATTAGTTGAACTGACTTGATTTGTTTACAAAACTAGTTGGCAATGAAAATGACCCCTTTAATGATTAATTAGTTTACAAAATTGGGTGTCTACTATTTTCTACCTAGTTTTCTTCTTTGTAAATATGTTGGCTATAACAACATGACAATTTCCTAACACCTATTTTTTTAGGGTTCTTATTCATGCCCTTGATATTCCAAGATATTATTTTTATTGTTAATTTTTATTTTTACTTATAGGTTTATTGCCACTTTTGGTTAACACATATGATATTTGTTTTTATTTTCCCATATTAATATTTCTATGAGTTTCTTTCGCTCTTTGTTTTTGCTTTTTGGGTCTTCCTCTACTTTTTCATTCCCATAAAAACTTTCATCTTCATCAATATCTTCAATTTTTTTATACTATTCATAGTGAGACTTATCATTTATAATTTGTCTTGCTCTAAACAATTCTATGTGCAAAAATAAAAATATTAAAGTGCAAAGATGTTTCTCCATAGAAATTACCTTCTCATTCTGCCCTTAAAATCCTCCTCATTTCTTTATCATGCCTCTCTTGAAACCCTAAAATGAAAGGGATAATCTCTAGACTAGATTCACTTCTATTACAAGAAGAGAGTTTTATATTATTTAAGGAAAATTAAGACAATTTACTATGAAGGTATCTATCATTTGATGTTGTAGATATGTTTTCTTTATCTCTTATTTTGGAGTGGAATACCCTTGATCTAATCGAAGCTTCTAAAATAGTATAATTTTCTTACTTTATCTTGAATTTTATATCGAGTAAAATTTTATATCTCTTTTTTCATTGTATTCAATTTGCAATATTTCACCATGTGCTTAGTCTCATACAATTGTGGCATTGGAATGTAATATTTTTATAATCCTTTTAGTAATCACATTTTCTTGATTTAAATTTAATATTAATAGCTTGTGGCAAATGTTCTAAAATATCCATAACACATATCTAAGTATATACAACATCTTTTCACTCTTTAATAGTTGTTCCTGTTGACAATTTTGTCACATTGCATAGAGGGGTAGAAAAAAAATCAAAAAATTTCTCTTTGTAAAGTTTCTTTTGTTGTTTTTGAAAGTATTTGTAAGTGTTGCAGCAATTTTGGCTTTCAATGCCACCTCCTTGTACACAAAATGAAGAAGAAGAGCTTCGCTGCCGAACAGGCCAAAAAAGATAGCTTCATCGCAAGAAAGAAAAAGTGTCTTGCATTTTCGTGACCGAAAGCAAGAAAAGGAGCAAGAAAGAAGAAGTGTCGCGATATCGTGACATGTTGCATTTTCACGACCGAAGCAAGGAGGAAGAGCCAAAAGAGGAAAAATGTCGTGATATCGCGACATGTTGCATTCTCACAACCAAAGGAGGAAAAGTGTCGCAATATCACGACATGTTGCATTCTCGCGACCAAAGGAGGAAAAGTGTCGCAATATCGCAACATGTTGTAGTTTCACGGCTCAGAGTGACAAGAAAGTGCAAGAAAGAAAAAGTGTCGTGATATCGTGACATGTTGCATCTTCGGGGTCGAAAGCAAGGAGAGGAGCAAGAAAGAAAAAATGTCACGATATCGCGACATGTTGCATTTTCGCAGCTGAGAGAGACAAGAGGAGCAAGAAAGAAAAAGTGTCATGATATCGCGACATGTTGCATTTTCACGACCGAAAGCAAGGAGAAGAGCAAGAAGGAAAAGTGTCGTGATATCACGACATGTTGCATTTTCGCGGCCGAAAGCAAGGAGGAAGAGCAGAAGAAGAAAAGTGTCACGATATCATGACATGTTGCACTCTCGTAGCTAAAAGAAGAAAGGTGTCATGATATCACGACATGTTGCATTCTCGTGACCAAAGGAGGAAAAGTGTCACGATATCGTGACATGTTGCATTTTCGTGGCCAAAAGCAACAAAAGAGGGTAAAGACATAGAAATGTCACGATATCACGACATGTCGTATTTTTGCAATGCAAGAAGAAGAACCAAGCTGAAGACATAGAAATCTCGCAATATCACGACATGTTGATTTTTTGCGACTCAAAAGGGGCACGCACTCCAAGCCAGGTATTTTCCTGAGATGATCAAGTGCCTCATAAACACATTCTTACTTGCTTGGAAAGCTCGCTGCTCATTTTTGGCAATTGGAAGTGAAGTATCAGTCCCTAAAAGAAGAGCCTGACAAGCATGGTGGCCACTCGAGCATTAAACCTAGAAACCAAGGACACTCAGACCGCTCATCAATGCATGTTTCCACGGTTGACTCGATCATAGTTGCCAGTTTTGGTAATGGATTCGAAATCTCAGTTACGAGGGTCACGAGGAGCCGACTTCTTAGATCTTAAGAGTATACTTCACCATTCTATGTAATAATGACTTAGAGGGTCGGATCCTCTATAAAAACCCAGGCATTGTAATGTAACATTTTTGGGGGGAACTATCTGCTAGAAAGCTGATGTAACTTGATGTCCTACGATTAATACTAAAGAGCTTTGGGCTCAATTTCTCTCTTTTATGCTGCCTTCTATGCTTGATTATTTTGTCTTTCTTCATTTGTATACTGAGACTCTGAATCCTGAATTCGATGTGCGATTGGGGACTGTACCCTAAAACTCGCCTAAAGGATACATAGGAGAGGAAAAACGCTATATTACTTTTCTTTTATGCTGCCTGGTGGGTTGTGGTTTCTGTTACATTCACTTGTCCTAATTGTCTTTACTCTAAACCCTAAATTTTGATGAAAGGGACAAGGAGAATCCCTGTGAGCTCGTCCAGAGGATATATAGGAAGGTTAATGTGGCATTTCTTTCATTTATTCTTGGTGTTCCTTGCTGCTATTCAATTTGTTAGTTAGTGATCATGCTTCCTGTTCTCTCGCACCTTAAATCATCGATCTCTCTTCCCTTACCCCTTTTTATTTCTTTCTCTAACCCTAACTCCTTTTATCTCTTTCCTGCACCCTTATCTCAAAACACCAAAGTATATTAGCATAGGAGCCGACCTTTCTTTGGAGATTGACACGAGGGGCATCTCTTCCCTTCGGCCTTTCAATGTTAGTCTAGGTCTAGGGCACATACATTTACCCAAAATCCTTTCCTAGGCAGATTTGATGACCAACAGTTTTGGCATGCTCGGTGGGGCCATGATCCCATATTTTAATTATAAATCTCAAACTCGTCTACACCAGGACCAATAGTTCTAACCAGTTCTTGGTGTGACCCAGTCAGTCTCACCTTCTGAGTGGTAGTGAAAATCGGTGCTCTCATTACCAAAATAATCTTAGCATCTGGCGACTCTATTCAACCCGAAAATCTCTAAGTCGTAAATATCGGTACCTAAACCTGTGCCTTCATGACAAAAGTCTCCATGTTTTAAGGAAGCCCAAGTTGGTGAATCTCTGGCTTGCCTTCATCTGGAAAAATCACCTAGCGACTCTGACTGAGCTGAAGATCCAGATTTCTTGATCGTAGGCACATTTTAAATCTGAAAGAAGACACCTAGGAGGAATCAAGGTTTGGTGAGCAACCTTGACCTCACAAGCGGAGAAAAGTATGTTCACCTGGTGACTCTGACTTAGTGGTGAGAACCGTGATATCTGTAGGCCACTGCTATAATGGAGAGGGTATGCTATCCCAGTTGGGATGATCGTGGTCCTCTGAATCTTCAAAGTTACCATGAAATTCCTGAAGGTTCCTTCAAGACATTGATAAAATACAATGGCACTAAGGGAATGGCCCGAGAGCACCTTGAAGATGTTGCTGCTCTAGTGCCCCTCTATGGCATAATCCATGAAGATGTCATGATCAGAATTCTGGTCTTGTCTTTGGAAGGAAGAGCACTACAGTGGTATAGACTACTCGGGCATAAAAGCATCTGCTCATGGGATGACTTAGCGGGAGCACTATTTAGTACATTTGATGGCTCTCAGGATCCCTTCTAGCTTTTGATGTACCTCTTCACCATCATGAGAGCACCTCAGGAGAGCATCACGGACTTCAATGTCCGATTCTGTAGAAGTTGGAAGAGAATTCCAGTGGAGATCCAACCGACGCCCGCCCAAGCCCACCTCTTCTATGTTTAGGCCTTTCACCCGGACATGAACCTCATCTTGCTACAATTAGATGAACAAAGATTCTCTCAAATATTTGAGGAAGCAATACAAGTAGAACAACTTATGCTCTTATCGAGAAAGTGGTACTAGGGAGCAGCCCCATCACCTTACCTAGTAATTACTACTCATGTTTATCCTGCACAACATTCTTCATGGCAGACTCCTAATACTGAGCAGAGGCCTGAGATGCAGTCGTTTGGAGCTCAAGAGGCAAATTTCATTCAAAGCCAACAATGGGAATATGCAAGCTTTGCCCCACCAATGAACAATATGGTTGCTTGCATTCTCCATCAGGATATGGGCCAAGAAGAGAAACAGACTCAAGTGGCAGAACCTAAGAACAAAAAGGGCATATTTTTGCACCCTTTTTGTATCCTAGTGGATGGCACGCAAGTATTCAGCCAGGATCCATTAAGCATGCCTCATCAAGAAGCTGAACCTGAAGAGATCCTGGAAGATTACTCTTTGTCGGAGGAGCCCTATTACCCCATCAGGAGGATGGAAGAACCTGTACCCAACCCACAGTTAGTAGATTCTTCAGTATTCTGGTATTGGTTCCAGCCATCACCATGACCAGTACCCCAAGAGGCCCCTCATGTGGCGAACTTCTTCGCCACATCTTTCATCAATAGTACGGGTATTGGCAGGAGCGACAACTCACTGTCTTGCTCCCTGTTTGCAACATGGACAACTTCAATAAGAGGCCAGTCGGACTTCAAATATCAACTGAAGTTCAATCAGATATGTTCTGGACATTGCAGGTTCATAGGATAAGCACCCGAAGCTGGGTTTATGGTGGCGGCATGCCAATCATGTCACAAAATTTTGTGTAAATACTGTAAATAGCCCAGCTAGTAAATAAGTGTTGAAGGCTCTAAGTGTTGCTTAGGATCTTAGGCACAAACAAAAAAAAAATTCTATCAGTGGATAGTCAGAGAAGAGGACAATGGGAATGATTCTATTTCCTAATGGATAAATGCCTAGAATATCTGCATTTAGACAAGCTAAATGCCCCATGAGCCGCCAAGAATGTTGACAATTTTGTCACATTGCATAGAGGGGTAGAAAAAAAATCAAAAAATTTCTCTTTGTAAAGTTTCTTTTGTTGTTTTTAAAAGTATTTGTAAGTGTTGCAACAATTTTGGCTTTCAATGCCACCCCATTGTACACAAAATGAAGAAGAAGAGCTTCGCTGCTGAATAGGCCAAAAAATATAGCTCCGTCGCAAGAAAGAAAAAGTGTCACGATATCGTGACATGTTGCATTTTCACGGCCGAAAGCAAGAAGAGGAGCAAGAAAGAAGAAGTGTCGCGATATCACATGTTGCATTTTTGTGGCCGAAGCAAGGAGAAAGAGCCAAAAGAGGAAAAATGTCGCGATATCACGACATGTTGCATTCTCATGACCAAAGGAGGAAAAGTGTCGCGATATCACGACATGTTGCATTCTCGTGACCAAAGGAGGAAAAGTGTTGCAATATCGCAACATGTTGTAGTTTCGCGGCTCAAAGCAACAAGAAAGTGCAAGAAATAAAAAGTGTCACGATATCGCGACATGTTGCATCTTCACGGCCAAAATCAAGGAGAGGAGCAAGAAAGAAAAAGTGTCATGATATCGCGACATGTTGCATTTTTGCGGTTGAGAGCGACAAGAGGAGCAAGAAAGAAAAAGTGTCGCGATATCGCGACATGTTGCATTTTTGCGGCCGAAAGCAAGGAGAAGAGCAAGAAGGAAAAAGTGTCACGATATTGCGACATGTTGCATTTTCACGGCCGAAAGCAAGGAGGAAGAGCAGAAGAAGAAAAGTGTCACGATATCGCGACATGTTGCACTCTCGCAGCTAAAATAAGAAAGGTGTCGCGATATCGCGACATGTTGCATTCTCGTGACCAAAGGAGGAAAAGTGTCGTGATATCGTGACATGTTGCATTTTTGTGGCCAAAAGCAACAAAAGAGGGCAAAGACATATAAATGTTGCGATATCACGACATGTCATATTTTTGTGATGCAAGAAGAAGAACCAAGCTGAAGACATAGAAATATCGCGATATCGTGACATGTTGCTTTTTTGTGACTCAAAAGGGGCACGCACTCCAAGTCAAGTATTTTCTTGAGATGATCAAGTGCCTCATAAATGCATTCTTACTTGCTCAAAAAGCTTGCTACTCATTTTTGAAAATTGGAAGCGAAGTATTAGTCCCTGAAAGGAGAGCCCGACAAGCATGGCGACCACTCGAGCATTACACCCAAAAACCAAGGACACTCAGACCGCTCATCAATGCATTTTTCCACGGTTGACTCGATCACAGTTGCCAGTTCTGGTAATGGATTCAAAATCTCAATCACGAGGGCCGCGAGGAGCCGACTTCTCAGATTTCAAGAGTATACTTTGCCATTCTGTGTAATAATGACTTAGAGGGTCGGGTCCTCCATAAAAACCTAGGCATTGTAATGTAACATTTTTGGGGGGAACTATCTGCTAGAAAGTTGCTGTAACTTGATGTCCTGTGATTAATACTAAAGAGCTTTGGGCTCAATTTCTCTCTTTTATGTTGCCTTCTGTGCTTGATTCTTTTGTCTTTCTTCATTTGTATACTGAGACTCTGAATCCTGAATCCGGTGTGCGATTGGGGACTGTACCATGAAACTCGCCTGAAGGATACATAGGAGAGGAAAAATGCTATATTAGTTTTCTTTTATGCTTCCTGGTGGATTGTGGTTTTTGTTACATTCACTTGTCCTAATCGTCTTTACTTTGAACCCTGAATTTTGATGAAAGGGAGAAGGATAATCCCTGTGAGCTCACCCAGAGGATACATAGGAAGGTTAATGTGGTGTTTCTTTTGTTTATTCTTGGTGTTCTTTGCTGCTATTCAAGTTGTTAGTTAGTGATCGTGCTTCCTATTCTCTCCCACATTAAATCACCAATCTCTCTTCCCTTACCCCTTTTTATTTCTCTCTAACCCTAACTCCTTTTATCTCTTTCCTGCACCCTTATCTCAAAATACCAAAGTAGATTAGCATAGGATCCGACATTTCTCTGGAGATTGGCACGAGGGGCATCTCTTCCCTTCGGCATTTCAATGTTGGTCTAGGTCTAGGGCGCATACATTTACCCAAAATCATTTCCTAGGCAGATTTGATGACCAATAGTTCCCTCCTTAATGAACTTCCCTAGGGTATTCAATATTAATTTGAAGTCAAAAAATCCTAACCCATATTGGAAGCTCTTAAATAATTTTTATCTCACTTCATCATCTTAATTATAAGGCATGTATCTGAAAGGAATGATGGAAAACTGCAAAACATTGAATCAATACATAAGGATCAAGGGTTTGAAGCAACACCACATTAACCAAAATAGAGAGACTAAAAAATAAAAACAAGATAATGGAAGCTAACACAACAAGCTGCAATATCATATCATATGTCATAATTGATTGTGAATACAATGGAGATGCCTTGCTTAAATAGGTAAGTAAGATCCACCATAATTGTAGGATCAAAAAAGAGATAAGGATCAATATCCACCTTACAAATAGGGAGGTGTGATATGATCTATGGAGAAAATATCTCAAACCTCCAAATGTAATCAATGAGTGTAACTCCTTAGGAATACCAAATATCCCCACAATATCTAAATAAGATAAAAAATATATCCACACATAAAGTGAGTAGGATAAAATAAACTAAACCAATATAAAAATAAAGTACCTAGGTGAGCATGAGCTATAGTCTAAACACCTACTCTAATAGTCCCCCTCAAGTGAATCTAAGGGTGAAAAAGAAGTGGCATATCTATAGTATGAGTCCCAACAACAAGGCTTGATCAGGTACTTATGTACAATGTGTATCTATAAGCTCTTAAACCAGGAGGATCACCATGTAGGAAAAATCATCCAACAAGAAAGAGAGAAGAAGAAGATAAGAGGGTGACATCATCCACACCCCCAAGGACAAATTCCTTCACCCTAAGCATCTATCACAACAAATGAAAAAAAGGATATGGGAAGGATTTAGTGAAGATGTCAACAATCTATTGTTGAGTGGGAATGTAGTCAAACCTCTATGAATCAACAAAATCTGCCTGAAAAATAAGACCTATGCCAAAAGTAGAAGTATGCCTTGAATGTGAGAGACCTTCAATGAAAGGTGTTGCATCCTCAACTATAGTTTGAGCCCATCTAGACATGTGGGTAGTATGCACAAAATCCTTTGTAACTATCTCAATAATATCCTCATCCTCACTATGATCATCATCAAAACAACCATATTCAAAGTGAAAAGTAGATGAGGATGAAGAAGGAGTAGAAAGAGTGGGCTCAGTTGGAGAATAATTCTCATCAAAATGGACATGAGTTCAAAAAAGAACTTCACATGTTTCAGGATCCAGTAATCTATAATCCCTCATATCATCACAATAGCCAATAAAAATGAGTGGCTTACTCTTTCTATCCAAAGTTGTTTTTTTCTTCTTTAGAACATGAGCCCATGCTTGTTTCCCAAAAACTTAAAAATGAGAAACATTAGGCTTGGTCCCTATCTAAGCCTTCTTTGGAGTCATCTACTCAAAAGCTCGATGAGGTGTGCAATTTTAAATATAATTCACACAATTGACTACCTTGCCCCAAGCCTTGGGAGGTAAATCTTGTGAGTGCATCATACAATTTACCATTTCCTTGAGTTTTCTATTTTCCTCTTAACTACACCATTCTACTATGGTGTATGTGGGATAAAGTGTTGATTTAGAATCCCATGAAGGACCAAAAATTTTGAAAACTCCCTACTAAAATACTCCCCTCATTATCTGTGCAAATATTCTTGATGCAACTCGAATATTAATTCTCAACAAAAGCCTTAAAGACTTTGAATGTGGAAAAAAATTCACTCTTGAACTTGAGAAAATATACCCAAGTTCTCCTTGAGAAATCATCAATAAATATGAGTGCATACTTAGCTCCAAAAAAAGGAGTGGACCAACTCAATATGGGGAGAAGCTCTCTTGCACTTACCTTTGGGAAAATGATCGTGATGTTGTTTGTCAAGTACACAAACTAAAAAATCTCCATCAATATAGGAGACCTTAGGTAATCCAGTGATCATATCATGAGTGCTTAAATCCTTCAAATATTTCTAATTGAGATGGCCAAATCTCTCATACCAAATATTGCTTTCTGAATCTACATGATCCACCAAACAAGTACCTCTAAGTGAAGAATCAAAACCCTCAAAGTGATAAATATGTGATCCATGGTCAATAACTCCTTGTGCAACAATAGACTGTGGGTCACTCAAATCTCTAATCTCATCTCATTGAGGTGTTGTTGGCATTTTTGCCACATTATTTTGATTGTTGATTATTCATGCATAAGATGTTGAAATTCTCACTCCTTTACAGGTTTTGATGCAAAAAAGCCTAAGTCCGAAGACTGTCGTGAAATCGTGACAAAAAAACAGCATGGAGAGCCAAAATTGAAAACCGTTGTGATATCGCGACATGTCGCGTTATCGCGGGTCTATTGAGGAGAGAGAAATCAAACGCAAAGTTGTCACGATTTCATGACGTGTCGAAAAATCACGGTCAACGCAGTCAATGACAGTAGGGGGGTAAAACCGTCATGATATCGCGACATGTTGGATTTTCACAGTCAAAGTGGTCAACGAAGGTAGAGTGACAAAATCGTAGCAAAATTGTGACATGTCAAGTTTTCGCGACATGCGATGGCCAAGGAGCATAATGTTAGAAAAGGTCACGAAATCATGACATAACTCAGCGAAGGGTGATGGCAATAAAATTTGTAGCGATATCGCGACAGAATATTGAACGCGGCACAAAAGGCGAAAGACGTAGCGAAATCGCGACGTGTTGCATGGTCATGGCGCAGTTGAAACAAAAGTCATAAGGCATAAAAAATGTAGCGATTTCACGCCATTTTTAAAGATGAGGGCAAGAAAGAAGTTGGCGTCGTGATTTCACGACATTTGTGGAGATAAAGCCTAGCAACATAGACCTGTCATGATTTTGCTACCATTTTTTGCACTAGGTCCTTCACGATTTGGTTGGGTCTAGGGTGCATAGACATAGAAAATCCTTTCCTGTGGCAGATTCATGACCAACAATTTTTGGCACGCCCGGTGGGACAGACTGTTTCTATCTCAGAAAGATCCCATAGTATTGAGGGTTTAATGTTCGCCTTCATGCCGTAAAGTTAGAACATTTGGTGACTCTGTAGTACCCAAAAATCTCTAAACGTGGATGTAGTGAAAGCTGTACTTCATGATCACGAGATCAAAGTCCAAAAAAGTTGAAGATCTTGTTGAGTTTTTTGAACTTGACATCACAAAAAGAGGTGAACACTCTAGGTTGGTTTCCCCTGCCATATCTACACAAATCCCTGGTATTGTTACTAGTTTTCCATCTTCTCAGTTACATACACTAGTCCCAATGGCCCAGTATCCTCCACCCAGGAAGTTCTTGGCATGGAATAGTTCAGGAGCCTTGAATCTGTAGGCTCAAAATCCAGTTCCTTGGGCCGCTTTGAAAGTTTTGCTGACCTATGATGGTACGGGTAAGACTGCATATGAACATATTAATGATGTAGCTTCTCTGGCAGCCATTCACGATATAACTGACGAAGATGTGATGGTGAAGTTATTGGTGTTATCCCTGAGAGGTAAATTGTTGTACTGGTACCGAACTTTGCAACCAGGCACCATTACATCATGGGATCAGCTAGGAGAATTGTTAGTTAAGAATTTTCATGAACAAGCTGATCCATTTTCATTATTGCATCAGTTTAATGCAATCTAGAGGCACCCGCAGGAAGAGATAGCTGATTTTAACGTTAGATTTACCAGAACCTGGTAGAGAATTCCTGATGGTCTTCGGCCTGCTGATGAGCTAGCTACATTTTACTACCTCAGAGCATTTAACACAGACATCGGTTGGGCTGTTCGACAGTCCAACATGACTACATTTCTAGAGTTGTTCGAACAAGCGTTAAAGGCGAAAGCTGATTTGATTGCTATAGGTAGACTTCCTCCAAAGGTAACAATGCCTATCATACCTGATCTACCTAAGTATTTGTACTCTAGTTCACTTCCACAGCCCATGCCATCTATGTACCCTACCCCATCATGGAGCTCAAGTATGCCCCAGATCACACCTATTCCAGTTCCTCAGCTTCCTGCTCCAACTATTCCCCAGTTGCCTACATCGAGCATTCCACGGTTAGTCCCTCCACTTCCAATTCCTGTATTATCTTCCCCATAGGTTCCATTACCTTTACTGGCACCGCCTGTGTCCTCAAGCCCAAATCCTCAATTGGCTATGTTACAAGAAATTCAGTCGGCTATGAGATCTCTCACTGACAAGGTGACGTCTATGGAACGGAGAGAGGCGGAAAGAAGCTACCAGCCATGAAGATTTATGTCGACAGTAACTAGAGAACAACCTGCTCCTAGCAAGGCTATGGAGAAAGCACCTAAAAGGAACTCAAAAATTCTGGTAAGTGAAGATGCTGGCCCTTCTGAAGTTTCACATGAGCCATCTTACTGGTGTTCTTCCTGCAATGACCCACATGATGAGTCCACTTGCATGGTCCACCAAAATTATTTACAAGTTCTTACAGGGAGCCGTGTAAACATGATTCAAGAGGTGGATCTTACTTCCATGGAGTCTCTGGAGGAACATATAGCAATACTGACACGTAGCGGCAAGAAACCAATGTTGGTAGATTCAACTAAGATGGAGCCATTGAAAGTACCTCCTGTACAAGCAACGAAGCAACAAATGCCCACAAAGGCTCATGAGTTCCCAGCGCAATGACAATCACCTGTTTTGTCGAAGGATCCACTTCCACCACCAACAAAAGAGAAGGGACAAGCTTCTACTTCCCAACCGCAAGCAGAGACAAAGGAACAAGCCAAAGAGACATTGTGGTATCCATCATTGACCAAACGACAACGAGTGGAGGCTATCCAGCAACATAAGAGCACATTTGAATCTGCTAGTGGCGGGAAAGAACAGATCTCCATGGAGTACAACATTGTTGAAGAACTCAAACGGATACCAGCTAAGGTCAGTCTGTATGACACCTTACAGTTGCTTGGACAGGTGAATCTCTTACAGGAATCCCTGAAGACCATACAAAGTAAGGGGAAAGCTCTAGCCCAGGTAGTTATGGCTCAAACGTTAACCTATGCAACTACTGGAAGGAATAGACCACCCCCGTTTTATCTGTCACTACGAATGGAGGGTTGGATTATACATAATTGCCTGATCGATTCTGGTGCTATGACAACTGTCATGCCAAAGGCAGTTTGTGAAGCAATGGGAATGGAATATACAAGAAGTAGCCCTGGCGTTTTGTAGTTAGATGGTACTCCTATGAAAATGGTGGGTGTAATCAAGGATGTCCCCATTGTTTTACACACTATGTCCTAGATTATAGTCATTTAGGAGATAGTTGTGGTCGATCTAGAATCGTATTTCAATATGTGCTTATCCAGAGAGTTTATTGCAAAGTTGGGAGGTTACCTTGCACTGAATTATTCCCACTTGGAGATCCATTTCAAAGGAAAGAGACTCCAGATTCATAATGAAAAACCTTCCTCTTTTCATATTGAAAGGTTGGATGAAGCAAGAAAGACCATGCAGTCTGTCAACATGCTAATCGAAGAGTTAGAGGGGTCTGATTTGATGAATGAGGTTTTGGATGAGCTTCAGTTGGAAGACGGGTTTTCAATGCTTAATTTCAATGCTATGCTGGAGACCAAAATTGGTTGTTTTTCCATTACAAAGCAGCCTAAAGAGGTTGCAGTCAAGTTGCCTCCTGATCAAGTTGGTCAAGATTCTCTGCTAGATCAGCTCTATTTTGATGGAGCACAATATAGAAATGGAGCTAACACTGGGACTGAACGATCATGCCTAAGTTTCAAGATGGCTAGGACACTTGGAGTGCAGCAGTTTCAAATCTTTGGTGACTCTGAGCTGATCATCAACCAGGAATCTATTGAGTGTCTATCAAAGGTCTGGGATCCAGGATACAGAACCGTATTTGGGTTAGTGTCTTTCCTGAAAGTTCATAGCTAATTCGGGAGTTACCTTGTACATAGTAAAAAATTAAAATAAAATAAAATAAAATAGGAAAAAAAAAAAAAGTATTGTTTTCCTCTGTCAACTTCGGCTCTTTTTGCATGCGAGCCCGCAGGTACGTATTTCTTTCTTTTTTATTCTTCCTTCCCAGCAGTTAGTGGCTTCCTCTTTATTTCTTCCCTTCCCCTCTTTATTCCCTTCTCCTACTCCTTTTTTCCTCTACAAGTAATCAAGCCACTGTTGTTGTTTCTTTTCCCCTTTTCTAATATTCCCGGTTCTTCTTTTCCTTTTCTTCTAACTACATTGTTGTTTTAAGCATTTATCCATAGTTCATTTTCCCATTCCATTCTCATTCCATAGCCTACACATTTGCTGGTCATCATTTTGTTTATTCCATTCACCTCCATTTCCCTTTCATAGCAGCTGGTAGCACATAAGCACTCTGTTACTATATCTACCGCATCACTCCCTCCATTCCATTATTCCATCATTTATCATTTCCATTCCATGGTTAGCTAAGCCAAATACAGATTTACTTGAAGTTTCAGTAATTCAGCAAGAATTGTTGTAGCAACCTGTCGAGATGTACCCCATCAACCAGCTTTTTGTTCTCAATTTTTTCTTGACTCTGTTGCCCAATGGATTCAAGCCTGGGATTCGTGCATATAGCAAAACTGTGTACCCCACGAGCCGCCAAGAATGTTGGCATTTTTTCCACATTATTTTGATTGTTGATTATTCATGCATAAGATGTTGAAATTCTCACTCCTTTACAGGTTTTGATGCAAAAAATCCTAAGTCCGAAGACTATCGTGAAATCGCGACAAAAAAATAGCATGGAGAGCCAAATTTGAAAATTGTCACGATATCGTGACATGTCGCGTTATCGCGGGTCTGTTGAGGAGAGAGAAATCAAACGCAAAGTTGTCGCAATTTTGCGACGTGTCAAAAAATTGCGATCAACGCAGTCAATCGCGATAAGGGGGTAAAACCGTCGCGATATCGTGACGTGTTGGATTTTCACGGTCAAAGTGGTCAACGAAGGCAGAGCGACAAAATCGTAGCGAAATCGTGACATGTCGTGTTTTCGTGACATGCGATGGCCAGGGAGCATAATGTTAGAAAAGGTCATGAAATCACGACATAACTCAGCCAAGGGTGATGGCAATAAAATTTGTAGCGATATCGCGACAGAATATTGAACGCGACACAAAAGGCGAAAGACGTAGCGAAATCGCGACGTGTTGCATGGTCGCGGCGCAGTTGAAACAAAAGTCATAAGGCATAAAAAATGTAGCGATTTCACGCCATTTTTAAAGATGAGGGCAAGAAAGAAGTTGGCATCACGATTTCGTGACATTTGTGGAGATAAAGCCTAGCAACATAGACCTGTCGCGATTTCGTGACATATTGGGACAGAAGGACCTAGTGCAAAAAATGGTAGCGAAATCGTGACATGTCGGATTTTCGTGACATAGAAGCAAAGACTGAGCAGCGGGGAGATAGTGTAGCGATTTCGCGACTTGTCTTGTTTTCGCGACATATGAGGGAGATACAACCCAGAGAAAGAAAGGTGTAGCAAAATTGTGCAGTGTCACGTTTTCGTGGTTCGAAGCAGCAGAGAACAACATGGATGACAGACGTAGCGAAATCGTGCCTTGTCGCATTTTCATGAAAACAAAGCGGAGAAAGAGCATAATGGTACGGAACATCACGATTTCGCGACGCGTCACGTTTTCGCGGTTCAAGGTAGCGAAGGAGACAAAGGAGCCAAATACGTCACGATTTCATGATATGGATGGTTTTTGCGGGTTCGAAGTGACAAAGCGTACGGAGCAAAGATATGTTGCGATTTCGTGACATGTCACGTTTTCGCGACCTGTTACAGTTTTGTAAAAAAGCAATTCAAATGGCCTGATGAAGTTTTGTGATTTCTAACTATTAAGAGCACTCTAGAATTAAATGTTTTGCTGCTTCCCGATGCGAGCAAGGTGGAAGAACGTGTCCAAGGCACCAAAATGAAATATTTCCATTATCCAAAGCTGTTGTTTGTGGTTTTTCTAATGGTTCAAGCATGTTTCAAGAACGACAATTAAATGAAGACGACCGACTCCTCGTTCCATTCAATTTCTGGTTTCTTCGAGGCTGGTTTAAGGGGATGATTTCCTTGTTTCCATTGCACATGTTGTAGATCTCGAGGAAGTTCGTTGCAAGTTTTAAATGTTGTAAAGAAGCAAGGCTTCTATATAAATCAATGTAGATCTCAGAAAAAGGGATCGAGAGTTTGAGAGACATTTTGCTGGAAACATTCAAGTTCTTTGCGTAAATAAGAAATATTTGGCCTCTGATTTTGCAAATGTCTTTCTGTGTGATGATTTCCTTCTATTTCATGTATTTCTCAGTTAAGCTCGTCTTTCTAATTTGCTGTTAGATTCAAATTCTGCATCTGAGTTTGAATATCGCAAATGAAAAAGTGAGTTCTGGAATGCAATTCTGAAGGTTGTCTGTGCAAGGTCGTAAGTGGATTATGTTGTATTCTAAAATTATATGTTGTTTATACGCTTGAGGTTAAATTCTTGCTAAGTTTCTTTCCCGATCTAACAAATTCGGCCTATGGCTATATTTCCCATCTCTTTCCATGTATTTCCTATTTCTTTCTGCACATTTATAATTCCTTTCCAGTAACTTTAATCTGAAATCAAACTTAGTTTTAGTAAGGGAACCAGCCCTCTCTGGAGATTGGTCTGGGAGACATATCTTTCTCCCAGCCTTTCAATGTTGGCCGGGTCTAGGGTGCATAGACATAGAAAATCCTTTCTTGTGGCAGATTCGTGACCAACAGTGTAAACAACACAATTACCCCCCCTTCAGAATGATAAATTTGGTACATAGAGAGAAAATTGGTGGAAATTTTTGGAACATAAAGAACATTCTTAATGCATCCACCATCAACCTATATGTCACCTTTTCCCTTAACTAAAATGGAAGAAGAATCTCCAACCTCAATGCAATATGTAGAAGTAGAACATAAGGTGGAAAATGACTCCTTGGATGAAGGTATGTGATAAGTCACTCTAGAATCCAAAATCCAATCCTTATAAATAGCCTTATATGATTTCCCAAAATCATTCAAAGCCTTTCCATTATATTTTGAAGGAGTGAAGGATAATTTTTTATTTCTAAAGCTCTCCTCTAAGTATTCTAAATTTTTGCAACACTTGTCAGAATGACCATTGACTCCACAATATGAAGTAACAATTGACCTATTTTTGATTTTTGGATTCTTAGTATTATGATGTAAATCCACTTGCAATATGTCATAACAAGAACCTCCAATCACATAAAACTGTGATGAAAAGAAAACAAAGCAAAAAAATTCCCAATCACATAAAAACCACAATAGATGGAAATAAACCAACAAATGCTTTATTCTCTCATTCTTGGATTTCACCCCCTTTTACAATGCAATACCAAGGGAATATATAGATCCCAAAAGAAACCCTAAAAAAACCCTAAATATTAAAGCCATAAAGATAAGAAATTATAATATTTTATCATTTATTATTATTATTTATTATTTTTTTTTCTAGCTATATTGTCTTTTAGTGCTGGCTAAAACAATCTTGAATAGCCCTCTAAATTAATACACATTATTGGTTTTCCCATATTAAGCCTCCTAGAAAATCTCAACACCTACACATGCCTAAATAAGAAGTTATCCCAAATATGCTCCCTTCTAGATTTTCAAAAAAACACTAAATCCCATTTTTAGGGCACTAGATGAAATAATTAGGGTCCAATAACACACTAAAAAATATTCAAGGCTTCTAGAGAACCCTTGCCACAACATTTTTGACCTCGTTATCTAGCTCCCCATAAAATTTCAAACTGATCCAATAGTCAGATCAAAAGTTATGCCCTCCAAAAGATAGGCTTCTGCATCATTCTCCTTTGGTTGAAAAGAACTCAGCTCTTACAAGTTCTTTTGATCAAACTCCTAAAAATTTATGCTATCAATTATTTTTAGTTTCCACTCTGAATTCTAAGTATTATCTTCATGTTGTAAACCTTCCCATTGTACCAAGTATTTACTGTAGCTTCCTCGCATGGTACTAATTATCTTCTTATCAAGTACTTGCATAATTTTTTCTTTCTTCTTCTTAGGTATCTATTGCTCCCAATTTATTTCCTCTTCTAATTCAACTTCATATTCATTCCCATGAAATTAATACAAATTTGTAACATAAAAAAATGGTGAAATATCAAAATCAGTAGGCAACTCCACTTTATAGGTATTATCATTCATCTTCTTCAAAATTCTACATGGTCCAATATTATTATACTTAAATTTGTTATATGTACCCTTGGGAAATATATCCTTCCTAAGGTGAACCATCACCATGTCTCCCATAAAAAATACTTTCAGTCTCCTACTTGCATCTACTACTACCTTATACCTTTCATTACTATCTTGCAACTTCTTTCTAACACCTTCCTGCAATTCTTGTATGTGCTCTGCAAATGCTTCTGCATCATCACTGGTTTTATTATGACTTGTTAGGTCAATTAGATATAACACACCATTGAAATTCTTACCATAAATAATTTGAAAATGAGATTATCATATTGAAATGTTTACTAAACTATTATATGTAAACTCGGCTTGTGGTAAGGCTAAGTCCCATTGTTTTGGTTTTTTGCCAACAACACATCTTAGAAGATTTCCTAAAATTTGGTTTAATACTTTTGTTTGCCCATAAGTATGTGTATGATACACACTACTGAACTATAGCTTTGTCCCCATATTCCCCCATAGAGTCCTCCAAAAGTGACTTAGAAACCTTGTGTCCCGATATGAGGTGATCATTTTTGGAACACCATGTAGTCTAACAACTTCTCTAAAAAATAAATTTGCAACTCTAGTAGCATCATTGGTTTTCTAGAAAGCAATGAAATGTGCCATCTTAGATCATTGGTTTTCTATAAATCAATGAAATGTGCCATCTTAGAACACCTATCTACTACAACAAAAATTGAATCCTTACTTTGCTATGTGTTAGGCAACCCCAATACAAAATCCATGCTCAAATCTATCCATGGTCTTGTAGGAACTGACAAAGGCATATAAAGCCCTGTATTCTATGCATGGTATTTAGCCATTTTACACACTCTACATCTTAACACAAACCTAGTTATGTCCCTCTTTACCTTTAGCCAATAATACTTCTCCTCTACAAGAGCAATCATCTTACTCACTCCAAAGTGCCCAACCAAATCTCTGTTGCACAGTTCTCTAATAACGTTCTCCCTCATTGAACCAAAAAGAATACATAACTACTTCCCTTTAAACAAATAACCATTTTGCATCAAATAATCACACACATCACTACCAACTTCTCTCGTCACTAGATTCTTACACTGCTTCACAATTTTACCAAAATCTAGATCATATTCATACATTTTCTTAATTGTCTCAAATTCGACTACTTCATGCTCCATACTAGTCAATAATACTACACGCCTACTCAAAGCATCAACAACTTAATTTTTCTTATCTAAATTATGCTTCAAAACAAATTTATACTCTTACAAGAATGATATCCACTTTGCATACCTATTGTTTAATTTATTCTAGGTATTTACATACCTCACTCTTCATGATCAGGAAATAACACAAACTATTTAGACACTAAATAATGTCTCTAGTGTCTCAATGCCTGCACAATAGCATAGAATTCTACATCATAATTATAATACTTATTCCTTACATCATTCAAATTTTCACTAAAGAATGCTACAAGCCATCCTTATTGACTCAATATGGCTCCAATTCCCACATGAGAGGCATCACAATCAACCTCAAACAAATTGCTATAATCTAGCAATATCAAAATGGGTGCTTCTATCACATTCTTATTCAATAATTCAAAACTCTTTGTTGCTACCTTTGTCCATACAAATTATCTTCCCTTTGTACACTATGTTATAGGTGCAACAATGCTACTAAAATTCCTAATGAACTTCATGTAGAAAGTTGCCAAGCCATGGAAACTCCTCACCTCTGTCATATTCCTTGGAATGGGCCATTCCAAAATTACCTTCACATTCTCTTTGTCCATCCTCACTCCATCCTTTGATATTACAAATCCCAAGAATACTAGACTCTTATGAAGGGATCTACACTTCTTCATATTGGCATACAACTTCTCCTTCCTTAACAACTCTAACACTAATTTCAAATGCAACAAGTGTTCT
The DNA here is from genome assembly GCA_028583015.1 of Wollemia nobilis. Taxonomy (NCBI): domain Eukaryota; kingdom Viridiplantae; phylum Streptophyta; class Pinopsida; order Araucariales; family Araucariaceae; genus Wollemia; species Wollemia nobilis. Next base: position 2,520,016 of record JAQPPZ010005291.1, on the reverse strand, counting down.
TCTTCATTCCTACTAAATATCAGAATGTCATCAAAATACACAACTACAAACTTACCAATATATTCCTGTAATACTCTGTTCATTATTGTCATAAATGTACTGGGTGCATTGGATAATATGAACAACATCACCATCAATTCTCAACCCATATTTTATCTTGAAATCAGTATTCCATTCATCTTATTCCCAGATTTGAATCTAATAGTATCCACTATGAAGGTCAATTTTGCTAAAAACCATGCTCTAGCTAACACATCCATCATATTATCTAGTCTTGGAATTGGGAATCGATACTTGATTGTAATTTTATTGATTTCCCTACTATACACACACATTCACCATGAGTCATATTTATTTGGAATTAATAGTGCATGAGTCACACATGGCTCATACTTTCTCTAACAACTCTTTTCTTTATCAATTATGTCACTTGTCTATTCAAATATTCATTTTGCATAGGACTCATCCTATAGGCTGCCTAATTTGAAAGAGTCGATCCTAGAATTATATCAATATGATGTTGAATATCCTTTTATGGAGGTAATCCATATGGTAACTCCTCTGGTATGATATTTGCATATTGTTTCAGTAACCTTGCTACTGCAGGTGGTATAAAAACATCCTTAGTATCCACCTTATTTGTTGTTAGCACATAACAAACCCTAAATTCTTTCATATCTGTGATAAATTACTTAGCTTCCAATAGGCTTTCACTCTGCCCTTCTTCCTTTTATGGTAATAAGATCAATTTTACTCCATCCTTCCATAATGTGTAAGTATTCCTTCCCCCATCATGGGTAACCTTCCCATCATATTGCCAAGGTCTCCCCAATAGTAAGTGACATGAATCCATTAGAATTATATCACACCACACTTCATCCTTTTAGGTGTTCCCAATTGAAAAATTAACCAGGCATCTCTTATCTATAGTTACCATGATATGCAATAGGGATACGATCTCTTCTCACACTTTAAGTTGAGCTTCTCAACAATTTGAGTGGAAACCATATTTTTACAACTAACGTTATCAATAATAATTTTATATACCTTTCCTCCATATGTGCATCTTGTTTTAAATATACTCATACACATCCATGAATCACCACCATTATTATATTGTGCATTATCCTTCCTTGGGATGATCATTTTCCTTATTATCATGAGTTTTTCCTCTATGTATGCTATAAATTTTGCCTCAGATTATTCTTTGAACTCGACCAGATTGACTCTAGCTTGTTCTCCTTGTATTCTTTCCTGTGCAATATAGTGCAAATACTCAAAAGCTCTATGTCCTTCCTCACTGCATCTACAATAGGTATATTGCTTTAATGGGCCATCCTAATTTTTTCCTCTATCATAGCCTATTCCTATTTGACATCCTCTGCCTCTCTGGTGGTTATCTTGACCCTGCCCAAACTCTTCTTATTTCTTTGTATTGGAATATTCTCCCTTTGAGGTATACCCTCTGATTGAAGGTGACGATGGTCCTATATTTTCTCCTTTTCTAAAATTACTCCTTTTATATTTCTCTTCTACTTTTAATGCTAACTGATATGCATCCTCTACACTATGGGTCTGAATACTCAATTCATCTTGTATGGCATAGCTTAATCTATTCACATACCTTGCAACCTTTGGTTCTTTTGACTCTTCAAGACCCACCCAAATTGATAACTTGTAGAATTCGTTGGTGTAGTCCTCAATGCTTTGATCCTTTTGTCTAAGGTTCTAAAGTATATGAAACAATGTTTGGGCATAATCTTTGGGTAAGAATTTCTCCTTTAATTTTTTTTCCATTTTACACCAGATCCTAATATTTTCCTTTTCTTTTCTTTGCCTCTCATTTTGTAGATGATCCCACCAAATCAATGCATACCCTTTCAACTTCGTGCATGCAAGCTTCACTTTATTTTCCTCTAAAATATTTTTCCACTCAAAGAACTTCTCCATGCTATTCAACTAGTCTATCAACTCCTCTTGTTTCAACCCTCCTACATACTCAAGGACATCAATATTGATCCCATATTTATTCCCTTCCAAGGCCCTAATTATTCTATTCTCAAATTGATGATCCTATGGCTTCTCCTTTGTTTCTTCCTCATCATGAATATTTGGCTTGTTATATCCTTCCATAGTCCCGCTATCAGAATCAAGATCTACAAATTTTGAGGGATATATTTTTCTCATACAGACCATTATTCTAGTCAACTAAGCAACTTGTACCTATAGCTCTTGCATATTCCTATTGAGTTGGGCATAACCTCCTCTTCCTCTCCTCATGCTAATATGATCTATGTTATTCCAAATAGAAAAATAAGAATAGTATAATAATTATAATCAACAAGATTACCTTATCTCCCCTAGTATAATAATTATGTAAATCCAATTGCAAGAGGTCAAAACAAGAACCTCTAATCACATAAAATTGTGACAAAAATAAAACAAAGCAAAACAAATCCCAATCACATAAAAACCATAATAGACGAAAATAAACCAACAAATGCTTTATTCTATCATTCCTGGATTTCACCCTATTTTACAATGTAATACCAAGGAAATATATATATCCCAAAAGAAACCCTAAATCTTAAAGCCCTAAAAATAAAATATTGCAATATTATTTTATTATTATTTTATTATTATTTTTGGTTATTTCATATTTTAGTGCCGACCAAAAAAAGCTCGGATAACCCTCTCAATTAATACACATTATTGGTTTTCCCATATTAAGCCTCCTAAAAAATATCAACACCTACACATGCCTAAATAAGAAGCTATATGCTCCCTTATAGATTTTCAAAAAAACACTAAATCCCATTATTAGAGCACTAGATGAAAGAATTAGGGTCCAATAACACATTTAAAAATATTCAAGGCTTGTAGAGAATCTTACCATAATATTTTCCACCTTATTATCTAGCTCCCCATAAAATTTCAAACCGATCCAATGGTCGGATCAAAATTTATGCCCTCCGAAAGATAGGTTCCTGCATTAGATTATGATTGGACTCTTTGGAGGATGACTGTTTTTATGTGAGTCTTTGGGATTTTGATGAAATGAAGGTGTAGGGATAGGATTAGGTTGGGGCTTAGACTTGGATTTTATCTTACCTTTGGAAGTGGAAGTGGAGGATGCAACAAATGACTTATGTGAGGATGTGTAATGCTCTGAGTTAAGAACTTTGGATTCTTCCCTAAAAAATATTGGCATAAAACTTCTCAAAAATAGGCATTTTATGATCAAAATCCATGGAATCCATATTGACAAAAAATATGGAGGCAAACATATGGAATGGACCCCTAAGTTTTGACAAGATCATGAAAATACATTCTTCATCTATTTTTGTTTTTTCACTACCCTTTAAAATTATGAGCAAGGATAGAAACATAGTGAGAAAATCACCTATAGATGGAAAATCATTTGGATTGGGAGCATTAAGTTCAACATCAAGATGTAAAATTCTCAAAGTGTCCACTTGCCCAAATAGCTTATCAAGATTCTCCTTAATTTGAAAGGGAGTGTCACAATAATTAAGATGAAACAACAAATTATCACTCACATGCATCCCAATTAATCCCTTACATTCATCCATTTTGCAATCATAAATAAATTTATGATATTCTTTTGTAACTTTAGGTAGTTCTTCTTACATTAATCTTTATAACCCTTTAGATTGAATAAGTGTCATCATGTGTGGCTTCCATATGCGATAATTATGTGAGTTAAGTAGCTCAAAATCCTCTAAACCCATTTTTTAATCACAAGAAATAAAATTCAAGATCCACAAAGATGGTGTTCAAACCGACACCAAGACACCCCACCCAAAATATTTTTATTCAATGCTTCTAGAAATAAGAGCCCCCCAAAATCAAATGTCTTTATAATTCAAGTGTTACAAAGATTATATGATCATATATGATTTTAATAATTACTAAAATTTTGCAAATCTTAAAAGAAAAAAATTGAGTAACAATTTCAAAAAACAAATATTTTACAAAGATGTTTTCAAATACACAGAACTGCCAATAAAATATGTTAAAAAATGTATTTTTAGCAAACCTTATTAGTAACTTAAATGCAGATCTAGGTTTAAAATTTGGAAAGAACACAAGAGTGAAGAATATAGATTGTAGATCTTAGAAAACCATATCTGCAACAAGTAACTTCAGATATTGCAAAAAACTAGACATTTCATGCACTATGTGCAAAAAAATCCCGCATACTAAAAAACATTTGTATACGATAATGGCCGCTAGCGGTCAAAAGTGTTCGGTGGTGGTTTTGGATTGATGACAGTATGGTGAATAGGGTTGTCGATGATACTGCAACTATTAAAACAACCCACAAAAAAAATCCTAATTTTTTTTTTTTAAAACAAAACTTTTTTTATCAATCCTCATGGTTATAGGGGTCAACTAAGATACAATGAAGGGCTAAAAAAAATATAAAACCTCTTTTGCAAAACAATATAAGAGAAAAAAATAAATCTTCACCTTCTAGGGCTTAGAAACCTCTAGTCTCCAACTACAAAACTTTCAACATGATCTGACTACATGAACCTCAATAATATATATTTCCAATAGTCCTCAAAGATTTGATACCATGAAAGGAATGATGGAAAAATGCAAAACACTAAACCAAGCCACAAGGATAAGGGGTTGAAGCAATACCACATTAACCAAAATAGAGATATTGAAAAATAGAAACAAGATAATAGAAGTTAACACAAAAAATTATAATATCATATGTCAGAATTGATTGTGAATACAACCTTGCTTAAATAGTCTAGTAAGATCCACCATAGCCCTAGGATCAACAAAGAGATAAGGATCAATATCTACCTTACAAGCAAGGAGGTGCAATATGATCCATGGAGAAAATATCTCAACCCTTCAAATATAATCGATGAATGTAACTCCCTAGGAATGCCAAATATCCTCATAATATCTAAATATCCACACATAAAGTGGATGGGGAAAAATAAACTAAACTAATATAAAAACAAAGTACCTAGGTGACCATGAGCTAGATCCTAAACACCTTATTTAACAATAGTTTTTCCCTCCTTACTAAACTTCCCTAGGGCATTCAATATTCATTTGAAGTCAAAAATTCCTAACCCATATTGGAAGCTCTTTAATAGTTTTTATCTCACTTCATCATCTTAATTATAAGGTATGTCTACCCCTAAACCATAGGTCATCACCTATTATTTTATCACTAATTTATTAATAAAAAAGATAAGGATTTTTTTTAGGAAGAAAAATAAAGTACTTTAAATTCAATCCCCACTTCCACTTGATTTAATTTTCAGTGTCCAAAACCCTTAGCAGTATTTATGGAACTTATATATTAACCTTCAATTTTCAGAAACTATTATATCATGCTCAATCACCTCATTTTTTATAGTCACTTTTGGTGTAACATATGACCCCTAGATTCAAGCTCCTTGTATGTTCACTTTTTCTCTTCTCTTAAATTCACTTTTCCTCTTTCCTCCAATTTAGGCATATGCATTTTCTCTACACATTAGTTATAATGTATAAAATATTTTGGTGCAAATTTAGCACACTACTTATTATAATTTCAAATCTTGTTATAATCATTTTTTGTTGGATAAGTCTCCTTATAATCTTAATACTATATCAATATGATTTTTACTAAGTATTTATTGTTTATTAATGTGTTAAACTTCTTTAGTTTATTTTTATGTTGTTAATGTTACAAAAAATTGAATTTCATCATGAAATTTCTCTAGACGAAAAAATTACAATATTAATTATAATGTGTAAAATATTTTAGTATAATTTAACTTGCTACTTGTTATAATTTCAAATCTACTTATAATTTTAATACTAAATATTTTTTTTGGCTGGATAATAAGAGGTTGTACTTGGGTCCCCCACCCTTTACAAATCTCTTCTTTAGAGCTTTAGAGTTTACAAATAAATACATTTCTCATCTCAATTGAGATGTTATAGCCAGAAACATACATCATGTTACATAAAGTATCTAAATTCTTTATTTTCATTTTTTGGATATTTTCAAATTTTTGTATGAATACAGATACTATTGAATTCAACATACTTCTTGAAATTTTTCTATAGCAACCTTCACAATACCAAAACTTAACTTCTACTATCTATGCATTCCATCTTAGTAGAGTAATATTTCCAAAACATCACTCTATCATAGTCCGATTTATCAAATTTGGATTGCTAGTTTCCTTCTTGGAAAAAAAGTGCAACCACAAAAATTATAATGAATAGTTTATTTAAGAACACATTAATGTTCTAAAATAAAATATATATTACCAATGGAAAACATTATGATTTAGGTAGTCAACATTTTCTTGTTAGCTTTAGCTAAATTTACTAATTCCTCTAACCATGGAAAGGAGAATATAACGTCATGATTTTCACTCAAAATCCCTCTATTGGCTAGCCTATCTACATATTTTTTCTTTCCCTTAATGTATGTGTAAACATGATTTCTTTAAAATCTTCAGCAAAATCTTGAATTTTCACAATTATCTCTTGTATGTTTCATGGAGCCTTTGTTTTCCTCAAAATTATATTTACTACTATGAGAGAATCACCTTCCATCCATACTTTGTTCCATTTCATTTGTTTAGATATTTTTAACCCTTCTAAAGTTGCCCAAGCTTTAGCTTCATTATTTGTCTTAAATCCACTATTGAAAGCGTAATGAATAAAATATCTCATCTATTATTTCTAATTATTCTCGTTCCTACTGATGGTATTGAATTTATTTTAGATGCTCCATAAAAATTCAATTTAATCAACTCCACATGTGGTGGTTTCCACTTTATATTATTTGACTTCTTTTTGCTTCTCTTGACTTCTTTTTGCTTCTTTGTACCCAACATCATAATTCCATTTAATGACTTGACTCCATCTATCAAGGCTATTTAATTTTAGATTAGGGACTAGGTGAGTTGATAGTGTTGGTTTAAAATCCTCTATGGCTAAACATATCTTCATTTTCATTACCTCTAAATTGCTTTCTTTTCCTTTAAATATTCTTCTATTCCTTTCTAGCCATACAATCCAAAGTATCATATATTTTGATATATCCCAAATTATTTGTAAAGCCTCACTTTTATAAGTGCTCTACCATTGCTTTAACCATTATTCAATTCTACTATTCATCACCATGTATTTACCAATCATATTAAGAGTCCATAGCAATAGTTTCTAAACTATTGAGCAATATCCTAGGAGATGATCCATACTCTTCTCTTTTTTACAAAGAACACATTGAGAGGGGCCATGAAAACCCCTTTTCATAAGGTTACCCTAGGATAAAACTTTTCTATGACCTACTAGCCAAACAAAAATTTTGACTTTAGGAATGTTTGGGCTATCCCAAATATCTTTCCATATTCTAGTGATATTACTATTTTGTTGGTGCTTTACATTATACCCATTTCTTGTGTATTATCCTAAGCTATTCAACTCCCAAATCAATTTATCCTTGGTTCCCCCATTTGTATCTTCCTTCTTGATGCTTGTACAAAATGTTTGAAACCCTATCACCATACTTATCTTGAAGTAATCTCATCCAAGGTTTCAAAATTGGATCTAAATTGACTAGTTTTTTATAACACCAAATATTCATTCAAATAGAATTTTACTCTCCAATTCAATAAATTTATTTTTTTAATAAATATACTTTATATATTAACATGCTAAATCTCTTTAGTTTCCTTGCATCTTCTTCATGTTAATCTAACAAAACATAGAAATTTATCATGTAATTTTTGTAAAAAAAAAATACTTTTGACAAATTTAATATAAAACTTGTTATAATTTCAAACAACATTATAATTTTTTAATATATAATTTATTTAATTTTAAAAATATCATTTATTTTAACTTATTTTTCAAAAACATACTCTATATTAATGTATTGATTGTTTTAGCTACATCATTGCTTTCTTAAAAGTATAGTGGTCAAACATTAAAAAATTAAATTTATTATTTCTTACCTAGTGGCATATTCCATGATTAGAATTTTCGTTCCACATTAATACCTATCTTAATCTCATAAAATACTAATTCTCATCACTTGACTTTTTCAAAAATAAATTTATAATTTCAAACTTCATTAATATTTTAAAATATATAAACTTGTTTTAAAATATATAATTTATATTTCATTCCTTTCCTAAACAACACATTCGTAAAATAAACACACATTAGCCAAACAAAAATCTTTAATCGTGTGAAGATCTCAATTATAAGAAACATTGAATGAGTATATATATAAATATAAAAAATTAATAATAATAAAAAGATAAAAATTATATTAAACTAAATCCTTTAACCAGATAAATTCTTTGACTTAAAAAAACTTAAGTTCATCAAACTTTATAAGTTTAAATCTAAATTGTACCAAACAATACATTCATAATTGCCAAATTATTATAATACTATATATATATATATAACACTTACCCTTAATAATAACTTAAATATTTTTCAGAAAACAAAGAAAACTAAAACCATAAGCCAAAGTATATATATATATATATATATATATATATATATATATATATATATATATATTACACTTACCCTTAATAATAACTTAAATACTTTTCAGAAAACAAAGAAAGCTAAAACCATAAGCCAGAGTCATCTTACTCTATTATCTAGACAATTTAACATAAGCTTTGCAACCGAAACAAAATATTTAACGTAAGTTTTTTGTAGCCAAAACAAACTATTAAATTTTTTCATAAATCATTATTCTTTCCAGGCCCCTGATCCAAAACAATATTTAACAGTAATAATAAATGTATTTAAGTTAATGTTCTATGAATTGTAAAAACAAATAAATGGGCACGAACGCATTCCACTAAGCATGCATAAAAGTTTGCCTTATTCACATCAATGGTATCATCAACATTAAAAATATAAATAAATGTCAATAGTTTTTGTCCTTAGATAGTAAGGTCCAGATATCAGTGCCAAAATCTTTCTTGGGACTCTCTAAGAGAGCTTCCAACTGATCATCCCCACTCACATTGACATCATCCACATGACTAGTCGTCTGCTCTCCATGCGGTAATCTTTCCTGCCCTCCAACACCAGAAGTACTAGGGCCAGCAATATCAGTAGAAGTACTAGGAGCGCCAATATCAACGGGAGCCTTCCCGTGATTTACTCCACCCATAGGCATGGGTAAACTTGTCTGTAAAAATTCTTGCTGCCTCATTACTTGTCGAGAGACATCAACGTACCCAAAGGGAGTAACATGAACGTCAATATCTGAAGAAGATGGATACTGAATGTTCAATGGCATGGCGAAAGTAGCCCTAACATCAACCTGTAAAGAAGGTGGGTACTGAAAATGGAGTGGCATTTCTACTGTAGCAGAAGTGACAACTGTCGTATTCTGCATGGATTCTTCTACCATGCTCATCTGGAGACTTCTCGACCAATCTAAAGGGAGAGCAATACTACTAATGCCTGCAGTAGAAACCATTGTGCCCTCAGGTAGAGTAGGAAGCAAAAATTGTTGCTGTTGAAACTGGGCAATGCGTTGTTGTTCTTGTTCGGATATATTCAATAGCGCATACTGAAGGGCAGCAGGTTCTTGAATAGTTGGCATTGGGCATGATGATACCAGTGGGTTTGACTGCTCTTCTAGATTGGAACTCTCTCTAGTTCGTTTACTTCTTCTAGAGGGCTCTGCAACACTGCTGCTGCTTGTATACTGTTTGCCTCCCAGAGTGAAAGAACCACGGCAGGAATCGCACTTATATCTGACTTGTAGAGAAGAGGAACCATTGTTATTGAAGTATCTGAATTTAGTGTTACGCTGATTACAGTGAGGACAATGCGGCTTTTGGCTAGATTCCTTGAGAGCTTTCCTTAGATTTTGAGAGCCGTTCATCTTGTTTGCAGGGCGTGGGAGACGGATCTTGTATGCTCTAGGGTCGTCGGAGGATTTCTCGATCTGAGATTCAGGGAAATGGGCTAGAATGATATCTATAATATTTTGGTCCATGATGCATATGGAAAAGACTGTTGGAGAAAGAATAGGCTTTATGGGTTGGGTTTTACAGCAAAATCACTTATTTTTAGAGATAAAAAATAAAATCAAATTGCTTTAAAGCCAGATTCTATTAAGATACTTTATAATTTTTGTTAATTTAAGCAAGATTTTGCTTACAGTTTGCAAGAAAACCACCGAATAAGATATACAACATATTACGAATGTTCTATCATAGTTAGCTTTATATTAATCATTTTAACACCTGTATTTTTTATTAAGTAAATACTTCTTATATATATACATATTCGCTGTGGAGATTAAAAGTAAATATTTCTTATATATATACATATTCGCTGTGGAGATTAAACCCGATCACATGTAAGAAACATCTTTGTCGATAAACTACATCACAAAAATATAATGCTGTCATTTATATAAGTCAAGTCTACAATATTAACTATATTGATGCCGAAATTGGTTTATCATTGTTTTGGTAACATAGTTTTATTGTTGTTTTTAAAGTATAGTTATTAATTTACTTTTATAAGCTATTATATATACTTATATATATTATTATATAAAAAGTTGATCATAATTACATTATTTTAATATATTATTATTATATTGTTAATTTAATTTAGTCAATTTATTATATTTGATTGATAATAATTAATTTTATTATTTCTTTTAATATTATTTAATAACATATTTTATTTAATGTATTATATGTACATGGTTAATGTAATTAATTTTTTATACAAAATTATATAAAAATATATATTAAAAATTATATTATTTATTAAATTTTATAAAGTCATATTATTTATTAAATTTTATAAAGTCATATTATTTATTTAATTTCATAAAGTAGTAGAGAGCTATGCTTATCAATAAGGAATTTAACACACAACCATCACACACCCACCCTCATAAGTTTGAACCTCATACCTCCCATAGAAGAGTCAAATCCCGAACCATTGTGCTTGACCCGGATATTTTTAATATTATTCAATAACATACTTAATATAATATATGTATGTTATTAATGTAGCTAACTTTTATACAATATAATATAAAAAATATCTCATGAAGGAGGGGATCCCTTGTAAAAGTCTGCATTCTTAAAAGTAAAGTGGCATGAGGGATACTTAATGTTATGTCTATGGGTTTTCATTTAAAGATACTTAGTATTATGTTTATGGGTTTTTATTTAGAAGACCTAAGTGCCAAGTTCACAATTGTGACCCCTCATAAAAACTAGTGTTTTTAATTCATTTTTTTTATACATAGGGGAGTTGGTTATATCCACACTATTTTTAATAACTTCTAAGTGTTGGGTTCAAACCACAAGTCCCAGCAAGCCTATATCACAATGTTATTATTGACTCAATGTGAGGGAGACCATAGATCTCGGGATATCATCATTTTTTGATGCGCACTCAAAGGATTGATAACAGACTACTACCTTTACAACAAGTATATCCCCAAGGTTTGAACCTAGATCTCTTGTTTGTTAAGTGCCTAGCCAGATAGCTCAAAGCCCAAACTATTGTGTTGTTCCTAAACATTATTAATTCAAAATTTTATCTAATAGCTCAAAGCCCAAATTGTTGTGTTGTCCCCAAACATTATTGATTCAAAATTTTATCTAATGGTATTAGCTCAATCAGTTAGATTTTTTGTCTTTGAAAGAGTTTTCTAATGACGTTAGTTGAACCATTTAAATTCCTTGAATTTGAAAGAGAGTGTGTTTTTTAATTTAATTTCTTTTTGGATGAAAAAGTCATTATATTAATAAAATAATGTTTAATAATACAAAAAAATGGTGGGTGGGATTAACACACCCTGTAAACCAACACACAAACCACCGTAGTTAGGATTACACAAGAGTATCAAAAATAGTCCACAAAAATTCAAATAACAACCACCAAAATAGTGTCAAATATGCATTCAAAAAGAAAGGAGTCGATAAATCATTGCCAAGTGAAAGGCCTGAAGTTTTCCTCCATAAGGTCATAAGTTCATCACTAATTGGAGGTCGATCACCCTGTTTAATGTGAGATATAATATTATTTACAAAGCCCTTACACATATGCTTAAATCTCTCCTACCTTTGATTGGCAGACCTGAACAAACTGGCTTAGTTTAGGAAAGATACATTCTTGATAATGTTATTGTTGTTTGGGAAGGTATGGAGTGGGCAAGAAATTTCGAACAAGATGCTTTATTAATTAAGATTGAATTTGAGAAATCCTATGATAAGATGGAGAGGTACTTCATCACTATCATGCTTCAGAATTTGGTCTTTGGGCCAGTGTTTGTGAGCACTATTCTTATGTTATTTCAATATGCTTCAATTGTTCTTACTTTGAATAATAGTCAATCTCAATAAAATTCTCTTGGTCATTCTATAATACAGGGGTGTCCTCTTTCTCCATATCTTTCCATTCTTGTTGTGGCTTTTGGCTATTTTTTGACCCATAAGGTGGATCAAGGATTAATCAAGGGTATTACTCTCCCCAATTCTGATCGTTAGTTGGTCAATGGTTATTTTGCTGATGATTATTTTTTAATGCTTTGAGAAGATGAGCAATCCCTTTCCTCGACTATTAGTTGCTTATAAGTATTCTATTTAGCCTCTGGTTCTTCTATTCAATGGAAAAAAAACCTCATATTTTTTGCAATCTTAATCTCAGCTGCCATGTTGGCTGCGTCATTTCCAATGGACTTGGATTTAGTCAAGTGAGGTGTTTAAATTTCTTGGAATTCCTTTTGCATTTCATGGTTCCTCTACTCAATTGTGAAAGTATGTTATTGAGAAAGTGGATAAGAATATTTATTACCGGACTAGTAAGAAACTTTCTCTGGTAAAATATTTTAGATTTGTTCTAAGTTTTTAGCCACTACCCATATCTATTATTCGTCCCGCTGGGTTCCATCCAAATCTTGTTATAAAAATATGGATAAGCTTTTGAGATATTTCTTGTGGGCAAAAGATTCTGTCAAATGAGATTTTCATCGGGTAGCCTAGAAAATTTGTTGTTTTTCCAAGGATTGTGGAGGCATGGGTTTGTTTGATTGTCATCGACAAGGTTTTACCCTTTGTGCTAAATGGATCACCCGATATTTAATTGGGGATGAATCTTGGAAAGTGTTGGCCAGGCATTGCATTTCTTATGGTTTGCTTTAGGGGAAGAAAATTTGTAAAGGGATGGGATTGCAATCCATTCTTACTGCCCCTATCCTTGTTAAAATTAAAGGTTCTTATATCATTCAAATTATTTGGAAATCTTGGGAGGCCTTCAAACCCTAGCTCAATTGGAAAGGGAGTTTTTGCAAAGTAGGTGCCTCTTTGCCTTCCATGAATATTTGGTGGTCTCATGTTATCACTTGGTAAGGCTCTCCCCTAGCTCTGGTGTAGTGGGTCAGAGAGTAGAGGTTCTATAAGCATGGTATTGCTTCCATTTTTTATTTCTTCTCTCGACATACCAAGAGTTGGATACCCTAGGAAATTTTTCATCAAATTCATAATTTAAATCCTGGTGATAGAGATACTTATGAGGTGGTTATTGATAGTATTCTATTTTCTAATTGGTGTAAACTGCATAAGCATTTTTAAAAACCTTGGTGTTTAGATTGGTGTTAGCTTGGGGAGCTTCATATTTTGTAATATAAAGCTCATCTAGGTTACAAATGGCTCACCCCACAAGTTCCAATGGTTGATAATATCACTATGAGATGGGACTTAGTCTCTATTCCCTCTCTATGGAATAAGAGGTTTCAGATTGCTTGGGCTACTTATATTGAATCTAAATAGAATTTTTTTTCTTCGAGTCTCTTGCACCAGGTGTTGCATGTTGGCAATAGGCTCAAGCATCTGGGTGTTCATAATCTCATTTACCCAATTTATAGACAAGCAAAATATTTACAGCATGTTTTTTGGTTTTGTGATCGGGATCAGTCGACTTGGGAGTGGCTTCTTAAAAAATTTAGATCTTTTATGCAAGAGGATTTTACTTGGGTGCATGCTATTTTGGGTGACCCTATTGCATTTTCCTTCAAATTTGGTTTTGTTTACAATATTTTTAGAATTGGTACCCTATTTTATCTTTGGAAGTATCGAAATAGAGCTATTTTTTCTTAGTAAGATGTCAGGTTTGTCTTCTCTGTTGCTGATAAATATGTTATATTCTTTTATTACTAGTAACAAATTCAAGTACATGTTGAAAAATTAAATGTGGACCTGCAGTACTTACATACCCTCATGGATAATTAGGGGAATGCACCCTACGCTATGAGTCGTGTGCCTCTTACTTCCCCTTCCAATTACCGATTGTCGACTCATTGGGGGACTCATCACTAGCCACAACCCTCTGCTACCAGACACTAGCCCCAGCCCCCCCCTCCCACAGCATAAATGTGGAGAATCTAGAGCTATAGGTTCGTCTTGCTTGACATCTAGTTAGGATGTTCGACCTCCTGAGAAATATGATGCCCTTAGTTGGGGTGAAATTGTGCCAAATGTATAAACTTGTATTGTTAGTGGTACTAATTTTGATGGTTGGGGGGCTCTGGTTTCTTCAATAGTTGGATGAGCTCAGGGTCTCCAAACTTAGGAATAATTTTAACATTACCTTTTTTATTAATGGAACTTAGTGAACCATAGTGCAGGGCTTCAAGATACACTTTGTGGAGATTAGAACCAAGTATATCCCATAGTTCTTTATAGAATTCACATGGGAAGTCATCAAGACCAGGTGCCTTATCATTGGCCATGAGTGACAAGGCATTTTTCAGATCTTCTAAAGAAATAGGAGTGTCACATAATATAATTTGCTCATGAGAAAGCTTGTTGGGGACAACAACGGTACAATCAGCAGAGCTTACCTTCTAGCATCATCAAGGTGTTGAGAAGAAAAAACACCTTGATAATGTGAAACAAAGGCTTTGATAATGTTTGGAAGGTCTGTGAATCTTTGCCCATCAACTTGAATGGCTTGAAACTGAGAATATTGGGTAGGAGGTCTGAGGTGTTCAAAAAATATTTGGTCACTTTGTCCCCCACTTTGAGCCAATGCATTCAAGAATGTAATTGAGCACCCTTGGATTCATACAAATCATATTTTTAGCTCATGTCGAATGGAAGAAACTTGGGACTGAGCACGAGAGCTGAAAGGAGAAGCTTCAAGCCTGAAACAAGCTTTGGATAACTCACTTTGCAAGGCAAACTTAGTCTATTTTTCTGCTTTGCAACTTCAAAACACAGAGTGGTAGTATTCCACCACTCAATCCTTCCAGAAAGACCATCAAGTCTACAAATCAAATTCCAAATGTGCCATATATGAGATTTCATGCTAAAGCTATGCAAAAAAGAAACATTCAGGTAAAACTATGAAGAATGCACTCTAGGTTGAAATTTTAACTTTACCATCGAGAATAAAATAGGTGAATGATTAGACAATGTAGTACTAGAGAAATTCAACACATACGGTGAAGAAGTCAAAATATGAGAGAACTAAAAGTTGTCACACTCAAAAAACATGGCTCTATCCAATATTTCCAAAACCCTAGAAAAAGTAGCCTGGAAATTGAACTAGGTGTACCAAAGAGCCTGAGGGTAGTCAGAAGATGAGAAGAGATAATTAGGGTCATAAAGACGAAGCTTGTTTTTCATAAAAAAGTAAGCTTCCATTTCACCTAAGCACCACTGCATTGGAGCATGATTGACCTTGTTAGAAGCTTTCTCCATAATATTAAAATCTCCATAGAGCACCCAAGTAGAAAATGGTAGATTCATGGCAAGCCATATCCACAATTCACATCGATCAGAAGTGATGTTTGAGGCATACACATTAACCACCCCAAACGGTTTTTTGTAGATCTCGAGAAAAATCCAAACAACTTGATTGGATGGATCAACACCCCAGGTCACAACATTCTTCTGTAATCAAGGCACAAGGATAGTGATAACTCCCTCTTTTATCGAGGAATACTTCATGGCAAAAGAGGCACTTCGTGGCCATAAAAAGTCTATTGGAAATTTGAGTTATTTTACATTGTCATTGATATCACATGGATCATTGATGTCACATTGAGTTTTGGTGGCAAAAACACTTCATAGATAATCATCTATGATATTTTGGAGAGCATTGATATATACAAGGTTTTTATGAAAACCAAGGCAGGTAAAATAAAAGGTTTTATTTAAAACCATGGTGGGCTTATGTGGAAATGGATTTTCTTAAAATCCAAGGTGGAATTTTGTTTCATCGAAAAAGGACCTCTAGTGATGAAGATATTAAAGTTTAAAGTTTAAGTTTAAATTAATGGAGGGCCGACCTATGTGCAATTAATGGAGGTTGGCATATATATATATAAAGGTTTCAATTTATTTCGAAAAGTGGGCATATTATATATCGTCGAAAAGCTTATTTCGAGGGCTATTTGACTAAATTATTTAGAAGGAGAAATAAGGTGTGTGTAAAGAGATATTTCTGATTTTGTAAAGGGGTTCCAAAAGTGAAGTTTGCCTTGTTCTTTTTCAAGAGTATTAATTATTTCATGAGGTGACAAGGTATGCAATATTGTGATTTATTTTATTTTATGCTATAAGTGGTTTTGGGAGTGAAAAGGTTATGCAATGTTTTAATTTATTTTATTTTATGGTATAAGTGGTTTTGGAAGTGAAAAGGTTATGCAATGTTTTGATTTATTTTATTTTATGGTACAAGTGGTTTTAGGAGAGATAAGGAAGGTGTGCAATTAAATGCCTTGGTGATAATTATTGAAAAGTGGAGTAATGCTTATTATTTTGTGATCTACTAAACCTTGTGAATATTGGCAAAAGAATTTTGTGATTGTGGCAGATTTACAAAGAGGTTTTTTCATCTTCATAAAAGGTATGGGCACATTCTCCTATTGATTATTTATGGTGGTTGATTTCTAAAATATCATTAGAGGGAAAAGGATTGTTTGTGGTTTCCTTTTCAAAAGTGGTTGGTTGAATGCTTCAATGTTTTTCTTATTTGAGAGTTGAGTTTAAACCTTGTTTTATAAGCATAGTTGTTGAAGCCCATTGGTTTTGAAAGAACTTGAGTTAGAAAAGAACATGAGTATCATTGTTATGTGAGATTTATGGTTGAGCATTGTTGGAAACATTTGAGTTGGTTGATACATACTTGGACTAGGGTTGTGTGAGAGAGAGTTGTCCCTTGTGGTGATTGGTTGAGTTGAGTTGATTGAGTCTAGTCAAGTGATGTGTGAAGTGATTTTTCAAGTCCTATGAAACAAACTATTCCATTATTCTGATTTGAGTTAAGAGTAATATTAGAACATATTGAGTCTCTAACAATTCTCTTTATGCTTCTATGAGATTGACTTGAGTTGAGTTGAGATTGATTTGAGTTGAGTTGAGTTGAGATTGAGATTAGAACATATTGAGTCTCTAACAATTCTCTTTATGCTTCTATGAGTTGATTTAAGTTGAGTTGAGTTGAGATTGAGATTAGAACATATTGAGTCTCTAACAATTCTCTTTATGCTTCTATGAGTTGAGTTGAGTTGAGATCATTGTGGATCATTGTTGACATCCATTGAAGAGTACATTGACATTCATTGTTGAGTTCATATTTAAGCTTTGCCTTGATATATTTGTGGATGAGATTTGAGTGCTACTTGAGAATGATTGATTAAGCCTTTGAGAAGGTATTTGTGGATAGTTTTGAGAAAGCTTTGTGGATAGATTTGTGGACAGTTTTGGGATAGATTTGTGGATAAATTTTAGAGCATATTTGGGCAAGTTCTTGGTGAGCTTGCTAGAGCATATTTGGGTAAGTTCTTGGTGATCTTGCTAGAGCATAATTGGGTAAGTTCTTGGTGAGCTTGCTAGAGTAGATTTGGGCAAGTTCTTGGTGAGATTGCTTGAGCATATTTGGACAAGTTTTGTGTAAGCTTGTTAAGCAAATTTGATAAGTTCTGTGTGAGCTTGTTAAGTAGGTTCTATTTGAGCCTATTGAGTAGGTTATTAGTGAGCATATTGACAGAGCTTTGGAGGTGATATAGTCTAGAGGACATAGTCTCAATGGATAGAGATCCAGCATCCAACACAGTTGAAGACAGATCTGAGTGAGGAGTATTAAAGTGGAGAGAGATCTACCAATCAATGCAATAGAGATACAAATTCTTCTAGAAGATCACATAGCCAAAGCAGAAGGGGAAAGAGTTTTCCTATGGAAGAGATACACAAACTTGAGATTAGGGGATCAACATCTCCTTTGGACAGAGATCCATAAACATTGTAATTAGGAGTGATTCCCAAAGATATTGATTGAGAAATTTTTAGTAAAATATTTTCTCCATGGAGTACCTCACATTGGGGGAACCACGTTAAATCTTGTGTCTCAATTGTGTGTGGTTACTTGTGCTCTTGCTTACTACTGCTATCTGAGTTATTAATGCACACTGCTATATTTGGTTATTGCAATTAAGGACATTAATTGATATTGGTTTGGAAAGAAAGTAAAAAGTGGTATTATACTATTCACCCCTCCCTCTCAATATAAGCTTATGTTCTTCAATTGGTATTAGAGTTGTTTCCTTCGAAAAGGCTAACAGCTTAAGGGTAGATTCTACAAGAATATAAATGATAAATAAAGGCAAGAGTAGAAGCATGAGACACAAGAAGAAAAGAACACCTATGGTTATGAAAGAAAAGGAAGAACATCTATTCCTAGGAATAGAAGGTGAAAGAGAACAGTGCTTTGTGTGTGGTCAAAGAGATCACAGATTAGGATATTGCAATGGTTTCAGTGATAGTGAAGATGAAATGATACATCAAGGAAACAAGCATGGTCAAAGAAATCTTGAGAGTTTGTTTGTTATAGAAGATTATAATGGCAGTGATGTTGAAGAAGAGGAAGATTCAAATAAATAAAAGGAGGAAGCCACTCTTAAGGAACTTGTTGAATTGAAAAGATAAAATTCAGAATTGAAGGATCAAATACAATAAGATGAGAAATGTAAGACAAAGCTTCTACAAGATATATCTGACTTGAGAGATAAGGTTGAAAAGGCAAGAATAGTTGAAAAAGGTATGGTTGAACAGTCAAAGGTAAAATAGATAGAATGTGAAATGCTTATGGTTACTCTTGAAGAATTAAAAATGGAGAACTCGGGATTAAGGGTTCAAGATCAAGAAGATGAAAATGAAAAAGCAAGATTTTTACAAGAACTCACCAACTTCAATATCAAATTTGAAGAGACAAGGAAAATGAAGAAAGTATGGCCGAAAAATTAAAAACAAAATATCTAGAGTGTGAAATATTAGAGCATGAGATAGTTTCACTAAGGATGGAAGTAAAAGGTTCTAAGGACAAGCTACACAATTTTGAGGAAAATTCAAGGACCTTGGAAAGGACTATCAATGCACAAAGGTCATCAGTCATCATAACAGGACTTAGTTCTAAAGAAGAACAAGGGAAACAGGAAGCATCTAAGTGTTATTAAGAAAGTTCCAAAGTTCCTATGGCTCCAAATATTCAGTTTGGATCTTGTTTTGAGATGGGTGAATCAAGTTCAAAAGAAAGACAAATACTTGAAGAGGAAAGCAAGAAATAAATTAACAAAAATGATTTAGATACTACAAAGAAGGTTCAAGAATGCAATGCACAAGTTGAAGATGATCATAGAGATAATGGTCAAGAAAGGTATGAGGAACCAAGGCATGAACAAAGGGATTTTCAAGGACATTGTTTTTCTTGTAATGGATTTGGACACAAGGTTATACATTGTAGGGTCTATGGATCAAATAAATTTGATTTTTCTAGAAGAAACTTCAAAGGAAGAAGGTATGATTTTCAGGGACATTGCTTCTCATGCAACAGGATTGGTCATAGAGATTCTTAGTGCAAAGGAAATGAGCAATATGGCTTTGGTTTTAGAGCTACACAATTCAGAAGTCATAGTCATAATGGTCATGAAAATAAAACTTCACAATATAGGGTTCAGGAAAGGAATGGATATGGAAATTATTTCAAGAAATATTTTAGGATATGGGCACCATCCAAAGGCTACAATATCAAGTGTTTTAATTGCAATAACTTTGGGCATATTGCAAAATGGTGTAGGACTCAATTCCAAACAGGTTCAAGGCAAGAAGGTCAAACAAATTCAAGGCAATAAGGTCAAACAAGTTCAATACAAGAATATCAAGTAATTTATCAAGAGAAAGATATCAAAAAAATATGGAAGGAAGTTGATAAAGAAAATAATAAATGTAATATGGGAGTAAAGGTACTCCCACACCAAAATTAATCACCTCAATAGAGAATGTGGTGAGGGGGCTAAGCTTAAGAGTCATATCTTTTAGCCCCATAGGTGTTCCTTTTGCAATTGATGTCAAAGGGGGAGAGATTTGAGTAAGGGGGAGAGCATTGAGTTAGGAGGAGCAGGCATTGAGTTAGGGGGAGCAGCCTCCATAGAGAGTATTGAGTCAGGGGGAGCATCTTTGATTCTCAGAGATGGCTTTTGCAATGATTGTAGTGATTTGCATTAGAGGTGTTGCCATCAATGACAAAGGGGGAGATTATTGGAAATTTGAGTTATTTTATGTTGTCATTGATGTCACATGGATCATTGATGTCACATTGATTTTTTGTGGCAAAAGCACTTCATAGATAATCATCTATGATATTTTGGAGAGCATGGATATATATAGGATTTTTATGAAAACCATGGTGGGCTTATGTGGAAAGGGCTTTTTTTAAAATTCAAGGTGGAAATTTTTTTCATTGAAAAAGGACCTCCGATGATGAAGATATTAAAGTTTAAAGTTTAAGTTTAAATTAATGGAGAGCCAACCTGAGAAACAATGGTGAAATTGTTCTATTGATCAACAATGCATTGCATAGTTTTATAGTTCTTGAAAGAACTAAAAATAGACATGGTGGTTGAGATAAATCCACAAAATTATTACAACAAACTAACTTAAAGATAGCTCTTATCCTAACAACATTCTAATCTTGGACTATGGTCAAACATTGACCAACCAAGCCAAAACCTCAACGTATGCTAATCAAATTAACTAGAAATGTGTAAATCAAAACATTAAACTAAAACTAAATACTAGGACTTAATACTTAGGACTAAGGAGGCAATGTTGAAAATATTCCAACATTCTCCCCCTTGATGCTAAAGACACTCATGCAAGAGTTCTTTAAGCATAACAGAGTTAGAAGAAAAAAAATTTCTTATGTTTCCTCCAATCTTGAATCAAGAAATCGAAATTTACAAAATACTTATGGTGGCACTCCTTCCACTCTTCATGTGGAATTTTTTGCAAATTCTTGAGTGCCTTATTTTTTTTATTAGCTCCCCCTTCAACAAAATTATCTCCTCTTGTGGTTTTCAGCAACCACTCTCTTACATATTTATCATTATGGTATTTAAACCATGCTCTCACATTTTGATCTTCTTTTACATCTTCAACACTAAACAATACTCCACATGAGTATTTACAATTAATCATCTCACATAGATGATTATACCATACAACTCTTTCACATATTTCCACACAAAATATCACAAAAAATATGGCCATATAATGACCAACTACATATGCAACATAAAGTTGCTCCTCACACAAATATTCTCTCAAAAAAATAACTTTAGAAGAATCCTTCTCCCAAGGAATTTTGAACACATCATTTTGATCCATGTGACCCAAGTTCTCCATCACTGTATTCTCTCCAAGAAGACTCTTCATCAAAGTTATCTCAATGAAACAATCACCTCTCAATAATGCCTTTGGAAGACATTCTCCTTTCTTTTCATTCCTGCTCATAAAAAACAAATCATTAATCATAAAAACATTACCTTTAGTATGAGTAGATTTGGTGCTTCCCATAAAGCTATTTTGTAGCAATTCTCCTTCATTGTATTGTGCTTCAATATCAACCATCAACTCTTCACTAATAGTTCTCCTCCTTTGTTCAATCTAGGTTGGTGTGTTGAAACACCATTCATTCAAGCAATCATACATAGTTGCCTTTTCAAGACAACTCTCTTTCTACAATGTAGTCACTCCAAGTGTGTGATATTCATCCATGAACATTGCTTCTCCATCATCATCTTCTTTATTATCCTTCATGAGAATTGTAGGTGCATTCTCCATAATACACTCTTCATTTATCTCCTCCAGGAGACATTCTTCATAATACATTTCACTTTGATGGTCTTCAAGCAAGGAACACTCCAATGTGAGTGTTTCTCTTCCTTCATATTCAAAGTCTTCTTCCACTTTTGAGTGGTCTTCACTACAAGGTCCTTGAGAAATTGTATCTCCATTGAGACATCCATCCTCTTTGCTATCAATGTGAATGCTTTCCAAGCATGCCATTCTTGCAAAAAAATTATTAGTACAATTTTTCTTTTCATATTTTTCTCCTCCTAAAAGAAATAATTGACTATTACAATTTTCCATGCCATTACAAGACATATCTGCAACTATGGGTGTCTCACAATAACTCTCTCCAATGAGAGCTATACAAGGCTCCTTCACCTTCTCATCCTCTTCTCCATGAAGGGATTCCTCATCTTCGTCTCTCTTATATTCAAGAAGTTCATCATCACTCTTTTCTTCAAACGTGTATTCCTCTTCAAGGAAGAATTCACCATCATAAGAATGTATGTCTTCATATGAGTCTTGAAAAGACTCTTTAAAAACTCCTTCAAAAGGATCTAATTCAGAAACTTCTTCAAGTAAGCAAGGCTCCTCCTTGATTAAACAATATTCATGATTGTCACACATGGCTTTATGGGTGTCCTCATAAAACCCATAAGTATCCTTAAAAACTTTCCATGCCATTGTAGCTGATCTACAATTGGCTATGAGAGGAAAAACATTCTTTTCCATTCCTCTCCTCAAATTCATAAGAGCTAAGCAATTTACATATTGTTTCTCCTTCTTCTCTTTTCTCTCCTTGCATTGTAGCTTGCTCCAAGTGGGTTCCTCATAGCCTTATTGAACTATATCCCATAAGTCTTGAGCCTTCAAGAATATCTTCATCATTATGCTCCAAATAACATAATTATCTCCATCAAATTTTGGTACAGCCAAGTCTGCATACATGGCTTCCTCTTATTTACCAAAGTCTTAAGCACCCAATTTATCATAAATCGGCCAATACTGATTGAAACAAACTAAAAAATTTTTTGTAGACTTCTGATATACTTATCTGAAAATCCACTAAATTTTAGATCCAAATTCACACAAATGAGAAATATGTGATCAATTTACTTTTGCCCTTTCTAGATCTTAGAGTGTTTTTTACGACAACCTCAATGTTCTTCACATAAATCAATCCATAAAACTCCAAAATTTCTAAAAATTAAACTCTATATTCTTGAGACAATAATCTAAAAACCCTCTAAATGTATGAATAAAATTTTCAAAGGTGAAAAATATGTGTTCATTTACTTTTTCCCTTTTTATCACAATTTTGGCTCTAGGATTTTTGAAGAAAAAATCAATATTCACACAAGTCAATAAATACAGATCCAAATGACCTGAAATTTTGTTTTAATTATTATTTTATCTAACTAATATTTCTCCCAAAATTTGAGAAGCAAATACCTTGTATTCCACCTTATACAACCATTTTATTGAAAAACTCAAAATGCTAATAAAATCCTTAAATTAGCTCCAAATAACCTAAAATTTTGACAAAATCCTCTGATACAATTATATAACAACCCTAAAAATTTCATAATAAAATACCTCAGGATGCATGAGATATTAATGATTTACTTGATCTCTTCCTTGCAAATCTGTTGAGTGCTGGCCACTTGAGTTTCTCTGACAAAGTGTGTGCTTCAAATCTCTTCACACCACTCTCCACATGTTTTGATCCATTTGAGCAAACCTGCTCTGATACCAAATGAGAAACAATGGTAAAATTGTTCTATTGATCAACAATGCATTACATAGTTTTATAGTTCTTGAAAGAACTAAAAATAGACATGGTGGTTGAGAGAAATCCTCAAAATTATTACAACAAACTAACTTAAAGATAGCTCTTATCCTAACAGCATTCTAATCTTGGACTATGGTCAAACATTGACAAACCAAGCCAAAACCTCAACGTATGCTAATCAAATTAACTAGAAATATGTAAATCAAAATATTAAACTAAAACTAAATACTAGGACTTAATACTTAGGACTAAGGAGGCAATGTTGAAAATATTCCAACACAACCTATGTGCAATTAATAGAGGTTGGCATATATATGTGTGTGTGTGTGTGTGTGTGTGTGTGTGTATAAAGGTTTCAATTTATTTCAAAAAGTGGGCATATTATATATCGTCGAAAAGCTTATTTCGAGGGTTATTTGACTAAATTATTTAGAAGGAGAAATAAGGTGTGTGTAAGGAGATATTTTTGATTTTACAAAGGGGTTCCAAAAGTGAATTTTACCTTTTCAAGAGGATTAATTCTTTCATGAGGTGACAAGGTATGTGTTGAGTGGTATTTTCACCCGATTGTGAAAACACACTCTCCGATAGGATCCGAGTCCCAAATCCTCTGCTTGCAAAGAAATTAAACAAGTAACTTCTCCAAGGTTTCTATTATGTTTAGCCTTTTGCACCAATAATGTTGTTCAATTTGGATGTTGGGAATACCTTAGTGGTTGCAAGTAACTGTTAACAAGGGGCACTATGGTTTATTTTATTCTGAAATTGCAATGGACTCAAAGTGAATTAATCTTAAAGATGAATCTATTTTTGATTTCGAGCTTTGGTAGATTTTCAATTGTTTATTTGAATGACGGTAATTAAAATGCAAAAAAATAAAGAATTGAGAATAAAAGAAAAATGCAAAGAGAATGAACTAAACTACATTCAGAGTGCTACAATCCCATTTTGACAAAATCAAAGATAATGAGGTTTTCTGCATACAACCTAACCTATTGAACCTGCAAAACTCGCACAATCCAGATAAGCTAGGTGCTGGTTTCTAGGGTTTTTACTATGATTTTAGATTTAGACACTTGCATGAAGCAACCAAGAGCACTTGCATTAAACTTCACCTATAAGCCTAGAAATATGAAAGGGGGAAAATAAAACATTAAATCTTGCATGCAAAAAATGAATCCTTCTTTCTTGTCAATGAGAAGCAAACTCTCTGTATTTTCTGTATTAAAAAGAATATATCAGTTACAATAACAGAATGTTTCAGTTTTGACAAAACCAGAACAAGTGGAGGAAAATGCTCCAAAAGCAGGCCCAGAATGGCTTATCACCCTTAACTTTGCAACTCTGCTAACAACAATTTTTGACCCCTGTACCTGTTGTTAGCGTACTTACTTCTTTGTCTATTTCGTTATTTAGCGTACTGTTACAACAGTGTAACAGTTCTCTGTTTACGTCGTTCAGCTCAGTGCTATTCACGGCATTGTAATCGTTATTTAAACGTCTGCTCAATAATATGATTTTGTTCCTGATTTTTACATGGCATCAGAGCCAGTCCAGTGATATGTTTTTTTTGGGCAGAGAAGGGCAAGTCGTGATCGAGGAGGAGCGGCTGTGCGATTGTTAAAAAAAAAAATTATTTTTTCTAGTCACGCGCACCGCATCTACGCGACCGAGGGAGGCGACTGGGCAGACGGCCCCCCTACACGCAGGTCGCGACGCCCCCGTGCCACACGGACAAAAGCAGGCCACGACGCGCCCACGCGAGCGCAGACAGAGCCACGCTGGCTCGGTACGTTGCATCACCGGCACTACGTAGGAGGAGGGGAGACGTCCAGTATCCCCCCCCCACTGTCGCAATCGTCCTGCGACGCGCCGCGGAGGCCACGCCTGTCAACGGACAGCGTGCAGGGAGATGCGGATGCCCCCACGGATGCACGTGCGCAGGAGGGTCCGCGCGGGGAGGAGTTGCACCCCCCCTGACGTAAGTGGGTTTTTTAAATTCCCGCTGCGTGCGGGAGTTGGAGGGTATAAACAACCCCCCCCGACGGCCGTCGCTGTGTTTTTTTCGACGGCCCCAGGGCGTTTTTTTTTTTTTGAAAAAAAAAAAAAAAACGGTAGCCCCCCCTCCGTGTCCAGCGTTGAATGCGGACATTAAAAAAAAAAAAAAACGTTCGCCGCCCCCCCCGAGGCCGAAGCAGTGCCCCGCCTCGGGGAATTTTTTTTCGAAAAAAAAAAAACAAAAGAAAAGGAGGGAAGAAGGAGACGTGCGCAGCGGAGGAGAAGGACAGCAGAGGGCTCGGGCAGACCAAGCAGGGTTGAAAAAGGAGGGGCTTTGTTGATCCTTCCGGATCAGCCCGCTAGCTCACTTGGTCGTGAGCCGTGCGGTAAGGCTCAGGGAGCCTGCAGGTCGGGGGTTCAAATCCCGCCGACTTCCCCCCTAAGGTATAATTTTTTTTTGCAAAGTGTTTTTAATTATTATTTTTTAATTAAAATTTTTAATTTTAATTTATTTTTTATAGTTTTTTTAAAACTTTATAAATTAAAATTTAATTTTAATTTATTTTTTTATAAGTTTTAAAACTATATAAATTAAAATTATTTATTTTAATTTTAAAAAATATAGTAATTATTAAAATGCTTTGTTAAAAGAGAATTTTTTAAGGGGGGATATTTTTTTCAAAAAATCAAAGGGGGATTGTGAGTAATTTTTTGAAAAGGCAATTTGGCGAATTGTAAAAGGTGCATTTTTGGCTGTGACCGACACCTTGTGGGTTATTCTTGTGGGCAGTTTTTTATGTTGTATGTTGCATATTTCATTTTTGCACTATAACATTAAAAACTTAAAAGCAAATTCACTCCCTAAGTCTCCAGAATAATTAAAACCCACCCGTGCAATTTATTGCACTATAGCGTTCGGTATTTGCGATACCTCTGGCCAGCACTTACAGGTAAAGCTATCGTGATTTGGCTACTGTATCTGTCGCCTAATATAGCTGCTACAACGGCGTCTGAGCTTGTTCTCTATAAATCGTCGGGGAGAGATAAGTTAGCCATTTTTCCATTTTTTACTCCATCCACTACCCTTTATTGCACTTGTGTTTAGGCGTAAATCTTGACGAAGTATTCTTCATAGTGTTTAGGGGAAGTTACGCCCCACGCATGAGAAGAATCTTCTATGGTAGGTGCCATCAACAAGGCGATTCCCTTTCAGTACCGCTTATGTTCCACGTATCGTATGATCTCTAAAACTCACCTATAGTCTCCCTCACGTAAGGGCGGGTGATTTTTTGTTGATCTTTCTAAATACCTATAGTTTCCCTCACGTAAGGGCGGGTATTTTGTATGGTATATTGGCCTAGCAAAAGGTATATCGAAAGGGGGACCAATTGGTGATATAAGGAACCTTCACTATGGCAGTTGTTGCAAAGTTAATGACTGATCCGCATCAATTATTGAAAGGTCCAAATTATACACCATGGAAACATAAGATGAAGGCAATTCTCCAAATGGAAGATTTGTGGGATATTGTTACTGGAGTAGCAACTAGGCCTTCACCAACAGCAGGATCCACATGTCCTTTCGAAGATCAGATAGCTTTTGACAAGAAAGACAGTCGAGCAAAGGTGCTCATTTTGTTTGTTGTTTCAGATGAAGTGCAACCTCATATAGCTGACAAAGCAAGTGGTAAATAGGCATGGGATGCCCTTCAAACCATCTATGAGGGAAAGAATGATTCCACCATTCTTCATCTTCAACAACAACTTCATAACCTGAGTTTGAGGCAGGGTGAAACAATTGAACTCTTTCTATGCAGAGTGTCTGAATTGAAAGAGAAATTGAGTTCTTTGGGAGATACTGTGGACGAAAAGCTTCTCATTTCACTTGTGATGAGAGCTTTGCCTTCTTCATTTGATATGTTGATAACCTCCATCCAGGTGTCTCAGCGACAAATTACCTACATCAAGTTGGTCAATCTACTTCAACAACAGGAGGCACGCCAACTTCACAAGGATGATTCTTCCAATACAGCCCTATACACCAACAAGCAGGGTTCTAGGAAGAAAGGTAATGGGCAAAAAGGAGGCAACTTTCAGAAAGGAGGAAATTCTCAAGAGGATACGAAAGGAAAAGGCAAACAACCTCAACAGAAGAAGAGGTGGTGCAAGATCTATGAGAAAGACAACCATGACACCAACAGGTGTTGGCATAAGAACAAGTAGAAAGGCCAAAACAAACCACAAAATAAAAACAAGCAACCTCAGGTGAATGTTGCTATTGAAGAATCTGACTCAGATTCTAAATGGGCACACAAGGTGCTCATGACTACCACAGATTCCACACAGAGGGATCATGTTTGGTATGTCGATTCTGGAGCTAGCAAACATATGACCGGCGACAGATCGTGGTTTGAATCATTTGTGGCCAAAGAGGGCAAACCTATCACCATTGCTGATGATAAAACCTATAGGGTTCAGGGAGAGGGTACGATTTCGGTCACTCTTCCTGATGGCAAGTGTCAGATTGACAAAGTCCTCTATGTTTCGGGATTGGCTAACAATTTGTTGTCAATCACACAAATCCTGGACAGAAATATGGTTGTCAACTTTCATGTTGAGAATGGAAAGAAGTGTTGTACCATTACCGGGAAGGGTAAGCAGATTACAACGACTTCATATAAGCACGGCTTATTTGCACTAGATGCTATCTCTACTCCACATGTTGCCATGACTTGTCTCTACCAAGGAGGCAACTTCCCTATGGCACAAGAGATATGGGCATCTTAGTTCCGGCTACTTACTTGAGCTCAGCAAGTATGAGATGGTAAAGGGTCTTCCTTCCCTTTCTGCCACATTGCCAATGTGCTCTGACTGCTTGGCAGGAAAGCAGCATAGAGTACCATTTGAGAAGAGCTCAACAAGAGCACGAAAACCTCTAGAGTTAATTCACACCGATCTGTGCGGTCCTTTCACACCCAACAGTTGTGGAGGGAAGAGGTATTTTTAGTTATTTGTAGATGACTACTCACGAAAGATGTGGGTTTTCTTTCTCCAACTGAAATCTGAAGCTTTCACATTCTTCCAGCAGTTCAAGAAATCCGTTGAGAAGGAGTCAGGAGCTTCTATTAAAACCCTCCGCTCAGATCGAGGGGGAGAGTTTACCTCTAATGAATTTTTTGCATTCCTAGATAAGCATGGAATCAAGAGACAGTTAACAATTGCCTATACTCCTCAACAAAATGGAGTTGCTGAGAGAAGGAACCGTTCTATCATGGAAATGATTCGTTGCATGCTCACAGGAGCTACTCTTGGGCAACAATATTGGGCAGAAGCTGTCACCACTACAGTGTATCTGTTGAATAGGGTTCCCACAAAGGCCCTAAAAGGAATGACTCCACAGGAAGCATGGAGTGGTCGAAAACCCTCCATATCTCATCTACGTATTTTCGGATGTCACGCTTTCATGCACATACCGAAAGAAAAAAGGAAGAAGCTAGATGAGAAAACATTGAGATGTATTTTTCTTGGTTATTCTGAGCACTCTAAATGATATCGGTTGATAGATCCTTTGACCAAGAAAATTCATATCAGCAGAGATGTTGTCTTTGATGAAGCTTTCACATCACAGAGCACATCTAAAGTACACCAAGATATTGTGGAATCTAAGGAAGAGAAGATTCCTTCGTCAACACAGACAGGAGGTCCTTCTACATCCTCTTCAACTCCACCGAAGAAGAATCCTAAATGGTGTACAAATACAATCAGAGACGCAAATTTATCCACTCCTCCCAATTTGAATTTGGATAGACCTCGTACACGCAGTATGGCTCAAAAGGAAAAAGAAGCCAAAGAAACTGGTGAGGTTGATGATCTTTGTCAATCTTTTGAGGAACTTTCTGTAACTCCAAGTACAAAAGTTGAGGATATG
The DNA here is from genome assembly GCA_028583015.1 of Wollemia nobilis. Taxonomy (NCBI): domain Eukaryota; kingdom Viridiplantae; phylum Streptophyta; class Pinopsida; order Araucariales; family Araucariaceae; genus Wollemia; species Wollemia nobilis. The sequence continues at coordinate 2,490,094 of JAQPPZ010005291.1, read as the reverse complement.
GATATTGATGATGACAGGGCATTCATGTCTACCATAGATAGTCTTGAACCTGCATCAGTGCAAGATGCTCTCAGTGAGCCTCAGTGGAAGGCCGCTATGGATACAGAGTATGAATCTCTGATGAAAAATAAAACTTGGAAGCTTGTTGATCTACCGCATGGAAAGAAACCCATTGGCTGCAAATGGGTATATAAAGTCAAGTACAAGGCAGATGGAACAATTGATAAGCATAAGGCCCGTCTTGTTGCAAAGGGCTATGCTCAAAAGGAAGGCATCGACTACGAGGAAACTTTTGCACCTACTGCTCGGATGACCACAATTCACGTTATGTGTGCTATGGCAGCACAATATGGGTGGAAAGTTCACCAGATGGTTGTCAAGAGTGCCTTTCTAAATGGTGATCTCCAAGAAGAAGTCTATATGACTCAGCCTGAAGGATTTGAAGTGGAAGGCCAAGAGCAAAAAGTTTGCAAATTGGTCAAATCCTTATATGGTCTGAAACAAGCTCCTCAAGCTTGGTATATAAAAATGGACAATCACCTTATGTAGCATGGATTTAAGAGATGTCCGTCAGATGCAAACCTCTATTTCAAGAAACAGGGTTCTGAGATAGTGTTGCTTGTACTCTATGTGGATGATCTCGCTCATTACGGGGAGTTCGAAACTATGATCTCTACTGTCAAAAGAAAATTGTGCAAATATTTTGAGATGACAGATCTCGGACTTCTCCATTATTGTCTTGGTCTGGAATTCAGCCAGAAGGAGCACTCCATCAAAGTGTCTCAGAAAAAATATGCCAAGACATTGTTGGATAAATATCGCATGACTGATTGCAAGCCAATGGCAACTCCGATGGAGAATGGACTTCAGTTATCATGATATGATGATTCACCTCAGGTAGATGGTACTCTCTATTGATAGTTTATTGGGAGTCTCATATATCTGACCAATACTAGGCCAGATCTCGTATTTGCTATCAACTATCTTTCGAGGTTCATGCAGGAGCCTAAGACAACTCATTGGAAAGCAGCAAAACGTGTTCTTCACTATGTCCGTGGTACTATGGAATATGGCCTAGAATACAAGAGGAACAACAAATTCTTCTTGCAAGGATACACGGACTCCGACTATGTCGGATCATTTGATGATCGCAAGTCAACTTCTGGATACATTTTTCATCTAGGATCCGGTCCTGTCTCTTGGCACAGCAAGAAGCAACAAGTGGTTGCTATTTCATCAACAGAGGCAGAGTATCGCGTCGCACGTGAAGCTGTGTGCGAAGTGATATGGTTACGTCACATTCTGACAAGTATGGGCCATCCATCAAAATCTCCAATACACTTGTTTTGCGACAATCAGGGTGTTCTGAACCTCGTCAAGAATCCAGTCCATCATGAAATAACAAAGCACATTGACACACAATGTCATTTCATTCAAGATGAAGTTCCAAAGCATCGAATTTAGCTTCAGCACATTCCCACCGATGCTCAAGTTGCAGACATTTTCACTAAGGCACTTGGACATGTCAAATTTGAATTGTTTCGCAGCTCACTTTGTATTGCAAAATGATGTAAGGGGATGTTAGTAGTCTAGTATAGCTATTAGTTATTACATTACCCAAATAATGTAATAAAGGGGGATGTTAGCGTACTTACTTCTTTGTCTATTTCGTTATTTAGCGTACTGTTACAACAGTGTAACAGTTCTCTGTTTACGTCGTTCAGCTCAGTGCTATTCATGGCATTGTAATCGTTATTTAAACGTCTGCTCAATAATATGATTTTGTTCCTGATTTTTACACCTGTCTCGTGCTTCTGCTTTTAAATGTTCTGGTGCGGTTCTCTATTTTGCTCTGTGGCGCTTCATTTCATTTCCTAGATTGCATCATTTCGTATTCCCCGTCTCATCGTTGTCTTTGACTTTCTGTTCGATGTCGAAACGTTTGATCTTCTCTGTTGAATGTAACCGTTGGTCATGAAGCGTTACATTATAGCCCTTATACCTCTATGCCACGTGTTCAGTGCCTCTCTGCATGTTTCGTAATGGCCCCCCTATAAATCATGACAAAAAATAGCATGTCGCGATATCGCGATGTTTTTATGTATGCAACTTTGCTCCTCTACCTGTATCGCGAAAATGAGACATGTCGCGATATCGTGACATTTTTCTATCAGCAACCTTGTTTGTCATCATGCATCGCGAAAATGATACATGTCACGAAATCGTGATGTTTTTCTGTTTCGGGCTGTCTCACTGCAACTTGTCACGAAATCATGACGCTTTTCTATTTTGGGTTGTCTCATCGTAACTTGTCATGAAATCATGACGCTTCTCCGTTCCATACCCCTTGGCTGCTTTCCATCATGAAATCATGACACTTTTTCATTTGGAGCTGTCTTACGACTTTCTGTCATGAAATCATGACGCTTCTCCGTTTCGTACCCCTTGGCTGCTTTCCATCGTGAAATCATGACGCTTTTTCATTTGGCCTCATCTTGCTACTTTCTATCGTGAAATCATGACACTTTTTCGCTTCGTACCACCTGGCTACTTTCTGTCATGAAATCATGATGCTTTTTCATTTGGAGTTGTCTTGCGGCTTTCTGTCATGAAATCATGACACCTTTCCATTCCGTACCACTCTGACTGCTCCAAACCGTGAAAATGAGACATGTCACGATTTCGCGATGCTTCTTTGTCTTTCAACTTGGTTCTTCGCCTTGCATCACGATTTCACAACATGTCACGATATCACGACCTTTTCTTTTTCTTAGCCACACCATGTCGCGATATCGTGACAACTTTTCATTTCTAGTCGTGACGGAGCAACATGTCGCGATATCGTGACAACTTTTCATTTCTAGCCACGACAGAGCAACATGTCGCGATATCATGACAACTTTTCATTTCTAGCCACGACGGAGCAACATGTCGCGATATCGTGACACTTCTTTTTGTGATATTTTGCTCTTCCTTTGATTTTTTAGCATCTAAGGCACTGAGGTCTTCTTTGAAAGCATGCAAAAAGGTGGGTCCCCAATTTTGGGGTGTGTTGTGGATCAGCCACAACAAATGGCGACTCTACTGTCAAATGCTCCTGAGCATTTTGGTGAGAACCCAACCTGGAAGTATACAAACTCGAAACAGGCATTAGCACATAAGAAATATAAACAAATGCCCATAGATCAGAAATACATGAATCATCAGAATCATTAAGTATCAGCTCGATGTGTGCAATGTGTTTCATTCCCTATCGTTTGAAATTGATCAACATTCCATCGTCAGTTTTACATGAATGCATATGTGAGATTGTGAATGATTTGTGTAACCTAATAAATATGCTTAGAGATTTTGCTTTTATAAAGGCATAGACCTTCTAGTATCATACACAAACATTCAAGATTATCAAACCCTCTTAGGATCAACTACATGTATACTTGAATTGCTTTATTAGATCCCAAAGTTGGTTATGAGTCACTACTATCTTGAACCCATGTGTAAGTGAAAGTGAAATCGGAGCTTTGGGAAATCAGACTCCCAACCTAATCGAGATGGGAGTTTAACCCTATTCTTACTACTCCGATTTGGAATTCATTACCTCACTTTGAGCAAAATAATTTAACCAATTATGGAAGAAATGGTCATGCTAGTCTAACCCTTTGAACAGTCAGTGGTCTTGTTTTTTAGACAAGACATGCTGCCATGCATGGGCATACTTAACCCCATAATCCATAATTTGGCTTCATTCATTCTTTTTCTTTTATTTCTTGGACCTTTGGGATGACTACCCATCCTTGCTAGGGACATGTAGTACGATCCTTCCAATCCAATATTGAGATGAAATGGGAAATATTAATTTTTTTTACTTCTTGGACCTTGGGGATGACTACCCATCCTTGCTAGGGACATGTAGTACGATCCTTCCAATCCAAGATTTAGATGAAAATGGGAAATATTAATTTTATTTCTTGGACCTTGGGGATGACTACCCATCCTTTGCAGAGGACATGTAGTACGATCCTTCCAATCCAAGATTTATGATGAAATGAGACATAGGAGTTTTGGGGAATCAGATTCTCAACCTAAGCGAGATGAGAATTATGCCCTATCCTTACTACTCCATGTAGGTCAAATCAGAGCTTTGGGGAGTTGGATCCTCAACCTAAGTTCGATGAGGATTTAACCCTATCCTTACTACTCTGATTTTAGGCTTTAAGCTTTATGGAAGTGGTAAAAACCACTGTTTTAAGGATCATGTTGCATAATAGGATAGACATGAAATATTCTTTTCGCCTAACCTTTTCTTCCAAGCAAGGTTTTGATCATTTTGCTCAAGATCCTTTTTAATGTGTATAAAATGTGCTTGGTTCTAGATATCTCGAGACTCAGTTCCCAACCTTAGGATTTTCTTCTTATTTATGTTATAGCATAACCCTAAGAGGATTTGACACACTTTAATGATTTGTATCTGAAATGCATATGCAACTAAGATGGCATGTGTATGCAAAGTGAGATGTAATATGAATGCATTGTCCTTTGAATTGCAAATGGAATATTGCCATATAAAACTGACTACTTCATGCATCACAAGTTTCAAACGATACTATTAAACTGTTTGTATTTCTTGTGGAGCTTTCTACAACATAATTCCAATGTTCCATATTTCCCTGATCTAGAACATAAGTTAGCATCTCAAGACAACTTTTTTCATCATTCATTTTTTTTTTTTTATAGACAAACAAAACATGTCAAATAAACACACAACTTAAATAATAAAAAGAAACAAAAACTTGAAAATTCATACCAAAACAGAAAGATATAATTCCAATCTCCTACGACTTAAGGGCTAAAATAGTGCTTTAAAACATGCCCATTAACTGGTAACGTCAGATCCTTCCCGTCTAAAGTTTTTAATCTGAAGGTATTTTTTCCTAGGATTTCTGAAATCTGATAAGGGCCTAACCAAAGACAATCAAACTTTTGGTGATTTCCCTTCTCTTCGTGTCTTTTATCCCACAGTAAGACCAAGTCTGCTATCCTGAAAGATTTAATTTTGGCCCTTCTATCAAACCATATTTTAACAACCTCTTGATGTTTATTCATGTGAATCATGGCTTCCTCCCTTTTTTCATCAAGGTGCAGTAAATGACTTAATCTGGCTTCAACTTGGTTATCTGTCCCCAAGTATTCTTGCATGAAATGCAAGGTTTGCAGCTTCAAGTTTGCAGGAAATATCGGGTCTTGTCCATAGACCAAATGATAGGGGGTATTCCCTATTGATTCTTTTACTCTGGTCCTATCTGCCCAAAGAGCAAACTTTAACTGGCTGTGCCAATCTCGAGGGTTCTTTTCTAGTAACTTCTTAATGATATTCAACAAATTTTTGTTTGAAGATTCGGCCAAACCATTTCCTTGAGGGTAATAATTAGATGCAAATTTTAAACTCACTTTATTGTCATATGCCCAATCTGCAAATTGCGTAGAAACAAAAGCTTTACCATTGTCACTGACAATAGAATCGGGCATTCCGAATCTTGTTATGATGTGGTCCTCAAGGAATCTTATTACAACGTCTATGGTGGCATGTTTTGTAGGAACCGCTTCTGTCCACCTTGTACAATAATCTGTAGCTATTAGTATGAATTTATGGGAATCAAAAGAATTTGGGTTAATAACCCCAATGAAATCTAATCCCCATTGTGCAAATGGTCTCATCTCAACTACAGGTTGTAATGGCATGGCTGCATTTCTTTCTCTGTTGGCAGCTACTTGACAAATGTGGCAAGATCGTACATGAGCATGTGCATATTTAAAAATGTGGGGCCAATAGTATCCTGCTCTCAGGATTTGATGCGTTGTAGCATTTGCCGCACCATGGCCAGTTCCATATTTCCCATGAAATTCCTACAGAACCTTGGCAACTTCTTCTTTATTCAGACATCTCAGGTAGATCCCTTCATGATTTTTCCTATACAGACAACCAGATCTAATCAGATAATTAACAGATTTAAGTCTTAAAGCTCTTCTTTGAGTGGAGTTCAAATTGGAAGGACACTTACCGTTTAATAGAAAATGCACAATGTCAACATACCAGTCATCCTTAGAAATGTATTCTGCATTTGAATATTGGCATGTCATTTGCGGATTATTCTCAACGATCGCCTTCACAAGTCCCTGTCCTCGAACTAGTTTCATAGGTTGGATTTCAAGATCAAATTCTTGGATGGTAGAAATCCATTTCCCTCTTTTCTCGCCTAGCTCGTTCTGTAAAAACATGGTCTTGACAGCAGGGTCAGGCACAATGGCAAAAACTCTGTTGTGCACAATGTAATGTCTAAATTTTTTTACCGTTTTAAAAAGTGCGTACATCTGCTTATCAAGGATGGAATACCTCAATTGAGCATCTTTTAAAGGGGCACTTAAAAATGCTATGGGATTTTCTGCGCTATCCTCTCCTTTCTGGGTCAAGACACTCGCAAAGGAGTGTTTCGATGCGAAAGCATAAATGTAGAAAGGTTTGGCATAGTTTGGACTTATGAGGGCAGGGGCTCTGGAAATGGCATCCTTAATGTTCTGAAAGGCCACCCTACTTTCCTCGTTCCATCTGACATCTACATCCTTCTTGAGCATCTTGTTCAAAGGTTTGGCTATCTCAGCGAAGCTTGAAATAAACTTCCTCACAAAATTAATCTGCCCAAAGAAAGATCTCAACTCCTTTTTACTACCCGGGAGAGGCAAGTTTTGGATAGCTTTTATCCTTTCTGGGTCAATGGATATACCCTCTTTTGAAATGATGTGACCAAGTAGCTTTCCTTCTGTTACTCCAAAGATGCATTTTTTTGGATTTAAGGAAATTCCATGTTCTCTGCATCTTTGAAGAACTTTTTTCAAATCCTTGACATGGTCTTCTCTTTTCTTTGAAAATACTAGAATATCATCCACATACACAATGATACATTTGCCTATAAGCCCTTTGAATGCATAATCCATGGCGCGTTGAAATGTTGCACCAACATTTAACAGTCCAAACGACATTCTTTTGTAGGCAAATGTCCCCCACTTGGTGGTGAAGGCCGTTTTCATCCTGTCATTGGGATGAATAAGAATTTGGTTATATCCAGAATATCCATCAAGAAAAGACATCATTTCAGATCCATTCACTGTTTGTAAAATTTCATCAATGGATGGCAATGGATAGTTATCCTTTTGAGAGGCCTTGTTAAGATTTCGAAAATCTATACATAGCCTAATCTCTCCGCTCTTCTTTCTTACTGGAACGAGGTTAGCAACCCAGGTTGAGTGCCTAACAGGAAAAATAATCTTCGCTTCCAATAATATTTTGACCTCCTTTTCTATTAATGGCTCCAATAGCGGGTTAACAACTCGCTGTCTTTGTCTGAAAGGCTTGGAGTCCGGCTTTAGAGGGATGGTATGTGTAATGACATTTTGGTTGTATGTTTTCAACTCGTTATAATTCCAAGCAATGCAATCCACGTATTTCTTTAGTGCATGTATTATATTTTCTCTTTCTTCAGTTGTACATGCCTTTGCGATGTACACTTCCCGTGGATTGTCTGCACTCCCTAGATTAATTAGATCACATGCATCTTTGGGGAGTGGAACCTTTTTTTCTTTTCTGGCCTTGTATCCCATATCAAACATTTTCTCCAATGAAACTACGTCTTTAGGTATTTTGTTGGATTGACATGCAATTTCACTTTCGTTTTCTGCTTCTTCTTGCCATCTTTGCTCCTCATCAATCACCTGATTTTCAAAAATACCCGAGTTCGTGACAAATTTGAATATGTGTCTGTCATTTTCAAAAACTTGGAAATTCTTGACATTATCGGTATTGATGGACAAGGAACTAATTCGATGGAGAACTTTTTACACCTTTTTATATCAACTGGATTTAACATGCCCGCGACAACTGCAAGAGAGTCTGCTATGCGATTTCCTTTTCTAGAAATAAGGGCTATATTGAAAGCGTCGAATTCCTCAATGAGGTCCATGACCCTAGTTCTATAAAGGTTCAGTCTCTTGTCGCGGCATGTATATTGTCCTTTAATCTGCTTGACTACCAGCTCAGAATCTCCCAATACTTTCAAGCATTTGACTTGCTTGCTCAACGCTAGTTGTAAACCAAAGATCAGTGCTTCATATTCTGCCATGTTGTTCGTGCAAGGAAATTGCAATCTATAGGCAGCCAATAATGGTTTACTTCCTGGGCAAGTGAGCTCGACTCCGGCTCCTGCTCCCTGTCTAGATTTGGATCCATCAAACCTAAGCAACCATATGAAATCATTTTCCTCAAGAGAGCTACCGTGAAATGTTTCCCCTTTAGACTTTTCGACAGCATCATCAACATCAAATGCATAAACCCCCAATTCTGGCTCAGAAAACTGAACTTCATTTGGCTTATTAAATTTTGTTATGATTTCTTTAAGCCTCGGTTCATTTTCTACTCTGATTTGATTTGCAATTCCTTTCCAGGGTAGCCACATATGTGAGCAATCTGTTGAAAAATAGCCATTCAATGTTTTCATCCAATCCCTTGCAAGTAGCATTCCATATCTACTTGGGATATTAACAACCAGAATGTCGACAACCTGCTGGACCCTGGGTTCAAAATTTAATTGAATTTTGACATCATATAAGGTCCCTACCACATTTACCTCTGATCGGTCCAATTGCAAAACCTTGCATTTGGATGAAACAGGCTGTAGACCTAGCATTTGACATATCTCCGAAGGCATGAGGTTGCTCGTGGCACCCGTGTCCACCAAACAATTATGCAAATTCTTACCCGCAATTCTCAGAGTCAATAAAAATGGCGGGACATCCCGTCTCTCCTTTCGTAAAATCAGATGGGACTCAACTTCCTTTCCCTTCCACACTTGATCAGGTGAGTTCAGAGCCTTTATCAACGCTTCCTTTTGGCCAGGAAATCTGGCCGCGTCTAAGAACGAAAGGCTTGATTTGGACTTCTTTAGATCCTCCACTATGTCATAGTTTGGTTTTTCGAATTTGACTGTCTTCTGCGCGTCATTAGACATTTCTCTTCCAAGTGGAGGAGGAGGATTATTATCTGCCTTAGTATCCAGAGGAAGGATAGAGTTATTTGGTGGTGTTGATGATGTTTTAGGGGCTTTAGATTTACTTCTCAAATGATATCCGTGATTCCCCTTTCTAAACTCTCGAAAAGCTTGCACCTCCTGTTCCAAAATTTCATCTTCTTCTTCCTCACTCTCACCTTCTTGACGGTATAAAGTTTCCACCACCATAATGTTATCATCTTGATGTTGGGATGGACCCTCATTTGACACCAGTTCCAAGTCATCTACTTGGGCTTGGAGACAATGAGTGTATCTAGCGATTTCAGGACAATTCCTCTCATTGTGCTCTTTTGTATTGTGCAACCTACATCCCTTTTCCCATGCCAGATCGAAAAGATTCAAAAGGGAACTGGATTGACTAGGTCCTGCAGAAGTATCTAGTTGATTGGCAATAGGGGCAGGTACTCCTCCATTGTTTGGCTTTGTGTTCCAATGTCTCCCTCTATTGTTAAAATTTTGATTTGAGTGAGGGGCATGGGACTCATACTTCTATTTTTGAACCATGTCATTGCTCAGTTTATGAACTATCTTCTTGAGCTCTTCAACATCCGAATAAATCTCCTTCGGTGGAGCTACATTGTTGTTAGTTCCCGTTGGGTTTGCATAATTGGTGGGGTCTTGATTTAACATTTGAGTCAGATTTTGAGGAATTTGATTCATGTATGGATTTACACTTTGGATCGGAGTTGGATTTGGGAAAGGAACTATAGCCTGAGAATTAACCTGGCTGGTTCCTTGCATAGTCGATTGACTATTTTGCAAAAATGCGAGAACGGGTGGAATGGATGTGATTGGTTGGATTGGAATGGGTGCATAAGTAGGTGCTGGTGGATATGGTTGTTGATATGGGAAAGCATTCATGCTTGGCATTTGCGGTGCCATGATCTGATTTGCCATGGGAGCTTGACCATATGGAGCATATTGTCCCATCATAGGCATCTGGGGAAACCCATAGCCCTGTGGTGTCATTTGTTGCTCGATGGTCATGGCTTCATTGTAGGCTAAGGCGAGCATGGTGACTTGAGGATTTTGCCTTGCAAACATTGCTGTCATGGGATCCAATGCCCCAAAATATATTTGCAAGGCCACTGCGGGATCTATGGCAAAATGTCGAACTGCTCTATTATAGCATTTTTGGAATCTCTGATTAAAGGTTCTGATTGGTTCACCCTGGCCCCTTTTGCATGTAATGAATTGATTGTAAATGGTTGCGGGATCCAAAGGTGACCTAAACTGATTGACAAAGGCGTTCTCCATTTGCGTCCATGAAGTGATTGAACCAGTAGGCAAGCATATATACCATTCATAGGCTATTGGATCTAGGCTCATGGGAAAAATTCTGCAAGCCACATCCTCATGTTGAACTTGCAACCTTATCAAAACATCCCTATAGGCCTGGATATGCTCCTCTGCAGTCCTTGGGCCATCTGGTTTATATTTGGGCAAGAATATTTCTATGTTCTTAGGGATTTCATGGATATCCCCTGCAATATTCAAAGGGATATTATTAGCTCCATACCAAGGAGCTGCTGGAGGTTGGGCCATTTGACTCAAAATTGATGAGGACAACCCTACAAGAGCAGTGGAAATGTTACTGACAATAGGTACACTAGTGGCAACTGATACCACCGGTGTAGGTCCACTCGATGTTCCTGGAGCAAAAAGATCTTTTGTGACTGGTAGGTTTACAACTTGCTTGGTTTTATTCTTGGGAGTACCAGTGAGTGTAAGGTCATGGAATATGGTTTCCCCAGTTGTTTGGGACCTAGTCGCGATACGACACGGTGGGTCCAGCCTGCCTGACGAAACTCTCGATATCTCCAAGAAAACCTGCAACACAAAAACAAATGCTACAATTTAGCCGCTAAGAGATTTAAAAAATAATTTCAAAATCGAATCAAAAACACATTACTTCTGTATAAGAATCAAAATAAAGTAAACCAATTCGGCCCTCCTTCTAGCGCCAATCTGTTGAGTGGTATTTTCACCCGATTGTGAAAACACACTCTCCGATAGGATCCGAGTCCCAAATCCTCTGCTTGCAAAGAAATTAAACAAGTAACTTCTCCAAGGTTTCTGTTATGTTTAGCTTTTTTGCACCAATAATGCTATTCAATTTGGATGCTGGGAATACCTTAGTGGTTGCAAGTAACTGTTAACAAGGGGCACTATGGTTTATTTTATTCTGAAATTGCAATGGACTCAAAGTGAATTAATCTTAAAGATGAATCTATTTTCGATTTCGAGCTTTGGTAGATTTTCAATTGTTTATTTGAATGACGGTAATTAAAATGCAGAAAAATAAAGAATTGAGAATAAAAGAAAAATGCAAAGAGAATGAACTAAACTACATTCAGAGTGCTACAATCCCATTTTGACAAAATCGAAGATAATGAGGTTTTCTGCATACAACCTAACCTATTGAACCTGCAAAACTCGCACAATCCAGATAAGCTAGGTGCTGGTTTCTGGGGTTTTAACTGTGATTTTCAGATTTAGACATTCGCATGAAGCAACCAAGAGCACTTGCATTAAACTTCACCTATAAGCCTAGAAATCTGAAAGGGGAAAAATAAAACATTAAATCTTGCATGCAGAAAATGACTCCTTCTTTCTTGTCAATGAGATGCAAACTCTCTGTATTTTCTGTATTAAAAAGAATATATCAGTTACAATGACAGAATGTTCCAGTTTTGACAAAACCAGAACAAGTGGAGGAAAATGCTCCAAAAGCAGGCCCAGAATGGCTTATCACCCTTAGCTCTACAACTCTGCTAGCAATAAATTTTGACCCCTGTACCTGTCCTGTGCTTCTGCTTTTAAACGTTCTAGTGCGGTTCTCTGTTTCGCTCTACGGCGCTTCGTTTCATTTCCCAGATTGCATCATTTCGTATTCCCTGTCTCATCGTTGTCTTTGACTTTCTGTTCGATGTCGAAACGTTTGATCTTCTCTGCTGAATGTAACCGTTGGTCATGAAGCGTTACATTATAGCCCTTACACCTCTGTGCCACGTGTTCAGCGCCTCTCTACATGTTTCGTAATGGCCCCCTTGTAAATCATGACAAAAAATAGCATGTCACGATATCGTGACGTTTTTATGTATGCAGCTTTGCTCCTCTACCTATCTTGCAAAAATGAGACATGTCGCGATATCATGACATTTTTCTGTCAGTAGCCTTGTTTGTCATCATGCATCGTGAAAATGATACATGTCACGAAATCGTGACGTTTTTTTGTTTCGGGCTGTCTCGCTACAACTTGTCACGAAATCATGACGCTTTTCTATTTTGGGCTGTCTCATCGTAACTTGTCGTGAAATCGTGACGCTTCTCCATTCCGTACCCCTTGGCTGCTTTTCATCGTGAAATCATGACGCTTTTTCATTTGGAGTTGTCTTACGGCTTTCTGTCATGAAATCGTGACGCTTCTCCGTTTCGTACCCCTTGGCTATTTTTTGTCATGAAATCATGACGCTTTTTCATTTGGCCTCATCTTGCTACTTTCTATCATGAAATCGTGACACTTTTTTGCTCTGTACCACTTGGCTGCTTTCTATCGTGAAATCATGACGCTTTTTCATTTGGAGCTGTCTTGTGGCTTTCTATTGCGAAATCGTGACACCTTTCCATTCCGTACCACTTGACTGCTCCAGACCATGAAAATGAGACATGTCACGATTTCGTGACGCTTCTTTGTCTTTCAACTTGGTTCTTCGCCTTGCACCATGATTTCACAACATGTCGCGATATCGTGACATTTTCTCCTCAAGGTGCATTCTGCTGCTCTTAACCGCGAAAATGCGACATGTCGCGAAATTGCGACAATTTTCATTTTGCTACATTTTGTTATTCTTGGCTGTGAAAACGTGACATGTCATGAAATCGTGACGCCTTTTTGTTCCACTGCACTTCGCTATTCTGAGCCACAAAAACGCGACCTATCGTGATATCGCGACACTTTCTTTTTCTTGGCAGCATCCTGTCGTGATATCGCGACCTTTTCTTTTTTCTTAGCCGCACCATGTCGCGATATCGTGACAACTTTTCATTTCTAGCCGCAACGGAGCAACATGTCGCGATATCATGACAACTTTTCATTTCTAGCCATGATGGAGCAACATGTCGCGATATCGCGACACTTCTTCTTTTTGTGATATTTTGCTCTTCCTTTGATTTTTTAGCATCTAAGGCACTGAGGTCTTCTTTGAAAGCATGCAAAAAGGTGGGTCCCCAATTTTGGGGTGTGTTGTGGATCAGCCACAACAAGTATGCAATATTGTGATTTATTTTATTTTATGGTATAAGTGGTTTTGGGAGTGAAAAGGTTATGCAATGTTTTGATTTATTTTATTTTATGGTATAAGTGGTTTTGGGAGTGAAAAGGTTATGCAATGTTTTGATTTATTTTATTTTATGGTACAAGTGGTTTTAGGAGAGATAAGGAAGATGTGCAATTAAAGGCCTTGGTGATGATTATTGAAAAGTGGATTAATGTTGATTATTTTGTGATCTACTAACCCTTGTGAAGATTGGAAAAACAATTTTGTGATTGTGGCAGATTTACAAAGAGGTTTTTTCATCTTCATAAAAGGTATGGGCACATTCTCCTATTAATTGTTTATGGTGGTTGATTTCTGAAATATCATTGGAGGGAAAATGATTGTTTGTGGTTTCCTTTTCGAAAGTGGTTGGTTGAATGCTTCAAGGTTTTTCTGATTTGAGAGTTGAGTTTAAACCTTGTTTTATAAGCATAGTTGTTGAAGCCCATTGGTTGTGAAATAACTTGAGTTAGAAAATAACATGAGTATCATTGTTATGTGATATCTTTGGTTGAGCATTGTTGGAAACATTTGAGTTGGTTGCTACATACTTGGACTAGGGTTGTGTGAGAGAGAGTTGTCCCTTGTGGTGATTGGTTGAGTTGAGTTGATTGAGTCTAGTCAAGTGATGTGTGAAGTGATTGTTCAAGTCTTATGAAAAAAACTATTCCATTATTCTGATTTGATTTGATAGTAAGATTAGAACATATTGAGTCTCTAACAATTCTCTTTATGCTTCTATGAGATTGACTTGAATTGAGTTGAGTTGAGTTGAGATTGATATTAGAACATATTGAGTCTCTAAAAATTCTCTTTATGCTTCTATGAGTTGATTTTATTGAGTTGAGTTGAGATTGATATTAGAACATATTAAGTCTCTAACAATTATCTTTATGCTTCTATGAGTTGAGTTGAGTTGATCATTGTGGATAATTGTTGTCATCCATTGAAGAGTACATTGAAATTCATTGTTGAGTTCATATTTGAGATTTGCCTTGATAGATTTTTCGATGAGATTTGAGTGCTACTTGAGCATGATTGATTGAGCCTTTGAGAAGGCATTTGTGGATAGTTTTGAGAAAGCTTTATGGACAGTTTTGGGACAGATTTGTGGATAGTTTTGGGACAATTTTGTGGATATATTTGTGGACATATTTTAGAGAAAATTTGGGCAAGTTCTTGGTGAGCTTGCTAGAGCATATTTGGGCAAGTTCTTGGTGATCTTGCTAGAGCAGAATTGGGTAAGTTCTTGGTGAGCTTGCTAGAGAATATTTGGGCAAGTTCTTGGTGAGCTTGCTTGAGCATATTTGGACAAGTTCTGTGTGAGCTTGTTAAACAGATTTGACAAGTTTTGTGTGAGCTTGTTAAGCAGGTTATGTGTGATCCTATTGAGCATATTCTTAGTGAGCCTATTGATAGAGCTTTGGAGGTGACAGAGTATAGAGGACAGAGTCTCAGTGGATAAAGATCCAGCAGCTAGTACAATTGAAGATAGATCTGAGTGAGGAGTCTTCAAGTGGAGAGAGGTCCACCAATCAGTGCAATAGAGATACAAAGTCTTTTAGAAGATCACATAGCTAGAGCAGAAGGGGAAAGAGTTCTCCTATGGAATAGATCCACAAACTTGAGATTAGGGGATCAACATCTCCTTTGGATAGAGATCCATAAACATTGTAATTGGGAGTGATTCCCAAAGATATTGATTGAGAAAGTTTTAGTAAAATATTTTCTTTGTGGAGTACCTCACATTGGGGGAACCACATTAAATCTTGTGTCTCAATTATGTGTGGTGACTTGTGCTCTTGCTTACTACTGCTATTTGAGTTATTAATGCACACTGCTATATTTAGTTATTGTAATTAAGGACATTAATTGATATTGGTTTGGAAAGAAAGTAAAAAGTAGTCTTAAATTGTTCACCGCCCCTCTCAGTATAAGCTTGTGTTCTTCAAAGTCACATGCACACCATAGATTGAAATAAAAAATATTAAATTCTTACAGATATAAAAAATCGAGGCTTTCATACACTCAAGAAACATTTGACATTTCATTTTGGACAAAATATTTTCTTACTGGGTTCATCAATCCTCAAACATTCCATGAGAATAAAATCATTGGGATTTGTTAGGATGCATGATCCCCATGACATCCTCTACATCACCCAAACCTTCAAGCGAGCCATAATAGTTGGAGATCAAGTGGAAAGCATCACCGTCTAGCTATCAATGTTTGTCATTTCGAATAGGGCTGAAATAGCAGTGGACCTTAAATGCCCATTCCCCCTCCATCGAATAATTATCTAAAGATACCACCACTGAGGCAAAAGAAGGGCCCGACCAAAGAGATTGAGATACTGGCAGAACTGGGGGTTGCATGCCAACAACCAGAGGAACCGTATCAACAAGATTCTGAACATCTTCAGTAGAAGCTTGCATTTCCTGAGGATTAGGGGAAGGTTGCACAGTGAAAATCAAAGCTTCCAACTGCTTAGCTCCATGGGTTTTCCTACTAGAAATAGTAGTTCATTTTTCAATGTTTTTTCGTGAACCATTAGCTGGAGCTGCGGGAGTGGATGAGGGATTTACCTTATATTTACACTCCATTAGAGGACACTCCCAAATTTTATGAGTTGCATATTGACACTGATAATAGGTTTAGGGTAAATTGATATAGGTAACTCTTTGCCTAAAGGATTGGTTCCCGATCTTGATATCAATAAAATCCTGCAAATCCTTGGTAAGGTCAACTTTGATACAGATCCTTCTAGTGGGTCGAGCGGAGAAGAAATTTTCTAGCTCAAGATAAACAAAATTACCTAAGGAGGTAGCTAAAGTCTACAAAAAATCCCAAAGGGGAATAGGAAGATCAAGAAATTCAACCCACATTGAGACTTCCAGTGTAGCTTGGTCACTGACTTGGAAATCCCTAAAGTAGGGTTGTAGAATAAACAGATAATTACGGACAGTCCATGGTCCCCTATACAGAATCTTCTATGCTTGAGTTATCTGAAAAGTGAAAAAGGAAATACCCTTTGGTAAGGTTTTGTACATTCTCCACTTTGACTCCATATGGGCCCCAGACTTGCTGAAACTAGGAATGAATAAGGGTATCATATGAGATACGACCCAAAAAATAACCCACCAAGTTATGACTTTTAAACCATTCACAAGTCGTATGATATTCATGCAAAGGAATAACAACTTCAGGGATATGGCCTTTACCACGTGATACGCTCTCAAAACGAACTTGTGTGGATGCTTCCTCAATGTCATTGAGTTCTCCAGCAAAATTAGAATAAACTAAGCTAACTGTATGAGTGACAACCATTAAAAAGTATGAACTAACACCACCTCAGGGCAACGTTAATGCAGCAGATAAGACTTTCCCATCCTTAAACCTACCAAGCTAGCAGCTATTTTTTTGCTCAATTTAAAATTTTATCTAATGGTATTAGTTCAACCAGTTAAATTTCTTAATTTTAAAAGAGGATATGAAGGTTCAAAATATTTTTTTTTTGTTCGGTTGCATAGGAGAGTTGGTCACAACCACACTATTTTTAGTTCAAAATGCTTAAATAACCAACTTGTTGTAGATGATGTGATATATATGGGATCGTTCCAATTCCAAAGACATCTATATATATATATATATATATATATATATATATATATATATATAAAAACCTATTTTTTTTAAATGCTTAAATAACCAACTTGATGTAGATGATGTAATATAGGTGGGATCGTTTCAATTCCACATGCATTTATCAATATCTATATATAATATAACCTGTCTGTTTAGATAGTTGAATTAATATCATGTGATGATATAACTTTATATATATATATAGATATATAGATATATATTTAATTAATTATATAATATTGAAACATTCTTACCGGTATTACATCATCACCAAATAGTAGTATTACAACAAAACTCGAATATTATCAATGTATCGCAAAACAATATTTGAATCTTGATCTCTTCTTAATTAAATGTTGAGGAATCTAACCACCTAAACTAATACCACTTGATTATATAACCTTATATTTTGTAATATATATTTTAAATGTTGAGGAATCTAACCGATTAAACTAATACCACTTGATTATATAACCTTATATTTTGTAATATATATTTTTTATAATTTTATGTGAATAATGTTCAAATTATAATATACAAGTTTTAAAATATTTTTTTCTTAAACAAAATAATATTAAAAAAAATTAAAATTATAAAATTATTTATTTTAATTAATATGAATAAAAAAAATCAATTTGCTTTAAAGCCAACAAAAGGTCATCTCATTAAAATGTTTTTTTATAATTTTCTTTTTAAATTTCAACATCTTGTTATAGTCTGGATGATGCTTTTTCATGCTTACGCAAGCAAGATTTTGTTTGTCCTACATTGTAGGAAAATGCACTTAATAATGTTCAAATTATAATATACAAGTTTTTAAGTATTTTTTTCTTAAATAAAATAATATATTAAAAAAAATTAAAACTATAATATTATTTATTTTAATCAATATGGATAAAAAAATCAATTTGCTTTAAAGCCAACAAAAGGTCATCTCATTAAAATGTTTTTTTATAATTTTGTTTTTAAATTTCAACATCGATGATTCTTTTTCATGCTTAGGCAAGCAAGATTGTGCTTGTCCTACATTGCAGGAAAATGCACTTAATAATATATATTATTAATTATTTAAAAAATCGAAGTAGATCTATAAAATTAAAAAAAAATGTGTAAAGTTGTGATTTATCAAGGGTAGGGGACCACACTACAACTATTTTTCTCAAGCAAACAAAAATATATATTACTAATTATTTATACTTATAAAGTCATTTTTTCCAATTATATTAATTTTTCATTTTTTTTCAAATTTAAGTCTACATTATTGATTATATTAATGTTAAAATATGGTCGATCAGTTGTTTTAGGTACCTTGATTTTATTGTTGTTTCTAAAAGCTAATTTTGTGATTTTTTTTAATTAGGGTAGAAGAAGGGGTTTTGAAACAGTCCCCAAACCAACTAACATAAAATTACAAAACATTAGACAATAACGTTCCAAAGAGAATCACAAGGAAAACATCTAGGTAACAACTCGGGCCATAGAAACTAGCTAAAACTATGAAATACGTGAACAACATTGATTGTGTTGAACTTGCTTGATTTAAATATACATTGGAAAATAGGTATGGTAGGTAATCAACTACCATTCAACTGAAGCAACTATCCAACCAACTTAGAGAGCGCTAAAAAATGTTATTTTACCTAAATGCATAATAATATAATATATATGTCTATAATTGCTAACATACCCCCTTATTACATTATTGGCCAATACATAGAGCATTGCGAAACAATTCAAATTTGACACATCCTTTGTGAAAAAATTTGCAACTTGTTGATCAGTGGGAATGTAATGGAGCTGGATGTGGTGCTTTGGAACTTCATCTCGAATGAAATGACATCGAGTGTCGATGTGTTTGGTACCATCATAAAATATTAGATTCCTGACAAGATTCAAAACACTTTGATTGTCGTAAAACAAATGAAGTGGAAGGTTCTTTGGAAGACCCATGTTTGTAAGAATATGAATTAACCATATTATCTCATAGACTGCTCCACTTGTTGCATGATATTCTATCTCTGTAGAAGATAAAGCAACCACCTGTTGCTTCTTCTTGTGCCATAAGACAGATCCAGATCCAAGATAGAAAATGTATCCATAAGTTGACTTACGATCATCAATGGATTCAATATGAATTTGCAATTATTTTTGTACTCCAAGCCAAAATTTGTAGTACCACAAACATAATGAAGAACTCTCTTTACTGCTTTCCAATGACTCACCTTCGATTCCTGCATGAACCTTGAAATATAACCCACAACAAAACTGAGATTTGACCTGGTATTTGTCAGATATATGATACTCCCAATAAATTGGTGATAGAGAGTACCATCTACCTGGGGTGATTTATCATATCACAATAGCTTAAGTCTAGTATCCATTGGAGTTGCCTTAGAATTGCAGTCAGTCATGCGATATTTATCAACTAATGTCTTGGCATACTTCTTTTGTGTTACTTTGATATGATTCTTTTTCTGAGTCACTTCCAAACCAAGAAAATAGTAAAGAAGTCCTAGATCTGTCATTTCAAAAGATTATTTCAAACCATATTTTACTCCATAAATCATACTCTTTGAGCTTCCTGCTATGATCAGATCATCTACATATAGCACCAAAATTACTATGTCAGAACCATTTTTCTTGATATAGAGATTTACATCTGAAGGACTTCTTTGGAATCCATGATGCACTAGGTGACTGTCTATTTTGATATACCAATCTCGTGGAGCTTGTTTTAGCCCATACAAGGATTTGACCAACTTGCACACTTTTTGTTCTTACCCTTCAAAAAATAATCCTTATGGTTGGGTCATGTACACTTCTTATTGTAGGTCACCATTCAAGAAAGCACTTTTTACATCCATATGATGTAACTTCCACCTAAAATGAGCTACCATGGCATAAAGTACTCGAATGGTAGTCATTTTTATAGTAGGGGCAAAAGTCTCTTCATAATCTATACCTTCTTTCTGAGCATAGCCCTATGTAACAAGATGGGTTTTATGCTTATCAATAGTACCATATGCCTTATACTTCACTTTGAACACCCATTTGTAGCCAATGGTCTTCTTTCCTAAAGGTATATTTACTAGCTTCCATATATGATTTTTCATGAGAGATGTATGTTCTGCTTCCATAGCAACCTTCCACTGAGGCTCACTAAGTGCATCCTGAACTGTTGTGGGTTTATTTTCATTCAATGCTATCATATAAACCCTCTCATCCTCCATATATGTTTCTCTATCTTCATTTGAATCTACAGATAGTTCATCAAATTATTGGTAAAGCTCATCAACCTCTAAATTTGATACCTCTACTCTCATTTGCTGAGTCATACTACGAGTGCAAGGTTGATCTAGCGTTAGATCTAAAAGTGATATCAACTTCAAATATCTTAATGTACTGGTATACCATTTTGGAATCTTGTTCTGTGGGGGTGGATCCTCTTTCTTAGGCTCATCTTCCTTAAGATATACAGCTATAGAAGTGTTATTTGATGTGAAAGCTTCATCAAATACCACATCTCAACTTATGTGTGTCTTCTTGGTCATAGGATCTATCAATCGATATCCCTTTGAATGCTCATCATAACCAAGAAAGATACATTGTAGGGTCTTCTCATATAACTTCTTCCTTTTATTTTTTGGTATGTGCATGAATGTCTTACATCCAAAAACCCTTAGATGAGAAATGAAGTGTTTCTTACCACTTCATGTTTCTTGTGGAGTTTTACCATGTAGAGCTCTTGTGGGTGCTTTATTCAGGAGGTATGATGTTGTGTTTACTACTTTTTCTCAATACTCATGCTCAATATGTACCCCATTTAGCATACATCAAACCATTTCCATAATGGAACAATTTATCCTCTCTGCAACTCCATTTTGTTGTGGGGTATAGGATGTAGGCAGTTGTCTCTTAATCCCATGTGCATTCAAAAATGATAAAAATTCCTTAGAGGTATATTCCCCCCTCGATCTGAGCGGAGGGTTTTGATGGAACATCCTGACTCCTCAACAAGCGTCTTGATTTGCTAAAGGTACATAAATACCACTAACTTCAATTGAATAAATAAAACCCACATATTCTATGAGTAATCATAAAAAAATAATTGAAAATACCTTTTTCCACCATAGTTGGTTGACATAGGACCACACAAATCAGTGTGTACCAACTCCAAAGGTTTCTTATCTCTCGAAGAACTAACTGCAAACGATACTTGGTGTTGCTTCCATGCTAACCAATCTGATCAGACTAGTAATGTGGATGAAAGGTTGGGAAGACCTCTCACCATATCATATTTTCTCAACTCAAGCAAATATCCTAAACTTATATTTCCATCTCTTATGCCAAAGATAAGTAGCCTCCTTTGTAGTTGTTGCCATGGCAACATGAGGTATTAAAACGACATCTAAAATAAACAAGCCATGCTTGTACGATATTGTTGCTATATGCTTCCTCAATCTAGTGATGGAACATCACTTTCTGCCCTCCTCAACATGAAAAACAACATTCATATCTCTATCCAAGATCTGAGGGACTGGCAACAAATTGTTGGTCAATCCAAGAACATAGAGCACCTTATCAATATGATATTTGCCATCTGTAAGAGTGACAGAAACATCACCTTCATCCTGCATTTGGTAGGTCTGATTGTCTATAATTATTACTGGCTTACCCTCCTTTTCCTCAAATGTCTCAAAACACGATTTATCTCCAGTCATGTATTTACTGGCACCTGAATCAATATACCACACTGCATATTTCTTCTAAGATGAAGTATGAGTCATGAGCACCTTGTGTGCTTGCTCAGAATATGAGTCCAAGTTTGATTAGGCATAAGCAACATTCCCTTTGGTTTTCTTATTCTTCTTTTGTAGTTTGTTTTTCCCTTTACCCTTCTTCTTGTGATCTTGGTCATTCTTTTGTTTGTTCTTAAACCAACACCTGTTGGTATCATGGTTATTCATATCATAAATCTTACAATATTGTTTGTTTTTTTGCTGATTTTGTTTCCCTTTTCCTTTTGATGAAGATCCTCCCTTTTGAAAATGACCTTATTTCTTACCCCCTTGTTTGGTGTAGAGGGTATTATCTAGCACTTCATCTTTCTAAAACTGATTTACCTCTTCAGTTTAAAGCAAATTCACCAATTCCACAAATGAAACTTGTCTACCAGATACATTAAGAGAGGTAATAAACACCTTGTAGGATTATGGCAAGGCTCTAAAGATGACTGAGGTCAAAATAGCATCTTTCATTGTCTGTCTCATAGCATTCAATTTGACTTTCAATTCTACCACTCTGCATAGGAATAGATCAACTATCTCACCAGATTTCATACTGAGTATATGTAGTTGAGTTTGAATATTTAGAATAGTGGATTGATTCTTACCTTCATAAATGCTAATCAAAGCATCCCAAGCTTCCTTACCAATTTTGGCATCACGGATATGGGGTTGGACCCCATCTGTAGTAGCAAGTAGAATGAACATGCAACATCTTTTGTCCTTATCAAAAGCTTCTTGATATACCCCCACTATTGTAGGATGTTTTGTAGTTCCAGTCACTATATCCCACAAATATTCCACTTGAAGGATAGCATGCATCTTTGTCTTCCATGGTGTAAAGTTAGAACATTTCAACAACTGTGAATCTAAGATATATTTGTAAACAATGGCCATTTTTAAGGTTCCTTATAACACAAAATGATCCCCATTTCGTTATACCTGCCAGGCCTTTATACCAAAACTTCTCTATATATACCTGCCCTTACGTGAGGAATACTATAAGTATATAAGAGAAGAATTATAAGTGGAATTTAGGCGATACTAAAATGGAATTTTTTTTTTATGACACCTACCATAGAAGGTATTTCCTCATGCGTGGGGTTTAACTTCCTATAAACACTTTGGAAATCACTTCATTAGAATTTATGTCTAACAACAATAACGATTAGAGTATAAATGGAGTGAATATCAAAACTAGTTTACCTTATTTCTCCCTGATAATTGATAGATAACAAGCTCAAAAATCATTTTTGTATCTATATTAGGCATTAGATATAGTAGTCCAAGCATGACAACATAACCTGTAAGTGTATACCAGAGGTACCGTATATACCGAACTTTGTTGTGTAATAAATTGCACAAATAGGTCTATAAATTTGGGGTCTTTTCTTTTACTTTATTTTATTATTGATAATGCAAGAAAAATTTAAATGCAAAATACAACCACAAATGCCCACAAATTTAACTACTCTAGGTGTTGGTTTCCACCAAAAATGCACCTATTACAATGCTAGTTTTACAATGAAAAATATTCACTTCCACAAATCAACAATTTTTCTTCCCCCCTTTGTCTTAGAATTTTGCAAAAAGATATGCTGGAAATCCCCTCTTTTTGTTGTAAAATAAACAAGGATGAAAAAATCGTATGTGGATCCTTTCAAATTACAGAAAAACAACTTATCCCTCCAAAATTGCTTTGAAAGGAAAAAATCAAAGTACGAAAAAATACCTCAAAAAATTTGAATCTTATCTGGCTTGTGGCAGAAACAAAAATGCTCATGTGCCCTCCTTTGACAAAAAAATGCCCCTTGTTTGCAAAAAAATGACCCTCCTTGGTCAAAAACAAGTTAGGCAAAAAATTTTCAACAAAAAAAATTGTTGAGGTGTGAAAATTTCTTGTTGACGTCAAAACATTCTTGCTGACCATCAAAATTTCTTGCTGAGGTGTCACTTTTTTTTTGAAAGGGAGGCAACAAAAATTTCTTTGTTTGGAATCCCTCCGCGGAATGTGAGCCATGGACCTCGTCCATGCTAGCAGGCGCACTGAACCAAGTGTGCTACTGGGCGTGCTAGGTAAGACTAACTAGTATCTTACCTTTATAGGGGGTGCTCCAAAATAGTTTTAAAAAAAATTACGTGGATTAGTCCCACATGCATCCGCTTGATGCACTTGCCTACATTAAAAAAATGAAAGGTTCACCTTTGAAGGTGACTGCCTTTGGGCGGTCACCCCTCCCCTAGCCTTTTGTCACACTTCCTTGAACCATGTAAAGTAGAACATATCAACTATCCTCCAACCAATCTAAAAAATACCACATCATCTTTCTGCCTCGACCTATGTATCTTGGTCTATCATATGATGTCGATCTACATGTCCTCTGTCTTTTGGTCTGCATGTCCTATCTCTGTTTGGTTTGGTTGTATCTGCTGGTCTATATCTGCTTCATGTTGATTGGTCGGTGTGTTTTTTACTCCCATATGTATTGTGCTTTTTAGTGAATATGTCTATCAATCCCGTTTGCATTGTGCTTATTCAGTCTGCGTGTCCGTCAGTCCCGTATGCGTTGTGCTTGGTTGGTCTACGTCTTCTTATGCTATGTGTTCTCGTCCACCAAGAATCATGCTTTGTTAGAGAGGAGAAATTGGAGTAGTTTTTTATTATAACCACCTTACCCAATCATCGTCACCTCCTCGCCTAACCCGTGCTCTGGTACCATGTGAAATACACGAACAACATTGATTGTATTGAACTTGCTTGATTTAAATATACATTGGAAAATAGGTATGGTAGGCAATCAACTACCATTAAGTTGAAGCAACTATCCAACCAACTTAGATAGCATTAAGAAGCACTATTTTACCTAAATGCATAATAATATAATATATTTCTATAATTTCTAACAAAAACTAATATTGCCAACCAAACAAGATAAACCAACTAGCAACAAATATGACAAGAGAAACTTAATCAAACTAGAGTATCCAAGGAAGGGATAAAAATAAAGGAGAATCAAACATTCCCTTCAATATTTAATACCTCTTGTTAGGATCCCAATAGTAATCCTCTTTTTCAAGTCTTTGAGAGCTTCATCCACATTATGAGCCAACAATTGAGTCAGTATTCTCATAGGGTCATTAATATCCTTTAGATGGAATAGCTATTCTCTCACACCTCTATCATGTGCTTTTCCAGGGACTCACCAACTAAATCTCTACTTATATCTATTATATTCATTTTTTTTCTCTTTCTTGAGGTGATTCCCGCACCCAGGTGATGAATACATCACATGTATCTCTCTTATAGCACCATCATATTTTGTGGATTTATCATCCTTCATATCTTGGTCAAGAAGACCGAAAAATTTCTCCTTCTTGCCTAAATGTTTGACACCCTTTGAGATTCCATAGGATGACTATCATCCTCCTTACCAATATGACAAGATGACTCCAAATGCATAGGTATCCTTATCCTTGTTCTCAAAGGGGTATACTCTGAATCCTCTCTGATTCTCTTCTTACCATGAACACCTAACGAGGTAATATTTGAACTGATAAACTTTATATTCTCCACTACCTTTGGGAACCTTTTCTCTTTTGGATCCCATAACACTTTGCCAAGAAATCCCTCTTTACCCAACACATGTTTTAAAATGACAAGTAGAAGCCCTTGGTGGAGACGATTCAAGGCTTTACCACATTGTACATCCATTGATAAATTCTTCAACAAATTTGAAAAGGAAATCAAGAATATTCATCTTTCAACCCCTTTGAATGAAGTTTAGGAATGCAAAATGAAATCTTCTAATGATAGAAGACTTCAAATCCAGTGTGATGTAGTCCATAATAGGCATAACAACCTGCCTCTAGGGTTGAGAAAGCAATTTTTCAACCACCCCATTCTCCTCCCTTCTTGGATGCTCATTCTTAAATAAAACTCTTTCTATATCCCCAATAAATGAGTGTTTTTCTCTCCTTATACACTCTCCCTTTGTATCTAAGACCAAAAATTCTTTCAACAAGGTAATGTTGATGGTGAAATCACAACAAAAAATCTTTAACTTTCCTTTAGACCATGAATGGGTTATTTCTCTTGATAGCTCAAGGTCATGCCCATCAAACTTTCTCAAAAATTACAACCAACCTCCTTTCTCAAGGATTCCTTGAACCTCTTGATACACATTAAAAGCAAGGGCTCAACTCTAAGGTTCTTGCCCCCCATTAATAATCCATTCTAACTAGAACCAATCTCTTCTTCCCATAATATGTTACTTCCCACCAACTCATATGGGTTAAGAATAATTTGTACATATGGGGACACTAGAATCTCATGAGCTTTTATCATGGAAATAACCAAAAAACCTTCCTAATCTCAAACATGAGCAATCATCATATTTTTTATGAATGCACCACCCTACTTAAAACCCATTTGATAAAAAACCTTGGTGTTGCAAAGCCCTATCCCCACAATATCGATCCACTAGTTATCAGTACCTGGGTGAGGTCCCTATGTAAAAAAAAACTAGGGAAAATAATCAACAAGAATCTTGTGAGATTTCATCACGGAAATAATAGGTGTACCATCCTATTCTCCAATGTGAGAAATCATCATAGATTTTATGGGTACACCACCCTTCTTGAATCTCATTTGAAGGTGAGCCTTGGTGTTGTAGATCCCTATTCCCACAATCTCAACCTACCAAATAAGAGGATGTGGGTGAAGTTCCCAAGTCAAAACAACCTAAGGAAAGCAACTAACAAAAGATGTGGATTTTAAACCAAAATAATTAAAAATAATAATTAACATAGGTAAGGTTGTCCTATCCTAGGTACTTGACAAGAAATGAATCTCTTCTAGACCCTTTCCTTCTCTCCACCAATCCTTAGAAATTCACCCTAGAATCTCTTATTCCTATGTAACTCAAAAAATTACTAGACCTTTTCCAAGAAAAATGATATAATCGAGAACCAGAAAAAAATGAATTCTTGATCCTAAATTATGAGATAACCTAAGGAGACTCACAAATAACCCACCTACACCAACCTATTTCCTTGTTCATTCTCTTTCCTAATCTATCTTGGTACCATCTGTCCAAATTGTTACTCTCAAGATACTTTTGCATCACCTCTTGAGTAGAGCTTGACATAATATTAGAGAACATAAAATTTTCAAATTGTATCTAAATTTTGTTTCTTATTATTGATGATTACAATTATTTATTTGGGAAAGTCTCCCTCCCAAACATTGAACCCCACCTGCACTACCCCAATATTTGCCATGTAGTCTGCCCCACAATTTCCTTCTCTGAAAATATGAGCAAATTCCACTACCTCTAGAAGCCTAAGATTTTGTTGGGCTTCTTCAATCATCATGGCTAATTTTTAGCTAAATTTTATATTCTCCTTCATAGTTTTGATTATATTTAAGGAATCCCCCTCTATGATCACTTTCTTAACCTGAATATTAACCAACAAATTGATTCCCAAACACAAAACATGGGCCTCAGCAAAGTGGCTTGATTAGTCCACAAGAGCTTTTGCATAAGCTATCATAATGTCATCATTATCACCTTTTATTACCCCTCCCACCCTAGAAGGTCCTAGATTTCCTTTAGCTTCTTCATCCAAGTTAAATTTAAGTAGACCAATGGGGGGTCCATTTTATTTGTTGCCTTAGGTTATTTGTAGAATAAGTGTTCATTACTACCACTAGATCAAGACCCCGCCCAAGTGCAATAACACTCCTTAATTTTCCAAACATATTTCTAATTTACCATTTTAGTATTTTCCATGGTTTGATAAGTAATCTTATTGGTCATTGCAAGACTATCCCTCTTATTTCCTTTGAAAATATGTTTTTTTTGTTCTTTCCATAGACCCCATAAAGAGTGGGGGAAATAAAAATCACATAAATTGTTAAGCCTTTTACTTTTGAACGGGGAGCTCCATTGAAGGTAAATGTTAGGAAGATAATTTGGGAAGACCCATGGAATCTAGAATTTATTTAGGATTAAAAGGACTTCTTGAGCAAAGCAAAAATTTAGGCTCAAATGGTTGATATATTTCACCATAAATTCATAGAGGCTTCATCTATTGGAGAGTTGAAAACCTCTTTTTATAAGGTTATCCACTGTTAGGATATTATTTTAACACGAGAGCCATAAGAAGAAGGAAATTGTTTGTGTTAGATATTTTAACCATACTTTGAAAGCTAGCATCCAACCAGGTCCCTCTCCTTCAAGCATAAAGTAACTTGATTTGATAGAGTAGATACCTTGTTTAGAATATTACCTAGATTCCTAAGTATTTTGACTATTTAGTGTATAAACCTAAATCATCATATTCAATTTTTAATAGCCTAGATATTCCTTTAGTCAAATCCTTAAACCTAAATTTATTTCCATATATATTTGTACTCCTCCCTTATAATATAATCTCAAACCATGGGTCTATACCGCTAGGAAATATGATGTTCCAGGTTAGCAAATTGAAGGTCCTTGTTGAAGGTTGTATTATTTAACCAAGAGTCTTTTCAAAAATGGACCTTGTTATTATTTTCAATCTTCCACTATAAATAATAGCATAGAAAATGTCTAACAACTTGGAGTTTATTTTAAAATTTTGAACCCCTAGGAAGATCTATTTCCTCCAAGAAATCAACCTTATCTCTCAGGTACTTAGCTTGCAAAATCTTCACCCATCCCATCTCTTCATTCCCTACCATCTTCCATCCTATTTTTTCCATAAGAGATTTATCTATTTTTCTTAGTCTTCTAAGACCCAAACCACCCTCATCCCTCTTCTAACAAACTTATTCCCAAGCTACTAGCAGAAGACACCTTCTATCCTCAAAACCAGACCAAAGGAAATTCCTTTGAATCTACTCTATTTTTTCATGGAATTTAGTTGGCATCTTAAAGAGAGGCATAAAAAAATTGGGATACTCTGGAAGGAATATTTCACATGCTTTGTATAATTTGGATACTAATAGGGACTAACAAATTCTTCTTTGCTTGATTCCTTCATGAACTTATTTGTAGGTTACATCAAGAATATTTCTAGTGCTTCATCATTATTTCCCTTGGCTTAAGAAGAATATATTATAGATATTCCAATAGATTCATATTTTAAATGGTGAATCACCATTTTTTTGTTCATAATATAATAAGATTTGTAAATTTAGATAAGTACCAAAAGTGTAATTGGTCCACAAATTAGATATTCACAAACGTGTAATTTAGTGAATCATAAATGTTAAAATTGGCAAATCACCATTCTTGACAAAGTAAAAGATGGTCAACACAAAATTTGAGAAAACCACCCAAAAAGAAATATTTTACCTCCACATTTCTCTAAAAAGAAGTTAAAATGACATGAAGTATAATTAGAGGATATTTGGGAGCTTGTAAAGTTTAGTGGTGCATCATTTTACTAAGGATGCCCCTAAACTAGAGATTTTTTTTTTGGTAATAAACTAGAGATTTTAATATAGGTAGAATGTATTCAATTTAGGTAATTTATTAGGTTAATAATTTGCTATAAATAATAGCTATGGGATCCATTGTATTATATTTTATCCATTTAAGAAAATTAGAGCTATACTTTTTGGACTCCATATTATAATCTCAAACTCTTTTTGGAACAACAGAAAGATTGTGCATGACATTGCTTATCAATTGTGGCACTGCCTTTTGCTTTTTATTGGTCCTTACTTTTATTATTGCAAACCACATATATATTGGATCACATCACTGTTATTCAATTTTCTTCATATGCATTAATTAATTATACACTAAATTTGCTATGATTATAACCATAATTTATTTTAGTGCATTTAATTTACATTTATTGCATTCTTACCTTCTAAAATTTACTTTTCAACGTTTAGACTAGATTAATTTAGCATGATTTGTGGGGATCTGATTTAATCCAAAGGTAAGGGAAAAACATGATTCTATCCTTCCAATTTTTGAAAGGAAACAATAGATGCAAATTTAATCAAACAATTTTCTAGTTCAACATTTATGTGTCTCCTTCATATCCTTTGTCAACTACTCACTTTAGTTGATGACCATGATAATGATATGTAAAAATACAATTTTTCAAGTAGCTTTGAGATACCATTTAATCAAATGTCATTATATTTTCTCATATAGGATCTCCTAAAGTACAAAGAAAAACCCATAAGCCTTTGTATTTGTCAAATATATGCCTAGATAAGTATATTGTTTTCCAATCATCTAACTTTATTTTTTAATGGATTTTTTTAAATTAATTTTTTTACAAAAATCATCTCTCATTTAAATAATAAATAGTTTACTCCTTTATAAAAAAGAATTTATTATTCACCAATGATATTATCTCTATGCCTCATGATATTAAATCATGTCCCAAACTATTGCACTTAAGAAGGTGGAAGAAGCTTCAAGGAATATTAGAGATCATGGACTCACAGAGGAGCTTCTCTTTGAAGAATATGAGGTTGCGAAAGAACTTTCTGAATGGGAGTTGAGGGAAGAATTTTTTTGGAAACAAAAAGCTCAAGTGGATTGGCTTCAGGAAGGGGATAGGAACACAACCTTTTTTTTTAACTTAGTTAAGGCTCATCGTAATGGTAACTTGATTTTCTCTCTTGTGAATTCTCAGGGAGCCTTTCTCTCTTCTTTCAGGGAGATTTCATAAGAGACTAGGAGGTACTTTTCTTCTCTTCAAAGAGGACTCCCTCTCATATTATGAGGATGAAAATATTATTATAAACAGTATTCCCTCGATTATTTATAGAGATATGAATGATAATTTGATAGGCCCATTTTTCTTTGAGGAGTTGAAAAATATTGTATTCAAGATGAAAAAAGGGAAAGCGTCAAACCCGGATGGATTCTTGATTGAGTTTTATCATGGGTTTTTGGAGTTAATAAAATTTGATCTTCTGGATGTGATCCATGAGTCCCAAAAGAATAAATAGATGCTAAGGGTCCTAAATGCTACCTTTGTGGTGCTCATTTCCAAAAAATAAGGAGCAAATTATCTAGATATGTTCAGGCCTATTACTGTTTGCAATGTTGTGTATAATATCATTACAAAAAAATTTGCAGAGAGACTAAAGATATGGTTGAGAAAAATCATCTCTGAGGAACAAGGTGGGTTTGTTACTGGTCGACAAATCTTGTATGGGGTTGTTATTGCTATGAAAAATATTCACTCGATGGAAAATTCTAATGATAATTCTATGTTCATTAATTTGGACACGACCAAATCCTATGACCGGGTCAAAAGGTCCTTTCTTCAGAAAGTTCTTTCTGCTTTTGGATTTGAGGAGGAATGGATTAGATGGGTGATGAGTTGTGTTTCTTCTTCCTTGTTCTCTATTCTTGTTAAATATGATATATCAGAGTTATTTGAAGCCTCGAGGGGATTGAGACAAGGAGATCCTCTATATACTTATTTTTTTATCATTATGGCAGAAGGTTTGGGAAGACTGCTCAAGTCTCAGGTTAGGCATTGTCTCATTCAGGTTTGGAAGTGGGATAGAAGTCTGCCACCTATTTCCCACATTTAATTTGTTAATTATATAGCTTTGTTGGAAGTTGCCACTACCAGGGAAGCTGGCAATATTATACGATATCTTGACATATATCTTGGTGTTTTTGGACAATTTATTAATGAGGAAAACTCTTCTATTTTCTTCATCAATACCCCTCCTCTTATTCAAGCTAGGATTGCTAGAATTCTAAGATTCCAGGTTGGGACCCCCCCTTGATTTATCTTGGTATTTCGATTTCATATCATATTCTACCTAGATATTCTTCCTAGTCTATGCTTAATAATTTTAAAGGGAAGGTGAATCACTGGACCATAATATGGATCTTCTTTAAGGGTAGAGTGTTTCTTTTAAAATCTATTGTTCAAGATTTACCCATTTATAGGTGTTTTGTGCAAAGAAATCCCTCTCATTTTATCAAGGACATGTATGCTTTGTCAAGATAGTTTTTTTGGTCTGTAAAACTTGCTCAATATAAATGGAGTTTGGTTAGATGGGATTCTATTTGTAGGTTGGTTCAAGAGGGAGGCCTTGGGTTGCAATAGGCAGCTCTTTCTGGGTAGGCTTTGGCTATGAAACTTTACTAGATATGGTGTACTTCTCAAGATCATATTTGGACTAAAATATTATCTTGTAAGTACTTGAGAGGTATTTCTGAGGCTAATATCCCTAGAGTTAGCTTGGTTGGGAAAGGTTTGGTTATCTGGGACACTCTAAAAATAGGGGCTAATTTAATTAAGAAGGATTTGTTTTGGATTTGCAATCGGGGATCATATGATTCTTGGGATGGCCACCCTCTTGTCTTGAATCAATATTCCAGGTTACATTACCTAAGTATTTATTTCTTAGAAGCAGGTTGGTCTCATGTGGAGGACTTTAAAATAATCTAGAATTTTGGTAATCTATATATGTACAAGTGGAAATATCCATAGGAATGGCCCCAGGGGGGAATGGTCGAGGACAGAGATGTGCTTGCTCTTATTCTTATGGGGAGACCCTACTCTTCACTGAGAGGTAAAGACATTTTGGATTGGAATCCTGATCCCAAGGGAACCTACTCTGTAGCCTATGGTTATCAGGTTCTTGATATGCAAAAGTTCAGGAGCCTCCCTATTACATGTTGGAAAAAGGTGTGGAACATATTTGCTTGGCTAAGTGTAATTTCTTTCTCTGGCTGTTCGCTCGTAATAAATGCCTCACTTGGAATAACATGAGAAAGAGGGGATTTTAGGATCCCTCTTTTTGTCTCCTTTTTGGTAATAATGAGGATAAATCTTCTCATTTATTTTTCCAATGCTCCCTTACTAGATACATTTGATACCATTGATGGAATGCTTGTAACCATCATTGTTTTCATGTGCTCTCCTTGGTGGATTTTTGTATCAGTGTGGGTAGACCTTCGGCCAATACCCCCTTCCTCCAGGTGGCTTGTAATTTGGGCCCTTATTGCATCATCTGGTATATTTGGCTCAAACAGAACCATCACATTTTTTAGGGTAGACATTTGGTTGTTCAACAGATCTAGAAAAGGATCTTGTGTATGATTTAGGAAACTATCCATATAAAATATGATGTGGATCCTATTTTGGACTCTAGGGAGAAAAAGGTATGATAGGCCCTTGGTCTCTTTGGGATTGGTGCGAACTCTTCTTACCCTAGAAGGGTTCCCCAGCTCAATAAGAAATTTTGAAGAGATGGTAGGTGGAGGCCGCCCCTTAGAGGAGTTTTAAAAATTAATACTGATGGGTCATCCAAGGGAAATCCTGGACATGCTAAAATTGGTGGCGTTGCGAGAGACTCTGCTGGTATGGTTGAAGAACACAAGCTTATAATGAGAGGGGGGTGAACAGTATAATACCACTTTTTACTTTTCTTCCCAAATCAATATTAAGCAATGTATAGATAGCAACATCAGTAGCATTAATCAAAGTAATGCACAAATCACCACACACAATAGAGACACCAATTTAACATGGTTCACCCAATTTGGGTTACATCCATAGAAAAAATATTTCACTAAAATTTTCTCAATCAATGTCCTGGGAATCTTTCCCTATTACAATGTTTATGGACCTTTGTCCAAAGGAGATATCAATCCCCTAAATCAAGTTAGTGGATCTCTATCCACAGGAGAAATCCTTCTCTTATGCTTTGGTTGGTGATCCTCTAGAAGACTATTGCCTCCACTACACTAGCTTGTGGATCTCTCTCCATTGAAGAATCTTATCACAACTCAGAATACCTATTTTCACTGCCCTGGATGATGGATCTCTATCCACTAGAGACTACTGTCCTCTCTACTCTATCACCTCCAAATCTCTGTCTCAAATCTGTACTAAACACAGTCCTTTGGTCTAGCACAAATTTGATTAATATCTGTCTCTGGTCTGGTACAAACCTGTCCTCAAATATACACCAAACTCTGCTCCACAAGTCCACTCAAAACTTGCTCAAATATTCTCAAAAATTCCACTCATAACTTGCTCAATATGCTCAACAATTCCACTCAGAACTTGCTCAGTTCTTCTCAACAAGCTCACTCAAAAATGCTCAAATATGCTCAACAAGCTCACTCATAACTTTCTCAAATTTTCTCAACAAGCTCACTCAGAACTTGATCAAATTTGCTCAACAAGCTCACTCAAAAACTTGCTCAAATATGCTCAACAAGCTCACTCATAACTTGCTCAAATATGCTCAACAAGCTCACTCAGAACTTGCTCAAATCTGCTCAACAAGCTCACTCAAAACTTGCTCAAATTTGCTCAACAAGATCACTCATAACTTGCTCAACTCTGCTCAACAAGTTCACATAGAACTTGCTCAAATATTCTCAACAAGTCCACTTAGAACCTGTCCAAATATGCTCAAAAAGTCCACATAAAACTTGTCCAAAACTGCTCAACAAGCTCACTCAGAACTTGTCAAAATCTACTCAACAATCTCATTCAAAACTTTTCCAAATCTCATAGAAACATAAAGAGAATTGTGAGAGACCCAATATGTTTCAACTCAATGCTCAATCACTTTCTCAACTTAAATCAGAATATAGAATAGTTTATTTTATGGAACTTGAACAATTACTTCACACATCCACTTGAATAGGCTCAATCAACTCTACTCAACCAATCACTCAATTAAACAACCTTTGCTCACAAACCCTAGTCCAAGCATATATATCAACCAACTCAAAATGTTTTCAACAATAATCAACAACAAATCTCACATAACAATGATACTCATGTTCTTTTCAAACCATAGTTCAAGTTCTTTGCACAACAACTCACTTCAACAACAATGCTTATAAAACTGTCTTCTCATAACAATGATACTCATGTTCTTTTGCAAAACCCTAACTCAAGTTCTTCACACAACAAATGGATTCAAAAATAATGCTTATAAAACAAGGTTTTAACAACTTTTTATTCCTAAAAATGTTGAAGAATTAACTCAAACACTCTCGAAAAGGAAACCCTAATCAAGTCCTTTTCACTCCAAACTTATTTTCTAGAAAACCAATCAATCAACTCAACTATGAAATAATGTGCTCATACATTTTTCTTGATGATGAAGTGATATCATAAATCTGCCACAACCACAACAACTTCAATGCTAATATCAAAGAGGTTAGAGGATAAATATTTCTCACAATATAATGTAAATACTCAAATACACCTTATGACTCCACCTTTCAAAACAACCATAATCATACATAAAATATGTATCCAATAACACCTTATAAACTCCCAACTAGAATAAACTTAACATCCACCAAAAATTAATTCAAACCTCTTTAATTTATTTTAATGGCAAGTGAAACTTTGATAAAAATCAAATCAACTTCCTTTATGGTTCCAAAGATATTAATCACATCAATAAAACAACCTCACATTAATCCTTATTACTCCACAATAATAAAAATCAAATATCAAATCCACAACCTTTCTCAAACCCTTATATCTCCAACAATAACATAAATCAAATATCAAATCAACACAAACCCTTATTACTCCACAATATCCTTTGAAAAACATTAGGCAAAAATTAATTATCAAAAAGTTACCTTTATCTCTTAGTGGGTTTCGAACCCACGTTCTCTACCTCCATGAGCACTCTAGTTGTGGCTATAGCCACCATGTGCGTTGGATGCATGGTTAAGAGTCTAAGTGCTCTTTGTATCCTTTATTCTCGACTGGCACACAAAAACCATATGCAAAACAAACTTCACTTGGCACCCAAGACACACCACTCCACGCAAATCGATCGTGCGCTTCTTCAACTCCCAATGCCTTCACAAAATATGTGTTGCCAATGGACCACCATGTCCTATGCATTTTAATTAATGTGTCCTTCCTCCTTTGTCCTCTACCTGGCGCTAAAGACAAGCGAATTTTCTTGTCTTCTTCCTCACAATCAACAAGTATGAAAACCTTTTACTTTTTATCGCATATGTTAATCAATCGAAGGGGTAATTTTTGAATGCCTTCTTGGAATTTATTTATACACAAATTTCTTTATTTCTTGGACGTCGACACTTCCACCTTTTATTGCATGACGTCGGCGCTCCCACCTTTATAATTTATAAAATATTTAAATTCTAAGGAATTTAAATTTTATAAATTATTTTTATAAAATTTAACTTTGGGTTTAAACTTGAACTTTAAATAATATATTCTGCCACCATGGGTTTACCATAAACCCTCATAAAATATTATTTTTCCAACTATAATGGTTTTAATGAAACCTTTTAATCTTCCATCATGGGTTTACCATAAACCCTCATAAAATATTATTTTTCCAACTTTCTCTTCAACTCTTTGCATTGTTCCTGGTGCTATTGATGGTGTGCTCCATAGTATTAATGATGACTTTTCACCTTGACAAATTTCTCTTCAACTCTTTGCATTGTTCTTGGTGCTATTGATGGTGTGCTCCAAAGTATTAATGATGACTTTTCATCTTGACATCAATGAAAACTAAATAAGCTCAAAATGTCCAACAATCTCCCCCTTTGTCATTGATGGCAACCCAATTTCCTTTTACTAAAAACTTGACTTTTCTTTTGTTTTGATCCCACTAGGACATTGCTCCCCCTGGCTCAATGCTCTCTCAAATCAAATATCTCCCTATTACTCAAATATCTCCCCCTTTGACATCAATGGAAAAGGGTCACCTTTGGGGCTCAAGGCTAAGAATGAGCCTCTTAGCTTAGCCCTTCCCCCACCTTATTTTGAGGTGGTTAATTTCGAGGTGGGAGTATTTCTACTTCCAAAAAACATTGTTCTTTACCTTTATCCTCTTTTCCTCTTATCTAAATTTTCTAATTCCTCTGACTATTTCTATCCATTTCCATGTTCCTATCCATATCTGTATTCTTATTCTCGTTCTTATTCCTGTTCATATACATATTCCTGTTCATGTTCCTATTCTTGTTCATGTCCAATTTTCTATTCCTGTTCATATTCATGTTCTTATTCATGTCCATGTTCCTGTTCTTGTTCCTATTCATACTTGTGTTTGGAATATTTGCTCTACACCACTTTGTTGTGTGACCATAATTATTACACTTATAACACTTAATGTTATTATTTCTTAGAGGTGCAAATGTCTTAGGATTTCTCCTAGTGAAGCCATATCCTCTTTTGTCATGAATCCTGCAATTCATTGCCTTGTGACCAAACTGATTACATGAGTAGCAATACACATGGAAAGGTTGTATGTTCCCATATTTATGTCTTTCATGTGACATGCACTATGAAGCCATGTGCCCAAACCTGTGACATGAGAAGCATCTTCCATTGAATTTTGCTTGTCTTGCCCTCATTGGTCTCTTAGTCTCTTTTGACCTATTTTGATTGTTGTTCCATCTGTATCTTCTTTGTGCATTGTTCCTATTATTGTTGAACTCTCTATTGTCCAACTCATTCTTAGATGTCTCACTATATTTTACATTATATTTTTCTAAATTATCTTCAGCTGAAGTTTCTTCTCCTACAAAACTTGAAGTTGACTCTTCTTCCCATTTATTTTGAACCTGTTCAAATCCAAGACCTATTTTGCTTGATGTAGGATTTTGTATCTTGATGAACTTATCCAAGTTATTTGAGCTATTTTTTAACCCTTTCATATTGACCTTGGAGTCTTATAAATATTCTATTAGTAGTTCCAATTATTGTGCTAACTTCTCACATTCCAAGATCTTTGCTTCTAACTTATCTTTGAACCTCTTTGCCTTAGCCTTTGATTTTTCTAAATCCTCTATAAGCAATATTCTTTTTTCATCACATTCTTGAAACTGAATTTCAAGTTTAGAGTGTTGCTTTATTACTTTATTTACCATGGCAAGGGCATAAATTAGTTCTCCCTTGAGATAATAACCATTCTTTTTTTAATATTCCTCTATTTGTTTACCTTTGTTCTCGTCTTTATTTTCTATTAGTTTGTCTTCTATAGGATAACTTTTTTCTTCTTCTAATGCCATTAGAAGATTTTCATATGGTATTTCAAGTGCATATTCATATTCATCATCACTAAAACTATAACCATTCCTTGTACAATCATCTTCAAGATGTCCAAATTTACCACATCTAAAACACTTGAGAATTACTGGAGTCCTTTTCTTAACTTGCTCTTTTTCTTCAATCATAAATAAGACTTCATCTCTATCATTGTCTGAAAAACTAGCATCACTATCACTTGAGTACTTACTTACCTTATCTGCATAGTAGCTCCTCTTTTGCCTTTGGAAGAACTTCTTTCCTTGTTTGTTTTGTCCATCCTTGCTTTTCTTTTGATGTCTATATCTTTATGATTCCCTGTTCTTGTGATACTATTTTTCTTCATCATTGTTGTTATTGGGTTCTTGATAATTTATCGTAAAATGTCTAAACTTTCCACAATTGAAACACTTAATAGATCTTAGATCTCTAGATATTTTGGAATATTTATCTCTACTACTATAATTAGCTTCTTCATCACTGGATGACTCATTGCTTGATTCTAAATTCTTACCCTTTGTCTTATTTATTTATTTGAATGTTGCTTCCTTCTGGGGAATAGGATATTTTATTCTTATCTTAAAATTTGTGAGTATACCAAGCAATTTATCTCTTATCAAAGTATCACCATCCATTGATACTTCTATAGCAAAAACTTGTTCACCGAATATTTTTGGAAGAGTTCTTAAGACTTCATCACAAAAATCTGATTCATCAATCTTCATTCCAAGTCCTTGGATATCATTAAAAACCTCATCAATTCAAATTAGATAAGCACTAATATTTTCCTCCCTGTTCATTCTTAATGCTTCAATTTGTCCTTTGATATTTCACATCTTTGCTTTCTTGACACTTTTATCTCCTTCATATATATTTTGCAATTTATCCCACATCTCTTTTGTAGTTTTACAATGCATAACTTTCATAGACTCTGTTCTACGCAAACCTATCACAAGTGCATTCATTTCTTTTGAATTATAGTTCTATAAAAGCTTACCTTCCTTATCACTTGGATATTTTATTAAGGGATTGTATCCAAATTCCATTGATTCCCAAATTTCATTGCTAAGTGCCATCAGGTAGATCTTCATCATCGTACTCCAATACATACAGTCGCTTCCATAAAATACTGGTGCTAAATTATTTGAGGACACCTCCTTAGGATCCATTGTGTTCTTGTTAGCTTTTCCTTCAAGCTGTTAAACTCTTCTTAAGGAAGCTGCTCTGATACCAATTGAATAACACAAGATTATACTGAGAGGGGGGGTGAACAGTATAAGACCACTTTTTACTTTTCTTTCCAAATAAATATTATGCAATGTATAGATAGCAATATCAACAACAGTAATCAAATCAATGCATAAATAACCACATACAATAGAGACACCAATTTAACGTGGTTCACCCAATGTGGGTTACATCCACAAAAAAAATCTTTCACTAAAATGTTCTCAATAAATCTCTTGGGAATCCTTCCCTATTACAATGTTTATGGACCTCTATCCAAAGGAGATACCAATCCCCTAAATCAAGTTCGTGGACCTCTATCCATAGAAGAAATCCTTCTCCTCTACTCTGGTTGGTGATCCTCTAGAAGACTATTGCCTCCACTATACTGGCTTGTGGATCTCTCTCCATTGAAGACTCTTATCCCCACTCAGAAGACATATCCTCACTACCTTAGCTGATGGATCTCTATCCACTGGAGACTATTGTCCTATCTACTCTGTCACCTCCAAAGCTCTATCTCAAATCTGTACTAAATGTAGTCCTTAGGTCTAGCACAAATCTACTCAATCTCTATCTCTGGTCTGGTACAAACCTGTCCTCAAATCTACACCAAACTCTACTCCACAAGTCCACTCAAAACTTTCTCAAATATTCTCAACATGTCCACTTAGAACTTGCTCAATATGCTCAACAAGTCCACTCAAAACTTGTTCAATTATGCTCAACAAGCTCACTCAAAAATGCTCAAATATGCTCAACAAACTCACTCATAACTTTCTCAAATTTTCTCAACAAGCTCACTCAGAACTTGCTCAAATCTGCTCAACAATATCACTCAAAAACTTGCTCAAATATGCTCAACAAGCTCACTCAGAACTTGCTAAAATATGCTCAACAAGCTCACTCAAAACTTGCTCAAATCTGCTCAACAAGCTCACTCAAAACTTGCTCAAATCTGCTCAACAAGCTCACTCATAACTTGCTCAACTCTGCTCAACAAGTTCACACATAACTTGCTCAACTCTTCTCAACAAGTCTACTCAAAACCTGTCCAAATCTGCTCAATAAGTCCACATAGAACTTTTCCAAAACTTCTCAATAAGCTCACTCAGAACTTGTCAAAATTTGCTCAAAAAACTCACTTAGAACTTGTCCAAATCTCATAGAAACATAAAGAGAATTGTGAGATACCCAATACATTTCAACTCAATGCTAAATCACTTTATCAACTTAAATCAGAATATATAATATTTTGTTTTATAGAACTTGAATAATTACTTCTCACGTCCACTTGACTAGGCTCAATCAACTCTACTCAACCAATCACTCAATGAAACAACCTTTGCTCACAAACCCTAGTCCAAGTATATATATCAACCAACTCAAAATATTTCCAATAATACTCAACAACAAATCTCACATAACAATGATACTCATGTTCTTTTCAAACCATAGTTCAAGATATTTGCACAACAACTCACTTCAACAACAATGCTTATAAAACTATCTTCTCATAACAATGATACTCATGTTATTTTGCAAAACCCTAACTCAAGTTCTTCACACAACAAATAGATTCAACAATAATGCTTATAAAACAAGGTTTTAACAACAACTCTTTATTCCTGAAAATCTTAAAGCATTAACTCAAACACTCTCAAAAAGGAAACCCTAATCAAGTCCTTTTCACTCCAAACTTATTTTCCAGAAAACCAATCAATTAACTCAACTATGAAAGAATGTGCTTATACATTTTTCTTGATGATGAAGGGATCTCATAAATCTGCCACAACTACAACAACTTCTATGCCAATATCAAAGAGGTTAGAAGATAAATCTTTCTCACAATATAATGTAAATACTCAAATCCACCTTATGACTCCACCTTTCAAAACAACCATCATCATACATAAAATATATATCCAGTAACACCTTATAAACTCCCAACTATAATAAACTTAACATCCACCAAAAATTAATTCAAACCTCTTTAATTTATTTTAATGGCAAGTGAAACTTTGATAAAAATCAAATCAACTTCCTTTATGGTTCCAAAGATATAAATCACATCAAAAAAACAACTCACATTAATCCTTATTACTCCATAATAATAAAAATCAAATATCAACTCCACAACCTTTCTCAAACCCTTATATCTCCAACAATAACATAAATCAAATATCAAATCACCACAAACCCTTATTACTCCACAATATCCTTTCATAAACTTTAGGAAAAAATTAATTATCAAAAAGTTACCTTTACCTCTTAGTGGGTTTCGAACCCATGTTCTCTGCCTTCACAAGCATTCTAGCTGCGGCTATAGCCATCACATGTACTGGACGCACGATTAAGAGCCTAACTGCTCTTTGTCTCCTTTATCCTCTGTTGGTGCACAAAAACCACATGCAAAATGAACTTCCCTTGGCACCCAAGACACACCACTCCACATGAATCGATCGTGTGCTTATTCAACTCCCAACGCCTTCACAAAATATGTCTGCTAATGGACCACCGTGTCCTATGCATTTTAATCAATGTGCCCTTCATATTTTATCCTCTACCTGGCTCTAAAGATAAGTAAATTTTCTTGTCTTCTTCCTCACAATCAACAAGCACGAAAAACTTTCACTTTTTATCACATACGTTAATCAATCAAAGGGGTAATTTTTGAATGCCTTCTTGGCATTTATTTATACACAAGCTTCTTTGTTGCTTGGACATTGAAATTTCTACCTTTTATTGCATGACGTCGACGCTCCCACCTTTATAATTTATAAAAGATTTAAATTCTAAGGAATTTAAATTTTATAAATTATTTTTATAAAATTTAACTTTGGGTTTAAACTTAACCTTAGAATATATTCTGCCATCATGAATTTACCATAAACCCTCATAAAATATTATTTTCCAACTATAATGGTTTTAATGAAACCTTTTAATCTTCCATCATGGGTTTACCATAAACCCTCATAAAATATTATTTTGCCAACTTTATCTTCAACTCTTTGTATTGATGGTGTTCTCCATAGTATTAATGATGATTTTTCTCCTTGACAACTTTCTCTTCAAATCTTTGCATTGTTCCTGGTGCTATTGATGGCGTGCTCCAAAGTATTAATGATGACTTTTCATATTGACATCAATGACAACTAAATAAGCTCAAAATGTCCAACAATGGTCAGATTTTTCTTTTCCATTTATAAATGTGTTCACTGCAACAATTTTATGAAAGCTCTTACAATTCTTGAGGCCTTGCAGGGGGAGTTTTCTCTTGGCTGGCTCAGGAGCATCTACGAGTTTGACTCTCAAATTTTAGTTAATATTTTAAACATCAAAATGTTGGAGAATGTTAATTTGTAGTTGGTCTCTATGGTCATTTAGATTCTCATAATTAGTGAAGAGTTCAAATTTATCTCCTTTGTGCACATACCAAGGGAATCGAATGGGGTTCCTGATTATTTTGCCAAAAGGGCTTATGAGATTTTGGGTCCCTGGAATATGGATAATTGGGAGAGTCTCCCATATGGGAACTCTTAATACCTATGGGAGTTTATCCACAAGGAAATCCAGATTTAATGGGGTTTGTTCTTGTTGTTTTCTTCGGGTTTAGACCCTGTCTGGTGGTTTTAGCCGCATGTTTTGTTGTTTATTTGAGTCTTTTTTGGGGGTTTCATTATACTCTATAACATTATCTTCTTATCAATCTATTTTTACCCCTTTATTTAAAAAAAAAAAAGAAATGCATAAAATAATTAGAGTACCTAGTGTTTAAAACCCACACACATGTCCAAATATCAATAAAATTGAACATGCATAAAATTTCACTATACTTGGACCATCATGTTTTGAACTCATGATATTTAAGCTATTTAAAGGGTTCTATTGTCACATTAAATCTAATAAACAAGATCTATTAGCATCATCAAATATATGAGATTTAGTGCTAAAATTAAAAAAAAATACCAAACATTTTTTTAACTCCATATTGTTCTAAATGATGCTTATATAATTTGAGCTTCCAACCTCATAGACACAACCAAAAAACTATATTTCTACACTAATGAAAATAGGTGGGTTGAGAGGCACCTCAAAATATTGAATTCTAACCACTTTCTTCTATGTTGATTGTGAATGACATTAAAGCCTAGGATATTTGCACTCCTAAACTTCTAAAGAAAAGTAAGGTCCTCAACCAATGAACCATAGGTTGGGTATGAGAATTGTGGGTGCCTAAAAAAAACTTAAACCATATACTTTTTGTCATACAATTTATTAGAGTAAATGTTTTTTTAATGTCAAAGTAGGGATACTGAGATTTAAACTACTGGTCATATGCAAAGACTATCCAATGTTATTGTTATACCATGAATATGGCATGAGATGAGACAATGTCACCTTGATTATGAAATATAAGAAAAGGGGAAAGGCATTAGGGACTATTGGCTGGTTCTTATGTCAACAAAAACTAAGGTATTTTACAACCCTCTAGTTTAGAGCACTAGTTCCTTTGTTCTCTTTATTTTATAATAAATTTTTTCTTTCTACAATCTAAAATAATTATGATTATTTCATATAGCAAAATTAATCACTATAAAAATTAGGTATTTGGACCAATAAAAAGTAGAAATCCACATACCTTAGTTCATTCATCAACTACTAATTATCAAAGATAGGTAATTGGATCAAGAACAATTAGAAATACATACACTCTAATTCATTCATCAAACACTTGAACATATAAAGTATACCAATAAATTATTTTAAACTAGCAACCATTAAAACCAATTCACTAATAGTTTAATTCACATTTAGGTTAACATTCATGAAACAAAGTGTTGAGTGAATATTTTGCCCTATAGCCAAAATGATCACCA
Organism: Wollemia nobilis; assembly: GCA_028583015.1. NCBI lineage: Eukaryota > Viridiplantae > Streptophyta > Pinopsida > Araucariales > Araucariaceae > Wollemia > Wollemia nobilis. The sequence continues at coordinate 2,446,085 of JAQPPZ010005291.1, read as the reverse complement.
CAACTAGAGTATCAAACAAGAAACTCTCTCTTGCAAAGAAATTAAGTAGCATTATTCATTTCTCCAAGGTTCTTGTGAACAAACATTCATGTGTGTGTAATCAATCAAGACTAAAGCAAATAAATGAATGTATACCAGAATAACTTAAACCATCCAAGTAACAGTTAACAAGGGGCCTTTAACAATTCAAACAAGTACTTTGCAACCATAATCCATTAAAACAACCAAATGTGAAGATAACTTCTTTTAATGTTCTTGAGATTAAAGTGATCTACCCGAAACCCAGTTAGTAACCTCTTTTATCTTCAGCTTAAAAGGATTCCAAATGAGAAAGTGTGTGGTATAAACCACTTCATTTTAAGCTATGTGCCTTTAACATGAGGTTCATTTTTTAGAGTTAGTGGATTCATTTTATCTTCATTTAAAAGTGTTCCACTATCCCTATGTTAGCATTTGGTGTTAGTAAAGTTAGTAGTGTTAGCATTAAATGTTAGAAAAAAAATTAGTAAGTTAGAAAGTTACGATTCATTCACTTGATCTGACTTAATGTGCATTTGGAATTAGTAGCCCTCCTAAACCCATATTTTGTCTAAAAATTAGATGAAGGTGTTTGGAGATGCAAGAATGAAGATCTAAATTAAAGAAGTGGATCTAGAAGTGGCTTTCTCTTCTCTGCTATTAATACCTGGTTTTCTTTGGGAAACACTAGATCTGTAAACAAACCCTCCAATTTCTGGTGCGAGCAGATCACTTTCTCAAGCGCAGACACAAAGCATACTCTTGGCAGATTTATTTACATTTTTATAACTTAGATTATTCATGGCAATAAATGAACTATTTATGAACATAAATTTTGGAATGGACCAGAATCAAGAAATCAACTACATACAAAAATTCTAGAATGGACCAGAATAGAATGAAAACAAATGCAAAAATTTTGGAATGGACCAGAATCAAGGAACAATTAGCAAAAATTCTGGAATGGACCAGAATAGAATGAAAACAAATGCAAAGAATTCTGGAATGGACCAGAATCAGAAAAGCAGCTTTTAAGATAAGATTAATCTAACTATCAGAAAAAATAAAATAGAAATATTATCTACAAAAGTTAGGTGGAAAAATCAAAATAGAACATTAATTTGGTTAGCAATCTCCTCCCTGCAAAACCCCAAGTTATGAGATGAAATTCTAAAACAACCTGACCTAATAGACTCACAACATAAACACAGTCAGATTAGATCGGATGCAAGACTCTAAGGAAATAAATAATTGCATCATTCTATCATTCACCTATCGTAACCCACTTTATGGCATAAACGAATAGATACAAGAAGCAATAATGCAAAGGAAAGATTTTTTTTTTTTTAATTTGTGGAAAACATCCCAAAAGGGATGCCACTTTCGGGTAAGACCCAAGGAGGCAGGGGTATCCATTTCGCCAAAAACACCCAGGACTCGGACCTGGCCTACCACCTTTGACATACTCAAGGAGCAAACAAACACAAAACCAAATTAAAAAAAGTAAATAACAACAAAAATAATAAAATAAAATAAAAAACATGCTCCTTGAGTGTGTCAAAACCAAAAGCACAACCAAACACGCACAATAAGATAAAAGAAACCATAACACAAACCACAAAGAAAAACACAAGAACCACATAACAAAACACAAACAAGACAAAAACAACAGAACACTACAAAGACATAACCCAAAAAAACATGAAAAATAAACACAACCAAAACCTAAAAAATAAAATAAATAAAATAAAAATAAAACAACCAACAACAGACAATAAACAAAAACAAAAAACATAGAAAATACTCACACATAAAAAAATGAAATTACACAAACAAAGAGAAACCCAAGAACAAGAACGAAAAAAACACAAGAACAATAACAAAAAACATAAAAAAAAACAAAACAAAACAACAAAAACACAAGAACAACAAAAAACAACACAAAGAACACAAAAACAAAAAAAACAAAAGAACCCACCCACCTTAAAAAACTAAACAAAAAAACAAAGAAGACAAAAGAAAAAAAAATGAACAAAATAATGACCTATCTAGACCAGAAGACTATTAATGCAAGAATCAACAGAGGAAATAAAATAAAGAATAGAATAAGCTAGGGAACTAAAAAAACTGAATGAACCAAAGAGAAAAAAAAAAAACAAGAAGAAACTAGGTACCTTCAGAACTAGAGCCATCCAAAGAAATGATAGAACGAAGAGCTTCCCTAATTTGAGAAGCCCACCATATAGGAGGGTGGCCATAACAAGTAAGATCACCTTTGTCCAAAGCCCAATTAGCTAAAGCATCAGCACTCTTGTTTTGATCTTTGACCACATGATTGTAATCAACTTTCAAAAATCCCATCTGGATTAATTGAATCTTCTTAATAATTATTTTTATTCTCCAATCCACATTATGATTCTTAGAAGGAGTCTTCAAGAGATTAATCATAAGTTGAGAGTCAGACTCAACTAACACCTTTTCCCATCCAACCTTAGTAGCCTCCTGAAGGCCTCTAAGGATACCATACCCCTCAGCAAGGTTATTGGAAAGAATACCCAAATTCTCAGCAAAAGTAAAAACCAGGGAGCCATCCGAAAGTCTACCAATTCCTCCCACACTGGCTTTCCCAGGGTTCCCTCTAGAGGCTCCATCAGTATTGACTTTTCCAAAATCCTTAGAAGGAGGTTGCCAATTTCTAGTCCTATCCATCTTACTAATACTCACATTCCCTTTAAGATGGTTTCCCTTAGAAGGTTTAATCTTCAATCTTTGCATCACTTGATCCCATATTTGGTGGGAGTTTTGGGGGTGATTAAGGAGTTGATGGACTGATTCAACTAAGTTGGCTATGGTATTTTTCCAAATATAGTGAATATCCTTCCTATCTTGATTAAAAATTTGGTTGTTCCTTTCATTCCAAATATTCCAAAGAAGAATGGTAGAACCCATCCAAACTAACTGCCTAATAAAATGATCAACACCCTCTTGATTAGGCCAATCCCTCCAAAGTTGTTCAAAAGTGAAAAAATTGGACCACTGTAAGCCAAGTAAAGTTGCCATTCTCCTCCATAGCTCAGAGGCTAAAGTACACTCAATAAAAATATGGTTGATATTTTCTACATTCTCTTCACACATTTCACATATAAAAGGGCCATGAAAACCATGCTTCATAAGTTGCTCACAAGTAAGCACCCTACGATGCAATAAAAGCCAATTAAAGAACCTCACCTTAGGCCAGAGCTTTTGAGCCCACAATTGAGAAAATATGTCAGAAGAATGGTTGAGATTATTATGGCATAAGGTCAAATAACCTTGAGCAACTGAATACTCACCCTTAGTAGTGTTGTTCCATCCAAAACAATCTTTTTCATGGGACCAAGAGAGGGATCTCATATGAAGGATGCCTTGGATATCTTGTCTTTGCCTTTCTAGGATTTGAATAGGCCAATCCTCAATAGGGATCCAATATCTACCAACCTTTGAATTACCAGTATGGTACCGACAATAATTATCCACCTTTATCCAATTAGCTCGGTGAAGCTCCTCCATCCAAGGCCTCCAATCGAGAAACTGAGTTATCAAAGGCTTGTGACCATCCCAAGAATTTTTCCAAAAATTTGCATGTTGACCACTATGAATGATCCAAAATAATTTTTTCTTTATCAAATCCTCACCAGTCTTAATAACTGCTAAAATGGGAGAACCTTTGGTAGGAAGTTGATAGCGAACAAGGTATTCAAGACTTTTGTTCTCAGCATATTTAGCACGGAGATTATTGGCCCAAAGAGCATTGGGGTTATGCAACATCCTCCAATATAATTTAGCAGCTAAAGCTTTGTTGTTATTAATTGAAGACCGGAATCCTAACCCCCCTTCACTCTTAGGAAGACATAAAGTATCCCATTTCACCAAGGCCCATTTTCTTTTCTCCTTAGTACCACTCCAAAGGAAACGATGACTAATTTGATCCAATTCTCAAAGAACAGACTTTGGGATATTCAAAATGAAAGAAACATAAATAGGAATAGCTTGAAGGACTGATTTTACCAAGGTGATTCTACCCCCAGAAGAAAGCCACTTGTTGGTCCACTTTCCAATTTTCTTCTTGACTTTGTCCAACAACCAATTCCAATATTTATTTTTCTGCCTTTGAATATTTATGGGAATACCTAAATAAGTGATTGGAAGAGAGGTCTTCTTATATCTTAATTTATCCAAGACCATGGATTCCTGTCTAGTAGAGCAGTGAAAGAAAATAACTTTAGATTTGTCTTCATTGATCAATTGCCCGATAGCCTTAGAAAAACAGCTAATGATTTGCTTAATATTAGAAGCTTCCTTAACTGTAGCTTTACCTAAAAGGGTAGAGTCATCCACAAATTTAAGATGAGAGATAGGTCTAGCTCCATGAACAATGGTAACTCCCTCAAGGGTTTTGTTTTCCCTCTTTTTGGTTATAGTCCTACCCAAGAATTCAGCAAGAATGATGAATAAATAAGGGGATAGCGAGTCACCTTGCCTAATACCTCTGGAAGCTAGGAAAGACTGAGAAGGCCTGCCATTGATAAGAACTAAGTAGGAAACTAAAGAGATACATATCATAATCCAATCCATCCAATCCTTAGAGAAACCAAATTGCCTCAAAACTTTGATAAGGAAGTGCCAATCCACTCTGTCATAAGCTTTGGATAAGTCTAATCGGATGAACATAGAAGGAGAATTTTGCATATCCATGGAATGGATGGCTTCCTAAGCAAGAACTATCTCATCTACTATTTGACGTCCTTCCACATATCCCCCTTGCTCTGGGGAAATAATCTTATGTAAAAGAGACTTCAACCTTTCTGCCATGATTTTAGTAATAATTTTGAGAAGAACATTACTTAAAGCAATAGGTCTAAAAGATGAGATATGATCAACCTCTTGAGCTTTTGGAACAAGAGTAATATAAGTTTTATTGATAACCTTCAAAATTTCTTTGGATTTCTTGGCTTCTTCCACCACCTCTAATAAATCAACATGAAGGATATCCCAAAACTCTTGGTAGAACTCAATAGGAAAACCATCAGGACCTGAGGTTTTCCCTTTTTGCATTTTAAAAACTACTTTTTGAAGCTCATTGATAGTAACAGGAGCGAGTCAAAATAGAGTTCTCCTCATAAGTGATAAGAGAAGGGATTGCTTGAAGAACATTTTGTTGTGAAGTCGAGTCAAGAGGAGTAGCAGCAAAAATATTGGAAAAGTAATCAACAACAATAGAGTTCATGCCATCCCAAGTATAAACAACATCTCCAGAATCTGATTTTAAGGAAGAAATAAAGTTGTAAGATCTTCGAGCTAGAAGAGATTTGTGGAAGAAATTTGTGTTTCGATCTCCTTCTTTGAGCCATTGAATTATAGATTTTTGCTTCCATAAGATTTCTTCTCTTTTTTCCCATTCCTCTAACTGAGTTGTAAGTTTAATTTCACCTACACTTCTCTTCTCTATGAGGCCATCTAAATGGATTTTCTTATTCAAATTTTTAAGATGAACAATAAATTCATGTTTTTTTTTATGAACATCCCCAAACTCTTTCCAGTTCCAAGTCTTGATTTTGGATTTAATGTACTGCAGTCTTTTGGCAAAACAAAAAATCTTAGTCCCATGCCTAGGTTTACCTTCCTTCCACCATTGTTACACACGAGGTCTGAAGGAAATGTCTCTAAGCCACATTAATTGAAAATTAAAAGGAGAGAAACTCACATTGGTTTTCCACATTTCCATTATGACTGGCCAATGATCCGAACCAGCATTATTAAGAGTCTTCACTTTAGGAATGTGACCATGGATTAAGAAATTTTTAGAAAGCAAAAACCTATCCAATATCTCCATTATACAAGCTAAGCCTTGCCTTCTGTTAGACCAAGTCATAAGGCCATTATCTGGTTGGATATCCACAAGATGGAGGTTTGTAATATATTCACTCATGAGGTCAGTACTTTGTCCAAATTTCTATTTACCCCCCTTTTCTCATCCAGAGAGAGGATGGTATTGAAATCTCCTCCGATCAAGATCCAAGCTTTAGGAAAATGAGAGATAATATGAGTAGTATCCTTCCATTGTCTTCCTTTTTCCTCCAAAGAAGTCAGGGCATAAACAGTAATGCAGAGCATAATCTGGTTGGAATGTCTACTTTGAATAACTATAGCCAATAAACCCCAACTGCCAACCATATGGTGAATAACTACCTCTTTTGGGTCCCAAATACAAGCAATGCCACCCGAAGTCCCTTGGGAACTGAGGGAAACCACTTTTCTAGCTAGCCAAATTTTACTGGCAATTAAGTCCATATCCTCCATTGACATCTTTGTTTCTTGAAGGAAAACAAGATGTGGATGATTTATCTGAATCATTCTTCTAATTTCATTTTGTTTTGAAAGACTCCCTTTGAGTCCTCTAATATTCCAAGTGATGATCTTCATTAATACCAGGGCTAAAAATGTTGGGAAGGGCATTAATCTTACCTTCCTCTACAAGCTTTTCACCTTCTTTTACCATATGATATTGATTGGTCATGCGACCTACTTTTTGATTAGAATCCATCTTCAATTTTTTTTTCTCTATTTCATGACTTATTCCAATTGAATCTGAGATGGCTTCTAACATTGAAGAATGCTCATACATAGCCAAAATTTTACTAGATGGTTCAATGGAGTCTATATTGGGGCCTACATTATTTGAAGTTTTGACATTTGAAATATTGTTTTTCTTGTGTAAATTTTCTCCTTTTTTTTCTGTTGAAAACCTTTGATTTGTTGGTTTGTCTCCGAGTTCTTTCCTTCATATTTAAATTGTGTTTCTAAGATTTCAGTTTCCATTATTTCCTCTTCCTCACTTGGGACATCATTTGTGGAAAGGATTTCAAACATATTAGCAAATGACTTTGATTGATCCTTCATTACTGGTTTTTTCTAAGTGTTCTTATTCTTAGGTATTTGGAAACCTGTTGAGTTTATATCTTCTTTCTTTTGATCAAGAATTTTATTTGGGCAAGCACTGGCCAAATGACCATATTCATGGCAAATTCTACAATGAAAAGGAATTTTCTCATAGTCCACTACTTGCTCCCAAGTGTCTTCCCCAAATTGTAATATGATATTTTTAGGTAGGGGTTTGTCAAAATCCATTAAAACACAAATTCGAGCATAAATAATATGTTCAAAATTTTGAGTACAATCAGCAGTCATCATAAAAGTTCCTAAAGAGTTTCCAATTGAAGAAAAAATAGTAGGATTCCAAAATTCAATAGGGAGGCCAAAGAGTCTAACCCACACGGGAGCTATAGAAGGCATCTCTTCTTTGGATTTAAATTTAGTATGCCGGGGCTTCATGAAAAGCCCCTGCCCTTCCAAAAAACCAAGGACCCCCTTGAAAAGTTTTCTCTCTATCTTCATTATTAGCAAATAAACCAAGAAAATAACCATTTGGATAAATAGAGATTTGAAACTCACCTTTAGTTTTCCAGATTTTTGCAGCCCAGACTTTGAAAGCAGATAGACTCGGATGAAAACCCACGAACCAACAAATTAGTCCTCTTTTTTCCAAATCTTCAATGCCAGTCTGAATGTTACCCATATCAAGCTTAACAATAGGAGTTCCATTAGCTGCTTTAAGACATCTTGACTTTGTTTTCCTGGGATCAATATTAGGCATTCTTAGAGGTTTATGAGAAGCCCTAATATTGATATTAGCATTGGGCTGAGGCTGTCCACCACGAAGGGCATCCCTAAAATTCTTTTTTGGGACTGAGTCTTCAAAATTTTTACCCTTGACAAGGGTTTTCACAGTAGAATTATTTTGTGGGTGCACCTTAGCACCAGATTCACTTGAGATATGAGCCATTTTTTGATCAACTGCTTGAAACTTATTTTGTGGTCTCTTTAATCCTTGCCCTAGACACCGTGGAAAGGTATGGTTTTCACTTTTCTTTTGTGCAGCAAATTGGAAGTCGTTGTCACTCAAGTTCACAGTATGATCTGTTGAAAGACAAATTTCTAACCCATTTTGTATCCCCTACAAAATTTCTTACTAAAATATTGAGCATAAACCACAAAAATATTGGCCGCTAGGACCCAAAGGCCCTAAAAACCAACCTCTGGAGCTGCTTGCACTCAACCCAGATGAAACCCTCGCATAGCCACTTGCTAAATATATCGTTCACACATAGGGATGTGCTAGGATCTATGTTGCTCAAAATGATATGAAAATTGGTGGAGACGTTCTAGGGTTTTTCAGGCATCTACCCTCAAAATTTTAGCTCAATCCGAGTTCGGATGAGTGAGATATGGCCGAAACAAGTTCAGAAGTTTGGGCAGTCCTACGAAAAACCTAAAACCAAGACCTCCCCTCATATGACAGATTTATTTGAAGACAGTAAAATAAAAAAAGTTGGGGAATTGCTAACACAAATCATCAAAGGAAAGATTTATAGAAATAATAGCAGTCTTAGTTTCAGTCTCCTTTTGATTTCACACACAAAATTTGCTCTTGCCAAATAAAAGCTCCTTTATTCCGAAAGATAGTCTTTTTCTCTAATTTCCAGCCCCTTCAACATGGGCTTCCATGGGTATTTAAACTTTCTAGGGACCCTTTCGTTTCATCTTCCTCCACCCAAAAAAAAAGGAAGTGTAATATGAAACAACTTCCAACATTTTACATATTACAAAATAAAATGATAATAAAAAAAAATAAAAATAAAGCTCATATTTTCCCTTATATCTCCTTATGAACTTGAGCTTACCCTTTCGTCCCTATTCCAAATACTAAACAATAATATTAATCAAAAATAAAAATAAAAAAACATTTAACCCTTACAAAAATAATAGGGGTCATAATCATGGACGCTATCCATGCCCCTAGATACCCATAGCCACCACAGGCTATATTAACAAGGGTGCATAATATTCACCAAAAAACTAACCACAAACGAAAAGTAAACAAAAAATTTACGACCAAAATTTCCCTTAATCCTTCATCGAGCGGTGCGATGCGACTCGAACCCGAGTCGTTGGGGTGCAAGCCCTAACTAGTTTACCCCTACCATTGCGCCCAAGGCTTGGGTGGATACCCAAGTCTCATGGCCATATTTGATCTCTCTTCCATGTAGTGCTTAACTATACAACACTCCCCCTACCATGGTGCTCCTCCACCCGATGCTTCTCTACAACACATTTTGAGCAACTCTCATCTTCCATGTCGCTTGCCTTCAACTCCTCACTTTGCCATCCAACTAGACCTACATTTGACTTCCACCATCTCTTCAAATCATCACTCACTTTCATCAAATAAACTCTCTCATGGGCTTTTTAGCATGTCGCCTAGCACTAGGGTTTACGTGAAAGGCGTTATCTCCTTCTGCCCCACCGATGACTGCCATGGCTGGAAGCATTTCTATTACCTATCATTCTCTATTATTTGACAGTGGTTTGGTGAGGGATGTTGTCCCACCTGATGCCATAATGGATACCTGACCACCTTTATTCCTTCACCTTCAACATTACTATCGTCAGCATGTAACTCGCCCTGTAGCTCTGGCTCTTGGAAGTACCACATGTACACGACAAGCATTTTTATTTGGATGAGAAATTCCTTTATCCCACATGCTTAGCATCATTGCCCCTAAGCATTTCATAAGGTGAAGTACACATTTAATTTATTGAGTGCCTTTCGACAGTCTAAATCCCACGCTACATAGTGTGAAATCTCCTTCCCGAGCTTGTTTGTCCACATGGTCAATTGCAATTTCCTTGTTCTATTCCGTTGTCACCTTGACCAGCTGCTCTACTGTTGTCTTGGCTGGCATGATGTCCGTGTGGGGTCTCCTTCTACCTGCAAAGATCAAATTAACATATTAGAAATCAACATTTTTACCACCATTAAATTGAAACTTAAATGGCAAAAAATCCTCTAATTTACTTATTTTAAATTTTAAATTTATATATATAGAATATATATATACAAACTTATTTTTATTATTATTATTTTTTAATTTTTTTCATTATCTGAACCACCCATGACAAGAACACCAACACTCGACAATAACTTGCTAAAAATAAAAAAATGATGACAAAGTTGTCATAAACAAAAATGATGATAAAAGTTGTCATAAACAAAAATGACAATAAAAGTTGTCGACAACAAAAATGATGACAAAAAGTCGTCGACAACAATAAAAAAAAATGTCGACAATAAAATATTGTCGACAAGAAAATATCGTCGACAAGAAAATTCGTTGACAATTAAAATATCATCGACAAGAAAATGATGACAAAAGTCGTCATCAAGAAAAAGTTGTTGACAATGAAATATCATCGACAATAAAATATTGTCAACAAGAATCGAAAACAATTGCAAAACCCACGACAAAACGAAGGCAATGACCCTTAAAACAAACTGTGAACATCGATCTTTCAAAGCAAAAATGTGGGTCCCCAATTTTTTTGGGGCTCGTTGTGGAGCAGCCACAACAAATGGTGACTCTGCTAGGGAAATGCTCCTGAGAATTTTGGTGATAATCCAACCTAAAAACCTACAACTCAACTGTAAGCATTAGCAAATATCCAAAGAATGTAAATAGACCAGAAATACATGAAACATTAGAATCATTTAGCATCAGCTCAATGTGTGCATAGTGATTCATTCTTTATCATTTGAAATAGTTCCACATTCTATTTCCAGTTTCACATGAATGCCTATAATGAATCATGGGGGGTCTATGCAAGATTGAATGTATTTCCAGCATAATAAACTATGACTGGCCTGCTTTGCAAGGACTCATAAACTTTTAGTAGCATGAGCAAAAACATTAAAACTATCAAACCCTCTTAGGACCAATCATGCATGAATTGAGTTCATATACCCAATATCAAGGTTGGTTATGTGCCACCACCATATTGAATCAATGTGCATGTGTAATTGAAATCAGAGCTTTGGGGAATTAGATTCTCAACCTAAGCGTGATGAGAATTTAACCCTATCCTTACTACTCTAATTTGAGTTTATTACCTCATCTTAAGCAAAATTATTAAACCTGCTATGGATAAAAATGCCAGGCTAGCCTATCCATGTGAGCGATCATAGGTCTTGCTTTTAAATGAGACATATCACCACGCATGGGCCTACTCCACTGCCAGTTAGGCGTCTATAGCCCTGGTGGAGATCAGCCCCATAATCCAAGCTTTGGCTTTGGATTTCTTGAATTTTAGGGATGACTACCCATCCTTGTGAGGGACACGTAGTATGATCCTTCCAATCCAAATGATGTAATGGAGGTGGAGTAGTAATGGCTTCCTTGAACCTTAGGGATGACTACCCATCCTTGCAAGGGACATGTAGTACGATCCTTCCAATCCAAATGATGTGATGGAGGTGGAGTAGTAATGGATTCCTTGAATCTTAGGGATGACTACTCATCCTTATGAGGGACATGTAGTACGATCCTTCCAATCCAAATGGGTTTCAAGTATTGTGGGAGTGGTGAAAACCATTGTTTCATGGACTATGTTTTGCATGATGGTACAGAAAATAAAAATTCTTTTTGCCTCACTTTTTCTTCCAAGTATGGTTTCAACCATTTTGTCCAAGATGTTTTTTTATATGTGCAGAACGTGTCTAATTCAAGACAATGCAGCATCAGTTTCCAATCTCAAGACCTTACTTAATGTTTATTGTGCAATGATCCTAAGAGGGTCTTACATGCTTTAGGTGGTTGTCTTTGAAATATGGAATGGAATGAGACTCAAAGTTATTATGCCATTGTATCCTAAAAACAAATGAGTAAGATGGATTATACAAAATGCTTCACCCTATCTTGTAAAATTGACCACTTTCATGTATCCCAAATTTTAAACGATATTCTTGCAGTACTCATGGATATTTCTATAATACAATTCTGTTGTTTCATATACTTCTAGTCTTAAAACATTGATAAGGATACAAACTAACATCTTTGCTATCCCCTTCTCTCTCGTTTTTTTTATATCAAGCCCAAAACTGGTCCAATGACCAACACACCAAGCTAAAAAAAGAACAATGCAATCAAAATGCCTCAAAACCTTGTTTCAGAACAACCTCATCATGCTAAAATAAAGGTTGAATGCAAAAGCCTAAAACACACCAAAAAAATCAAATCTTCACACACAAAAACAAAGCATGACATATTTACATATAATACAAGGCCTTGCCATTTCAAGCCTGGAAATAGTGTTTTAAATGCAGCCCATTGACGGGTAAAGCCAAATATTTTTCGTCCAAGGTTTTTAATCTAAAGTTGTTTTCACCTAGGACTTCTGAAATTTGGTAAGGACCCAACCATAAGTAATAAAATTTATCATGATCTCCTTTCCTCTCATGTCTCTTATCCCACAACAACACTAAATTTGAAACTTTAAATGTTTTGACTCTATACCTTTTATCAAACCACATTTTTACTACATCTTGGTGTTTACTGAAGTGAAGCATAGCCTCATACCTCTTTTCATCCAGATGTATCAATTGTGTTAGTCTAGTTTCAAGTTTATTATCAGTTCCAAGGTAATATTTCATGAAATGTAATTTTTGTAACTTAAGATTTGTAGGAAAAATAGGATCTTGTCCATAAACTAAGTGGTAAGGAGATGTTCCCAATGATTCCTTGATTCTGATTCTATCAGCCCAAAGAGCCAACTTAAGTTTGTTATGCAAATCTCTAGGATTTCTTTCAAGCAACTTTTTAATGACACATAACAAATTCTTATTAGAAGACTCAACCAATCCATTACCTTGTGGATAGTAATTGGAAGAAAACTTCAAACTCACCATGTTGTCGAATGCCCAATTTACAAATTCTAGAGAGGAGAAAGCGGAACCATTATCACTTACAATGGAGTTAGGCAATCTGAATCGAGTGACAATGTTATCCTTTTAGAATTTAATAACAAATTTTGAAGTGGCATTTTTAGTGGGGATAGCTTCTGTCCACCTTGTGCAATAATCTGTATCTGTGAGAATGTATTTATGGGAATCGGATGAATTGGGACTGATGATCCCATTAAAATCCAAACCCCATTGTGCAAAAGGTCTAGACTCAATTACAAATTGTAATGGCATAGAAGCACCCCTTTCTCTATTTGCCACAATTTGACAAGTATGACATGACCTCACATGAGCATGAGCATCTTTGAATAATTGAGGCCAATAGTAACCAGCTCTAAGGATTTTATGGGCTGTGGCATTAGCAGACCCATGTCCTGTCCCATACTTACCATGGAATTCCTCGAGTATTTGTGCTGCCTCTTTTCGATCAACGCAACGAAGGTAAATTTCTTCGTGGTTTTTCTTGTATAATACATCGGATCTGATTAGAAAATTAGCAGATTTTAGACGCAAGGCTCTTCATTGAGTAGAATTTAAATATGGTGGACACTTACCATTTAGTAAAAAATGTACAACATCTACGTACCACTCATCTTCAGTTATATTTGCTATTTCATAATGTTGACATGAAACTAGGGGATCATTTTTTGCTATGGCCTTAACCAACCCTTGTCCCCGCACTATCTTCATAGGTTGAATTTCAAGATCAAATTCTTGAAGAGTTGAGATCCACTTACCTCGTCTTTCACCTAGCTCATTCTGTATAAACATGGCTTGAACTGTAGGATCTGGGACTATAGCAAACACCCTACTATGGACTATATAATGTCTAAATTTTCTAACAGTCTTAAATAGGGCATACATTTGCTTGTCCAAGATGGAATATCTCAATTTCACATCTTTGAGAGGAGTACTAAGGAAGGCAATAGGATTTTCAATGTTGCACTCACTCTTCTGAGTTAAAACACTCGCAAAAGAATGGTCTGAAGCAAATGTGTAAATGTAGAAAGGCTTCGCCTAATCAAGACTCACTAAAACCGGGGCTCTATAAATCTCATCCTTTATTCTTTTGAAAGCATCCCTGTTTTCATTCGTCCATTTGATTTGGGTCTCTTTCTTCAACATATCGTTCAAGGGTTTTACAATTTCTAAAAAACCTGAAATAAATTTTCTAACAAAATTAATCTTCCCAAAAAATGATCTCAATTCTTTTTTGCTATTGGGAAAATAAATTTGTTGTATGGCATCTATTCTTTCAGGATCAATGGAAATTCCATCTTTGGATATTACATGTCCCAATAATTTTCCTTTCGTTACCCCGAAAATGCACTTCTTTGGGTTGAGTGAAATGCCATGTTCCCTACACCTTTGGAGAACTTAGATCCTTGACATGGTTCTCCCTGTTCTTATAAAATATAGGAAAATCATCTACATAGACAATAATGCACTTACCGATGAGCCCCTTAAAGGCAAAGTCCATGGATCGTTGGAATGTGGCACCTGCATTTAATAATCCAAAAGGCATTCTCCTATATGCAAAAGTGCCCCATTTTGTGGTGAAGGTAGTTTTCATCCTATCATTAGGATGAATGAGGACTTGATTGTATCCTAAATAGCCATCTAGGAATGACATCATTTTTGACCCATTTACCTTTTGAAGGATTTTGTCAATGGTAGGTAGAGGGTAATTGTCCTTTTGTGAGGCCTTATTTAGATTTCTAAAATCAATACATAGCCTTATCTCTCCACTCTTTTTCCTCACAGGGACCAAGTTAGCAACCCATGTGGAATGCCTAACAGGAAAGATGATTTTAGCTTCTAATAGTCGTTTTACCTCTTTCTCTATCAAGGGCTCTAGTAATGGATTGACTGGCCCCTGTCTTTGCCTAAAGGTTTTGGAGTCTGGATTCAAAGGAATTGTATGCATTATAACATTCTAATCATAAGTTCTCAACTCCTTATAGCTCCAAGCTATGCAATCTATGTATTCCTTCAATGCATTGGCAATGGAATTCTTTTCATGTTCGGTACATGCCTTTGCAATGAATATTTCATGAGAGTTTTCTGCACTTCCAATATTGACTGAGTCACAAGCCTCTTTGGGAGGTGGAACTTTTCTCCCTCCTTTCAGTTGGTATCCAATATCAAACATTTTCTCTAATAAGGCCATCCCATTTGGCATTTCATTCCATTTTCCATTATCTTCCATTTTCAAATTTGCCTCTTCTTGCCCCCTCTCGTCTTCATCAATAACCTGATTTTCAAAGATACCAAAATTAGTGACAAAATTGAATATATGTTTGTCACTATCAAAGACTTGGAAATTCGTGACATTATCAGGTATCGAGGGGCAAGGGACTAATTCTATGGAAAATTTCTTGCACTTCTTGTGATCCACTGGTTTAAGCATGCTAGCAGCTATGGCTAAAGAATCTGCCAAACGATTGCCTTTTCTAGAGATTAGAGATATGTTAAAAGCATCAAATTCATTTATTAAATCTCTAACTCTAGTTTGATAAAGGTTGAGCCGCTTGTTCTTACATGCATATTGTCCTTTAACTTATTTTACGACCAATTCAGAATCACCTAATACCTTGATACATTTGATTTTCTTTCAAAGGGCCAATTGGAGTCCGAAAATCAAGGCCTCATATTCTGCCACATTGTTGGTGGCTGGGAACTGTAATCTATAGGCAGCCAACATAGGTTTTCTGTCTAGACACGAAAGTTCAATACCAGCTCCCGCCCCTTGTTTGGACTTGGATCCATCAAATATTAGAGTCCAAACCTTGTGGTGTTCTTTAGAATCATTGCATCCAATACTTCCATTTTGAGAATTCTCAGGAATTTCTACGTCCAAGCAATAGGCTCCTAATTCAATTTCAATGTATTGAATCTCATTAGGTTTATTGTATTATGTTATCATTTCCTTGAGCCTAGGTTCACTATCAATTCGAATTTGGTTGGCCACTCCTCTCCAAGGCAACCACATATGTGAAGAGTCTGTTACAATGTATCCATTTAGGTTCTTGCTCCAATCTCTTCCCAACACCATGCCATATTTGATAGGAATTTTAAGTACCAATATATCTATGTGATGTTGAACCCTAGGTTCTGAGTTGACCTGAATAAGAATATCACTTAATTCTCCCACTGCCTCCATGGCCGATCTATCTAGTTGCACCACCTTTCTTTTAGAAGGTTTTGGTGTAAGTCCCAATTTTTGACAGATTTCTAGGGGCATAATTCTAGTAGAGGCCCTTGAATCTATTAGACAATTGTGTAGATTTCTACCAGCAATTCTAATGGTTATAAGAAAGGGGGGTACGTCTCGTTTTTCCCTTTTCAAAACCAATTGGGACTCAACACCCTTAGCTTCATGAACTTGGGTAGGTGGATCCAAACCTTTTGGTGGACTTACTTCTTGGCCTAAAAGTTGGGACATATCATACATTGAGACATTGGCCTTAGTTTTCTTCATGTCTTCTATCAAGTTATAAATGGTTTTTTTAGAATTTGACATGTTTTGCACCAACTTAGACGTCTCCACAATTGATGGAGGAGGTGGATTGACATCTCCTTTGAAATCAGGAGGAAGTAATGGGTTTTTCAGAAGGGTAGAGAAAGTTTTGAGATCCTTAGAACTCCTTATGTAATACTTGTGATTCCCTTTCCCAAAATGTTTATTCGTGTGAACTTCCAATGCTTCTTCATATTCTTTTCCAAAAAACTCAACATCCTCTTCTTCTTCACTTTCTTTGGGATGTATAAATTTAGTCAATATAGACTCCTACTTTCCATGGCAACAATGCGGGCAATCATTATCACAAGATCCTAACTCTTCAAAATCTTCCAAGACATCTACCTGATTGGCTATGGGATTGGGTACTCATCCATTATTAGGATGTGTGTTGTATGTTCCTTTTCCTCTATGGTTATGAGGTCGATTATGACCAATGACTTGATCAAAAATTTTATTAACATTTCCCATAGTAACCAAAACTTTGGCCAATGTTTCCTTCATGTTTTCTATCACGGATTCAGGCCCTTGTGGTTGGGGCACTGTAATTTTGGGCCCAGTTGTATTTGCTGCATTAGCCACCTCTGGAACATGTACAATGGCTAAGGTTTGGGCACTTTGATTCCATCCTGGATTCACACTTTGAATAGGAGTGATTGTTGGATAAGTCATTGGGCTTGGTGTAGTAATCGGAGTAAACCTAGGTATGGTCAACAAGTTATTGCCCATATTGAACCCAGGCAAGGTCATCGGGTTATTTGGAATCAATGCCTATGTTGGAACATAGGCATTAGGATAAGTGGGAAATGATGCGACTTGAGATGGTTATTGGAAATTGTTCATTTTTGGAACTTGTGGTGCCATTAATTGATTCATCATGGTGAATTTATTGTATGGACCGTATTGTCCCATCCCAGTCAATTGAGACAACCCTACTCCTGGTAAGTTCATTTGTTGTTCAAGGGTCATTGTCTTCGCATAAGCTAACGAAAGCATTGTAACCTAAGGATTCCTTCTAGTCAACAAGGATGTTAATGGATCTAAAGCTCCAAAGTATAGTTGCAGGGCCACCGTAGGATCTACTGCAAAGTGGCGAGTCAAATTTGTATACAATTTTTGGAATCTCTGATTGAATGTTCTTATGGGCTCATTGGGTAACCTTTTGCAGGATACAAATAAATTATAAATTATGGAAGGATCCAACAACATTCAAAATTAGCTAATAAAGGCAGTTTCTAATTGGGCCCATGAAGTAATGGACCCTGCTAGAAGATTCATGTACCATTCATTGGTCGTACTGTCTAGACTAGCAGGGAAAATTTGACAAGCGATATCTTCATGGGTAACTCCTTGTTTAAGCATGTAATCCTTATAAATTTGGACATGTTCTTTGGTTGTTATGGGACCATCATGCACGAATTTAGGCAATCCCCTTTCAATATTTCTAGGCAAGTCATGGGCTACCCTAGGGATATCCAAGGGAGAACTTTGTGCACCATACCAAAGGGCAAGTGGTTGTTGTTGTTGTTTTTGTTAGGCCATGTTATTCAAGGGTATTTACCATATAGGAACAATAGCAACACTTGTAATGATGGGGGTAGACACACTTGGTGTAGCTGTCATGTTTGAAACTAGGGGCTCAGGCCCACTAGACGTACTTGAGTCTAAATAAGCTTCTGACTCAAGTATACTGGATGGTATTTTGATCTCTAATGTTTTGTTTCTTGGCTTCCTAGCAATGGGAGAAAGGCTTTGGAAAATAGTTTCCCCTGTGGTTTTGGACCTAGTAGCTGTGTACTCAGGTTGGGCCAGCTTGAAAACTCTAGAATTCTAAAAGACTTCTCTCAACTCACTTGCAAAATAAAACAAATAAATGTTATACCTACATGCCCAATAGGTGGAAACAAAACTACCCACATTAATCATTAAAACATATCGCAATCATAAAGCAATGAATAAGTCCCTCCTTCTAGCACCAAAATGTTGAGTGAATATTTTGCCTTATAGCCAAAATGATCACCACAACTAGAGTATCAAACAAGAAACTCTCTCTTGCAAAGAAATTAAGTAGCATTATTCATTTCTCCAAGGTTCTTGTGAACAAACATTCATGTGCATGTAATCAATCAAGACTAAAGCAAATAAATGAATGTATACCAGAATAACTTAAACCATGCAAATAATAGTTAACAATGGGGCCTTTAACGATTCAAACAAGTACTTTACAACCATAATCCATTAAAACAACCAAATGTGAAGATAAATTCTTTTAATGTTCTTGAGATTAAAGTGATGTGCCCGAAACCCAGTTAGTAACCTCTTTTATCTTCAGCTTAAAAGTGTTCCACTATCCCTATGTTAGCATTTGGTGTTAGTAAAGTTAGCAGTGTTAGCATTAAATGTTAGAAAAAAATATTAGTAAGTTAGAAAGTTAGGATTCATTCACTTGATCTGACTTAATGTGCATTTGGAATTAGTAGCCCTCCTAAACCCATATTTTGTCTGAAAAATAGATGAAGGTGTTTGGAGATGCAAGAATGACGATCTAAATTAAATAAGTGTATCTAGAAGCGTCTTTCTCTTCTCCGCTATTAATCCCTGGTTTTCTTTGGGAAACACTAGATTTGTAAAAAAACCCTTCAATTTTTGGTGCGAGCATATCGCTTTCTCAAGCGCAGACGCAAAGCATACTCTTGGCAGATTTATTTACCTTCTTTATCACTTAGATTATTCATGGCAATAAATGAACTATTTATGAACATAAATTTTGGAATAGACCAGAATCAAGAAATCAACTACATACAAAAATTTTGGAATGGACCAGAATAGAATGAAAACAAATGCAAAAATTTTGGAATGGACCAGAATCAAGGAACAATTAGCAGAAATTTTGGAATGGACCAGAATAGAATGAAAACAAATGCAAAAAATTTTGGAATGGACCAGAATCAAGGAACAATTAGCAAAAAAATTGGAATGGACCAGAATAGAATGAAAACAAATTCAAAGAATTCTGGAATGGACCAGAATCAAGGAACAATTAGCAAAAATTTTGGAATGGACCAGAATAGAATGAAAACAAATGCAAAGAATTATGGAATGGACCAGAATCAGAAAAGCAGCTTTTAAGATAAGATTAATCTAACTATCAGAAAAAACAAAATAGAAATATTATCTACAAAATTTAGCTGGAAAAACCAAAACATAACATTAATTTGGTTAGCAATCTCCTCCCTACAAAACCCCAAGTTATGAGATGAAATTCTAAAACAACCTGACCTAACAGACTCGCAACATAAACACTGTCAGATTAGATCAGATGCAAGACTCTAAGAAAATAAATAATTGCATCATTCTCTCATTCACCTATCGTAACCCACTTTATGGCATATACGAATAGATACAAGACGCAATAATGCAAAGGAAAGATTTACAGAAATAACAACAGTCTTAGTTTCAGTCTCCTTTTGATTTCACACACAAAAGTTGCTCTTGCCAAATAAAAGCTCCTTTATTCCGAAAGATAGTCTTTTTCTCCCATTTCCAGCCCCTTCAACATGGGCTTCCATGGGTATTTAAAATTTCTAGGGACCCTTTCATTTCATCTTCCTCCACCCAAAAAAAAAATGGAAGTGTAATATGAAACAACTTCCAACATTTTACATATTACAAAATAAAATGATAATAAAAAATATATATAAAGCTCATATTTTCCCTTATATCTCCTTATGAACTTGAGCTTACCCTTTGGTCCCTATTCCAAATACTAAACAATAATATTAATCAAAAATAAATAAAAAACATTTAACCCTTACAAAAAGAATAGGGGTCATAATCGTGGGCGCTATCCATGCCCCTAGATACCCATAGCCACCATGGGCTATACTAACAAGGGCACATAATATTCACCAAAAAACTAACCACAAATGAAAAGTAAACAAAAATTTTGCAACCAAAATTTCCCTTAATCCTTCATCGAGCGACGTGATGCGACTCGAACCCGAGTCGTTGGGGTGCAAGCCCTAACTATTTTACCCCTACCATTGTGCCCAATGCTTGGGTGGATACCCAAGTCTCATGGTTGTATTTGATCTTTCTTCCATGCAGTGGTTAACTGTACAACACTCCCCCTACCATGGTGCTCCTCCACCTGACGCTTCTCTACAACACATTTTGAGCAACTCTCATCTTCCATGTTGCTTGCCTTCAACTCCTTGCTCTACCATCCAACCAGAATTGCATTTGGCTTCCATCATCTCTTCAAAGCATCACTCACTTTCATCAAATAAACTCTCTCATGGGTGTTTTAGCATACCGCCTAGCACTAGGGTTTACGTGAAAGGCGTTATCTCCTTCTGCCCCATCGATGACTGCCATGGCTGGCAATATTTCTATTACCTGTCACTCTCTGTTATTTGATAGTGGTTTGGTGAGGTATACTGTCCCACCTGATGCTACAACAGATACCTGACCACCTTTATTCCTTCACCTTTGACATTACTATTGTCAGCATGTAACTCGCTCTATAGCTCTGGCTCTTGGAAGTACCACATGTACGTGGCAAGCATTTTTATTTGGATGAGAAATTCCTTTATCCCACATGCTTAGCATCATTGCCCCCGAGCATTTCATAAGGTGAAGTATGCATTTAATTTATTGAGTGCCTTCCAACAGTCTACATCCCACGCTACACAGTGTGAAATCTCCTTCCCGAGCTTGTTTGTCCACATGGTCAATTGCAATGTCCTTGTTCTGTTCCATTGTCGCCTTGACTAGCTGCTCTACTGTTGTCTTGGCTGGCATGACGTCCGTGTGGGGTCTCCTTCTATCTGCAAAGATCAAATAAACATATTAGAAATCAACATTTTGACCACCATTAAACTAAAACTTAAATGGCAAAAAATCCTCTAATTTACTTATTTTAAATTTTAAATTTATATATATAGAATATATATATACAAACTTATTTTTATTATTATTAATATTATTTATTGTTTTCATTATCTGAACCACCCATGACAAGAACACCAACACTCTATAGTAACTTGCTAAAAACAAAAAAATGACGACAAAGTTGTCATAAACAAAAATGACGATAAAAGTTGTCATAAACAAAAATGACGATAAAAGTTGTCGACAACAAAAATGATGACAAAAAGTCATCGACAACAATAAAAAAAACGTCGACAATAAAATATTATCGACAAGAAAATATCGTCGACAAGAAAATTCGTTGACAATTAAAATATCGTCGACAAGAAAATGATGACAAAAGTCATCATCAAGAAAAAGTTGTCGACAATGAAATATCATCGACAATAAAATATTGTCAACAAGAATCGACAACAATTGCAAAACCCACGACAAAACGAAGGCAATGACCCTTAAAACAAACTGTGAACATCGAACTTTCAAAACAAAAAGGTGGGTCCCCAATTTTTTTGGGGCTCGTTGTGGAGCAACCACAACACAAAGTAAACACTTTCTCATAAAAAATTAAAAGTGATTCTAGCTAAGCTTGAATCAAAATTATAGCTATAAACATGCATGAAAAGCTTAAAACATCCAAATATTTATTTTTAAAATTTCAATGAAAGTAAAAAGAAGTTTGAACCACTAAATCATCATGTCTTTCTCCTTAAGATATAGATTCTAAAAGGTAGTTAAACAATTATCAAGCTAGTTAAGATAGTAGTCATCTCTATCTAATAGGAGGACTTCTAAATTAAATCATTGTCATAAATTGAAATGCATTGGAAATCAAAAGTGATGGTTATGTACTTTTCTTCATCTGATGACTTAATAGAGATAAACCTACCAAGGTAGTCATGCATCTTCTCATTTTTGAACACCAAGTCTATGAACCATTTTTAGAAATATTTTACAAAAAAACTTCTTTGTAGATTTAATCACCTTATTCATCTTGTCTAAAGCATTGTGGACTTTTGCTTTGTATTGTTCTTCTTCAATTAAAACCTTGTCACTATCATATGGTTCTTCAATTTATATTTATACCACCAAATTGTTCATTTCTCCAATAAACTTATTGATTATGGACTCAATCTCAAGCAACAATCCTGGAGCATGGTTAATTCTTTCTTGAGGAAATGGGATCCAAATAGAGTATCTATGGGTTTTAGTAGTAGGTATGGGTGAACTAGTTATAGCATCCATCCTTTGTTGCTTAGTATTAATCAGGCTATTTTGAGTGTGAAAATTAGTTTCTTGTAGTGCATCAACATTTTCTCATCTTGGCCAATATTCCTCTTAGTATCCCTACAATAGCACAATTAAAAAAAAAAACTATATTTAAGTTAGATTTTACTTATGTAGCTTCTATAAATTTGATCTTTCAAACCTTCTCTCTATATTTTCAAGATTAATTATTGATTTAATCATTTAGTAAGCATTAAGATAATTCAATTATATCATGTAGCTAAATTTTAATGCACAACATAAAAGATAAAATAATACCTTTTACGGTACATAGTTCATTAAATTATTTAAATGATTCTACCATGAATGATACATTAATTAAATCATATATTATTTTCCCACATAAGCATATAAAATTGAGAATTACAATCATATTCTTGATCAATTGTATATGCAGTCAATAAGATAAACATATTCAAAAGAAAATCACTTATTCATCTTCATTAGAAGATATGCATAGATTAGTTACATTACTTGGTCAAACATCAATTGAAATATACAACAATATAGGACAATTTTGATTCATGAGTACAACCATTATTCCCATGTTAAAGTGTGCAATCCTTACATGCAAATTAGACAAACCTTACAATAGCAACCATGATTTTTAGCTACTTGTTGAACTAGGAAATTATTCTCACTTATGATTTGATTTTATACCTCAATTCTAGCTTTGATAAATATGGAATGGAGTGTAAATGGTTCCTTACAACCTTTATATTTAGTCCATATCCTTAGTGTCTTCATATAATACTACTATACTAACCTACACTAATTGCATGAAAAACAAAAATGAAAAAAAATAAACATACATGAAAGAGTAAAGGTGTGAGGGATTCAAACAAAATACAGGTATCAAACATGGTAAGGAAAGTGTGAGTGATCAATAAACACATGAAAATTTTAATAACATCAATCTCCACTCATTCATTAAGTATAAAATTATTCTAGTGAGTGATAATATGGGAAAAATGACAATGCCTCAATCACTGTGTACTTAGCAAACTAGAAGAGCAATGTCACTAATGGAATGCATAAGCATTATCAATAACCTTGTGAGATCAAAGCAAAATATGAATTTCATAGAGTGTATATCTAAATTATCATGGCCAAAATATGAATACAATGGAGACTTAGGATCATATTTATAGTTAATATTTACCCCTATATTACCTAGGGTGAGAAATAATTACTTCTAATAAAAGCAAATATTTAGAGCAATCTTTAGCAAAATGATGCACCATCAAATATTGTATGCCTCTAACAAGATTAGAAGGATCCTAAAATGATTTAGTGTGCCACTACATGAAAAAATATTTGTTAGTAATATTTTAATAATAATAAGCTCATTCATACAAATATTGTAACAAAAGCATAATTTCATGAAAGAATAGAATATTACAATATGAAATATAAATGTAGAATCATAAAAATCTCACAAATCACAATACATAATCGTCAGCCTATTTGAGGAGGAAACCTCCCTCAATACTTTCATTCAATTTATAAAAATATACATTTGTTTATGTGCCCTTTTTTTTTAAAGATACACTTCATGCAACCCTAACCTAATGCTCAAGAGTTGGCTTACATGCAAAGTGTCACTCGAGCTAGAATCTTCTACCAAACATCAGTTACATTCTTGATAATGGTTACATGAAATGGCCCCACTTGTCTAGGCACCTCACTTACCACATACCATTACAAAATATCATTATAAAGGGGTCCCCACACTAGAAAGGGGTCATTACATAATATTATGATAATTACAAAAATAGTGTTAGGATGGGTTCTAACATGTCCTTCCCCTTTAAAAGTATTTATCCTCAAAGATGGAGATGAGGGAACTAGTGTTTTAGTTTTTGGAGAGACTCCCAAGTGACATCTTCTACTTGTAGTCCATAGCATTAAATCAGAACCTCAATGATGACACAGTTTTGAAGAATGCATAATTTGTGATGTAAAAGTTGTTCAATATTGAGCAAGATGATGTTGGAAATTCTGAGTTAATTGTTTTGTCATTGATGTCAAGAGCCAGTGTTAGTGATCAGTGTAAGACTTGGTAAAATAAGGGTTAAAATATTTATATTTTAATCCCAAGAGATTTGGGTTAAGAGCTTCACATGACTAATCAAAAGGACAGTTAAATACCTTGAAGGAAAGGCCTAAAGGAAATAATATTATAATATTTATTATTATAACATTAAAAGAAGTTAGAAAAGTTCTAAGGGTTAAAGAGAAAAATACCTAGGCCCAATGGAAATAATATTATAATATTTTTATTATAATATTAAAGGTTAAAATTAAATCCTAAGGTAGTTTATAAATTATTTATAATATTTATATTATAAACTAATTTATAAAATAATATTATTTAAACCCTAAAGTTAGTGTGGATGCAAATTTATTTTTAAAATATTCTCCTTCCCGTCGACATTCGATGATATTGGCATATGGTATAAATACCATATGTTTTGCCAACCAAAAGTTTAAGTCTTTGATTAATGCATATGTGAAAAAGCACAAAAATCTAAGTGTGAATTTTGTGAGCATATGAAGGGATTTTAATTTTAAAAGGTGCAGCAAAAAACGTGACAAATAAATTTTTCGAGGTGCAGAGGTTGGTCTAGTGGCAAGTGGTTGGTGGTTAAGTCACTGGGGGAGTGGAGGTTCCACGTTCGAGTCTCGGCAAGGGCAGTTTGTTTTGGTTTTACTTTTGGTGCTGAATCTAAGGTACTAAGCGCACGAGGTGCTTTTCCCTCCCAAGTTAGCGCCTAGCTCATACAGCAATCGGGTCGTGGCTAGGGCACTGGCGATAGTGCAACCTGGGATCGAATCCCACCGAGGAGCATGCAAGGTAATTTATTATTTTTTTATAAAGCACATGGTCTAAGGTTGCATTGTGAGCGCTATTTGAAGTGTGTGGTATAAGTTTGCATTGAGAGCGTTATTTGAGTGTGTGGTCTAATTTTTTAAGTGGGCGCCTAGGGAGTTAAAAGGATGGTATGGTAAAATTAATTTTTATCTTGGTTAAAATATGGTAAATGGTATAATTATAATTTAAAAGTAAATTTCATTATTTCTTATTTGTAATGTCAATTACTTTTGGAAATGCAATTTTTGAGTAGGGAGACATAAGTAAGAATTTTGGATTAATTTATGCATTAGTGAGACTATGTGATTGGAATATTTCTTTGAAAATTTTGGAGACTATAAGGTGTACTTAATACTTGATAATTTTTGTATGGTGAATATTGAGGAAAATTTTGTGGTGAAATTTTGAGTTAAGCTATTTCAATCTAACCTTGAAATTGGCAGAAAGAGTTTGATTGTAATTGAGACAGGTTGTGAAGACATATCTCCATCAAACAAAAGGTATGGGCACATATTTCTTGTGAGTGAAATATTGTTGGATTGAATTTTGTGAAATGCAAATTTGGAGTGAAAAGGTTTGTTTGATAAGCATTGTTGGAAATGTTTGAGTGAGTTTTCATATGCATGATTGGTGAATGTTTGTGAGGATAATTGAGTGTGAAATTGAAAACTATCTTGAACTAGGGTTTGTGAAATATTATGAGTATCATTGTTATGTGATTTTGGAATAATCTTGAGTTAATATGAGTTCCATAGTGTGAGTTGTTGGAAGTATAGTGAAACACTTGGTTAGGGTTTTTAAGCAAGTTGTGTTTCACTGAGTGAATGGTTGAATAAATTTGGATGAGCTTTATTGATTGAAAGTGTTGGAGTGATAGTTCAAGTTCTGTGAAACAAATTTTTTTTATTCTAAATTGATTTGAAAGAGAGTTTGGAAGTGATTGAGTGTTTTTGTGTGAGGGTGAAACATATTGAGTCTCTAACCATTCTCTATATGTTTATGTGGTTAAACAAGATTATGAGTGAAACTTGTTTGTGTGATTGAAGAGGTTTTTGTAAAATATTAAGTTGAGTTTTCTGAAATTGTTAATGAGATTTTTGTGAAAGTTTAAGGATAGACTAAAGGCAGGTCTTTGTGAATGTTTGAGAGCAGATTTGATTCATTTGTTCAAGCCTTGTGTTAAGGCTTGAGGATATATTTGAGGATAGAGTTAGGTATAGATTTATGCAGGATAGAGGATAATATTTAGTACATATCTGAGATAGAAATAGAGCAAATTTTAGATGAGGCTTTGGAGGTGATAAAGCAGAGGACAATAGTCTCTAGTGGATAGAGATCCATTAGCCATGGTAGTGAGGATAGAGTCTTTTGAGTGAGGTTAGAGGTCTTCAGTGGAGAGAGATCCACAAGCCAATGCAGTGGAGGCAATAGTCTTCTAGAGGATCACCAGCCATAGTAGAGGATAAGGAGTTCTCATGTGGATAGAGATCCACAAACCAAAAAAAGGTAAAGTGTTATCTTGTGGATAGAGGTCCACAAACTTGATTAGGGGATTGGTATCTCCTTTGGATATAGGTCCATAAAAATTATAATAGGGAAGGATTCCCAATAAATTTGTTGAGAAAAATTTAGTGAAATATTTTCTTCATGGAGTAGCCCACATTAGGTGAACCACGTTAATCATGTCTCTCATGTGTGTAATGTTTTGTGTAATACTTAATGTTTTAATACTACTGATGTTATCATATGGTTTGAAAAGTAAAAAAATTTATCTTATAATATTCACCCCCCACTCTTATTATAAGCACATGTTCTTTAATTGGTATCAGAGCAGGTCTCTCCGTGAAAAGACTAATAGCTTGGAGGAAGATCCATCAGGAACACACTTGACTTCAAAGAATGAATAAGAGACCATGTTTGACATAAAAGAGGAATTTTTTACTACTCTCAGGATATTGTAAAAGGTTAGAAAGAAGAACTCAATTTTGAAGGATCAAATTCAAGAGGATGAAGAAGTAAAAATGGAACTTCTACAGAGTCTGATGAGTGCCAAATTGACACATATTTTATGCAAGGATTATCTGTTTTCTATCTGCAAAATCATGAAAGTAAATGTGTTTTAATCATTATTTTATCTTATTTATGTTATTTATCAGTTAATTTGATGAATGAGGTTAAAATGATAAATGATCATATTTTACACAAATTGTGCGAAGTTTTTGTATGTTTTTGGCAGGTAATATTACAACAAAATACAGGTCATATATTGAAGAAAGGATGAACAAATATCGAGGAGACACATGGATGCATGCTACAAAAGGGTGCTATAGAAGGGCACTACGGAAGGGTACTATGGAAACCTGGAAAAATCTATGGAAGAACCTATTTCATATAAATGCCACATAAGTTATGGCTTGGTCAAACACCACGTGGGTAGCTAAAAGAATCAAGCATGAAAGGTTTCAAATTCCACATGGGTGGTTAGAAGAATCAAATGTGGGTGACTCACCATTTATTTGGGGCATATAAGTTGTTACATGAATATTTGTAATAAATGTATCCTTCCCTAAAATAAAGGATAACAGTTGTAGAAAAAATCTAAATCAAGGGTTGTATTGTTACGTAGCTATCCCACCAAGTCAAATTTAGTATTATGTTATAATTAGTTGCCACTTGGACCAATTAGAATATTTATTGAGTCCAAGTATTTTAGGAGATGTGTTAATTTAGCTTTATTCTTGTTAAGAACATAGTTTTTGTGTATCAAGTCCAAACCATATGGGAGAAATACAGGGAGTTATGTTTGGAATGTTGTTGTGTATCAAGTCCAAACCATATGGGAGAAATACAAGGAGTTATGTTCGAAATTGTCTGAGTGATAATATATATTTGCATAAAAGACCTTTGAAGGGGGATGGTGAGCTAATGGAGAAATATATGTAATCTGTGATTATTCCTGATGTAATCTTCTGTATGCAATTTTGGAAGTTTGATGTGCAACCATGTATGTTTGATTTTCAATAATAAAGCAACAACAATATTTTCTTCAGGATATGGTAACTGTGTTTTATAATTATTTTATATTTTGTTTGCTTTGGTAATTTTTATTTCTTTTATTCTCTTGTAATTATGAAATTAAGAATTAGATTAATTAAATGAGAGTAGATTATTGAAGTTAAAGTAAAATAGAAAATAGGGGAAGGGGTTAACACTAACATTTCAGAGGCAGGGCCCACTCCAAAATGTTAGTCCCTAAATCTCTTCACCCCACTAACATGGTAGATAGATTTAGATTAAAGATTAATTTACATGAATATAATTAGAAATTATAGTAGATAAATAATGCATTAAGTAAATAATTAGTGCATCCACATTAGAATAATTCATATATTTAATTTAATTTTATTTTATTTTCCGTAAACTTTAATTTTTGCAACACATGAAACCAGAAAGAGACCTGAACTAAGCTTAGTATTAATTACTATGGTACAATCTATACTGGGTTGCTACTCTTTAAATCTAACCTAGATTAACTTGGATTAACAAAATTAGTATTAATTACTACGGTACAATCTATATTGGGTTGCTACTCTTTAAATATAACTTGGATTAAATTGTATTGACAAAATTAAATGTAAGCTACTACAACCGATCATTTTGGCA
Organism: Wollemia nobilis; assembly: GCA_028583015.1. NCBI lineage: Eukaryota > Viridiplantae > Streptophyta > Pinopsida > Araucariales > Araucariaceae > Wollemia > Wollemia nobilis. Next base: position 2,416,901 of record JAQPPZ010005291.1, on the reverse strand, counting down.
CCGTTTCTAGGGAGAGTAGCACCGTAGTGGTTAATCAAAAAATTTATTTGGCAGTGTAAAGAGAGAGGCTTACTTGTATGTGAAAAGGGGTACGTATGAGACCTTGGTGTGCATACGAGTCAGAGTGGCCCGAAGATGGTTCCAACAAGCTCCTCCGTTCGACGTTGCCAGGTTCATTTTTCTTAAAGGAATCATTTTTACTACTTTCGTAGATTAAGATTTATTTTTTGCAAATTTCAATTTTTGCAAATTTCCTGCTTTGGGTAGTTATTATTGCTTAGTTGACTTAGGACCTATGAGAAAGAACAGGAAGTAGGTGAACGCCAAAAGTAACACCCTATTTTTTATAGTAGTAAGTAGTTACTAAGAAAATAGACTCATTAGATTCATAATCATAAGAACTTACAATGTTTTTATAGCACTCCAATCAGTTTGAAATCTCTACTATTATGGAGATCTTACTTGCTCCTACTATGTTTAGAAACACTCTAAACAATTTCCTATATGCTCTCACAACAAAACTGATTTCCTCTCAAATAGTAAAGTTGGTGCAACTATATTTAAATGAATTCTAAATATTTAGAGCCTATATACTTTAGGGAAGATATTCTAAAGTATGCTCTAGAGTCCAACATTCTCACCCTTAAAGTTGTAAGGACTGACTAGACAGTCTCTCAACTTTATATACTGAGCTTTCACAACTCCTTTGGTGAAGATGTCCGCTATGTTGTCCAAAGTGCTGCAATATTGTAACTCAACCACCTATTTCTCCACCATGTCTCGAATGAAGTGATACTTCATATCAAAGTGCTTTGACCTAATGTGGTGGATAGGATTATGTGCCAATTGGATGGCACTCATATTGTCACAATACAATCTTGTAGGACCACTTTGTTTCTCTCCAATTTCTTCAAGAACTTTCTTCAACCATAAAGCTTGGGTACTAGCATTTGTGATTGCTATGTACTCAGCTTCAGTAGATGATAATGCTACAACAATCTACTTTTTGGAACTCCAAGTAATTAGTCCTGACCCAAGACTAAAACAATTCCCTGAAGTAGATTTTCTATCATCTATATTGCTGCCCCAATCACTATCACTAAAGCCAACTAATTTTACAGAATTACATTTGTGGTAATGGATCCCAAAATCTAATGTACCCTTTACATATCTCAAAATTCTCTTAGTTTCTTGTAGATGAAGTTCAGATGGATCAGCCATATACCTTGAAACAAGAGAAACAACATATTGAATATCCAGCCTTGTGTTGGTGAGGAACATTAGACTCCCAACCATGCTCTTGTAAGTGGTCATGTCAACTTTTGGTGCTCCATCATCTTTGCTCAATTGGATCCCATGACCCGTTGGAGTTGCAACAAACTTGCATTGCTCCATAGAAAATTTCTTGATCATATCTTGAGCATATTTGTGTTGACATATGAAGATCCCTTTACCTATTTGATGTACCTCCATGCCTAGGAAGTAATGCATTAAACCTAGATATTTCATTTCAAATTATTTCATCATGGAGTGTTTGAACTCCTCATTCATATTAGCACTACTACCCATGAATATTAGATCATCCACATATAAGCATACAATGAGAATATCTTTACCTTGTTTCATGTAGTAGAGGGTAGGTTCACTTTTGCTCCTAGTGAATCCATACCTTTGAAAGTAGCCATAAATGCGTGAGTACCATGCTCTTGGTGCTTTCTTGAGGCCATACAATGCTTTCTTTAGTTTGTAGACAAGGTGCTCCTTACCTTGTTCTTCAAATCCTTGAGGTTGTTGCACAAAAACCTCTTCATTCAAGTACCCATTGAGAAAGGCACTCTTTACATCCATGTGCTGAATTTTCCACCCTTTGTGGGCAGCCAAAGAAAGTACTGATCTAATTGTCTCCTGTCTAGCAATAGGAGCAAAGGTCTCCTCATAGTCAATCCCATACTTCTGAGTGAACCCTTTTGCTACAAGTCTTGCCTTGTGTCTTTCAATACTTCCATCAGCATTGAATTTGGTCTTGTAGACCCATTTACATCCAACACATTTCTTTCCTTTAGGAAGCTTCACTAGCTCCCAAGTATCATTCTTTTTTATAGAGGTCATTTCCTCTTTCATGGCCTATTGCCATACATCATGAGTACATGATTTTTCATAACTAGATGGCTCTAGCTCTACACTAGTCATTAAAGCATAATTTACAACATCACCCTTAGGCTCTTGAGAGTCATCATCACCATACATGTGCAAATTTTCAAGTCTTTTCAAAACTACATTCATCTCACTAGCTTGGCTTCTAGTGTACCTTTTTTGGAAATTCTTATCCAACATTTGAAAATAAGGATGGTGTTGAAGTGTTCTCTTACCTCTTGATGGAGAATCAATATCCATTGGTGAAGAACTTACTGATCTTTGTGGAGAAGGACTTGGAGTAGCATATGTTGTACTTGAAGTAGTACTCATACTTGGGCTTGGAGGACTTCCTTTGCTATTTTTGGGCTGCACTTGTTGCACTTGAGAGGAACTTGCATCATGAGATCCATCATCAATAAAAATTTTTTTATGACCCCATTCTCCCCCTTCATCAAAAATTACATCCCTGGAGAGTACAATTTTATGTGTTTTGGGATTGTAGAGCCTATATGCTTTGGAAGACTCACAATATCCAACAAAAATACATGCTTGACTTTTGGGGTCAAGTTTCTTTCTTTGCTCATCAGGAATGTGGGCATATGCAAGACAACCAAAAACCTTAAAGTGTTTTACATTTGGCTTTTTGCCATACCATCCTTCATAAGGAGTAATCCCATATAAACTAGAAGTAGGACTCCTATTCAAAATGTAAACACTAGTTCTAACAACATCAACCCAATACATGTTACTTAGATGCTTAGTTTGCAGCATTGATCTAGCCATTTCTACTATAGTGTGGTTCTTTCTTTCAGCCACACCATTTTTTTGTGGGGTGTAGGTAGTTGTGAATTACCTTTTTATTCCACAATATTTACAATATTTTAGAAATGCATTTGAAGAATACTCTCCTCCTCTATCAATCCTGAGACTTTTTACAACAAACTCACTTTGATTCTCTACATTATTTTTGAAATCTATGAAACAATCAAAAGCTTCATCTTTAGTTTTCAAAAAATAAATCCAACACATCCTAGAGAAATCATCAATGAAAGTGAGAAAGTAAGAGTTGTTACCAATGCTTTTGGTTTACATTGGACCACAAATGTCCAAATGCACCAATTGTAGTGGATGGCTTGCTCTCCATGCTTGTCCCTTTGGAAACTTTGATCTTGAGTGCTTTCCCAAAGAACATCCTTCACACACCTCCTTGTGTTCTTCAACTCTTGGAAGTCCACTTACCATAGCTTGAGAAGTCAACAACTTCAAGCTTGCAAAATTAAGATGACCAAATCTCAAGTGCCAAAGCACACTTGGATTAGCAATAGCTACACTAGCAAGTTGAGCACCTCCTTGTTCCCCAAACTTAAGAGGAAACAACCTATTATTTGTCATAGGTACTTGTGTAATAACTCTATTACAATTGTTTTTATCAAAAATGACACATTTTCCTTCATCAAAAACAAGCCTATAGTTCTTCTCCATCATTTGTCCAACACTAAGCAAATTATGTTGGAGTTTGGGGGTGTAATAGATGTCATTTACCTTCTTGGTGCCTTCTTTTGTTGGAACCTCCATGGCTCCAATACCTTCAACTTGTAGTGCCTTGTCATCTCCCAATTTGATCTTTGATTTGTAGGAGGAATCCATTGTAGCAAAGAGCTCCTCTTTGCCACTCATGTGATTGGAACAACCAGTATCCAAAATCCAAGTTTCATTAAGATTTTTATCTGATTTTCCATAGGTGAGGAACAGATTTGAAGAAGCTCCTTCCTCTTCTCCATAGTTTCCATATTGACCTCTCCCATCTTGAGAAGTCTTGGACCAACAATCTCTAGCAAAGTGACCAACCTTGCCACAATTGTAACAAGATTTCTTTGATTTGTCACCTCCTCTTCCTTGATTGCCACCTCTTGATCTACCTCGTCCTCTTCCTTTACCTCTCCTTTGGCCTCTTCCTTGTCCTTTTCCTTGTCCTCTTCCTTGTGCATTATCACCTTCTTTGGATGAGAATGCTTTCTCATCACCTCCATAGCTTGTAGATGTAGCACCCTGCAATATTTCTTCATGAGACATCAAAGAACCAATTAGAGCATCAAAAGTTAGAGTAGACAAATATTTAGACTCTTCAATAATGATAGCAATATGGTTCCATTTATGAAGAAGTGTTCTCAACACTTTCTTCACCACTACTTTAGTTTTGATGTCTTCTCCAAGGGTTTGCATTTTTTTTACAATGGCTTTCACTCTCACACAATAATCTCCCACTCTTTCATCATCTTGCATCTTGAGATTCTCAAAATATCTCTTCAAGGTTTGAAGCCTCACTTGCTTCACTTTATTGCTCCCTTGATAGCTATCTCTCAAGGTTGTCCATGCTTCTAGGGCTGTTGAACAAGAAGCAATCCTTGGAAATATGCTTTTCTCCAAAGCAGCTTGGAGATGGTAGAGGGCAAATGAATTCTTCTTTTGGGTATCCTTTTTGTTGGTTTTATCTGTTGCACTCAAGGTTGTCCAATCTATAGGTTCATTGTAGCCTTCTTCTACAATATCCCATAACCCTTTTCCAATGAGTAAGGTCCTCATATTGATGGACCAATACTCGTAATCTAACCCATTAAATTCAGGAATGGGAAGATTGTTATTGGTAGCCATTGATGCTAATAAAAAAAACTTTGGAATAATGTAGATAGCTTCTAATACATTTTTTTGCAATAAATAACAGCAACAGATCTTATTTTACTCAATTGACTCAACTTGTTAAGTCAATCTCTCATAATTAACCTCTAATTGCAAAAATACATGCTTCTTTTTATTTACCAAAGTCTCAAGCACCAAATTTATCATAAATCAGCCAATACTGATTGAAACAAACTAAAATTTTTCCTGTAGAATTCTGATATACGTATCTGAAAATCCACTAAATTTCAGAAGCAAATTCACACAAATGAGAAATATGTGATCAATTTACTTTTGCCCTTTCTAGATCTTAGAGTGTTTTTGAGACAACCTCAATGTTTTTCACATAAATCAATCCATACAGCTCCAAAATTTTTGAAAATTAAACTCTGTATTCCTAAGACAATAATATGAAAACCCTCTAAATTTTAGAAGAAAATTCGCAAAGGTGAAAAATATGTGATCATTTACTTTTTCCCTTTTTATCACAATTTCAAATCTAGGATTTTTGAAGGAAAAATCAATATTCACACAAATCAATCAATACAGATCCAAATGACCTGAAATTTTGTCTAAATTATTATTTTATCTAAATAATATTTCTCCCAAAATTTGAGAAGCAAATACCTTGTCTTCCACCTTATACAACCATTTTATTGAAAAACTCAAAATGCTAATAAAATCAGAAAATTAGCTCCAAATCACCTAAAATTTTTATTGCATCCTCTTTATACAATTATCTAACAACCCTCAAAATTTCATAATAAAATACCTCAAGATGCATGAGATATTAATGATTTACTCGAGCTCTTCCTTGCAACTCTACTGAGTGCTGGCCACTTGAGTTTCTCTGACAAAGTGCGTGCTTCAGATCTCTTCACGCCACTCTCCACAGGTTTTGATCCATATGAGAAAACCTACTCTAATACCAAAATGAGAAAATATGCTCATTAGATTCATAATCATAAGAACTTACAATGCTTTTATAGCACTCCAATCAGTTTGAAATCTCTACTATTATGGAGATCTTACTTGCTCCTACTATGTTTAGAAACACTCTAAACAATTCCCTATATGCTCTCACAACAAAATTGATTTCCTCTCAAATAGTAAAGTTGGTGCAACTATATTTAAATGAATTCTAAATATTTAGAACCTATATACTTTAGGGAAGATACTCTAAAGTATGCTCTAGAGTCCAAAAGTTACGTTGAGTGACACAACTGTAATGAAATCCCTCCTAATAATCAAAGAAGCAGTAATAAGTTACCTTTTATTTCAGCATATTTAATTTCCTGCAATTTCCTTGCTTTGGGTGATTATTATTGATGATTTGGCTTAGGACCTATGAGAAAAACAATAGGAAGTAGGTGAACGCTGAAAACAACCTAAAATTTGCTTAGGACCCTGTTGAACGTAGGAAGTAGGTAAGGTTGAGTGACACAACCTTAGTGAAACCCTCCTAAACAGTCAAAGAAACAATAATAGTTTACCTTTTATTTCAGCAATTTCATTTCTAGTAAAATTTATTTTTCAAGCATTTTTACTTTCCTCCTATTGTACTAGAATTGGTTGTATGGATTCATAGACCGTGGGTCGCACCTAATTTTAGTAACATTAGGATTGTTCAAAAATTTTATTTTATTTTTGTTGTGTTAAGAATAGTTATAAACTCTATGATTTGTATCTAAACTTGACAACAGTAGGATTAAAACAGAAAATCAAAATCAAAACCCAAACAAAAACAAAACCAAAAAGAGAGAAAAGAAAAATAAGTTGCTAGGTGGTGAAAAACAGTCCAATAAACCTCTAGAAAATATTACAAAAAAAAAAAAAATATATATATATATATATATATATATATATATATATATATAAATATATATATAAATGATAATAATAAATATATATATATATATATATATATAAATAAATAATAAAATAAAAATATATTTAATAATAATAATAATAATGAAATAAAATAGAGGTATATACAAGACTGAACCAACGAAATTATAAAGTGGTAGGACAAACATATTGTATCATGAAAATTTCAATTAGAAAATATTTGAAAGGGTGTAGTAAAACTCAAATCCTATTGATAACTCAACTAGAAAATCACTAATTAATGGGCATAGGTTTTAACTATACAAAAAGTCACTATCTAAAAAAAAAATCATACACCACCTTAGATAACAAACTGATTTGCAGTGCATTTCTGAACTGCAACCAACTACTATCCAATAATTTCTCTCTTTGAAAAGAAAATATATATATATATATATATATATATATATATATATATATTGAAAAAAAATTAATATATAAAAATAAAAATAATTATGCTTCCTTTGTTTCATCATGAAGTATCTGTATTCCCTTCCATTTTCAGTCTTAATGTTTTAAAGATAGCCCAAGAAAATGTTCTCTCTAAAAAAACCTTGTAGGAAGATGATTACCACATGATGCATAGTACCTTATTGCTAGATGAAGTCTAGGTGTTCTTTAAATACTCAAACTATATCTGGTATCTTGAGCAAAATTTTCATTGAAAATGAAGCAAATCTTTTAAAAATGTTGTAAGTTACTCCTAGTTGATCAAGTTTCTCTTTGGCCACGCACAATTGCACACCTAAAAACATTGTGAAGTATTGGAAAAATTAACTCATGTGTTATTTCTGCCATAAGTGAACAGTTTCCCTTGCTTATCTATTTTTATGCATGGTCTAGAATACTAACGAATTGGCAAAAGGACAAGCTCGCCCTTCACCCTTGAAAAAAAAAAAAAAAAAAAAAAATCCCTTGCTCCTCATCTAATCGAGCAAGTATCCCAATAAAAATCTTCTTGCTTCTCCTCAAAATAAGCAAGAACCCTAAAAAGCACTAAAAATCCCTTGCTCCTCACAAAATGAGCAAGTATCCCAAATAAAACAAAAGTAAATAAAGGGCAAAAGAGCTTGAATCCCTGGAATTCTTAGTATCTCAAACACCATGGGGTACTCTTTATTAAGGTATCCTTACGTATTAGCACTAAGTCTGGATAAGACCTCTAGATGCTCATACGATAAGCTAGCTTTTTGGCATACATAACCCTTGTTGTTTTTCAATCCTTGCTCATAATGGGAAATGAATCCTCACTGCACACACAGTTGGTCTTGAAAGAAGCTTGAGAATACTAGGACAACTTTGACACTATATTGATTTGTGAAAGGAGTAAATGAAGTTGTTTCAAAATTGCTAGAATGTTTGAAGTCCTTGAAGAATAATCCTAGAAACATCACATGCAGGCAAAACTCAAAAGCAAACCCTCATGAAAGTACTATGGTTTCAATTTTTTCTTTTTCTACAAAAACATGGCTTGTGCCCATCACATTTTCATCCCTTAGAAAAAGCCATCTTAATATCTATTTCACTTTTTCCCATGATTGAAGATATCCTAGAAGGCTGAAATCAAATTTCATATTCATTACCTTTCTATCTCGGAAACTTCTTAATGACATACAGGAAGCACAATCACAAAAATTATAATAAACCCCCATAAATAAAACTTATTATTATATTATCCACCAATATAAATAAAACACCCTTCATCTTGTTTTGGCTAAAATTACAGTTTGGGGGGAAAGTAAATAAGGTATACAAAGTTCACAATTCAGTTTGGGGGGAAGAATCAGGTAAAGTATTTTCTTAAACTCTAACAACTACAGTTTTGTAGATATCTTCTGTAGACAACTTCTGTAATAATCTTCAGTAATATAGTTTATAATACTTAATACAATAGAGTTTATAATATAGTTTAGAGGTATAGTATAGGTAATATAATATTTTATAGTTATATAATAATAATAATAATAATAATAAAATGAATATATATTATATTAATTTACTATTTTTTACTATATCTTTACTTTGATCATTCTTCTCAAAAAAATAAAGATAAATAATAATAATAATAATAATAATATATATATATATATATATATATATATATAAATAAAATAAAATAAAATAATAATAATAAAATAAATAAATAAACTTTAAAAGTTAATTTAAATTTTATATGTTACATATATAATGATGTTCTTATTGTTAGTATGGGTTTGTAGATAACATTATTATAGAAGTTATAAGTCTTATTTATGCATAGTTTTGATATACATCTAAATAAGTCCAATGAGCACTATTGACTTTTGCATTGGAAAGTGTGTTTAGATAGATAGAAGTTGAAATATTGTTGCTATAGGAAGTGATTAGACTAAAATAAAACACATATTCATTGTATGATTTATAGTACCTTCTTGTTTCAACTTATTTAATTTGAAAAAAATGATGGTAATCCCAATTTAGCCAAATGACAATTTGCATTGTGCTTCTTATCAAATGTATATCACATTCCAAAAGAAATATTGTTTAAAATGGAATATCAAGGTAAATATTTGGATTTACATGAACAAGGCATCAATCATCTACTATAGACCAAATTTTGGATTTATGCAACTGTTATAACTGCAGAGTTTATCCATTGAGATTGTTGTATTAATCCTGTGTGCATGAGGACATGCACTTCCTTCAGTTTGGGGGAATGATGAGTGCCAAATTGACACATATTTTATGCAAGGATTATCTATTTTCTATCTGCAAAATCATGAAAGTAAATGTGTTTTAATGATTATTTTACCTTATTTATGTGATTTATCAGTTAATTTGATGAATGAGGTTAAAATGATAAATGATCATATTTTACACAAATTGTGCGAAGTTTTTGTATGTTTTTGGCAGGTAATATTACAACAAAATACAGGTCATATATTGAAGAAAGGATGAACAAATACCGAGGAGACACGTGGATGCGCGCTACGGAAGGGTGCTACGGAAGGGCACTACGAAAACCTGGAAAAATCTATGGAAGAACCTGTTTCACATAAATGCCACATAAGCTATGGCTTGGTCAAACACCACGTGGGCAGCTGAAAGAATCAAGCACGAAAGGTTTCAAATTCCACATGGGCGGTTAGAAGAATCAAATGTGGGTGACTCACCATTTATTTGGGGCATATAAGTTGTTACGTGAATATTTGTAATAAATGTATCCTTCCCTAAAAGAAAGGATAAAAGTTGTAGAAAAAGTCTAAATCAAGGGTTGTATTGTTACGTAGCTATCCCACCAAGTCAAAGTTAGTATTATGTTATAATTAGTTGCCACTTGGACCAATTAGAATATTTATTGAGTCCAAGTATTTTAGGAGATGTGTTAATTTAGCTTTATTCTTGTTAAGAACATAGTTGTTGCGTATCAAGTCCAAACCATATGGGAGAAATACGGGGAGTTATGTTCGAAATGTGAGTCACTGAGAAATAGGGGAGTTATGTTCAGAATTGTCTGAGTGACAATATATATTTGCATACGAGACCTTTGAAGGGGGATGGCGAGCTAATGGAGAAATATATGTAATCTGTGATTATTCCCGATGTAATATTCTGTATGCAATTCTGGAAGTTGGATGCGCAACCATGTACGTTTGATTTTCAATAATAAAGCAACAACAATATTTTCTTCAGGATATGGTAACTGTGTTTTATAATTATTTTATATTTTGCTTGCTTTGGTAATTTTTATTTCTTTTATTCTCTTGTAATTATGAAATAATTAAGAATTAGATTAATTAAATGAGAGTAGATTATTGAAGTTAAAGTAAAATAGAAAATAGGGGAAGGGGTTAACACTAACCTTCCGGAGGCAGGGCCCACTCCGAAAGGTTAGTCCCTAAATCTCTTCCCCCCACTAACATGGTAGATAGAATTAGATTAAAGATTAATTTACATGAAAATATAATTAGAAATTATAGTAGATAAATAATGCATTAAGTAAATCATTAGTGGATCCACATTAGAATAATTCATAAATTGCATATTTAATTTAATTTTATTTTATTTTCTGTAAACTTTAATTTCTGCAACACATGAAACCAGAAAGAGATCTGAACTAAGCTTAGTATTAATTACTATGGTACAATCTATACTGGGTTGCTACTCTTTAAATCTAACCTGGATTAACCCGGATTGACAAAATTAAATGTAAGCTACTACAACCGATCAGAGTCTCTCAGAATTCAAGATAAAGGTAGAAGAAGGAAAGAAAATTGAACAGAATATGACAAATATATTAAGAGCAAGGGAAACAAAGTGTGAAAGACTAGAAGCTGAAATTGTTTCACTAAGGCATGAAATTGAAAAGACCAAGTTATGACAAGTTATAAAGTTAGGGAAACAGAAATAGGAATCAAGCTTTCAAGAAACATAGACATCAAACAAAGATAAGCTCGTGACTCATACTCTGGAAGGAAAATATATTAGGAAAGAAGAAGGTAAAGAAGAACCATGGACGAGAGTTAATCACTAGAACAACAAAATAATCACTCAACTATATTTTCCAAGACACTCAAACATGTTACATAATCTCTTCCATGGCTATTGCTTTTCATGTAACAAATATGGTCATAAAGTTGTACATTGCACTGATTATGTGAAAAATGATGTTAGTAGAAATTCCAATTCTTTTGCACCTCTTATGAATGGTGATGTCATATGTTATAAATGCAATAATTTTGGGCACAATGCTAGATGGTGCAAAATGGTATTTCCTAAGCCAAGTAACAAGAATACAACTTCAACAATTAGGAAAGAGAAAGAAGGACATGAGAAAGTTAGATCAATATTACTACAAACAACCCTTCATGTGCAAGATAAGGGAAAACAATGGTTTCTTAATAGTGGGTGTTCTAGTCACATTATAGGAGATAAAAGTAAATTTATTGTACTCAAAGAAACAGATGGACAATCGGTAAGATTTGGTGATAATGGTTCAGAACAATTTTGTGGAAAAGGAACTATGAGTTTATATAATGGGAAAACAAAAATAGAGAATGTATTGTACGTCAAGGGATTCAGGCATAATCTACTAATTTTAAGTCAACTTTGTGACCAAGGGCATATGGTTACTTTCAATCCAAGTAGGTGTAATATTAGAAAGTCTAAAACTGAAAAACTTATTGCAAATGAAAGTAGAGCTACAAACAACCTCTACATGCTAAGTGAGATTAAAGGAGAAAAGTGTTTTCTATCATAAGAAGATGAAAGTTGGTTGTGGCATAGAATAATGGGTCATTTGAACTTTGACAACATAGTAAACATAAGCAACAAACAAGTTGTCAGAGATTTACCAAATCTAAAAAAACCACAAAACACAATTTGTTCACAATGTCAACATGAGAAGCAAACTAGAACAAGTTTCAAGTCAAAATAATTTATGTCATCTAAGCCATTGAAACTAGTGCACACTAACCTATGTGGTCCTACAAGGACAAAGAGTTTACAAGGTGAAAGTTAATTTATATTATTTATAGATGATTATTCCAGAATTATTTGGGTAGCTTTCCTAAAAGAAAAGTTAGAAGCTCTTGAGAAGTTTAAAGCTTTTAAAGAGTTAGTGGAAAATGAAATAGGTAAAATAATTAAGGGTTTAAGGTCAGACATAGGAGGATAATTTACCTCAAATGAATTTGTAGACTTTTGTGAATAACATGGTATAAAAATAGAATATTCAGTAGCAAGAACTCCTCAACAAAACGGGGTAGTTGAAAGAAAAATAGGACAATTGAGAATATGGTCAGAGCCATGTTAAATGAGGCTAAAATTTTAGATGGTTTTTAGAAATAGGTAGTACATACAACAACATATATCATAAATAGAGTTCAAGAGTAAACCATAACAAAACTCCATATGAGCTCTAGAAAGGAAGACCAAGCACTATAAAATATTTTAAAAAATTTGGGAGCAAATGTTACGTAAGACGGGAAGAGAAAAAATTGGGTAAGTTTGACTCAAGATGTGATGAGGGTATTTTTCTTGGATATTACACTAAGAGCAAGGTGCAAAGGCCTATAGATGGTATACCAAAAAGACATGTACTATTATAGAAAGTATAAATGTAACAGTTGATGAGAATATAGGATCAAGAGAACCAGTTCAAGAAATTGTATATTAGGAAGATGAAAGTTGTCAAGAAGAGTTACATGAAGAATCAAAAGAAGAAGGAGAAGAAACACAAAGAATTTTTTCTAAAACTCCATCCAGGTATGTACAAAAAAATCATACAAAGGATTTAATCATTGAGAATCTAAATGAGAGACAAACAAGGAGAATATTAATAGCTTCAAATAAGCAAGCAAATTTCTCTTTGTTAACTAAGTTTGAGCCAAAATAATTCAATGAGGCAAGTGAATATGAGTTTTGGATCAAGGCAATGAATGAGGAACTAGACTAGATAAAGAAAAGTAAGACTTGGGAACTTGTCCCATGACCAAAAAGTAAGAATATGAATGGCACTAAATGGGTAATTCAAACACAAGTTAAATGAAGATGGTCAGGTAGTCAGAAACAAAGCAAGGTTAGTATGCAAAGGTTATGCACAAGTTGAAGGAATTGACTTCGATGAGACATTTTCTCTAGTTGCACGACTTGAAGCTATAAGAATATTCTAAAATTTCTCAAGTTTCAAAAACTTCAAAGTATATCATATGGATGTTAAATTAGCCTTTCTAAATGGTGTTTTGGAAGAAGAGGTTTATATTGAGCAGTTAGAGGGATTCAGCTTAATTGATAAACCAAACTATGTATGTAAATTGAAGAAGGTACTTTATGGACTAAAAAAAACTCCTAGAACTTGGTACTCAAGATTGGATAAGTACCTTTAGGAACAAGGTTTCAGGAAAGGAATAGTGGATAGTAACTTATACATCAAAAATAAAGGAAATGACTTACTAAGTCTGGTTGTTTATGTTGATGATATCATTTTTGGAGGTAACAATGATAATGTGTCACAAATTTTCTAAGAGCCTTCAGAATAAATTTGAGATGTCTATGCTTGGTGAATTGTCCTTATTTCTTGGACTTCAGATTTCACAATCAGAGAAAGGAGTATTTCTTTCACAAACCAAGTATATAAAGTGGATTCTAAAGAAATTCAATTTAGAATATTGTAAACCAATGAGTACTCCCATGGTTACATGATGTAAGTTAAGTAAATATGATGAATCTCCTGAGGCAAATCAGAATATGTATAGATATATGATTGGTAACTTATTGTATGTCATAGCTACAAGACCAGATATCATGCAGGCAGTGGGATTAGTGGTAAGGTTTCAAGTAGTACCTAAGGAGACACATGTAGCAATAGTAAAGAGGATTCTTAGGTATCTAAAAGGGCCTATATATTTTGAGTTATGGTATACCAAAAGTGACAGTTTCACTCTCACAGCTTATACAGATGCAGATTGGGCTAGCAGCATTGATGACAGAAAAAGCACAAGTGGAGGAGCATTCTTTCTTGGAGACTATTTAGTCTCTTGGATAATACAAGTGCTATAAATATCTCAAATAATCCAGTGATAATACAAGTGCATGATCACCCTATTTCCATATTGTGTGATAATACAAGTGCATGATCACCCTATTCCCATATTGTGTGATAATACAAGTGCATGATCACCATATTCCCATATTGTGTGATAATACAAGTGCTATAAATATCTCAAATAATCCAGTGATGCACTCCAAGGCAAAGCACATTTCGATCAAATATCATTTTCTGAGAGAGCAGGTGATAGATAAGCAAGTCAGGTTGGAACATGTTACTACAAAAGGAGCATATTGTGGATATTTTTACCAAGCCACTTTCGAAAGAGACTTTTGAGTATCTTCAAGGAAATTTGGGAATAGTTCTACTCCCACCCCAAAATTAACCACCTCAAATAAAGGAGGTGGGGGAGGGGCTAAGCTAAGAGTCTTATATTTAGCCTCAAGCCCCAAAGGGTGGCCCTTTGCCATTGATGTCAAAGGGGAAGAGATTTGAGTTAGGGGCAGAGCATTCAGTCAGGAGGAGCAGTTTCTCAAGGGGAGCAGTTTTAGAAAAAGGGAGAAAGAATGGTTACAAAAAAAGGGTTGCCATCAATGACAAAGGGGGAAATTATTGGAAATTTTGAGTTAATTGTGTTGTCATTGATGTCAAGAGTCAGTGTCAGTGATCAGTGTAGGAATTTGCAAAAGAAGGGTTAAAATATTTATATTTTAAGCCCAAGAGATTTGGGTTAAGAGCTTCGCATGATTTATCAAAAGGATGGTTAAATACCCTAAAGGAAAGGCCTAAATCAAATAATATTATAATATTTATTGTTATAATATTAAATGAAGTCAGAAAAGGTCTAAGGGTGAAAGAGAAAAATACCTAGCCCCTATGGAAATAATATTATAATATTTTTATTATAATATTAAAGGTTAAAATTAAAGCCTAAGGTAATTTATAAATTATTTATAATATTTATATTATAAATTAATTTATAAAATGATATTATTTAAACCCTAAAGTTAGGGTGGGTGTAAATTTATTTTTAAATTATTCTCCTCCCCGTCGACGTTCAATGAGATTGGCATATGGTATAAATACCATATGTTTTGCCAACCAACCAAAAGTTTAAGTCTCCAATTAATGCATATGTGAAAAAGCGCAAAAATCTAAGTGCAAATTTTGTGAGCATACGAAGGGATTTTAATTTTAAAAGGTGCAGTGAAAAATGTAACGAATAAATTGTTTGAGACATAGAGGTCGGTTACCAACCGACTGGTTGGTCTAGAGGTAAGTGGCTGGTGGTTAAGTCATTGGGAGAGTGGAGGTTCTGCATTCGAGTCTTGGTGAGGGTAGTTTTTTTTTGTTTTACTTTTGGTGTCGGATCAAAGGTGCTAAGTGCACGAGGCACTTTTTCCTCCCAAGTGAGTGCCTAGCTCACCAGTCAGGCCATGGCTAGGGCGCTGGCATAAATGCGACCTGGGATTGAATCCCACTGAGGAGCACGCAAGGTAATGTAAATTTATTATTTTATTTATAAAGCGTGTGGTCTAAGGTTGCATTGTGAGCGCTATTTGAAGAGCATGGCCTAAGATGGCATTGTGAGCGCTATTTGAGCACGTGGTCTAATCTGTTAGGTTGGCGCCTAGGGAGTTAAAAGGAGGGTAAGGTAAAATTAATTTTTACCTTAGTTAAAAGGTGGTAAATGGTATAATTGTGATTTAAAAGTAAATTGCATTATTTTTTATTTGTAATGTCAATTATTTTTGGAAATGCAATTTTTGAGTAGGGAGACATAAGTAAGAATTTTGGATTAATTTATGCATTAGTGGAACTGTGTGATTGGAATCTTTGTTTGAAAATTTTGGAGACTATAAGGTGTACTTAAGACTTGATAATTTTTGTATGGTGAATAATGAGGAAAATTATGTGGTGAAATTTTGAGTTAAGCTATTTCAATCTAACCTTGAAATTGAAAAAAAAAGTGATTGTAATTGAGACAGATTGTGAAGACATTTCTCCATCAAATAAAAGGTATGGGCACATATTTCTAGTGACTGAAATATAGTTGGATTGAATGTTGTGAAATGCAAAGTTGGAGTGAAAAGGTTTATTTTATAAGCATTGTTGGAAATGTTTGAGTGAGTTTTCATATGCATGATTGGTGAATGTTTGTGAGGACAATTGAGTGTAAAATTGAAAACTATCTTGAACTAGGGTTTGTGAAAGATCATGAGTATCATTGTTATGTGATTTTGGAATCATCTTGAGTTAATATTTTAGTTCCATGGTGTGAGTTATTGGAAGTATAGTGAAACACTTGGTTAGAGTTTACAAGCAAGTTGTGTTTCATTGAGTGAATGGTTGAATAAATTTGAATGAGCTTTATTGATTGAAAGTTATGTAGTGATAGTTCAAGTTCTGTGAAAAAAAATATTTTTATTCTAAATTGATTTGAAAGAGAGTTTGGAAGTGATTGAGTGTTTTTGTGTGAGGGTGAAACATATTGAGTCTCTAACCATTATCTATATGTTTATGTAGTTAAACAATATTTTGAGTGAAAATTGTTTGTGTGATTGATGAGGTTTTTGTAAAATATTAAGTTGAGTTTTTTGAAATTGTTAATGAGATTTTTGTGAAAGTTTAAGGACAGACTAAATGCAGGTCTTTGTGAATATTTGAGAGCAGATTTGATTCATTTTTTCAAGCCTTGTGTTAATACTTGAGGATAGATTTGAGGATAGAGTTAGGTATAGATTTGTAAGTAGATTTGTGCCCAAGCAGAGAGATATTTATGAGCATATTTGTGCAGGGTGGAGGACAGTGTTCAGTACAGATCTGATATAGAGATAGAGTAAATTTTAGAGCAAAATTTTGAGGTGACAAAGCAAAGGATAGTAGTATCCAGTGGATAGAGATCCATTATCCAAGGTAGTTAGGACAAAGTTTTCTAAGTGAGGACAGAGGTCTTCAGTGGAGAGATATCCACAAGCTAATACAGTGGAGGCAGTACCCTTTGGAGATCCACAAGAGAGTCTTCTAGAGGATCACCAACCATAACAGGGGAGGAGTTCTCCTGTGGATAGAGATCCACAAACCAGCAAAAGGAAAAGAGTTCTCTTGTGGATAGAGGTCCATAAAATTGATTAGGGGATTGGTGTCTCATTTGGATAGAGGTCCATAAAAATTGTAATAGGAAAGGATTCCCAATAAATTTGTTGAGAAAATTTTAGTGAAATATTTTCTTCATGGAGTAGCCCACATTGGGTGAACCACATTAAATCATGTCTCTCATGTGTGTGATGCTTTGTGTAATGTTTACTACTTTAATACTACTAATGTTATCATATGGTTTGAAAAGAAAAATATTTTATCTTATACTGTTCACCCCCTCTTCTCAGTATAATCACATATTTTTTAGATGGATCCCTCTTCATCTAGTTGTAGTAAAATAAATTGAACCTATACCTAATTTCCCATGACCTTATTGAGAGAGCAGATATGAAATATAGGATGGAGCTTTGATGTAGTTGGGAGGGCTAATTTGTAGGTCATTGCACCAATCCACTGTAAGACCTAGTAAGGTCCATAGTTTTTGGCATCCTTAAAGTTGGAGTGAGAATTTTTTAGATGACTATAGGTAAAGAAAAACCAAATATCCTACTTCAAATTTATGCTTTGAATAGTGATAATCAGCTTGTTGGTGCATACATTTCTAGGCCAATTCTAGATTCATCTTTAGTTGATGGAGGATTGTGGCATGTTGGTTGAGTGTAGTGGCAATAGCATGAACTTTGGAGCTTCTTGAAATGTAGGAGAAGTGTCAAAACCAAAAATGAGCATAATTCATGAGATGATCCACTACCACCAAAAGAATTTTTTTTCCTCCTTACTTAGCTAACCCTTCAATAAATTCCATGGAAATATTTTTCCATACTTGTTCTAGAATGGGCAAGGGCTAAAGAGTTCTAGGGGAATCCATTTTTTCTCCTTTCATTCACTAGCATATGTCACATTCTACAATAAAAATTTTAATATCCTTCTTTATTTACTTCTATAAGTATGCGTAATCCTTTCATAAGTCTTGAGGAAGCTAAAATTACCTGTACTAGGTGAGGTAGGTATTTCCATAAATATGATTTCCTATAGTTGAGAAGTTTGGGGAAGAACAATGTGGTAAAGGTATCTCAAATCTTGTCCATCCCAAGTATATCATGAACATGAGGTAGGCTCTATTGAAGTGTGGAAATCAAATTTTATAATATAGAATCCTTGATCACGTCCTTTCTAAGAGAATTAATTCAATGACGTATGGTCAAAGGGATAGCACATAAAATACTTTGATCCTCAAATTGTTGAGAGAGGGCATCAACCACAATTTTCTCCTTTCATTTTTATATATAATCTCATAGTCATTGCCCATTAAATTAGATATCAACTTTTGTTGTTTGGGGGTGGCAACCTATTGCTCCAAGAAGTATTTGAAACTTTGGTGGTATTTTTTGATGGAAAAATGACACCCAATGAGATAGGGTTTCTAGTGATCAACTACATGTAAAATAGCGAGTATCTTCTTTGCATAAGTAGATTTGCCCAGATTTTAGCCTAAAAGTGCTTTACTAGTGAAGGCCAATGGTTGTACCTCATACATCAACATAGCTCCTATGACATTGCCCAAAGCATCACTTTCAATTACAAAGTATTTTGAAAAATCAAACATGGCTAACACTATAGTGGTTGTCATGGATTTTTTTTAGGTCAAAGAAAGCCTTCTTAGTTTGGCCTAACCAAGTAAAAGAATTCTTTTTCAGCATGGTCATTAAAGGAGAAACAATTTTAGGTAGGAGGTTCTGGCCCATTCGTCAAAGCACTCCCTTTGGAGGATGGATACCATAGTTTGAATCCCTCAAGCCTTGTAAAACTAAAGGGTGTATCACACTAGTGTATCCAACTATGTTAAAAAGTTTACCCAATACAAATAGAGACTATAGTGGTATCAAGGTGTAGGATTCGAACCCATAATGATGAGATGATAAAATATAATGAGTTACCAGTTCCTCTAGTATACACAAAAAAAGGAGCAACGATTTTTCCATAGTTTTGGATAAATTTGTGGTAATGCCCTGTGAGTCCAAAAAACCTAAAAGTCCCATAAAAGTGTGAGGCTTTGACCAATCTTGAACAACTTGAATCTTATTAGGATCAGATTTTAACTCCAAATACTCTACTTCTATCAACCCAAAATAACTCTTAGACCTCTTAGCATAAAGTTGATTCTGAGACAAAAGCTGCAAAGTTTGATCCAAATGGATGAGGTGCTCCTCCCAAGTGTGACTATAAACCAAAATTTCATCAAAGAAAACTATAATGAATTTACAAATGAATGGATAGAAGATGTTATTCATAAGGCTCTAAAATATGGAAGGTGCATTAATTAAGCTAAATGGCATAACCAAGAATTCATGCTGACCCTTGTGAGTTTCAAATGTTGTTTTGGAAATATCCTCCTCCTTGAGCCTTATCTGATGACAACTCGAGTGAATATCTAACTTGGAGAAAAACATAGCACCATGTAGCTCATCCAACAATTCATCAAGCACTAGAATAGAAATGTATTCTTAATATTGAGCTTATTCAGCTCACAAAAATCTATACACAAATTCTAGGATCCATAATTCTTTCGAACCAATAGGACTAGAGAAGAATAAGGATTGTTACTAGGTCGAATGACTCCTTGTAATAATTCTTGTACCAATTTCTTAATTTTTGACTTAAGTGCATAGGGATACTGGTAAGGTCTAATGTTAGATGACACACTAGTAGGCACCAATTATATTGCATGATCATGGGAACAACATGGTAGTAATTATATCACTTCTGCAAAAACTACATCATGCTTAGTTAGAATGAGTTGCAAATATTTTGGGAGTTTATCCTTTGCTAAAGTTTGCAATTGAATTACAAATATCTTAGCTACGACCCCATGGGAAGGTTTTTTTAATAACTTCTCCATATAAGTTAAATTTATAATCTAGGGATATCCTATTGATGAACCACAAAGAGTGTAGGACCTACCATTCTATGAAAATTACATCCATAAATATGCAAAGTTTTAGGCTATGGTTCCCAAAGTACTTAGTCATTAAGCTCCTAGCACCACATTACATCCTCCTAGTTGAAGAGCAAGTATATCAATTTTGAGTTCATAAACCCCCTATCTTTAGCTTAATTATGATATTTACCTTTACAAGGTAATATTTTACCATTTACCACCATAACCTCAAAGGATTTGTAAGCATGTACGTAATAGTTGTCTTGCTTGGTGACTCGAGGATCAATAAAGTTGTGCATGCTTCCTGAATCAATGAGAATTTTAAGACATACTTTGTAAAATTCTACTATATTCATCATATAAGGGGTAATAATTCTTGCAAGGACATAGACAAAAGTTTTTTGTTGTGGTTCTTCTTGTGTTTCACCCTCATCCTAAAGTGGTTTCTTTGATGGTTCCACTTCATCATCAATTTGTTCATTGCATACAAACTCCTCTACATCAGTAAAAATAACTTCTTTTGGATGTATTTGTGCCCTAGTGAATACTTCTCATCACAATTATAACATAAGCCTTGTGCATGTTGGGCATCCATATCTTTTGTAGTCAAACACTTCTAAGGGGTAGATTTATTCCCAGTATTGGGTATGAACTTGGAAGGAGATATGGGTTTGGCCTGTGTAAATTTAGGTGGTTTCCTTTGATCCAAAATAAATTATTTGGCTAGTCTTTCCAATCCTATGACCTACATGATAGATTGTGGTTTGAACATTTTGACCTTAGCCTTGATATCATCTTTCAATCCACTGATAAAACAACTCTAAAAAATCCTTCATTCAACCCCTTGGTCCTATTAGCCAATTTTCTCAAATTGGGTCTAATAGTCACAAACCATAGAGGTTTTTTTTAGTTTGGTTAATGCTCCTGTAAAGTCCTCATATTCACTAGGGCCAAAATGAGTGAGTAATTGTGACTCAAAATATTTCCAAGAAGGGTCAAGAGTTGTGTTTTGTAACCATTGATACCACTGTAAAGCTTCAAATTCAAAGTTGAAATATGTCATAGTGACCCACAAATATTTAGGGACATTATGAAGTTTAACTGATCTAGTCAATATAACCACCCATCGATGCCCTTTCCATTGAACTTAGGAAAGTCTAATTTAGGCATATTTGTGTTAAAATAGAACGATAGCCTTCCTTCTTATTGTTGAAATTATGTTGAATATTTTCCATGTTATTTAGGAGGGGTTAACTCTAAAAGGACTTTACACTCTATAAACATTTCCTCATTGGGGTTCGAGGTTGGACCAGGCCTCAAGTGGGGGTAAGGGAGCAGCAAACCATGTTTGGGGGTTCGAGGATGTTAGCCCTTGAGGAAATTGTTTTGCATTTTTAAGCTATTTTTAGACCCATATCAGTGTTTTTGAGTTAATGTAATGTTGGCTCATGGTTTTGTACCCATGGTATTGTAAAATCCCTTCTTGTGTTGTTGCTATATTAAGTAGCACTTGCATGATGGTTTCATAATGAATTTACAAGAAATGTAATCACAAGTGAAAAGTGATCGAAAGAATAGTATTATATTGAAGATGGTCAAGTTTATACAATATGGTTGTCTCCCCTAGGAGGCCCTCCATCCTAAACTAATAATAGATCTGTTAGCGTACTGTTTAGCATACTTTGGCTGTATTTATTATTTAGCCTATGTTGTTGCACTGTTACAACGTAACAGTTCAGTTACGCCGGATGTGCTATTCCCGGCTATGTAATTCATTATTTAAACTTGCTGCTGAGAATAATATTTAGTTCGTTGAATTTAACATGGTACCAGAGCCAAAGTAGAGGGAGGAGGCGGAAGACGGTATATGCGTGCGGATTGTTTTTAATTTTTTTTCCGTGACGTCGCGTGAAAGCAGCCGAGGGGGAACGTAGGATTTAAAAAAAAAAAAAAACGTGCAGGCTCCTGTAGAACGCGCGAATCGTCCTTGCACAGACGACTACCGCGGAGGGGACGTGACGCGGAGGGCTGACGCATGCAGAGCTCCGTGCGTTGGAGGGCCGACGCGATGAGCAGGGAGTGCAACTCCCCTGCGCTGCTCTGCGTGGACTGTCGCGCCACCGTCCGTGACAAAGCGCGGATGCGCGGGCCGACGCGACGAGCAGGGAGCGCAACCCCCCTGCGCCGCTCCGCGTGGACTATCGCGCCACGTCCGCGACAGAGCGCGGAAGCGCGACGGCAGGAGATGGATAGGAGGGAGCGCACTCCCCCCCTCCCTGACCCCCCCGAGAATTTAAAATTCCCGCCCTCTCGCCCCGAACATGTTGGGGCGCGGGTATAAACCCCCCCCTTGCGCAGCACGAATCGCGCGCCCTTCCCCCCCTCCCGGTTCGAATTTTTTTTTCGAAATAAAAAAAAAAAAAAAAAAAAAAAACAGAGCCGTCGAATTTCAAAAAAAAAAGCAGCGTGGAATTTCGACGCAGCCCCCCTCAGGTGAATTTTTTTTTCGAAAAAAAAAAAAAAAACAGTACGCGCCGCGAAGCAGTAACCACACAAGCCGAGGCCGCTGCAGAGGAGGAGGCTGAAGGCGAGGTTGAAAGAGGAGCAGGTCCATTGATCCCTCCGGATCAGCCCGCTAGCTCACTTGGCAGTGAGCTGTGCGGTAAGGCTCAGGGAGCCTACAGGTCGGGGGTTCAAATCCCGCCGACTCCCCCCAAGGTATAATTTTTTTTTCAAAGTCATTTTTTAATTATTATTTTTTTTATTAAAATTTTTAATTTTAATTTTTTTTTAATATAGTTTTTTTAACTTTATAAATTAAAATTTTAATTTTAATTTATTTTTTAAAGTTTTAAAACTATATAAATTAAAATTATTTATTTTAATTTTAAATATATAATAATTATTAAAAATGCTTTGTTAAAGAATTTTTTTGAAGGGGGGATATTTTTTCAAAAAATCAAAGGGGGATTGTGAGTAATTTTTTGAAAAATTGCAATTTGGCATTGTAAAAGGTGCATTTTCGGCTGTGACCGACACCTTGTGGGTTATTCTTGTGGGCATTTTTTTTATGTTGTATGTTGCATATTTCATTTTTGCACTATAACATTAAAAACTTAAAATCAAAACACTCCCTAAGTCCCCGGAATAATTAAAACCCATCTGTGCAATTTATTGCACTACAGCGTTCGGTATTTGTGATACCTCTGGCCAGCACTTACAGGTAAAGCTATCGTGATTTGGCTATTGTATCCGCCGCCTAATATAGCTGCTACAACGACGTCTGAGCTTGTTCTCTATAAATCGTCGGGGAGGAATAAGTACGCCATTTTTGCATTTTTTACTCCATCCACTACCCTTTATCGCACTTGTGTTTAGGCATAAATCCTGACGAAGTATTCTTCATAGTGTTTAGGGGAAGTTACGCCCCACACATGAGAAGAATCTTCTATGGTAGGTGCCATCAACAAGGCGATTCCCTTTCAATACCGCTTATGTTCCACGTATCGTATGATCTCTAAAACTCACCTATAGTCTCCCTCACGTAAGGGCGGGTGATTTTTTATTGATCTTTCTAAATACCTATAGTTTCCCTCACGTAAGGGCGGGTATTTTGTACAATATATTGGCCTAGCAAAAGGTATATCGAAAGGGGGACCAATTGGTGATATAAGGAACCTTCACTATGGCCGTTGTTGCAAAGTTGATGACTGATCCGCATCAGTTATTGAAAGGTCCAAATTATACACCATGGAAACATAAGATGAATGCTATTCTCCAAATGGAATATTTGTGGGATATTGTTACTGGAGTAGCAACTAGGCCTTCACCAACAGCGAGGATCCACGAGTCCTTCAAAGAAATCGGATAGCTTTTGACAAGAAAGACAGGTAGAGCAAAGGTGCTCATTTTGTTTGTCTTGTTTCAGATGAAGTGCAACCTCATATAGCTGACACAGCAAGTGGTAAAGAGGCATGGGATGCCCTTCAAACCATCTATGAGGGAAAGAATGAATCCACCATTATTCATCTTCAACAACAACTTCATAACCTAAGTTTGAGACAGGGTGAAACAGTTGAACTCTTTCTGTGCAGAGTGTCTGAGTTGAAAGAGAAATTGAGTTCTTTGGGAGATATTGTGGACGAAAAGCTTCTCATTTCACTTGTGATGAGAGCTTTACCTTCTTCATTTGATATGTTGATAACCTCCATCCAAGTGTCTCAACGACAAATTACCTACATCGAGTTGGTCAATCTGCTTCAACAACAGGAGGCACGTCAACTTCACAAGGATGATTCTTCCAATACAGCCCTATACACCAACAGGCAGGGTTCTAGGAAGAAAGGTAATGGGCAAAAAGGAGGCAACTTTCGAGAAAGGAGGAAATTTTCAACAAGATACGAAGGGAAAAGGCAAACAACCTCAACGGAAGAAGAGGTGGTGCAAGATCCGTGAGAAAGACAACCATGACACCAACGAGTGTTGGCACAAGAACAAGCGAAAGGCCAAAACAAACCACAAAATAAAAACAAGCAACCCCATGTGAATGTTGCTATTGAAGAATCCGACTCGGATTCGAATGGGCACACAAGGTGCTCATGACTACCACAGATTCCACACAAAGGGATCCTGTCTGGTATGTCGATTCTGGAGCTAGCAAACATATGACTGGCGACAGATCGTGGTTTGAATCATTTGTGGCCAAAGAGGGCAAACCTGTCACCATTGCTGATGATAAAACCTACAAGGTTCAGGGAGAGGGTACATTTTCAGTCACTCTTCTTGATGGCAAGTGTCAGATCGACAAAGTCCTCTATGTTCCGGGATTGGCTAACAATTTGTTGTCAGTCACACAAATCTTGGATAGAAATATGGTTGTCAACTTTCGTGTTGAGAATGGCAAGAAGTGTTGTACAATTACCAGGAAGGGTAAGTTGATTGCAACAGCTTCATATAAGCACGGCTTATTTGCACTAGATGCTATCTCTACTCCACATGTTGCCATGATTGTCTCTACCAAGGAGGCAACTTCCCTATGGCACAAGAGATATGGGCATCTTAGTTCTGGCTACTTACTTGAGCTCAACAAGTATGAGATGGTAAAGGGTCTTCCTTCCCTTTCTACCACATTGCCAGTGTGCTCGACCGCTAGCGGGAAAGCGACATAGAGTACCATTTGAGAAGAGCTCAACAAGAGCACGAAAACCTCTCGGAGTTAATTCATACCGATCCGTGCGGTCCTTTCACACCCAACAGTTGTGGAGGGAAGAGGTACTTTCAGTTATTCATAGATGACTACTCACGAAAGATGTGGGTTTTCTTTCTCCAACTGAAATTTGAAGCTTTCGCATTCTTCCAGCAATTCAAGAAATCCGTTGAGAAGGAGTCAGGATCTTCTATTAAAACTCTCCGCTCAGATCGAGGGGGAGAATTTACCTCTAATGAATTTTTTGCATTCCTAGATAAGCATGGGATCAAGAGACAGTTAACAACTGCCTATACTCCTCAGCAAAATGGAGTTGCTGAGAGAAGGAACCGTTATATCATGGAAATGGTTCATTGTATTCTCACAGGTGCTACTCTTGGGCAACAATATTGGGCAGAAGCTGTCACCACTACAGTGTATCTGTTGAATAGGGCACCCATAAAGGCCCTAAAAGGAATGACTCCACAGGAAGCGTGGAGTGGTAGAAAACCCTCCATATCTCATCTACGTATTTTTGGATGTCAAGCTTTCATGCACATACCAAAAGAGAAAAGGAAGAAGCTAGATGAGAAAACACTGAAATGTATTTTTCTTGGTTATTCTGAGCACTCTAAAGGATATCGGTTGATAGATCCTTTGACCAAGAAAATTCATATCAGCAGAGATGTTGTCTTTGATGAAGCTTTCACATCACAGAGCACATCTAAAGTACACCAAGATATTGTGGAAACTAAGGAAGATAAGATTCCTTCGTCAACACAGACAGGAGGTCCTTCTACATCTTCTTCATCACCACCGAAGAAGAATCCTAAATGGTGTACAAATACAATCAGAGATGCAAATTTATCCACTCCTCCCAATTTGAATTTGGATAGACCTCGTACACGCAGTATGGCTCAAAAGGAAAGAGAAGCCAGAGAAACGGGTGAGGTTGATGATCTTTGTCAATCTTTTGAGGAACTTTCACGTGACTCCAAGTACGAAGTAGAGGATATGGATATTGATGATGACCGGGCGTTCATGTCTACCATAGATAGTCTTGAACCTGCATCAGTGCAAGATGCTCTCAGTGAGCCTCAGTGGAAGGCCGCTATGGATACAGAGTATGAGTCTTTGATGAAGAATAAAACTTGGAAGCTTGTTGATTTGCCGCATGGAAAGAAGCCCATTGGCTGCAAATGGGTATATAAAGTCAAGTACAAAGCAGATGGAACAATTGATAAGCATAAGGCCCGTCTTGTTGCAAAGGGCTATGCTCAAAAAGAAGGCATTGACTACGAGGAAACTTTTGCACCTACTTGCTCGGATGACCACAATTCGAGTTATGTGTGCTATGGCAGCACAATATGGGTGGAAAGTTCACCAGATGGATGTCAAAAGTGCATTTCTAAATGGTGATCTCCAAGAAGAAGTCTATATGACTCAGCTCGAAGGATTTGAAGTGGAAGGCCAAGAGCGAGAAAGTTTGCAAGTTGGTCAAATCCTTGTATGGTCTGAAACAAGCTCCTCGAGCTTGGTATATAAAAATGGACAATCACCTTATGCAGCATGGATTTAAGAGATGTCCGTCAGATGCAAACCTCTATTTCAAGAAACAAGGTTCTGAGATAGTGTTGCTTGTACTCTATGTGGATGATCTGCTCATTACAGGGAGTTCAGAAACAATGATCTCTACTGTCAAAAGAAACTTGTGCAAATATTTTGAGATGACAGATCTTGGACTTCTCCATTACTGTCTTGGTCCTGGAATTCAGCCGGAAGGAGCACTCCATCAAAGTGTCTCGGAAAAAGTATGCCAAGACATTCTTTGGATAAATATCGCATGACTGACTGCAAGCCAATGGCAACTCCAATGGAGAATGGACTTCAGTTATCGCGATATGATGATTCACCTCAGGTAGATGGTACTCTCTATCTACAGTTGATTGGGAGTCTCATATATCTGACTAATACTAGGCCAAATCTCGTATTTGCTTGTCAACTATCTTTCGAGGTTCATGCAGGAGCCTAAGACTACTCATTGGAAAGCAGCAAAATGTGTTCTTCACTATGTCCGTGGTACTATGGAATATGGCCTAGAATACAAGAGGAACAACAAATTCTTCTTTCAAGGATACATGGACTTCGACTATGCCGGATCATTTGATGATCGCAAGTCAACTTCTGGATACATTTTTCATCTGGGATCCGATCCTGTCTCTTGGCACAGCAAGAAGCAACATGTGGTTGCTATTTCATCAATAGATGCAGAGTATCGCGCCGCACGTGAAGCTGTGTGCGAAGTGATATGGTTACGTCGCATTCTGACAAGTATGGGCCATCCATCAAAATCTCCAATACACTTGTTTTGTGACAATCAGGGTTTTCTGAACCTCGTCAAGAATCCAATCCATCATGAAAGAACAAAGCACATTGACACACAATGTCATTTCATTCGAGATGAAGTTCCAAAGCACCGAATTCAGCTTCGACACATTCCCACCGATGCTCAAGTTGCAGACATTTTCACTAAGGCACTTGGACGTGTCAAATTTGAATTGTTTCGCAGCTCACTTTGTATTGCAAAATAATGTAAGGGGATGTTAGTAGTCTAGTATAGCTATTAGTTATTACATTACCCAAATAATGTAATAAAGGGGGATGTTAGTGTACTTTTTAGCATACTTTGGATGTATTTATTATTTAGCCTATGTTGTTGCATTGTTACAACGTAACAGTTCAGTTACGCCGGATGTGCTATTCCCGGCTATGTAATTCATTATTTAAACTTGTTGCTGAGAATAATATTTAGTTCGTTGAATTTAACAAGATCAACCCGTGGTCGTAAATAATATTCTCTACAAAATTAAGGATGACCTAATTTGCAAGTTCATCGATATAAGATCACCTTTAGGATTTATGTCCTCTTGGATCCAAAAACATTGGGATCCCCTTGGGGATACCTCAATCTCTCTTAAAAGCAATGGCTATTATATTGTGATTTTTTTCTCAAGAAGATAGAGATAAAACCTTTGAGTTAAGGAGGAGAACATATGGTTTTGTGAGCCTTTTTGTCTAGCCATGGAAGTTGGTATTTGACCCTTGGATAGAGCCCTTTGTGGTGGTTGTTTGGGTTCTTCTTTATGCACTGCCCATGGAATACTAGTGTGAACTAATTTTTGAGAAATTGTGCAACTTCTTAGGGCATTATTTAGGATTTACCAGGGATACGATGAGGGGATATTATATTGTTTATGCTTGTATTTGTATGGAGATGGATCTCAGCTAACCTCTCCCAGCTAAAATAGAAATTAACATGGGGGAGTTATCATGGATTTAGCAAGTGGACTATGAGATAATCCTATTCTAGTACAGGATGTGCCACAAGCATGGTCATCTAGATCATTTCTATCTGGAAAGCATCATGAATACCCCCATCGTTTCAAAGCAAACCATCAAAAATAGCAAGTTTCCTGAGAATAAAGAAGAGGATCAGGCTCAAATGTTAATTCCCTTGAGGAGGATTTTGAAGCTCTAAGGAAGAAAGAAGAAGAAAACGAGCAAGACAACACACTCCAACAAGTCGAGAGAGAAATTTCAACAAGTATGAAATTCTTAACTCTCTACTAGATATGGAGGAGGAGACCACCATAATGGATGAACCTCATAAGGATAACCTTCCCCTCATAAGGGTTGAGAAAATTGCGCATCATGTTTCTTTAAATTCATAGTTAGGGACTAATTACTTAGAGTTGATAGATTTAGGGAACCAAACCCTTGTAATGATTATGGTGGATAGTTATATTCAATGAAAGATAAGGATAGAGGGAAACCTGACCTTGGGATGTAGCAAGTGGAGAAAAGGCTAAAATAATCTCAAGCCAAGAGTGTAGGAAGAAAATTGAACCAAGAAAAGCTGGCTAATGAGGGAGATGAATTAGTCATCCAGAGAAAGGTCAAGTAGATTGACACTTATTGGAATCCAGGTTCTCAATGATTGTCCAATCTTGGAATATAAGAGGTTTAAACAACAAACCTCATCAAATTGTGGTTCAAATTTTAATTAAAAATAAACATTCTAACTTTATTCTCCTTCAAGAGACTAAACATTCCATTTAGAAGATGGATATCAATGTTAAGAAATTTTGGAGATAGGCTGAGCACATGGTAGTTGGATCCCAAGGGGCTTCAAGAGGAGTGATAAAAGTCAAGAATGCTTACATTCTATTGGGATGGTCCCTAGGTCCAAGTTTTATCTAGTAGCACATTTGGCTAGAAAGAAATTCTAGAATGTTTAGAAAGGAGTTTAGTCCAATGGAGCTAGTTTGGCATAAAATTGTTACCAAGGTTTCTAAAACTCTCAGAGCTCACCTTAGGGACAAGAAAATATAAGATAATGAGGGAATTCCCAAGTCATAGAAATTGGGACCATGGAAGCCCCCTCCCCCAGGTTGGGAAAAGATTAATTCTGATGGTGCAACTAAGGATAACCTGGGGGATGTGGACATTGGTTTTCTTAGAAGAGATTTCAAGAGGAAGATTCTTCATTGGGAGTTGAGGGTCTTGGAAGGGTTACTAACAATAAAGCTAAAGGGATGGCTATCAGACAAGGTTCTTCAATGCTTGGGAGAATGGGGTTAGAATTATCATAGTTGAGTTCGATTGATAAATTATGGTGGGGCTTTTGGATGTTATTAGAAATTTTAGACCAAAGGCTTGGAGGATAAGAAACATTATGAGCCAAATTAAGTCTATATAACAATAGTTCAATGATGTTATCCCAATCTATGTTGACAGTTAAAATAATGCAGCGATTGACTTTTTGACTAAACATGGTATTGAAAGTCTAGTTGGATACATGTTGAATTCTAATAAATATAGGGACACTTTTGAATGGCTGGAGGTGAACCAAATGATGTTGATTTTAACCAACAAAGACTTAAATAAGGATGAGGATAGGTCTAAAGTCCATTGAACCTTGTGGATCAATGGAGGATGAGAAGTTTTTGGTTGGTTTTTTTATTGTTGCATCACGCTTTGGCCCCTTTTGGGACAACACTGGAAAGATTTGCAGGATTGTTAAACTAACTAGGTTACTTAGGATCAGTATAAACCAGAAATAGGATTAAACTAAGAGTCTCTGATCTTTAGATGATACTCAATTTTTTGTTATTTTTGGAAATGTTAATCCAATTTTTATTTGAAATTTAGGATTTTCCAAAAATGACAAACCCATAAATGTAATTTGATTTTTTGACCTTTTCCAAAAAAACAAATCAAAGAACAATTGTGGTCTCTTTCATTTACGTTAACCTAATATCCCTACTACTTTTAAGTAACAAGAATATTTTGTGTGGATGAAATTCATTTCATTGGGTCTATAGGAGATACAATATTTGATAACATGAAAGTTTGCAAAACTTTGCCATAGCATGGTACATATGATAACACAACACATAGGGAGACAAAAATGTGTATTAATATAAAATATTAAGGTATATTATATTTTAACATAATAGTTTTATCAACATAATAAAAATATATTATATTTGTATTATTTCATCTCTATGAACTTAATATTGTCATATTTTTATATTTTACAATAAAATATTTTATATATTTATGTAATATTATTTGTATAGTTTTTGTTGTTTTTCATTTTTTTTTTTTTTTTTTTTTTTTTATATATAAATTAATCAAAATCTCTATCATTTTATTTTTGTGGATAAACCTTAAAACTTACCACTATAACCACTTATCCCACTCATCCCACTCACTAAACATTTAGTCTACTAAAAAAACCAAAAAAAAAACTGAAGATTGGAAACCTGCTAAAGTTTGAGTGCTGGAATTGCTTTCTTAAAGTTTTAGGGGGTTGATATTGACACTGTCTAATGCGAGAAGAAAGACAGTTGCCTCTGCCACTGCTCCTATCGCCACCCTTTCCTTTTCCCATTTGGGTTTACATGAACATGGGTAGCCCTCCCCTTCCAACTCCATGTCTCCCCCGCCTTCCATTTAAGGCAGTATTAGTATTATTATTGTTGATCTCATATCCTTTCCTTATCCTTTCCCTGCACTCACAGACAGCCCAGACAGCCAACAGCTGTCACTACCACTACCTCTACACAGGAAGGTACAGGTATCACTACCTCTACACAGGTAGGTGTAGGTATCATATACCTGCATCTGCATCTTCCTATGTATCTTCATCTGCATCTTCCTGTGGATCTTCATATGGAAAGAAGTTGAACAAGCATTTTGTGCTTAGAAGAGAAAGTAAAGGCAAGAGCATAACTCGTGTAAAAAGGAAATTGAAATCCGTCTGCGAACAAGCTATTGCTTGTGGAGTGCTATATGTCCATAGTGTTGTGCGAGAAGAAAGAAAGTTGTCTCTGCCACTCCCTTCTTTGATGGACAGCAAAATACTCGACTAGCGCACCTAGAGCTGATCGAGATCGCCCGGGAGATTCCAGAAGAAGAATGTGCAAAGTTGTCCCTTGCCTCCAAAACTGTGGCATCGTCCACGGCAGACATAACCATGTGGATACAGTGTGAGGCAATTGAGTGCAAGCGGCAACTTTGCATATTCTTTGGCAATCTGCCGGGCGATCAAGATATTGGAAGATGGAGGTGGTAGTGAGAGCTCTCAGCAGTGTGAGGATGCAGTACATAAGATTAATAGTTTGTTGAAATTCTTAGAACAGTTCCTACATAGATATTCTTGTGGTCAAATCATAAATTTATTCTCTTGATGCCGTTAAATTTGGTTTATGTTACCCGGGATAAGGTTAGTAGTTGCTTATCTTATGTTTTTTTTCCATGCTTCTATGCTGTGGGGCTAGTGATTAGTACAATTTTTTTTTTTTAATTAGCAGGAATGTGTTCTTATTTATTATAGGTTTCTGGTTTACCCTCCCCAATTTTTTTTTTTACCCTCCCCATATTTCAAAGGGCTCGGGCTCTTGATCTGACTGAATCTCCAATCGTTGATTCGTTCAGAGCGATGGAAAGAACCGGGACAGGAATACCAGGAACTCATGGAAAGAGATAGAGGGCGTTCGGGTTTACCCTCCCCAGTTTTTTTTTTTTACCCTCCCCATATTTCAAAGGGCTCGGGCTTTTGATCTGACTGAATCTCTATTCATTGATTCGTTCAGAGCGATGGAAAGAAATAAGATGGAGATTTAAATAAAATTATATTTTATTAGAGAAGAAGAAGTTAGAGAAAGTTAAAGGAAGAAGTTGCATGCATTGGGGTTTCGAGTTCTTGGTGTTATACTATCTCTCTGTCATTTGGCGGATTGAACTTCTTTTTTTATGGACGGAGTTCAGTTAACAGCTCCAACTTTTATTGAAGCTGCAGAAGGGAGTAATGGCGCTAAATATGAACAAGCAACCACAGAAGTTCATTCCCAAAGTTTATCACGAGGTAATTTTCTCCTTCAGATGTTGTTATCCTGTTGAGTGAGTTTAATACTACTTGTTCTTGGCTGGAAAGCCATACGCTGGTATGGTATTTTCTAGGTCATATCCCTCGCGAGACCCTCTTTCGAAACTGGGTCCAACAAGCTTGGTATGGCATCAAGGTTGATGGTATCCAGAACCTCATCAAAGGGTTTTTTTTTGTTTCATTTTGCCGACCCTGCTCAGGCCAAAGCGGTCCTCAATCGTGGACCTTGGTCTGTTCATATCTTTCTATTGATTTTTCAGCCCTGGACCAAGCATGTTTCGGTCACTAATGATGTTTCCTTATGGGTTTCATTTTGGGTTGAATTCCATGGTCTTCTTCTGTCGCTCTGGCCTTATTATTAGAACCATGTGGCCCCCATTGGTGAATTTGTCTGTTGTAAAATGGATAAATTTTATGTCTCATGCCATCAAAAGCATTTTTGTTTCAAAATAGATCTTTCTAAAGACCTCAGGGAGACTGTTGATGTCCAAGTTGGTGATTATAGGTTCAAGCAACATTTTGTCTACATTAACCTGCCTAACACATGTTATCATTGTCAATCAGCTGCCCATAAGATAAAATATTATCCTTTAATGGCGTACAAGATTAAATTTAAGGAGACGATTGTGGCTCATGTTACTACTAGCTCTGTCCTTGCTTCCATAGGGAGGCAAGATGAATGGAAGGTAGTCTAGAAGAAGGGTAAGAATGAGAAAAATGTAAATGTTGGTCATCAAATCCGCACAGGAAAGGACTTTCGGTGGGTTTGCGCGCCCTGGACCTACGACCAACATTGAAAGGCCGAGGGGAAGAGATGCCCCTCGTGCCGATCTTCGGAGAAAGGCCGGCTCCTATACTAATCTACTTTTGGGGTTTGAGACAAGAGTGCAGGAAAGAAATAAACAGGGTAAGGGTTAGGAAAAGAAATAAAAAGGGGTAAGGGTTAGAAGATGATGATTTAAGGTGGGAGAGAACAGGAAGCACGATTACTCGCTAACAACTCGAATAGCAGCAAGAAATACCAAGAACAACATGAAAGAAATGAAATGCCGAACTTCCTATGTATCCTCTGGACGGGTTCGCAGGGTTCTCCTTTCTCTCTCGCTGGAATTCAGGGTTCAGAGTAACAACGATTGAGATAAGGGAATAACAGAAACCTCGATCCACCAGGCAGCATAAAGGAAAGCGACAAGACATTTTTCCTCTCCTATGTATCCTTCAGGGCGAATTTTAGGGGTTCGGTCCCCGATCGCACATCGGATTCAGGATTCAGAGTCTCAGTACGCGAACGAGAAAAGACAAAAGAATTAAGCACAGAAGGCAGCATAAAAGAGAGAAATAGAGCACAAAAGATCTTTAGTATTAAACGCAGGACATCAAGTTACAGCAGCTTTCTAGCAGAAAGTTCCCCCCTTTTACATTGCAAAGCCTGGGTTTTTATAGAGGACCCGACCCTCTGAATCATTATTACAAAAATGGCGGAGTACACCCTCGAGCCCTGAGAAATCGGCTCCTCGTTGATGCTGCGGATGATCCCTCAAATCGGCTACCAAAATTGGTAAGGGTGACCGAGTCAGCCGAGGAAAGACGCATTAAATGAGCCACCTGGGTGTCCTTGGATTGCAGGTGCGGTGCTCGAGTGGCGGCCATGCTTGTCGGGCTCTTCTTCTCGGGCTGATACTTCGCATCCAATTGCCAAAAATGAGCAACGGGCTTATCGGGCAAGAAAATATGCATTTATGAGGCTCTCTGACTGCCTCGAGAAAATGCCCAACTTGGGAAGCATTCCTGGGAAGCGCCTCGCTGATTTTCGCTTCGCAAAACTACTTCGGGGGTGTGGAGTGCCGAAGCCGATCTCCCTCTATCCTTCGCTGCTTCGCTGGTGAAACTGCTTCGCTGATAGGTCGGGAAAACGCTTCGGGCCGATCTTCTTTTGAAACGGCGGTTCGGGGAGTTTCGGCCGAAACACTTTCTCGACCTCTACTGCTTCGGGTGAAAATTGGTCGAAGTGGGTTTTAGAAATACTTCGGGCCCGAAGTAATTTCTTTGCCTTAGCTGATTTGGGCCATCTTTTCTTCTTCGGCGAAGTTGCTTGGATGCCGCTTCGCAAAATTCTTCGCCCGAAGTAGTCGTTGGGAATACTTCGGGTGCGAAGCATTTTCTTCGCTTTCTCGGCAAAGTTCTCGCCCGAAGTGATGATTTGAAGCGCTTCGGGCCCGAAGCTCTTTTCTTTTCATTTTGTCCACCAGGGGGCGATAGGGAAAACCAAAATTGCTATAACTTATAAACAAAAGAAAACTTTCAACAAAACAAATATCATACAAAGTTTTAATTTTTCTGCCCCTTGGTGGAATGTGACAATATTGTCAACATTCTTGGCGGCTCGCGGGGCAACGAGCTCGTCTCGGTGGTAGAACCCTCAGCTTTTATCCATTGGGCCAGAGTTACCTCCAGACCCCTCTCTTTGCTCCTTTTCTGGGGGTGCTTCCACAGCTTGTCCTTCCTCTTCCTCTTCTCTCTCCTCTGCTTCTTCTCCTCCCATCGCCATTGCTTCTGCTACGTCTTCGGCCATTGGCAATGGGGCCAGGCGGGCGCGGATGTCTCTTAAGGTTCGACGAATCTGAGACCAGACGCTTTTCGTGAACAGCTCCTGATCCTCCAGGGATTTGACCAATGCACGAAACTTATCGATCTGCCCGATTTTTGCATGCTGGGACCTGGTGTACAGATCGTTTAGGGAGGCGACGATTCTATAGTATTTCAATATGTAATCGACAACCTGCTTCTCTGTTATTGGTTCGGCCCACTCGTCTATCTCCGAGACGTCGCCTTCAAACTGCTGCCACTTCGGCATGATTTCTTCCTTGGCTAAGGGCTTCCCATCATTATCCGTGAAGCTCGGGAAGCCTAAGGAGGAAAGGTCCTCGAAGTAGCCCATCGACGCGCGCCTCTCGCTCTCGAATGCGTCCAGTAGGATTTTTGCCTTTTGCGCTTTCTTGGCTATGGAGAAAAAGGCACGAACTGTGGCCTGGGCGGTTGACCAATCCCTTGTTGTCCGACTCATCGCTGTGAGCTTCAAATCTTGATACCTTGCATTTTGGACCTTGAGGGCCAGCTTGAGTCGGGCTCTGACATTCTGAATGACCACTTCGACGATTGGTCCTCCTTCGACGGTGGCAACCTGGGCTTCTATGGTGTAAGCTAAAACTGAAAGGGCACTGGCAGCCCGAGACCTAAAATTCTTGAGCAGATGTGAGCGAATCTCCTTGATTTTGCTCCTATCAAGTAGCCCTAGGCCTTCCTTCTCGTGCAGCTGGATCTGAGCTTGCAAGATCTTACTTTCAAGCTCCTTGGCCCTCAAATCATTTTTGGCCTGCCTTTGTGCTTGATTCTCAACTGTGCACTCCAGCTGTGCTATCCGCAGTTTTAGGGCGTGTGCTTCTTTCTGCATCAGCTTGCACTGCTCTTCGGCCTCTACCAATTTGGAGCGAGCCCTTGCTAACTCCTCCTCTAGCTTGATATTAGCATTCTCGGCTTCGAACCTGCGCTTGTTGGCAATGTTGGCATGCGCCTTGAAGGTCTCGATTCCAATGTGCATAGAGGCGGACTCCTTGTCCACGTTCAGATGTTCCAAGTCCTTTTCTTTATCCTGATATTCATAGTCCATTGGAGTCATTTCATCCAGGGGCTTTTGGACTTTGGGTATCTTCTTTACTTTATGCAACTTTCCCGCCTCGAAATCGAAGATGGCACATTTCTCAACTTGAGCGAGCGAGCGCCCTTTCCTCTTTCTTGCCTCTTTTAACATTCTCTCTGTGTTCTGTCGGGCTTGGAGGAGTTTTTTGGCCAAGGGGGATTCTCGTATTGAGGACAGCTCGAAGTCGAATGCGGTTGGGTCTACAGCCAAGGGATTGAACAAATATAAGGAGTTGAAGGGGATAGCCTCACCCGAAGGTTCGGCAATAGGGGTGACGGGGGCTTCGACGAGTGGGAGCACGTTATGTACAATGGAGGAATGAGCCTCGGGGTTCGGTACTGGACTATTAGCTTCACCCTGGTTGATGACCGAAGGATTGGCGGTGTGGCTGGGTGAAGTAACTTCAACAGGTTTGTCCTGGCTGGAAGGCTCGGGGGGAGTAGTTAGGGACATGGCGTAAGGAGGTGACTGACCTTGTGGAGGTAGGGTGGATAGGTGAGAGCTTTCGGCCAGGATCGGGGTAGACTTACGAGCAACCAGAGCATAAGGTGAAGAGAACGTACCTGCGTGCCCTCCTGGCAGAGCGGCCATGGTGATCTCCTGGGTGATTGGCCCTTGTTCCTTCTGGGCCTCGGTACTCTCGGCTTCCATGACTTCCACGAGTTCCTCCACGTTGATGACATCTACGTTTGGGATCGTTTCGACGCTTGGTGGAGTTCCTCCGTCGTTTGCTTCGGTCGAGCCCGATACTGATCTTTCGGCAGGGGCGCTCGGAGTGCTTGTACGCGATCGCTTTGGGAAGCTCGGGGGTGCCTGTGTAGGTTCCCGCTCCTTTCTTTTCTTCCTCTGGAGGGGTTGCTCTGATTCTTCTATTGTTGTCTCGAGATCCTCGGATGGACTCTGTAGTAAAGCTTTTGGCACGGCTTTGGCTGCTTTTCCTTTGGGGACATTATCAGTCCTTCCGGGGCTTTCGCCCGAACTTGGGGTGGCTGGTGGAACAAAGTCGACGAAGGACAAGGGTTCCCAAGACCCAATATTGGTCTGATACACAATTGCGAATTCCCTGTCCATTGTTAGAAGCCCATAAGAATTCATCTTTCGGCGATGGACTCTCATAATCCACCATTCTCTTAACTGTTCCTCGTCCCAGTCTTTCAACTCCTCTTTTAAATCGTCCTTCGCTTTTCTCCAGAAAGTGGAGTCGGGAGTTGGGAATGGGTACTGGTCTGGGTCGAATTCGACCTCCATAGGATAGAAGTCATGCCAAGGAGGCAACGTCCTCATCTCCTCTAAGTGCCACTCCAGGTTCGTGCCATTGGGGTTATTCCTCTGCTCCAAAATTTTGGGGCGAGGACAGACGTGGAAGTTTTTGCTTTTCAAATGATCTCTCATCACCCCCAACGGGTCGTAGAGCCACCTCTGTGGTATTTGAAGCAGACCAAAATCGGCGAGCTTCTCCTCCAGGTATATGTTCTGCTTCAATGCAAAAACTTCGATCACTCCCATCTTGAAGGGGAAATCGCAGGTGTGTGCCCACTTCCGCCCGTGGCCGTAGGCTTCGTCGGTCGCGTCACTTTGTCGAGCAACTTCCAGGGCAAATTGGTACTTCGAAGGGAAAAAGGGCAGCAAGAAGGGCTTCCCTGTGAAGCCAAAAATGCGGATCACAAGCCCTTGTGTCAATTGAAACACATCCCCTCTTCTCTCCAATACCACTTTATCTCTAAGGCAGAGAGGCACCCGAGGGCTAGACTCTGTCAGAATGTGCATCGCAGGTCCCAAAAATTGTTGATTGAAAGGGTAATAGGACTCCGACCTCAGCAAGAGACGGGTCCACCGATATACGAGCAAAGGGATCCCATCCTTGTCGATTGGTGAAACATCACAATGGTGAAGGGCTTTATGTACATGAAAGAAGAAGAGCCAAACCAAGAAGGAACAAGGCTGGAAGTGCGGCTCCTTGCTAGCATCCTTCATGGATGACAACCGCATATGCAGATTTTGGGCCACCCATTCTGCCCAATCGAAGAAAACTGGGTTGGTGTTCGGCCGCGAAGCGTCGGGAGCATAGAACTCTCCTCTGGAAATGCATTCGGCTAGCGACACCTGCCATGGGTATACCGAAGTATCGCTTGACAAGCCTCCCACCCATGCGATGATGGAGAATATATCTGTGTTCTTGAAGGCCTCCAAGGGCAGGGGCATCTGGGGTCGCTTGTCGGAAGGAAGTCCGCTCTTGAGGTTTTCATGCAAAAAGCTCAGAATGAAGGGATTAGAGGTGAACTTATCCGTTTGTTCACTCAGGCTGACATTGCGAATGGTATAGCCTTTTGGTGGCCTTTGCTGTGGTGCGAATGCTGCTTGCACATCCTCCTTCAGAATGGAAAACAACCTTTTACCCGAGGCATCCAACACCTGTCTGGTTTGTGGTTGGTAGTTCTGAGCGATGGCGTATATGAGCTCGGGGCAGTGATGTGTAGGAGGAACTAGATACCAGTATATGTGGGAATAATATGCCACGGCCCTCTTGTTCTCCGTCGAGAGTCTGCTTTGCATGAAGTCGATGGTATGCCGAAGCTCGGCCACGGTTCTTGAGAGCTCTGGGTCTCTGATTTTTGCCCACTTATCGACAGGTGGTTCTATGCTGGGCTCGTCATCGGACTCTTCCCTTCCTTCCATTACTTGTTTTCCTGGGCGTGGGGGAGGATTGACCCTTCTAGGTCTCTGTTTCTTTTCTTCTGCGGCTCTCGCCTTCTCTGGAACCGTCGTCTCTGGCACTTTTCCTTTCTGAGTGGGGTTCTTCTTTCCCATTGCGAATGATCGCAGCAGAATAACTTGTGAGGTAGAAAAGTTTAGTACCTCAAAACAAGGGATGGGATAATCATGGCGAACAATGGAGCCTTTGATGCAGAAGTTCTTCGAGGTGATAGAATGCAGACTCGACTCTCACACTTGCAAATGGTTTGTTCTTTAACGGGCATCTGCATTTTATAGCTTCGAAGGGCAACTTTCGGCATTTATGGCAACCACCGTAATTACTTCGTGGGCCTGGCCCAAAAGTATCATTGTGGCATCTGATTGGCTATATGGCGGCGTCGTACGTGGGGCCATGCAATTCGGGGATTTGATTTTGTATCGAGAACGCAAATCGCTGCCACCTGGTACCCTTGCATGGCTTTTCGGTTAATGAACTGCCTTGGGATGAGTGTCGTTTCTTTCGTATTGAGTTCATCTACTTCGGCCCCCTTTTGAGGCTATTGTCGACATGTTTCCCGAGGCATATCTTAAATGTGCCCACCTCGAAATCGAGGTTTGGCGACATGGAGTTGGCGAAGAAAATACTTCGCCACGAAGTTCTTCTTCGGGCTGATTTTCTTCATTTCGGGCCCGAAGTTCCCCTTTGCCACGCTGTTACTTCGGTTCGCCGACCGAAACCTGTTTCATCGAGGAGGGCCTCGCCAAGAATTACTTCGGACAACGCCTTCGGCACATTTCTTTAGCGAAGCATTTTCCACGTCCTTGATCTGCATGTGGTTCTACGAGGATGAACTGCTTCGCGACGAACTTCCCTTCGTCGGCTACTTCGGACCGAAAACCCCCGAAGGCGATTCCGATCGTGCTTTGTGAAGCCGAAGCCAGGAATCTAGCTTTTGCGGTTGAAGGTGCTTGCTCTCCATGATCTTTTGAACAGAGTATAGACAAAGAAC
Source organism: Wollemia nobilis (assembly GCA_028583015.1). Taxonomy (NCBI): domain Eukaryota; kingdom Viridiplantae; phylum Streptophyta; class Pinopsida; order Araucariales; family Araucariaceae; genus Wollemia; species Wollemia nobilis. The sequence goes on along the minus strand of JAQPPZ010005291.1, from coordinate 2,376,598 downwards.
TGAAACCCTATATACAAAAATACATGCAAGATTTTTTTTTTTTTAGAAAGCGATATAAATACCTCAGCGATTGAAGGTCTTCAGGTGGAGACCATTGACGGAGATTGGTAAAACTTGGCCATTCGCATCTTTGAGGATGAAGGAATTGGCCGAGTTCACTTTTACTATTTCAAACGGTCCGTCCTAGAACGCATCCATTTTGTCATGATTTCCTGGCTTGGCCTTCCATGAATCCCACCTCCATACCAGGTCTCCTGCTTTGAATGTGCGATCGGATGATTTCCTTTTGAACCATTCTCGGGTGACCTCAGCATGTCGTGCGAAGTTCTGGTAGGCCTTTTCACGTTCCTCTTCTAGTCGTAGTAGCTGGACCAGGCGTTCCTCCATCGGGTTAGCTTCATCTTCTTCTAGCAACTGTAATGCAGGGATCTCAATGTGAGTGGGCAGGATGGCCTCCTTGCCGTAGACCAGAGCATAAGGCGAAGTCTTGATCGACCTTTTGACAGAAACCCGATCGGCCCACAAAGCCCGATCCAGAAGGAGGTGCCAAGTTCTTTTGTTTTGATCAATCAACTTTCTCAGTATCCTCAATAGGGTTTTGTTAGTGGATTCTGCCAATCCATTGCCCTGGGGGTAATAGTTGGAAGACACCTTGTGATATATCCCATACTTATATAGGAACTCGTTGATCTTTGCGCCTGTGAAACCAGGACCGTTATCTATAATAATTGCTTTGGGGATGCCGAAGTGGGTAATCAATCCTTCCAGGAAGGTGACCACAGTATCTTGATCGACATGTTTTGTGGGGACTGCCTCGGCCCACTTGGTGAAGTAATCGATCGTAGTCAGAATGAATTTGTGCCCAGCGGAGGAGTTTGGCGATATGGCCCCTACGAAATCTAGTCCCCATTGCTGAAAGGGGGCTTCCACTTGTATCGGTCGGAGTGGCATCGAAGCATTTCTGCTTCGGCCGATGAATCTCTGGCATTGCTCGCACCTTCGACAAACGGAGAAGGCATCGACAAAGAGTGTGGGCCAATAGTAACCCGCCTTGATTATCTTTAGCATCGTCGCTCTTCCAGCAAAGTGTCCTCTAGATAGTCCTGAATGAAATTCGCCCAGGATTCTCCTCTTATCATCGTCTTTTATGCATCTGAGGAGGACGTCGTCGATGTTCTTGAAAAATAGGCCTTCTGGGCGCATAGTGTATCGGGCGGACCGCATCCTGAAATGTCTTCGCTGCGAAGCATTCAGATGTGAGGGGCATCTACCGGTGTTGAAATATTCCACTATTTCATCGACCCAATATTTCTCGGCCTCTTCCTGATTAGCGAGGCATTCTCCTGTTGGCAAGTCATCCGACTGACAGTCTGTTATTTCGGCCATTGCGCTCTTCGCCAGCTCTTGACATAATGCGCGACCGTGAACTAGTTTGGTAGGTTTGATCTCAATATCAAACTCTTGGATTTTGCTTACCCAACCAGCTCTCTTGCTTCCCAGTTCCCCCTGAATAATGAAACTACGCACATCGGGGTGAATGACGAAGACTGTGGTTCGACTCTGAGAAATGAACTGTTTGAATTTCTTGAGAGACTTCATTACTGCATGCACTTGACGCTCGATGAAATTGTACTTTTCCTCATGGGGATTGATTATCTGGTTGAGGAACGCAATGGGACGTTCCTCTCCATCTTCCCCCTTTTGCGTCAAGACCATGACGTAGCTTTCAGGTTCTCCTATTGCATACAGGATAAAATCTCGACTGTAGTCGAGGTTGATCAAGACCGGTGCCTGAACAATTCGGGCCTTGATTTCTTTGAATGCTTTTCTCCTTTCTTCTGTCCAGATGAATTCTGCCCCCTTTTTTAAAAGCTCAGACATCGGCTTAATGACCTGGGCGAAGTCTGGGACAAACTTCCTTACGAAGTTAATCTGTCCGAAGAAAGATTGAAGGCCCTTTTTATCTGCTGGTATTGGGAGCTTCATCAGAGCTTCGGCTCTGTCAGGATCCACGATGAGACCCTTTTCCGAAATTGCGTGTCCCAGCAGCTTTCCTTCGTTGACTGCGAAGATAGACTTTTTTGGATTGATTGAGATGCCAAATTCTCGACATTTTTTGAAAATTTGTTGAAGATGTTCTGGGTGGTTCTCTCTCCTTCGGGAGAAGACGGTCATGTCATCTAAATAGATAACAATAACCTTGTTCAGAAGCTCGCCAAAAGCTAGGTCCATCGCCCTCTGGAAAGTAGCTCCCGCGTTCGAGAGGCCAAAAGGCATTCGCTGGTAGGCGAATGTGCCCCACTTGGTTGTGAACGCGGTCTTATGTTGGTCTTCGTCCCTGACCCAGATTTGATTATATCCGGAGAAACCATCAAGCAGGGAGAATCGTTGAGCTCTAGCTATCGAATGCAAGATCTGATCGATCTGTGGGAGAGGATAGTGGTCCTTGAGGGAAGCATGATTCAGGTTGCGGAAGTCCACACATAACCGGATGTCTCCATTCTTTTTCCTGATAGGGACCAAGTTCGCTACCTAGGAAGAATGCTTGATGGGATAAATGATCTTTGCTTCGAGCATTTTTAGCAGTTCGGCCTTCATCAGGACCTCGATCTTTGGATTAACCGGCCTTTGCTTCTGTCGAAAAGGTTTGGCCCCTTCTTGTAATTCGATTGTATGTTGGATCAGCTGCCGATCATATCCCTTGAGGTCATGATAAGACCAAGCCACGATATCTGGGTACTTCCTACACAAACATCGGATTCGCTCTATTTCTTTCGAAGTACAATCGGTCCCGACCTTTATTACTTTCCCAGGTTCCAGTTCTAAATCTTGATATTGTTGCGCGCTGATCTGGATCCTGCGGGAGAGCGATCGATCATTTTGATCGAAAAGGCTCTCAAGCATGATCAATCCCTTGGGAACGTGGTTGTTCTTCAACTGGACCAATCCTTCGTATTCTTCCTCATCAGGGCTTCGGTCTTCGACTGTAGCGGCTTCTTGGATCATGAAATTGACAATCTGCTCGTCATTGTCAAAAACTTGCCAGTGTAAATCTCTGTCCGGGACAGAGGGCCTATAGATCATCCTTACAGCCTTCGGCTTATGCACCATATCATCCATTGGAGAATATCGGGCTGCGATGGATGCTAAGACATCTGCATGTCGATTCTTTTCACGTGGAATAGACTGTAGATTGAGAGATTCAAACTGGTCGAACAGGTCCCATACCCTATTGCGGTATGATTTAAGATAGTGCTTCTTTGAAGAGCATCTGTTGGTGACCTGGTTGCAAACTAGTTCGGAATCTCTGAAGATTTGAAGATGCCTTATGCCTAACTTGTCAACTTTCTTGAGTCCCAAGCACAAGGCTTCATACTCTGCTGCATTGTTGGTGCAGCTCCATGTCAATCGGTAGCAATACTCCTTTTGCTCATCGGATGGGGAAATCAGAAGGATTCTTGCCCCAGCGCCGTTCTTGCATCGGGCACCGTCGAAGAACAATTTCCATAGTCCTTCTTGAGCAGAAACCTTTCCCTCCATTTTGGTTGGTTTCTCGGACTTGGCGATGGTGTAGCACCCCACCTCAGTCTCTATCATGGCATTGAAATCTGCCAATGAAAATTCATCTTCACAACATAACTGTGCGAGGGATTCCTGGACTAGATCCACTTGCTCTAGCTCCTCCGCGATCGTATGCACAGGGCCACTGCTCTCTTCCTCGGACATCTTCTGAACCAGGAACGTAGAAGGCTTTTCATTATAGATCTTCACCTTCTTCCCTTTGAAGGGGATCTCTAGATGAGTGTAGTCCATGGACAGATATCCGCCCAGCTTTGCCGTGAATTCCCTTGACAGGCACATGCTGAAGTAGGGCTCCAGGTCCACGACTACCACCTCTTGTATGACTATGATTTGAGGTGTCTTATGTAGCCGAATAGGAATGTCTTTGATGACACCTACAGTCTTCACTGGGGTACCGTCCAGCTGGAGGACTCCATGACTGCTTCGTGTGTATTCCATGCCTATTTCCTCGCATACCGCCTTCGGCATTACTGTCGTCGTAGCTCCAGAATCTATCATGCAGTTATGCACGATATATCCTTCCATTTGTAAGGATAAGTAGAACGGTGGTGGTCTATTTTTCCTCATGATGGACGCGGACAAGGTCTGCACTAGGGCGAGCGGCTCTGCCTTCTTTGTATTGATCCTCTTCAATGATTCTTGCAGCAGGTCCACTTGTCCAGGAAGTTGCAGAGCATCATACAAACTGATTTTGGCTGGAATTCTCTTCAATTCTTCTACAATGTTGTAGGCTGGGGAGCTATGCACCTCAGGTTCCTTTCTCGGTTCGTACTTGGTGCGATATTGCTCTGTCGCTTCGACCCTTTGTCGCTTGGTGAGCGAGGGAAACTTGAGCTTCTCCTTAGCCTGTTCTTTGGTCTCCACCTGAGGTGGTTCGACAGTGGCCTTTTGGGCCTTTTCTTTGACTGGAGCTGGTGGAGGAACTTCGCTCGGGGTCGAAGAGGATGGTTGTCCCTTCTCAAATCGAGCGTGTACCTTCAAGGGAGCCATCTGAGTAGCATCCACCTCTATCATCCTTTTACCTCCCCTGGTAAGGACTGCGACTGGCTCTTCCTCACCGATGGACAAGTTCTGATCCAATTGTCTGATGACGTTGACTTGACCGCCCTGACCGCTGCTAGCTAGTGTCTGCACGTAGTGTTGATGCAACATGCATGTATTCTCCTCGTGAGGATCATTACATGTAGAGCACCAGTATACATGATCGAAAGTGCTTGGGACTTCATCTATCGCAGCATTTCTTGCCGAAGCTTTTCCTTGATGGACCGCTTGATCTTTGGTAAGTGCAGGCGTGGGATAAGACCTTCTTGGTAGAAACTCTTGTTGCGCTTGCTTCTTCTTGACAACGGTCATGTCGTTGGACAAGGTCTGCACTGTGGCATTTAACGATTGCATTTCTTGCAGTATCTTGGCTTGCATATCATCGACCTTGGGAACTGATGGTAAAGAAGCCATAGTTGGTATCGGAGGCAGGGCAGGATGTTGGAGGGGTGCTGGCAACATTGGAAATGTTGGAGTGATAGTGGGCGGCATAGTTGAAAGTGTGGGGAAATGTATCTATGGAGCGGTGATCTACGAGACAACGGGATTCGGGTTCCAGGATGAGATCGGGTATGCAGGGATTGCAAAAATCTATGGAGCGACTGCGCTCGCATACTGGGCTTGAAGGAACTCGGGGAGTATGGGCATTGGCATTCTTTGAGGGAGTTTACCCATGGCTATGAGGTCCATTTCTGCTTTCTTGGCTAACCCATACAACTCTGGAAAAGTATTGACATTTGAGTACCTTATCATAAGGCCGATATCAGGGTTGAAGGCCCGAAGAAAGTAGTATGCTACGGCTTCGTCGGTTGGGCGAAGCCCAACTGGGACTCTTTGCCAGGTTCGAGCGAACCTAACATTGAAGTCTACAATCTCTTCTTGCGGATGTCTTTGGATCGAAGTGAATTGCTGTAGAAGAGAAGTTGGATCGACGGACTCGTTGAAGCCTTGCATCAACTGTCCGGCTAACTGGTCCCATCCCGTAATAGTGTCGGATGGCAGAGATCTATACCAATAGAGGAGTTTTCCTCTAAGGGAGAGAACCAGGAGCTTCACCATCACTCGCTCTTCTGTGATATCATGGATTGCCGCCAGGGAAATGATGTCCTGGATATGCTCTAGAGCAGTCTTTCCAGTTTCGTCGAACGTCGAAAGCTTTTTTATTGCAGCAGGTGGAACTTGCCCTTGGCCCACGAGATTCAACGGTGATGAAGAATTCCATGCTGGGAATAATCTGGGCGGTGGTTGCTGTTGTTGTTGTTGTTGTTGTTGCTGGGCCATATTTGTGCCTGGGTTCTATGGAATAGAAGTCCCCGAAGTCCCTCTTGGGTTGCTCGTCGAAAGGGCAATGGGAACGGAGGCACTAGGATGCTTCGGTGAGTTGGGAGGATTCGGAGGAAAACTAGCCGTTGTGCTATCGAAAGTTGGGCCTTGCTCGTCAACAGCAGCCTCTTGCGAGGATGTCCCGCGTAAGAGATATTCGGGGGTAACTAACCTAGAGCGTTCCCCAAAGGCATCAATATCAAGCTCAAAGAACTCGGTTTCCTCTCCTCTATTCCTAACTCTCCATCTCGTTTGCATGAAGGCACAGGCTTTTAGTACTGGTCTTTACGACTTGAAGATTCTCGGGTAAAACAGAGTCGCCAGATGCTAAGAGTCTCTTAGTAATGAGAGCATCGATTCTCACTACTACTCAGGGGGTGAGACTGACCGGATCTCACCGAGAACTTGTTAGAACTACTGGCTCCGGTGAAGATGGGCTAGAAATTTTCTCAAATATGGGACCTTGGGTCCCACCGAGCGTGCCAAAAACTGTTGGTCATCAAATCCGCACAGGAAAGGACTTTCGATGGGTTTGCGTGCCCTGGACCTGTGACCAACATTGAAAGGCCGAGGGGAAGAGATGCCCCTCGTGCCGATCTCCGAAGAAAGGCCGGCTCCTATACTAATCTACTTTTGGGGTTTGAGACAAGAGTGCAGGAAAGAAATAAACAAGGTAAGGGTTAGGAAAAGAAATAAAAAAGGGTAAGGGTTAGAAGATGATGATTTAAGGTGGGAGAGAACAGGAAGCACGATTACTCGCTAACAACTCGAATAGCAGCAAGAAATACCAAGAATAACATGAAAGAAATGAAATGCCGAACTTCCTATGTATCCTCTGGACGGGTTCGCAGGGTTCTCCTTTCTCTCTCGCTGGAATTCAGGGTTCAGAGTAACAACGATTGAGATAAGGGAATAACAGAAACCTCGATCCACCAGGCAGCATAAAGGAAAGCGACAAGACATTTTTCCTCTCCTATGTATCCTTCAGGGTGAATTTTAGGGGTTCAGTCCCCGATCGCACACCGGATTCAGGATTCAGAGTCTCAGTATGCGAACGAGAAAAGACAAAAGAATTAAGCACATAAGGCAGCATAAAAGAGAGAAATAGAGCACAAAAGATCTTTAGTATTAAACGTAGGACATCAAGTTACAATAGCTTTCTAGCAAAAAGTTCCCCCCTTTTACATTGCAAAGCCTGGGTTTTTATAGAGGACCCGACCCTCTGAATCATTATTACAAAAATGATGGAGTACACCCTCGAGCCCTGAGAAATCGGCTCCTCGTTGATGCTGCGGATGATCCCTCAAATCGGCTACCAAAACTGGTAAGGGTGACCGAGTCAGCCGAGGAAAGACGCATTAAATGAGCCACCTGGGTGTCCTTGGATTGCAGGTGCGGTGCTCGAGTGGCGGCCATGCTTGCCGGGCTCTTCTTCTCGGGCTGATACTTCGCATCCAATTGCCAAAAATGAGCAGCGGGCTTATCGGGCAAGAAAATATGCATTTATGAGGCTCTCTGACTGCCTCGAGAAAATGCCCAACTTGGGAAGCGTTCCTGGGAAGCGCCTCGCTGATTTTCGCTTCGCAAAACTACTTCGGGGGTGTGGAGTGCCGAAGCCGATCTCCCTCTATCCTTCGCTGCTTCGCTGGTGAAACTGCTTCGCTGATAGGTCGGGAAAACGCTTCGGGCCGATCTTCTTTTGAAACGGTGGTTCGGGGGAGTTTCGGCCGAAACACTTTTCGACCTCTACTGCTTCGGGTGAAAACTGGCCGAAGTGGGTTTTAGAAATACTTCGGGCCCGAAGTAATTTCTTTGCCTTAGCTGATTTGGGCCATCTTTTCTTCTTCGACGAAGTTGCTTGGATGCCGCTTCGCAAAATTCTTCGCCCGAAGTAGTCGCTGGGAATACTTCGGGTGCGAAGCGTTTTGTTCGCTTTCTCGGCAAAGTTCTCGCCCGAAGTGATGATTTGAAGCGCTTCGGGCCCGAAGCTCTTTTCTTTTCATTTTGTCCACCAGGGGGCGATAGGGAAAACCAAAATTGCTATAACTTATAAACAAAAGAAAACTTTCAACAAAACAAATATCATACAAAGTTTCAATTTTTCTGCCCCTTGGTGGAATGTGACAATATTGTCAATAGTAAACACTACGGCTACTCCCAGCAGCTCACCTCAACCCCTTGTATCTTCTATAACAGTTGGGCATGGTGTGGTGACAAAGCAACATACCATGCAATCGATGGCACCCAGTGCTAGGGCATCACATATGGTTGCTAATGTACCATCGAATAGTGCTTCTGCTCCTACTCAGTCTTTAGATTCTTCAGTTCTATATATATCAATGGGCAGTCTTCATCAAGCTTCATGGAACTTGAATGAGCTTCTGTCAATGGTCGAAGATCTCGTAGCCCACCACGAGGAGAATCCTTGGTTCACTAGGACAAAAGGTATCAAACAGAGTTTTGGAAAGCAGGTCAAGAGCATTTTCTCAGTAATATTTATGATTCTCTTTCAAACCTCGAAGACGCTGAAGATGTAGTCGGACATATGAGTCTTGATCGATCTTCATGATTTTTTTATCATGGAATGTCAGAGGGCTGACGGACCTAGTCCGCAAATACTTGGTCCGAGATGAGATTGCTTCATGCTCTAGGTTTTATGGTAATCCTAACTTTCTTTGTCTTCAAGAGATTAAGATTTTTGACTTTATTTTGCAATGTACTTGCCCTTTTCTTTGGCCAGGTTGCTTTTTTATGCCACCAATCATTCCCCTGGTAGAGGGGGAGCTGTCATTATTTTGGCAGCTAGGTGGAAAGATAATTTTGTCTCGTGGGGTGTGGACCCTTCCAATCATGCAGTTTGGGTTTTACTTGAGGTTGGTGGGCTGTCTTTTGGCATTATTAATGTCTATGCCTCCAATGATGCTCAAGAGCATTGTAGCCTCTGGCGGTGGTGTGCTTTTTCTTTACCACCTATTGTTTGGGTTATGTGCGAAGATTTTAATATGATTGAAAAGCCTGCAGACAAGATAGGACAACTTCCCATGCGGTGGGCTACTGGGGAAAGAGAGGCCTGGTACTTCATGAAAAACAAATTGGGTTTGTCAGACCCCAATTCTTGTTTTTCTCCTTAGGATTTTCCTAAAAATTTGTGGTATACGTGGTCCAATTTCTAGGCTGGCCATGCAAGAATTTTGAGAAGGCTGGACAGAGCCATGCTTTCAGATCATGTGCAGTTTTTCTTTCATAGGAGAAATGCTTCAGCTCTATTTGTGGAAACCATTCTTGGTACTACTACTTTCGACCATTCACCCATCATGTTTAATGTGTTGATGAAATCCCTGCCTCAGAGACACTACAAGTCACAATTTTTTTTAATACTTCCTTTCTTCAGCACCCTTCCATGGTTTGTCATATCCGTAGAGTCTGGAATCTAGTTCCTAGACCTACTGGAGAGTTGGGTTGGATAGAATGGTGGAATGATGCCATTTTTCGTACAACTGTCTTGCTCCGTACTTTGGGGAAAAAGGTGGCACAGTTCAAAAGACATTCCAATGTTGTCCTTCATGATGAGCTTGCCAAAGCTTCTCTTAGGCTTGAGGCTTATCCGTTTAATCCTGAACTTCAGTCTCATGTTGCCCAACTGAGGCATGAACTTAAACTTGCTGAACTTTATGAGGCTCGGGGAGCTCGAATTAAAGCCCGTCTTCATTGGCTTAAAGTTGGTGATAGGGTCACCAAAGAATTTTTTCAAAGGCTCCGCCCTCCTAGGCAAGCTACTCAATTCAAGGCCATTCAAGACAATGGAATAAGGCTTACCTCTCTTCTTGAGATGATTAATGCTTTTGTCAAGCACTATACTAATGTTTTTGTCGCTCAAGCTTATTCCCCTGAGTGGGAGCAAGCACTGGCAGCTTGTATGGCAGTTGTACCAGTTAAGGTTTCAGAGTCTCAAAGAGCAGGGTGTGATAAACTACTCTCCCTTACAGATCTGGAGGATGCATTATCTCAAATGGCAAATGACAAAGCGCCAGGTCTGGATGGCTTTCCCTGTGAGTTCTACAAGGGTCTTTGGGACTTAGTTGGTCCTGATCTGCATAAATTTTATCTGGAGGCTCTTCGAGTAGGCTCTTTGGGAGCAATTATTAATAGGGGCAATATCAAATTCATACCCAAGCAAGGGGACCCAGAGTTGATTACTAATTGGAGGCCTATTACTTTGTTGAATGTTAGTTACAAGATCATTGCCAAAGCTTTGGCTCTTCGCCTTAGGCCTCTTCTTCCTTTGATAGTCAGATCAGAGCAAACTGGCTTTATTCAAGGAAGGTACATCCTCGACAATGTTCTGGCTATCTGGGAGGGCATGGAATGGGCTCGGATGTCAAACCAGAACATGCTTTTTATTAAGATTGATTTTGAGAAAGCTTATGACCGCATTGAATGGAGATTCATTCTTGCTATGCTCAAAGCTTTAGGATTCGGGCCAATTTTCATTCAGACTATTGCTATGCTATTCAGAGATGCTTCGGCTATTCTCAATCTGAACAATTCACAGTCTAAAGTAGTGGGCCTGTTTAGGTCTGTTCGGCAAGGGTGTCCTATTGCTCCTTCTTTATATGTGCTTGTTGCTGAAGCCTTCGGCTATCTTTTAGCTGCTCAAGCTTCTGCAGGTCTTATTAAAGGAATTGCTCTTCCGAATGATCAGGGACAACTTATTAATGGTCACTTTGCTGATGACTCCTTTCTTACTATAAGGGAAGAGGAGCAATCTATTTCTAATGCTCTATTTTGTCTGAACACCTTTTGCACAACCTCTGGTTCTAGCATACAATGGAGGAAGACCTCCTGCTTCAGATAGTCTCCCTTGCCTAAGCCACCTTGGCTTCAAGGGTATCATTGGAATTGGATCCCTCCTAGAGAAGTTTTTAAGTTTCTTGGTATTCCTTTTGCCTTTCAAGGCTCCCCTGCTCAGCTTTGGAATTATGTGCTTCAAAGAGTTGAAAAGAAACTTGATTTCTGGCTTACTAAGAAGTTGTCATTAGCAGGTAAATTTCAGATTTGCTCTAAAGTTTTAGCTGCAACTCATGTTTATTATTCCTCTTGTTGGGTTCCTTCACAGGCTTGCTATAAGAAGCTTGAGAAACTCCTTCGAGATTTTCTTTGGAATAATTCTTCTAAAACAAAGGGATTTCATAGAGTTGCCTGGGATATTTGTTGTCTTCCCAGAGAATCTAGTGGAATGGGTCTACTGGATTGTAGACGATAAGGTATTGCTCTATGTGCTAAGTGGGTGATCAGGGCTCTGAGGGGAGCTGAAGCTTGGAAAGTTTTGGTTCGACATTTCATTTCCTCTGGTCTTCCCTTAAACCGTAGAGCATGGAGAGGGTTGGATTTTCCCTCTCTCATTGTTGCTCCAGTTTTTGTTAAGATTTTTGGCTCCTTTGTTATTAAAAGTATATGGAAAGCCTGGCAGCAACTCACTCCTTGGATCTGTTGGAGAGGAGATGGCTTCCGTAAAGGCTTATCCATCAATTCTATGAATATTTGGTGGTCCCCCATGTTTCTTCATCAAGGTTCTCCCTTAGCTCGGGTGCAATGGATTCATGCTCAATGGTTTTTCAAAAAGGGTATTGTTACAATAGCTGATTTCTTTTCTCGCCAGACCAGGGATTGGATCCCATGGAATGAGTTCAAACGCACCTTCAGGCTAAATGGTGCGGACAAAGATACATATGATGTTGTTATTGCTCTCACCCCTTTTTCTATGTTGCATAATATTGGTGTGCGCTCGTAGCATCCTTGGTGGTCAGACTGGAGATGGCATGTTGACACTCCTTTGCTTAATTATAAGGCTCGTTTGGGGTATAAATGGTTATCTCCTCATCTTCCTTTGGTGCCTAAGCTCAATCAACGTTGGGACTTATTTTCTACAAGGACTAGATGGAATTCTAGATTTCAGAATGTTTGGGCTACTTATGTTGAGCCCAAGCAATATTTTTTTGCGTGGAGCTTGTTGTGTCAAGGCCTTCCCTTGGGGGAACGTTTGAAGCACCTTGGAATTCCTGATCCTAAATGTCCTTTTTGTGGTGTTCCCGAGTCTTGTATTCACCTCTTTTGGAATTGCAGAAGATCTAGGTAAGCTTGGGAATGGGTTCTTTCTTTTTTTCCCATTTACAGTTGCAAGAGTTTCTTGGCCCCAAGCTCTTCTTGGGGACTCTTTTACTTTGTCTCTCCCACTTTTTGAAGTGTGGCAGGTTTTCAGGATTAGCCTACTCTTTCATATTTGGAAGGCCCGTAACAGAATTATTTTTAAATAGTGTACACCTTCTGTCACATTTACTCATGCTGATAAATTAGAAGTTTTTAATGACATGTGGCTACAGATATGTACTCAAGCCAACAAAGTTGCTATGGATTTGGATCATCTGCATGTTCTTCTGGTGCACTGGGCCAATGCTCCATGTATAGTCAATCGGATCCCCACAGAGCGCTCTTCTCAGGAGCATTTTCAATCCCGCTCTCACCATCGGCCTCCATCATATGCAAGAAGTGCTCTCGCAGACAGGCACTGGTCCCAGCCCTCACTAGTCAGGAAGCATCCTAATGTTGACATTGCTTGTTCGTCCCGCCAGGATGGGGGGTGGGATGATGTTCAACCAGTTTCTCCTGGGCCAGTTGTTGGTTGGAGCGATGCGGGTACTGAAGGCCTTAATCGTGATGTAGAGGGGTGGATTCCCATCCCATAATCACTAGCAGTTTATGCAGGACAACACGCCAGGGCACATTACTCCATATGATATGCTTTCTTTGATGTAATGATCATCAATGATCATGATTGGTAAACTTGTGTTTTGTTGGCGGCTTTGTTTACTAACCCTTGTCAATGAGGGTTAGTTTGATTCCATATATATGTATATGTATATATATTGTAATTTATAATAATATTTTATTTTTAAGTATATTTTTGTTTTTAGTTATTCATTTTATTTTATCTTTAAAAATGATTTGCTTCACCTTTTTTTTGGTTACATAGGAGAGTTGGTCACAATCACACTATTTTTAGTAATTTACAAGTGCATGGTTCAAACCAAATGGGTTGCTTCCACCAAACCTATTCTGCTTCGTTATTGTTGACCCGACGTGAAGGGTACCACCGATCGCTCTAGATTCGTACCATCATCATGGGTCTGGAGTGCACTCAGAGGATTCAGATCATACTACTACCTTTGCAAACAGGTTACCCCCGAGGTTTGAACTTGGGTGTCTTCTTGATAAATTCTTGGCTAGACAAGCACTTACCAATCCACCTAACCCACGGGTGAAAAAAATGATTTGCTTCTAATTTTTTTTTTTTGAGTAGAATTAATGGCAGAAACTTTTGAACTTTAAATAGAAGTTTAAGGTTTTAATGGTGGAAGAATGGAATTGTAAACTATGCTTGATTGACTAAATAATGATTGGATAGCCAATATATTGGGTAAACAACGTCCTCCATGAGAGTCATCTCATATGGCCTATGGTCTCTTTGATGTTAAAAACTATTTTATATTTAACATTATACTAAAATATGATGAAATATTTTTATTAGGGGATAAAACCTTCGTATAGAATTTATTGTATTTAAAAAAAATGCCAAATTGTGTTTATTAACTATTGTTTCAAATCAAATCAATGATCATTGACAAAAAAATTACTACAAAAAAATTATATTAAATGAATAAAATTATATCTTACAATTTCATATTTAAACAAAGATAAAAAAAAAAAAAAAAAATTTAAGTATAAAATTTTGGATATTTAAAAAAAATTAAAATAACTACATAAATAAAATTAAGGAATTTCTATAGAATATTGACAATACTTTAGGGGAGTTCGAGTGAAGGCATGCTATATATGTTATGAAATCGAACAACATAGGAGATTGTATTGATCAAATAAATATTACACCATAGCCTGAGAATAGTCCGTAGGATACGGAACCACCAAAGGCAAAAATAGTAGAGGTTATAACAATATAACCAATATTACAACAAATAAACAATATAATGGAATAATAGCAATTAGGTACGCTAACATCCCCCCTTATTACATTATTTGGGTAATAATATAACTACTAGCTATGCTAACATCCCCCCAGATTACATTATTTTGAAATACATAGAGAGCTGCGAAACAATTCAAATTTGACACGTGCAAGTGCCTTAGTGAAAATGTCTGCAACTTGAGCATTGGTGGAGATGTACTGAAGCTGAATTCGGTGTTTTGGTACTTCGTCTCGAATAAAGTGGCATTGTGTATCAATGTGCTTGGTTTTCTCATGATGTACTAGATTCTTAACAAGATTCAAAACACCCATGTTGTCGCAGAACAAGTGTATTGGAGATTTTGATGGAAGACCCATACTTGTCAGGATGCGACGCAACCATATCACTTCGCACACAGCTTCACGTGCGGCGCGATATTCTGCCTCTGTTGATGAAATAGCAACCACCTATTGCTTCTTGTTGTGCCAAGAGACAGGACCAGATCCAAGATGAAACAAATATCCTGAAGTTGATTTACGATCATCATATGATCCGGCATAGTCGGAGTCCGTGTATCCCTGTAAGAAGAATTTGTTGTTCCTCTTGTATTCTAGGCCATATTCCATTGTGCCACGGACATAGTGAAGAACTCGCTTTGCTTCTTTCCAAGTGTGTAGTATTAGGTTCCTACATGAACCTCGAAAGATAGTTGACAACAAATACGATATCCGGCCTAGTGTTGGTCAGATATATGAGACTCCCAATCAACTGTCGATAGAGAGTACCATCTACCCGAGGTGAATCATCATATCATGATAATCGAAGCCCTGATTCCATTGGAGTTGCCATTGGCTTGCAATCAGTCATGCGATATTTTTCTAACAATGTCTTGGCGTATTTTTTTGTAGACACCTTGATGTAGTGCTCCTTTTGGCTTACTTCTAGACCAAGACAATAATGGAGAAGTCCGAGATCTGTCATCTCAAAATATTTACACAAGTCACTTTTGACAGTAGAGATCATAGTTTCTGAACTCCCTGTAATGAGCAGATCATCAACATAAAGTACAAGCAACACTATCTCAGAACCTTTTTTCTTGAAATAGAGGTTTGCATCTGACGGACATCTCTTAAATCCATGTTGCAGAAGGTGATTATCCATTTTTATATACCAAGCTCGAGGGGCCTGTTTCAAACCATATAAGGATTTGACCAATTTGCAAACTTTCTGTTGTTGGCCTTCCACTTCAAATCCTTCCGGTTGAGTCATGTAGACTTCTTCTTGGAGATCACCATTTAGAAAAGCACTCTTGACATCCATTTGGTGTACTTTCCACCCATACTGTGCTGCCATAGCACAAAGAACTCGAATGGTTGTCATCCGAGCAATAGGTGCAAAAGTTTCCTCGTAGTCAATGCCTTCTCTTTGAGCATAGCCCTTTGCAACAAGTCGGGCTTTATGCTTATCTATTGTCCCATCTGCCTTATACTTAACTTTATACACCCATTTGCAGCCTATGGGCTTCTTTCCGTATGGCAGATCGACAAGCTTCCAAGTTTTGTTTTTCATCAAAGACTTATACTCTGCATCCATAGCGGCCTTCCACTGAGGCTCACCAAGAGCATCTTGCACTGATGCAGGTTCAAGATCGTCTATTGAGGACATAAACACCCTGTCATCATCAATATCCATATCTTTTGTATCTCTCTCTGGATCTACAGAAAGTTCCTCAAAATATTGACACAGATCATCAACCCCAGTATTCTCTGTTGCAACTTTCTCCTGTCGAGCCATGCTGCGAGTACGAGGCCTATCCAATGTCAAATATGGTGGAGTGGATAGCTTAGAATCTTTGATTGTATTTGTATACCACTTTGGATTCTTCTTCTGAGGTGTTGAAGAAGATGAAGAAGGACCTCCAACCTTTGATGAAGGAGACTTCTCAACCTTAGTTTCCACAAGGTCTAGGTATACATCTGATGTGTTTTTCGATGTGAAAGCCTCATCAAAAACTACATCTCTACTAATGTGTATCTTCTTGGTCAAGGGATCAATCAAACGATAACCCTTAGAGTGCTCATCATAGCCAAGAAGAATACACTTCAATGTCTTCTCATCTAGCTTCTTCCTTTTCTCTTTTGGTATGTGCATGAAAGCTTTACATCCAAAAATGCGTAGATGAGAAATGGAGGGTTTCCTACCACTCCATGCTTCCTGTGGAGTCATTCCTTGTAGGGCCTTTGTGGGTGCCCTATTCAACAGATATACTGTTGTGGTGACAGCTTCTTCCCAATATTGTTGCCCAAGACTAGCTCCTGTGAGCATGCAACAAACCATTTCCATGATGGAACGATTCCTCCTTTCAGCAACTCCATTTTGCTGAGGAGTATAAGCAATAGTTAACTGTCTCGTGATCCCATGTGCAGCCAAGAATGCAGAAAAATCTTTAGAGGTAAACTCCCCCCCTCGATCTGAGCGGAGAGTCTTTATAGAAGCCCCTGACTCCTTCTCAACAGATTTCTTGAATTGCTGAAAGAAACCAAATGCCTCGGATTTTAGAGTAAGAAAGAACACCCACATTTTCCATGAGTAATCATCTACAAATAACTGAAAATACCTCTTCCCCCCACAACTGATGGGTGTGAAAGGACCGCACAGATCGGTGTGAATCAACTCCAGAGGTTTCTTTGCTCTTGTAGAGCTTTTCTCAAAAGGTACTCTATGCTGCTTTCTCGCCAAACAGTCAGAGCACACTGGCAATGTGGTAGAAATGGAAGGAAGACCCTTTACCATCTCATACTTACTTAGCTCAAGTAAGTAGCCCAAACTAAGATGCCCATATCTCTTGTGCCATAGGGAAGTTGCCTCCTTTGTAGAGACTATCATGGCGACATGTGGAGTAGAGATAGCATCTAAGGCAAATAAGCCATGCTTAAATGAAGCGGTTGCAATCTTCTTACCCCTCCTGGTAATAGAACAACACTTCTTGCCTCCCTCAACACTAAAGTTCACAACCATATCTTTGTCCAGAATTTGTGTGATCGACAACAAATTGTTCGCCAATCCTGGAACATAGAGGACTTTTTCAATCTGACACTTGCCATCAGAAAGAGTAACTAAAATAGTACCTTCTCCCCGAACCTTGTAGGTTTTATCATCAACAATAGTGACAGGTTTGCCCTCTTTGGCCTCAAAAGACTCAAACCATGATTTGTCGCCAGTCATGTGCTTACTAGCGCCAGAATCGACATACCATACAGGATCCATCTGCTTGGAGGTTGTGGTAGTCATGAGCACCTTGTGTGCCCACTCAAAATCCGAGTCAGATTCTTCAACAACAACATTCACCTTGGGTTGCTTGTTCTTGTTGTGTGGTTTGTTTCGGCCTTTCTGTTTAGGTTGTTTATTCTTATGCCAACATCTGTTTGTATCATGACCCTCTTTGTCACAGATCTTGCAATATATTTTTGGTTGTTGAGGTTGTTTCCCTTTTGAATCCTTTTGAGAACCACCTCCTTTCGGAAAATTACCCTTCTTCTTGTTTGGCCCCTTCTTGTTGGTGTAGAGGGCAGTGTTAGAAGAATCATCTCGTTGTAGTTGGCGTGCCTCCTCTTCTTGAAGCATATTAACCAACTCTACAAAAGTAACTTTTCGTTGTGACACCTGAAGGGAAGTGATCAACACCCTATAAGAATCAGGTAAAGCTCTCAATACAATTGAGGTAAGGAGCTTGTCATCAACTGGTTCTCCCAAAGAATTCAACTTTGCCTTCAATTCAGACACTCTGCAAAGAAAAAGTTCAACTGTCTCCCCCTACTTCATGCTTAGACTGTGTAATTGAGATTGAAGAAATAGAATAGTGGAATCATTCTTTCCCTCATATATAGTATTAAGGGCATCCCATGCCTCTTTACTATGTTCACAGTCAGCAATATGGGGTTGAACTTCATCAGACACAGCAAGCAAAATGAGCACTTTTGCTTTGTTGTCTTTCTTGTCAAAGTCTTTCTGAACAGTAGATGGAGTTGTAGCGCCAACAGTAGATGAAGGTCTTGTTGTTGCTCCAGATACAACATCCCATAAGTCATCCATTGCTAGGATTGCCTTCATCTTGTTTTTCCATGGTGTGTAATTAGGACCTTTCAACAACTGATGAGAATCAGTCATTAATTTTGCAGACATGGTGAAGGTTCCTTATAACACCAATTGGTCCCCCTTTCGATATACCTTTTTCTAGGCCGTTATACCATACAAAATACCCGCCCTTACGTGAGGGAGACTATAGGTATTTAGAAAGATCAGAAAAAAAATCACCCGCCCTTACGTGAGGGAAACTATAGGTAATTTTTAGAGATCATACGATACGTGGTACTTAAGCAGTACTAAAAGGGAATAGTCTCGTTGATGGCACCTACCATAGAAAGTCTGCAATCCTCATGCGTGGGGCGTAACTTCCCCTAAACACTTTGGATTTCAGAACTTTCGTCAGGATTTACGCCTAAACACAAGAACTATTAGGGTAATGGATGGAGTAAAAAAATGCAAGAAAATGGCAAACTTATCTCTCCCCGACGATTTATAGAGAACAAGCTCGGACGTCATTTTTGGCAGCTATATTAGGCGACTGGATATAGTAGCGCAATCACGACAACTTTACTTGTAAGTGCTGGCCAGAGGTATCACAAATACCGAACTCTACAGTGCAATAAATTGCACGGATGGGTTTTAATTATTCCGGGGACTTAGGGAGTGAATTTGATTTTAACTTTTAATGATGTAGTGCAAAGCAAGAAAAAATGCAACATACAACATAAAAGTGCCCACGGAAAATAAACCTCTAGGTGTCGGGCGCTGCTCGAGAATGCACCTTTACAATAATGCCAAATTTGCTTTTGAAAAAATTACTCACTTTCCCCCTTTGATTTTTGAAAAAAAAAATACCCCCCTTTAAAAAAAATTCTCTTAATAAAGCATTTTTATAACTATTGTATAGTTTTAAAGTTAAAAAAAAATAATTTTAATTTATATAGTTAAAAACTATTAAAATAAATTAAAATCAAATTTTAATTTAACTAAAAATAATAATTAAAAAAAAAACTTTATTAAAAAAAAAATTACCTGTTTTTTTTTTTTATGTGGGGGGGGGTCGACGGGACTCGAACCCGTGACCTCTGGGTTCCCATAACCCACCATGCGGCTCACTTGGGCTGATCTGGGTTCTAAACCCAGGCCCTCCTACTAGAGGGTGCCCGACAATGGCTGTGCCGCGTGGCTGATGCGGGGCCGCGGTGGAGGTCGCACGATTGTGTCGTGTGGCTACTGCAGGGCCGCAACAGAGGTCACGTGGCACAACTGTGTGGCTGCTATGTTGTGTGGCTGCTACGAGGCCACGACGGAGGTCGCGTGGCCTCTGTGTCGCACGGCTACTGTGTTACGTGGCTGTAGCGGAGGTCACGCATGGGGTGGGTGGCACGCGGGAGTGGGTGGCGCGGGTGGCGTCAGGGGAATAAAAAATTAAAGGTTTTGACCTTTAAAAAAAAAAATCATTCACGAGCGCTCTCCAGCTCGCTTCCGCTGCGTGCTTCTTCGTCGGAATAAAATTCTTTGCACAACATTCCAGCTCTCCTTCGAAAAATTTGAGCCTCCTCTTAGACCAGCTCTGATGCCATGTTATGAAATCGAACAACGTAGGAGATTGTATTGATCAAATAAATATTACACCATAGCCTGAGAATAGTCCGTAGGATACGGAACCACCAAAGGCGAAAATAGTAGAGGTTATAACAATATAACCAATATTACAACAAATAAACAATATAATGGAATAATAGCAATTAGGTACGCTAACAATATACACTCAAAAAAAAAATATCATGACTAATTAAAAACTTTCGCCATAGTCTATTAGCATTAAATTTGAAGAGAATAGAATGAACAAGTGGATTGTGAAAACATTACATTTTGATGTTGCATATGATATGAGACTCGACACATGGTAAGAGATTTTAATGAGATGAAAAATGTTGGGTATGAGACAAGCTTCAATATAAAGGAGATCATATCTATCATAATAATAGTTGAGTCAAGTCAAGCATTATCCACTCACAAGAAAGTGGCAAAGAAAGTCTTACTACATCATCAAATGATGAAATCCATTATAGTTTACTCACGTAAATCATTAGAAGATAAAATTGACACAAGGGATGAAGAATTATAATATACAAATTAAAATTTATAAACTAAATATATAAAGGAATATAGGCAAGGAATCTAGGTAGGCAAATTTTAGAGCAAATGAGACAGAAGTTTAATGTTAATATAGGTAAAACATCTTTGTTTTCCTCAAGTATTATAAAATCCTCTTGTTGTAATAAAAATGAAAGAAGTATATAGTGTATCCCTTAAGGATTTTAAGAGTTGTATAATAAATAAATATGTATGGAAGATATCCATGGAAATTTATGGTTTCTAAGGCAACATAAGAAAGTAATTACTATGGAGAATCATCTTTGTGCTTTTGTTCTCTAGGACAACATAAATAAAAAAGTGTTTGTGAGGTTATTCCTTGCATTTCAAATTCTCTAGTACAACATAAATCTTTAGGAGATAAATCTCATTATGAACAATATAAATAAAATAGAAGAGATTGCTAAATATATATGTTGGTGGGAATGAAAGAAAAGAAGGAATACCCTTAAAAGGAGAAAAAATAAAAGGGAACTTAAAGGGATATCAATTTGGAAAACCAAAACCAAATATCTCAAGTGTTAATAAGAAGTGGGGCTAAGCCCGCAAATATGAATAAAAAAAAACAATGAAAATAATATAATAGAATATCAGGGAAATAGTTATTAAGGAATTAATATGTTGTTATAGCCATAAGTTTATTTAAATATAAGAAATAAAATTAAGTAGTGATAAATGTAAGGAGAAATTCAAAACAATATAAAATATAGAGGATTTTTTGACAATTTCTTGTATAAGAGCTTGTAGAGATATTACCTCAATATCACACAAACAAAATGGGATGGGCAATTGCTAGAAGAAAAAATGATTGGCTTGCTCATCTATTTTACAAGAAAGAGAAAAAGATAAAAATTGTTTCATCCATGCTGAATGCAAGTTAAAGTTGTGACAATAAAATTATAAGTAATCAAACAATACATGAAAATTCAAATAAAATCAATGTCCACCCATTCATTAAGTATAAAGTTATTTAAGTGAATAACAATATGGAAAAATGGCAATGCCCCAATCATCGTGTACTCAAAAAACTAGGAGGGTGGTGCCATTGATGAAATGCATAAGGACTTTTCAATTTCTCAATAATCTCATGAGATCAAAGCATGATGTGGATTTCACAATTTTTATCTTATGACAAAGTGATGAATGCAATGGAGCTTTAGGCTCCTATTTATAGTTGAAGTTTTACCTTGAGTTACTTGGAAGATATACAATTACTCTTAGTAAAAATAAATTATCAAAATGATGCACCACCAAACGTTATATGCCTCTATTTATATCTATAAAAAGCTTAGAAGGATTATAAAATGAATTAGTATGCCACTAAATGATAAAATACCACCTTCAAAATATTTTCCTTGGGATTTATGCACTTATTTTTACCTCCTTCTAAACTTGCCAAGTGATTTGTTCTAGTTAGTGAGTTTATTTCTTGCTTTTATAAGTAAATTGCTTACTTTTGCAATTACATCAGTAGTTATTCCTTAGTAGTTTGCTTCTTAGATCCAATCAAGCCACTTTGCTAGAGAATCGCTCTTGAACCAATAGGCATCGTCTACAAGATAATTTATCTTGAGCTAACCAACAATTGGTCTAAACTTAGGCAACTTTTGTAGGGATGTATGAGTTGTCTACTACTTGACTACCTTGTTTCATGCTCTTTCAAAATCATGAATTCTAAGGTAGTTTTAGGGCACCATAGTACTTAGAACTGGATAGTATAAATACAATCAAATAGTATATCCATTAGTCATTATGTTCATGCAATTACTTTTGATGGATGCATTTTAAGGAAGAGTTCCTATTTTTATAATAGTAATGGCTAGTAATTCCACTAGGTATATAATAGGCTTCATGACAAACTCTTTAAAAAACAAGTGCAATAGTAATAATTTGATAAAAGTAACAAGTTATGAACTATTATGATTCCCTTTGTAAACATGAATCAAACACTCTCTAAAACAATATTTTCATGAAAATATCAAGACAAATTCTTGTCATTATTTCCTCCCTCAATATTATCTAAGGTAGTTACCACATATAAATATGGTTCAACTACTCCCCAATGAAATTCAATAAAATATATTAGAGTCCTTTCAAAATATGACTGAGTCAAAATACAAAGCAAGTATATACAACCAATCAAAAGCTTCAACACAAAGCAATGTCCAGTTTCCACATGCAATCAAGGTAATTACCTCATAATAGAGTGATATGTACCCAATTGAATATTTCATAATATGGTGAGGTTTATTTATTGAACCCATCTGGAATGCTTCTAAATGGAGCAATGGTGTATCAGTTGTAACTAAATAAAAGTATCAAATTAGAGAATGTGTTTTATGCCACTTTTAGCCAAATGAATGCATCAATAGAATAAGGTTTAACAACTTAAATAAATATTAATAGATCAGGGTGTATTTCAAATTTTCAACTAGGTTGAATACCTATAAAAATGTACAGGGTTTAATCATATACCACTATGTAGGGTTTTATTTCCAATATTATAGAAATAGAATCAAAAAGTGACTCTCATTTGATGTTATTCAAAATCTCTTATTTTGAGATAAATAAGTAAGGTACATCAACAATTCCAAATTCAACTTAGAGAAAATAAAATGATGCATGCATTTGTCTAAGTGGATACCCAAAATATATGAACTTAGTATTCTCATTTTCTTTTTCTTCATTTTATACAAGAGAAAGACACCCAATTCACTTTACAATAATTCAATATCAAAGCTCTAACAATTATAACAAAATAATAACTAATTAAAACTTGGTATGAAAATATATCTTTCTATTATGCTTCTAGTCCCTTTTTCTCCTTCTCTAATTGGTGTGTGTATGTATCTTTCATGCTAGGGTTTCCAAAGTATAAAGTTTTTTGTGCATGTAGAATGGCTACTCATGCTCAACGTCTTCAAGAAAAAGGAGTCAATTACCATGTAGTTAAATTAAGAAAGGTAGATAATAGAAAAACAAGAATCTACTTCTACCCAAAAATATTCAAGACCCTCTCCACTTTCCTTCAAAATGGATGCATCCACAAGATCACATCATTTCCTAATCAACAACATGAAATAATGAATAATCTTCACTTTTATGCCCATAAAACATTTATGCCTTTACACATAATGTTGATTGGTCTAATTAATCAATGACATCAAACAGTTATACATACCATATCAATGTTATTTATCCCATATTTATCCACTCTATCGTGTTCAGACATGTCCTATAATTTTGTCCTTCATTTGGTATAGTCATTATATATTTTTTCTATTTATCACACACATGACTTGTTTCCATTGTCCCCAAGGTCTTAGGTTGCTTATACATGGAGGTCATTTCAGTTATTCATCCATACCTAGTGTTCCAATAAACCTTCATCGAATACCATCAAGTCTTAAAGTGTTATAGGCCTCTCCAAATTACTTTGAGTTCACTTTAGGATGAAGCACATATATCACATCTTAATTATATTTTGAATCTAGGAAATATGAAGCGAATCATCTCTCTCACCATAAAGTGAGTGGTTTCCCTTGCTCATCCTACTATGTGAATAATCCAAGCCTAAGGATCCACATAGCATATGTGTCAAAAAAAATCATCAATCAAAAATCAATATAAAAAAATAAGGATATTTTATAATGGATCCTTAGGCATTTTAGATGTCTCCATCGAGGCTATAGATGTTTGATTGGTAGTGGAGCAACATCAAAGGATTATGGGGCTATCTCCACCATGGCTATAGATGCTTGACTGGTAGTGGATTATGCCCTCCATGTGGTGATATGTTTGTCACATTAGCGACCTTATTTTGTATAGATCTATGACCACTCATGGATGAGCTAGCTTATAATGGCTTGAGTTGCAATTGGTCAGTCCAACCTTGCTCAAAATAAAAAATGAACATCACTACACACACTTCGGTCCTTGAGAGACTTGACTCCCTAGGATGGTCTAAGCATCTTAAAGTGCTTGATTGGCTAGTAGATGAGTTTGATTAATGCCACTAGGGTGTATGAGTTTTTTGAAACCCTTCTAGGATCTAAACACCCCAAGACGTTTGGTACAACATAGTATTTTATGTCCACATAATTCATCGCACACGTCTTAATATCTTTATTTATCACATGTACCATACATTATTTATCAATATTTATTAAATTCCCATATCACCATTCATGTCTTATGTCTTATCCCCTTTTTCATTATCATATCTACTACTTTGTCCTTGATTAATTAAACCTAATTTTGATTAGGAAATGCATATGCGTCTAATCAAAACATGATAAAACACGTAATTATAAGACATTATACATCACCACCCATTCCATCCATAATATAAGCACCCTAAACACATGCATTATACCATCCATACACCTCATCATCATATCCCTCCTATGAATGAATAAATCTAGTCCATCACATATCCACATACATACATCATATTCATATCATTTCAAAAAACTCACATTTTGAAATATTTACTCGTCATCATCTCCCCTTTATTTTGTTGGGATAAAAGTAGAATTAAATCAATCAATCAATCAAAAGGCTCAATAAATCAAAGGCTCGATCAATTAATCAAATGCTCAATTAATCAATTAAATGCTCAATCAATCAATTAATCAATCAAAACGCTCAATCAATCAATCATTTAAAAGGATCAATCAATCAATAAAAGGCTCAATCAATAAATCAAAGACTCAATCAATAAAAGGGATCAATCAATCAATCAATCAAAAAGATCAATAAATAAATCAAAGGCTCAACCAATCAATCAATCAAATTTTGCATTAGAATAGTTTTCCTCACCTATGCATAGATTAAATTTTAACTTTTTGTTACCTACGCATAGATTAGATTTAATTTCATGTTTCTTGCACATAGATTAGATTTAATTTCCAAACCCTTCTGAGAAAAAGAAATCCCCATTCTCCTTTTCTTTGATAAAAGATCTTACTTCTAGCCCTAGCCTCTCAGGGAGTATGCCGGTCAAAATCCAATGGATTTCTACCATAAAATGGTCGCAGAACCAGCCCATGTGAGTTCATCCTTCATGTATTCTCCAAAAATTGGTTTGAACGTAGGGGCTTTTAACAGCTTCTACTATTTTTTGGGCTTCTTCTCCTAATTGTCCCACTATTAGGTGGATGAAAAATGAGTATTGTGAAAAATAGGGCATCTCTTGTCTTTGTTCAAAAATAGCCTTTTTCAATTCTACCATTTGCTCATGTATTTGGTTACTCAATTCTAATTCCCATGCATAAATTGGGGTATTATATGCCCGATTGCACTGTGCTACTAAATACAAAATCTTTTTGTCCACCATACTGAGATCTTGTACTCCTAAGACTATGTTTATCATATCACAAAAGTCTTGGACCCATGGCCTAAAAGTAGTCTTCCTAATTGGGAATTGTTTAACTATTTTCTCGTGTGTATCAAACAAATATTTAAAAACTTCTAATCCTATGAACATTCAAGATTGATGTTCAATTACCTTTTTAACTAAAAATGTGGTATACTTTGTTAAACTAAAAACTTGCCTGATATGCTCAACTTTGGTGCTGAATACTGGTTGATCTTTGTTATCTTGAAATTTTTTGGTCCTTTCGTCGTATGCTACTGCTAACCATGCCATTAATTCTGAGGAGAAGTAAACCTTTGGACATACCACCTTCCCGAGGTTACTATTCCATCTATTACTTCTGGGAAAACCCTTGTATTTTAGCCTCTGAGCTTTATGAAATAGGTCGGCCATTATCCATGGGGTCCTATTATCATTCTCCATCACATTAGAAAAACTTTTGATACATGCATTATCGATCTCATACTGTTGTGTTGGAGTAGGCTTCTTGTCTGCTCCACACTTCTATGTGAATTCATACATTGTCCTACCAGGTACAAGCGGTCCAAAAATCTTAGAGGATGGTGACCAATTTGTAATAAATTTTATTGCTTCTCTGGTGTCTTTGAGTGTAAAAACGTCTCCCCAAGATGCCATTGTGCTCACGGTTGCGAGTCTAGTTCTTCTGAAACAAGGAAGCTCAAAACTTTTCTTCTCTCTGTACTTCTTGCATACCAATTTCTGCTCTTAGATTGCCAGGGTGGTTAACTTTGTCAATTTGGTGAGCTCAAATACTGGGTGGCGAAATGAGTTCAATATTCTCGCATGTTTTGTCATTAATATAGTGTTACCAACTACTTTTCAAAATGGGCCAAAGGAAATTTTCCAACACATTTCTTTCGAGGTTGGGCTTTGATGGTGGGTAAAGCCCGTCATCCTATGTGTTTCTGGGTTCTTTGGTTCATGTACTTGCAATCATTTAAAGCTTTGCTATTGGTCTCTGAAGCTCCTCCCTCTCCAACATGGGACTATGACGTGTGATAGGGGTGGCCTCCATTTTGAACCTCATGCCACCTTGGCCCAAAATGATAATTAAATCTTAGGGATCAATTACATTTTAATTGGGGCAGCAATCATCCTAGGGATCCCCATAATATTTGGTTCTTGGTGTGAGTGCCTGTCATTGTCTTGGGTATCCTAGGTTTCCCTGAATAATCGTGATTGAGCACAACCATTGGATCAACCTTGGTTCCATTGCTACCTTGGATTTTTTATAACCTGCGGGTTAGATAACCTAAAGAACATGCTTCGAAAACTCCCTTGTTTAGTATTGACTTAATCAAAATAAAGGTGGCAATTAATAATGTGTTAGGGCCCTTGTTAAATGTGTTTAAAATTTTAATTAATCAAGCACTGGTTTAAGCTTACCATTTGATTTACCTTTGAAGCATGCGTCACCGTTGGATTATTTTGAGAGGGAGTGCATCCCTTGGATTCATCGTATATGAGCAAGGTTTAGAAAAATGAATGGGGGAGATCATCCTCGTATTAACCTTTGATCATTTTTAACAATGTGCCACCGTTGGATCCAATCGGAGATGGGCGATGCTATCAGATCTTTGCATTGTTTCATCTCTTGTTGGACTTTGAATTATTCACTACCATTAGATCTTGACAAGGACCTTCACATCTGTTTATCCCCTTTTTACTTTAAATATTTGTATGATAAAAGGAAATCATAGAATGGATCGTGTATGTTGATCTTTGAACTTGTTCTAGCACTGTTGTTAGATCTCCAACAAGCATTTCTTTGTTTGGGCCTCGATTTTGGCGTGGTCATCGAATCTCGATCGATGTTGGCATGGTCGTTGATCTCGATCAACCTACGGGGTTAGTTACCAAGGGACACATGATTTTAAACTTTGATTAAGCTAAAAGGGGGATGATTATCCGATGTGTTAGACCCTTACTAATATTTTTTAATAGATTTAATTAATCTCATGGGGTCTTTTACCTTTTTGATGTGCCTTTAATGAGAGCACCACCGTCTTATTAGATCTTGATCGAGCATTGTCATCGGATTGGGATCGATGTGCTCGACGTTTATGAGGGTGCACGTTCCTTGGATTTTAATATTTCTCTTGAAACTTTAGACCTTAGTTCTTTCGATCGCATCATCTTAAAAGGTTGATTAATTAAATCAAGTGCATCCATTGGATTTTCTTTTGATGAAGCGCTATCATCATATTTACGTGAGGTGCTCAACTTTTAATGCAACGGGTGCATACCCTCATGGTTTTAATTAAATATTGGTTTTGACCTTAGGCTCACATATTTGACTTTTGGACTTTAGACCATGACAGCCTTGATAATTTCTTTTTGGACCTTAGGACTTAATGATTTATCAATTGAATTAGGCCCAAGGGGGACTTTATTTTAGGAAGATCGGAGCTTGGTTTGTTTAATAGTCTGATTAATAAAATTTTGTCATAACTCTTATCAAGATAATTTAGCATTGTTAAAAGGGGCACACATTATTAATGACCAAGGTTAAATTTATCAAATAAGCCCATGAAAAATCAATTGACTCAGATCGACTGAAATAGTGACCAACATTATTAAGCATTTTGATTGAAACCAAAAATTTTAAATTTGGGGGTTACAAATTTTGAGTCAAATTTGGCTCCAACAGGCACTTAAGATATGGTCATCTTAATTTTTTAAGCTTGAAGTTGTTGACTTCACAAGCGATGGTGTGTGGATTACCAAAATTGAAGAGCACAAGGAGGTGTGTGAAGGATGTGCTTTGGGAAAGCACTCAAGTACAAATTTTCCAAGAGGTCAAGCATGGAGAGCAAGCCATCCACTACAAATGGTACATTCAGATATTTGTGGTCCAATGCATACCAAAATATTGGGTAACAATTCCTACTTTCTCACTTTCATTGATGATTTCTCTAGAATGTGTTGGATTTATTTTTTGAAAACCAAATATGAAGCTTTTGAATGTTTCAAGAATTTCAAAAATAATGTAGAGAATCAAAGTGAGTTTGTTGTCAAAATATTAAGGACTAGTAGAGGAGGGGAGTTTTTCTCAAATTAATTTCTCAAATTTTGTAAATATTGTGGGATCAAAAGGCAATTAACTACTGCCTACACCCCATAACAAAATGGTGTGGTTGAAAGGAAGAACCACACTATTGTAGAAATGGCTAGATCAACGCTTCAAACAAAGAAACTCAGTAACATGTATTGGTTTGATGTTGTTAGGACAAGTGTTTACATTTTGAATAGGAGTCTCACTTCTAGTTTATATGGGATAACTCCATATGAGGGATGGTATGGAAAAAAGCCAAATGTAAAGCACTTCAAAGTTTTTGGTTATCTTGCATATGCACACATTCCTGATGAGACAAGAAATAAACTTGATCCCAAAAGTCAAGCATGTATTTTCATTGGGTATTGTGAGTCTTCAAAGGCATATAGACTCTACAATCCAAAAACACACAAAATTGTAATCTCAAGAGATGTAATTTTTTATGAAGGGGGAGTATGGGGTCATCAAAAACTTTTTTTTGATGATGGATCTCAAGATGCAAGCTCCTCTCAAGTGCATCCCATTAACAAGAACAACACTGGAAATCCTCCTCCAAGTCCAAAGAAGAGTTCTACTCCAAGTACAACAAGTGCTACTCCAATTTTTTCTCCATAAAGATCATAAAGTTCTTCTCCAATGGAAGTAGATCCACCATAAAGAGGTAAGAGAACACTTTAGTACCATCCTTATTTTCAAATTATGGACAAGAATTTTCAAAGAAGGTACACTAGAAGTCAAGCTAGTGAAATGAATGAAGTCTTGAAAATATTTGAAAATTTGTACATGTATGGTGATTAAGACTCTCAAGAACCTAAGGGAGATGTTGTAAACTATGCTTTAATGACTAGTGTAGAGCTAGAGCCATCTAGTTATGAAAAATAATGTACTCATGATGTATGGCAACAAGCCATGAAATAGGAAATGACCTCTATAAAAAAGAATGACACATGGGAGCTAGTGGAGCTTCCTAAGGGCAATAAATGTGTTGGATGTAAATGGGTCTATAAGACCAAGTTCAATGCTGATGGGAGCATTGAAAAACACAAGGTAAGGCTAGTAGCAAAAGGTTTTACTCAAAAATATGGGATTGACTATAAGGAAACCTTTGCTCCGATTGCTAGACAAGAGACCATCATACTAGTACTTTCCTTGGTTGTCCACAAAGGGTGGAACATTCAACACATGTATGTTAAGAGTGCCTTCCTTAATGGGTACTTGAAAGAAGAGGTTTTTGTACAACAACCTCAAGGATTTGAAGAACAAGGTAAGGAGAACCTTGTCTACAAATTGAAGAAAGCATTGTATGGACTAAAGCAAGCACCAAGGGCATGGTACTCATGCATTGATGGCTACTTTCAAAAATATGGATTCACTAGGAGAAAAAGTTAACCTACTCTCTACTACATGAAATAAGGTAAATACATCCTCATTGTGTGCTTATATGTGGATGATCTAATATTCATGGGTAGTAGTGATAAAATTAATGAGGAGTTCAAACACTCCATGATGAAAGAGTTTTAAATGAAGGATCTAAGTTTGATGCATTACTTTCTAGGAATGGAGGTACATCAAATAGGAAATGGGATCTTCATATATCAACATAAATATGCTCATGACATGATAAAGAAATTTTCTATGGAGAAATGCAATTCTGTTGCAACTCCAATAGGTCATGGGATACAATTATGCAAAGAATATGGAGCATAGAAAGTTGACAAGATCACTTACATGAGCATGGTTGGGAGTCTAATGTTCCTCACCAACACACGGTTGGATATTCAATATGTTGTTTCTATAGTATCAAGGTATATGACTGATCCATCTGAACTTCATCTACAAGCAACTAAAAGAATTTTGAGATATGTAAAGGGTACAATGGATTATGGGATCCATTACCACAAAAATGATGATGTAAAATTAGTTGGCTTTAGTGATAGTGATTGGGGCAGCAACATAGATGATAGGAAATCTACTTTAGGGAATTGTTTAGTATTGGGTTATTACTAATTACTTGGAGTTCTAAAAAGCAAACTGTTGTAGCACTATCATCTATTGAGGCTGAGTACATAGCAATCACAAATGCTAGTACCCAAGCCTTATGGTTGAGAAAAGTACTTGAAGAAATAGGTGAGAGATAAAATGGTCCTACCATATTGTATTGTGACAATATGAGTGACATTCAATTGGCACATAATCCTATCCACCACAACAGGTCAAAGCACTTTGATATGAAGTATCACTTCATTAGAGACATGGTGGAGAAAAAGGTGATTGAGCTAAAAAATTATAGTACTGTGGACAACATAGCGGATATCTTCACCAAAGGAGTTGCTAAAACTCAGTATATAAAGCTGAGAGACTGTCTGGTCAGCCCTCTCAACTTTAAGGGGAAGAATGTTGAACTTTGAATGTAATTGTTCTCCTACGTAGCTAAGTGTGGTCTTATTCTAGAAGTTGTGAGAGCATATAGGGAGTAGGTTAGACTTGGTCTATGTTTAGAGTAAGCTAAGCATAGCATATTTGATTTACGTAAATAATGGTGCTCCAACAATGTTGAGCCCAGATTAGTTTTTAGAGTGGTTATAAATTGTAATCGTGTGTAAGCATTTTAATATAGTGAATAAGTTTCAAATCTCACACATTTTGGCAAGCGATGATCTAGTTATGTCCTAGTCACTCAACGATTTCCTACAAACATAAAGGTAAAGGAAGCTATAAGCAAAATGTCAACTAAGATTAGCATTAAGGGGTTTGTCAAGATCAAAATGTAGACACCAAATCCTAGCCATTTGTCCTCCGTCCAAGCTTTCCTGCCATCTCCACCACCAAAGCATAGCCATTTGCCCACCATTTCTCATTTCCTGCTATTTTTTAATATTATTCACATTTATTTATGTATATTTTATATATATATTTAAATATAATATTTTATATTATATTTTAATATATGTTTAATAAATATATTTATTTAAGTGAATTAATCCTAGCCATTAGATTTCATCTAATATCATCCATTCATCCACCTTAATCCATGCCACACCCTAGATTTATTATCTACCCTTAGATATGCTTTAACATCAGCCACACGATTAGTGTCGTTGAAACCCTAGCATGGCCTAGGTTAGATTATAAATAGGAACCATCTTGAAGTCTCAACCCCTGAGTTTTCTGAATCCTTAGAGTATCCTAATGCCCTGAGTTCCAAAGGCCTTGCAATAAGCTCTTTGTGCCCTAAATCCCATCCCATCCATCACATTCCATATCCCTCATTTTCCATCACTATCGTTGCATCCCTCGCCTTCACCCAATCTACTTCTGTAGACTTTCCCATCAGCTACCAAGTACCCACAGGCACTTTCTATTAACACCAAGTGCCCATGGGTACCTCCCTACCAGTCCCATATGCCTATAGATATTTCCTGTAGCCGCAAGTGTCGACGGGTATTTTATGCATCCATCCTTGAACCCCCCTAGCCTTCAGGTGATGCTAGGGCATCGTCGCACTAGTCATCTACATCAGATCCTTCACATAAGAACATAGTATGTAAGATAGATTTACCCTATTATTTGTTATTTTCATAAATGTGCTTTATGTTTATGTTCACTATACTTGCAGTATCTAGTTGGGGTTTTATTATTGCATACAGAGAGTCTCACACTATGGAGCCCTCACATATACTACTAACTATTTTTAGTGCCTTTGTGTGTAGATATGGAACACTACATCAGCATATAGGATTGTGAGATACCTCCATTTCCACCATTTCTTGATCCATCACCTAATCATGATCCTCCCATATCATCCAAAGTTGAAGTCCATATCACTAATCCTGGTATTGGTGAAAACATGGTCGATGAAATCACCATCACACCCCTCACTATCCCTAGTGCTAAGAATTTTGGTCACCCACGTGACCAAATTTTGGAAATAGGAGTATTTTATAGTATGGTTTTAGCTCCAAAAGCATTTATTTTGTATATGGGGGTATTGATTCTTCATCAAGTTCATCATCCATAGAAGAGCCCAAAGAACCAACACTTGCCAATATTTCAAACATATCAGGATTTCCATATAGATATTTCCACATTGTCAATTGGTAATGCCATGGCCTAGGATTGCATGAACAGGGCATGCATCAACCTATCGATGTTCCCTATCAAGAGGTGCATGACCGTTTAGGTCTAGGTTTCCACCCACTTTCTACCACCTCTTCTCTTGAACAAGCCTTTCAAAGGCTTAACCTTAATTTAGGAGAATATTCCCTCCATACCGATAATTCTAATGATGACATTTATGAATAATTTGAGCTTATGTCAATAATTTTAGACGAATCTGAAGAAGAATCGGAGCCCATCATTCCCCATACCGAACAAGATGAGTTTTACCTCAAAATGTTCCCCATCCATGAGCCCATATTTTTCTTTCTTCTTCCATAAGAGTGAGCCACCCCTATTAGTGAACCACCAACTCCATTCCATTAAGCCAACTTGTAAAATATGTGCATAGTTAAAAACAGTGGTTTTCACCACTACCAAAAACAAATCAAAAAAATCAAAAATAAAAAACATGTTTGCTTTCTTTGCATTACATATGTAAATACATCATTTAATAAAACAAGTCTTGTATTACTTGTTGTTGTTCAGGTTAAACCAAACTCCTAGCACCAATACTTAGGTTCCATCCATTCCATCCAACCTTGTCCACCTTGCACATAAGTCAATATGAATCCTGTTGATTTATTCACCCCGCTCCACAATCCATATGATTCGGCTAAGCCAATTTCAATTGACATAAGCCTCATTGATATGGACTAGATATCCTTGCCTCCATATTTTTCCAAATTCATCTTGATCAAGGAATTATTAATGGCTTCTTCCAACTACATTCCTCCATCCCCTTCACCTTCGTCGTCACCTTCACCTTTAGATCCTTAGGTTTTCCAGGCAGATATAAATGACGATAAGCCAAAAGAGTTTAATGACATCTTAAACGATATTCATCTGATTCCTACACCACATCAACTTAAGGAAAGTTCCCACATGTCTATTGAATATACCATCGATGTGGACCTTAGTTCAAACAAAGACAAACCCCAAATTGTTAAGCTTGGCAAAAGCTTATCACCCAACGAAAAAGAGCAATTAATTACTCTCCTCAAGAGGAAAAAGGACATATTTGCATGGTCCTACAAGGACATGCCTGGTCTATACCCTAGTTTGGTTATCCATAATCTCACCTTACAGCCTAATGCTAAGTCGGTTAAACAAAAACTGAGGATAATGCATCCTACCGTGGCCCTTATGGTAAAAATAGAGCTTCAAAAACTCCTAGACATGAAATTCATAGTTTCTCTCGATTATCCTGAATGGCTCTCAAACATGGTACCCGTTCGCAAGCCTAACGAGGTGATACGCGTATACACAGACTTTCGATATCTTAATAAAGTGTGTCCTAAGGATGACTTCCCTCTTCCAAACATTGATACTCTTGTCGATACTTGCGTTGGCCATGAAATGCTTTCACTCATGGATGGTTTTTCAGGATACAACTAGATTTGAATAAATCCTAATGACCAACACAAAACAACATTCACTACACCTTGGGGAACATTTTGTTATAAGGTGATGTTCGTTGACCTTAAAAATGTAGGTGCCACTTATCAACGTTCCATGGCATACATTTTCCATGACTACATGCATAATATTATCAAAGACTATGTGGATGATATCTTGGCTAAATCTAAAACTCAACAAGAATATATTAGTGTATTGGAAAATGTTTTTGATCGACTCCTAGAGCATAAGGTAAGGTTGAATCCCAAGAAATGTGTCTTTGGTGTGACCTCGGGTAAACTTTTAGGATTCATTGTCTCCAAAAGGGGCATTGCTATGGACCCTAACAAGGTCAAGGCTATCCTAGAGATTCCTCCCCCAACTAATCTAAATGAATTGCATAGTTTACAAGGAAATATCAACTCAATTCGTCACTTCATTGCGCAACTTTTTGACAAATTTAAGACATTCAATCACCTACTACAAAAGGGGATTCCATTCTCTTGGATAGATGAATGTCAACAAGTCTTCTATAACATTAAGAAATACCTAGTTTATCCACCAGTCTTAGCTCATCCTCGTCTAGGGGTCCCATTTCATCTTTATATCTCAGCAACATATTTTGCATTAGGAACAATGCTTGCACAAAAGAATGAACAAAATCGAGAGCAAGCTATCAACTACATTAGTCGAACATTGGTAAGCTATGAAATAAAAGATGCTTATGTAGAAAAATTATGCTTAGCAGTGGTTTTTACCACTAAGAAACTTCGACATTATATGCTTAGCCACACAACTTACATCATAGCTAGAGAAAATCCTCTGTGTTACATGATGTCCCGCACTTACAATAACACTCGCACCGCTAAATGGATAATAATATTTACTAAATTTGACCTAGAATTCATTAGCCAAAAATCCATTAAAGGTCAGGTCATAGCCAATCAACTTATGGAAGCTCCACTACCTAGTGATCATCCCTTGATTATTGAGCTCCCAGATGATTCAGTATTTGTTGTCACTGAATAAGAAGAAGATGTCATTCTAGAGGAAGGTGTCGATATCACACTATTCTTTGATGTATCTAAGTGCATGAAAGGTCAAAGTATCAGAGACGTATTTCACACACCATAGGGAGTACCTATCCCCTTGTCATTTAAACTAGACTTCCAATGCACAAACAATACTATAGAGTATGAAGCCTTAATTATAGGTCTTCAATCAGCTATAGCTATGAGCATTAAGTGTATTAGGATATTTGGGGATTCTCAACTTGTCATCAAACAAATCAATAGAGAATACCAATGCAAAGAACCTACCATTAAGCTTTATCACAAAGTAGCAATGAAATTGCTCTCTAAGTTTTATTGGTATGAAATCAATAGTTTGTCACGTTTGACTAAAAAATTTGTTAATTTGATGGCCTCCCTTGGATCATTGATTCCAAAAGACTCCTTTGGATAGGTAAAACCCTTTATCATTTCAATGGTCTCTAAATATACAAATTTTTGTGTTGAGTCAAAAGATGAAAATGATGTTTGCTTTATCCAGTTGGATTCATATGAGCCTTGGTCAAACCAAATAATAGCCTTTCTCAAGTTTGGAACACTCCCATATAACATATCTCGGACCGTCAAATGCACTTTCAAGAAAAAGGTAGCCCATTTCATTATTTTGGGAGACGTGTTGTATAAACGTGGTTATGATGGAGTCCTCCTTCGTTGTCTCGAGGCTAGTGAATCTCAAAGAGCTAAAGTTGAAGCCCATGATGGTACTTTTGGTGGTCATTTTAGTGGAATGGCCATCACAAAGTGTATTCTATACAGGGGTTATTATTGGCCCACATTTTAACATAATTGTTGCACCTATGTTAAACATTGCAAAAAGTGTCAAGAACATGCTAATTTAACTCATGTACCATCACAAG
Source organism: Wollemia nobilis (assembly GCA_028583015.1). NCBI lineage: Eukaryota > Viridiplantae > Streptophyta > Pinopsida > Araucariales > Araucariaceae > Wollemia > Wollemia nobilis. Next base: position 2,340,452 of record JAQPPZ010005291.1, on the reverse strand, counting down.
CTTTATAGCCCATTCAAAGCCTTTGGCCCTTTTCACAATGGGGCCTAGATCTAATTGGTAAAATTTCACCTCCTTCATCCGGACAACATACTTTCATCATCACAATCACTGAATACTTCACAAAGTGGATTGAGGCAATTCCTCTAACCAGCACGACATGACCTAGAATTGTGGAGTTTATAGTCCATCACATCATTTGTCATTTTAGTATCCCCTTGAATATCATTTCAGACAATGGCAATTATTTCAAGAACAAGGATCTTTGAGCACTTTACGAGAAATATAACATCGAGAATAGTTTCTCGACTCCTTATTACCCATAAGAAAATGGATAAACTTAAGCTTCCAATAAGATATTAATTGCTATTCTCAAGAAACTTGTCAAAGAAAATCATAGATATTGGTGCACACAAATTCCCTTGGAATTATGGGTATATCGAACAAGCATTCGAATGCCTATAGGTGCAACACCATTTTCATTGGTCTATGGAGCCAAAGCAATCATGCCTCTTGAGCTTGAGATCCCTTCCTTGTGAATTTATTTGTAGGAATTCATAGATGACGACACTACTAGACAAGCATGTCTTGACCAACTCACACTCATTGATGAGAGATGAGTCAATGCTTTAGAGCATTTACGAGTTTACCAAAATCGCCTCAAATGTGCTTACAATGCTAAAGTCCATCTATGTGAATTCCAAGTAGGAGATCTTGTCCTTAAAGAGAATCAGCAAAACACCAATACATTACCGCATCTTCATGACAAATTTGTGGCTAATTGGTTAGGTCCATATATAATTACACAAAGAGTGGGTAATGGTACTTATAGACTTGTCAATATAGAGGGATAGGAAGAATCTGAACCACTTAATGTTATACACTTGAAAGCATTCTATGCGTGATATGATTACTATATATGTATATGTATACATGGATAATACACAAAAATATTTTGCATATTTCATTCATAACATTGCATTTCACTTGCATTTACATTTCATTCAAAATAATACATTCACCCACATCACATATTGCACTCCACATTTCACAAAATTACATTTCATACATTGCATTAGCATCCATATTCGACATTTCATATAGGGATCACTTATTAAGTTCAAGGTCTTAATTGGTCCAACAAAAGTCATGTTGTCTTAATCAGGGGCACCTTCACAATGTCATACACACAATTTCACAAAGTCAAATTGCCATCTGCGCAAGCCATATTCACAAAGTCCTAGGTTTTTTCAGTCACTCAACCACTCCTAGTGTTTTAAGAAACCTCCAACAAATATGACAAGTTCTTGCTGCAGGAGCATCCGAGGGCAGCAGAGCAATCCTGCACCAACCAAATTTGTCTAAGTGTTTTTGCAAAGAAAAAAAAAAATAGGGAAAGAAGCTACGGCCGACGGAGGGTCGCGAAATCGCGACCAAATCAAGAAGCAGGTCTACGACGGACGAAGGGTCGCGAAATCATGGCCAAAACCAAGGCAGAGGCTACGATGGACGGAGGGTCACGAAATCGCGACCAAAACCAGAGGCAGAGGCTACGGCGGACGGAGGGTCACGAAATCGCGACCGCAACGAAAGCAGAGGCTACGGCAGTGCGGAGGGTCACGAAATCGCGACCGCAATGAAAGCAGAGGCTACGGCAGTGTGGAGGGTCACGAAATCATGACCAAAAAGAAAGCAGGGGCTACGACAGTACGGAGGGTCACGAAATCGTGACCGCAGCTTAAGAACGAAGGCGCGGTAGAAAGACGTCGCGATATCGCGACGAAAGGGGGAAAGATGTCGCGATATCGTGACATGTCGCGATATCGTGACCAAAGCAGAAGAAAGGGGGACGCGATGGAAATACGTCGCGATATCGTGACAGGTCATATTTTTGCGTCGAAAGATGAGCCAAAGACGAAGAGGCAAAAAGTGACACGTGTCGAATACCTGGACGACGAAGCGACACGGGGAGGCGAAACGAAAGGTTCTGGAAGAGGAAACGAAGGGCCGCCAGCTGGAAATGGAGCGCCACCTAAGAACCTTTAAAAAGGGAAACAAAGGCATGCACAAAGGATGAAAAAAAAATTGCTAAAACGATAAGATAATCTCGTGGTATTTCCAGATTGGAGAAGCTCAAAAAGTCGCAATTCCTTTGCGACTTATGGATAATATGATATAATTTTGTTGATGTAATATTGTTGCATGTGAATAAAATAAACTCTTTTTTTGAATATGGTGATGTGACTGTAATATTCGGCTGCATGAAAATAAAATAAAACTGTTTTTTTTCTCCTGATCTTGGCTCTCGATCAAGTGGTATCAGAGCGAGTGATTCTGAGTGTGCAAACAGAACGCCGAACGTGAGGCAGTTTGCACCAGGATCTGTGGAAGGATTCTGAGAAGAGAGAACGGGAGTGCCTGAGTAGTGTAACAGAGAAATCGTGAGCAGGATGCCTCCAAAAAGAAATCATGGTCACGGGAGAAATGTGGCGCAGGATGAAGATTTCAGAGCGTTGCAGAGACAAGTGCAAGCCCTGCAGGAAGAATTGCGAAAAAGGACCGAACCTAAGGGAGAAGAACAGAGTGACGATGAAGCCTGGGAAATTGAGGGTCCATCAGATGATGAAGATGCATTGGATCCTTCTGAAGCTAGACTGTTGAAAGCTCTATCTCAGGCCGGGAAGAGACCAAAGTTTGATGTCTCTACATATTCTGGGCACCTCAACCCAGAAGAGTTGATTGACTGGATCAACGATATGGAGGAATACTTTGAGTATGAGGAGGTGGCGGATCCAGACCGGATAAAATTTGCAAAAACAAAATTAAAAGGCCATGCTAGTTTATGGTGGAAAGGAATACAACTCGAAAGAAATAAAAATGGAAAGGAGAAAATAACCAGATGGGACCGAATGGTGGAGAAGCTGAAGAGACAATTTATTCCCGCAGATTACGAGTTGGACCTGTTGAGGAGAATGCAGAGTCTGAGGCAAGCAGGCAAGTCTGTCCAAGAATACATAGAAGAATTCTACAAGATCTCCATCAGAACTGGCCATTCAGGGGCTAATAAGGAGAAAGTAGCCAGATACATCAACGGGTTGAGAATGAACATTCAGGAAGAGCTCAGCTTGATCAGAATAGCCACCATAGAAGATGCATACCAGTTGGCCTTGAAGGTAGAAGAGAAACTAAACAGAAGATTCGAAGGCAACCAGAGAGGAAGGGATCGTGGTGGAAGAACCGATGGAGGAAATTACCGAGACCAGAAGAAGACTTGGGAAACAAGCAAACCCCAGGAACAGAAAAAGGAGAATACCTACCGCCCGCGTGATCAGAACAATGACTACCAGAGAGGAAGAGGTAGACCTGGACGTGGGTATGGAAGAGGGGTATTCCATGGAACCTGTTTCCAGTGTGGAGAAGAAGGACACCGGTCATACGAATGTCCTCAACACCAAGAAAGGACGGACAAGAGACCTGAGGGTCATGCCAGAGCTGCTGTGGCAGATGAAGGTGCAGAGTCGAGAACACTCCGAAGAGGCGAGAAGGAGGAGAAGTGTTGATGATGAGAAGAACACTGTTGAATGAGGAAAAAGAACTAGAACAGAGGAAGAGCCTATTTCGCACGAGGTGCAAATGTGCAAGGAAGGTCTGTAATGTTATCATTGATAATGGTAGCACAGACAACCTAGTTTCAGAAGAGATGGTTAATAAGTTGAATTTGGGGAAGAGGAAGCACCCGCATCCATATCGGATTGCATGGTTGCAGAAAGACCACAGAGCACTTGTCAGTGAACAGTGCTTGGTCAAATTTCACATTGGGAATTATCAAGATGAGGTCCTATGTGATGTATTGCCGATGGATGCTTGCCATTTGTTGTTGGGAAGACCATGGCAATTTGATAGACGTGCAGTGCATGATGGGCATGCAAATACGTACTCTCTAACGAAGGATGGAGTACGTCACAAATTGAAGCCACTGAAGGAAGTGGATGAGAAAGTGTGTAGTAGTGCCAGAATCTGCTGGTGGAAGGAAGACAGTTTTTGGATGGTCTGAAGAGGGATTCAATGTGTTATGCATTAATCCCTACTGTTAAGAAAGAACAGTACACAGATGTTCCAGCAGAGGCCGAACACCTGTTAGAAGAATTTCCAGACATCATATCAGATAATGTGCCTGAGGGTTTACCACCAATGAGGAAGATCAGTCACCATATTGATTTGGTGCCTGGATCTAGTTTACCCAACAAGGCAGCCCACAGAATGACTCTTGTGGAAAGTGAGGAGCTGAGCGAGGCAAGTCCATGAGTTGTTGAAAAAGGGACTGATTCGAGAAAGCTTGAGTCCATGTGCGGTACCTGCAGTACTAGCACCAAAGAAGGATGGGGAGTGGAGGATGTGTACGGACTCCCGAGCTATAAACAAGATCACCATAAAATACAGATTTCCATTACCCAGGATGGATGATATTATGGACTGTTTGAGTGGAGCCAAGTACTTCACCAAGATTGACCTGAAGAGTGGCTACCATCAGATTCGGATCAGAGAAGGAGATGAGTGGAAAACCTGCTTTCAAAACCCAGAGAAGGTTTGTATGAGTGGTTGGTCATGCCATTTGGGCTAACCAATGCACCAAGCACATTCATGCGGTTGATGAATGAAGTGTTGAAGGAGTTCTTAGGCAAGTTTGTTATTGTCTATTTGGATGACATTTTGATATTCAGCAGAACCCTGGAAGAGCACCTGATGCATATCAGGAGGGTTTTTGAGAAGCTGAGGGAAGAACAGTTGTTGATCAACTTGAAGAAGTGCAATTTTGTGAAGAAGGAGTTGGTATACCTAGGATTTGTCATCTCAGTTGAAGGTCTGAAAATGGACCCAGAAAAGGTGAGGGCTATCATTGAATGGCCTACTCCAAGAAGCACTTTTGAAGTGAGATCATTTCATGGTTTAGCCAGTTTTTACAGGAAATTCATCAAAAATTTCAGCAGTATTTGTGCACCCCTTACAGAAACAATGAGAGGGGATAGGAAAGACTTTAAGTGGACCTTGGGAGCTGACAAAAGCTTTGATATGTTGAAGAAGAAGGTCACTGAGCAACCTATTTTAGCACTTCCAGATTTTAATAAGGTATTTCGGGTAGACTGTGATGCTAGTGGTAGTGCCATTGGAGCTGAGTCAAGAAGGTAAGCCTGTTGCTTACTTCAGTGAGAAACTCAATGATGCCAAGAAAAAGTATTCAGTGTATGATCAAGAATTCTATGCCATAGTTCAGTCCCTGAAGAAGTGGAGACATTATTTGCTGCCAAAAGAGTTTGTGTTATATACTGATCATCAGGCCTTACAGTATATAAACAACCAGGGAAAACTGAACCAGAGGCACTTGAAGTGGGTTGAGTTTCTCCAAAGCTATACCTTTGTGTTAAAGCACAGAAGCAGAAAATCAAACAGAGTTGCAGATGCCTTAAGTAGAAGGCAGAATTTGCTGATGGAAATGACAGTGGAAGTGGTAGGATTCGAAGAACTGAAGGGCCTGTACCCTGAAGATCCTGATTTTGCAGAAGCCTGGACGGCTTGCTCGGCACCTGTTACTGTGGACAGGACAAAATGGTTGGATTTTCTAATCCAAGATGGAATGTTGTTCAGAGGAAGTAAATTATGCATTCCAAGGAGTTCCATGCGGGAAAACTTAGTCAAAGAGAAACACAGCGGAGGACTGGCTGGACATTTTGGTCGGGATAAGACCATTGCCCTGGTGAGTGAGAACTATTACTGGCCGCAACTACAGCAGGATGTGAACAAGTTTGTGCAAAGTTGCAGAATCTGCCAAATGGCAAAAGGAGTGAGGTAGAACACAGGATTATATCAGCCGTTACCTGTACCTGAGAGGCCATGGGAGGACATCGGCATGGATTTCATTCTTGGGTTGCCGAGAACACGGAGGGGAAATGACTCCGTATTTGTGGTGGTTGATAGATTCTCCAAGATGGCACATTTTATTCCCTGCCAGAAAACAAGTGACGCGGTTCACATTGCAGGGTTATTTTTCAAGGAAGTGGTACGACTTCACGGTCTACCAAAAAGCATAGTTTCTGACAGAGATACAAAGTTTGTTGGGTATTTTTGGAGAACATTGTGGAAGAAGTTGAAGACGGATCTGAAGTTCAGTTCTGCATACCACCCATAGACTGATGGATAGACAGAGGTGGTAAATAGAAGTCTGGGTAATTTATTAAGATGCTTGATAGCAGATAAACCCAAGGGATGGGATTTGGTTTTGCCGCAGGCAGAATTTGCATACAACAATTCTGTCAACAAGAGTACAAACAAATCTCCATTCCAAGTCATATATGGAAACAGCCCAAGAAATGTTTCTGAGCTGAGGAAATTAGATAAAGGAGAAAAGTGCAATGTCGAGGTTGAGGAATTTGCGAAACGGATGAAAAGCCTGCATGAAGAAGTAAAGAAACAAATTACAAAAATGAATACTCAGTACAAGACAAGAGCAGACCAAAAGAGGCGGTTCAAAGAGTTCGAAGTGGGAGATGAGGTCATGGTCCATCTCAGAAAAGAAAGGTTTCCAGCCAAAACTTATAACAAATTGAAGATGAAGAAATTTGGGCCATGCAGAATACTAGAAAAACGGGAGTCAGGCAATGCATATAAAGTGGAATTGCCAAGTGGGCTTGACATTTCACCTATTTTTAACATATCAGATTTAGTGAAATACCATGAAGGGGATAGTAGTGAGGCACCATGTGCAGAGTTGTGGAGTATTCCAGCATCTACTCCAACCACAGATGAGATAGAGGAAATATTGGACACAAGAGAAGGCAGAAGTACCAAAAATAGATAGTATTTTGAATATTTGGTCAAGTGGAAGGGCAGACCGGTAGAAGATGCAACTTGGTTGTCTAAAATGGAGGTTGACCGCCTGGGTCTCCCTCCAACAGTTCAGAAGTGAGGATCACTTCTCAATCTACCCCGGGTGTCTGATGCAGGAGCATCCGAGGGCAGCAGAGCAATCCTGCACCAACCAAATTTGTCTAAGTGTTTTTGCAAAGAAAAAAAAATGGAAAGAAGCTACGGTCGACGGAGGGTCACGAAATCGTGACCAAATCAAGAAGCAGGTCTACGACGGACGAAGGGTCACGAAATCATGACCAAAACCAAGGCAGAGGCTACGACGGACGTAGGGTCACAAAATCATGACCAAAACCAGAGGCAGAGGCTATGGCGGACGGAGGGTCACGAAATCATGACCGCAACGAAAGCAGAGGCTACGGCAGTGCGGAGGGTCACGAAATCATGACCACAATGAAAGTAGAGGCTACGACAGTGTGGAGGGTCACGAAATCGTGACCAAAAAGAAAGTAGGGGCTACGATAGTACGAAGGTCACGAAATCATGACCGTAGCTTAAGAACGAAGGCGCGGTAGAAAGACGTCACGATATCGTGACATGTCACGATATCGCGACCAAAGCAGAAGAAAGGGGCGATGGAAATACGTCGCGATATCGCGACATGTCGCGATATCGCGACCAAAGTAGAAGAAAGGGGGATGCGATGGAAATACGTCATGATATCACGATAGGTCGTATTTTTGCATCGAAAGACGAGCCGAAGACGAAGAGGCAGAAAGTGACACGTGTCGAATACCTGGACGACGAAGCGACACGGGGAGGCGAAACGAAAGGTTCTGGAAGAGGAAACGAAGGGCCGCCAGCTGGAAATGGAGCGCCACCTAAGAACCTTTAAAAAGGGAAACAAAGGCATGCACAAGGGATGGAAAAAAATTGCTAAAACGATAAGATAATCTCGTGGTATTTCCAGATTGGAGAAGCTCAAAAAAGTCGCAATTCCTTTGCGACTTATGGATAATCAGCTGTGACTATAATTTTTGGCTGTGACTGTAATATTCGGCTGCATGTGAATAAAATAAAACTGTTCTCTTTTTCTCTGTGAATATGGTGATGTGACTGTAATATTCGGCTGCATGAAAATAAAATAAAACTGTTTTCTTTTTCTCTGTGATACTGGCTCTCGATCAGTTCTTTTTGGACAATAGAACATATACACTAAAAAAATCTTGAGTTTGGGAACTGATTCCAAAAATATTCTTGAACCAAGCACAATTTTCACATCTTAAAAACATCTTGTGTCAAAAAGGGATAACACCATCCTTGGTAGGAACCTTGAAGTGAAAAGGATCATCCTTGCTAGTCCTATCATGCAACATAGTCCATAAGAATAGTGGTTTGCACCACTATCATAGTTGCTTCAAATTCAAAAGATAGAGTAGTAAGGATAGGGTACAATTCTCATCACACTTAGGTTGAGAATTTGATTTCCCAAAGCTCTAAACCTTTTACATCACACACCACTAATCATTGGTTATAAGTATTGTACTACCTTTCCAGTCATATGATTAGGTAGTCATCCCCAATATTCAAGAAATAAAAAACAAAATCGTGGACTATGGAGTTAACCTCCATCATAGCTATAGATGCTTGACTGGAAGTGGAGTACACTCATGTGTGGTGACATGTCTCTTTTAAAAGAGACCTCTAACCGCTCATACTAACAAGCTATCCTCTTGGTTTCAACCATAATAGGTTTACCCAATTTACTCAAGATGATTTAATGAACTCACTTGCACACACACTGGTTCTTGACTATCTTGGGTCATTACCTTGCTCTTGATTTGGTAAATGAATTCACTACACACACATTTGGTCTTAGAAGGATTAGGAATTTTTAGTGGGTTTTTTTTATACCACTAGGATGTTTGAGTCTCTGCAAAACAAGCAATTTTCCATATCAACATTCATATCTTCTTCCATGTTAACATCCATGTTACTTCATGAGTCATTCATATCATATGCCACCAAGTCTGGTGACCCTGATTAAAAAACAATGCTAAAAATGATCAACACAAATATCTAATCCATAAATGATCATTAGCACATACCATCTTGCATAAATCATCCATATATTTCATCTTGCATTTATCATCCATAACCTTTCATATGCATTAGTCATAAACATAAACATGCATTTCACAAAAAGCATTCCACAAAAGCATTCCACAAAGCATTCACACAAAAATATAACACAAAAGTAAAATCCATGTATCTATATATATGAATATCACATGTACAATGAGTGCCAAATGGCTACATACAATGGAGCACCAAGGCTCATATATAAAAAGTGCATCTAAGCACTAGCTACATCCTCCAAGAAGACCCATGTGACCTAGCAGGAGCCTATGACCTAGAAGGAGTCCTAGACCTAGAGGTATGCCTAGATTGACTATGCCTAGCACCCTCGGATACAGATGAGATTGGAGGATTAGGAAGTGGAATATGATTTTCCATCAACATATCCTTCAATGCCTCGGTATACCTATGCCGAGACTAAAGGTATCGTATTTCGACCTCATATCGATGCTCTCTCTTTGCTAACTCTATTTGGAGCATTGTAATCCTTACATTCTGCTCCACAACTTACTACTCTAGCTATGCCCACTCCTCCTCGCTCTGGCTTGGGGGTGCATCTAGAACCTCCTTAGCCTCCTCTCCATCTCCACTATCACCCCCAACCTCAGGAGTCTACTGAGTGGCTCCCTTTATTTTTCACATCTAACTGCTAGATCAAAGGCACCACCACCTCTTACAGGCATCCTGAGTACACCCACCATGAGTCTCTTAGATATCCTTATCTCTCGCCTCTCCACTGCCATCACCGTTAGCTGCTCTACAAGGTGGCATCCACACGAGCTGAGTTACAAACCATGAATCATACTCTGCGATCATCCTCACATCCTCCACATCTAGGATATCCACATCCTTGTCATCCTCTAAAATGACCCTCCATAGCTCCATGCAAGGAAGCTCAATCTCCTTTCGATGTCTCCTATATCGCACTGGCTCATTAGGGACATCCTACTTCAACCTAAACTGGCAGAGCACTTGTGAGAACTAGAATTACTCCACCTCACTCTAATGCCTACCAACCACCTATCTACCCTACCACACCCATCGTAGATGCTCCCCATCCCCAATCCATTGGGCACCCAACCATGGCCTCCACACCACTTGGTAGGATGTCAATCCTACCATAGCTCCTGATACCATTGACTCATCCTCACTGGATGACTCGACTGCACCTCCTCTGCCAGTGCCCATCACCTAGCATAGAGCTACTCCCTCCAAAAATCCTCCATAGGTAATCCCTTCGATCGAGCAACTCTAAAGTGCTCACATCCCTAGCATTGCAATAATAAGCTGCATCCCAATCCCTTTCGCCACCACTGCATCACATCATATATCTCCTAGTACACCTACACCAATAAAGCAAGAGCCCATGTGTACATCTATCGCATTGTGAGCATATCGCTCACCACCCCTATCAGGTTCCAGGGGAACCTACACCCGGTATTGTTCGGGACCACAATATTGGCCAGCACAAACATCAACAAATCCTTGAGAGGATCTAACTCATTTTCTACATACATGGACAAATAGGGAATTCCTCCACCCTCCCATGCATCACCAAAAATTTGCATCATCTTCACCTTCCAGCTAAGCCCAACCTCAACTCAGATCCCCTTCACCGATACCTTGAGGATGCGATATACATCCTCCAAGGTTACGGTCACCTCGCCAGTGGGGAGCTAAAATGTCCCCCTGTCTGCATCCCACATCTATGGTAGAGCGGATAGATACTCCTCATCCGCCCTCACCACATCTAGTCGGGCTACCTTCGCTAGCCCCAGTTTCTCCAGCAGCTCCCACTCATCCTATGTAATTGCCTTCCTCATCCCGAGGATATAAGGCAAAAATCAATGTCGAGCCTCCAAAACTATAAGTTGCAACAACACAAAACATTTGTTAATAAGTTGTTCAAAATTTAAAAAAAAAAAAACAACAAATTTTTTGCACAATGCAAAAAGCAACGGGATACCTCAGCCACTCGTGCTCCATCCGTAGCCTTGACCTCCATAGTATCTCCCTCTACTACCATAGCTCCCACACTCCGAACACCTCACCTCACTTCCCCTCACTCACCCTTCACTCCTCATATGCAACTTCTCAAACTCCTTAGATGCATAAATGAGCTTGAAACTTGCCCAGCAAGCTATTTATAGATACTTTAGGCGTCTTGAGGCACCCATGGGTATTTCCTAGCGCACTGAAGTGCCTACGGGTGTTTCTACAGACCATAGGCACCCATGGGTGATTTGCGTAAGAATTTAAAAAAGCTAAATCAGCACAAAATAGTAGCTGCCCCCAACCAAATCATTCCAAATTTCACTCACCAATGCATTTCATCATTTTATCAAGTTTTGTGAAGATTCCAACTGATTTGGATGCATAAATCTCATTTACGACCACATTGACCAAATTTCACCAAACAGATTTCAAAAGCACCTCAAAATGGTCCAAATATTCACAAAATGATGACCATCAACATTTTCATCATCCATACATCATCTCCACCTCATTTCACATCATCATTTACATATTTGCCAAGTTCAAGTAACATGCAAGTGAATCTTGTATCTAGTGGGTTATTCTACAAACTTGGTGATTTCAATGATTTGCATCCATGCAATTCGGTAAGATGAATAGCTTACCATAAGTACACTTGATCATGATCATCATCACTTATATCCTTGATCAAAATCACAATCACATTTGGTATTTTCTCATCTTTAGAGTGAAACATTACCAAGAACAATTTGCACAAAAGCAGTCATTGATGTCCTTTTACGTGGGACATGAAAACATGGATAATTAATATCACAATCACTCATTCATTTGACCATAGTCACAAGATAGGCAAGCCCGGTAGGTTGATTGGTTCCATTATGGAATTAGACAAAGAGTTTTCCATAGTCACTACACGGCCCCTACGTTGACTCTGTCATCCTGCATCTTCATAACTTGCATACTCAATGACGCCAATAAGGCATTTTCTTCAACAGCATTGAATCACCCCAAATTTGGGGCAACCACATTTGGTTTTGATCCTCCCACAATGTGATACATCTTATATGATCATGGCAACTACACTTAGCAAAAAACCCTTCATTTATTGGGGCAAAAATAGACACATAATATCACATTTAAAGCCCCCTTCCCACCGTTGGGGCAAAAATGGTATCACATTTTACATCATTCATATCATCCTCATCATCTAACGTTAACATAATAACCTTCATCTTTTAGGGAAAAAATGGACACATCATATCACATTTATCACAAACCCCCTTTCCACCGTTGGGACAAAATCGGTATCACATCATTCATCATTCATTTGCACAATATTTTCCAATTGGCTCGTGAGATTCATCCATAAGCTCATTCGCAAATTGAGGGGGTAAGCTACGCACAACTCCAAATTCTTTTATTCTTTTGTCTTCAAGCTAGTGCTCCACATCACAAGAGAAGCTACTTCGACACTTGGCCAAAATAAGTGTCTCGTATTTTTGCATTGCATTGTGTTTCATGCAAATAGTACAAAAAGGGGCATTTGTAGACACCAAATCCTAGCCATTTGTCCTCCATCTAGGATTTCCTGCCATTTCCACCACCAAAGCATAGCCATTTTCCCACCATTTCTCATTTACCACCATTTTTTAATATTATTCACATTTATTTATGTATATTTATTTTATATATATATTTAAATATAATATTTTATATTATATTTTAATATAAGTTTAATAAATATATATTTATTTAAATGAATTAATCACAACCATTATATTTCAACTAATCTCATCCTTTCATCCACCTTAATCCATGCCACACCCTAGATTTATTATCTACCCTTAGATATGCTTTAATATCAGCCACATGATTAGTGTCGTTGAAACCCTAGCATGGCTTAGGTTATATTATAAATGCGAGCCATTTTGATGGCTCAATCCTTGAATTTTCTAAATCCCTAGAGTATCCTAATGCCTTGAGTGCCAAAGACCTTACAATAAGATCTTTGTACGTAAGATAGATCTACCCTATTATTTGTTATTTTTATAAATGTGCTTTTTGTTTCTGTTCACTATACTCGTAGTATCTAGTTAGGGTTTTATTATTGCATACAAAGGGTCTCACACTGTGGAGCCCTGGCATATACTACTAATTATTTTTTATATCTGTGTGTGTAGATCTGGAACACTACATCAACATCTGAAGTGGTCCAATTCTGGATAACGAAAATCCCACTCAACCTTGTTGGGATCAAGACGCTCTTGAAGACACCATGACATTGCTTCTTAGGGTTTTAGAGAACCCTAAATTTTTGTAATATTATATAAAAAGGATTCAAGGATCCAAGCTTGTAACAATGGAGTTTCTAGGCTCCCCCCATCAATAAAGAATTTATTCTATCGTGCAATCTTGTTTTACCTTACAAGGTGATGCCCTTTGGCCTCAAAAATGTAGGTGCCACTTATCAACATGCCATGACATACATTTTCCATGACTACATGCATAAGATTATCAAAGACTATGTGGATGATCTCTTGGCTAAATCCAAAACTCGACAAGAACATATTGGTGTATTGGAGAAAGTTTTTGACCGACTCCTAGAGCATAATGTAAGGTTGAATCCCAAGAAATGTGTCTTTGGTGTTACCTCGGGAAAACTTCTAGGATTCATTATCTCCAAAAGAGGCATTGAGGTGGACCCTAATAAGGTCAAGGCTATCCTAGAGATGCCTCCCCCAACTAACTTAAAGGAATTGCATAGTTTACAAGGAAAGATCCAATCAATCCATCATTTTATTGCACAACTTTCTGACAAATGTAGGCCATTCAATCACCTACTACAAAAGGGGGTGCCATTCTCTTGGATAGATGAATGTCAAAAAGCCTTCGATGACATTAAGCAATACCTAGCTTCTCCACTAGTCTTAGCTCCTCCTCATCTAGGGGTCCCATTTTATCTTTATATCTCAGCAACGGACTTTGCATTAGGGACAATGCTTGCACAAAAGAATGAACAAAATCGAGAGCAAGTTGTCTACTACATTAGTCAAACATTGGTAAGCTATGAAACTAAATACGCTTATGTAGAAAAATTGTGCTTAGCAGTGGTTTTTGCCACTAAGAAACTTCGACATTATATGCTTAGCCACACAACTTATGTCATAGCTAGAGAAAATCCTTTGCGTTACATGATGTCCCACACTTACAATAACACCCACACCGCTAAATGGATAATGCTCCTTACTGAATTTGACCTAGAATTCATTAGCCAAAAATCCATTAAAGGTCAGGTAATAGCCGATCAACTTGTAGAAGCTCCACTACCTAGTGATCATCCTTTGATTATTGAGCTCCTAGATGATTCGGTATTTGTTGTCATTGAACAAGAAGAAGATGTCATTCCGAAGGAAGACATCGATATCACACTATTCTTTGATGGCTCTAAGTGCATGAAAGGTCAAGGTGTTGGAGTCGTATTTCACACACCACAGGGGGTACCTATCCCCTTGTCATTCAAACTAGACTTCCAATGCACAAACAACACCGTAGAGTATGAAGCCTTAATCTTAGGTCTTCAATCAGCTATAGCTATGAGCATTAAGCGTATTAGGATATTTGGTGATTCTCAACTTGTCGTCAAGCAAATCAATGGAGAATACCAATGCAAAGAACCTACCATTAAGCTTTATCATGAAGTAGCAATGAAGTTGCTCTCTAAGTTTGATTGGTATGAAATCAATAGCTTGCCACGTTCGACTAACAGATTTGTAGATGCGATGGCCTCCCTTGGATCATTGATTCCAAAAGACTCCTTTGGAGAGGTACAACCCCTTATCATTTCAACGGTCTCTAAATCTGCAATTTCTCATGTTGAGTCAAAATATGAAAAGGATGTTTGCTTTATCCAATCGGATTCATATGAGCCTTGGTCGAGCCAAATAGTAGCCTTTCTCAAGTTTGGAACACTCCCATCTGACATGTCTCGAACTACCAAACACACTTTCAAGAAAAAGGTAGCCCGTTTCATTCTTTTGGGGGACGTGTTGTATAAACATGGTTATGATGGAGTCCTCCTTCATTGTCTCGAGGCTAGTGAAGCTCAAAGAGCCATAGCTGAAGCCCATGATGGTACTTGTGGTGGTCATTTTAGTGGAATGGCCATTGCAAAGTGTATTCTATGCATGGGTTATTATTGGCCCACAATGGAACGTGATTGTTGCACCTATGTTAAACATTGCAAAAAGTGTCAAGAACATGCTAATCTAACTCATGTACCATCACAAGCTTTACAACCTATTCAAAGCCTTTGGCCCTTTTCACAATGGGGCCTAGATCTAATTGGAAAAATTTCACCTCCTTCCTTGGGACAACATACTTTCATCATCACAACCATTGAATACTTCACAAAGTGGGTTGAGGCAATTCCTCTAACCAGTATGACAGGACCTAGAATTGTGGAGTTTATACTCCATCACATCATTTGTCATTTTGGTATCCCCTCAAAAATCATTTTAGACAATGGCAAGTCTTTCAAGAACAAGGATGTTCGAGCACTTTGCGAGAAATATAACATTCAACATAGTTTCTCGACTCCTTATTACCCACAAGAAAATGGACAAGTTGAAGCTTCCAACAAGACCTTAATTGCTATTCTCAAGAAACTTGTCAAAGAAAATCATAGATATTGGCATACACAAATTCCCTTGGCATTATGGGCTTATCGAACAAGCATCCGCATGCCTACAGGGGCAACACCATTTTCATTGGTCTATGGAGCCGAAGCAATCATGCCTCTTGAGCTCGAGATCCCTTCCTTGCGAATTTCTTTGCAGGAATTCATAGATGATGACACTGCTAGACAAGCACGTCTTGACCAACTCACACTTCTTGATGAGAGGTGAGTCAATGCTTTAGAGCATTTACGAGTTTATCAAGACCACCTCAAACGTGCTTACAATGCCAAAGTTCATCTACGTGAATTCCAAGTAGGAGATCTTGTCCTTAAAGAGAATCAACAAAACACCAATGCATTACCGCATCTTCGTGATAAATTCATGGCTAATTGGTTAGGTCCATACATAGTTACACAAAGAGTGGGTAATGGTACTTATAGACTTGCCAGTCTAGAGGGAGAGGAAGAATCCGAACCACTTAATGTTATACACTTGAGAGCATTCTATGCATGATATGATTACTATATATGTATATATATACATGGCTAATACACAAAAACATTTGCATACATTTCATTCATAACATTGCATTTCACTTGCATTCACATTCCAAAAACAATGCATTCACCCACATTTCATATTGCATTCCACATTTCACAAAATTGCATTTCATACATTGCATTCACATCCACATTCCACATTTCATATAGGGATCATTTATTAAGTTCAAGGTCTTAATTGGTCCAACAAAAGTCATGTTGCCTTAATCAGGGGCACCTTCACAATGTCATCCACACAATTCCACAAAGTCAAATTGCCATCAACACAAGCCACATTCACAAAGTCCTAGGTGTTTTCGGTCACTCAACCACTCCTAGTGTTTTAAGCAACCTCCAAAATACATGTCGAGTTCTTTTAGGACCATTGCACATATACACTAAGAAAATCTTGAGTTTGGGAACTGATTCCAAAAACATTCTTGAACCAAGCACAATTTTCACATCTTAAAAACATCTTGTGTCAAAGAGGGATAACACCATACTTGGTATGAACCTTGAAGTGAAAAGGGTCATCCTTGCTAGTCCCATCATGCAACATAGTCCATAAAAATAGTGGTTTGCACCACTATCACAATTGCTTCAAATTCAAAAGATAGAGTAGTAAGGATAGGGTACAATTCTCATCACACTTAGGTTGAGAATCCAATTCCCCAAAGCTCTAAACCTTTTACATCACACACCACTGATCAATTGGGTTGTAAGGATCGTACTACATTTCCAGTCAGACGGTTAGGTAGTCATCCCCAAAATTCAAGAGATCAAAAATAAAAATCATGGACTATGGAGTTAGCCTCCACCGGAGCTATAGATGCTTGACTGGCAGTGGAGTACGCTCATGCATGGTGACATGTCTCTTTTAAAAGAGACCTCTGACCGCTCATACGGACAAGCTAGCCTCTTGGTTTCAACCATAATAGGTTTACCCAATTTACTCAAGATGAGTTAATGAACTCACTTGCACACACACTGGTTCTTGATTGTCTCGGGTCATTACCTTGCTCTTGATTTGGTAAATGAATTCACTGCACACACATTTGGTCCTAGAAGGATTAGGTAGTTTTAGTGGGTTTGTTTGATGCCACTAGGATGTTTGAGTCTCTGCAAAATAAGCAGTTTTCCATATCAACATCCATATCTTCTTCCATGTCAACATCCATGTCACTTCATAAGTCATTCATCCCATATGCCACCAAGTCTGGTGCCCCTGATTAAACAATAATGCTAGAAAAGGGTCAAAAAAAGATCTAAACCATAAATGATCATTAGCACATGCCATCTTGCATTAATCATCCATAACATCTCATATGCATTAATCATAAACATAAACATGCATTCCACAAAAGCATTCCACAAAAAGCATTCACACAAAAATATAACACAAAAGGTAAAAGCCATGTATATATATATATATATATATACCAATGAGTGCCAAAAGGCTACATACAATGGAGCACCAAGGCTCATATACAAAAAGTGCATCTAAGCACTAGCTACATCCTCCAAGAAGACCCCTGTGACCTAGCAGGAGCCTTGACCTAGAAGGAGCCCTAGACCTAGAGCTATGCCTAGACTGACTATGCCTAGCACCCTCGGATATAGATGAGGTTGGAGGATCAGGAAGTGGAATATGATGTTCCATCAACCTATCCTCCAATGCCTCAATATATCTATGTCGAGATTGAAGGCATGGTATGTCGATCTCATGTCGATGCTCTCTCTGCTAGCTCTACTTGGAGCCTCATAATCCTTGCATCTCACTCCACCACCTACTACTCCAGCTATGCCCACTCCTCCTCGCTCCGACCTTGGGGTACATCTGGAACCTCCTCCACCTCCTCTCCATCTCTATCATCTCCCCCAACCTTGGGAGCCTATTGAGCTACACCCTTCACCTTCCACCTTTGACTATCAGATTGAAGGTATCACTACCTCTTGTAGGCATCCTGGGTCCCCTCACCCTAAGTCCTTGGGCACCCTCATCCTGGGTCTCCTGGGTACCCTCATCCCTAGCCTCTCCACCTCCATCCCCATCAGCTACTCCTCGAGGTGGTACCCATGGTGGCTGAGCCATGAACCATGCATCATACTCCATGGTCATCCCTACATCCTCCACATTTAGGATATCCATCTCCTCATCATCCTCCAAGACTACCCTCCATGGCTCCATGCATGGTAGCCCGATCTCCTCCCGATGTCTCCTATATCACACTAGCTCATCAGGGACATCCTACCTCAACCCAAACTGGTGGAGCACTCATGAGAACTGGAAGTACTCCACCTCACTCCTATGCCTCCCAATCACCCACCTACCCTACCGCACCCATCGTAGATGCTCTCCATCCCCAGTCCACTGGGCACCCAACCATGGCCTCCACACCACTTGGGTGGATGTCAATCCAACCCATAGATCCCTGTACCATTGACTCATCCTCATTGGATGACTCAACTGCACCTCCTCTACCAATGCCCATCACCTAGCATAGGGCTGCTCCCTACCAAAATCCTCCATAGGTAAGCCCTCTGATTGAGCAACCCTAAAGTGCTCCCATCCCCAACATTGTAGTAATAAGCTACACCCCAATCCCTTTCACCCCCACCTCATCACATCATATAGCTCTCGGTATACCTACACCAGTAAGGTGGGAGCCCATGCATACACCTACCTCATCATGAGCATATCACTCACCACCCCTATCAGGTTCCAAGGGAACCTACACCCGGTATTGTTCAGGGCCACAATGTTGGCCAACATGAACATCACCAAAGCCTGAAGTGGGTCTAACTCCTTGTCCACATACATGGATAAATAAGGTATGCCTCCACTCTCCACCTTCACCCCCTCCCATGCATCCCCAAACATCCTCATCATCTTCATATTTCGGTTGAGCCCAACCTCAACCTGGATCCCCTCCATCGGTACCTTGAGGATGCGATATACATCCTCCAAGGTAATAGTCACCTCACCTATGGGGAGCTAAAATGTCCCCTTATATGCATCCCACCTCTCTCCCTAAGGTGGAGAGGTACCCCTCATCCGCCCTCACCACATCTAGTTGGGCTACCTCCGCTAGCCCCACCTCCCCAAGAACTCCCACTCATCCTCCGTAATCACCTTCCTCATCCTGGGGATATAAGGTAAAAATTGGTGTCGAGCCTCCAAAACTCTAAGTTGCAGCACAACACAAAATATTTGTTAATAATTTCAAAATAAAAAAAAAAAAATTTGCACAATACAAAAAGCATTAACAAGGTTACCTCAGCCACTCGCACTCCATCCACAACCTCGACCTCCACACCAACTCCCTCCATCACCATAGCTTCCGCACTCCAAACGCCTCACCTCACTTCTCCTCACTCACCCTTCACTCCTCAGATGCAGCTTCTCAAACTCCTCAGATGCACAAATGAGCTTGAATCTCACCCAACAAGCTATTTATAGCTGCTTCAGGTGCTTTGAGGCACCCATGGGCATTTCCTAGTGTATTGAAGCACCTACGGGTATTTCTGCAGACCACAAGCACCCATGGGCATTTCGCATCAACATTGACAAAAGCTAAATCAACACAAAATAGTAGCTACCCCCAACCAAATCACTCCAAATTTCACTCATCAATGCATTCCATCATTTTATCAAGTTTTGTGAAGATTCCAACTGATTTGGATGCATAAATCTCATTTGCGACCACATTGACCAAAATTCACCAAACAAATTCCAAAAGCACCTCAAAATGGTCCAAATCTTCACAAAATGATGACCATCATCATTTTCATCATTCATACATCATCTCCACCTCATTTCACATCATCATTTACATATTTTCCAAGTTCACATAACATGCAAGTGAATCTTGTATCTAGTGGGTTATTCTATACACTTGGTGATTGCAGTGATTTGCATCCATGCAATTTGGTAAGATGAATAGCTTACCATAAGGACACTTGACCATGATCATCATCACTTATCTCCTTGCTCGAAATCACAATCATATTTGGTATTTCCTCATCTTTAGAGTGAAACATTGCCAAGAACAATTTGCACAACCGCTGTCATTGATGGCCTAGTTTGTGGGGCTTAAAACATGGACAAAAACTCAAATTTCATCATTCAAAATATCCTTAACACCTCAAAGATAGGCACTAGCTAGGATGATTGGTTCCAATTGTGGAATTATGCGAAGATTTTCCATAGTCACTACAGGCCATCCAAGGTTGACTCTTTTTCTTTGCATCATCATCTTTGCATATCAATGATGCCGAAAAGGCAAAGTGTTTCAACAACATCGAATCACCCCAAATTTGGGGCAACCATTTTTGGTTTTAACTTTCCCACAATGGGATACATCTTACATGATCATGGCATCTACACTTGGCAAAAATCCCTTCATCTTTGGGGAAAAATAGACACATTTTACAAAAAGAACCCTTCCCACCATTGGGGCAAAAATGGTATCAAATTTTACATCATTCATATCATCCTCATCACCTCACATTTGCACAAAACCCTTCATCTGTTGGGGCAAAAATAGACACATCATATCACATTTTTCACCAACCCCCTTCCCACCATTGGGGCAAAAATGGTATCACATCATCCATAATTCATTTGCATAGATTTTTCAATTGGCTCATGAGATTCATCCATAACCTCATTCACCAATTGAGGGGGTAAGCTACGCAAAACTCCAAATTATTTTATTCTTTTATCTTCAAGCTCATGCTCCACATCCCAAGAGAAGTTGCTTCTACACCTGGCCAAAATAGGTGTCTCATGTTTTTGCACTGCATTGTGTTTCATGCAACACAGTACAAAAGGGGCATCTGTAGACACCAAATCCTAGCCATTTGCCCTCCATCCATGCTTTCCCACCATTTCCACCACCAAAGCATAGCCAATTTGCCCACCATTCCTATTTCCCACCATTTTCGATTATTATTCACATTTATTTATATATATTTATTTTATATATATTTAAATATAATATTTTATATTATATTTTAATATATATTTAATAAATATATATTTATTTAAGTGAATTAATCCCAGCCATCCGATTTCATTTAATCTCATCCACCCATTCACCTCAATCCATGCCACACCCTAGATTTATTATCTACCCTTGGATGTGCTTTAATCTCAGCCACACGATTAGTGTCATTGAAACCCTAGCATGCCCTAGGTTAGATTATAAATAGGAGCCATTTTGATGGCTCAACCCCTAAGTTCCTAAGTTTTTGAGTTTCTTAAGTTCTTGAGTATCCTAATTCCTTGAGTGCCAAAGGCCTTGCAATAAGCTCTTTGTGCCCTAGCCCTATTCCATCCATCGCATTCCATATCCCTCGCTCGCCATCACTACCATCGCATCCCTTGCCCTCACCCGATCTGCTTCTGTAGACTTTCCCATCAGCCGCCAAGTGCCCATGGGCACTTTCTATCAACACCAGGTACCCACGGGCATCTCCCTACCAATCCTAGGTGCCCACGAGTGCCTCCTTACCAGTCACAAGTACCAACAGGTGTTTCCTATAGTCGTAGGTGCCCATGGGTGTTTTACGCTCCCATTCCTGAAGTCCCCCTAGCCTTCGGGTGATGCTAGGGCATCATCGCACCAGCCATCTGCATCAGATCTTTCACATCATAACACAGTACGTAAGTAAGACAGATCAACCCTATATTTATTTATTTTAATGAATGTACTTTCTATGTTTATTTACTATACTTGCAGTATCTAGTTAGGGTTTTATTATTGCATATAGAGGGCCTCACACTGTGGAGCCCTCGCATATACTACTAACTATTTTTTGTGTCTTTGTGTGCAGATCTGGAGCACTACATCAGCATCTGGAGTGGCCCAACCTTGGATATCGAAAAGCCCACTCAACCTTGTTGGGATCAAGATGCGCTTGAAGACACCACGACCTTGCTTCTTAGGGTTTCGGAGAACCCTAAATTATTGTAATATTGTATCAAAAGGATTCAAGGATCCAAGCTTGTAAACAATGGAGTTTCTAGGCTCCCCCCATCAATAAAGAATTTATTCTATTGTGCAATCTTGTGTTACCTTGCATTTTATTTTGTTCAAAGCATTTTATTGGAAGTAACAAATCTTCTTGGTCATGTAGTCAAACCCCTATTCCCTTTTAAGGAAATCTTGAAAGCAAATAGTAGAAAAATGTAAGGCATGCAAGAATGATTCTAAAAAAATGGTAACATATAATAAAAGTGAAGGGAACAAAATTATTGATAATAGAGGCTTTTTGAAGAGCCAGGTGAAAAAATATGATATAGTATGATGAATGACTAGCTAGCCATGTAAGTGAAAGGATTAAATACAAATCATATGCAAAGTAGAAAATATAAGAGGTTGATAGGGAGAAACCAAAGAACTACTAGTCTAATAGGCAATCAAAATTCAATGGCAAGTGCAAGATAGTCCTAGGCTTGAAACGAGGTTGAAAGAGGCTCTAGAGCAAGGGATGTGTAAAAATAGCAAAGGGTGTCAACCTTGAATCAATTGATTGTGTATTTCATACACCATGACTATTCTCGATAACTCATATTTGTAGGGTGGATGGATTAAGAATGCACCGAACTGAATGTGGTGATAACATATATGTGCGTAAAGCAAAAGGATATATCCAATAGCTATATAGGTCAAGTGATAGAATATGATTGTGATATGTTAGTATACGATATTTCTATTAGATAATAAATAAAATTTCATTATCAAATACCATCATATTCCCCTTTTGTATAATTGCAGGGATGATATTTATAGAAAACTTTTGCAAGCTTAAAGTGCTGCAAAGGAGGAATGTTGAGTTAGGCATCATCATGCTAGGAAAAAAACCATTGGTTCATAAGTAGATCTAATAATCAAATATCAAGGCACCACATCAAGCGTGGCTTGGTATAGTTAGCCAATAATGATATGTCAGGGTAGGGTATAGTTGATTTTTGAGGTAGGTCAAACATGGTCCATAGGGGCGACCAATGGGATGGCATTATGACAAATGTTGTTTAATTCGTTTGATAAATGGGAATTTAGAATGTGTTTAGCTTGAAATGTGTCAGAGCAACAAACTTGAATTGGATAGTTGATGCATTTATTAATGAATGCAATGCAACTAAATCGCTATGTAAATGCATGTCAGATTTCAAATTTTTCAATTACTATGATTGCACTTGGTTCACTCTCAATACTTGCTCATGATCGAAATATCATATTCAAGTGATGGAGGAATACACTAAATCCATGCTCACCAATCTTAACCGGCTAAAATATCTAATTTGGACATGCTAAGTAGGATATTCCTAGCTAGATATGTGCTAGTTATATGCTAAACATACATTGATACACATCTTGATGATGACTAATACATGGAAGAAGGAGAATGCAAAGGAACCCATATTGTTTTCTTACCATGAATGATGAGCTTAACAATGTGGCAAGGAATCCATAATGTGAACAAAGATCTGCAATGCAAACAAGGGTCCTATTGGTTCAAAATCTGCCTAAGGTATATTGTGCACCCAAGACTTGGCCAACATTGAATGATTGATCAATTTGAAAGGCTAGATTAGGTCAATATCTAGAGAAGACTGGTTCTTGTAATATTTTGACTAACTAAAATCTACAAAGGGGGGAAAAGGGTAAAAAAAGGAAAAAAAAACATAGCTAGAGCTACAACTTAAGGTGGTACAAATTAAGCAACATCGAGAAGTGCACAAATATCATGAAATCAAACAAACATCCAAATATCCTAACAAACCAACCAGTTTTATCAGCTTCAGAATAATATTCTTTAATAAAATTATGACCCAACAAATATAAATTCTAGAACCAGAGGATAAGTATATGCAAAAATTCAAGAAACAAAATTAATGCACTATACGTTCATCTAGCTAAAATAAAAAGAAATCCATCCATTCATACATACATATTCTACAAATTAGGGAACCAAAGGCCAAACAGAGATTTGAGTTTATTACTTTCTTCAATAACTCTTTGTACATGTAACTTTTAAACGCCTATGATCCGACCTCCTCACAAGAGGCCATTGCCCTTATTTATAATCATTTTTTAAAATTACAAAATATTTCTTACTTGAAAAACCATTACAACAAAATGCCAGACAACCAACCTAGCACAGACACCATGCAACATTGTTGATTGGGACAACATGCTTGATTTTTTATCGTTGATCAGTTGTTTCTTGCATGTAATAAAGTCGTGGTGATGAGTTTAAATTTGGTCCCTTCCTTCTTCTTGAAACAATCTCCCACCATTTATTGGTAATGAATGCTAACAGGCTAAACTCCTCTAAATATTCTATCTTCTGCAAGCTATCGCAGTGTTGCACTCTCTTTCATGTCTTAGGGATTCTTGAGCCTTTTCAACCGTGACCTAAGGATATGCCATGGTATCACGATATTTCTTGGCCCCTTGACCCTTTTGGATTTTTTGCAACCATGGTATAGATATATGTCGTGATGTCATGATAATGTTTTACCTTATTCTTCCTTGAACCTCCATGATCGCGATGCAATGACATGTCATAATGTTGCAACACTTTTTACCTTTGAGTATTCTTAACCTTGCATGACCACAATAAAACTACGTATCACAGTGTCATGATTCCATGCCTGATTTCAACTTAAGATTTCTTGAGTTTTTTGTGATCGTGATGTGGGGATGTGTCACGATGTCATGATGATTTTTAACTTTTGAGTCTTTTAAGCTTATATGACCGTGATGTGGGGACGTGTCACAATATCGTGATAAATTTTTACCTTGTTCTTCCTTGAGCCTCCATGATTGTGATGCAATGACATCACAATGTCGCAATGCTTTCTGCCTCTGAGTATTCTTAACCTTGCATGACCATGACACAACTACGTGTCGTAGTGTCATGATGTTGCACTTGACTTTAGATTAAGCTTTCCTTGTGAAAATTAGACCTTTTTATTTTGTTCTTCATACTTGCCTATAGATGGCTCCATTTGTTGTGTGGTGGTACACCCAACTACTTCCACTCTTGTTTTTACCATCTCTATTTGTAGTCTTAGATCATTTTATTACAAGAAAAAGTTGGGTAGGTGAGGAAGACACAAAAATCACCCACATTCTTGGTGACTCATAGGGGGACTATGCTTGCAAAGTTGCGGATCACAGACAACTTTGTTTTTGGGAGAACACAAAATAGCTCAACTTAGAACAAAACAAGACAAAAAGGTAAGTTGAGTGGAGGGAGGGATAATGCAAGAGAAGGGAAAATGAAAAATGGCTATAGATCAAAAAGCAAAAATGAAAACTGGGTACATGTACCTACAAAAAATACTATTGACAAGAAATAAAGGATATACAAAGACAAAAATGATACAGATGAAAGAAAGAAAATGAAACCACAAAATGAGGGTTGGAGGTATGGGTACATCGATGAAAGAAGAGAAAATAAAAAATAGGACTGGGTGTTGAGCAAGGTGCAGGAATAGTATTGTCATTGTTGTCAACATAGTCAGACAGATCGGTTGATGCAGTGGACAGGAGTTTAGTGATGTAGTGGACAGGAGTTTAGAGGTTACTCAAAGTATGTGCAGTGCTGTTAAATGCTTATGAGGATGTTTCTGATGTTTGGGTGAAGTTGCTATAGGTTTTCCAAGAAGACCGAAGTGGCCCATATGCTAAAAATCAAAAGAAAATCACAAGGAAGAAAATTGTCGCGATATCACGACATGTTGAGCAAGAAAGAAAAACTGTCACGATATCACGACATGTTGAGCAAGAAAGCAAAACTGTCACGATTTCGTGACATGTTCGAAGAGAAAGCGCAAGCAAGAAAAACTATCATGATTTCATGACATGTTCGAAGAGAAAGCGCAAGAAAGCAAAACTATCACGATTTCGTGACATGTTCGGAGAGAAAGCGCAAGCAAGAAAAACTGTCGTGATTTCGTGACATGTTCGGAGAGAAAGCGCAAGCAAGCAAAACTATCGCGATTTCGTGACATGTTCGAAGAGAAAGCGCAAGCAAGCAAAACTATCACGATTTCGCGACATGTTCGAAGAGAAAGCGCAAGCAAGCAAAACTGTCGCGATTTTGCGACATGTTGGAAGAGAAAAAGGCAAGTAGAAAAAGTGTCGCGATTTCGTGACATATTGCAAGAGAGATTGTACGAAAGAAAAAGTGTCACGATTTCACGACATATTGCAGGAGAGAGAGTACGGAAGAAAAAGTGTCACGATTTCGTGACATATTGCAAGAGAGATTGTACGGAAGAAAAAGTGTCATGATTTCGTGACATATTGCAAGAGAGAGAGTACGAAAGAAAAAGTGTCACGATTTCACGACATATTGCAGGAGAGAGAGTCCGAAAGAAAAAGTGTCACGATTTCGTGACATATTGCAAGAGAGAGAGTAAAGGAGAAAAAGTGTCATGATATCGCGACATGTCAGGTTTTCACGAAGGCAAGAGAAAGAGCTAAGGAGAAAAAGTGTCGCGATATCGTGACATGTCGGGTTTTCGCGACCCGAAGGCAAGAGAAAGAGCTAAGGAGAAAAAGTGTCACGATATCGCGACATGTCGGGTTTTCGTGACCCGAAGGCAAGAGAAAGAGCAAAGGAGAGAAAGTGTCGCGATATCGCGACATGTCGCATTTTCGCGACTAAAGGAGGAGAGAGAAAGTAAGAAGGCAGAAGTGTCGCGATATCGTGACAAAAGTAAAGAGGAAGAGTACGGAGGCGAAAGTGTCACGATTTCGTGACATGTGTTTTTGTGGGTACAAGCCAAGAAAAGGAGCAAGGAGAGAGAAAAGTGTCGCGATATCGTGACATGTTGTATTTTCACGGGCCAAAGCAAAGAGAAAGAGGAGAGAGAAAAAGTGTCGCGATATCGCGACATGTTGCATTTTTGCGGTCCGAAGCGAAGAGAAAATGCAAGGAGGAAAAAGTGTCACGATTTCACGACATGTAGCATTTTCATGGTCCAAAGCGAAGAGAGAGAGAGAGAAGGAAAAAGTGTCACGATATCGCGACATGTCGCATTTTCATGACTCAAAAAGGGTAGGAAGGCCAAGAAGCAAAAGTGTCACGATATCGCGACATGTCGCATTTTTGCGACTCGAAAAGGCCAGGCAGGCAGAGAAACAAAAGTGTCACGATATCGCGACATGAATACCAGGATGGTGAAACTGAAGACTGCAGAGTGACGTGGACCCATAAGGAATATTTAATGAATCATTTAAGATGGTCGTTACACGTGGAAAGAAGTGGATGCATGCCAAGTGGAGAAAATGAACAGTCATGAAGAAGAAGACGAATAGTCATCAAAGGAGAAAACAAATGCATGCCCAAGAGGAGAAGACGAACAGTTATCGAAGGAGAAAACAAATGCATGCCCAAGTGGAGAAAATGAACAGTCGAAGAAGGAGAAAATGAACAGTCATCAAAATAGAAACGAAAACGCATGCATGCATAGAAAAGAAAACGAACAGTCACTAAGGAGAATACGAATAGTCATGACCGAGAAGACGAACAGTCATGGTAGGAGTATATGTGTCAATTCGTTGCATGTAACGTGTTTGACGAAATGCCTACTCTATATATACAAAAGGAGTTACATATAGAAGGCGTTACAATTGACAAGTGGCGTATGAGAAATGAAAGGAGTTACAACTGGAGTTACAAAGAGACAATATGGTTATAAAAGGAGCGTTGCTTGGAGAATTTTAGTTGGGGGAATTTATTCTGTGAAGTGCACGAGAGGAGCGCGAGAAGAGAGTGAGAGGAGAGTGAGAGGTGCACGACAGGCGACCGAGAAGGGTATGTGTTATGTGATTTGTGGGCGATGTGGAGTGAGCAATAGACCAGTCAGGGTCTTGTAAATGTGAAGGCATTTTTATGTCAATCTTCTAGCTTCAAAAAGTCCAAGTTGGTGCTTGGAATCAGGGGTTGGTGCTCCTTCCAGTTGGTGCTGGTAAATCAGGGGTTGGTGCTCCTTTCTGTTGGTGCAGATAAATTAGGGGTTGGTGCTCCTTTCTGTTGGTGTAGATAAATCAGGGGTTGGTGCTCCTTCCAGTGGGTGCTGGTAAATTGATTGTAAAATTGGTATTTTGCAAAGGCTGGATTTGGATGGGAGTCCAAACAGTCAATTTTTGAGGAGTAGCCAAAACTGGTGAACCTCGGTACATCTTGTGTTGTGTGATGCTCTCTTGTTATATTTGCTTTATGTGGTTTTAAGATTTCATTGTTTTGGCTTTAAGAGTTGAAGTTTTTAAGTTTTAAAGAGCCACACTGATTCACCCCCCCTCTCAGTGTCATTGTGAGACTAACAATTGGTATCAGAGCCAGTTTCCCTTATCAGGCTAAATCAGCTAGGGTTGATCTTGGATTAGTACGCAATGGGTAAGAAGAATAGATCCTCCTCAAATAAGGCATCTCAGTCAGTTTTAGTTCCTATGGAAGAGAAAATTGAACTAGAAAAGGTTGAAGAAGTGAATTCTAAAGTATGTGATGAAAACCTAGAGGTTGAAGTAGATCTAGAAGGTGAGTTGATCGCTGCTCTTGAAGAGTTGGGTTTAGAAAGGAAAAAGAACAAAATACTGTCCAAGAAGTTGGAAGAATATGAGGGTAATATTGAAGATCTCTTCTTACAAATTCATAAAGCCAAGAAACTAGAAGAAGCCTTGAAGTCACAGATCAATGAGAAAGAGATTGTTTGTTGCAAACAAGAAGAGGAGATTGTTTTATTGAGGAAACAACTAGAAGAGGCCAATACAAATCTCAAATTTGAGAAGAGCACAGAGCTGCTAGATAAAATGATAAGGCAACAAAGAAGCCCCATGTGTAAGCTTGGTCTTGGATGTGAAGCTGAACAACCTTCATCTTCTAAATCTGCAGAGAAGAAGAAATCCACTGCTGAAGGATCAAAGCAAGAAAAGCTTGAAGCTGAATCCTCAAAAGGAAGAAAATCTCAAAGGAGATCTATAGCAAAGCAACCACAACAAAAGAGGTTCTATCACTCTCACTTTATTCATAATAATGCTTTTAATGGCTATTGTTTTAGATGCAACCATTATGGTCACAAGGCAATTTATTATGGATTGAATAATAGATCAAAGAATTATGTTGGTAGAAATACATCTGTTATTCCGGTTGAACACCATGTGCAATGTTTTAAATGTAATGGTCATGGGCACATAGCAAGGTTTTGTCCAAGAACTTTTGTATCTAATCTAAGGCAAGACAGATAGATTTCATCAGACACAAAGAATGCAACACAGAAGAAATCATGTGCATCAAAGAAAGGAAAATAATCATCCATCAAGGATGCACAAGAGACAACCACCCAAGAGAAATGTTCAAGTTCATGAAAAGGTTCAAAATAGGGATGCAATTGAAAACCTTCAGCCTAAGTTCAAGAAATATTGGAGAAAGAAAGAAGAGAGGAAATCATGTCTCCTTGGACTGAAGGAGATTACTCCTCTATTACACTAAGCAGCTCCAGGTAGCACATCCTCAAGGGGAGCAATGTTAAAGTTTTATTTTAATGCTCCTATGTATTGTGTGGATATCTGAGGATGAAAGGAAAGTAGTCGGGGAGTTGTCGTATAGTTGTCAAAATGTGTTTCAGTTCATGTAGATATTTGTGGAGGTAATAAGCAGGAGCATGAGATGTTGGCTTGACAGAGTCGTCTTTCAATTAGTGTGAAGTCTCTCTGGTGATGGCGGTTACAATAGCAGATAGTGTCAAACTGATGTGCTTCAATAGAACAACATGGTAAATAGCTAGGTTTTCGATGCAACAGCTGATAGGCATTATCTGAGATAGAACATGCAGCACAGGTCGACGTGTCATGGAAGCATAAGCTGGCAGGTGCTGGTTTTGAAGACTGTAACATTCCCAATCTATAGATAAAATAGAATCCATGTTGTGAGTACGTCTCAATTCATCTACCAATATCGATGGAGGACTATGGTAAAGCTCTTCATGATCGTTATGAAAATTACTGCCAAAGTGTAGGTGGAAAGCGTGAGGTTCTTAACCAAAAATACATCACATCATTTGGTATAAGAGAGCATCAATTTTCTCTAAAGAAGTAGCCATTGTCAAAGAGATGCCAGAGTCAAAGCAAACAGTGGTACTAGCACCCAGTTGGTCAAGAGTGCCAAGTGGCACATGCAAGGCAGAGACGTTGAGAAAATAGCGCCCAGGTGGTGAAGCGTCAAGGAGGACAAGATGCCTATGCAACTAAGAAAGTCTTGCATTATTTGAGAAATGCGAGATATTGCCCGAGGAATCCCTTGATTGCAACGAGGAGAAATGCTCCAAAGAACGTTCGTCTAAGACATTGAGTAGCCCTGACATATGCCCTAGCAAGAAGCAGAATACCGAGAGTTGATGACTACGCATAGATTGAGGTTCCAATGCTAGATATAATGGTCCACTGTCAATACCTGTGCAGATGATGAAAACATTCATGGCAGCCGTTAGAAACCAGAGACATTGAGCTACACAACGGATGCGAGGCAAAGTCGTTAGTCACGGAGGAGGTGGCAGTCAAGAGGCTAAAGAAAATTGTGGAGATTGCCGATGTTAAAGTTGATGAAGGTAGGGAACGAGTTATAAGCATAGTGGTTGAAGCCCATTGGTTGTGAAAGAACTTGAGTTAGAAAAGAACATGAGTATCATTGTTATGTGATATTTGTGGTTGAGCATTGTTGGAAATGTTTGAGTTGGTTGATACATACTTGGACTAGGGTTGTGTGAGAGAGAGTTGTCCCTTGTGATGATTGGTTGAGTTGATTTGATTTGAGATTGCCATTCATTGTTGAGTTCATTTTGAGTACTACTTGAGCATGATTGATTGAGCCTTTGAGAAGGCCTTTGGGAAATATTTGAGGACAGTGTTGGGACAGATTTCTAGAGCAGATTTGGGCAAGTTCTTGGTGAGCTTACTAGAGTAGATTCGGACAAGTTCTTAGTGAGCTTGTTGGAGCAGATTTGGACAGGTTTTGTATGAGCTTGTTATTCAAAATTGGACAAGTTCTATGTGAGCTTGTTAAGCAGGTTCTGTGTGAGCCTATTGATAGAGTATAGAGGACAGAGTCCCAATGGATAGAGATCCAGCAGCCAACACAGTTGAAGATAGATCTGAGTGAGGATTCTTCAAGTGGAGAGAGGTCCACCAGTAGTGAGGAGAGACAGAGTCTTCTATAATATAACAATTGGAGAGAGGTCCACCAAGGAGCGGATACCTTCGCAATAAATTGGGAGTGGTCATGCTTCCCAAGAACCGACTAGCTATCGGGACCACATTCTCAGGGGGAGCATTTATATATTTGATTATCTTTTTGCTCATATTTGTAATTTTTGCTAACTGTAATAATGTGTGCCTAAGAATGTTGTGCATGGACTCAGGGGGAGTTTATAGCAGCCCTTTGGTATTATTGTCAAAGGGGGAGAAGAATTACAGGAAATTGCACGTGTGTTGCCAACAATTCCAAAGGGGGAGATTGTTGAGCAAGGTGCAGGAACAAGTATTGTCATTGTTGTCAACACAGTCGAGACAGATCGGTTGATGCAAGTGGACAGGAGTTCAGTGATGAATGGACAGGAGTTAAGAGGTTACTTAGAGTATGTGCTAGTGTTGTTAAATGCTTATGAGGATGTTTTTGATGTTTGGGTGAAGCTTGAGGTTGTCTAAGAAGACCGAAGTGGCCCATATGCTAAAAATCAAAAGAAAATCACAAGGAAGAAAACTGTCGCGATATCGCGACATGTTGAGCAAGAAAGAAAAATTGTCACGATATCGCGACATGTTGAGAAGAAAGAAAAATTGTCACGATTTCGTGACATGTTGAGAGAAAGCACAAGCAAGCAAAACTATCGCGATTTGACATGTTCGGAGAGAAAGTGCAAGCAAGCAAAACTGTCACGATTTCATGACATGTTCGGAGAGAAAGCGCAAGCAAGAAAACTATCACGATTTCGTGACATGTTCGGAGAGAAAGCACAAGCAAGCAAAACTGTCGTGATTTTGTGACATGTTCGGAGAGAAAGCGCAAGCAAGAAAAAGTGTCACGATTTCGCGACATATTGCAAGAGAGATTGTACGGAAGAAAAAGTGTCACGATTTCACGACATATTGCAGGAGAGAGAGTCCGAGTAGAAAAAGTGTCACGATTTCGTGACATATTGCAAGAGAGATTGTACGAAAGAAAAAGTGTCACGATTTCGCGACATGTTGCAGGAGAGAGAGTCGAAAGAAAAAGTGTCACGATTTCGCGACATATTGCAGGAGAGAGATTCGAAAGAAAAAGTGTCACGATTTCATGACATATTGCAAGAGAGAGAGTCCAGGAGAAAAAGTGTCACGATATCGTGACATGTCGAGTTTTTGCGCCCGAAGGCAAGAGAAAGAGCTAAGGAGAAAAAGTGTCGCGATATCGCGACATGTCGGGTTTTCGTGACCCGAAGGCAAGAGAAAGAGCTAAGGAGAAAAAGTGTCACGATATCACGACATGTCGCGTTTTCGCGAACCGAAGGCAAGAGAAAGAGCAAAGGAGAGAAAGTGTCGCGATATCGTGACATGTCACATTTTCGTGACTAAAGGAGGAGAGAGAAAGTAAGAAGGCAGAAGTGTCACGATATCGCGACAAAAGTAAAGAGGAAGAGTACGGAGGCGAAAGTGTCACGATTTCGTGACATGTGTTTTTACGGGTACAAGCCAAGAAAAGAAGCAAGGAGAGAGAAAAAGTGTCGCGATATCGTGACATGTTGTATTTTCATGGGCCAAAGCAAAGAGAAAGAGGAGAGAGAAAAAGTGTCGCGATATCGCGACATGTTGCATTTTCGCGGTCCAAAGCGAAGAGAAAATGCGAGGAAAAAAGTGTCACGATTTCGCGACATGTAGCATTTTTGCGGTCCAAAGCGAAGAGAGAGAGAGAGAGAGAAGGAAAAAGTGTCACGATATCACGACATGTCACATTTTCGTGACTCGAAAAGGGTAGGAAGGCCGAGAAGCAAAAGTGTCGCGATATCGCGACATGTCGCATTTTCGCGACTCGAAAAGGCTAGGCAGGCAGAGAAACAAAAGTGTCGTGATATCACGACATGAATACCAGGATGGTGAAACTGAAGACTGCAGAGTGACGTGGACCCATAAGGAATATTTAAAATCATTTAAGATGGTCGTTACACGTGGAAAGAAGTGGATGCATGCCAAGTGGAGAAAATGCAAAGAGTTATCGAAGGAGAAAATAGACGCATGCCAAGTGGAGAAAACGAACAGTCATGAAGAAGAAGACGAACAGTTATCGAAGGAGAAAACAAATGCATGCCCAAGTGGAGAAAACGAACAGTCGAAGAAGGAGAAAATGAACAGTCATCAAAATAGAAATGAAAATGCATGCATGCACAGAAAAGAAAATGAATAGTCACTAAGGAGAATACGAACAATCATGACCGAGAAGACGAACAGTCATGGTAGGAGTATATGTGTCAATTTGTTGCATGTAACGTGTTTGATGAAATGCCTACTCTATATATACAAAAGGAGTTACAGATAGAAGGCGTTACAATTGACAAGTGGCGTATGAGAAATGAAAGAAGGAGTTACAACTGGAGTTACAAAGAGACAATATGGTTATAAAAGGAGCGTTGCTTGGAGAATTTTAGTTGGGGAATTTATTCTGTGAAGTGCACGAGAGGAGTGCAAGAAGAGAGTGAGAGGAGAGTGAGAGGTGTGTGACAGGCGATCGAGAAGGGTGTGTGTTATGTGATTTATGGGTGATGTGGAGTGAGCAATAGACCAGTCAGGGTCTTGTAAATGTGAAGGCATTTTTATGTCAATCTTCTAGCTTCAAAAAGTCCAAGTTGGTGCTTGGAATCAGGGGTTGGTGCTCCTTCCAGTTGGTGCTGGTAAATCAGGGGTTGGTGCTCCTTTCTGTTGGTGCAGATAAATTAGGGGTTGGTGCTCCTTTCTGTTGGTGCAGATAAATCAGGGGTTGGTGCTCCTTCCAGTGGGTGCTGGTAAATTGATTATAAAATTGGTATTTTGCAAAGGCTGGATTTGGATGGGAGTCCAAACAATCAATTTTTGAGGAGTAGCCAAAATCGGTGAACCTCGGTACATCTTGTGTTGTGTGATGCTCTCTTGTTATATTTGCTTTATGTGGTTTTAATCTTTCATTGTTTTTGGCTTTAAGAGTTGAAGTTTTTAAGTTTTAAAGAGTCACACTGATTCACCCCCCCTCTCAGTGTCATTGTGAGACTAACACTGGGGACAGAGAAAAGGGAAGACAAAAAAGGAGAATTGGAGGCACACAAACTAAGGGAAAACCTGACAAAAACATACCTCAATATGCATATTCCATTGCAAACTAGAGTTGCTTCTAGAATAGACATATTTCCAAGATCTGACACTATTTTTTGTCTACTATCTGTTTGTCTTGCATCTCTCTTGCTTTCTCACACTGTTAAGCAGGGGTCTTTTCAACTACTTATACTTCATCATAGGAATCTGTGTTTACACCTTCGAGCTTATCCTTATATAAATATTTTTCATCTTTTGTTATTCGTTATATGTTTTTCCTTATAGATAGCAAGGTCGCTTTGTTGATTGACAACAAAAAACTTACTTTCCCTAATTTTGTAAATCTCTTAGTGCCTCTTGAATTGTCTATTCATGCATCAACCAAATTTTAGATTCATGTTGCCTTGAATTTAGTTGGGATCAGAACACATATTGGATGACATTTTTCCTCGTGCACACGAGTTTTCGAGTTCTTGCTTATGCCAAATTAGACTTTCACACATATATAATTTATCTTTGTCCATTGGGCTATAGAGTCGAGAAAACAATAATGGAGGAGGAATAAAATGAGGGAGTCGAGGGAGGAACCTAGAAAAAATAATAACTAAATGGTAGAAAATAGTGCTAAGTAAATAAGCTTCGATGACTATGTCAGATAATACGTTTGATCTTCCCAAATTCCATTATTTTAAAAAATGTAATTATTTGTTTGTCCTACCTTCTTAATATCCTCTTATTTATCATAAGTATATGCATATGGTAATGTAATACATGCACTCTCACACAATCCTGCCTTACTTGCCCATTATGGATGTAATAAGCCACTTTATTCACTAACCGACTATGTACACCAAAAGATGACGTGTCCACCCATGTTTAGCTTTCGACAAAAATTTGTTGGGCTCACCCCCATTAACCTGCAATGTCTAGACCAAATAACACCAAACTTGAGGTGCTCTTTGTGATCATCTCGCCATGGTTCCCAATTGTCATTGATCCTAATAAAACTCCATTCGGATTTTACCTCTTATTCTAAAATTCCTACACTCTAGGCCTGAACGCTATGTCAAAAATTTGATCCTGTCCTGCTAGCCTTGCAACCGAATGATAGTTGCTCGTGCGAAGCATTTAGGTATGCACTCTCCTTGGATCCCACCTAGTTTGACACCCATATTTCATTTTCTTCTATTGTCCTTACCTTTTGTGTCATTCTCCAAAATCCATGATATCTACAATCCTTTATACCCCATGGGGTTTGAAGACCAACCCTCGATTTGTTACAAGTTTTCTGACCAGAGGATGGACAATCAAAACTAGAAGAAGTCAACCACATTTTTGGTAAATTGGTTGATTCTAACCTTCCTTCATATGTAAGCTTCTTAATAGGGTTCATACTTTGCTCCTTATAACTATTAACATAGAAAGGGTGCAAGCCTTGATTTGGTACCATGATGGCCTTCTCAACAAATAGAAATAGTATCTGATCCTACTCTTGAATCACACATACCTCCATTTGTTTCAAAAAAATTGGAGATAAATATATCCCAAATAATGGGGGTATTTCAATGACTTCTATATCTTGGATTACAGCTAAATTTGGATGGTCATATATCAACATTGGGACTTGGTGCAGCGTTCCCATCCTCTTAAATTGCTTCCCTTTGAAATACAATATTTTTGGCTTTTGTGTATCTAGGCTTAGACCCAAACTTATATAGATTTCTATTGGCATGATCGAGACCTAAGCTTTTGGATATATTACACAATTATGCAAAATACCCTTTTTTTTTAAAAAGAGAAAAATAGAACAAAGAAGAATGACTTATTGAGGTAATAATAAGGGGTCCTTGTGGAAGTGCACCATTGATCCTTGGTTATTTTTTGATGGAGACATCAATCAAGTCCACTTTCTATGACACCAACAACTCTCTCCTTAACCCTGTCGATCCAAGCACAAGTTCTTTGAAAATGTTGTGAAACCGTTCTACCATCTTTGTTCCTTTTCCATTGTTACAATAAGAAAATGCAGGCCCTTATATGCCTCCTACCTCTTTTGACTTATTGATTGACTTTGTGAGGAGGGGTTTTGAATGAAAACTTGACCCCTTGCATTGATGCTTTGTTTTAGAAAAAGTAAGGTGTCATTATCTTTACATCTCTCGAGCTGAGACGTTACAAGACCCATCCCTTCCTATTATTCATACTCTTGTACTACATCACAAGCCATTATGCTATCCATCAATGCGAAACTTTCTATTTGTCCAAAGTGGCTCTTATCTTCCTCAATCTAGGGCTTATTATGGAACAAGGACATAGCTGAAAATAAAGTTGGATTGCCTCCTCGTTGTCACTATTATGTTGTATCTCATTTTTTGAACCTAGATTTTCCTCTATGATCAACTAAAAATAGTTGGGTTGATGAAGATGTTGTGTAACTGACCCATAGTAATTGAGGTTTTTTTTTGATAGTTGTCTTTCCATGTTTCCAAATTCCTTGACTAGCTTTTAAATATTTTTATTAAATTCTTGTTGTATTTGATGCTCGTTTGCATGGGAATTGGCAAGAATATCACCCCCTATCATTTGATAGGAGTCTGACCTTACCTCTTTAGGGAATGAAACCTAGAATGAATTTACCAAAGGTTGGAGGGGATGGGAAATTTCTTTAGGGGACATTTTTCCTGCTTGAATTAACATATTTTCAACATGAACGACTTCCTTGAAAATTTGTGGAAATCTCTTTTCTTCAAATTTCCAGATAAAAAGATTTATAACAAAGTTGAAAGCATGAATATAATACAGGTATGCCTAAGCAAGGGATGGTTGAAATTCATGAGGAATTCTTCTCCACATTCTTTTAAATCGAACATTGAAATCAAATATATTTTCATGAGGTGCTTGTTTGATGAATGAGAATTGAGTGAGCAACAATAAAGGATCTCCAAAGTCATCAAATGTATCAATAAGAGCTTTCACCAAATCAGCCCATGTGCAAATGCTTCCATCTTCTAAATATTTGTACCACATCAACATTTTTCCTTTCATATAAAGAAAGAGTAATATGATCATCACATATTCAAATGAAACATTGTGCATAGTAGCCAGGGAAGCTACATCTTGACAATGTTCAAATACAGTCTTTTCTATACCATCAAAACTTGGTAAGGTCTTCAAAGCATCTTTGGGGATATTGTGAGGATGCAGGTTATTAAGGGAGCATGTGTTGTCCCATCAAGGATAATGTTGCTGAGCCATGGATCCTTAGTGTAACACTGATCTTCTCAAATTTCTTGGATGTTTTTCTTAGGTGGGACTTGCTAGGTGAGCATAATTTCTTCGTTGATGAGGTCAAGGCTGCTCATTAAGTCTTAGGTCCTCCGAAGAAAGTAAGTTCTAACTGGGTTTTTAAAGGTGACCTTGTGGGAGGTGAGCAATTGATACAAAGGTGAATTTGCATTAACCATTAACATCAGGTTACAAAGTTTAAATAAACATTAAAATAACCATACTAGAGAAAAGGGGGGAATAGGAGAAATTAAGGGAAGGGAGAAGAAATTAAAATAAAATTCTCTTGCCGCCCAAAGATGTTGTCGTCCAACTGCCGTCCAGGTAAGGTAAAAGGTAAGTAAACTTACCCAAGGTAAAATACTCTTTTTTAACCTTTTACCAATGGTAATTTTCCAACATTCTCCCCCTTAAAGTTGAGAGGACTGACTATACAATCTCTCAGCTTTATAAATTGAGCTTTAGCCATGCCTTTGGTGAAGATGTCTGCTAGATTATCCAAAGTGCTGCAGTATTGAAGCTCAACTATCTGTTGTTCCACCATATCTCTTATGAAGTGATACTTCATATCAAAATGTTTTGACCTTTTGTGGTGGATTGGATTATATGCCAACTGTATGGCACTAATATTATCACAATTCAGTTTGGTTGGACCAATTTGTTTTTCGCCAATCTCTTCAAGGATTTTCCTCAACCGGAGGATTTGAGTACTAGCATGGGTAATGGCTATATACTCAGCTTCTGTAGATGATAATGCTACAACAGATTGCTTCTTGGAACTCCAAGTTATTAGTCCTGAACCTAGACTAAAACAGTTCCCTGATGTAGATTTTTTGTCATCTATATTACTGCCCCAATCGCTGTCACTATAACCAACTAACTTCACAGAGTTAGACTTGTGGTAATGGATTCCAAAATCCAATGTACCTTTTACATATCGTAAAATTTGTTTGGTTGCTTGAAGATGCAGCTCGGATGGGCATGCCATAAACCTTGATACTAGAGAAACAACATACTGTATATCTGGCCTAGTGTTGGTGAGAAACATTAAACTCCCAACCATGCTTCTGAAATTGGTCATGTCAACTTTTGGTGCTCCATCATCTTTGCTTAGCTGGATTCCATGTCCCGTTGGTGTTGCAACTGATTTGCACTGCTGCATAGCAAATTTCTTGAATCATGTCACGAGCATATTTCTGTTGACATATGAAGATCCCATTCTTTGATTGATGTACTTCCATTCCTAGGAAGTATCTCATTAATCCGAGATCCTTCATCTCAAATTGATTCATCATGGAGTTTTTGAACTCCATATTCATTTTATTATTACTACCCATAAATATTAGATCATCCACATATAAACAAACTATGAGGATATCTACTCCATTCTTCAGGTAGTATAGAGTTGGTTCACTCTTGCTTTTTGTGAAACCATACTTGCTGAAATAGCCATCAATTCGTGAGTACCACGCTCGTGGTGCTTGCTTGAGGCCATAAAGTGCTTTTTTCAATTTATAAACAAGGTTCTCTTTTCCTTGTTCTTGGAAACCTTGAGGTTGTTGTACATACACCTCTTCTATCAGGTATCCATTTAAAAATGCACTTTTCACATCCATGTGTTGAATGTTCCATCCTTTATGGGCTGCCAAGGAAAGAACAGTTCTGATTGTTTCTTGTCGAGCAATCGGAGCAAAGGTTTCCTCATAATCTATTCCATATTTCTGAGTAAAACCCTTAGCTACTAATCTTGCCTTGTGCCTTTCAATGCTTCCATCAGCATTGAATTTGGTCTTATAGACCCATTTACATCCAACACATTTTTTTCCCTTGGGAAGCTTCACAAGCTCCCAAGTATCATTCTTTTTAATTGAGGATATTTCCTCTTCCATGGCATCTTGCCATATACTTTCAGTACATGCTTTTTCATAGCTAGATGGTTCTAGTTGTGCAGCAGCCAACAAAGCATAATTGACTACATCACCCCTTGGTTCATGAGACTCATCATCTCCTGACATTTGAAGATTTTCAAGTCTTGACAAAATGTCGTCCATCTCACTAGCTTGACTCCTAGTGTATCTTTGTTGGAAATTCCTATCCAACATTTGAGAAGATGGATGACTCTGTAGTATGCGCTTTCCTTTATTTGTCTCTTTCCTTTGAGAAACTGGATCAATATCCATCGGACTTGGAGCGCTTACAGATCTATGAAATCATTTCGGAGAGTTTGGGGGTGCCAACAAAGGAGTCCCTCTTGGACTTGGTGTACCACTTGATGTACTTGATGAAGATTCCTGATGTGGACTTTGTGGAGGGGAACTTTTTCCACTACTTTTCTTGGGTTGTACAAATGTGGAACTTTTCGAATTAGAGTCAATATCAACAAATTTTTTATGACCCCATTCTCCCCCTTCATCAAAAATTACATCCCTGGAGATAATTATTTTATGTGTCTTGGGATTGTACAATCTATACCCTTTGGTTGATTCACAATACCCTACAAAAATACATGCTTGACTCTTGGGATCAAGCTTCTTTCTCTTCTCCTCAGGAATGTGTGCATAAGCTAAAGAACCAAATACTCGAAAATGTTTGACATTTGGTTTCTTACCGTACCATCCTTCATAAGGAGTGATACCATCTAAACTAGAAGTCGGACTTCTATTTAGAATATATGCACTAGTTCTCACCGCATCTGCCCAATAGTTGTATGTTAGATGCTTTGTCTGAAGCATCGTTCATGCCATTTCAACAAGGGTGCGGTTCTTTCTCTCGGCCACACCGTTCTGTTGTGGGGTATAGGCAATGGTGAACTGCCTTTTTATCCCATTTTGCTTACAATAATTTAAAAATTCATTTGAGGAGTACTCTCCTCCTCTATCAGTGCGAAGACATTTGACATAGTAGTCACATTGCTTTTCTACATTATTTTTGAAGTCTATGAAGCAATCAAATGCTTCATCTTTGTGTTTCAGAAAATAGATCCAACACATTCTAGAATAATCATCTATGAATGTTAGAAAATAAGAATTGTTTCCAAGGCTTTTTGTTTGCATTGGACCACAGATGTCCGAATGTACTAGTCGAAGAGGATAGCTTGCTCTCCACGCTTGGCCTCTTGGAAACTTCGTTCGGAGTGCTTTCCCAAAGCACATGCTTCGCATACCTTCTTATGTTCTTGAATTTTTGGTAGTCCTCGTCACCATAGCTTGTGATGTTAACATTTTCAAGCTAGCGGAATTGAGGTGACCATATCTCAAGTGCCACAATTCACTTGGATTTGTAATAGCAATGTTTGCAAGTTGAGCTCCCCCTGGCTCACCAAATTTTAGAGGGAATAACCTATTCTTTGTCATAGGTACTGTGATGACTCGGTTACAATTGTTTTTATCAAGGATTGTACATTTTCTTTCATCAAAAACTAATTTGTAATGCTTCTCCATCATTTGGCCAACACTTAACAAATTGTGTTGTAGCCGTGGAGTATAGTATATGTCATTCACTTTTTTAAGGCCTTCTTTTGTTGGAACTTCCATAGCTCCAATGCCTTCAACTTGCAAAGATTTATTATCCCCTAACTTAACATGGGATTTGTAATTTGAATCTAATGTAGCAAAGAGATTTTCTTTGCCACTCATGTGGTTGGAGCAACCAGTATCCAAAATCCATGTATCTTTAAGATTTTGATCTGACTGTCCATAAGAGAGAAAAATATTTGATGGACCTTCTTCTTCTCCGTAGAATGAGCCAT
Organism: Wollemia nobilis; assembly: GCA_028583015.1. Lineage (NCBI taxonomy): Eukaryota > Viridiplantae > Streptophyta > Pinopsida > Araucariales > Araucariaceae > Wollemia > Wollemia nobilis. The sequence continues at coordinate 2,298,877 of JAQPPZ010005291.1, read as the reverse complement.
ATTGACTGCTTTGATCTTTTGAAGTCTTTGACCAGCAGTCACGAGCGAAGTGTCCTTGTTTCCCACAATTGAAACAAGTTGTTTTAGTCTTGTTACTTCCTCGTCCTTGATTTCCATGGCCTGCATTGCCGCTTTGGTTCTGATTGGCTCCTCTATTTTGATTTCCACCTCTGTTTTGATTTCCTCCTCTCTAGGAGTTGCTTTGGCCTTTGCCTCTTTTTTGTTGTCCTCTGCCTCGGCCTCTTCCTTGTCCTCGTCTTGCAGCTTCATTCGAAGTGAAGGCTTTGTCATCACCTCCATAGCTTGTTGAAGGTGCTCCTTGAAGTCTCTCTTCATGTGATGTTAATGATCCAATCAAACTATCAAATGTAAGAGTAGAAAGGTCTTTTGATTCTTCAATTATGATGGCAATGTGATTCCACTTAGGAAGAAGTGTTCTCAACACTTTCTTCACAATTGTTTCAACTTTTGTGTCATCACCTAAAGTTTGCATCATATCAACTACTGCTTTGACTCGTACACAGTAGTCACCGACTCTTTCATTTTCCTTCATTCTGAGATTTTCAAAATCTCTTTTTAAGGTCTGAAGCCTGACTTGCTTCACTTTATCACTTCCTTGGAATCCTTCTTTCAAGGCATTCCATGCATCTGTGGCAGTTAAGTAAGATGCAATTCTAGGAAAGATACTTGGATCTAATGCCGCTTGAAGATGGTATAAGGCAAAAGAGTTATTTTTCTGTGCATCTTTGAAGATCTTCTTGTCGGTTGCACTCAAAGTAGTCCAATCTGTTGGAGAAGTGTAACCGTCTTCAATACTATCCCATAGTCCTTTTCCTATGAGTAATGTCCTCATTTTGATGGACCAGAACTCATAATTATCCCCACTGAATTCGAGGATTGGTAGATTGTTATTTGATCCCATTATTATCTACTAAAACAAGAAACCTTTCTTATATAGTCTTATTTCAAAAAGACTTTACAAACTATCAAGCCTTGCTTGATTTACAATCATAAACAACTCACTCTTGTTGTTGTGATTCAACAATTACAAAATTGTCAACGACTTGTTCATCGTCGTCACTGATCAATATAATTTCAGGAGAAGGAGGTTGTAGGATTTCAACTGAATTACAATAATGAGTATATTCAGATCCTTGTGGAGCAATCTCCACTGTGTCGGATTGTTCAAATCTGCTCCCAAAGGAGTTATCTTCTGAATCTGCTTCGTATCCTAGATCAGGATTTCTCTGTTGTGCAATAACTGCGTTTTGCAACTGTGAAAAGACTGTATTTATGCCTAGTGTTCTCACGTGCTCATCAAAGCTTTCAGCGTTTGTTCTCAGTAACAAACTACAAAGTGCTTGGTAACATCCTTCCGATCTTATCATTTAAGAAAATTTCCCAGAAATTTTCTTTTACAAAGATTTCCTCTTAGGAAATTTTTCTAATTTTTTTTACCTCTTAAAGCGTAAAAATTTTTTTACAACTATTTCCTCTTAGGAAATGTCAATCATCAACTTTAAATGATAAATAAAAAACTTTCAAAAAAATTTTATTTTTTAATTTTACAGCTATTTCCTCTTAGGAAATGTCAATCATCAAAAAAAAATTTAAATTACCTTAAAGTTTTTTTTTTTTTTAAAGAAAATTTTCCCCTTTTTAAAAAAAAAACTATTGACCCCGCCGAGGTTCGATCGTGCGACCTCGCGGGCGTCAAGGCAAAGGGTAGTCGCTGTGCTACCGGGCAGATCCGGGAGCATTAGCTGGCTCCCTGTCCTTGTTGCTGGCGCTTCGAGCGCGAAGCAAAAAAAGGAATGACCCCGCCGAGGTTCGATCGTGCGACCTCGCGGGAGTCAAGGCAAAGGGTAGCCGCTGTGCTACCGGGCAGATCCGGGAGCATTAGCTGGCTCCCTTTCCTTGTTGCTTTCGCGTCGAACGCGAAGCAATTTTTGGCTTCGCGCTTCGACGCGAAGCAAGGATTTATTTGGGACTTAATAGTCCCACATCGCCTATGCGACGATGTTTATGCTCTTTAAAAAGAGCAAAGCACACTATGTGCTTTGATTGCCTGCGGGCAATCACAGGCTGTGAAGAACCTTTTGCCACATGCCGCGCGAAGGTCGCCCATCAACGAACCACCTTGGGCCGCATGCCACCTCGGGCCACGTGCAGGTCGCCACGTCAACGAACCACCTCGGGCTACGTGCAGGTCGCCACGTCAACGAACCGCCTCGGGCCACGTGACGCCTTCTCCAACGTGCCGCCTCGTCAACGTCCAGCTCCACCAGCGCCTAGGGAATCATGTCGATCTGCTCCTGCAGGCCGTCTCGTCCAGCTCCATAGCTGATCTGCTCCTGCGAGCCACCTCGAGATCCATGCCACCTCAGCTCCTACGGGCTGCCTCGAGATCCGTGCCATCGCCTCGAACTACGGGCCCCACCGCCTCGGGATTCGGGCCGGTCTCGGCTCTCGGCTCTGATACCAAATGTGGGAGGTGAGCAATTGATACAAAGGTGAATTTGCATTAACCATTAACATCAGGTTACAAAGTTTAAATAAACATTAAAATAACCATACTAGAGAAAAGGGGGGAATAGGAGAAATTAAGGGAAGGGAGAAGAAATTAAAATAAAATTCTCTTGCCGCCCAAAGATGCTGCCGTCCAGGTAAGGTAAAAGGTAAGTAAACTTACCCAAGGTAAAATACTCTTTTTAACCTTTTACCAATGGTAATTTTCCAATTGACCTATCATAGATATAGATTACATTGGTAGTAGAGCCACTAGGTGAAAATAAACAATTTAAAATAGGGTGTCACCGAACCTTAAATTATTCAAACTATGGGACCATACATCCCACGAGCATACCAAAAACTATTGATCCAAAATTTGCCTAAGGTAAATCATTGATTAGCCATTTTTTGCATGTGAGAAAGGAGTGGTGATGAGTTTAAATCTGACCCATTTCTCCTTCTTGAAACAATCTCCCACCGTTGATTGGTAATGAATGCTGACATGTTGGAATCTTTTGAAGATTTTATCTCTCGCAAGTTGTCACGGTGTTGCACTCTCTTTTGTGTCTTTGGGTTTCTTGAGCCTTTTTGATCATGACCTAGGGAGATGCCATGACATCACAATATTTCCTAGTCCCTTGAGCCTTTCGGATCTTTTGCAACCATGATATAGATATATGTCATGATAATTTTTTACCTTGTTCTTCCCCAAGCCTCCATGATCATGATGGAATGACATGTCACAATGTCATAATGCTTTTTGCCTTCGAGTATTCTTAACCTTGCATGACCGTGATGCAGCTATGTATCACAATGTCGTAATATCACGCCTAACTTCAGCTTAAGCTTTCTTGAGTTTTTTGTGATTGCGATGTGGGGATGTGTCTCGATGTTGTAATGATTTTCAACTTTCAGGCCTTTTAAGCTTCTGTGATCATGATGTGGGGATGTGTCATAATGTCACGATAATTTTCCACTTGTTCTTCCTCGAGCCTCCATGATCGTGATGCAACGACCTGTCGTAATGTTGCAACGCTTTCCACCTTCGAGTATTCTTAACCTTACATGACCATGATGCAACTACGTGTTGTAGTATCGCGATGTTGCACTTGACTTTAGCTTAAGTTTTTCTTGAGAAAATTGGACCTTTTGGTTTTATTCTTCATACTTGTTTGTAGATGGTTTCATTTGCTACGTGTCGCTACACCCAAATACTTCCACTATTGCTCCTACCATCTTCGTTTGTAGTCTTAGATCATTTTATTACAAGAAAGAGTTGGGTGGGTAAGGAAAACATAAAAATCACCCATAGGTCCATAGCAAGGATAAATATCCACAACTCGAATGAAAATAGATAGCATAGGTAGAATTGTGGGTTGTCGATTGCTAAAAAAAAGAAATATATGTATATTTATGCTTGTTGGAGAGTTTTTTTTAGCTTATTTTGATCAAGATGCTTATTTGTTGTCTAGAGGAAAATTACAGTGACTATTCTTACCCCAAATGTGGGCAATACAGGGCATGTAAAATTAAAAGTGTAAGTATCAGATTTTAGATTTTAAATCAATACAAATCCTAGCTACTTAGAGAGAATGAAGTCTCTTAAACGCGATTTCCCGACCTAATAGGTATAAGTAAATGGAGAAGGTGAAGCCTCATATGTGCAACAAATATGACTAAGATTAAAATATTAAATATGGTTCTAAATACCACATAACCTTTCTTATTTATAAACTAAATCAGCATTACCCCAACCTTAATGCTCAAGGGTTGACTACGTTAACACAAGGCCAACTAATAATAAAGATAGTTGATGTGGCTATATTAGAACCATTATAAATATGCTTAAACACTTGCATAAAATGATCAACATAAAAATAAGTTAATTAAATAATATGAATAAAATAAATAGGTGCCATAGTTTCCTGATGTTGCACTTGACTTTAGCTTAAGCTTTCTTGAGTTTTTTTGTGATTGGGACGTGGGGACGTGTTGTGATGTTGTGATGATTTTCAACTTTCAGGTCCTTTAAGCTTCTGCGATCATGACGTGGGGACGTGTCACAATGTCACGATAATTTTCCACTTGTTCTTCCTCGAGCCTCCGTGATCATGATGCAACAAAATATCACAATTTCACAACGCTTTCCACCTCCAAGTATTCTTAACCTTGCATTACCACGATGCAGCTACGTATCGCAGTATCGCGATGTTGCACTTGACTTTAGCTTAATATTTTCTTGAGAAAATTGAACCTTTTGGTTTTATTCTTCATACTCTGTAGATGGTTCCATTTGCTACATGTCGCTACACCCAACTACTTCCACTCTTGCTTCTACCATCTCTGTTTGTAGTCTTAGATCATTTTATTACAAGAAAGAGTTGGGTGGATAAGAAAAACACAAAAATACCCACAGGTCCATAACACGAATAAAGATCCACAACTCGAATGGAAATCGATAACATAGGTAAAATTGTGGGTTGTCGATTGCTAAGAAAAAAATAATATATGTATATTTATGCTTGTTGGAGAGTTTTTTTTAACTTATTTTGATCAAGATAATATGCTTATTTGTTGTCTCAAGGAAAATTAAAGTGACTATTCTTGCCCCAAATGTGGGCAAGACAATGCGTGCAAAATTAAAAGTGCAAGTATCAGATTTTAGATTTGAAATCAATACAAATCCTAGCTACTTAGAGAGAATGAAGTCTCTTAAACATTTGAAGAAGGTGAAGCCTCATATGTGCAACAAATATGACTAAGATTAAAATATTAAAGATGGTTCTGACTATCACATAACCTTTCCTATTTATAAACTAAATCAACATTACCCCAACCTTAATGCTCAAGTGTTGACTAAGTTAACACAAGATCAACTAATAATAAAGATAGTTGATGTGGCTATATTAGAACCATTACAAATATGCTTAAACAATTATAAAATTATCAACATAAAAGTAAATTAATAAAATAAGTAATATGAATAAAATAAATAAATATAAAACCACGACGTGGGCAAGTCTACGTCTGCGAGGGGTGTGTGTGATGGTTGTGTCTTAAATTCTTATTGATAAGTGTAGCTCTCGATTTTACGATGGGTCATGGTTGGAAGGAGACTACTCAGCCCTATGCATCATCGAACGCAGGGATTTATCACACTACCCATATATATATATATATACCTTTAACCAAGTCCACTACATTTAGAGCAATTAGTTGAGAGTACAGAGTTCCACATCTTTTTTTTTTTTTCAATTGATTATATGGGATTGAAGCGGGTTCCATCGTATTACATCATCACCACATAGTGGTATTACAACAAAGCTAAGCTTGGATATTATCCATGTATCACTTGACAAGATTTGAACCTTGGTCTCTTCTTTAAATTTTGAGGAATATAACTGGTTGAGCTAATGTCACTTGATTTCACATCTTAATCTTAAATCAATGTTCAAATCTCATAAGTGTACCTTAATATTTTACCTATAGGGTTGGAAAAAGCAATTGAAAGTGAAGAATTTTAAAGCATAGATTAAAGTTTAAATCTATTAGATGAACCTTAATATTTTAATCAAATGATATTATTTCCACCAGTTAAAATTTTTATCTTTTAAAGAGAAAACCAAAATTTCAATAATACTAAAAATATACATTCATAATTATTAAGCTATTTTAATACCACTATATAATCAATAGTCCCATTTTAATCCCATAAAACCCATTAAAAAATATAACCTTTAATTAACTTAACATTAAAATAAAAATATAAAAATTTAATGTCTACATACAAAACTCAAAATTAAACATGATGCATATATTTACCCTTAAATTTACACATAATCCTAACATATAATAATCACATTATTTATCCATAAGATTTAACCTAATTATAACATGCAGTATGCAATGTCAACCTTAATTAAGTCAGGTTCCATTAAATATTTCTAAGAGTGTTTAGAGAATTTGCTAGCCGTTCCTAGACGGAGTAATGGAGGTAGCCATAAGAGACCTTGAAGGTGATTCTTTTAATGTTCAGCTTCAGGAGAAAGCAGCTAAGTGTGAACATGAAATCAAGTGCCATGAGGATTACGTTAGTAGAGGTGCTCGTATTAGAAGCAGGATTCATTGGCTTCAGCAAGGATATGTCCCCTCTCAGTTTTTCTTCAGTCACATTAAAAATAAAATTGTTGCTGAGAAAATCACTGCTCTTCACACTGTTGATGATAGATTGGTGGAAGATGATGATAGTATCTAAGCCGCTCTTGAAGATCATTTTAGTAAGATCTTTTATGTTTATCCTTTGAGTCCTGAGGTTTTGGAGGCTAGAGAAGAGCTTAAGAAGTGTGTTCCTAATATGGTATATAGTTATGAAAATGATCATCTAGCTGATTTATTTTCAAAGGATGAATTGTTTGAAGCGCTTAAGAAAATGAAGGACGATAAATCTCTGGGCCCTGATGGCATTCCTGTTGAATTCTACAAATTTTTTTGGGATATCGTGGGCAATGAATACTAAGATGATTTAGGAAGTGTTTGAGAAAGGCTCATTTTTTGATATGCTTAATCAAGGTCTGATTAAGCTTATCTCGAAGGCTAACAGGAAAGATACTATGGGGGGATGGAGACCTATCACTCTTTTAAATGTTTCCTATAAGATTGTGGCTAAGGTATTGGCTCTTCGATTTAGATTTTTTGCTGCTAATATTGTGAGACGAGAGTAAACAGGTTTTATCAAGGGCAGGTTCATTCTTGATACGATCTTGATTGCTTGGGAGACTTTGGAATGGGCATAGGAAAGTGGGCAGAAAGCCATTATGCTTAAGATTGACTTTGACAAAGCCTATGATCAGGTGGATTGGTCGTTTATTTTTAGTATGATGGAATGGCTTGGCTTTAGCAAACGGGTAGTGGATAAAATCAAGGACTTATTCACTTGTGCCTCTTCTCAAGTTGTAGTTAACGATAAGCTCACTAATCAAATAAGTCTTTTCAAGTCCATTAGACAAGGGTGCCCTCTTGCTCCCCTTCTATTTGGTATCACTGTTGATGCTCTGGGTTATATGTTGGAATCGAAGAGAGGTACGGGTTTAATCAAAGATATTGATACTCCTAGAGTTCTTGTTCTTAATAATCATTTTGCAGATGATTCCCTTCTTTCTTTTCAGTTGGATGCCTTGTCATTGAAAAATGTCAAAGGTTGCTTGAAGTAGTTTTGCAAAGCCTCTAGAGCCATCATTAGTGAAGAAAAATCAAACTATTGGTTGATTTGTAGTGACACTCTTCCAGATAATTTCTCTCCTGGTTGGCGGCAGGTGAAGGATGACGAAATTGTTAGATACCTTGGAATCTCTTTTGGCAAGGCCCTTTATTTGAAGGGCATGTGGGATTGGTGTCTTGAGAGATTTGCAAAGAAAATTCGGTTATGAAAAAATAAGCTCATATCCTTTGCTGGTAGAATAATTATTGTTGGAAAAATATTACAAGCTTGTCATATTTATTATTCTTCGTGTTGGATGCCCAATGCTTCTTAGTTTGGAAGATTGGAAAGACTTATTAGAAGCTTTCTTTGGTCTAATTTTGATGGCTCCAAGAGAATGCTCTCTATCTCTTGGAACTATTGCATTATTTCTAAGGAGGAAGGTGGTCTAGGTCTTTTGGACATTTAGATGTAGGGTAAGGTGTTGGTAGCCAAATGGGTGGTCAGAGCATTGGAAGGTGTTGATCCTTGGCAAAGGCTCTTGAGATATAAAATTCAGAACTGTCTTCATGTTGATGGTGTTAAGGGGGATTTTCATATTGAGGATATTGTGGGTCATCATGTTCAATTTAAAATACGGGGTTGTATCCTTATTAAGAGGATTTGGGAGGCATGGAAGATAATTGACTCTACTGTTTATTGGGCCTATATGAAAGAGCGTAGAGGCTAGGTGCTTCCATATAGGTCTTTTTGGTTATGGAAAGACAATGAGGTGTATGCCTCAAACCTTCCTCGTCTTAGATGCAAGAGGTTGGTTAAGAGGGGAATTAAGAAATGGGCAGATTTGTGGTATTTAGGAGTCGCTGATTGGATTAAGTGGGAGGATCTTTGCAATAAGTTTAAGTTGAAATCTTTTGACAGAGATGCTATTGTTCAGATTCATTCTCTTCTTCGCTCTGAACAACAATATAAGTTAAATGGTGGTTTTTCTGGCCCTATCTAACGTGACTGAAGGTGGAACTTTTAGGGAAGCATTATTTCTTAAAAATCCACTAAGATTTACAAAACTCTATTGTATAAGACTTCTTTGCATATCCTGGTAAATAGACATTGGGACATTGTTTGTTTAGAGAAGAAGTGGAAGAAGAGGCTAAAGCAGATTTGGAAATTCATATTATCTACTTAGCTCAATGTTTTTATTTGGCTGCTTGTGTTCCAATGTATCCATTGCAAGGCAAGGTTGGCAAGGTGGATGAATATCTCAGACCTCTGCAGTAGTTGTGGCAGAAAAGAAACTGCTAAACATATCTTTTGGGATTGTAGCATAACAAGAAATGTTTGGAAAAGATTGAACTGAACCTATTATCCTATCCTAGGTGATAGGTGGAGTTGGAAATTGGTTCTCTTGGGAGATGCCTTTGGTTGCCCTCAGTATTTTAGGGGGGTGTGGACTATTATCAGAGCAACGATTTTGTATGTTATTTGGAGGGTGAGATGCAGTTTAGTTTTTCAAGATGAAGCTATTCTCAAGTTGTAGTTAACAATAAGCTCACTAATCAAATAAGTCTTTTCAAGTCCATTAGACAAGGGTGCCCTCTTGCTCCCCTTCTTTTTGTTATCACTGTTGATGCTCTGGGTTATATGTTGGAATTGAAGAGAGGTACGGGTTTAATCAAAGATATTGATACTCCTAGAGGTCTTGTTCTTAATAATCATTTTGCGGATGATTCCCTTCTTTCTTTTCAGTTGGATGCCTTGTCATTGAAAAATGTCAAAGGTTGCTTGAAGTAGTTTCGCAAAGCCTCTAGAGCCATCATTAGTGAAGAAAAATTGAACTATTGGTTGATTGGCAGTGACACTCTTCCAGATAATTTCTCTCCTGGTTGGCGACGGGTGAAGGATGACAAAATTGTTAGATACCTTGGAATCTCGTTTGGCAAGGCCCTTTATTTGAAGGGCATGTGGGATTGGTGTCTTGAGAGATTTGCAAAGAAAATTTAGTTTTGGAAAAATAAGCTCATATCCTTTGCTAGTAGAATAATTATTGTTGGAAAAATATTACAAGCTTGTCATATTTATTATTCTTCATGTTGGATGCCCAATGCTTCTCATTTTGGAAGATTGGAAAGACTTATTAGAAGCTTTCTTTGGTCTAATTTCGATGGCTCCAAGAGAATGCTCTCTATCTCTTGGAACTATTGCATTATTCCTAAGGAGGAAGGTGGTCTAGGTCTTTTGGACATTTAGATGCAGGGTAAGGTGTTGGTAGCCAAATGGGTGGTCAGAACATTGGAAGGTGTTGATCCTTGGCAAAGGCTCTTGAGATATAGAATTCAGAACTGTCTTCATGTTGATGGTGTTAAGGGGGGTTTTCATATTGAGGATATTGTGGGTCATCCTGTTCAATTTAAAATACGGGGTTGTATCCTTATTAAGAGGATTTGGGAGGCATGGAAGACAATTGACTCTATGGTTTATTGGGCCTATATGAAAGAGCGTAGAGGCTAGGTGCATATAGGTCTTTTTGGTTATGGAAAGACAATGGGGTGTATGCCTCAAACCTTCCTCATCTTAGATGCAAGAGGTTGGTTAAGAGGGGAATTAAGAAATGGGCAGATTTGTGGTGTTTAGGAGCCACTGATTGGATTAAGTGGGAGGATCTTTGCAATAAGTTTAAGTTGAAAGCTTTTGACAGGGATGCTATTGTTCAGATTCATTCTCTTCTTCGCTCTGAACAACAATATAAGTTAAATGGTGGTTTTTCTGGCCCTATCTAACGTGACTGAAGGTGGAACTTTTAGGGAAGCATCATTTCTTAAAAATCTACTAAGATTTACAAAACTCTATTGTATAATACTTCTTTGCATATCCTGGTAAATAGACATTGGGACATTGTTTTTTTAGAGAAGAAGTGGAAGAAGAGGCTAAAGCAGGTTTGGAAATTCAGATTATCTACTTAGCTCAATGTTTTTATTTGGCTGCTTATTTTCCAATGTATCCATTGCAAGGCAAGGTTGGCAAGGTGGATGAATATCTCAGACCTCTGCAGTAGTTGTGGCAGAAAAGAAACTGCTAAACATATCTTTTGGGATTGTAGCATAACAAGAAATGTTTGGAAAAGATTGAACTGAACCTATTATCCTATCCTAGGTGATAGGTGGAGTTGGAAATTGGTTCTCTTGGGAGATGCCTTTGGTTGCCCTCAGTATTTTAGGGGGGTGTGGACTATTATCAGAGCAACGATTTTGTATGTTATTTGGAAGGTGAGATGCAGTTTAGTTTTTCAAGATGAAGCTATTCTTGCTTCTGGGATTGTGTATAATGCTATTATTGATATTCGGTTCCAATGTAGAGCCTTTAAGAGGCTTATAATCAAAAATCTCAAAAATTGCTCTGCTCAGAACAAATCAAAAGGTTGGATGTCCTTGAGTAGATTTTTGTAATCTACTACAATATCTTGTATTTTAATTTTTTTTGTATTAATATAAGCAATATTTTTCAAAAAATAGAAATAAAAATAATTGGTTAATTTTCATTCTGGTATACTATTTTTTTTTTAAATTTACATGGGGAATAGGTTATCCAATTTTTATGGCCGTAATAGCATTCATAATTCTTTGCACATTTGATTATCTTTAAACAATGAGGATTATGGCCGCAATAGTATTCATAATTCTTCGCGCAATTTGATTATCCTTGAACAATTTTTTTTTTTTTTGAATTTTTTAAATTTACATGGAGAATAGGTTATCCAATTTTTATGGCCATAATAGTATTCATAATTCTTCACACATTTGATTATCCTTAAACAATGGGGATTATGGCCGCAATAGTATTCATAATTCTTCACGCAGTTTGATTATCCTTAAACAATGGGGATTCTGTTAATACTTTTGTCTCTGTTAATTTTGTTTTTACAATAAAAGTTGGATTGCTTTTTTTATAAAGTCCAAGGTTTAAACTATCATACATACATATGTATGAGTATGTTAATCTTTTTATTGATAAATTTTAAAAATAAAGATTATGATTAAATGAAAGTGCTCAACCCTTGTAATTTCAAAATTGTAAGGTTCAATTTATTATATATACATAATATATATATAAATATGTTAATCCTTTATAAGTAAATTTTAAAAATAAAAATTATGATTAAAATGAAAGTGCTTAACCCTTCTTAAGCCAAAATTGTGAGTGTACTACGGGAGTAATAAATCCATAGTCCGTTTTTAGCAATCAAGAGGAATTTCGTCGTCACGTCCATGAGGAAACCTGATCATCATGTTTAGGAGCTGTAGACGAGTTCTGAGAGAAATCAACAGGAAATTTGTCCCCAGTCCCATTCTCTTTTTTCTCCGCAGCCTACCCAAAAGGCCGGAACGGCCATGGCGAAATTCCCCTAAACAGCTTTCAACCGCTAAAAAAGATGCTGCCAAAATCCGACAAATTTCTTCATCCTACCTGCATTCACTTCTCCACCCGCAGATCGGCCGGAGAAAAAAAGACATGCAGATGACCGTGCAAAATATTTGTGATGTTCTCCTCTCCAGGAGGGGGCAGGGCCACGATATGGAAAATGCATTGACGCAGCTTAGATTTAGATCGACAGAGGAATGTGTTATCAAAGTTTTGGAAAAACTTCACAAGGATGACCCTCAGCATCATAACGTATTGGTGGGTTTAAGGTTCTTTGACTGGGCCGGGAACCAGAGGAACTATCGCCACACTACGGCTGCCTACTACGCCCTTTTTAAAACGCTTTGTGAAGCCAAGTCGACAAAGACGTTGTTGCACTGGTTGGAGTCCTTCCAAAGAAAAGGGAATGTTCAAGGTCACAGGTTTTACGAGACCCTGGTTCTGGGGTATGCGTTGGCAGGGCAGTCCGATGTGGCGCTGCAGATGTTTGGGCGGATGAGGTTTCAGGGATTGGATTTGGACAGGATCGGATACAACGTCTTATTGAAGGCATTGGTAGACGGCAATTGCTTCGATGTTGTGGAAGTTATATGCAAGCGAATTGGGCGCTTTCAGAATTCCTCCACCGATTGGATAATGATGACGAATCTTTGCAAACGGGGCAAATTAGACGAAGCCAAGCAATTACTTCACAAGGTCAGGGAAAATGGTAGTTATATCGTGGAGGAATCTGCAGTTAGCTTGCTCATTACTTCACTGTGCAAAGGGAAGAGGAGCAGTGAAGCTCTGGCTCTGATTCAGGAAATGAGGAAAGAGGGGCGAGTGTCAATGTCAAAGTTATCGGCAGCCTTTATCAGAGGCCTTATCGAGGCGAATAAAGTCGATGATGCGCTCAAATTCTTTGAGAAGGCGAAGAATTTCCGAGGCTTTGGAGGCTGCTACAATGCTCTGCTAAGTGGTCTTTTGGCTAAGAATAGGGTTGACAAATTTTACCTTTTGAGAAAAGACAGAGCTGGGAAGGTCTATAATTTGTTGAATGAGATGAAGAAGAAACATGTTTTCCCAGACAGCTGTACCTTGAATGAGCTTGTATGTTTCTTTTGTCAAAGAGGCATGCTGGATATTGCACTGGATTTTTTCAATAAAATTGGATTTTCCCTGCACAAAGCGACCTATGATATGCTTATCCATGCCCTCTGCAGAACCAGAAAATTGGATGAGGCACGTAGAGTCCTCGAAGATGAGATAGCCGCTGGCTTTACCCCTTCTAAGCAATCATTCGACGCCCTTGTGGAGTTGTTGCAAGACAGTGGGAAATTGGATGAAATGCAGGGGCTGATTGATGGACAGCATTCCACCTGCGATAGATTCCATTCTGTCCTTTGTAATGCAGGTAAAGTTGGTGACAGGTTTTTAGTCCCAAGCAAGATGAGGAATTATGTGGTTCTTAACAAGAACACTTATTTTGCTTTAATATATGGATTTTGCGCGGTCAAAAGAGGAGAAATGGCTTTCAAGCTGTGGTTTGAGATGCAAGCATATGGTCACTGTCCAAATCGCCGCATATTGAGATCTGTGATTAAGGTTCTGTGTGAAACAGGCCGCTCAGCTCAGGTTCTGGAATTGTTATATATGCATTTATTGGGTAGTCCCCCTAATGCCAATCTGTACAATGCCTTTCTAGATGGCCTTTGTAATGCAGGCCATTCTGACATAGCCACATTCGCATTTAATAAGATGCGAGAGAAGGGTTGTCCACCAAATATCAAGATCTATATGACTTTGTTAAATGGATACCTGGAATGTGGAAAAGTGGTTGAAGCATTGAACTTCTTTGGATCGCTTTCTGCAAAACATTCTCCCCGGACAAGATTGTACAGTGTCTTGATCAGTGGCCTTTGCAAGGCAGGCAAATTGGAATTGGCACTTTCATTTTGGGAAGAAATGACTTGTCAAGAAATGATTCCTAAGCGTGAATGCTGCGAGGATCTTATTTATGTTTTGTGCATGATAGGCATGATTAATGAAGCACTAAAAATTCTTGGTGACATTAACGCAAAGAGTAGACGCTCTTCTTCTTATATGTACAATATAATATTGCTTCATAGTTTTAAGGCACGAGAACTCAACTGGTCCAGAGTGCTTTTTCAACTTCTGTACACACAAAGATTTAATCCTGTTGCTGGCACCTTAAGCACGCTTATAGGCGGGATTTCTGAAAAATGGAATCTTGAAGATATTCTGGGACTTTTAAAAGAATTAATAGATCAGTTTTTTGTGCCAAATGTCGTTACATTCAACCTTATAATTGGAGCCTTGTGCAAACATGGTGAAATGGAAGTAGCTTGCAATTTATTTAATGATATGTCCAAGAGAGGATGCACTCCAAATGTATGGACCTATGATATTCTTGTGCATGGGTTCTGCAAGGTCGACAGAGTAAATGAAGCTCAGGTATTTATGGACGAGATGATTTCAAAGAGATACAGGCCTAGTATATGGACATACAACTTATTCAGGTCCTTGACTAACAAAGGCAAATGACTGGGTCACTATGTTTACTGGAATCTTTTTGAGACTGTCTTCTCATCTCGAACTTGGACTTTGCATTATATTTTTATGTGCACCTTAGAGGTACTGCTCTCTTTCCTTGGTTATAAAATTTGCATCACTGTCGTACTTTCTTAGATAGGTATAAAAAATGATTCGCAGGAGATTATTGGCAGCTGTCTTGAGCTTTGTTGGATATGGATGGTTGCTTGCTAGTTGCTAAATGCCATCAAAGATGCACTGTCTTATATGGGCATGAAATCTTAACATAAAGCTGACAATAAAAGCATGAATGACTACAGAATAATTTGGTCAAGAGTTAAAGGAGAATTGTTTGTCCGATAATACTTTGTAATCAGTTTTCATTGAAGTTTATGACATCAATGCCTTTTTTTTAATGTATTTTCAGGCATGTTGGTTTAATGGTTACAACTAGGGTTTAAAATTTTTGTTTTGAAACTGAATATTTCCTTCTAGGGTTTAAAAACTTGCCATAACATGGATGTTTATATGGAAATGGTTTTTGTGTCATCATTTGAATGGTAGATAAGATAATTCTATTAATGTCCAGTGATGACAAAAGTAGGCCAATTGGACTCATTGAAAAGAGCTGTTACAATGCACTGTAGTAACCTAATGATACTAGAAAAATAAGCTAAATTAGAGTAAAGAAAAGAGGGTAAACTACACTAAAGTTGAATAAACGTGTGGTATTAAATTACAGCCTCAACAGTTGGACCTAAAATGGGTAAACCCTAACATGCTAAAATTGGTAAATTAGAAAAAAGGTTAACTTTGCTTCTCTGTGGAAACTTCGCACTTGTCAAATTGGTTTGGACAAGTAAATGGTTTCTATGATTTGGATAACTGTTCTATGGCCTATACCAACATTGAGATAGACAAAAATAGTCTAATCAAACCTAGTATATTTTGAAACATTCCAAGACGAGTCCACATTGTGAGAACACGTGTTGGCATAGGTGAAAGATGATCCTTCTCACACTCCATTCAGATTTCATATCCATGGCTTTCTCACCAGCTTTATGACTTCTTCTTGGCAAATTTTATATCCTGGATGCTAGGAGGTGCAGAGTATTCTTTTATGTTCACGGATATCTGCTTTAGGGCCTAGAATCCCTAGGTCATTCTTTTGAAGATATTATCATATCATACCTCTTTCAAGGACTATATCGTGGTGGATGCTACTATTCCTTGTTCTGCTTTTGGTGACAACTAAAGATATAACTTACACATGTTCAGGACCCTCACCTTTTCTCTTATAATTAATTCTTTATACTCTTGTAATTTCTTAGGATGCTTGTGTTTAGTATTCTTACTAAAAGCACTATCATTTTTAACCTTTTTTTAGGAAAGTATGTGTCATATATTACTTAAACAAAACAGTTAATGTATGATTTTAGAATTCTAGGTTGTGAGTTGGTTCAATATAGATTCTGGAATGAAGTCTAAATTCATACATTGAAACTTTCTATGAAAAGGTAGTAGTAGAAGAGTTGCAGCTCGTCGGGAACAAACATGTGAAATTGGCTCGCATTTTAGCAGGATTAGCCTTCGTTTAAGGAATATTTAAGAAAGGTGGGCAACCTCTAATCCCTCAAGCAATCTTCAGCACAAACACCTTTGAGGATGGACTCAGAACCCTGGTTCGAAATGTTGGAAACTTTACGAGTAGTGCTGATTCCAGAATCTATCTGTATTCAACAAAACAGTTAAGTTACACCAAGGATCATATTGCCTAAATTGAACCCACCTTTATTTTTATTTTTATTTTCCCTTCCTGCTGTGGTGGCGCTTTTGGCGTGCCATTCTTCTGACATCTTTGTTGGTGATATTTTCAATACCGTGAACCATTGACCTGTTTTGGTAACTTGTGGAGAAAATGTAATACAATTTCATATATTTCTCGAAACTTGGCTGCTATTGTTTTATTTTTTTTAATATAAGTCACCCTTGTCTTTGTTTGCTGTCTTGTGCAGGTCTTGGCAAGTTGGCATGGTTGAAACATTTTCTTCATCACTCAAACCCACAATAGAGTTGCAAGTGTTGCATAAAGGCAAGAGGCAAAATGTCATAACATCATGGTTTGATTTCCCCCTCTTTTGCATTTTTGCATTCAATATCAAGTGTTTCTTGTTTCAGTCGTAATTGTCAGTTATACGAAATTAAAAAAACCTTGCAAAAAGGTTTCTATTTGTACTTTTTTCGGAAGCTTGCAGCAAATAAATGGTTTTGCCATTGGCAGAAAGGCAATCAGGTCATTGTGAATATCTCCAAGTCGATCGACTCGATACAAATATATCGAATTTAAAAGAACTGGTAGACTTCCAGAAAGTATGATTTAATTCTATGAAGCACTTCAAATTTCTCATTTCATCAGAAATATCACTCTTTATATCAAAACTAAGATCAGAATAATATCTTCTACAATCAACAATAGGGCCACAAGAAGAACAATACTAATACCCTATTGTTGTTAAATTGCCATTAGAGATCCAAGCACCACATCAATGCCAAATTTTAAAATGAAACTAGATTTCTTGTAAATGAAGGCAACATAATGTTATTCTTGTTTGTAAGGGTTGTGGCTTGGTTCAAGGCACTCTACATCAGTCTACAATGAATTGATATCACTTGCATGGACTATAATTTGTGAACTTTTACAGTTTGAGAGAACTACACTCTTATGCAGAAATCTTAACTAGCTGCTTGCGTTAATCTCCTATTCTTTCTAAAAGAGTTATTATGATCATGTTTCAACTTGGGTGAACTGTAGATCATGTTGAAGTACTCAAAATCACTATGCCATATTAAACCTTTCTGGTACAAAACAAGGAGTTATGAAGTTCAAATGTTCACAAAGCACTGTTCCTGTTCTGAGAATTACATAGGGGAGGAAATGAGCAAATGGAACTTTATCTTCTCTGCTTAAATGTATCTTTGGAAGTCGTCGAGAAATATTTATTGTTATTGTTGATTTATATGATTGTCATAGAAACTATTTTTTAGCAATCTTTTCTAGCTATGTTACATGGAGACAAGTTTGACATGGCCTTCTTTGACAATGTTAAGTCTATTTATATTTTGCTGGTTTTTAATATTTATATTATTTCAAGTCCAATTGTTCAGTGTATTTTTGGACTACAATTATCATGTTTTTAAGTTATCAAACAAGAATGTTAAATCATTATGATTCTATTCTTGCTCTGTAGATCAATATCAACTCCATAAGGTCATGGGTGCCGCATGAGATATGGAACAATCTGAATTGATGGCTTAAGAAGATGAAGGGGAAAACCGTTTTGCATATGGATGAAGGTTTGACTTACTAAAGAATAGTTAGTTGCAAAATCATGTTTTGTAGTTATTTTTTTTCAATGAGTTTACACAGGTTTTTATGAGGGGTCCCGGTCCCCTCATACTGAGTGGGGTTTGAACCTTGGACCTCTTAAAGAGAGGCCAAAGCCCTTACCACTGCAGTAAGCTTGCAGCTAGGTTTTGTAGTTATTGAACACGAACGTTAAATTATTTTATTTCTATTCTTGCTTTTGAGACAAATATGAACGGCATAACGTGATAGGTGCGGCTTTATATATGGGACAATTTGGATGAGTTGTTATAGAATGCAAAAAAGAAAATTAATTATGCACATGGAAGAAGGGTTCACTTACTAAGAATAGTTGGTTGCAAAATGGAACAATTACTACTTTTCAAGCCAGACCACTGATTGACCTTTGTGTTTGTTAGGAATAAATTCTGCCAGTCATAACATTTTTTCAATAAGAAGATTGCATAGAAAGGAGTTTTAGATGTCCTTCAAATGCAAAAAGAAAAGGTTGGATACATTGAAGTCTATATTCAGTCATTTCCATGTTAAGGATATATAAATTTCTACTGTCTTCCTTTATAAGAAGAGTGTTGGGTTTTCACTTTAACTGTTCAAACTCTTGGTGATTTTTCCTCCTCAGAATATTCGTTCTCGTTGCTGTTATCTAATCACATGATGTTGCCTCATATCTTCTGGTGGAGGATACTTATTGTATTTCTTTATATATATATATATATTTATTTATTTGTTTATTTCATGATTAAATCTTCTTCTACACTTATCATTGAGATTAAGCAATCCATTGTATGTTCATCATAATAGTCTAAGCTTACATGTATGTATTTAATTCCTTTAATGGTATTCTGTTCAAGGAGTGCATACATACTTTAGTGGCTTTGTTGCATATGTGACTTGTTGCTATGGTTACTTGTTTGTGAAGTACATGCAAAGCTCTTGTTTCTATCATGATACAGTGTCCAAATTATGTTAGAGTGTCCAATTTGGATACAAATTAGGAGAATGTCTATATCCAGTATGTCCCAAAAGTAGGCAATGCAGCACATCTTCTTATGTAGGGGTAACTTTAAAAGCACAAAAATTATACAAGATGATGCAAGAAATTTTACACTTATTATTTCCTTAGTTATTGCTCAGAGATGTATAGGATTTGCAAGGTTGCTGACCTAAATACTCACCCATATAAACCAAAGGAAAAAGAAGAAGAAATATTCTTGCAAATTAAATACTTGTAAACACAGATCTTGAGCAAATGGCGAGTAATATAGAATCATGATATAGCTTTATAATTTCTCCCTTAAAAAGCATTTCTGTTTATAGATCTGTTTCTAATGCATTTAACTCTGGAGGACCTGTTCTTAATTTATTTGCTATGCTAATTATTGGTATACCACAATATCAGAGGTTTTAATTGGATTTGGGCAGGTTTTCTTGCCATGTTTGTCAATTCAATATAACTTGCAACTTGACACTAAGAAGCTCAGCAAGATACATGTGTTGCTTGGCAAGAGTTGAACCTGAGTTTCCTCCTTGAAAGTTGAGGTATTTAACCTGGTTGAGCTCATGCCATTTGATAACTTGACTGTTATTTTTTTTGCTTTTAATTGGTTAAATGGGATTGAAATGGACCCTACCCGTATTACTTCAAGATCACATAATAGTATTAGAACAGCTTGACAAGATTCAAACTTGGGTCTCTTCCTTATAAGTTGAGGAATTTAACCTGTTGAGCTAATGCCATTTGATAACTTGACTGTTAATTTTTTTCTAATGGTATGGGATTGAAACAGGCCCCACCTGTATTACATAATGACCACATAGTGGTATTACAACAGCTTGGCAATTATGCATGTAGCATTTTGGCAAGATTCGAACCTAGCTCTCCTTAAAAGTCGAGGAATATAACCGATTGAGCTAATGCCATTTGATACTTGACTGTTAATTTTTATTCATCTAATAAATAATAATAAATAATTAAATATTTTTCTATTAGGAAACACTTTGTCCTAATTTTTAATGTTCTTTAAAATCATATCATTTTATTGTGGGAAAACTGCCTATTTCTTAAATTGACTGTGAGCAGGGGGTTTCACAGAAACAACACCTATAGAAGTCAGAGTTCCAGAAACAAGTTGAGTTGTTTGTAAGGTCCATGATGCTTACCTCCTTGGAAGCATATGAGACCACCCTCTGCTCACCATGCGCCTATGCATTGATGAGGATTCACAGTTTCATGCTACCTAGATATGGGGCATATAGGCATTCCAGTTTTGTTAGGAACCTTCTAATAAAAATAAACTCATTCAAGTAAATATTGCAATTAAAACAGAATTTCATGAAAGAACAATATATTGCAATACAAAATGTAAATGCAGACTTATAACAATCTCACAAAACAACACAGAATCGTAGGCCTCTTCGAGGGGGCAACCTCCTTCAATACTTTTATTAATTTGCAAAAAAATACATTTGTTCATGGGCCCTTGTCTTTTAAAGATACACTTTATGCAACCTTAACCTAATGCTCAAGAGTTGGCTTACATGCAAAGTGCCACTTGAGCTAAAATCTTCTACCAAACATCAGTTACATTCTTGAGGGGGCAACCTCCTTCAATACTTTCATTAATTTGCAAAAAGATACATATGTTCATGGGCCCTTGTCTTTTAAAGATACACTTCATGCAACCTTAACCTAATGCTCAAGAGTAGGCCTCTTTAAGGGGGCAGCCTCCTTCAATACTTTCATTAATTTGCAAAAAGATACGTTTGTTCATGGACCCTTGTCTTTTAAAGATACACTTCATGCAACCTTAACCTAATGCTCAAGAGTTGGCTTACATGCAAAGTGTCACTTGAGCTAGAATCTTCTACCAAACATCAGTTATATTCTTGATAACGGTTACATGAAATGGCCCCACTTGTCTAGGCGCCTCACTTGCCACATACCATTACAAAGTATTACAAAATAACATTATAAAGGGGTCCCCACGTTGGAAGGGGTTCATTACATAATCATATGAGAATTACAAAAATAGTGTTAGGATGGGGTCCTAACATGCCCTTCTCCTTCAAAAAGCTTTGTCCTCAAAGCTATAGATGAGGAAACTAGTGCTATAGCTGTTGGAGAGACTCCTAAGTGGCATCTTCTGGTTGTAGTCCATGCCATTGAACAAGAACCTCAGTGATGACACGGTTTCGAAGAGTGCATGATCTGTGGTCCAACAATTGTTCTGGCTCGAGCAAGATAGAACCTTCTTCATCTAGTTCTGGTAAAATAGATTGAAGTTGTACCTGATTTCCCACAACCTTCTTGAGAGAGGAGACATGAAAGACAAGATGGAACTTTGATGTAGATGGGAGGGCCAATTTGTAGGCCGTTGCACCAATCTGCTATAAGACCTGGTAGGGGCCATAGTATTTGGTAGCTAGTTTTTGGCACCTGTGAAGTTGGAATGAGGACTGTTTACATGGCTGCAAGTGGAGAAAAACCATGTCTTGTACTTCAAAGCTGTGCTCAAAAAGGTGTTGATCTGCTTGTTGGCGCATATGATTGTGGGCCAATTCTAGATTCATCTTCAGTTGACAAAGGATTGCGGCATGTTGGTTGAGTGTAGTGTCAATAGCATGGACCTTGGAACTTCTTGGAATGTAGGAGGGTGGTGTTGTTGGAGTCCAACCATAAAATTATTATTATTGACCTTGGTCGCAATGTGATATGTAGACAAGCAAATTAATATGTCTGGACTTGGTGGATCAGTTTTGGTATTATATGTTATTTTGTAATTATACGCAAAGTGTTTGACGAAATGTGCGTACATATATTTAATAATGTTATAAAGTGCAATTTAATATTGTACGTAATAATACAATGATGTTAAGTCATGTAATTCGATAAAGTCATAAGTTAGTTTGTCTTGTAGTGGAAACTGTCATGTAAATGCAAAGATTAAATGCATATGAAATGTAATTTGGGGAAATGGTGAGGTGTCAGGTAGTTGGAGGGTAACTACTTTTTGGGTGTATAAATAAGCCCTCCCCTCATTCATTCAAGGAGTTGTTTAGTCATGCAGGTTGATGGATTGATAAAAGAGCATTGGTACGTGTGAGGGCTGGTGCATATGTGCGTAGGGCATGATGCAGTCCAATCTTGTATGCAACCATGAAGAGTATTCTGCATAGGGTTTGCAGGTTGTAGATTGTAATGTTGAAACTATAATGATGTATTGTAAATGCCATTGTTAATATAAAACTGCATGTATTTATTGTCATCTTCTATTGTTGTTGTCATTGCCATTGCTGCTGCTATTATTATTGTTGTTGCAGGTTCTATGCATTATTATTGCTATGACAACAGATATGTAGAATTATTTAAGTAGAAATGGAATTGTGTGTTAGCATGTTAAATTTCATTTCTACATTTTTGCGTCGTTGCCTGTATGAAGTTGGGTCTAATTTGGTGACATGGAGTTTTGAGAGGCAAAACCCTTGGGAAGATGCGCAACGAGAACACTGGAATGTAGCCAAAGAAGTAGGAGAAGACGCACCAGATTTGTTTGTTGATGCAGACGAAGGGCCATCCAATGAAACATGCCTAACAGATGTGCAGATCGGATGCAAAACTGCAGATGAAGACTTTGCAGATTGAGGATTTGTAGACAGACATATCAGTCACGAATGCAAAAATTTCTATAACAGACGCGAAAACCCATCCAAGAGATGGCAGAACCCGTCTGGGTGACGTTTGCCCAAATTTGACCCGTCTAGAAGATGGCAAAACTCGTCTGGGTGACGTCTGCCTAGAGTTGACCTGTTTAGAAGACGACAGGACCCGTCTGAATGACATCTGCCTAGCGTTGACCCGTCTGGATGTCGACACAACCCATCTGGATGTCACACAACCCGTCTGTATGTCGACAGAACTTGTCTGGATGTCGACAGAACTAGTCTGGACATCGACAAAATCAGTCTGGATGTTGGTAGGACTGATGGAACTAGTCTGGACGTCAACAAAACTAGTCTGGACGTTGACAGAACCAATCTGGACGTCAACAGGATTGATGGAACCATTCTAGACATCAGTAGGATTGATGGAACTAGTCTGGATGTCAGTAGGACTGGTGGAACCAGTCTGGACGTCAACAAGACTGATGGCAAAAGCGCAAGACGTCAGGATGACGGTAGAAGCACAATCAATGATCATAATGACAACAGGATAGGTAGACCAGTCAGCCGTCAGGAAGATGACAAAACAAAAAGAGGAGCAATCAATGCTGATGTCGACTGTTTGATGTTGACGAAATTGTAAGTTGTGGTGCACGATGGTGAGCAGGACACGAGTCCGACATCGGTGCAAAAGAAAAAATGACATGTCCAACAGTGCACGAGATGGAAATCCAGCACTAGGGAAACTGCATGTTAGTGTGCTCGATGGGGAGCGGGATGGGAGTCCGACATCAGAGCAACTGCAAGTTGGAATGTTTCATGGTACGAACTGGAATACAACGGAAGAGCAATTGCAAGGTGATGCGCGTCAAGATTCGCATAAGAGAGCAATATGCCAACCTATCAAACCGAAGACCAATTTGGGCATGCCATGTAAGTGTCCACTATTTCATGGCGAATCAAGAGAAGACCTAGTAAGGCATTGGAGAATTTGTCGCATGATGTGGTGATTGGACAACGTAATGAAGCAAATTGGAGGTGGTTTCCTGCGACATTTTGTGAATTCGCAATGGATTGGTACATGAAATTCCCTGCAGACAAGTACCAGACATGGGAAGAGTTGCGTGATGCCTTTGTGCAAGAATTTCGGTTGTTTGACAATGATGATGTAGTCATTACTGAAATCTATAGCCTAAAACCGGGTGAGAATGAGTCTGTTTGTTCCTACAATAGGAAGATGAGTGGGCTATTTGTCCATTTTGAGGAAGACCAATAAGATGCATTGAAGCGAAGATGGTTCATAGATGGACTTCTTCCTACATACCAACAAAAGATGATAAAGATTCCTCTGACGTCATACCAAGAGGCTTTGAAATACGCCTTGATTTGGGAAAGTTATGCAAAAAATCTCGAAGTATTGACATCATGTGATTACCGATGAGAGTGACTCTGAGGATGAACGTGATCCCGCTATTGAAGCTGATTCAGATGTTGAGCGTGATGATTTTGGGGAGAAGAGTAGTTCATTGCTACTGTATTGTAGCCAAGAAGTCAACGAAGGAAGCGACTCCCAAGAGATGACTGATGACTCTGAGAATGAGTATGACTCAAAGAGTGCAAGATCATCACTACAGGTACATGCAACACCAAGGGAGATTGTCCAAAGAAGAGATCCCACTAGTGAACCAGTCTATAACAACCGTCAAAGAACTCGCAGACGAAGACTTCAGTATGATAGTGAGGGAAGACCTATTGTGCAATGTTGGCAATGCCAATTGTGGGGGCATTTTGCACATGATTTTCAAAGTATTGCAAAGCAAGATGAACCAGTTATTCATCAAGAGTTTGAACAGTCAGAGGAGAGTTATAGCCCTTGCCAGGAAGCAGAGGAGAGTTATAGCCCTTGCTAAGAAGCAGAGATGGGGAAGCCACTTGCATTGGAGGAAGTGAACCTGCTTGAGATGATTAACTTGATGAGCTTGATTCAAATTGAGCAAGTGAATCTGATTTCAATTGAGGACGAAGACTTCCGGCCAGAAGTTGAAACATTTCAAGAAGTTGTTGAGTGCCATCAGGAAGGTGATAGGATGACAAAATGCAATTAGTCAAGTCACCAGATGGAAGTCTGCAGTCAGACAAGTCGCTAGATGAAAACCTGCAGTTAGAAAGAAGACCAGATGATAGAGTGCACTTAGGAAGGAAGCCAGACACTGGGGCTTTTTCAGGAGACTAGTCCGACGAATGAGGCTAGGACGGCTGGAGAACACATTTAGCTGGTTGAGGATAATCTATCTGAGGTGGATTCGTTTGAGCAGGAGCCATCATGATTGGAGCTGTCTGAGGAGAACCTGTTTAAGAAGGACCCATTTGAGGAAGCTACCCATCTGGCAGGTTACCCGTTTGGCAATTTACCCGTCTAATGAAGTTACACGTCTGGCAGGTTACCCATTTGAGGAAGTTACCCGTTTGAGGAAGTTACTCGTCTGGTAGGTTACCTGTCTGAGGAAGTTACCCGTCTGGCAGGTTACTCGTCTAAGGAAGTTACCCGTCTGGTAGGTTACCCATCTGAGGAGATTACTCGTCTGGCAGGTTACTCGTCTGAGGAAGTTACCCATCTAGAAGGTAACCCGTTTGAGGAAGTAACTTTTCTAGAGGTAACCCATCTAGCAAGTCACCTGTCTGAGGCGGACACGTCTAGACACCACCCTTTTGAAAGCTACCCGTTTAGAACTTACCCATTTGGAAGCTACCCGTTTGAACAGCTACCCGTCTGGACTTACCCGTTTGAACAGCTACCTGTCTGGACTTACCTGTCTAGCGGTCACCCCTTTGAACAACTACCCATCTGGAACCATTCGTCTAAGGAGGAGTCGTCAAGTTTAATCCATCTGAAACAATTCGTCATCAGTCTGGTGCAATCCATCAGGAGGAACCCATCATTCATCAGGACTAATTCGTCTGAGCCAATCCGTCTAAAGTTCATCGGTCATCTATTTGGGACAATCGGTCAGGTCAACTCGTCTGAGATAAACTGTCAGGCTTGTCAATCCATCCTCAGTCATCCGTCATAGAGCAATCCGTTAGAGACCGAGCCGTCAAGGATTGCCATCATGGACATTATCGTCAAAGGACCTGTTGTCAGAGATGTTGCCATCTGAAGTAGTGTAGACAGAGAAGTTGTTGTCAAAAGTACAATCCGACAGAGATATCTGTCGAGGTTGATAAGTAGTCAGTTGGATCAAGCAAGCAGTGAATTGGAGTTGAGGGGAAGTTGTTTCAATGGGTCAAGTGAAAGCTCCCAAAAGGTTGACAAGGAGCAAAAATTAGTTCAGACAGTGATGGTTTCAATGAGGGATCTGCTCCTCGACCCCACAAGGGATGCTATCCCTTGACCCTACAAGGGGACTCCCGCCCCTTTGACCCCCGACACAGGTGGCGATGAGTGTTGCCCATCATGTTCATGATGTTGATGGCTTTGCTCATGTTGATAATATGGCTTATTGCAAAGAGTGAAGTGCCTATTCAGAGAATAATGGTCATGTTGATCAAGTTGATGTTACACCTGCTTGCAACAAGTGGAGTGCACAATCGGAGAACAAGGTGTTGCGAGCAGTCTGAAGTGAAGTCTATTGCCAAAGATGTCTGGAACCGGAGAAAGCGAAAGGAGCGTGACAAGAGCTTTTGTTACATTGTTCAGTACTTCTATTCCCAGTGTTTAGCTCATGTCGTCGAGGACGCCGACCGGTTTAGAGGAGGGGATAGATGTAGACAGACAAATTGATATGTCTGCACTTGGTGAATCAATTTTGGTATTATATGTTATTTTGTAATTATACGCAAAGTGTTTGAAGAAATGTGCATACATATATTTAATAATATTATAAAGTCAATTTTTATATTGTACGTAATAATAAAGTGATGTTAAGTCACGTAAGTCGATAAAGTCATAAATCATAAGTTAGTTTTTCTTGTAGTGGGAAATGTCATGTAAATGCAAGATTAAATGCATATGAAATGTAATTTGGGGAAATGGTGAGGTGTCAGGTAGTTGGAGGGTAACTACTTTTTGGGTGTATAAATAAGTCCTCCCCTCATTCATTCAAGGAGTTGTTCAATCATGCAGGTTGATGGATTGATAGAAGAGCATTGGTACGTGTGAGGGCTGGTGCATATGTGCATAGGGCATGATGCAGTCCAGTCTTGTATGCAGCCATGAAGAGTATTCTGCATAGGGTTTGCAGGCTGCAGATTGTAATGCTGTACTGTAAATGCCATTGTTAATATAAAACTGCCTGTATTTATTGTTATCTTCTATTGCTGCTGTTATTGCCATTGTTGCTGCTATTATTATTGCTGTTGCAGTTTCTGTGCATTATTATTGCTATGCCGACAGATCTTTAGAATTATTTAAGTAGAAATGGAATTGTGTGTTAGCATGTTAAATTTCATTTTTACATGATATGAAGTGTTATACCACCATTCGGCCAAGGGAAGCCACTTCACCCACTGTGTAGGATGATCAGAGGCAAAGCAACGAAGGTAGGTCTCCAAGCATTTGTTTACAATCTATCTTTGACCATCCATTTGCGGATGATAGGCTGAACTCATTTGAGCTGAGTTCCCTGCAACTTAAACAATTCTTGCCAAAAATGACTAGTGAAGGTAGGGTCTCGATTGGACACAATAGATGCGGGCATGCCATGAAGGTGAAAAATAGAATCTAGAAAGATTTGGGCTACTACTGAGGCTGTGTAGGGATGGGAGAGGGAACAAAAATGAGCATACTTTGTGAGACGATCCACTACCACCAAAATAACTGATTTGCCTCTTGACTTAGGTAACCCTTCAATAAAGGCAATGGAAATATCTGTCCATACTTGTTCTGGAATGGGCAAGGGCTGAAGAGTTCCAGGGGAATGCACCCTCTCCAATAAAATAGTTGACAACGAAATCCGAATTAGCACTTCATCTGAGGAGAGTTAACAACTGAAGGAAGAAGATGAATAAAATTATGCTCCAACTTCTGCAGATCATGGAAGAATGGCTAGCCTTGCAGATGCACCTGAATAGTTTAAGACCATTCTGAAAAAACTTCCTGTTTGATACAGTCGAAACATTCCATGAAGATTCTTCCAGCTCATTTCTCTGAGAAGATGATGTAACTTTGATAAGGTATAATATCAACTATAATGTTGTCTAGGAATAACAAACATGACAATTTGTAGCATTACATAAATATTAACGAATGTTTTGGTAACATTCATTATACATAGCTTGAAAATGCATTTTTCATTGAAGGTCAGTATTGACAGTGACATCTGATAATTGTTTATAGAGAAAAGGCATGCATATTGTCATCTTAAAATATTTTTGTTTCATGTGGTTTGATTGCACAGTGCTATTCATGGATATTAGCAAATATACCAGAATGATTTTACTGCATTGTCCAAAATGATATGTCGACTGCTAGACAACGTTCATCACTATGGAGAACTGTCAGGCAATGTCAAGTATATGAAGAAAAAATCCAATAAGGGCCATCATGAGTGTATGGAATACCACAAGAAAGGCAATCTCAAGTGCATGGAGGAGAAGCCCTGAATGTCAAGCAACATCAAGTGCTATGAAGAACCCTTGCATGACGGAAAATATTGGGTTTGAAAATAGAATTTTGAATTTTGTTTTGGAAACATAGCAATGTGAAGACAGATGTTTTTTTTTGAAAAAAATGAAAAACTTGTATTAATACAAAGAACAATTACAAACGGGAGAGAACACATCCCGACCCAGAGCAAAGAGCAACACAACAAGTGCAAAGCACAAAGGCAGCACTAACAACCACAGGGCAAAGAAAACAACAGGGCGCGAAAAGGCGACATGTCGCGAAATCGCGGCAGTCACCCCCGTCTCGACCGCGTCGGCGCCAACAGTCGCGATAACGCGACATGTCGCGAAATCGCGACAGGAAGGGCCCTCGGCAGCCGCACGCAAAAGGAGTCGCGAAATCGCAACGACAGCACCTTCCAGCAGCCAAACAGCAAAGGCGTCGCGAAATCGCGACTACAACTCCAAAGAGCACCAAAGCGCCAAAAGGTCGCGGAATCGCGACGGAATGTCTCCGCATCATCCAACCAACAAAGGCGTCGCGAAATCGCGACGAAGTTTCTAAACGACTCTCATGCCACAAAAGGGTCGCGATATCGCGACAATTATCCTCCCAACCGCTTAAGTGCCAAACGTGTCGCGATATCGCGACAAAAATACCTTGCGACTTCCAGTTTACCAAGTGTCGCGATATCGCGACGAATTATCAACTTTGCTCTTCATCTTCAAAAGAGGCACGAAATCGCGACATAATCTCAACAAGAGCCGCGATAGCGCGACATGTCGCGATATCGCGACGAAACCCGCCAAAGGCCGCAAAGGCTCAACTTGTCGCGAAATCGCGACAACTTCCAGCTCGAGGCCGCGACGGCGCTACAGGTCGCGATATCGCGACAATTTTCCTCCCGACCGCTTAAGTGCCAAACGTGTCGCGATATCGCGACAAGATTACCTTGCGACTTCCCACTCTCCAACTTTGTCTCGATATCGCGACGAAATTTCAACTTTGCTCTTCAACTTCAAAAGAGGTGCGAAATCGCGACAGGATCTCAACAAGGACCGCGATAGCGCGACATGTCGCGATAGCGCGACAGAAACCCACCAAAGGCCGCGGAGGCTCAACCTGTCGCGATATCGCGACAGCTTTCGGCTTGAGGCCGCGACAGCACTACAGGTCGCGATATCGCGACAAAAAATTTCCTTAGCATAAAAAACATTGCACATTATTTCAAAATTTGTTCAAGGCCTTGTCTAATCTCTGCATCCTCCACAGGCATATCACTATGCAGATGCATCCCAACCTCCCTCTCAGCACCCATCTTAGCAAGGAAATCAGCCGCCTTATTAAGAGTTCTGCTAGCATAAACAGGTATCACATCCTCTAATTCCTTCCAAAGCTCTTTAATTTGGGAGACCGAGAATCCGTGACCTCCAAGCTTTTAAGGCAAAGTTCCTCATGCAATCAAGAGCGCCAACCGGGATTTGGGAATCGGACTCAATGATTATCTTTCTATGACCAGCTTGACGGCCCAGATGGAAGCAGATTTAATAGCAAAGGCCTCGGCTTCATTGTTTGTGGCATATCCCAGACCTTGCAATTCCCAATAGAGCACAGCCCCAACATGATCACGGCAGATTACTCCACTTCCAGCATTGCCCGGATTGCCTTTTGCAGCTCCATCAGTGTTGATTTTGATCCGGCCTTCTGGGGGAGGTTTCCAACAACTTCTTACTGTCTCTCAAGATCGGCGACTCTCTCTTCCGGGAGGCTTAGAAGCGAGGCTGATTTTCCTCCTCGGCATAGATGGCAACGGTTTCCACTACTTTGCTCCGGATGACTGCCATATCCCATCCACCGAAGAGAAGGTTTCACGGAAAATATGAGCATTTCTTTCCAACCACACCTGCCACCAAATAAAAAGGAAACCAAGCTCCCAGCCAATTCGAAGAGCTTTAGATGTAAATCTACCTCTCTTCCGGCTTTCCCATAAATTGGTCCGAGACAAGTCTCCAATAGCCTGAAGTTTAAAATGGGAGAACCAACGATGCCAAATCTGTTGTGTGAAAGGACAATCAAACAGAAGATGATCAGCAGTTTCCTCATTCCTATAGCATAAAACACACTGGGAAGGACCAATGATGCCTCTGATTATGAGATTGTCAAAGGTCAGGATTCCATTGTGCATAAGCTGCCAGGCAAAGAAGTTCACTTTCGGCCAGCCCTTGGGATGCCAAATCTTCCTCCATTCTTGAACTGGAAAAGAGTGTGGGGGGGGCTCTGGAAGGATCGAATCATAGCCCTCCTTCACAGTATAAACCCCAAGGTTCCCAAAGCCCCAGGCAAGCTCATCCTCCTCATCTCTCCCAGTAAGAAACCGTTCTGACAAGATTTTTCCAGAGTTGGAGCCTGCTCCGGGGGGATTGGAATAGGCCATTCACCCAGCCGCTTGAACTTTTGAATCTTATACTCCCCCAATTGGTTGGTATTGAAGTAGCTCTCAATATGGATCCATCCCTTATCTTCTAGAGCTGATTTTAACGGATGCAATTCAGGAAACACAGCAAGAATGGGAGGATTCTGATCCCAAGAATCAGTCCAGAACCGGGCCTTCTCCCCTCTCCCAACTTTCCAGAACAATTGATCTTTGATAATGCGAGATCCAAGCTTGAGAGCCTGCCACACTAATGATCCATTACCCTCCAAAGGAAAGCGGCCCAAGTCATTGGGGTGAACAAGACCCAAGTATTTACTAGAGAGGATTACTGCTGAAGAGGGACGTTGGCTGGGAAATCCACCTCCAATACAGTTTACCAGCCAAAGCTCGATTGTTAAACTTGGAGCTTCTTAATCCTAGCCCACCTTTTTCCTTGGGCTGGGTGACCTTATCCCATCCAACCAAGGCCCATTTCCTCTCTCCTTTGGCACCTTCCCAAAGAAAACTTCTAGCCGCTTTGTCCAGCTCTTTCCAAATTGAAGGAGGGGCAGCCGGGATAGAGAATTTATAAATTGGCATGGCCTGAATAACGAGACTGCAGGAAAGTCGGTCGGCCCCCATAGCTTAACCATCTATGAGACCAGTGATTCATTCTCTCTTTGATGCCATCCAAAAGGTCCTTCCAGAAATCAGCTTTCAGTTTTTTGAAATGCAGAGGAACCCCCAGGTAAACTACAGGAAGAGAGGTCCTAGTGAATCCCAAGATCTCAATAACTCTGTCTTGTGACCTTTGATCAAGATTAAAGAAGACCACTTTGGATTTTGTTTCATTGATGACTTGATTAGAGGCCCGGAGGTAGACGTTTAGAGAATCTCTGATTCCTCTTGCTTCCCTGAGGCTGGCCACTCCCACCAATCCAGTATCATCCACAAACTGTAAATGAGTCAAAACTTCAGCCCCGATTTTAATTTCTGTTATCTGTCCTTGAAGTCTTCTTCTCGGGGAGGAGTCTGCCTAATCCTTCAGCCAAGATGAGAAAGAGATAAGGAGAGCAAGGGTCTCCTTGGCGAAGACCCAGAGAGGCTCCAAAAGGTGGTGAGGGAAGCCCCTTAATTAAAACACAGTATGAAGGCGTAGAGATACGGCTCATGACCCGGGCAATCCGAGTCTGAGAAAAACCAAAGGCTGCCAACATCTTGACCAAGAAGCCCCACTCTACCCTGTCATAAGCCTTAGACATATCCAGTTTGATGAACATTCCTTTGTTACCTGAATTGTGCATAGTATGGATAGCCTCCCGAGCCAAGATCACTCCATCCAAGATCTGTCTCCCTTCAACAAAACCCCCTTGCTCTGAGGAGATTATATTACGAAGAAGAGGTTTTAGTCTTTCAGCCATAATTTTAGTGATTATTTTGTAAATCACATTGCATAAGGCAATAGGTCTGAAATCAGAAATGTGAACCCCCCCCTCTCCTTTTGGAATTAAGGTAATAAAGGTGTGATTTAGAGCCTTGAGCATTCTTTTATTAGTTCGGGACTCCTCAATGACAGCCAGCACATCCTCCTCCAGGGTATCCCAGAAGGCCTGAAAAAACTCAATAGGGAAGCCATCAGGACCGAGGCGATTTTCCGGTGCACATCCCAAAGACCACCTTCTTGAGTTCATCACGATCAATGGGCTTAAGAAGGGCCTGATTCTCTTCATGAGAGATAATAGAGGGAATGCCATCAATGACTTCATTTTGGGCTTCCACATCATGCTCC
Organism: Wollemia nobilis; assembly: GCA_028583015.1. Classification (NCBI taxonomy): domain Eukaryota; kingdom Viridiplantae; phylum Streptophyta; class Pinopsida; order Araucariales; family Araucariaceae; genus Wollemia; species Wollemia nobilis. The sequence continues at coordinate 2,266,370 of JAQPPZ010005291.1, read as the reverse complement.
ATACTTTCCTTAAAGAGGTTTGAGAAATACTCCATTGAGTGGGAGTGCATACCGGGGAGAGTGTCAAAAGAGTTTCCATTCTCGTCTTGAAGGAGTTCCATGTTATTCAATTGTCTTCTAGCACAGGGAGAGCGATGGAAAAATTTTGTATTTCTGTCTCCTTCTAATAACCATGTGTTTCTTGCTCTCTGTTTCCAGTAGATCTCTTCTTGATTATCAATGTCCTCAACCGCTTTGCGTAAAGCATCATCCTCGGATTTAAGATGCTCAGAAATGATTCCTTCCCTGAATTGTTTTTGCACCTCGTTCCATCTGGTCAACAAGGGAGCCCGTTGGAGCTGGAAATCAGATTTGTTAGTTTGCCTCCATTGTTTTAGTTTACTCTTAACAAAAAGAAGTTGTTTATGAAATTTGAACATAGCTGTCCCAAAAGGGAGACGACCTTCTTCCCACCATCGTGGAATTTTCCTTCGGAGGTCCTCTTTTTGCAACCAAAAATTTTCAAATTTAAATGGTTTGTAATACTGCCATGACATAGTCCCTCCCTCCGACCAAAATGGGAGAGTGATGCGAGACTGGGCCATCCAAAATCTGAAATTTGATATTCCATCTAACAAAAGCTTCCTCCGAGACCAGAAACCGGTCAAGCTTAACCCTCTTGTTGTATGGCTCTCTTCTCTTATTAGTCCAGGTAAAGTTTGTGCCAGGGCCTTTGATATCAACAAGGTTAAAGGCCTGGACTTGGGCAATTAAAAGCCAGTCCCTGTATCCAAAACTGGGATGCCACCTTCCTGATCCCTGGCAGATAATTTGGCATTGAAGTCCCCAGCAATAATCCAATCAAAATCTTCCCGGGAGGACCTCATGTTTTGAACGACTTTCCATTGAAACCGCTGACCATCGATGTTCTGAGCCCCATAGAAGTTTGTAATTAAGACTTGTTCAGTTGTAACAATGTTCCTAAAAAGAGATGTGAGGACACCCCTCCAAGCTATATGTTCTATTGCTATCCACGCCAAAGGGTTCCAAAGAGTAGCAATCCCTCCCGAGGCACCTAGAGCAGCCACAGCCATATGGCCAGCACCCCTCCAGATTCGGTCGACAGTTTTACTCATAAGGTCTAAAGACATTTTTGTCTCCTGAATGAGCAGAAAGTCTGTTTTACTTCTCTCTAAAAGTCTTTGAACAGCAGATTGATGGGTTCTCTTGTTTAAACCCCTCACATTCCAAGATTGAATAATCATTGGAAACCTTGGGAGCAATAAGAATCAATTGTTCTCGCCAATCCTCCATTGATTAGCTTATCTCCTTGCACTGCAATTAGATCCTTATTGGATTTCCTGCCCGCCCCTTGGGAATTACTATTTTTCGACCTCTTCTCCACCTGGGTAATCCCTAGAGCTGGTCTTTCTCTGATCTTTTCTGCATTTCCCATGGTGACATCCTTAATAGCTGGCTGTACTGGGGAGTGGATTACCAATGCCCACTGGGTTTTCTAGCTGCAAAATCTCAGAGGAGTCAATCACCTGTTCTAGGACAGGGGTTGGTGAGGGAGGAGCATGAGAATGGATGATATTATCCTCAAGGTTCCCATCTGCTCCTTCCATAATTTGGTCTTCTTGATCCACAAGAGATTTGAAGATTTCATACCGGTTGGTTGGCTTGGGTTGAGCTTGCTCCTTGCCATTTCTCTTTTTGTTTCTTCTTCTCTTCTGCTGTTCAAAGCCATCTTTCTGGGCATCAGAACCAAGGGGAATGATGGGTGGTTCCTTGACCGGAGTGGGCTTACCCTCTCGGGGGCGATTTGGCATTCCCTGTGGAACATCCGCTTTGGTGCTCAAGATATTTGGGCAGAACCTAGCCAAATGGCCATGCTTATGGCAAACTCTACATCGGAAAGGTAGGGCTTCATAGTCTAACTGCTGTATCCAGGATTGTCCTGCTAACTCCAGTTCCATCTCAGCTGGTAGCGGCTGGCTAATATCCAATTCTACACAAATTCTAGCATAAACAGCAGTGTTTCCTTCTATGGTATCTTTGGAAACTCCCAAATATCTACCTAGAGAGTTACCTATCAATTCAAGAATCTGCTCACCCCAAAACTCCATCGGGAGAGCATACAGCCGGATCCAAACCGGGACAGCCGTGGGCTCAATGCGAGGGTCGAAGCCCGCTCTCCACGGTTGGACAAATAACCCTGCCGGGCCATGGCTCCTCTTTTCTGATTCAAATGCTCTGTTTCTATCCGCTAAGGAGGAAAAACTAATAATAAAATACCCATTGCTTATGGGCCATAAGGAGTACTCACCGATAGGCTCCCAGTTTTGTCTCACCCGGGTGTGCGAGAAAGTGCAGGGTGGGTCGGATACCCATGAATTTGCAAATCAGGTCATGAGTAGCACGGTAGTTGATCGTGTCCTCGACCAGCTTTGGTTCTATGACAATCTTCGGTGCGGAAGCGGATTGCGGGAGACATCCATTGACTCTGTGCACGGGAGAACCCTTGCCCGCATTCCTGGATAGCGAATGGTAAGCACTCCGTCGAGCTTCATCGGAGGAAGACGCAAAGGGTTTTCTCTTAATATCTCGGCATAAGAGGTCTTCTTCCCATCGAGAAATCCTGGAGGAGACCCCATTGGGCCCTCCCGGGGCAACGAAAGAGCCGTCAGCGAAAAACAACAACAAACCACCTGAGTCCCTGGTAGAATCTTCCCACCAGAAACCCTAGAGCCTCGGCCGACGACAGTTCAGAAAGTTTCCCGCCAAATCGCCAGAGCTCAAAAACCAGTTCCGTGAGTCACAAAATTTCACCATATGTTCGATGTGAAGACAGATGTTAAGTATTTAATATTATCAAATTAAAAGTGTTAAAAATATTATCAAATTGCATTAGTTCAACTGGTTATATTCCTCAACTTTCAAGGAGGAGACCTAGGTTTGAATCTTGCCAAGCGATACATGCATAATTGCCAAGCTGTTATAATACCACTATGTGGTTATGATGTAATATGAGTGGGACCCATTTCAATCCCATATAACTGTTAAAAAGAGTGTTAAAACACTGATGTAATTTAAAAAATTTGGAAATTTTCCCGTCAAGCCTCCTTATCTCACTAGAAAGGGGTTTGACATCTCAAACATATTCTCTGCATAAAAAGCAATACCTTCCATATATATTTTTACTTTTGCAGAAGAACTCTCCAAACACAGCAGAGACATCAGATAAGGCTGCTACTGTTCATTGAGGTTAAGCCACTTGGAAAGACAAGTATTATTGTTTCCAAAACAGGGATCTTCCTAGAAGACAAGTCAGGAAGTTTAAATCCTTTTCACCAATCTTAGACATATGTGCCTTAATTCTCCTTGGTTTGTTTTAGATATGAAGATGTGATGCCACTTCACCGTTTCGAGAGTCCTGCCATTCAGAACATGTCGTGTACAGGAGCATATGCACAAAATGGAAAGATTCATATTTACTTGAATTGCAAAGGAAACTCTAAATTTAAAACAACTTAAAAAATAAAAAACAGAAATGAATTACCTGAAAAAGAGAGAGCATTAATGGAGAGTTATTCCATGCTCGGAAACTATTCAAGAATATTGATTGAATGTACATCTACGCACAAATGTTTACAATCAGGCATATTTATTTCCATATACAGTCTGTTCAATACATCTCTGCCATTCTTTAAGTCCGGAATCATTTTGAGTTTGAAATTGACCAATTGCAGACAACCAGATATCATTGAAAACTGTACTGAAAGAAGATCCTAATTGTTGTATCATACATGAAGTTCCGATCCTTATACATGAAACTAATAACAGATCCCACACAATATGTAATTGCATCCACCATCATGCCCAAACCCAATGCAATACATTCACTAAGATAATAACGAGCAAAGCCAACAGAACACCTTATTTTAACCACCACGGCACCCAAAACCCTTGAGCATTCTGAACAGAAAAAAACCATGAATCTAATTTTAACCTTCTTCCGTGATTTGCCAAATTCACCATAAAGACAATGGCTATGGGTGCACTTACTTTCGATTTGAGCACTAAAATGTCACTTAAATCTGCTTCAATATTGATGACAATAAGATCTGAATGAGGTTCTATAGCAAAGGTAATATCTGGATTTGGGCATTAATATTACTATTGTTGCAGGAAACAATAACTTGAAAAGTGGCAAAGTACACAAACCAATATATAATAGATGAAAAGACCACGTGATTAAGAGTCGCTCCAGCCAAATCTTGGAGGAAACATGTTGGATGTATTCATTTATGACAAAAATGGAGGACGTTAAATTGAACTTGTCTGCTTAAGTGTTTCATGAACTTGTCCATTTGTGTTTCTGGGTGCCCCCATCACCTTTATTCTAGGTGTTCTCTACACCTATCTGCAACAACTATTCACACAGTACATGGTTCTCACCAATGACAAAAGTAGCTTAATCAAATTGTTACAAGAAATTGGCCCAAAACTTGCCAGATTAGCATTAGAAGCAGGAATCATCTTTGGGTACCGGAAGCAGATTCAAAATTGAAACTGAATAACAAAGCAACCACCAAACCAAATGGTCCCAACCTCTTCCAACATGAAGACAAATATTTAAAATATGGCACATCATTTAGTCCTCCAATGTTTTCGAAAAAAAAAATGCCCAACTTGTAGTTTACACATAGAAATGGATAAATATTTTAATAAATGTGAACTAAGGTATGCTCATACTTCCATACAAATAAAAGGTTTCTATGATAGGTTTGTGAAAGTTTGACAATGTGCATATTCTATGGTTTCAACAGTCAATAAAACTTAAAATTTATTCTATACCTCAAATCCAAGACATAGAACAACCAATTTATTTCCCTCTTTTGTTTTAAAATATTCCTATGTTCCATGCAGATGCGTACAGGTTTTGGGAGCTGTCTTGGAGACATGTGCAGGAAACATGTCCCAACGTCCAAGAAGCACATCCCAATGTGTCTGGCAGTCCCCTTCCCAAAAGTTTCGTGGTACATATGTATATCCAAATGAGCAAAAATTGAAACCGAAAGGATTCACAGAAACTCTTAATAGATATCAAAAGCAGCTTGCCACCGCCATTCTTGGCAATAAGCTCCATTACAAAAGCCACTGGGAAACTTTCACACCTTTTTAGAGAATATTAGATCCACAACCTGCATAATACTTTAACCTTTGCCTTTATTTTTAGTTCTTCATTTTACAATTGTATTGAAACTGATTGCAAATACTTTTATAAATTATGAACAATACAGAATTCCAGCTTTTCAAAGCAGCCGCTACTGAGTTAAATGAAATATAAAGTTGGATATGATGATTGTGCCTTAAAAACATTTCTTAGAGAAATTTTCTTTGACATGCTTAAGAACTTCGCATAAAAGATTGTATAAACAGATAAAATATGAAATCATGAAAAAGAAGGAATATTGTGAGCTTTTTAGAGACTGTAGAGATATAAAAGTCAAGTAGGCATTGCATCTAATTGGGAGGGCAAAACACTAGAAGGAAATAAAATAATAAGTGACAAAGGATTGAAAATCTAAGCTTACAGGCCATTACAGAGTAATACAGATTAAATGGGCAATTAAGCATGAATGCAAATGAAGTCAGCCAATAAAAATATGAGGTACAACTAAAAATTGAATGTTCACAATTTGCTTGGTCATGATATATCTTATCCTAAAATTCCATTCATCATAACAACAGAAATCATTTGTTTCTGCAATTCAAAGGCTTAAAATAAAAAACTGTAAATAATGAATGCTCTAAAGATACTACGCTGGTAATGGAGTGACTAATAAAAGTATTGACAAACTCTCTACAGAACTTGTTAGGACCCTATCCTAACAGAACTTTCTACAGAACAGATTTGTCAGTTGCCAGTGTCAATAATATTTGCCTGTGACATTCTGAGTTCGTAACAGACAGGGAGTTGTCAATGACAGAGTCAAACCAGACAATCGTTAGAACAATGTCAAAACAAACAGTGCAGAGTCTCATAAGGGGTTGTCCGACAAGAAACCAATTTTTTGAGTGAACCAAGCCTCTAGGAGAAAAACCGACAACACTTGAAGACAACACTTCCCTTGTAAAAAAGTTTGGGGTGCCCAAAAATAGTGTTGTGATATATAGCTCATTATGACCATCTCGTCGAGCTGATCAGTTTGGTATATAGCCTCCATGCACTTTTTTGGGGTGCCAAAAAACATCATTTTGGGGCCTAGTCCATTATGATCATATTTCGAGCTGATCATTTTGATATATAGCACCCAAACACTTTTTCTAGCTCCTTACTAAAAATAGTAACTCCTGGAACAATACTTCTATTTTTAGTAAGTCAGTGGAAGTGGTTCAAATCATACCAAAATGGCTAGCGGAACTAGAGGACACCAAAAGGAGATAGAACAAAACACTTTTTGGAGCAAATGCATACAATCGTTAATACCCTTCTTAGTGACTTTAAAATGATGAGGGAAGAAGTAACACTTTTGAGAGGTGAACACATGAGATCCAAAGCTAATATGGAAGAAAAAATTTTAGAGGTTGAGGAGAAACTTAGGGATGGCCCAAAGGTGTTTGAGCATCGTAACATTGACCAACCAGGTGGTAGTACCACCAATAAAGAGAAAGGAATCCATAAGGAGAAGGAAGGCTATCATTCTATTTTTGACACAGATACTCCATTTAAGATGCCTAAATTAGACTTTCCTAAGTTCAATGGAAAGGATGTTGATGGGTGGTTATGTCGAGCAAATCAGTTCTTCAAACTTCACAATGTCCCTAAATATTTGTGGGTCACTATGGCATCTTTCAACTTTGAATTTGAAGCCTTACAATGGTATCAATGGTTACAAAACACAACTCTTGACCCTTCTTGGGAAGATTTTGAGTCACAATTACTCACTCGTTTTGGCCCTAGTGAGTATGAGGACTTTATAAGAGCATTAACCAAACTGAAACAAACCTCTATGGTTCGAGACTATCAGACCCAATTTGAGAAACTGGCTAATAGGACCAAGGGGTTGAATGAAGGCTTTTTTAGAGTTGTTTTATCAGTGGCTTGAAAGATGATATCAAGGTTGAGGTCAAGATGTTCAAACCACAATCTATGATGCAGGCCATAGGATTGGTGCAATTGGTCGAAGAAATATTTTTGGCTCAAAGGAGGCCACCTAAATTTCCATAGGCCAAACCCACATTTCCTTCCAAGTTCACACCCAATACTGGAAATAAATCTACCCCCTACAAGCGCTTGACTACAGAAGAGATGGATGCCCAATGCGCACAAGGCTTATGTTATAATTGTGATGAGAAGTATTCACTAGGGCATAAATGCATCCAAAAGAAGTTATTTTTGTTGGATGTAGAGGAGTCAGTAAGCAGTGAACAAATTGATGATGAAGTAGAACCATCAGAGGAACCACTTTAGGATGAGGGTGAAACACAAGAAGAACCACAACCAAAATTTTTGTCCATGCTCTTGTAGGAATTACTACCCCTCAGACGATGAAAGTAGTAGGCTTTTTCAAAGGACAATGTCTTACAATTCTCATTGATTCAGGAAGTACACATAACTTTATTGATCCTCGAGTCACCAAGCAAGCCAATTGTTACATACATGCTTGCAACTCCTTTGAGGTTATGGTGGAAAATGGTAGAACATTGCCTTGTAAAGGCAAATACCATAATGTTAAGTTGAAGATAGGGGATTATGAACTCAAAATTGATATGTTTGCTCTTCAACTAGGAGGATGTGATGTTGTGCTAGGAGCTCAATGGTTAGGTACTTTGGGAACCATAGCCTAGAACTTTGCAGAGTTATGGATGCAATTTTCACAGAATGGTAGGTCCTACACTCTTCGTGGTTTGCTAGCAATATCTCCCTAGATTATCAGTTCAAACCGTATGGAGAAGTTAAAAAAATCTTCTCATGGGGTAGTCGCTCAAATATTTGTAATTCAACCACCAACTTTAGTAGAGGACAAACTCCTAAAAGATTTGCAACTCGTTTTGACTAAGCATGATGCAGTTTTTGTAAAATTGATAGAATTACCACCCCGACATTCCCATGATCATGCAATACCATTGGTACTTGATAGTGTGCCACCTAACATCAGACCTTACCGGTACCCCTATGCACTTAAGTCAAAAATCAAGAAATTAGTACAAGAATTGTTACAAGCAGGAGTCATTCAGCCTAGTAACAATCCTTATTCTTCTCCAGTCCTATTGGTTCGAAAGAAATATGGGTCCTGGCATTTGTGTATAGATTTTCGTGAGCTCAATAAGCTCACCATTAAGGATAAATTTCCTATCCCAATGGTAGATGAATTGTTGGATGAGCTGCATGGTGCTATATTTTTCTCGAAGTTAGATCTTCGCTCGGGTTACCATCAGATAAGGCTCAAGGAGGAGGATATTCCCAAAATAACATTTCACACTCATGAGGGCCATTATGAATTCTTGGTTATGCCATTTGGCTTAACAAATGCACCTTCCACATTTTAGAGCCTCATGAACAACATCTTCCACCCATTCCTTCGCAAATTCATTTTAGTTTTCTTTGATGATATTTTGGTTTATAGTCACTCTTGGGAGGAGCACCTCATCCATTTGGATCAGACTCTGCAACTTTTGTCTCAGCATCAACTTTATGCTAAGAGGTCTAAGTGTTCTTTTGGGTTGACCAAAGTAGAGTATTTGGGACACATTGTCACCAAATATGGAGTTGAAGTTGACCCTAAGAAGATTCAAGCCATTCAAGATTGGTCGAAGCCTCACACTCTTAAGGGACTTCATGGATTTTTGGGACTCACAGGGTATTACCACAAATTTATCCAAAACTATGGCAAAATAGTTGCTCCTTTAATGACCATGTTAAAAAATAATTCTTTTACTTGGACAAGCCCAGCTAAGAAGGCTTTCTTTGACCTAAAGCATGCTATGACAACCACTCCAATCTTAGCCATGCCTGATTTCTCAAAACCTTTTGTAATTGAAAGTGATGCTTTGGGCAATGGCATAGGAGCCATGTTGATGCAAGAGGGAAGACCATTGGCCTTCACTAGTAAAGCACTTTCAAGTCAAAATCTGGGCAAATCAACTTATGCAAAGGAGATGCTCACCATTCTGCATGCGGTTAATCATTGGCGACCCTATCTCATTGGGCATCATTTTTCCATCAAAACAGACCACCAAAGTCTCAAATACTTCCTAGAGCAATAGGTCGCCACCCTCGAACAACAAAAGTGGATCTCTAAATTAATGGGCTATGATTATGAGATTACATATAAAAAAGGTAAGGAGAACATTGTGGTTGATGCCCTCTCTCAACAATTTGAGGATCAGAGTATGTTATGTGCTATCTCTTCACCCATACCTCATTGGATTAATTCTCTTAGAGAGGACGTGCTCAAGGACTCCAGATTGCAAACTTTGATTGCCACACTTCAAATAGAGCCTACCTCATGCCCAGGATACACTTGGGATGGACAAGATTTGAGATATCTTCAACGCCTTGTTATTCCCCAAACTTCTCAACTACGAGAACTCATCTTGAAGGAAATGCATGCTTCACCAACTGCAGGCCATTCTGGGTTCCTCAAGACTTATGAAAGGATTAAGCGTACTTTCTTCTAGAAGGGAATGAAGAAGGACATTCAAACTTTTGTGGTAGAGTGTGACATATGCCAACGAATGAAAGGAGAAATGGTGCATTCCCCTGGAACTCTTCAGCCCTTGCCCATTCCAGAACAAGTATGGACAGATATTTCCATGGACTTTATTGAAGGGTTACCTAAGTCAAGAGGCAAATCAGTTATTTTGGTGGTAGTGGATCGTCTCATGAAGTATGCTCATTTTTGTTCCCTCTCCCATCCCTACACAACCTCAGTAGTAGCCCAAATCTTTCTAGATTCCATTTTTTGCCTTCATGGCATGCCCACATCTATTGTGTCCGATCGAGACCCTACCTTCACTAGTCATTTTTGGCAAGAATTGTTTAAGTTGTAGGGAACTCAACTCAAAATGAGTTCAGCCTATCATCCACAAATGGATGGTCAAACAGAGATTGTAAACAAATGCTTGGAGACCTACCTTCGTTGCTTTGCCTCTGAACATCCTACATAGTGGGCGAAGTGGCTTCCCTTGGCCGAATGGTGGTATAACACTTCATATCATGTAGAAATAAAATTTAACATGCTAACACACAATTCCATTTCTACTTAAATAATTCTACAGATTTATCGTCATAGCAATAATAATGCACAAAACCTGCAACAACAATAATAGCAGTAACAATGGCAATAACAACAACAATAGAAGATAACAATAAATATAGGCAGTTTTATATTAACAATAGCATTTACAGTACAACATTACAGTTTTAGCATTATAATCTACAGCCTGCAAACCCTATGCAAAATACTCTTCATGGCTGCATACAATACTGGACTGCATCATGCCATACGCACATATGCACCAGCCCTCACATGCACCAATGCTCTTCTATCAATCCATAAACCTGCATAACTGAACAACTCCTTGAATGAATGAGGGGAGGGCTTATTTATACACCCAAAAAGTAGTTACCCTACAAACTGACACCTCACCATTTCCCCAAATTACATTTCATATGCATTTAATATTTTTATTTATATGCCATTTTCCACTACAAGATAAATTAACTTGACTTTATCGACTTACATGACTTAACATCACTTTATAATTACGTACAATATTAAATTGCACTTTATAACATTATTAAATATATGTACGCATATTTCGTCAAACACTTTGCGTATAATTACAAAATAACATATAATATCAAAATTGATTCACCAAGTGCAGACATATCAATTTGCTTGTCTATATCTATCTCCTCTAAATTGGTTGGCATCCTTGACGACACGAGCTAAAAACTGGAAATAGAAGTACTGAACAATGTAACAAAAGCTCTTGTCACACTCCTTTCACTTTTTTCGATTCCAGACATCTTTGGCAATAGACTTTACTTCAAACTAGTTGCAATACCTTGTTCTATGATTGTGCACTCCTCTTGCTGCAAGCAGTTGAACATCATCTTGATCAACATGACCATTATTCTTTGAATAGGCACTTCACTCTTTGCAATAAGCCATATTATCAACATGAGCAATGCCATCAACATCATGAACATGACGGGCAATGCCTATTGCCACCTATGTCGGGGTCAAGGGGGCGGGAGCCCCTTGTAGGGTCAAGGGACAACGTCCCTTGCGAGGTCGAGGGGCAGAGCCCTCATTGAAACCATCACTGTCTGAATAAATTTATGCTCCTTATCAACATTTTGGGAGCTTTCACTTGACCTCCTGAAACAACTTCCTCTCAACTCCAATTCACTGCTTGCTTGATCCAACTAACTATTTATCAACCTCTGACAGATATCTCTATCAGATTGTACTTTTGACAACAACTTCTCTGTCTGCACTGCTTCAGATGGCAACATCTCTGACAATAGGTCCTTCGACGATAATGTCCATGACAACAATCCTTGACGGCTCAGTCTTTGACGGATTGCTCTATGATGGATGATTGAGTACAGATTGAGAAGCCTGACAGTTTGTCTCAGATGGGTTGACTTGACTGATTGTCCTAGACGAATTACTGATGAACTTAGATGGATTGGCTCAGATGAGTTAGTCCTGAAAAATGACGAGTTCCTCTTGATGGATTGCACCAAATTGATGGTGGATTGATTCAAACAGATTAATTTTGATGACTCCTTAGACAGATGGGTCCAGACGAGTAGCTGTTCAGATGGGTGATTGCCAAACATGTAAGTACAAACATGTAGTTTTTCAAACAGTTAAGTCTATATGGGTAGATATTCAAACGAGTAACTTCCAAACGGGTAGCTTCCAGACAGGTAGCTTTTAAATGGGTAACGTCTAGATATGTTTGCCTCAAACGGGTGACTTGCTAGATAGGTCACCTTTAGATGGGTTACCTGCTAGATGAGTAACTTCCTCAGACAGGTTACCTTCCAGACGAGTAATTTCCTCAGACAGGTTACCTGCCAGACGGATAACTTGCCAGATGGGTAACCTGCCAGATAGATAACTTCCTTAGACGGGTAACTTCCTTAGATGGGTAACTTCCTTAGATGGGTAACCTGCTAGACGGGTAACTTTCTCAAGTGGGTAACCTGCCAAACGAGTAACTTCCTCAGACAAGTTCTCCTTAGACAGCTCCAAGCATGATGGCTCCTGCTCAAACGAATCCACCTCAGGTAGATTGTCCTCAGATAGATTATCCTCAACTAGCTAAATGTGTTCTCCAATCGTCCTAGCCTCATCCGTCGGACTAGTATTTTGAAAAATCCCAAGTGTCTGGCTTCCTTCTTGAGTGTACTCTATCGTTTGGTCTTCTTGCTAACTGCAAGTTTTCATTTGGCGACTTGACCCACTGCAGGCTTCTGTCTGGTGACTTGACTGATTGCATTTTGTTGTCCTCTCACCATTATGATGGCACTCGACAACTTCCTGAAATGTTTCAATTTTTGGCGAGAAGTCTTTGTCCTCAATTGAAATCAGATTCACTTGCTCAATTTTAATCAAGCTCATCAAGTTAATCATCTCAAGCAGGTTCACTTCCTCTAATGCAAGTGGCTTCCCCACCTTTGCTTCTTGGAAAGGGCTATAACTCTTCTTCACTTTCTAGCAAGGGCTTTAACTCTACTCTGATTGTTCAAAATCTTGATGAGTAACTGGTTCATCTTGCTTTGCAGTACTTTGATAGTCACGAGCAAAATGCCCCCATAATTGGCATTGCCAACATTGCACAATAGGTCTTCCATTTCTACGAGTTCTTTGACGGTTGTTATAGACTAGTTCACTAGTGGGATCTCTTCTTTTGACAATCTCCCTTGGTGTTGTATGTACCTTTAGTGATGATCTTGCACTCTTTGAGTCATACTCATCCTCAGAGTCATCGGTCATCTCTTGGGAGTCGCTTCCTTCCTTGACTTCTCAGCTTTAGTATAGTAGCAATGAACTATTCTCCTCAAAAAAATCAGCATGCTCAACATCTGAATTAGCCTCAATATCAGGATCACATTCATCCTCAAAGTCACTCTAATCGGTATTCACATGATGTCAATACTTCGATATTTATCACTTTCCCAAATCAAGGAGTATTTCAAATCCTCTTTGTATGACGTCGAAGGGATCTTTGTCATATTCTGTTGGAATGCAGGAAGAAGTCCATCTATGAACCATCTTCTCTTCAATGCATTTGATTGGACTTTCTCAAAATGGTCAAATAACCCACTCATATTTCTGTTATAGAAATGTTTAGACTTATTCTCACCCTATTTTAGGCTATATATTTTAATTTTGATTGCATCATCATTGTCAAACAATCAAAATTCTTGCACAAAGGCATCACACAACTCTTCCCATATCTGGTAGTTGTTTGCAGGGAATTTCATGTACCAATCCATTGCAAATTCATGAAATATTGTAGGAAACCACCTTCTCCAATTTGCTTCATTACCTTGTCCAATCGCTGTCCACATCATGCGACTGTGAGAATTGCAATGAACAGTGGTAATTGCATTGAATTCGACATGAATAAATACAATTGGGAATTGGTTAAGGTGGTTTAACAAACTCCCGAATGACCCCTGAATTGGAGAAGCGCTTAGGCGCTTAATTTTGCCAATGATGAAATATAAAACATGCCCTATGCTAACATCCCCCCTTATTACATTATTGGCAAATACAAAGAGCATTGCAAAATAATTCAAATTTGACACATGCAAGTGCCTTGGTGAAAATGTCTGCAACTTGTTCATCAGTGGGAATGTATTGAAGCTGTATATGGTGCTTTGGAACTTCATCATGAATGAAATGACATCGAGTATCAATGTGTTTGGTATGCTCATGAAAAATTGGATTCTTGACAATATTTAAAACACCTTGATTATCACAAAAAAAATGAAGAGGAAGATTCTTTGGAAGACCCATGTTTGTAAGGATGTGACTTAACCACATTATCTCGCAAACTGCTTCATTGACTGCGCAATATTCTGCCTCCATAGAAGATAAAGCAACCACATGCTGCTTCTTACTATGCCAAGATATAGGTCTAGATACAAGATAGAAAACATATCCAAAAGTCGATTTTCGATCATCAATGGATCCGGCATAGTCTGATTCTGTGTACCCTTGTAAGAAGAACTTGTTATTCTTCTTGTACTCCAAGCCATAGTTTGTACTACCATGGACATAATGAAGAACTCTCTTTGCTGCTTTCCAATGACTCACCTTAGGTTCCTGCATGAACCTTGAAAGATAACCCACAACAAAACTAAGATCTGGCCTGGTATTTGTCAGATATATGAGACTCCCAATCAACTATCGATAGAGAGTACCATCTATCTGTGGTGATTCATCATATATCACGATAACTTAAGTCCTTGCTCCATTGGAGATGCTTTAGACTTGCAGTTAGTCATGCGATAATTTTTGACTAATGTCTTGGTATACTTCTTTTATGTTACTTTGATATGATTCTTTGTCTGAGTCACTTCCAAACCAAGATAATAGTGAAGAAGTCCTAGATTTGTAATTTCAAAAGATTATTTCAAATCATCTTTTACTGCATCAATCATGTTCTATGAACTTTTTGTTATGATCAAATTATCTACATATAACATCGAAATCACTATGTCAGAATCATTGTTCTTGATATAGAGATTTGCATCTGAAAGACTTATTTTGAATCCATGTTGCACTAGGTGACTGTCTATTTTGATGTACCAAGCTCGGGGAGCTTGTTTGAGCCCATATAAGAATTTGATCAACTTGCAAACTTTTTGTTCTTGCCCTTCAACCACAAATCCTTCTAGTTGGGTCATGTACACTTCTTCTTGTAGGTCACCATTCAAGAAAGTACTTTTAACATCTATATGATGTAACTTCCACTCAAAATGAGCTGCCATGGCACAAAGTACTCGAATGGTAGTCATTTTTGTAGTAGGGGCAAAAGTATCTTCATAATCTATGCCTTATTTTTGAGCATAGCCCTTTGCAACAAGACGGACCTTATGCTTATCAATAGTACCATTTGCCTTATACTTCACTTTGAAAACCCATTTACAACCAATGGGCTTATTTCCTAAAGGCAGATTAAATAGATTCCATGTATGATTCTTCATGAGAGATGTATGTTCTACATCCATAGCAACCTTCCACTAAGGCTCACTAAGTGCATTTGAACTATTGTGGGTTCATGTTCATCCAATACTGACATATAAACCCTCTCATCATCCATATTTGTTTCTCTTTCTTCCTTTGCATCTACAGATGGTTCATAAAATTGTTGGTAAAGTTCGTCAATCTCTGAAGATGATGCCTCTGCACTTCTCTGTTGTGTCATACTACAAGTGCAAGGTCGATCTTGAGTTAGATTTGGAAGTGAATTCAACTTAGAATATCTCAATGTACTAGTATACCACTTTGGAACCTTATTCTTTTGGGGTGAAACCTCTTTCTTAGGTTCTTCTTCTTCTTCTTCCAGGTATACAATTGTAGATTGGATATTTGATGTGAAAGCCTCATCAAATACCACATCTCTACTAGTATATATTTTCTTGGTTATTGGATCTATCAACCAATATCCTTTTCAATGCTCATCATAACCAAGAAAATAAATCGTAGGGTTTTCTCATCTAACTTCTTCCTCTTTTGTTTTGGTATGTGCATGAATGCTTTACATCCAAAAACCCTTAGATGAGAAATGGAGGGTTTCCTACCACTCCATGCTTCTTGTGGAGTCTTGCCCTATAGAGCTTTTGTGGGAGCTCTATTCAGGAGGTATGATGTTGTATTCACTGCTTCTACCCAATACTCTTGCTCAAGATGTGCTCCCTTAAGCATACAACGAACCATTTCCATGATGGAATGGTTCCTCCTTTCAACAACTCCATTTTGTTGTGGAGTATAGGTTGTTGTAAGTTGTCTCTTAATCCCATGTTCATTTAAAAATTATGAAAATTCCTTGGAGGTATATTCCCCCCTCGATCTGAGAAGAGGCTTTTGATGGAACACCCTGACTCCTTCTCAACAAGCTTCTTAAACTAATAAAATTATAAAAATACCTCTGAATTCAATTGGAGAAAGAAAACCCACATCTTCCATGAGTAATCATCAACAAAAAATTGAAAATACCTTTTTCCACCATAGTTGTTTGGCATAGGACCGCACAAATTGTTGTGTACCAACTCCAAAGGTTTCTTAGCTCATGAAGAACTAACCTCAAAAGGTACCCGGTGTTGCTTCCCTACTAAGCAATCCGAGCAGACTAGCAACATGGATGAAAGGTTGGGAAGACTTCTCACCATCTCATATTTTCTTAACTTGAGAAAATATCCTGAACTTAGATGCCCATATCTCTTGTGCCATAGAGAAGTAGCCTCATTTGTAGTTGCTACCAGGGAAAAATGAGGCGTTGAAACGACATCTAAAATGAATAAGCCATGCTTGTATAATCCTGTTGATATATGCTTCCCCTTTCTGGTGATGACACATCTCTTTCTACCATCCTCAATACGAAAAACAATATTCATGTCTCTATCTAATATCTGAGGGACTGACAACAAATTGTTGGCCAATACAGGAACATAGAGAACCTTCTCAATTTGGCATTTGCCATATGGAAGAGTGATGGAAACATCTCCTTCACCTTGGACTTGATAGGTATGATTGTCAACAATTATCACTGGCTTACCTACCTTTTCCTCAAATGTCTCAAACCACGATCTATCTCCAGTCATGTGTTTACTGGCACCAAAATCAATATACCACACTATATCCTTCTGCTGATAAGAAGTATGAGTCATGAGCATCTTGTGTGCTCACTCAAAATTTTAGTTCGAGTCTGATTCGGCATAAGCAACACTCCCTTTGGATTGCTTATTCTTATTTTTTGGTTTTTTTTTCCCTTTACCCTTCTTCTTGTGATCTTGGTCATTCTGTTGTTTGTTCTTAAACCAATACCTATTGGTGTCATGATTATTCATATCACAAATCTTGTAATATTGTTTTTCTTTCTACTGATGTTGTTTCCCTTTTCCTTTTGATGAAGATCCTCCCTTTTGAAAATGATCTTGTTTATTACCCCCTTGTTTGGTGTAGAGGGCATTATTTGGCACTTCATATTTCTGAAACCGATTTGCCTCTTCAGTTTGAAGAAAATTCACCAATTCCACAAATGAAACTTGTCTACCAGATACATTAAGAGAGGTAATCAACACCTTGTAGAATTCTGGCAATGCTCCCAAGATGATTGAGGTCAAGAGAGCATCTTCCACTGTTTGTCCCATAGCATTCAATTTGGCTTTCAATTCTGCCACTCTACATAAGAATAGATCAACTGTCTCACCAGATTTTATACTGAGTGTATGTAGTTGAGTTTGAAGGTTTAGAATAGTGGATTGATTCTTACCTTCATAAATGGTAATCAAAGCATCCCAAGCTTCCTTACCAGTTTTGGCATCACAGATATGAGGTTGGACCTCATCTGTAGTAGCAAGCAGAATAAACATGAGACATATTTTATCCTTCTTATCAAAATCTTCTTGATCTACCCTTGCTATTCTAAGTCGTTTTGTAGTGCTAGTACTACATCCCACAAATCTTCCATTTGAAGGATAACACACATCTTCGTCTTCCATGGTGCGAAGTTTGAACCTTTTAGTAACTATGAATATGATAGATATTTGTGAACAGAGGCCATTGTGAAGGTTCCTTATAACACCAAATGGTCCCCATTTTTTTATACCTACTAGGCCTTTATACCGAAATTCTCTATATATACTTGCCCTTACGTGAGGGAGACTATAAGTATATAAGAGCATAATGATACGTGGAACTTAGGCGGTACTGAAAGGGAATTGTTTTGTTTATGAAACCTACCATGGAAGGTATTTACTCATGCATGGGGTGTAACTTACCCTAAACACTTCTAAAAGTACTTCGTTAGGATTTATGTCTAACAACAATAACGATTAGGGTATAAATGGAGTGAATATCAAAACTGGTTTGCCTTATTTCTCCCTGATGATTGATAGATAACAAGCTCAAGATGTCGTTGTTGCAGCTATGTTAGGCGGCAGATGCAGTAGCCCAAAGCACGACAACATTACTTGTAAGTGTGGGACAAAGGTATCACATATACCGAACACTACTATGCAATTAAATTGCATGAGTAGGTTTAAAAATTTGGGGTATTTTCTTTGCTTTATGTTATGATTTATAATGCAAGAAAAAAGGAAATTTAAATGCAAAAATTCAATCACAAATGCCCACAAATTTAAGTATTCTAGGTGTTGGTTTCCACCAAAAATGCACCTATTACAATGCCAGTTTTATCATGCAAATATTCACTTCCACCAATGTTTTTCAACAATTTTTATCTCCCCCTTTGTCTTATAATTTTGCAAAAATAATATTGTGATCCCCTCTTTTTTTGCAAAATAAACAAGGAGAAAATAAATTGCACTTTTACCCTTTCAAATTCCAAAAAAAAACTTATCCCTCCAATAAAAATGACTTGAAAGGAAAAAATTGAAGTACGAAACAAATACCTCAAAAAAAATGATGCCTCCTCTGGCTGGTAGCCGAAAAAATAGCTCCTGGTGCCTTCCTTGGACTATAAAAATACCTCTTGTTTGACCCTCCTTGGTCAAAAAGAAGTGGGCAAAAACTATCAAAACATCGTCAGAAAAAATAAATAAATTGCTAACAATTTTTGCTAGCAAAAAATTGCATTGCAAAAAATATTGATCGGCCCTCCAGGATATTCAAACTATAGACCTCATTCGCACAAGTCTTCCACCATGTGCGCTAGCCAAATTATCAAAAGATAGCACACTGTCTTTATAGAGAGTGTTGCTATGCAAAAGGGTGAAACAATGCGGTGGGAATTATCCCACATGCATTGTGTGGAGATATTGGTGGGGTTTTTAACCCACAAGGTCCTCCTTAGAAGGTGACTACCTTAGGGCGATCACCAGTCACCCTTTTGTCCATTGCATCGACGAGTCCCTCCACGCGACCTACCAACTGTGTGCCACATCACTGTCCTATTAGTCACTGTCTATATCACCCGTCTGCCATGTGTCATGTCAGCCATATCAGTTGCCTTGCCATGTGTCCTTCGGTCGGTGTCCTATGTATCAGGTTGGTGTCTTGGTCTACATGTCAGGTCTTGTTTGCTTGGGGAAGCATGCTTGAGGACAATGCTCTTCTCCTACCTATGTTGTTAGTCAAGCCTCACACCGTCGTCCGTTGTCAGGAAGCGTACTCGCTCTGGTCTTGCCTGCACCCGCGTCCTACACTCGTGTCCCCGTGGCTCTGATACCATGTGATAATTGCAACAAAAATTAATAATTGTATTGTATTCAACATGAATAAATACAACTGGGAATTGGTTAAGGTGGTTTACCAACCTCTCGAATAACCCCTGAATTAGAGAACTTAGGTACTTAATTTTGCCAATGATGAAATATAAAACATGCCCTATGCTAACATCAAAAAATTATCCAATGCCATACTAGGTCTTCTCTTGATTTGCTATGAAATAGTGGACACTTACATGGTATGCCCAAATTGGTATTTGGTTTGATAGGTTGGCATATTGCTCTCTTATGTGAATCCTGATGCGCATCACCTTACAATTGATCTTTCGTTGTATTCCTGTTTGTACCATGAAACATTCCAACCTACATTGGCTTTGATGTCAAACTCCTGTATCGTTCCCCATCGAGCACATTTACCTACAATTTTCCTAGTACTGGATTTCCATCTCATGCACTGTTGGACATGTCATTTTTCATTTGCACCAATGTCAAACTCGTGTCCCACTCACCATCATGCACCATAAATTGTAATTGCATCAACATCAAACAATTGAAATTAGCATACAAATTTGCATTGATTGCTCCTCTTTTGTTCTGTCGTCTTCCTAACGATTGACTGGTCTACCAATTTTGCTATCATTTTGATCATTGATTGTGCTTCTGCCATCATCCTGACATCTAATTGCACTTTTGCCATCAGTCTTACTGACATCCAAATTGGTTCCACCAGTCCTGTCGACGTCCAGACTTGTTCCACCAGTCCTACCAACGTCCAAACTAGTTCCATTAGTCTTGCTAACATCTAGATTGGTTCCATTAGTCTTACTGACATCCAGATTGGTTCTGTCGATGTCCAACCTGGTTCCATCACACCTATCGATGTCTAGACTGGTTTTGTTGACATCTAGACTAGTTCCATCAGTCCTGCTGACATCCAGACTGGTTTTGTCAATGTACATATTGGTTTTGTTGACATCCAAATGAGTTCTATCAACATCCACATGAATTGTATCAACATATAAATAGGTTAATGCTAGGCAGATGTCATTCAGATGGGTCCTGTCGTCTTCTATATGGGTCAACTCTAGGTAAATGTCACCTAGACGGGTTCTGCCATATTTTGAACATGTCAACTTTGAGCAAACGTCATCCAGACGAGTTTTGCCATCTCTTGGATGGGTTTTTGCATTTGTGACTAAATGTTTTGCATCTTTGATTGATATAGCTGTGTATGCAAATACTTGATCTACAAAGTCTTCATCTGTAGTTTTGCATCCAATCTACACATCTATTAGACATGTTTCATTGGATGGTCCTGTTAGGATCCTCAATCCTAACGTTATTAGTTAGTATTAGTTAGTATTATTAATCATTTAATTATTATATTATTAACTTATAAAGTGAACCATCACAACCCTTCATAACGTGAACCATCACGTCTCTTCATACGTGAACCATCATGTCTCTTCACCAACGTAGCTTTAGGGTAGATATATATATTAGGTTGGCCATCCATATCAAATCATCCAAGAAGAAGAATAATAAGCATAGATTACAAGGAGGGAGCCCCCTATAGTGGCAAAGCGATTACAAGGGAGCCCCCTTTGAGTGGCCTGCGATTACATTTATAGTAAGACCTTGAGGTCTTACCATTTGGTATCAGAGCCATGTGGAACCCAACCATGTGGGATTTGCTCAAGGAACTTCGTCAAATCACTTCCGTGTATGAGTATCAAAATCGATTTGAGGATATAACCAAACACAAAACAGGGTTGGATGAATCAATTCTCATCAATAACTTCATTAGTGGATTGAAAGAAGAAATTAGAATGGAGGTGACAAGGTTCAATCCCTATACCATGATGCAAACCTATGGACTAGCCAAATTAGCCGAAGACAAAATCAACGGACAACATCGATTATGGAAACCACCTCTGGAGAATTCATCAACCACTTGCATCACTCCCAAGCCGATGCATAATGCTAACCTCGATAAGGCAATAGAAGAAAAAAATGATATAGAGGTAGACATAGTGATGGATACACCTGAAGATAGCACTAAATATGGTAACGATGAGGAAGGTAAGGAAGATGAGGAAGCCACAAAAGATAACAAAGAAAAGGAATATGTGGAAAACAAGGACAATAAGCAAGAAATATCTCAAGACATTCCCAAAGTGACTCATTATGGCCAAACATGCACTTTACAAGAACTACACTCAAATTCCTCTCCAATAGTGAGTTATCACCATAGGGTCAAACCTATTAAAAAACAAGGCAAAAAAGTGACTACACACTCCTCCGTTGCCTCTCCCAGGGAACAACAAGAGAATGTAGAAGTTTTATCACCTCTTTTTATGCATCATTCTAAGGTGTATGAAGAACCCGAAGGATTGCCCTTCCCTCATCATCACATAGTTACTAATATTTCTGGCAGTCCCCCGCTAATGCTTCATCCTTCTCGATATCCTTGCCTACGAAAGGATGCCATTAAAAGAGTCCAAGAACTTACACAAATCCTTCTTGGAAAACAAAGGACAAAGTTTCTCACTTTGAGCTTTGAGGACAAAGCTCTTTTTAATGAGGGTGGCATGTTAGGATCCTCAATCCTAACGTTATTAGTTAGTATTAGTTAGTATTATTAATCATTTAATTATTATATTATTAACTTATAAAGTGAACCATCACAACCCTTCATAACATGAACCATCACGTCTCTTCATACGTGAACCATCATGTCTCTTCACCAACGTAGCTTTAGGGTAGATATATATATTAGGTTGGCCATCCATATCAAATCATCCATGAATAATAAGAATAAGAATCATAGATTCCAAGGAAGGAGCCCCCTATAGTGGCAAAGCGATTACAAGGGAGCCCCCTTTGAGTGGCCTGCGATTACATTTATAGTAAGACCTTGAGGTCTTACCAGGTCCTTTGTTTGCATCAAAAAACAAATCTGGTGTGTCTTCTTCAACTTCTTTGACTACATTCCAATGTTCTCGTTGCGCATCTTCCCAAGGGTTTTGCCTCTCAAAACTCCATGTCACCAAATTAGACCCAACTTCGTACAGGCAACGATGCCTGAATGTAGAAATGAAATTTAACATGCTAACACAATTCCATTTCTATTTAAATAATTCTACATATTTGTTGATATACCAATAATAATGCACAGATTATGCAACAATAGTAATAGCAGCAACAATGGCAATAACAGTAGCAATAGAAGATGATAATAAATACATGTAATTTTATATTAACAATGGCATTTACAATACAACATTACAGTTTCAACATTACAATCTACAGCCTACAAACCCTATATAGAATACTCTTCATGGCTACATACAAGACTAGACTGCATCATGTCCTATGCACATATGCACCAATCCTCACACATAAATAAAAATTTTCATTTCATTTAATTTCACGTACCGATGCTCTTCTATCAATACATAAACATGCATAACTGAACAACTCCTTGAATGAATGAGGGGAGGGCTTATTTATACACCCAAAAATTAGTTACCCTACAACTACCCAACACCTCACCATTTCCCCAAATTACATTTTATATGCATTTAATCTTTGCATTTACATGATATTTTCCACTACAAGACAAACTTACTTATGACTTATGACTTTATTGACTTACATGACTTAACATCACTTTATTATTACGTACAATATTAAGTTGCACTTTATAACATTATTAAATATATGTACACACATTTCGTCAAACACTTTGCGTATAATCACAAAATAACATATAATACCAAAATTGATTCACCAAGTGCAGACATATCAATTTTCCTGTCTACATATCACACTGTGACCAAGGTTACCCCTTTTGAAGTAGTTTATGGTTGAATTCCATCAACACCCTCCTCCTACATTCCAAGAAGTTCCAAGGTGCATGCTATTGACACTACACTCAACCAACATGTTGCAATCCTTTGTCAACTGAAGATGAATTTGGAATTGGACCATAACCATATGCGCCAACAAGAAGATCAAAACCTTTTTTAGCACAACTTTGAAGTAGGGGATATGGTTTTTCTCTGCTTGCAACCATATAAACAATCCTCATTCCAGCTTCACAGGTGCTAAAGACTAGCTTCCAAATACTATGGCCCCTATCAGGTATTATAGCAGATTGGTGCAACAAACTACAAATTGGCCCTCCCATATACATCAAAGCTCCATCTTGTCTTTTATGTTTACTCTCTCAAGAAGGTTGTGGGAAATCATGTACAAATTCAATCCATTTTACAAAAATTGGATGAAGAAGGTTCTATCTTGCTCGAGCTAAAATAATTTTTGGACCAAAGATAGTGCACTCTTAGGAACTGTGTCATCATGCTCCATTATGATAGTAGCCGCCTTCGAGAAACCTACTATCCTCACGCTGACATTGAAATTAGCCCCCACTATTGACTTCTCCTACATTGCCACGTGACCTTAATTGGCTGCTCTCATCCTTCCTTGTCAACCGCTTTCACGTTGCCACATTCCCTTCATCATATTCTCTTGCCTTCCCTTGTGTCGCTCCCATGAGTCTTCACCTGTGAAACATAAACCATCATTTTTAGAATAAGAGGGTATATAGAAGTCATAAAAAAATTAAAACTTTAAAGAAAAAGCTATAAGAAAAATTAATTATAATTTAAAATTATAAGATTTAAAACTAAATCTATTGTACCAACTAATAAACACAAAGGTGAAAACAATAAAAACATAAATTGCTAATAAAAAATTATCAGAAATAAAATCAACAAATTGACAAGAAGAACTTGTCAACAATAAAATCAACAAATTGACAAGAAAAACTTGTCAACAATAAAATCAACAAATTGACAAGAATAAAACACACACTAACTATTAGGCCAACAATGAGGACCAAATTGCTCAATCATGTCCCATTAATTCAAAATTTCAAAAAATTTTAAGTGGTCCCCAATATTGGGGTTAGTTGCGAGATAGTCACAACAAATGGTGACTCTACTAGGAAATGCTCTTGAGCATTTCTAATGAAAAACTCATTTCTAAAATTAATTACCCAAGGGTTAGAAAAGTATTCACCAATCAGTGACATATTAGGAAAGCAAGGTCAATAGCTTCATATGAGAACAAATGGATTATTTGCTTCCGCATGGTGTGTGCACTGTGATTCAATTTGCATCATTGGAACCATCCAAATTCCATCATTTGGTTTACATTTAGGTTGTGAAATGTTGCTCATAACACTTATTTTTGAATAATATTTTGCAAAGTCTCTCTTGAGCATAATTTATTTAGATAGATCCCCAGTGCTAGTTAGGCATCCATAGCCCTGATGGAGTTTATCCAAAACTTAGTGACTGATTTGATCAAGCTTTTCAATGCTTTTTTTTTTCTTTTCTTTTTTTATCAAGTTTTTATCTAAATAAAGCCCCATTTCCAATCAGGCATCTATAGCCCCTGTGGAGTTTATTTGAACTTGGTGACTGATTTGATCAATATTTGCATTGCTTGTGTTCTTTTATAGAGAAATTTGCAAATTTCTAAGTAACACTTGAGCTTGAGCATGTTAGATTAGTCTTAATCAGTTTACCAAAATGATTTCATCCTTCAAAAATTCCAAGAAATGCCTCCTCATGTGATTCATTAAAGTGAAGCTGTGCCATAATATTCCAGTTTTTCACACTCCATATACTTAGCCAAGGATAATCACTAGCTTCATTTTATTTCCCCCAGTTCCATTTGATTTGTGGGTTGCATTATTTCTTCTGAAAACATGCCACTTTATCAATAACCATCCCAAAACTGAAACCACAACAAAAGAGATTACTCAAAATGTAAATGTATGGGAACAAGAACATGCCTCAAACACCCACAAATAAAAACTCCTAAACACTAAAGAAAACACTGAAAACAAAAAAAACTAGCTAAAAGAAAACCAACACACAAAACCAAAAGCAAAAACACACCTATGTACATATAATACACAATCACACATTTCATGGGTTGAAATAATGCTTTAAATGCAATCCATTAATAGGAAAATATAATTCCTTTCCATCTAAGGTTTTTAATCTGAAAGTATTTTTACCTAGGATTTCAAAAATTTGATAAGGACCTAACCATAAACAATCAAATTTGTCATGATCCATTTTTTTTTTTTATGTTTTTTATCCCACAATAAAACTAGGTCAATCTCTTGAATTTTTTAACTGTAGATCTCCTATAAAATCACCTCTTTACTACACCTTGATGTTTACTAAAATGAAGCATGGGTTCCTCTCTCTTCTCATCTAGATGCATCAAATGGTTTAATCGAGCTTCAGTCTGATTATCAGTTCCAAGATATTATTTCATAAAATGAAGAGTTTACAACTTTAGATTAGTGGAAAAAATGGGGTCCTATCCATAGACTAGATGATATGGAGATGTCCCAATTGATTATTTTATTCTAGTTTATCAGCCCAAAGAGCAAACTTTAACTTACCATGCTAATCTCTAGGATTTTTTTCAAGCAATTTTTTTATGATAGATAACAAATTTTTGTTAGAAGATTCTGCCAAACCATTACCTTATGAATAGTAATTGGAAGAAAATTTCAAGCTTACCTTGTTATCATATGCTCAATATACAAATTGAATAGAAGAAAATACAGACCATTATCACTTACTATTGCATTAGGCATTCCAAAACGAGTTCAATACAATCTTCTAAAAACTTAATGATAATATCAATAGTAGCATATTTTGTAGGGATTGTTTCCACCCACCTAGTGTAGTAATCTGGAGCTATGAGGATGTATTTATGAGAATTAGAAGAGTTGGGATTGATAACCCCTAAAAAATCCAACCCCCATTATGCAAAAGGCCTCATATCCACTAGAGGTTGCAATGGCATGGCTGCATTTCTATCTCTATTGACCACCACTTGACATGTATGGCAAGATCGCACACGAGCATGTGCATCCTTGAAAATATAGGGCCAATAGTATCCAACTCTAAGAATATGGTGTGTTGTTGCATTGGTTGACCCATGTCTAGTTCCATGCTTACCATGGAAGTTATTGAGCACTTGGGTTGCTTCTTCTTGGTTCACACAATGAAGGTAAATCCCTTCGTGGTTTCTCCTGTACAAAACACCAGATTTAATCAAAAAGTTTACCGATTTCAAACGTAAAGCTCTTCTTTGAGTAGAAGTGAGATATAACAGATATGTATTATTCAACAAAAAATACACAATGTCTACATACCAATCATCTTTAGTAATGTCTTCTACAGTATAATGTTGGCATGAGATTAGAGGATCAATTTCAGCAATTGATTTTACCAATCCTTGTCCACGAACTAGCTTCATAGGTTGGATTTCAAGATCAAATTATTGGAGTGTAGAAATCCATTTTTCTCTTCTCTCACCTAGTTCATTTTGCAAAAACATAGTCTTGATAGCAGGGTCAGGCACAATAGCAAAAACTCTACTATGTACAATGTAATGTCTGAATTTTTTTATGGTTTTGAAAAGTGCATACATTTACTTGTCTAGAACAAAATACCTCAACTTTACATATTTTAAAGGAGAGCTCAGAAAAGCGATGGGATTTTCAACATTACCTTCGCCCTTTTGAGTTAGGACACTTGTGAATGAATGTTCTAAAGCAAACATATAAATGTAAGAGGGCTTTAAATAGTTTGGACTTACAAAAATAGGTGCCCTATAAATAACATCCTTAATGCTCTAGAAAGCATCCTTACTCTCATTTGTCCATTTAATTTCAACATCCTTTTTTAGCATATCATTCAATGGTTTGGCAATATCAACAAATCCAACAATGAATTTCCTTATAAAATTGATTTTGCCAAAGAATGACCTTAATTCCTTCTTGCTATGGGGAGGAGGGATTTCTTGGATGGCTTTTATTCTTTCAAAATCAATAGAAATTCCTCATTTCAAAATAATGTGACCCAAAAGCTTACCCTCTGTTACTCCAAAAATGTGTTTTCATGGATTTAAGGAGATCCCATGTTCCATACACCTTTGGAGGACTTTTCTCAAATCCTTGATATGATCTTCTCTCTTCTTAGAGAAGACAAGAATATCATCCACATAAACAATAATGCACTTGCCTATGATCCCCTTAAATGTGTAATCCACGACACATTGGAAAGTTGTGCCTGCATTCAATAATCTAAAGGGAATTCTCCTATAAGAAAATGTTCCCCATTTGGTTGTAAAGGTTGTTTTCATCTTATTACTTGGGTGAATAAGAATTTGGTTGTACCCAGAGTAGCCATCTAAAAATAACATCATTTTTTACCCATTTACCATTTGGAGTATCTCATCAATGGATTGCAATGGGTAGTTATCCTTTTGAGATGCTTTGTTCAGATTTCTAAAATCTATGCACAACCTTATTTCTCCATTTATCTTTATTACATGAACTAGGTTGGAAACCCATGTAGAGTGCCTAATAGGAAAGATGATATTTGCATCTAGGAATATTTTCACCTCTTTCTCTATTAAGGGTTCTAATGATATATTGACGGGTTGTTGTCTCTGATTAAAGGGCTTGTAGTCAGGTTTTAATGGAATCGTGTTTATTATAACATTCTAATCATACGTTTTCAACTCCTTGTATCTCCAAGCTATGCAATCCACATATTCCTTTAGTGCATGAGTGATAGATTATTTTTCTTGGCTTGTACATGCTTTGGTAATTAATACTTCCTATGGATTTTTTGCACTCCCTAAGTTGATTACATCACACACTTCTTTGGGAAGTGGTACCTTTTTACCTCTTTTTGCTTAATATCGAATATCAAATAATTGTTCTAGTGAAATAACCCCTTTAGGGATATTATTTATTATCTAGGTTGTTTCACTATCCTGATCTGTTTCTTCTTGCTATCTCTGGTCTTCATCTATCACCTGATTTTCAAAAATACCATAGTAATAAATTTAAAAATATGCCTGTCACTCTCGAATACCTAAAAATTTGTAACGTTATTTGGTATTGAAGGACAGGAAACTAGCTCAATCGAAAACTTCTTATATTTTTATTATCAATCGATTTGAGCATACTTGCTATAGCAACTAAAGAATCAACCATCTGATTACATTTTCTAGAGATAAGGGAAATGTTAAAAGCATCAAGTTCATCTATCAAATCCCTAACTCTAGTCCTATAATGGCTCTAACTTTTGTCACGACACGCATACTATCCTTTGACCTGTTTGACAACTAACTTCGAGTCTCCTAAGACCTTGAGACACTTGAATTTCTTACTCAAAGCTAGTTGTAGTCCGAAAATAAGTGCTTCATATTCCAGTACATTGGTGGTGCATGGAAACTGTAATCTATAGGCAACCATCACAAGCTTACTTCTTGAACATGTGAGTTCATTACCAGCTCCAACACCTTGTCTTGATTTGGATCCATCAAATCTTAGAATCCAAACCAGATTATCCTTTTCAGGAGGGCTACATGAAAGGATTTATTTTTGAGGTTCTTTGATAGCCTTCTCTATGTCAAAGTTATAGACCCCTAATTCAAATTTTACAAATTGGATTTCATTGGCCTATTATACTTAGTAATCATTTCCTTAAGTATTAGCTCGCTATCTACCTGAATTTGGTTTGATAATCCCCTCCAAGGTAGCCACATGTGGGAAGAATCACTAACAATGTAACCATATAGGTTCTTATTCCAATCTCTACCCAACACCATACCATATTTGGCAATAATATTGACCATAAGAATATCAACATGATGTTGAATTATGGGTTCTAAATTAATTTGAACCAGAATATCGTAAAGTATTCCTACCACATCTACTACAGATATGTCCAACTGTATCACCTTGATCTTTGAAGGAATTGGCTTGAAACCTAGCATTTGGCAAATCTCAAGGGGCATGATATTTCCCGAGGCACCTAAGTCCACTAAATAAGTATGCAAGTTTTTACCTACAATCCTAATTATTAAAATAAAAGGAGACACCTCTCATTTCTCATTTCGTAAATCTGAGTGAGACTTAACACCTTTGACCTCATGAGTTTGGCTTGGGGGGTATAATACCTTCATCAAGGATTCCTTATGACCTGGAAATCTAGTAGCCTCTAGTAACGAGATATTAACTTTAGTTCTTTTCAGGTCTTCCACTATGTCATAGGTAGGCTTCTTAGTATTTTGCACCCTCTACGTAGGTTTGAATGATTCAATAGTAGGTGGGGGAGGAGGATTGTTGTCAACTTTGGTATCAGGAGGAAGAAGGGGATTGTTCATTAGAGTGGAGAAAGTTTTGGGGGTCTTGGATTTACTTCTTGTGTAATAACCATGGTTTCCTTTCCCAAACTGCCTAACAACTTGAACTTCCTCTTCTATGATTTCATCATCATATTCTCCTAAGATTTAATTTTTCTCTTCTTCTTCCTAAATTTCTTGATAGTGAACTATTTTAGCTACTAAAGCATCTTCCTTCCCCTTAGAAAAATAATATGCACCTTCGGTCTGCCCTAACTCTAAGTCATCAACTTCAGCTTGCAAGTAGTTTATGAATCTGGAAGCTTCTGGGCACTCCTCACTATGTGAAGAACATGTGCTTATATTGAGAGGGGGGGTGAACAGTTGTAGACACCTAAAATGCATCATGCCGAGGTGACTACTCATATGGGACATGCTAGAAGACCATTGGACAGATCCAAGGTATAGCAGTGGTTTTTACCACTCATTTGGGGTATCTTTGCCTAGTCAGTTCTAGCCACAGATGACACCCATGGTTAGCAGTGCTCACTACGCTTGTCAATCACAGTTAGCACTTAGAATCAATTGGCCTTCATCTGACCCAAAGTTGGTTGCAACAACCAATTGATTACATATTGGAGTAGTTTGAGCAAGGAAGATTCTGGATCCTTCCATCCAACTGGCTCAACTGCTCCATCTTGATCTTGGCTTCATGAGGAAGCCACCCCTGGCCCTGGGTCAATGCTATAAGATCCCCCTCTAAATTAGGAATAAGTATGTACAAAGTGTGATCAATTGAGTAGTGAAGCCCTGTCGAATTGCATACTCATTTGCATACATTGAGAGGGATAACTTTGCTACCCAATTGGAGATCAAATCAATATGGAAGCCCTAGGAGCCTAGGAGAGCCAAGAAACACAAATTCATGCAATTGGTGCATAATTCGAACAATTCAACCGCCAAACCTATTAGAGGACACAGAGGCGACCATAAATTTGGCGAGGATTGGAAAGGAAGCCCTAATTCTAAGGGCAAGTCTACTTAGAGCTCCGTCATGGCTGTTAGCCACAGTGCACAGTGCTGACCACACCTCAGACCCACAGTGAGCAAATGGCTATGAATCCCCTTGTTCTTCCTTTTGCAGTTTATTTAGCTAGGATAGATTAGCCTTTCTGTTGATTTAATTAGCATTCTAGAGACATTTAATAGATAGATTAGGTGTTAATTGCAAGTTCCTTTCATTGTTGTAGTTTAGATATAATGTGTCTTTTCCATGATTCTAATTTCACAATCAAGCCATTAAATAGTTATATATGCTTAAGTTCATTTTTTTATAGCCATATTTATATATTTTGCATAGCTTTAGCATCTTTCTTGCATTTTATTGATTATTGCTAATCATGTCATCTTTTGTGCAAATATCCTTTTAAAGCCTCATACCTTTGCTTTTAACAAGTTGTATGTTGTTTCTTGACCACAGGAAACAAATTTGAAGGAGATTCAATCATCTAATTCCTTCCTCAATGTGAAGAAGAGGGTCAACTCCACCCTAGAGCAGTTTATGACTATTTAGAGAGCTTTAGTATTGTGCCTACCCCATTGGGGGGCTTTCGAATTGTATCAATTGTATCAACATTTGGGTGACCCTAAGAGGGGCATGATTGTAACTAAGATTTGTTTCCAATATTAATAAAAGAAACATCCATTTTATTGTTATATGCAATCTTGTTTATCATTTTATGCTTTGATGTTGATTTCGATTGATGTATTAGATAGGTGCATGCTTTTTGGATAGGTCAGAAGGCAATCACGATGGAACTCCAAAAATTTTGCCATATTTTACTGACTATGGTTCAGTTTTTCATGACAGGTGCTCACCACGGTTGATAGCCGTGATAAAAAATTTAGTTCGTGGTTGACAGTTACGGTCTACAATGGCCACCGCACATCAGATCTGCGATTAGAAGCTGACACAACAAACAACAAGAGTTCAAAGCTAGATCATATGAGGACCTGAGGTAGGCCCTTATGACACTATCTATCTCTATATTTTGCCTCTGTGTTTTTCCAAAATGCATAAAATGGAATTTAATTAGGACACCTTAAAGAAAGAAGGAAAATGAATTAGGTCCTAGGATTTCATTTTTTTATGCTTTATCTAGGCACTACTAGGAACAACAAACCTCTGAGTATAGTCCACCCTAGACTCCAACGTGCTAGAATATTTCATGTGGTGGTTTTGCATGCTTGAGGTCTAATCAAAGGCCATTTATCATCATAACTTGCATTGTCGAAAAGAGCATGTAGTATGTAGCTTGCATTTTCTGAATTTGAAAAGTTCTTTCGCTGCATAGCATATAAGAAATGAGCATGATTGTTGTATGATGCATTTTATTTTCATGCAAAAATTAAAATGAACCACACATACCATGTTTCAATTAAACTCTAGTGATTTGGAAGTGACATCCAACCACTAGTAGGGTTTTAGTGATGATGGAGGTGATTTCCATCTATTGGTCCAAATCCCACGTACCTTTGTTCTAGAACAATATCGGATCTAAGAACATTTTTTAGCCTGGAAAATTTGCATATACTCCTATTCAGAGGGTATGATGCTGACTGGGTGAAAATAGGTGAGGATCTGGGAGGACCTATGCTCCCTAAATGTGTGTGGGCTTCATTACCACACATTATAGGTTGGATTACGCGATTTGGAGTTCATATCCAAGTTGTCGAGCTACGAGTATACAGGTGAAAGCCAATTAAACTGAGATTATCATCCAACAAGCTTTCAAACATGATAAGATTTTATAATACTGACAAAAAAAATCATAAAACAATATCAAATAGTTTAGGGCTCACATTTAAAATTTAATACGAGATAATCACCATTGTATACCTTGTTTGCATAATAAAAGATAAATATAGACACTAGGTACACCATGGTGGAGACACGGGGAGGTCAAAAAGGCTTAATCTTGATGCCAATGACCAAGCCCCACCAAATTCACAACAAAATATGTCAAACCCTCGCCCACATGTGCTTCCCAAACATCGTTCGACTAGCATCAGAGGAGACAATTCGACACGAGGGAACACCATTGAGCATACCCCTAATAGAGGACTTCTATACACTCTTCTAGACATAGGATAGAGAATGAAGCCTATCAGCATGAGGGTGCTCCACTCGAAAGCCATTATCGAGATTGCAGTGCATGTGCATCCACGGGATCGACTGATGAGTATGTCATATAGGGGGCCAAGTTGATACCCCTACATACTAGGTCTATAGGAGGTTCCATACCTCTAAATTTAGAGTATATAAGAGATTGAGATCTACCCATTCAGGGGTATGTAGATAGACCCACTTTCAAGAATAGGTCTATTCACACTCCCACGTGTAGTGAACCTCATAAGATCACTATCAACATATCCAATGTGGGAGCCAATGATACGCTGTCGCATGAGCCATGGCGATCCATACAGTTCGATGGTTTGGGTAGCATCCTCGAGCGATTAGACTAAGAATTTGGATCTGCCCATGTGTGCTCTGAGTGAGCATGGCAAGAGCATTATTAGGACTACCAGAGAACATGGGAAGGCTTCCAAGCACCCTCATGGTTTGCATCCATCATCCACGCATGGTGGCAAATAGCACAGGACTTAGCATGATGTAAATTTTATTTTCACAAACAAAGGCAAAAGCATAGTAAATCCACCAGATGGGTACACAACCCATAAGGTCACTCGCACGGAGCACACATACCAGATATCTCTTACGATCGATCATATTGATAGATTGCATAGACTGGTATCCGAGCAGAGACGACAACTCCTCCAAGACCAATTGGAGGATGTCCATGCAGAGAGGCAGTGAATTGAAGATGAGAATATTTAGTTGCAAAGGCTCATTAGGCAAATATTATATAAGTAGCGTATATGTGAGGAATGCATCCTTACCCAAAAGGAGCGTGTAGAACAAGAGGATAGTCTAGTCAGGGCTGATTTACTCACTCATGATGAGCACGAAGAGTGCATTCATATGAGGGGTTTTCATAAGCCGATGTGCATCAGGAGTACAAATACGCTCACACTTATGTTAGTGCCCAACAGAGAGAATGACAACCATTCGAATATCAGGGGCAAATAAAATATGAGGAAGAAGAGGGAGATGGAACCAATCAAAGATATCTTGAAAGCTCCCAGGTTGAAGAGGAGGAAGAGCAACGTCCTCCACCTCGACAAAGGAAGAATGTGCCTCAAAGACCACCCCCGCATCAATTTAGGGAGGATGAATTTCTATCCTCGTAAGACTATAAGGCCTTAGCAGAGAAAGTGAAAGCAATCGAGAGGCAAGGCATGAATTTTCAAAATACGACATTGAGCAAGATTAATAAAAAGCCTTTGAACCCCTCAGTGCCTACTCCAACATATCCTGAGCATTTTGTCATGCCCAAGATAAATAAATTCAAAGGTGACAAAGATGTGCAAGAGCATGTCACAAGCTTTTTGGACGTATTCTTCCAGATTGCAAGCAACAATGCCTTGATTTTGCATACATTCATCACAACCCTCTTAGGCCCAGCTTGGGAGTGATTTAATCAGTTGAAGAAGCACAATATCACTAGTTTCGAGCAACTAGACGACGCCTTTCTTAAACGCTTTTCTTTTGGCATCAAGAAGCAAGATAACCTTTTCGATATGGTTGTGCTAGCTCAGCACGATGATGAGCCAATATTAGAATATGAAAAGAGGTGGAGGAGATTAATGGTAAAGTTGCCATTCCCCATTCCTTCTATAGAATTGACCTAGATGTTCACGAAGAGCTATACCAAGCACATCTCATTATTGTTGCAACTGTAGTAGTACTCAAAATTTGAAGAAGCTTTAGCGCAAGCCAAAGTAATTGAGGATATCAAGCTGCAATAAGGTAACTTGAAGCTCAAAAATAGGAAGGAGGGACATAAGAAGAGATCCACGAAACATTAGGGCAAGCAGGCCCATGACAATAAGGTGAGGTTAAACCTCCAAAGAGAGGATAAGGGGCAACAAAAGCAGAATTATCAGGCCCAACCTCCTCCTGTGCAATATGAGCAGTGCAAGAATAATTACAAGGGCAAAAATAAGGAACAACGCCCGCCTCGCCAATTCATACCTTTGACAAAATTGTTGACATCAATATTCCATCAATTTTGTGAGGCTAAGGCAATCAGGTTGCTCGAGATTAAATTGGTCGATCCTAATTAGCCCAAGCCAAAGGGGTATCAGGATGATCTATTTTGCATCTTCCATCGCGCGAAGGGCCATGACATCGAAGTGTGTTGGTCCTTCAAAAATATTGTGCAGAACATGATCGATAAAGGTGAGCTTATAGTGTCGAATAATCCACTGGCACCCGACAACCAAAACATGGGGATTTATAAAAATCTATTTCCAAACCATGAGGCACCGCACAACAATGTTGGCCAGGTCAACCAAGTGCACATCAAACCACCTACCCAGGGGTTTGTAGGTATGCTTAATGTTGTTACCATACATGGGAGGTATGAGAAGCCAAATCAACCTCACGCTCCCATTAGGATACAAGCTATGCCAAATCAATGACCAGTTCAAAATATTCCAAGCCCACCAACTAGACCGATGGTGACCATACGAAGCAGGTTGGTTCAAATCCTGTAGACAACTCCTATGAAGTTGTCTATTTATGAGCTGATAAAATAGTCCCCTAAGCATAGGGAGACTCTCATGGACATTCTAAGGTCCATTGAGGTGCAGTCCCAGGATGCCCAAGCATTCACCAATTTTATGAGACACGTACAGTAGTGCTAGGAACCTATGATCCAATTCTACGATCATGAAATCAGGATGATTCCTGTAGATACGTCTGACCCGCTATTACATATCATCGCATGTGTTAATCACATGCCATTCAAGAGGGTCTTGGTCGACACTATTTTGTCGATCAATATTATAACGACCAATGCGTTAAGTCATTTAAAGCTACCCAAGTCACATATTGTACCCACCTGTTGGTCACGAATTTGCCACAGGAAAGGATTTTCTATGTCTATGCACCCTAGACCTGATCAACATTGAAAGGCTGGGAGAAAGAAATGTCTCCCAGACCAATCTCCAGAGAGGGCTGGTTCCCTTACTATTTCTAAGCTTAATTAAGACTAAAGTTGCTAGAAAGGAATTATAAATGTGCAAAAAGAAACGAGAAATACATGAAAGAGATGGGAAATATGGCCACAAGCCGAACTTATATGATCAGGGAAAGAAACTCAACAAGAATCTAACTTCAAGTGCATAAACAACATATAATAATAGAACACAACATAATTCACTTATGACCTTGCACAGAAAACCTTCAGGATTGCATTCCAGAACTCACTTTCTCATTTGCGATATTCAAACTCAGATGCAGAATTGAAATCTAACAGCAGATTAGAAAGACGAGCATAACTAAGAAATACATGAAATAGAAGGAAATCATCACATAGAAAGACGCTTGCAAAATCAGAGGCCAAATCTATTTCATTCATGCAAAGAACTTGAAAGCTTTCATGCAACCTGTCTCTCAAATTCCCGATCCCTTTTTCTGAGATCTACATTGATTTATATAGAAGTCTTGCTTCTTTACAACATTTAAAACTTGCAATGAACTTCCTCGAGATCTACAACATGTGCAACGGAAACAAGGAAATCATCCCCTTAAACCAGCCTCGGAGAAACTAGAAATTCAATGAAACAAGGAGTCGATCGTCTTCATTAAATGGTCGTTCTTGAAACATGCTTGAATCGTTAGAAAAATCATGAATAGTAGCTTCGAATAATGGAAATATTTAATTGTGATGTCTTGGACATGTTCTTCTACCTTTTTTGCATCAGATAGCAGCAAAACATTTAATTTTGGGGTGCTTTAATCGTTGGAAATCACAAAACTTCATCGGGCCGTTTGAACTACTTTCTGGCACGAAACTATAACAGGTCGCAAAAACGTGACAGGTTGCAAAATCGTGACGTATCTCTGCTCCATACACTTTGTCTCCTTTGGAACCGCAAAAATCAACCATGTCATGAAATCGTGACGTATTCGGCTCCTTTGTCTCCTTTGCTACCTTAGCTCATGAAAACGCGATGCGTCACGAAATCATGACGTTCCATACCATTCTACTCTTTCTTTGCTGTGTTTCTACGAAAATGTGACAAGGCACGATTTCACTACACCTTTCTCTCTTTTGGCTTTGTCTCACTTATACGTCGTGAAAACAAGACAAGTCACGCTTTCGCTACGTTCTCCCATCGACATCTTTGTTTTATCTTCTAAGTCACGAAAATTTGACATGTCATGATTTCACGACAATTTCCATCCACTCTGTATGGTCCAGCTTCTAACCCACGAAAACATGACACTCTTGCCTCAAGTGGTTCTTCAATCTCCATCATGTCACAAAATCGCGACAGGTTCTATCTCCTTGGACTTTGTTGCTTTTGAACCACGAAAATTCGTCATGTCGTGAAATCATGACGTTTCGTACAATCTGGCTACCTGCTTGCTTCCTCTTCACGAAAACGCGATGCATCACGAAATCGTGACAATTTTCTACACTTTGCCTTTCTTGCCCAATGTGTCACGAAATCGCGACGTTTCCCTGCGTTCTCTACTGTTACCACTTCCTGTCGCGATTTTGCGACGTCTTCTTCGTGCTTGGTCTCATTTTCAAAAGTGTCACAAAATCATGACGTCGTTCGTGCCTTAAAATTTTTTGTCCACCTTGACCGTGAAAACGCGACGCGTCGCGATATCGCGACGGTTTTACATTGTCATTACCTTGGGCTCAATTATGTCACGATTTCGCGATAATTTCTAACATTATGCTCCCTGGTCATCGTAAGTCGCAAAAACGCGACCTGTCATGATTTCATGACAATTTTGCTGCGCTACCCTCATTGACCACTTTGACCACGAAAATCCAACATGTCGCGATATCGTGATGGTTTTACCCCCTTGCTGCCGTTGACTGCGTTGATCGCGATTTTGGAACACGTTGCGAAATCATGACATTTTTTGACTTTGCTTCTCTCTCCTCAATAGACCCGCGATAACGCGACATGTTGCGATATCACGACGGTTTTCAAACTGTGCTCTCCATGCTACTTTTTGTCATGATTTCGCTATAGTCTTCGGACTTAACCTTTTTTTTGCATCAAAACCTGTAAAGAAGTGAGAACTTCAACATCTCATGCATGAATAATCAACAATAAAATAATGTGGCAAAAATGCCAACATTCTTGGCGGCTCGTAGGGTATACAGTTCTACTGTATGCATGAATCCCAAGCCTGGATCCATTGGGCAACAGAGTCAAGAAAAACTGAGAACAGAAAGCTGGATGATGAGGTACATCTCAACGGACTGCTGCAGCAACTCTTGCTGAATTACTGAAAACTCAAGTAAATCTATATTTGGCTTAGCTGACCAGGTGCTGTAAAAGAATCTCCATGAAAGCACCAGGGGTTGCAAAACGAAAATGAATGAAATAAGTGGAGTGAGGACTATGAAATGATGGAATGGAGGGAGTGATGCGGTAGATACAGTAACAGAGTGCTTCTGTGTTACCAGCTGCTATGAAAGGGAAATGAAGGTGAAGGGAATGGAAGGTAGGAATGAAAGGAGTGAAGTGGTGGAATGGAACCGATAAATACTAAAACAACAATGAAATTAGAAGAAAAGGAAAAGAAGAAACGGGAATAGCAGGAAGGGAAGAAGAAACAATAGCAGTGACTTGATTACTTGCAGAAGAAAAAGGAGTAGGAGAAGAAGGGAATAAAGAGAGGAAGGGAAGAAATAAAGAGGAAGCCACTAACTATTGGGAAGGAAGAAGAAAAAAGAAAGAAATATGTACCTGCGGGCTCGCATGCAAAAAGAGCCGAAGTTGACAGAGGAAAACAATACTTTTTTTTTCTTTTTCTATTTTTTTTTTTGCTATGTACAATAGTTTACGACATGATTGGCATGTCGCCACCAGAAACCCAGCTTCTGGTGTCTATCCGATGAACCTGCAATGTCCAAACCAGATCTGATCATACTTCAGTCGATCTTTGAAGTTCGGTTGGCCTCTTCCTGAAGTTCTCCATGTTGCAAACAAAGTGCGATACGACAAGTTATCATTCTTACTAGTACCCATGCTATTGACGAGTAATGTGGCAAAGAGGTTTGCCACATGGGGGATTTCTTCAAGTATCGGATGTAGTGGCTGGAACCAATACCACCACTTTGAAGACTTCACTGGCTGCGGACTGAGTACAGGCTCCTCCAATCCCTTGATATGATCATAGGGCTCTTCTAGTGATAAATCTGCTTCTAGGATCTCCTCAGGTTCAACCTTTTGGTGAGGCATGTTTACTCCGTGAAAACGTGACGTGTCACGAAATCGCGACAATTTTTTGCACTTTGCCTTTCTTGCCCAATGTGTCACGAAATCGTGATGTTTCCCTACGTTCTCTACTGTTACCACTTCCTATCATGATTTCACGACGTCTTCTTCGTGCTTGGTTTCATTTTCAAAAGTGTCACGAAATCGCGACGTCGTTCATGCCTTAAACTTTTCTATCCACCTTGACCGTGAAAACGTGACGCGTCGCGATATCATGATGGTTTTACATTGTCATTACCTTGGGCTCAATTATGTCGCGATTTCGCAACAATTTCTAACATTATGCTCCCTGGTCATCGCAAGTCGCGAAAACGTGACCTATCACAATTTCGCGACAATTTTGCTACGCTGCCCTCATTGACCACTTTGACCGCAAAAATCCAACATGTCGCAAAATCATGATGGTTTTACCCCCTTGATGTCGTTGACTGCATTGATCGCGATTTTGAAACACGTCACGAAATCGTGACATTTTTTGACTTTGCTTCTCTCTCCTCAACAGACCCGTGATAACGCGACATGTCGCGATATCACGACGGTTTTCAAACTGTGCTCTCCATGCTGCTTTTTGTCGTGATTTCACGACAGTCTTTGGACTTAGCCTTTTTTTGCATCAAAACCTATAAAGAAGTGAGAACTTCAACATCTCATGCATGAATAATCAACAATCAAATAATGTGGCAAAAATGCCAACATTCTTGGTGGCTCGTGGGGTATACAGTTCTGCTGTATGCATGAATCCCAGGCCTGGATCCATTGGGCAACAGAGTCAAGAAAAATTGAAAACAAAAAGCTGGTTGATGAGGTACATCTCGACAGACTGCTGCAATAACTCTTGCTGAAATACTGAAAACTCAAGTAAATCTATATTTGGCTTAGCTGACCAGGTGCGATAAAAGAATCTCCATGAAAGCACCAGGGGTTGCAAAATGGAAATGAATGAAATAAGTGGAGTGAGGACTATGAAATGATGGAATGATGGAATGGAGGGAGTGATGCGGTAGATACAGTAACAGAGTGCTTCTGTGCTACCAGCTGCTATGAAAGGGAAATGGAGGTGAAGGGAATGGAAGGTAGGAATGAAAGGAGTGAAGTGGTGGAATGGAACCGATAAATGCTAAAACAACAATGAAATTAGAAGAAAAGGAAAAGAAGAAACGAGAATAGCAGGAAGGGAAAAAGAAACAACAGTAGTGGCTTGATTACTTGCAGAAGAAAAAGGAGTAGGAGAAGAAGGGAATAAAGAGGGGAAGGGAAGAAATAAAGAGGAAGCCACTAACTACTGGGAAGGAAGAAGAAAAAAGAAAGAAATATGTACCTGCGGGCTCGCATGTAAAAAGAGCTGAAGTTGACAGAGGAAAACAATACTTTTTTTTTTTTTTTATGTACAAGGTGATGCTGGACTCACAGTTCATGGAGTGTAGGCTTTCAGATGAAATCTGTTCACCGAAATAGGAAGTGGGCTGCCATCCAAATCTTCCAGATGAAATGAATTTGCTGCACCAACACTGACAATGCGGAACGAGCCCTCCCACAGAGCATCAAACTTCTTGTGCTTCCTAGGCTTGGCTTTCTTTTCATTCCATTTCAGGACCAAATCACCCACCTTAAGCGGACGATCAGTGGAATTTTTATGGAACCACTATGAAATAACCTGTGTATGCTTAGCAAACTCCTCATAGGCCAAAGAACGTTGCTCCTCCAACTGTAACAACTGAGCCAACCACATATCCATGGAATCGACATCTGCGTCATCATCCTGAAATCCCTACAACTACTGCAATACTAGCAACTCTAGATGAACAGGCAACCTTGGCTCCTTTCCATATACCAGGGCATATGGTGAAGTCTTGATAGACTTCTTGATTGAAATCCTATCTGCCCATAAAGCTTGATTCAACAGAAGGTGCCATGATCTCTTGTTATCCCCCAAAAATCTCTTTAAAATCCACAACAAATTCTTGTTTGTGGACTCTGCCAAGCCATTTCCTTGAGGGTAATAGTTAGAGGATGTCTTCAGGAAAACACCATACTTATTTACAAATTTAGCTAGCTCAGCTCCAATAAATGGATTTCCGTTATCTGTAATAATAGCATCAGGAATGCCAAAACGTGTAATCAGCCCTTCAATGAAAGAAATCACCATCGCTTGATTTGCAACCCTGGTTGGAATAGCTTCGGACCATCTCGTAAAATAATTTGTAGCTGTCAAGATATATTTGTGTCCAGTTGAAGAATTCGGATCAATAATCCCAATAAAATCCAATCCCCACTGCTGAAAAGGTGCTTCAACCTTGAATTGGATGCGGGGGCAATGATGCATTTCTAATCCTTCCCGTATACCTCGACATTTGTCACATGCTTGGGCAATCCCGAAAGCATCTCGTGAACAAGGTTGGCCAATAGTAACCAGCCCGAATAATTTTTAAAGCCATTGGTCTACCTGCATAGTGTCCTCTTGATATGCCAGATTGAAACTCCTCTAGGAGTCTAGCCTTCTCTGATTCCTTGACACACCGTAAAAGAATGCCATTAATGTTCTTAAAAAAAAATCCTTCGGGCAGCAACACATACCTGAGAGCTTGCAGACGAAACCTTCTCTGTTGTGAGGCATTAAACTGTGAAGGGCATCTACCAGTTGTGAAATAGTCAATGAGGTCATCTGCCCAATCTTGTTCTTGAACAAGGAGATTCATCGGATTGTTATCTCTAGCAAGATCATCTCGCTTGATAATCAACTACCCCGAGATCTGCAGCTCTTTGCTAAGTGTTGGCATAAGGCCTTACCCCGCACTAGCTTGGTCGGATGAATCTCAACATCAAATTCTTGAATTTTGGTGACCCAACCTACGCGTTTATCACCCATCTCACCCTGAATGATGAAATTCCTTACATCAAGATGAATAACATAGATGACTGTCCTACTCTGAGATATGAAGTGCTTGAATTTTTTAAGAGACTTCATGACAACATACACCTATTTTTCAATGAAATTATACTTTGCCTCATGAGGTAAGATAACTTGACTAAGAAAAGCGATGGGCATTTCATTCCCATCATCTCCTTTCTATGTGAGCACTGTAAAGATAGCTTTCATCTTCCCCAACTGCATACAGAATGAAATATTTTGAATAATCTGGATTAATTAATTCAGGAGCCTACACTATTCTGTCCTTAATTTCCTGGAATGCCTCCTTCCTCTGAGTTGTCCATTTAAATTATGCATCCTTCTTCAACAACTCAGTCATGGGCTTGACAACTTGGGCAAAATAAAAAATGAACTTCCTGATAAAATTAATCTGTCCAAAGAAAGACTACAGCTCTTTCTTGTTGGTAGGGAGCGATAGTTTCTTCAATGCTTTGACTCGAGATGGATCAATTGCCAAACCATCTTCTGAAATAACATGCCCCAAGAGTTTACCTTCCTTCACTACAAAAACCGACTTCTTTGGATTAATGGAAATACCAAACTCTCTACATTTTCTAAAGATTTGCCTCAGATGAGAACAGTGATCTTCCCGTCTATGTGAAAAGACAGTAATATCATCAAGATAAATAACAATAATCTTGTTCAAAAGCTCCTCGAATGCAATGTCCATGACTCTCTGGAATGTGGCCCCAACATTTGATAATCTGATGGGACGGGGTTAGGTGCAATTTGAGGTGCACTGGAATTCCATGATGGAACAGGGTACATAGAAGACATAGATTGTTCTCTAGTAATTGGTAGGGGTTGAAATCTCCTAGGCTAGAAATCTCGCTCAGCTTGCTTCCTTTCAATAAGCGTGATCTTATTACCCATTGCTCTTATTTCCAAATTGGCAGATTTTACCTCTTGCAAGAGTGCTGTATAAGGATAAGGATTTACAGGTGCAGGAGGTGCTGGTAAGGGCAAAGGTGCTGGTGGTGCCGGTAATGCTGGGAATGAAGTGGAAGCAAGGATTGGCAGAAGGCTGGGTGCAAGCAACTGGGGATTTGCTGAAGTAGACAACTAAAATAGTAACAGAGTGCTTCTGTGCTACCAGCTGCTATGAAAGGGAAATGGAGGTGAAGGGAATGGAAGGTAGGAATGAAAGGAGTGAAGTGGTGGAATGGAACCAATAAATGCTAAAAAAAAAATGAAATTAGAAGAAAAGGAAAAGAAGAAATGGGAATAGCAGGAAGGGAAGAAGAAACAACAACAGTGACTTGATTACTTGCAGAAGAAAAAGGAGTAGGAGAAGAAGGGAATAAAGAGGGGAAGGGAAGAAATAAAGAGGAAGCCACTAACTACTGGGAAGGAAGAAGAAAAAATAAAGAAATACGTACCTACGGGCTCACATGCAAAAAGAGCCAAAGTTGACAGAGGAAAACAATACTTTTTTTTTCTTTTTCTATTTTTTTCTTTTTTTTTTGCTATGTACAATAGTTTATGACATGATTGGCATGTCGCCACCAGAAACCCAGCTTCTGGTGTCTATCCGATGAACCTGCAATGTCTAGACCAGATCTGATCATACTTCAGTCGATCTTTGAAGTTCAGCTGGCCTCTTCCTGAAGTTCTCCATGTTGCAAACAGAGTGCGATACGACAGGTTATCATTCTTACTAGTACCAGTGCTATTGACGAGTAATGTGGCAAAGAGGTTTGCCACATGGGGGATTTCTTCAGGTATCGGATGTAGTGGCTAGAACCAATACCACCACTTTGAAGACTTCACTGGCTGCGGACTGAGTACAGGCTCCTCCAATCCCTTGATATGATCATAGGGCTCTTCCAGTGACTGCTTCTGGGATCTCCTCAGGTTCAACCTTTTGGTGAGGCATGTTTAATGGGTTTAGGCTGAATACTTGCATGCTGTGCAAAACTATGCCCTCTTTGTGCTCAGGTTCTGGAACTTGAACTTGTTCTTCTAC
Organism: Wollemia nobilis; assembly: GCA_028583015.1. Classification (NCBI taxonomy): domain Eukaryota; kingdom Viridiplantae; phylum Streptophyta; class Pinopsida; order Araucariales; family Araucariaceae; genus Wollemia; species Wollemia nobilis. The sequence goes on along the minus strand of JAQPPZ010005291.1, from coordinate 2,222,366 downwards.
TTGGCCCATCTCCTGATGAAAACTGCAAGCAACCATATTGTTCATTGCTGGGAAAGTGCTTGCATATGCCCATCGTTGGCCTTGGACGAAACCTACCTCTTGAGTTCCACACAACTACATTTCAGGTCTCTACACAGTATGTGGGATCAGCCATGATGAATACTACATGGGATAGATAGGAGCAGGAACTACCAGAGAAAGTAATGGAGTTTCTCCCCACGGTAATTTTCCTGATAGGAGCAGAAGGTGCTCCGCTTGTAATGCTTCCTCAAATATTTGAGGGAATCTATGTTCACCTGATTGCAGCAAGAGAAGGCTAATATCCGGATGGAAAGCTCGAACATAGAAGAGGTGGGCTTGGGCGGGTGATGGTTGGATCTCCCCTAGAATTCTCTTCCAAGTTCTACAGAATCGGACGTTGAAATCTATGATGCTCTCCTAAGGTATTCTCGTGATGGTGGAGAGATGCATCAAAAGCTGGTAAGGATCTTGAGAGCCATCAAATGTTGTAATGAGCGCTCCCGCTAAATCATCCCATGAGCAGATACTTTTACACCTGAGCACTTTGTACCACTGCAATGCATTTCCTTCCAAAGACTGCACCAGAAGTCTGATCATAACATCTTTGTGAATTATATCATGGAGGGTTGACAAAGCAGCAACATCATCAATATGCTCTCGGGCCATTCCCTAGGTGCCATTGTATTTTGTTAGTGCTTTCAGGGCACTTTTGGGAATCTCGTGCCAAATTTGGAGATTCAAAGGGCCAGGATCATCCCATATAGGACATACCCTCGTCATTCTAGCAATGGTCTACAAGATCAATGCTGTCGCCAAGTCAGAGTCGCCAAGTGAACATTCTTTCCTCTGCTTGTAAGGTCAAGGTTGCTCACCAAACCTTGATTCCTCTGGGGTATCTTCTTTTAGCTTTAACAGGATCTACGATCAAGAAATTCAGATTTTTAGCTCAACAGAGTCGCCAGATGAACTTACAAATATTCGCTATGATGTCAAGAGAGCTCATCAAAATCTTGATACCTCTGGATGTTAAACAATGAAACAATCAGTCTCACCGATTATGGATATTTTGAGACAGAAGAAGTCTGTCCCACCGGGCGTGCCAAAAACTATTGGTCACGAATCTACCACAGGAAAGGATTTTCTATGTCTATGCACCCTAGACCCGGCCAACATTGAAAGGCTGGGAGAAAGAAATGTCTCCCAGAACAATCTCCAGAGAGGGCTGGTTCCCTTACTATTTCTAAGCTTAATTAAGACTAAAGTTGCTAGAAAGGAATTATAAATGTGCAAAAAGAAACGAGAAATACATGAAAGAGACGGGAAATATGGCCACAGGCCAAACTTATATGATCAGGGAAAGAAACTCAGCAAGAATCTAACTTCAAGCGCATAAACAACATATAATAATAGAACACAACATAATTCACTTATGACCTTGCGCAGAAAACCTTCAGGATTGCATTCCAGAACTCACTTTCTCATTTGCGATATTCAAACTCAGATGCAGAATTGAAATCTAACAGCAGATTAGAAAGACGAGCATAACTAAGAAATACATGAAATAGAAGGAAATCATCACATAGAAAGACACTTGCAAAATCAGAGGCCAAATCTCTTTCATTCATGCAAAGAACTTGAAAGCTTTCATGCAATCTGTCTCTCAAATTCCCGATCCCTTTTTCTGAGATCTACATTGATTTATATAGAAGTCTTGCTTCTTTACAACATTTAAAACTTGCAACGAACTTCCTCGAGATCTACAACATGTGCAACGGAAACAAGGAAATCATCCCCTTAAACCAGCCTCGGAGAAACCAAAAATTCAATGAAACAAGGAGTCGATCGTCTTCATTAAATGGTCGTTCTTGAAACATGCTTGAACCGTTAGAAAAATCACAAACAGTAGCTTCGAATAATGGAAATATTTAATTCTGATGGCTTGGACATGTTCTTCTACCTTGTTTGCATCGGAAAGCAGCAAAACATTTAATTTTGGGGTGCTTCTAATCGTTGGAAATCACAAAACTTCATCGGGCCATTTGAACCGCTTTCTAGCACAAAACTGTAACAGGTCACGAAAACGCGACAGGTCACAAAATCATGACATATCTCTGCTTCGTACACTTTGTCTTCTTTGGAACCACAAAAATCAACCATGTCACGAAATTGTGATGTATTCGGCTCCTTTGTCTCCTTCGCTACCTTAGCTCGCGAAAACGCGACGCATTGCGAAATTGCGACGTTCCATACCATTCTTCTCTTTCTTCGCTCTATTTTTGCAAAAATGTGACAAGGCACGATTTCGCTACACCTTTCTCTCTTTTGGATTTGTCTCACTTATATGTCATGAAAACAAGACAAGTTGCGCTTTCGCTATGTTTTCCCATCGGCATCTTTGTTTTATCTTCTAAGTCACAAAAATCCGACATGTCACAATTTTGCGACAATTTCCATCCACTTTGTATGGTCCAGCTTCTAACCCATGAAAACATGACACTCTTGCCTCAAGTGGTTCTTCAATCTCCATCATGTCGCGAAATCGCGACAGGTTCTATCTCCTTGGACTTTGCTGCTTTTGAACCACAAAAATTCGTCATGTCACGAAATCACGACGTTCCATACAATCTGGCTACCTCCTTGCTTCCTCTCAGCGAAAACACGACGCGTCTCAAAATCATGACAATTTTTTACACTTTGCATTTCTTGCCCAATGTGTCACGAAATCATGATGTTTCCCTGCGTTCTCTACTGTTACCACTTCCTGTCGCGATTTCGCGACGTCTTCTTCGTGCTTGGTCTCATTTTCAAAAGTATCGCGAAATCACGATGCCATTCATGCCTTAAAATTTTCTATCCACCTTGACCGTGAAAACGCGACGCGTCGTGATATCACGGTGGTTTTACATTGTCATTACCTTGGGCTCAATTATGTCACGATTTCGCGACAATTTCTAACATTATGCTCCCTGGTCATCGCAAGTCGCGAAAACGCGACCTGTCGCGATTTCGCGACAATTTTGCTGCTCTTGTTGACCACTTTGACCGCAAAAATCCAACACGTCACGATATCACGACAATTTTACCCCCTTGCTGCCGTTGACTGCATTGATCGGAATTTCGAAACACGTCGCAAAATCGTGACATTTTTTGACTTTGCTTCTCTCTCCTCAATAGACCTGCGATAACACGACATGTCGTGATATCACGACGATTTTCAAACTGTGCTCTCCATGCTGCTTTTTGTCACGATTTCGTGACAATATTCAGACTTAGCCTTTTTTTTGCATCAAAACCTGTAAAGAAGTGAGAACTTCAACATCTCATGCATGAATAATCAACAATCAAATAATGTGGCAAAAATGCCAACACCACTGTATTTACATTGAAAGTGTTTAACGATGCACTATGCTCGACGGTTGGCACAATCATCCTACCTATTCAGGTGGGCCTAAAGACCATCCCCGTGATGTATCACGTGATCGAAAGCACCATGCAATATAACATCCTTCTTGGGAGGCCTTGGATTCGAGAAATGCGTTGTGTTTCCTCTATACTACATCAATGTGTAAAATACATTCATGAGGGATGGGTTCATGTGGTACCGTCAGATGAAGAGCCCTTCAAATTTGTGAACCTAGATGACTTTCCAAGGGGTTTCATACTCCCATAAATGCACCTGGACGTCCGGATAGCATCATCGATTAAGAATATAGGAGGAAAACAAAAAGTGTGTGCTCAACCATCGACATATGTATCGCACAGATCCGAGCACACTACAACAACTTCTTTGAAATTAACTACATCAAAAATGCTTCAGGATGAAAGGAAGCTAAAGGTAAAAATGGGCAAAAAGGAAAAGAAGCATGTGCCCGAACCAGTCGCCAATGAGGCTCCCACTCCCATGGAAGTGGAAGAAGCCCAGGATAAAGTCGAGGAGGTACCTCAACTTGCCTTACCTGCATCGTCAGCAGGTTCATCCGCACCATGGATGACTATTCATCTGGCCAACATAGGGTTAGGTGAATATATTATACAGAATGTCACCTTTGGACCAATCTTAGAGACTACACAAGAGATGGGCTAACCGCATGCTCATCATTTTTTGGTTGGATCAGTAGTGCCATTGGGAGAGCCACCCAATCAAATGAACTTCATCTACGTTGGGCTGGATCAGCTTCCTACTCGAATGCCCATGGATGAAAATGATGACGAACCATTCATAGTGAATGTTCGTTACCTATCCAACCCTGAATATTCCATGCATATTTTTGAATTATATCATTGGCATGGGTATGGCCTTGGTATTTTTGAGCAAGGACGTAGAACTCTGCTTGAGCCGCATTATCAGTTGGCAACTGATAGGTTTAGGCTAGGGTTGCAAATACGAGGACAAGATGATTTTCTTGCAGCATCTTTAGATCACCTGTACCTTAGTCTAGGGGATGATGTGGATTTCAATCCATATCACCCTGATCCTTCTACGTTCCAGAGGGATAGTCGGATGGTGTCTTACGTCACCATAGCACCACCAGAGATGTATCATGAGAATATCTTGGTGAATAGTGAGTCCTCACCCGATAATCAGTCAAGGAATGAGGCTGAGCCGATATATGAGGCAGTATCGTATTTATGGTATTTATACCCGATTTTATCGGACAACAATGATAGTGATCAGGAGATAGCCTATATGGGGCCATATTTTCCAGAACATCCCATTCTAATGGGGGAAATGAAGGATTGTATTACGATAGCGATGAAGAAGACAAGATGGAGAGAGCCTATCTAGGACCTCCCTACCTACGTCACCGTAATGCACCTTATACGGTTGAGGACATGCGCAGAGAGATCAATCTCAATCCTCGCCTTAGGGGAAGACCACCAAACTTCAATGTGATCTATCACATGGTGTTTCCCGATCCACCTATGTACATAGAGCTCATTGAGCCGAATGATCCAATATTGCAATCAGTGCATAGAGAGGACCCATTTGTGCCCATGCTGATAGAGCCAGATCTCGGGTATGGGAGCTGCATCGATGATGTAGATGTTTGTCCATGTGGTCCTGGAGATCAATTCCATTCCATCAATATGGTCTCCATTGATTTGACCACTCCACTCCACAATCCAGCCGATCCATCCAAACCGTTGCATTTAAATGTAGATGCTATCGACTGGGATCATGCTGACTCGCCTGTTGAGCCTAAAGATTTATTCCCTAATGAAGAAATGCTACAACCATTTCATTTTGTGCTAGGCTATGCTTATGATGTCTATCATGCTGAGGATGCTTCCAATGCGAAACCTATAAACCCAGTTGATGACATCCACTTGATCCCTATGCCTCATCAACTTGAGGAGGGATCACACATGTCAATAGAGGAAACCTTCGATGTGGATATCAGTAATGATCCCACCAATCCAAGGAAGGTTAAATTTGGAGAGAGTCTCACTCTAGATGAGCGTGCCACCCTCATCCCTCTATTGAAAGAGAGACCTAATATTTTTGCTTGGACTTACAAAGATATGCCAGGTCTAGATCCAAAATTGGTTACCCATAACCTTTCGCTAGATCTATCAAAGAAGCCAATCAAGAAGAATCTTAGAAAGATGCATCCAACAGTAGCCTTAATGGTGAAGGATGAATTACAAAAGTTATTGGACGTAGAGTTTGTTATCTCCATCAACTATCCAGAATGGGTATCCAATATGGTGCCTATAGGAAAACCTGATGGAAGGATCCGTATTTGTACGGATTTTAGAGACCTGAATAAGGCAACACCAAAGGATTCATTTCCATTGCCAAATATTGATGCTCTTGTAGATGCAACTACAGGTCATGAGATGCTCTCCCTAATGGATGGTTTTTTTGGATACAATCAAATTCGGATTAAGCCCGAAGACCAGCATAAAACCATGTTTATAATGCCATGGGGGACATTCTGCTATAAAGTTATGCCATTTGGCCTTAAAAATATTGGTGCCACATACCAGAGGGCCATGACATATATCTTTCATGACTACATGCATAAGATCCTAGAGGATTATATTGATGACTTGTTGGCTAAGTCATTACTGCGTTCTAAGCATGCCGAGGTCCTAAAAAGGGTCTTCGATCGCCTGATAGAGCATAATGTCAGGTTGAATCCTAAGAAGTGCGTATTTGGCGTAACTTCAGGAAAGCTCTTAGGATTCATCATTTCAAAATGAGGCATCGAAGTTGACCCAGCAAAGGTCAAGGCTATTCTAGAGATGCATCCTCCCTCAAACATCAAAGAATTAAGAAGCCTACAAGGCAAAGTAGCATCCATAAAGTGATTTATCGCTCAATTATCGGATAAATGTCGACCCATGAATCGACTACTACACAAGGGGGTCCCATTCAATTGGGACAAGGACTGTCGAGCAACCTTTGCTGAAATTAAGCAATACCTGGTGACGTCACCAGTGCTAGCTCCACCAAGGCTAGATGTGCCATTTCTACTATATATATCGACAACCGACTTTGCATTAGGGACCATGTTAGCCCAAAATAATGTGCAAGGCAAAGAGCAAGCCATATATTATATTAGTCCATACCTTGGTGAGTTATGAGCTAGGATATGCATATGTGGAGAAGTTGTGTTTAGTAGTAGTGTTCGCTACAAAGAAATTGCGACACTATATGCTAAGTCATACGACATATGTAATATCAAAACAAAATCCTTTGTAGTATATGATGAGCAAGACATATCATAATACACGTACTGCAAAGTGGATCATGCTACTGACAAAATTTGATCTGGAATTCATAAGCCAAAATTCCATTAAGGGACAAGTCATAGTTGATCAGCTAGTTGAGGCACTGCTATCAAATAGTAGGCCTCTTACCATTGAGCTTTCGGATGATGCGGTCTTCATCGTATCCAAGGCTCCCGAACCTGAAGAACCAAAAAATAATGCTGATATGACCTTGTTCTTCGATGGTTCAAAGTGCGAGCAAGGGGGTGGTGTAGGAATAGTGTTTGTCATGCCGCAAGGAGCTCCAATGCCCTTGTCGTTCAAATTAGACTTTCCTTGCACCAAAAACAATGCTGAATACGAAGCCCTACTATTGGGCCTCCACACAACCATCACCATGAACATTAAAATATTAAACATCTTTGGTGACTCCTTGCTCATAGTCAACCAAGTTAAGGGGCTCTTTCAATGTCGATGTCCCATGTTAAAAGCTTATAAAGATCTTGTTGTTACATATTTGGCTAAGTTGGAATGGTATGACATCGAGGCAATCCCTCATTCATCAAATAGGTTCGCAGACACCATGGCATATTTGGGATCCTTAATCCCTCAGAATCCGTCTACCGATTTTACTACCATTCATGTTAAAATGCTCTCGCATCCTGTAGTGGAGCGCGAAGCCTTTGATAATAAAGAGTCAATCAACATGATTAGCATGGAACCAAAAGTTGAATGGTTCTGTAGAGCTGAAGACTTTCTAAAGAAGGCACCCTAGGGGTCATTAACCTCTCAAAGTCCGACGGGGAGTGGTACCACCATTCACCACAAGGTTGTTTCCCAGTCTGCATTTGCACATGTAGATACGCAGGGGGAGCAAGTCATCTTGGCAGTCGAAGTTGAGGCTTACCAGAGCTGGATGTCGCAAATCCAAGACTTCTTAAAACTTGGTTTGATCCCAGAGGGATTGTCGCGTGCCACAAAATGCACATTCAAGAAGAAAGTGACTAAATATGTCTTGCTAGGAGATATTTTGTACCGACGAGGCTACGATGGAGTTCTCCTTCATTGTCTAGAGCCCCAAGAGGCATCTTGGGTGATTTCACAAGCTCATGATGGTACATGCGGTGGCCATTTTAGCGACATGGCCATCATCAAGCGCATCCTTCGAATGGGTTACTATTGGCCCACTATGGAGAAGGATTGCAATGTGTATGTCAAGAAATGCATCAAATGTCAGCATCATGCTAATCTTACGCACTTGCCATCGTAGGCCTTACAGCCCATCCAAGCGGCTTGGCCATTTGCTCAGTGGGGATTAGATCTTATCGGTAAGATCTCTCCTCCATCATCGGGTCGACATACTTTTATTATTATGGCTACTGAGTACTTTACCAAATGGGTGGAAGCAATACCCTTAACAACGATGACTGGAGCTCGCATAGCAGAGTTTATACTCGAGCATATCATATGTCATTTTGGGATTCCATCCAAGATAATTTTGGATAATGGAACATCATTTAAGAACAAAATTGTGAGAGCTTTGACGTCTAAGTATAGAATCAAACATAGTTTTGTGACTCCATATTATCCGTAGGCAAACAGGCAAGTTGAGGCCTCAAACAAGATAGTGGTGGCTATCTTGAAAAATATGATCCATGAAAACCACAAATATTGGCATATCCAGTTGCCCCTTGCATTATGGGCTTACAGGACTAGCATTTGGATGCCCACTAGGGCAACTCCATTTTCACTAGTATATGGCATTGAGGCCATTATGCCCTTAGAGTTGGAAATTCCAATGTTGTGCATCGCATTGAAAGAGTTCATTGATGATGACACCGCATGACAAGCTCACCTAGATCAATTGATGCTGCTTGATGAACATCGCGTGAATGCCCTAGAGCATCTTCATGTTTATCAGGAGCGATTAAAATGAGCTTATAATAACAAAGTCCATCAGAGAGACTTTGAAGTTGGGGATCTTGTGTTGAAAGAGAACCAATATAACTCTAATTTGTCGCCTGATATGTGAGACAAATTCATAGCTAATTGGCTAGGACCTTATATCATATCTAAAAATATTGGTTCGGGTACCTATCACCTAACATCGCTAGGGGGTGTTGAAGAGCTTGAACCTCTCAACATCATCCATCTTAAGGCATTCTATGCTTGAGAGCATAGCAAAAGGCACCAAGGGTTCCTAAAACCGCTTGGTCATGTCAGTTAAAGGCCCCGAGGGTTTGCTTAAAACCGCTTGGTCAATCCCAAAAGGCCCTGAGGGTTTGCTTAAAACCACTCGGTCAATCCCAAAAGGCTCCAAGGGTTCCTAAGAACCACTTGGTCATCCCTAAAAGCTCCAAAGGTGCTCATAATCCCTTTGGTCAACCTAAAAGCACCAAGGATTTTCTAAAAAATTGCTTGGTCAATTTAAAGGCTCCAAAGGTATTTGTTAGCTCTTTGGTCAATCCAAAAGGCTCCAAGGGTTCTTAAAACTACTTGGTCAAATCCAAAGGCTCCAAAGGCATGTACTCACCATTTGGTCAAATATAAAGGCTCAAAATCCATAAAAATTAAAAAATCAATAAAATCCAAAAAAATTGGTAAAGCATAAAATCTAAAAATATTTGCATTTGCATTATGCATTTTCATTTACACATGCATTCACTTCATTGCATTGCATGTAGGCATTCTGCATCCATTGCATTCCGTAGTAGGATGGATTGTGTTTGTCAGTCTTACAAATGATGCCACATTTGTGTTTCAATCATGCACCTCTGCATTTATCATAATCCATCATTCATGTGAGTAATTATGTTTTTCAACACAACCCATAATGTTGCTATGAAGAATATACTAGGGTTTTTCGGTCATTCAACCATACCTAGAGGTCTTCTCAAGAGTTGATAGAAAGCTTGCTTTGCTTTTGTAGTTGAGGTCTAGTTAGTATAGCCCTTAGCATATCATAATCCTATCACTAATCAACAAATTAAACAATCCTAATAAGGACTAGGGGAATATGAAAGCCATGAAGCAGGACCAGGTATCCTGAGGTGAAAAGAGTTATTCTTGCTTATCCCCCTGTGTGGACGGTATGGGAAATGTTGGTAATTGGCAAAAGGACAAGTTCATTCCCTACCTAGAATCCCTTGCTTACGATAAAATGAGCAATATCCTAGAGTGATATCCCACATCAATCCTCAATATTGATACCCTAGATCGATATCATAGATCGACATCCCAGATTGATATCCCATATTGATATCATAGATCGATATCCTAAAATCGATATCCCAAAAACAGTTCCCCAAAGTAAAATCCCCAAAGGAAGTTTTTGAAGAAAATTATCAAATGTAAAATTCCAAAAAGTCAAGTCAAATGAAGACAAATTGTACAAAGGAAGAAAAATCAGTATCAAATCCCTTGCTCAAGAAAAAGAAAATAAAGTACAAAATAAATAGTGATTATTGTCACTAAAGTACAAAAATAAACAATGATTTTTATCACTTTATATGAGCAAGTATCCCAAAAAATTGAAGAAAAGAAGGGAGTGAACTTGAATCCATGGAATTTCCAGCACTATTGTACCTTACGCATGATGATATGTCTGATGCATTAGCACCTCGCTTATGTACAGACCAATGTTTGAATGTGGAAGAGCTAGCTTCAGGTGTCTTGTATCGCCTAGTGGTCTAGTCCAACTAAAATCTAAACCTAGGATTGGATAAACATTTGCGGACCCCCAATATTAGCAATGGGCTGAAAGAATCCCGCCTGACATCGGGGTATGCTTATGCCTTATCTTAATATATTCATTTGCACACACAGGGATAATGAACAGTTAGGGCCTATCCTAGCAAAAGCCTTACATTTCAAAAGTCTAGTTTGGTCATTATACAACTTTTGATAAGTCTACTAGGGTGTTTGAGTCTCATGGAAAACCTCAAAAATTTCTCTAATAGCAACAAAATACCAAAGATCACAAACCATCAAAAATAAAAGTCATTCAATCATCAAATTGCAAAGTATCGAATCCGTGATACATCATTACATTGAGCACAATCAAGATATAGGATAGATACTAGATGGATATCAGAAATGATATTTAGACGACCACTGACTATATTGTGCATATCTTTCAAAATTGCAAAAAGGAATATAGAGTGACATATTATATCATTCGCATCATACCGCTTCATATCATTGCATTTCATATATGGGTGATTAATTGATTAAATTCTTGTAATGAGGATTTTCAATTACATTCATGATTTTTACACATTCTATGGTGTCATCCATTAGATTGTTAAACACATATCACATTCATTCCTTATGTTTTAAGTGATTAAAGCATACAAGTTCATTTACATTAGATTACCATCATGTAAATAATGCATTACATTCATTGCACCAACATATCATGACATCATCATAAATTAAATGCATACAATACAACAAAATTAAATATGCATTTAAAATTAAACATCGCATCCATATGCATCCATCATAAATAGCACATCTAAGCATCTAGATCACTGCATATCATCATCATCATAAAATTAAATAGCTATCTAGTGCATGTCATCCATACATCACATCATATAAGCATAGCATCAATATGAACATCCGCATCCATGTGCATAACATAAACATAAAATCAAAAAATAAACAAGTACACATAATGAGCCAAAATGATCAATCTCATATATATATATATATATATATATAGTGTATATATATTGTGTGTGTCCATAGAGTACATAGAGGTACATCAAAATGCTCGTAGGCTACAACTATGTAGGTCCTCGACCTTACACTCAAAAATAGTACAATAAAGTATCTCTAAGATCTGTACTAAGGGCCTGTACCCCCAGCCTGTGAGTCATCACCATCACCCCTACCATCCTTGTGGCTCCTCTACGAGCTAGCTCCATGAGTGCTAGAAGACCTATGTGTCCTCTCGATCCTGTGAGTCCTACGACTGGAGCTGGTAGTGGACTACCCTGTCTCTCTAGTCTAGGATCGACTCCGGTGGGTCCCTGTAGTCTGTGTATCCTCTGGAACCTCCCCACCTATCAACTTGATGTAGCCCTCCAGCTGGGAGATATGAGCTACACAACTTGTATCTCACTCATTACCCTCCTCCATGAGGGAATGAAGCCTCCTAATCTCTACCATGGGGTCACGACCTACTGGCAGTAAAGAAGATGGTGTTGTCAAAGGTGACATCATAGCCTATGTAGAAAAGGATCCCCCCATCACTATCCTCAGTAGGTCCCTCTCAGTAGTAATAGCACTCAATTATGCTTGTGCCACATCTTGCTCACCTGTGAGCTGTGTGATCCTTGTACCTGCTGAGTCTACCTATGCTTGGAGAGTTGTCCTCTCCTCTTGAGCCTATTGTAGCTACCTCTCACTATGAGATAGCTTCACCTCTAGAGTGGTGATAGATGTATCTCGATGCAAAATTTGGGTACACAGCCTACCCACCTGACTCTACAAGTTAGCTACCTACGCCCATAGCTACCCAATCTCACTATCTGGCACTGCCTCACCCTCCTCGAGACCCTCCTCCTCTACATCCACCTGGGGGCCTCCCCTACTATACCCTAGTCACCCTCTATCCTCTACCGAGTGTGGCGCCCATGGGGATCCACCTCTGTACCATCAACACCCTCTATAGCAAATCCACCAACTGGGTGATCGAGAGGTCCCCTCCCATGCCACTAAATGTCGACCCACCATCCATCATAATCAGGAGTAGTACCTGCATCCCTTTGGCCCGACTCCTAGAAATCATCATCCTCCTCTCCCAGAGGAGTAACCTGAGGCCAGGTGAGGTCCCTCTCTAGGACCAGGCATCTATAGATAGTAGGCATGTCTAGGATATCCTATCGAATCTCGAACTATCGTAGGATGTAAGAAAAGTAGTGGTACTCATACCACTCGACCTTACGATCGATGATCCATCTATCCCTGCATGCTCAATGTAGGTATCTAGCTACCTCGGTCCATGCTGGGTAGTCCATGTAAGGGTACCACTCAATGTCCCCAGAGTGAAGTTGGGTGAACCGATCAATGTAGTGAGTCAAGTCTCCTATGTGAGACCTGCTCCTAAATCCCTCCTGCTCCTAGGGCCAATAGGTGGCATAACATTGGCAAGCATCTACAATAGTGGTGATCTCTAGGGGTAGCTCTATAGGGTGCTCTATCCGGATGTGCTACCAACCCCATATCTACAATAGGAGGCTACAACCAATACCCACTTTGCTTCGATGGGTGATCTGATATAACTCGTGATACAACTATGCCAGTAGAGCGCTCCCCTAGGATAGGATAATTGGCTCCTCCATCGAGCTGGCCATGATAGGTCGAATGCAAGCTAAGAGGTTCTAGGGGAACCTCACACCTGAAGAATCGGGTAGGGCTATCCGAATAACCAGATGCATGAATACAACCTCCTACTCTGAGAAGATGTCGACCTCATACCACTCTCCAACATGGACACCACCATGGTCGATGCGGCCCTGTGCCTCCATGCTTCGATCTCTGAAGACAACATCAAAGATAACTCTCCTCACTATAAATGGGGAGGCGGTGATAGGCTCACCATCGATAGGTAGCTAGAATATGTGGTACACATCCTCTAATGTGACCATCATTTCACCTGTGGGTAGGTGAAACGTGTTGGTCCATGCATCCCAACGATGGGCCAAAGCAGTCAGATAGGCCTGGTCTACTCGGATGGGAGGGAGATCCAGGATGTATCCAAAGCCAATAATGGTAAACCACTCCCACTCTGCATCAGTCAGTAGGGGGTGTAGAGTGCGAAGGAGATCGGTCTCCCTCGCCCTATTAGTCAAATACTGAATAAAAGAAATAAAAAGAAAGCAAAAAAATAATTAAAATCACTCTAAAATCGATAAAAAAATTATAAAATCTCCTAAAAATGTAATAATATGCACACATATGAGCAAAATTTTCAAAGAACATTAAAGGAGTGCTTCAAAGCAACAAAAAGTGGCATTAATTGCCCATAAAAACTCAAAAAACACAAAAAAATTGAATTTTTTTTCTAAGTTTGGGCATCACGGGTCGAAACCATGGTCGACCCAACGGTCAAAAATTTGATCGTTGGGATTTGAACCCTGTCATAGCTGATAGTCGCGGCCCCCAATATGCCAATTGGGGACTATGATTGCCACCCATGACTAGCGAGCGAAACCCTAAATGGGTTCGCTCCTGCCCTAAAGCACCCCAAAAACCCAAAATTAAACCCCCCAACTAATTAACCTACAGCTAAATCCTAATCTAAGGTGAGGTTCATTGCCTACGGTTTAATGTGGTTCAATTACCGATTAATTAATGAGGTTAATTTTAAACCCGATAATCACAAGTGAGGTCTCGGTTTATGAGTTACCTTTGAGCCCTCGGCTCTCCCGCTGGTCGATGCCTCTCCTGGGTCAGCCATAGGTGTGAAGTCTAGGTAATCCGGTTTGGTTTTAGCAGTGTTCCAGGTTAAGTTTTATGGTTTTACCTCTAGAGCTCTCAGGTTAGCTATTGAAGTCAGGTGAAAATGACCAATTTTCAAAAGGAAGGCCCTTTTATAATTTTTCCTATTTAGGTTGGGTCGTGGCTGACACCCGCGGTCCCCGAGTTAGGGTTTTTGACCACATGTCCTAGCCATGGTGAGCAAAAATACCAGTAGTTCAGAGCCGCTGTTAGAAAATTGCATATAATTACCTTAATTTACCTTGAGTAAAGTTGTTAAATGATAATTTAAACACTCCAAATAAGTGAACATGGCACAATGACACCAAAAAATGTCATCATAAGGCAAAAATAAAATAATCGACTGAGATTATAAAGTATATTCAATCGAGGTCATCGCCATGGAAATCCTTTCTTAGAGCGCCACACCTCCCAACCAATAAAACATTCAATTCAAAATTCATCAAAATAAACAAAAAAAAAATCAAATAAATCAAAAGCCAAATGCACCTCGTATTCAGTCATTTACCCTATACACTTGGCGATTGCAGCGACTTGCGATCCATGCAATCCGACAAGATGAGTAAATTACCATAAGGACATTTGGGGCAAATTCATCATTGTAGAATTGCTATGCTTCATTTCAATCCCTAAGAAGGCCTACACAACCAGACTGCTCCACGGGAATGAGATATTCATCGTAATTCTCCTATGATATTTTTAGCATATCATCGACAATATGATTCAACTTATGCCTAATTGGACTTGCTTTCATTTTGATTCCCTAAGAAGGCCTTCATGGCTGGACCGCTCCATGGGATAGAAATAAGCAATTACTATTAATAGTTGTAATCATAGCTGATTAGGCCTTGCCAAGAATTTCAAATGCTAAATCTAAATTTGTTCAAAGATCATTCATAGTGGTCAAGCGACCTCGTCGCTTCATTCATTGTCATTACCCTCATCGACTCGTCGCTTGAGGGGGTAGTCATAATATTAAATCATAATCAAAGTCAACAGAAGATCCCTTGATCGTAGATCCCTAGATCTTGTCAAAATTGCATTCGTCTTACGAATCATTGCCAAAGACTATCATAAGCTTACCCCTTTGCTTGGGGAAAATAGCATATATGATAGTTTGTTTGTAGCTCTCCTCCTTTCGGTTATATAGGCCTAACTCCTATTGTAGCACCAAAGCTACCCGAATGCCTGATGATGAGTGCAAACTCTTTCAAATTTAAGCCTTCTACCGAGTTAGAAGCAATGATTCTAGGATGCACGTCCTTTTTTTGGACTTGGGGCATCTAATGTTGATCAGACAAATGATCATCATGCAACCTACGACATCATTTTAGGAGGTCTAGTTTTGCTCAACGTTGTTCGATCTCACAACGCATCTCAAAAGGGGCATCTGTAGACACCTAAAATATGTCATGTCGAGGTGACTACTCATATGGGACATGCTAGAAGACCATATGGAAGACCTTTGGATAGATCCAAGGTATAGCAGTGGTTTTTACCACTCATTTGGGGTATCTTTGCCTAGTCAGTGCTAGCCACGGATGACACCCATGGTTAGCAGTGCTCACCGTGCATGTCAGCCACGATCAGCACTCAGAGTCAGTTGGCCTTCATCCGACCCAAAGTTGGTTGCAATGGCCAATTGGTTGCAGATTGGAGCGATTTGAGCGAGGAAGGTTCTGGATCCTTCCATCCAACTGGCTCAACTACCCAATATTGATCTTGGCTTCATGAGGAAGCCACCCCTAGCCCTGGGCCAATGCTATAAGATCCCCCTCCGAATTGGGGATAAGTCTGGATGAAGTGTGATCAATTGAGCAGCGAAGCCCTGTCGAATTGCATACTCACTTGCATACATTGAGAGGGACACTTTTGCTACCCAATTGGAGATCAAATCGCTATGGAAGCCCTAGGAGCCTAGGAGAGCCAAGAAACACAAATTCATGCAATCGGTGCATAATTCAGATAATTCAACCACCAAACCTATCAGAGGACACAGAGGTGACCCTTGACCATCAATTTGGCAAGGAGGATCGGAGAGGAAGCCCTAATTCTGAGGGTAAGTCTACTCAGAGCTCCGTCGCGACTGTCAACCGTGGTGCATAGTGCTGACCACACCTCAGACCCACTGGTGAGCAAATGGCTATGGATCCCCTTGTTCTTCC
The DNA here is from genome assembly GCA_028583015.1 of Wollemia nobilis. Lineage (NCBI taxonomy): Eukaryota > Viridiplantae > Streptophyta > Pinopsida > Araucariales > Araucariaceae > Wollemia > Wollemia nobilis. The sequence continues at coordinate 2,205,954 of JAQPPZ010005291.1, read as the reverse complement.
TTTTATAGTTTATTTAGCTAGACCACATTATGCTTAGTATAGGTTTATTTGACATTTTAGAGAAATTTTATAGATGGAATTGAAGTATTAATTGCAAGTTTACCTTCATTGATTTGTAGTTTAGATATAATTGTGTCTTATTCCATGCTTCCATGCTTCTAATTTGATAAACTAACCCATTAGATAGATAGTATATGCTTCATTTTATATGTTTGATAACAACATTTCTATGATTAATATAGGTTTATCATGTTTTATGTGTTTTCTTGATTACATGCTTGTAATGACATCTTCTTGTGAAATATCCTTTTAAAGCCTCATCAAGAGAGGCCTCCTTTGTTTTTAATGTTTCTTGTTGTTTCTTGAATGCAGGATTAATAGGATCATGCCATTCAATGCATAAAATCCCTCTAAGCATGCTGAAGAAGAGGGTCATCTCCACCCTGGAGCAGTTTGTGACTATTTAGAGAGCCTTAGTATTGTGCCTACCCCGTTGGGGCTTTCGAATTGTATCAATTGTATCAACATTTGGGTGACCCTAAGAGGGGCATGATTGTAACCGAGATTCATTTCCAATATTAATAGAAGAAACATCCATTTTATTGTTATATGCAATCTTGTCTATCATTTCATGCTTTGATGTTGATTCCAATTGATGTATTAGTTAGGTGCATGCTTTTTGGATAGGTCAATAGTATAAGATAAAACTTTTTTATTTTTAATCCAAATAAAATCATCAATATTAAAGCAGTAAACATCACACAAAGCATCACACACATGAGGGACATGATTTTACATGGTTCACCCAATGTGGTCTACTCCACGGAGAAAATATTTCTTATAATTTTTTCTCAAATAAATTCTCTTGGGAATCCTTTCCCTACAATGTTTATGTACCTCTATCCAAAGGAGATACCAATCCCATAATCAAGTTCATGGATATCTATCCATAGGAGAACTCCTTTCTAATATTGCTCTGGTTGGTGATGTTCTAGAAGAACTGCTATCCCCACTGCTCTGGCTAATGGATCTCTATCCACTAAAGACACCTGTCCTCACTACCCTGGCTAATGGATCTCTATCCACTAGATACTGTTGTTCTCTATAATCTATCACTTCTAAAGCTCTGTCTTGAATCTGTACTAAAAAATGTCCTTTGATCTAGCATAAATTTTTCCTCAATATTTATCTCTAATATAGCACAAACCTATCCTCAAATCTGTACCAAATTCTATCCTCAAGTCTGTCCTCAAATTTGTGTTGTAAGATTTCACAAAAAGCTCACTCAAATCTGTCCACAAGTCTTCTCCAAGACTTATCTCAAATCTGTTCAACAAGTCAACACTAGAACTTGTCCAATATCATAACAACATAAAGAGAATTGTTAGAGACTCAATATGCTTCACATTCATCACAACTGAACCACTTTCTCAAACCAATTTATAATATAGAATAATTTATTTCATATAACTTGAAAAATCACTTCACACATTCACTTGACTAGGCTCAACCAACTCTACTCAACCAATCACTCAATGAAATAATCCTTACTCACAAACCCTAGTCCAAGCATATGAATACTCACTCAAAATATTTCCAACAATGCTTATCAACCAATCTCACATAACAATGATACTCATGTTCTTTGCAAACCCTAGTTCAAGTTCTTCACTCAACCATTCACTTCAAAAACAATGCTTATAAACCAAGGTGCATAGAATTCACTTCACAATACCTCAACAACTCAACAAGGAAATCTAATCAAGTCCTTTTCACTCCAAAGTTTTTTTCCATAAAACCAACCAATCAACTCAATCAAGGAAGAATATGCCCATACCTTTTCTTTTATGTAGAATGATATTAAAAAGCCTAGAATAATTATCACAACTTTCTTTTCCAAGTACAAAGGGTTAGATAAACCAAAATGACAAAGGGGTTCCCAAAACTACTACCATCGGGTTTCAAACTCGTAACCTCCCCTTTGCAAACACTAAGCACTTGCCACTGTATGGTACTAGAACCCAAGTGCCTTATCTTCTTCAACACCCCGAACTTCAGGATAAACACAATGCACGAATTCCTCTATCTCTTTTTCATGAAATGCAGCATGTTTTCAAATTCATGAATGATTAATTTATCTTGGCCTTAGCAAGGTAATATTTATATTGCTAAGTGCCTTGCTTTATTATTTCTTCCAACATGTTGACGGGGTGGTTTTCATATTGCACGTCGGCGGGGTAACCTTAGGGTTATACCATGTCGAATAAATAAATATTTATTTATAAAATTTAAATTCAATTTGAATTTAAATATTTATAAATTAAATATTTAAACCTTCCTTAGAATTTTTAACTTGGAATAAAAAGCCTCCTTGGGTTTTTATGAAAAACCTTTTATTTTGCCAATCCATGGTTTTTAATAAAACCTTTTATTTGCCAATCCATGGTTCTAATAAAAACCTTTTACTTATGCTTCCTATAATATCAAAAATGAATATTATGAAGCTCTTTTACCATCAACATTTTGCATTGCTCCTTTTGACCTTTTGGCATCAATGGTGGCTTATTCCTTGACATCAATGACAACTTCATGCCTTGACATCAATGACAACTCCATGGCCTCAAAATGTCCAACAATATCTCCCTTTGTCATTGATGACAACCCAATTTATATTTACCAAACACTTTGACCTTTTTCTTGTTCTTCTCCCCCTAGGACATTGCTCCCCTTGACTCAATGCTCTCTTCTTAAATCAAATCTCTCATCCTTACTCAAATACCAAATCTCTCCCCCTTTGACATCAATGGCAAAGGGTCACCTTTGGGGCTCGGGGCTAAGAATGAGTCTCTTAGCTTAGCCCCTCCCCCACCTCCTCTTGAGGTGGTTAATTTTGGGGTGGGAGTATTACTCCTAGTTTTCCTCAAAGATACTCAAAGATCTCTTTTGAAAGTGGCTTAGTAAAAATATCTACTATTTGTTCCTTTATAGTAACATATTCCAACCTGGCCTATTTATCTGTCACCTGTTCTCTCAAAAAATGATACTTGATCGAAATGTTATTTGATCTGGAATACATCATTGGATTCTTTGAGATACTTATAGCACTTGTATTATCACATAATATGGAAATAGGGTGATTATGTTTTATCTTGAAGTCTTCTAGAGTTCACTTCATCCATAATACCTGTGTACAACTAACTACTGCTGCAATATATTCTAATTCTGCTGTAGATAAGGATACTGAAACCTGCTTCTTAGCCAAGAGACTAAACAGTCTCCAAGAAAGAATGCTCCTCCACTTGTGCTTTTTTTGTCATCAATACTACCAGACCAATTTGCATCTGTATATGTTGTGAGTGTGAAACTGTCACTTTTGGGATACTAGAACCCAAAATCCATAGTTCCTTTTAAATACCTAAGAATTCTCTTTATTACTGCCACATGTGTTTCCTTAGGTGTTGCCTAAAACCTTACCACTAATCCCACTGACTGCATTGTCTGGTCTTGCAGCTGTAACATACAACAAACTGCCAATCATCGATATATATAGTCTCTGATCTGCCTCTGGAGATTCATCATCCTTACTTTACTTGCATCCTATAACCATGGGGGTACTTATCGGTTTGTAATCTTCTAACCTAAATTTCTTTAGCATCTCTTTTATATACTTGGTTTGTGAGAGAAATATGCCTTTCTATGATTGTGAGATATGAAGTCCAAGAAAGAAATACAACTCACCAAGCATAGAAATCTCAAATTCATTTTGCATGTTCTTAGTAAATTATTTGCACATCTTATCATTGTTTCCTTCAAAAATTATGTCATCAACATAAAAAACCATAATTAGTAGATTATTCCCTTCATTTTTGATATATAAGTTATTGTCTGCTATTCCTTTTCTGAATCCCTATTCTTGAAGATACTTATCCAATCTTGAGTACCATTCTCTAGGAACATGCTTTAATCCATATAGTGCCTTTTTCAATCTGCATATATGATCTAGTATATCTATTAATATGAATCCCTCTGGTTTTTCAATGTATACTTCTTCTAGAACACCATTTAGAAATGCTAACTTAACATCCATTTGATATACCTTGAATTTTTTAAAACGAGAAGGCTAAAAATATTCTTATGGATTCAAGTCATGCAACTGGAACAAATGTATCATCAAAATCAATTCCTTCTACCTGTGCATAACCTTTGCATACTAACCTTGCTTTGTTCCTTACTACTTGTCTATCTTCATTTAGCTTGTTTCTGAATACCCATTTTGTGCCGATCACATTCTTATCCTTTGGTCATGGGACAAGTTCCCAAGTTTTTCTTTTATCTATATGATCTAATTCCTCATCCATTGCCTTGGTCCATAACTCATCTTCACTTGCCTGATTGAAGTATTTTACCTCAATCTTAGATAGCAAAGAAAAATTTGCTTGTTGATATGGTGTTATTATCCTTCTCCTTGTCTGTATTTCATATGGATTCCCAATGATTTGCTCTTTTATATTATGCTTTTGTACATATCTAGATGGATTTTTAGGAAGAAGTCTTTGTGTTTCTTCTTCTTCTTGATCTAACTCCTCACGAAACTCCTCTTGAAAACTTCCATCTTCCTGATACACAATTTTCCTAGTTCTATTGAATCTATCTTCTCATCAATTGTTACATTTATACTTTCTACAATAGTACGTGTTCTCTTTTTGAAGCATCTATAGGCTTTACTGCTTGAGGAATAACCAAGAAAAATTCCCTCATCACATCTTGGATCAAACTTGCCTAAGTTTTGATCTTCTTGTCTTATGTAACACTTGCTTCCAAAAATCCTAAAGTGTTTTACAGTGGCCAATCTTCCTTTCCAAAGCTCATATGGAGTCTTGTGATGGTTTACCCTCTTTTGAGCCCTAGTGATTATGTATATTATTGTGTTGAATACTTCTCTCCAAAACCCATCTAAGAGCTTAGACTCATTTAACATAGCTCTAGCCATATTCTCAACAATCATATTTTTCCTTTCAACTACCCTATTTTGTTGAGGAGTTATTGTTGCTGAGTATTCTCTCTTGATCCCATGTTGTTCACAAAACTCTACAAATTTATTTGAGGTAAATTCTCCTCCTCTATCATATTTCAAACATTTAATTCTATTTCCAAATTTATTTTCAACCAGTTCTTTAAATGCTTTGATTTTTTCAAAATCATCTGACTTTTCTTTCAAGAAAGCTACCCAAACCATTTTGTAGTAATCATATATAAAAAATATAAAGTAACTCTCACCCTAAATACTCTATGTTCTGGTATGACCACATAGATAAGTATGTATTAGAATCAATGGCTAAAATGACATATAACCTTTTGACTTAAAGCTTTTTCTAGTTTGCTTTCCATGTTGACAAAATGCACATATTGTGTTTTGTGGTCTTCTTATTTTGGGTAAATCTTTGACAACCTGCTTATTGCTTATGTTGACTATGTTGTCAAAATTCAAGTGACCCAATATTCTATGCCACAAAAAACTCTCATATTCTTGTGATAGAAAGCACTTTTCCCCTTTGATATCACTAAGCATGTATAGATTGTTTGGAGTTCTTTTTGCATTGGCAATGACATTTCTAGTTTTTGATTTTCTTATCTCACATCTATCTGGGTGAAATGTAACCATATGACCTTGATCACAAAGTTGACTTATACTTAGCATATTATGTTTTAACCCCTTTACACACAACACATTTTATATTCTTGTTTTTCCATTATCTAAACTTAGAGTTCCTCTTCCACCAATCCTTGTTGATCCATTATCACCAAAACTTATTGATCCTATATTGGTTTATTTTAGTACAATTAATTTATCTTTGTCTCCTGTCATGTGACTAGAAAAACCACTATCAATATACCATTGTTCTTATTTATCCTGAGCATGAAGGGTTGTTTGAACTAATATTGATCTAGCCTTAACATTTTCCTTTTCATATTTCCTAGTTGTTGAAATTGTTTTTCTAGACTCAAAAAGTATCATTTTGCACCATATACCCTTGTGCCAAAAATTGTTGCATTTGTAACATATAATATCATCATCCATAAGAGGTGTAAAAGAATTAAAATTTCTATTAACATTGTTTCTTGCATGACTAATACAGTTTACAACTCTATGACCATATTTATTACAAGAAAAACAATAACCATGGAAGAAATTATGTAACCTTCTTGGATGCCTTTCCTGAAAATCAACCAATCAATTCAATAAAGGAAGAATATGCCCATACCTTTTCTTTGATGTAGAATGATCTTCAAAATCCTAGATCAATTATCACAACTTTATTTGCCAAGTACAAAGGGTTAGATGACAAGAATTATCACCCTAACACTTTTCACAATTCACCTTAAACACAATGATTAATTAAATTCCAAATACACCTTATTTCTCCATCTCAATAATAAATTCCAACATCATAATTTTCATCAAAAACCCTCCTATAAAATATAACACAATTTTTACTTATAACTCCTTTCTTAAATTACACTTATCAAATAAAATGATTTATAAAACAATGCAATTTATTCTTCTAAGGTAAAAATTAATTACCCTAGTTTTACTTTATCAAAAACAACTTTTTATCATGCCCAAAAATCACTTTAACACATAGGTAATTATCCCAACTTTATTACCACCTTATACCTCCCAATTTACTCACAACAACCTTAGGGCAAACAAAAATTAAATCAAAAATTGTATCTTTGCCCTTAGTGGGGTTTGAACCCATGATGCTGCCTCCTCAAGCACCTTAGCCACAACCTTGGCTGCTATGTAAGCTAAGCGCTCACATGGGAGCTAAACTCCCCACGTGCTCCTTATTCCTACTTCTGCTGCCAAAACCAAAATAACAAAGGGGTTTCCAAAACTTTTGCCGCTAGGTTTCGAACATGCAACCTCCCCTTTGCAAACACGAAGCACTTGCCACCTGTGCTATCCACTGGATGGTGCTAGAACCCAAGCACCTTGTCTTCTTCAACACCCTGAACTTTAAGATAAATGCAGTGCACGGATTCCTTTGTCTCTTTTTCACAAAATACATCACTTTTTCAAATTCACGAATGATTAATTTATCTTGGCCTTAGCAAGGCAATATTTATATTGCTAAGTGCCTTGCTTTATTATTTCTTCCAACATGTCGACGAGGTGGTTTTCGTCTTGCACGTTGGCGGGGTAACCTTAGGGTTATACCATGTCGAATAAATAAATATTTATTTATAAAATTTAAATTCAATTTGAATTTAAATATTTATAAATTAAATATTTAAACCTTCCTTAGAATTTTTAACTTGGAATAAAAAGCCTCCTTGGGTTTTTATGAAAAACCTTTTATTTTGCCAATCCATGGTTTATAATAAAATATTTTATTTTCCAATCCATGGTTCTAATAAAAACCTTTTACTTATGCTTCCTATAATATAAAAAATGAATATTATGAAGCTCTTTTACCATCAACCTTTTGCATTGCTCCTTTTGACCTTTTGGCATCAATGGTGTCTTATTCCTTGACATCAATGACAACTTCATGCATTGACATCAATGACAACTCCATGGACTCAAAATGTCCAACACTATGGTCTTTAGTGTTATGCCACCTATATAAATTTTCCACGTGAAACCTGATATATTAGTAATGGGATCGAGGCTACTAGGGCTTGCAAAAGCATAAAATTGGTTGGCTATGGGGTTAGGTACACCCCCATTGTTAGGCATGATATTCCATGACCTCCTCTTATTATTAAAATTTTTATTAGGATGAGGATTTTGGAAATTTTTCTTCTACAAGTGGATCATATCATTACTCAAATTGAGCACCATCTTCTTTACTTCCCCAATTTTAGAATTCAACTCTTTTGGCTGAGGCATTATGGTACTAGGTTTAAAAGGATTTATGATACTAGTCGTATCTTGACTTGGCATCAAAGCTTTTTTCTAAATGTTTTGGCTCAAAAAAGAGTTCATACTCTGAAGAGGTGTGGCCATAGGCAATGCTGCCAAGGCTTAAGCATTGGTTGCATTGACTCTTTGTGTAGCCATCTGATTATTTGAGAGCGAAAGTGTGGTGGATGGAATGGATGTTTTTGGATAGGTGGGAATGGATGGATAAGTGGACATGAATGGATAAGATTGATGGTATGGTAAGGTATTCATAATTGGCATTTGAGGTGCCAGGAATTGATTCATCATTGCAAAATGACTATAAGGATCAAATTATCCTACCATAGGTAGTTGGGGCATCCCAACATCTTGCGACATCATTTGTTGCTCAATGGTCATGGCCTCTATGTATGCTAGGTTAAGGGTAGTAACTTGGGAATTTATACTAGCAAACATGGCTATCATGGGATCTAGCACTCCAAAGTATAATTGAAGAGCCACCATGGCATCAACCATGAAATGATGGGTTACGTTTGTGTAGAGTTTTTGGAACCTAGAATTGAACATTATGATTATCTCATTAGGTCCCCTTTTGTAGGTCACAAATTGGTTATATATAATAGTAGGATCTAAAGGTGACCTACATTGATTAATGAAGGTAGCCTCTAGTTGAGCCTAAGAGGTGATGGAACCAACAGGTAGATTGATATACCAATCATATACCATTTCATATAAACTCATAGGAAATAGCCTACAGGCTACATATTCATGCTCAACTTGCTTTTCGATCAAGGTTTCCTTGTAAACCTAGATGTGTTCTTTGGCTGATCAGGATCATTAGGCTTGTACTTGGGCAATAGCCTTTCGATGTTTTTGGGTGCATCATGTGAAGAACATGTGCTTATACTAAGAGGGGGGGTGAACAATATAAGATACAAATTTTTGCTTTTTAATCCAAATAATAGCATCAAGAATATTAAAGCAATAAAAATCACACAAAGCATCACACACATGAGATACATGATTTTACATGGTTCACCCAAAGTGGGCTACTCTACAAAGAAAATATTTCTTATAAATGTTTATCAAATAAATTCTCTTTGGAATCCTTTCCCTACAATGTTTATGGACCTCTATCCAAAGGAGACACCAATCCCCTTGATCAAGTTAGTGGATCTCTATGCATAGGAGACACCAATATCCTAACTCTACTCTGGTTTGTGATCCTCTAGAAGACCTCTGCCTCCATTACCCTTAGAAAATGGAATTCTATCCACAAAAAACACCTATTCTCCTTGCTATGATTGTAGATATCTATCCTCAATTTTTTCACCTCCAAAGCTCTATCTCAAATCTGTACTAAAAACAATCCTTCGTTCTAGCACAAATTTGTCCTCAATATCTGTCTTTGTTCTGGCACAAACCTGTCCTCAAATCTACACCAAACTCTGTCCTCAAATTTTTACTCAATATCTATCCTCAAATATGTCCATAAGCCTTCTCAAATACTTACCTCAAATATGCTCAACAAGTCCACACTTGAACTTGTACAATCTCATAGAAACATAAAGAGAATTGTTAGAGACTCAATATTCTCTATACTCATCACAATGCTCAATCACTTTCTCAAATCAATTCAAAATATAGAATAGTTTATTTTATAGAACTTGAATAATCACTTCACACATCCACTTGACTAGGCTCAACCAACTCTACTCAACCAATCACCCAATGAAGCAATCCTTACTTACAAACCCTAGTCCAAGCATATGAAAACTCACTCAAAATATTTCCAATAATTCGTCATCAACCAATCTCACATAACAATGATACTCACGTTCTTTTCAAACCCTAGTTCAAGTTCTTTACTTAACCAATGGCTTCAACAACAATGCTTATCAAACAAGGTTTTAACAACAACTCTTTATTCTAGAAAACCTTGAAGAATTAACTCAACACACTCAATAAGGAAACCTAATCAAGTCATTTTCACTCCAAAGTTGTTTTCCAAAAAACCAACCAATCAACTTAACAATGGAAGAATGTGCCCATACCTTTTTGCTTGAATAAGGAATCTCAAAAATCTGCCTCAATTACAAAGAATGCTTTTCCAATATCAAGGAGGTTAGATAACAATACAAAGCATATAATAACTCACAAATACACCTTATTAATCCATTCATAAAATAATATCCAACACCACAATAGTTTAAATATTCACTTCTCAAAACCCTAACTCATCACAATTTCATCTCAACCATTCAAATTTGACATAAGCTACTTCAAAAAAATATCCTAAAAAATTAACCCAATTTCTACTTATAACTCCCTACTTTAATATTGCATTTAAAAATAATTCTTTTGAAAAAATAATGCAATAAATAATTTCCCCTTCCTCTAAGGTAAAATATTTTTACCCACAAATTAATCTTAGCAAACACCTTTCATAAAAATCATAAAAATTCTCTTTAACTTAGGCTAAACTCCAAAAAAATATTCCCCTTATTTCTCCTAAGACAAACTTTAGCCTAAGCAAAAATCAAATTTAATAATTAAAAAGCTTTACCACTTTGGCATGTGTGTGAGTTGAACCGAGCGCATCTCTCCTACTAGCACCTTGACCGCAACTTCTACACTATGGATCCACGTGCTCCTCTTGGAGTCTCTAAGCGCCTTCAGTGCTTTGACCTTCTAAAACACATGAGCCAAAATATGGCTTCTTCACCCACGCTCTGCGAAAAATGTTGCACAAAGTTACTATTGCGAGGAATGCACACGAAATAGCATGTGATAGTCTTTAGCGAATCGGGTGGATAATTTTACCTTTGGAAAGGCTATGGTATATATATGCCATATGCCTTCCAATGTGCTCCCATGTCAACGGAGGAAGACATCGACAATGCACACGATGAAGTTAGCAGAGGAAGACATAAAAAATATACGTGAAAGAACCGGCGCCCAATATTAGACTTTGGCCATTATTTATTAAATATAATAAATTAAATTCTTTTAAGAATTAAACTATCATAATTTAATAATTAAATGGACTTTGGCCTTTTAAACCAAACTTTAGGGCCTCCTTGGTTTTTAGAAAAACCTTACAACTTGCCCACATGGTTTTAATGAAAAAACCTTTTATTTTTGCCACCATTGGTTTTAAAGAAAACCTTTTAAACTTATGCTTCCACATAATATTAAAAATATTATGAAGCTCTTTTTCCATTAACCTTTGCATTATTTATTTTGAACTTTTTACATCAACGGTAGCTTATTCCTTGATATTAATGACAACATCGTTCCTTGACATCAATGACAACTTTGACTCAAAATGTTCAACATCATGGATAGCCCTAACTATGTTCAATGGAGTACTGTGTGTTCCATGCCAAACGGCTAGTGGTGGTTGGGCCATGATGTTCAACGGTGGTGGCCCTATAAGGGTAGTAGAAACAGTTGAGGTAATGGGCACAGATACACTTGATGTACCTGCAACAATAAAGACAATAGGTGTAGACACACTAGATGAAATGACACAAAAGGTAACTTTAGATTAAGTATACTAGGTAGGATTTCAATCTCTTGAGTCTTGTTCCTTGGTTTCCTAAAATTAGGAGAAAGGCTTTGAAATATGGTTTCCCCAGTGGTTTTAGACCTAGTAGCGATATACTCAGGTTGGTCCAGCTTGGGAAGATACTTGCTCTACAAGACACCTCACAACTCACAACTTAGATAATAAATAAAAGAAACACAAAGACCTACAAAATAAAGCTCCTACAACAAAACATAGTGGAAAAAAAAACTTCACACATTAGCTATCAGAAATAAAAAGACTTCTGCAACTAAAAGTACTGTTAGAGAAAAATGATCTTAAGCAAATTAATCACAAGGCTATGAAGACTCTCTTTCTAGCACCAATTATGTTGAGTGGATATTTTTCCCGATTGCAAAATCCCCATAATAGCTAGGGTATTAATCTAAAAAACCCTCTCTTGCAAAAAAGTTAAAAGAAACAAAACAACTTCTCCAAGGTTCCGCTATATAAGCATTGCACATGTGTATTTGTAATCTTGTAAATATGTGTCAAATAAGTCCTAGAAATACCTTAATGATTTACAAGTAACTGTTAACAAGGGGTCTATTGGTTTATTTCATCGATGCTTTGTGATTGATTTCCTTAAATTGCAATGAATGCACCTTTGTGTAAATTAATAAAATAAAGTGTTGCTTCTTTGATTGTCTTTGCATTAATTTGTCTTACCCTTAATCCCTGTTAGTGGGTTTATTTTTATCTTCAGATTGAAATACAAAGTTAGAGTGTTGTGGTATTGTCCAATTTATTTTAACATGCCTTCGATGTGAGATTGTAGTTAGTATTTGCAGTTAGTAGGTTCAATTTTATCTTCAGATTTAGCACTCCACTAATTGCAAAGTTAGAAGTCAGTAGGTTAGCAAGTTAGAAAGTTAGAAATTTAGCATTCCTTTGTTTTATTTGCACTTAATATGAAGTAGTAGGTTAGAAACCCTCCCTCCTATATTCATTTTATCTTATTTATGCAATGTGATAATTGTGTAGAATTTTTCCTTTTAATATCATTGAAAGATGATCCAAATAAATGTAAATGCAAGAGCTAGTAAAACTAATTATTTAGATTGTGTACACTCCAGATTTCCCATATCAAATTTATAATTTAAATAGGATCTTTTGGGATTCTAAGTTTCAGATTGAAAACTTGCAGAAATAAATCATGGGGGTTTCTAAAAGAAAATAAAACTTGCAGAAAAGAAACTACAACTAAACTAGACTAAAGCTGGAATAAAAATGCAAATACAATATGGTTTCATGCTCCCCTACCCTGCAAAACCAAATATCATGAGCCAATCTAAGGGTAACTCAACCTAATCAAATCTACATTAGCACAATCAGATTAGATCAAGTGCTAGACTCTAAGAAAAAATAAAACTTGCATAAAAATAAACCTTCATGTAGTGTAACCTCATAAGAGATTTTAACACTAGATATAAGTTCAAAGAAATACAGAAAAAGAATACACATTAACACAATAACCCTAAGAAATGAACTCCTCCAGTCTTGCTCACAAGGTGCAAGTTTTTGGATTAGTATGCATAAAAATATTTTATCCTTTATTACCAAAATATTCTAGCCCCTAAAAAATGGGCTTCCATGAGTATATAAAATCTTTAGGAGCCTTTTCGTTTCACCTTTCTTCACAAAAATAAAAAAATAATGTTAAACAAAACATCCAACTTTAATAATATTTTAAACTCTTGCAAAACTCCTAAGAACCCATAAATAAAACTAAAAATACCCAAAATATTAAACTAAATGACATTCCTTATAACTCCCCTCTATCTCTTTAAGTTCACTATACCCATACATTAATACCCAAATAAATAACACTTAGGGTATGTTAAAAATAATCTTGGACCCATAACCTATAGCACCATGACCTCAAAACAACAAACAATATATTTAATTTTCATTAAACCTTCGTTCACCTTGGCGCTCGAGCATCTTGACCAAAAACATTTGACCTGCGCACTCCCTTACCGTCATTCGAACTGCAATAGAGAGGATCCCAACACAGCACCTCTACCAGGGAAACGACCGCCCGGATTATGATTAGATATTGGGGTGCCTCCTCCTTATGCTCTCCCAACTATGACCCGAGCTCCATTGCCTTCTCACTCTGCATTCCCGACTGTGACAACGCTTTCTCCTTCTGGCTTTGAGGGACCTTACATGCAGTGATGAACATCGCTACTCCTTGGCTCAAGTTGATTCCTCCTACACTCTATTGAAACCCTCTATCGAAGCATCTCTAATGCACGATATGGTCCCTCTTGGGATGTCTTTATGGTCTCGACGGATGTGGGAGAATGACAGGCCCAGACCTTAACACCTTCATGTGAATATGTAGTGTTGCCTTCTGCCAGTGAGAGCCATTGGCTCACTGTTTGTCGTATTCAGTGTGGGAAGCACTCTAAGAATGTAAGGGTGACAGCCTATCCCATATTTGGGATGAAACCACCAAATATCGATCTAAAAAATTATCCCTACCACCTAGAACCTATCACTGATATCATCGCCAACGTACGACCCATCCTCTACTGTCGATGCTGACACGTGTATGGTGGATGCATTTTTCATTGAATATGGGGGATTTATCCCACCTTGACGATACGATATACGTTGAGGGGTGTAAATACAATCTACCTCCGTTATAATAGTAGGCGTCTTCGAGCAACCTATTATCATTACGCTGGCGTTAAACCTAATTCTTCCCCAATTGACTGCTCTCGCATCGCTTCCTCATAGTTTTCCCCCCATGGATGCATTTTCATTGACTGCTCTCCCATCCTTCCTCGTCGATCACCTACACGTTGCCACATGCCCTTCGTTGGTCGCTCCCATGAGTCTTCACCTATGAAACATAAATCACCATTCTTAGAATAAGAGGGGGTATATAGAAGTCATAAAATTAAAACTTTAAAGAAAAAACTATAATGAAAATTAATTATAATTTAAAATTAAAATATTTAAAACTCCCATGAGTCTTCACCTATGAAACATAAACCACCATTTTTAGAATAAGAGGGTATATAGAAGTCATAAAAAAATTAAAACTAAAATATTTAAAACTCCCATGAGTCTTCACCTATGAAACATAAACCACCATTTTTAGAATAAGAGGGTATATAGAAGTCATAAAAAATAAATAAAACTTTAAAGAAAAACTATAATGAAAATTAATTATAATTTAAAACTAAAATATTTAAAACAAATCTATTGTACCAACTAATAAACACAAAGGTAAAAACAACAAAAACATAAATTGATAATAAAAAAAATGTTAGCAATAAAATCAACAAATTGATAAGAACTTGTCAGCAATAACATCAACAAATTCACAAGAAAAACTTGTCAGCAATAACATCAACAAATTCACAAGAAAAACTTATCAACAATAAAATTAATAAATTGACAAGAATAAAATACACACTAAGTATTATGTCAACAATGAGGACCAAATTGTTCAATCATGTCCCATTAATTCAAATTTTCAACAAATTTTAGGTGGGTCCCCAATATTGGGGTTAGTTGTGAGATAGTCACAATAGGTCCAACAAAATCCATTCTCCATTTATCAAATAGTTCTACATGCAAATGTGGTTGGAGGGGTATTCCATCTCTTACAATTGGTCAACCAATTATTTGAATTTGATCACAACGGTTGGCATGTTTAACTACATCTTTGAATAGTGAGGGCTAGTAATATATCTGTAATATTTTAAATGCAATTATTTTTTTTACAAAATTCCCACCGTATGGTTCATCATGATAGGATTTTAAAATGGTTGGGATTTATTTATTTGCTACACATATTCTCATGATTTGATTCAGAACAATTTTAAACAAGAAACCATAAATCCAAGAGGAGGTTGCACTCTTCTCAATCAATTTTTGAGCTTCTCAAAGAGTGAGTGCAGGGGATACCCTATCAATTTCCAGATAATTGGCCATGTCAGCGTACCATGGTGTCTAGTCATCTAGAGCAAAGAGATGCTCATATGGGAATGTGTCCTCAGTTGTAATGTTATCCTGAGAAATTAATCTGGATAAAAATCTACAACCACATTATTCCTTTCGGGTTTGTCTATAATAGTAACATCAAATTTCTTCAAGAGTAAAAGCTATCTAATAATCCTATCACTTACTGTTGGCTTGTTCATAAGATATTTGATGGCTGCAAGATCAGTATGTACAAACATTTTATAGCCCATGATATAATGGTAGAATTGTTTTTTGATACATAGAGGAATTGATAACTACCTTTCCTTTTTGAATTACTGGTAGAATTTATTTATAGCATGTACAATTGCAAGGAATTATTTTCTGTGATAGTGTAATTTAATTTTACACCCATAAGGTTTTTACTAACATAATAAATGACATATGCTTCATTTCCTTCCTTCTATCCTAATGCTGCCCCTATGGTATTGTTAGACGCATCTGCATAGATGTGGAATGAAACGTCCCAATTGGATTTCGAGAGCAATTATCCATTTTTCTTTTAATATTTGGAACGCTTGTTCACATTCATTTGTCCAAAAAAACTCAGTTTCTTTGGTTAATAATGTGTGTAGTGGTTTGGAAATCTTATTAAAATCCTTAATGAAATATTAGTAGTATCTAGTAGAGCCTAAGAAAATTTGAACATCCCTATGTTTTTGTGGGTAGGTAGTTCCTTGATGACTTTTATCATTCTCGTCTACCTTTATCCCTTTAGCAGAGATGTGATATCCTAAGACTATCCCTTCTGTCATTAACATGAAATATTTCTTGTTACTCAAGGATAGGTTAGTTTCCTATCAACGTTGGAGTACCCTCTCTAGATTTACCATAGATTCTTCAAAACTTTCACCATAAATGGTGAAATCATCCATGTAAACCTCTATAATTTCTCCTACCATATCTAAAAAAATATTGAGTACTACCCACTAGAAAGTTGCAGGTGCATTACATAACCCAAAAGGTAAAATATGGTAGGCAAAGGTTCCCCAAGGTTAGGTAAATGTGGTCTTTTCTTGGTCTTCTTTTCCTATCTAGATCTGGTTGTATTCATTGTACCTATTGAGGAATTAAAAGTATTTGTATCTTGCTAGGGTATCTAAGACTTGATCTATGAAAGGCCGGGAAAAATGGTCTTTTCTAGTGGCCTTATTCAACATCCTATAGTCCACACAGATCCTTCATTTACCATTTTTTTTAGGTGCTACCACCAAATGTGATACCCATCGACTATCTAAAATGGGATAGATGAATCCAACAAACAAGAGTTTTTGCAACTCAAATTTCACTATTTCTTTAATGGCTAGGTTCATCCACCTTTGAGGTTGCCTTACTAGTTTTGCATTATCTTCTAGGTAAATTCTATGAGTGCATTCTTTGGGTGCAATACCCCTGATATATCTATAATCCCAAGTAAAGTATCTTTATGGTTGTTAATATCTCTTTCAATTTTTCTTCTTGAACAATTGTAGGGCACTGTCAATGTTTAATACCTTACCATGTTTTATCTCAATTTGCTTAACATGATTTTCCCTTCTACCAACAAGTGGGGTATCTATGGGAGGATGTGAAGATTCTACTTGTAGAAAATTTGTTATGATTAAGTCCTCATATATTTCATCCCGTATTTCATTGAGAGTCATTACTTGTTGTAACATAGGAATATCATCAACATTTATGACTTTCGAACTGAGCTCTCCCAATTCATTGATGGATTGTGTAGGTAGATAAATGACTAGATTCTTCACACTCATTCCATAAGATATCATCATTTTTCCACTCCTGTATCTAATGTATGCATCAATCATTTCAAGCTAAGGATGTCCTAGTATGAGTGGATAATCACCTAATCCTAACTTTGTTTTTAGGACTAGGAAGTCTGTTAGGTATTTCCATGCATCCATAGTTACTATCACATCTTTCAACATTCCCTTCAAGGGTATTATGGAACTATCTACCAATTGTAACACTATTTTTATTGGTCTCATATTTGTTAACTATAGCCTATACATGGTTTCTTTAGGCATGACATTTATGGTTGCACCTAGATCCACCAAAGTATTGGGTAGCATTAAGCCTACAATTTTAACTGTTAAGACCAGGCTTTCTAGATCATAATATTTTGGGTGGTAGGTGTTTCCCAACATCAAGTCATCTAACTATCCTACTACTTGTACTGCTTTAGGTTTTTGTCTTTGTCCTAGTATTTTAATACATAGTTCTCTAATGAATTTCATATAAATGGGTATGTCTTTAATAGCCTAATATAGGGGATCATGATAGTAAGGTTTTTCAACCCCTCCATTATGTCAAATTTTGGTTGCATTCTCTTCCTAGTTTCTTGCAGTATTTTGGGAAAAGGTGGGATCCTTTCATTTTTTAATTGTTCAATAGTATGAATTTCTTCTACCTCTACTCCCTCCTCTACCGAAGGTGTTTGTTCTATTCTTCATTCTACTTCTACCTCCTCCACTACCATAGATGTTTGTTCTACTCCTTATCTACCTAATCTAAGTTGAATTAAATTATAGTCTATACTAATATGGTACATTAGGTACATCCCCATGTCTACCTAATAAGTTGTTTGATTTGGTTTGTTGTTGCTGATATTTGAGGTTGATTATGTTGGTAGCTATTATGACCTAGAAGTAGGTGGTACCTGTAAAATGGGATGCGGTGGGGTTTGTGTTGTTATCTATAGAGGTGAATTCCATGTATTAAAAATTTTCCACTTGTTGAGTGGTATTTTCACCCAATTGTGAAAGTACACTCTCTCTTAGGATTTGGGGTCCCAAATCCCCTCTTGCAAAGAAGTTAAACAAACAACTTCTCCAAGGTCTCCGCTATGTTAGCATTTGCATATGTGTATTAGTAATCTCAAATAAAGATATTCAATTTAAATGCTTGGAACACCTTAGTGATTGCAAGTAACTCGTAAACAAGGGGCAATGTTGGTTTATTTTACCATGAAACTTTAGTGATTGTTCATTGAACCAAAATAAAGCAAATGTGAGTTGGCCCTCATATGACCACGATGTAGTGCTCAAATTACCCCTCTTTCGTAAAATTAGAATTTTTATGAAGAGGGTAATTTTAGGCTCAAAAAATGGAAATTTGTGAAATGCCATAAAACATAACTCCTTCAATGAAATTGGAATTTTCATGAAGGGAATGTCATCATAGGCTCATGAATGAAACATGAAACTGAAAAAAATGAAATTCGGCCCAAAAATGGAAATTTTCTATTTTCGGAATTTTCAAAATCTGTAATAAAACAACAACTTCGATGAATTTTTAAAAATATTAAACAACTCCGAAAATGAAATTTCAAAGTGCGTATTGGAAGTATGAAGTATAACCTACGCAATGGTGAAATTATTTTTGGATTTTGATATTTTTAAAATGTTTATTTTAGTTGCCTGAAAAATAAAAAAATTAAAATTTCTGGGAAAATAAAATGTAGAAAAATGAAAATGAAATGCAGAAAATGGAACACAAGATACATTCAATATGATGCTATCTTATTTCGACAAAACCGAAGATGTGAGGTTTTCATGCATGCAACCTAACCTATTGGACTTGCAAAACAAGCACAATCCGGATAAGCTAAGTGTTGGCTCCTAGGGTTTTAAATGAGGTTTTCAGATTTAAACATTCGCATGAAGCAACCAAGAAAACTTGCATAAACTCCATTTACAAGCCTAAAATCTGAAAAGGGGAAAAATAGACATTTAATATTGCATGCAGAAAATGACTCCTTTCTTGTCCATAAGATGCAACTTTCTGAAACTTTTTGTATTAAAAATTTGTCATTTTACAATAACAGAAATTTATGGTTTTCCCAAACCAGTCCATGGAAGAAAATGACTCAAACAGGTCCAAAATGGCCCTCTTGCCTTCAAATCTGCCACTCTGCTTGCAGTAGTTTCCAACCCCTCAAAACATCCTTGCTTGGCGTATTTAAAATTTTTAGGAAGCTTTTCGTTTCATCTTCCAATGGATGTTCGTTTCACCTTCCCTTGTGCTTGCATGTGTTTTGGTTTCCAAAAAGGCTTTTCGTTTCTATTTTGTGGCCCTTCGTTTCATTTTCTCCACATGGGCTTGCGTCTGTTTCCTTCCGTGTGTAATGACCATCTTAAATGATTTCAAATCATTAAAGATTCCTTATGTAACATTTTGTCTTATTCATTGGATTTTGTCCTTATGTCCACGTCACTATGCAGTCTTCAGTTTCACTATCCTACCTGCCCCTTTTGAGTCGCGAAAATGCAACATGTCGCAATATCATGACACTTTTACCTCCTTGCTCTCTTTTGTTGCTTTTAGCCGCAAGAATGTAACATGTCGCGATATCGCGACACTTTTGCCTCCTTGCTCTCTTTTGTTTCTTTTAGCCACGAGAATGCAACATGTCGCGATATCACGACAATTTTGCCTCCTTGCTCTCTTTTTTTGCTTTTAGCCACGAAAAATGCAACATGTCGCGATATCGCGACACCTTTTCTTTCTTGTCTTTTGGCCGCAAAAATGCAACATGTCGCGATATCGCGACACTTTTCTCTTTTGGCCGCGAAAATGCAACATGTCGCGATATCGCGACACTTTTTCTCTTTTGGCCACGAAAATGCAACATGTCGCGATATCGCGACACTTTTTCTTTTTGGCCGCGAAAATGCAACATGTCGCGATATCGCGACACTTTTCTCTTTTCATTTGGCCGCGAAAATGCAACATGTCGCGATATCGCGACACTTTTCTTTCTTCTCTTTTGGCCACAAAAATGCAACATGTCGCGATATCATGACACTTTTTCTCTTTTGGCCATGACAATGCAACATGTCGCGATATCGCGACACTTTTTCTCTTTTGGCCACGACAATGCAACATGTCGCGATATCGCGACACTTTTTCTCTTTGCTTTGAACCGCGACAATGCAACATGTCGCGATATCGTGACACTTTTTCCCTTTTGGCCGCGATAATGCAACATGTCGCGATATCGCGACACTTTTTTCCTTTTGGCCGTGACAATGCAACATGTCGCGATATCATGACACTTTTTCTCTTTGCTTTGAACCGCGAAAATGCAACATGTCGCGATATCGTGACACTTTTTCTCCTTGCGGTGTTTTGCTTTTTCTTTGATCTTTAGCATATGGGCCACTTCGGTCTTCTTGGAAAACATGCAAAAAGGTGGGTCCCCAATTTTGGGGTACGTTGTGGAGCAACCACAACAAATGGCGACTCTACTGGGAAATGCTCCTGAGCATTTCGGTGAGAACTCAACCTGAACACCTTCAAAACACAAACACAAGCGTCAACAAATATCCCAAGAATGAAACTAGACGAGAAATACATGAAGCATTAGAATTATTAAGCATCAGCTCGGTGTGTGCAGTGTGCTTCATTCCCTATCGTTTGAAACTCGTTCAACTTTCCATTGTCAGTTTCACTTATGATTCGTGCATATGAGAAGTTATGAATGATTCCTGTAGGATTTAATGCATGGTGAAGATGCTAGAGATATAACAACCTACTTTGCAAAAGCTCAAACTTTCTAGTATCATGAACAAGCATATTAAAACTGTCAAACCCTCTTAGGATCAAATATGTGTATACTGAATTAATTTACTAGATCCCAAAGTTGGTTATGTGTCACTACCATCTTGAACCCATGTGCAAGTGTAAGTGAAATCAAAGCTTTAGGGAATCAGATTCCCAACCTAAGCGAGATGGGAATTTAACCCTATCCTTGCTACTCTTATCTGGAGTTCATTACCTCATCTTGAACAAAATGATTTAACTTGTTATGGATGAAATTGTCAGGCTAGCCTATCCGTTTGAGCAGTCAATGGTCTTGCTTTTAGACAAGACATGTTGCCATGCATGAGCATACTCCACTGCAAGTCAGGCGTCTATAGCCTAGGTGGAGATCAACCCCATAATCCAGGATTTGACTTTACTTTTGATTTCTTGAACCTTGGGGATGACTACCCATCCTTGCAAGGGACATGTAGTACGATCCTTCCAATCCAATATCAATGATGCAATAAAAGTAGAATGAAAAATATTTGCTTTGGAACTTCAAGTTCTTGAGCGGGCAAAATAGAAGCTTTGGGGAATCGGATTCTCAACCTAAGCGAGATGAGAATTAGACCCTATCCTTACTACTCCATGAAGGTCAAATCAGAGCTTTGGGGAATCGGATTCTCAACCTAAGCGAGATGAGAATTAGACCCTATCCTTACTACTCTGATTTTAGACTTTAAGCACTATGGGAGTGGTAAAAACCACTGTTTTAAGGATTATGTTGCATGATAGGACAGACACGAAATACTCCTTTCGCCTCACCTTTTCTTCCAAGTATGGTTTTGACCATTTTACTCAAGATTCTCTTTAATATGTGTAGAACGTGCTTGGTTCAAGATAGTTCGGGCATCAGTTCCCAACCTTAGGATCCTTTTAATATATGTTATGTAATAACCCTAAGAGGATTCGACACCTTTTCAATGATTGTATTTGAAATGTAGATGCAACTGAGATGAAATGTATATGCAATGTCGAATGTAACATGAGATATGGATGAATGCATTGCTATTTTTGAAATGCGGATGGAGTATACCACCTACTTTGCCATAATTTGTAAAAATGACAACTTCATGCATCACAAGTTCCAAATGATATTCTTTAATGTGTTTGTGATACTCGTGGAGCTTTCTACAATACAATTCCGATGTTTCATATTCTCTTAGTCTTAGTCAACATTCATAAGGACATAAGTTGACATCTCACTTTTTTTTTTTTTTTTCAAGACAAACCAAAAGTGTCCAAAGGACCAACACACAAAACTTAAAACCAAAATGAGATCCAATCCAAAACCAAAACACGAAAACCAAAAGTATATACAAATGTACAATATAATACAAGATGGTGCAAAGTTTGGATTATCATTTTCCCAGATCCCAAACCTGATTAGAATTCTTTAAAAGACATATGACGTGATACGCATACCAAGTTTTGTAGGAATCCAACAAAAAACAAGATCAAACCAAACAAAGAAACAAACTTCCACTTGCCCCTCTCACCATACCAATTTGATTTAGTTTCATTAATAATCCTATGGTGGAGTTTCAAGTTTTCAAATTGATTAGACAATGATTGATATTCAATTCCTTTATGTCTATTCTTTAAGATGTCCATTCCGCACTTTGATTCATGGTGTAGAAATAAGCTTTCATTTTCATTCAATAAAGCCATAACATTAATAATATTTGAATCAAACCATTCATTAGGCAAACCTTCATTCGAATTTTGCATGGTGAAACCAAAAAGGTGAGATTTTACCTTTGGCATGTTTTCATTTGACCTTACTTGAAGAGGATTTGAAAATTCCTCTTTTCTCTCATGACATTCATCATCATGTAGCACTTGTTCTTTCTCCATGACTTGTTTATCAAAGGCACCAAACTTAGGTACCCAATTGAAAATATGTCCATCCCTTTCAAACCATAAGTCTTGTCTATCTAGGGGTGGGTTAACTAACACATTTCCATGATCAATCACTTGGGTTGTTTTGGGTAACGTGAGATTTTCAATTGGATCATCAATGATATCAAACCCAAATGATTTAGGTTTTGTAATTTTCTCATTTTGAAATGGCATAATCATTGTAGCACAAGTAAGTGGATCAAGATTTTCAATTTCTTTTCCTTCAAAGGAATCTAAAGCAAGTGACTCTCTTTCTTGATTCATGGTTGTAGAATCCTTATCATGTTCCAAAATTTGATGAGATTCAAATTCCTCTTCCAAAACTTTCTCAAATTGTACAGGATTTATAGTATCCTCATGTGAGGAAGCAATTGAGTTATCCTGCATATTAATTGACACAACAAGTTTGTTAGAAGATTTAGATTGATAATATTCTTCCCATTTCTTCCATGAATCATAGTAATCATCCTCCAAGTTCAAGTTGTGACGCTCAAGTACTTCTTCTTCATCTTCTGATTCATCAACATGTTTCTCATCCAATTCATCTTCACCTTCCTTAGATGGTCCAGTTATTTCCAAAAGTGGGTTATCTCTTGAATTCAAATTGGTAAAGCTATCATAATCCAAATTTGTAACCCATGATTCAATTTTATCACAATTTGGAAGGTGTGGATCCTCTTGGTCATCACTTTCGAGAACATCATCCAAAGTGTCTTTCGAGAACAAGTGGTGA
Organism: Wollemia nobilis; assembly: GCA_028583015.1. Taxonomy (NCBI): domain Eukaryota; kingdom Viridiplantae; phylum Streptophyta; class Pinopsida; order Araucariales; family Araucariaceae; genus Wollemia; species Wollemia nobilis. Next base: position 2,182,233 of record JAQPPZ010005291.1, on the reverse strand, counting down.
AATTCAATTATGTCTTCAACTTCATTTGTTGATTTTCTTTCAAATTCATTTTCAGCCACTTGTGATGGCTTAGGAGCTTCTATAATGGGATTGATTTTTGAATTCCATGTCATATAGTTGCTCCAATCCTTTGCAAGTACATCTGACCAAATCATATCCACATAAGTTCGTTCATCCAAATCCTCCTTTTTGGGTAATGATTCTAGATATTTCTTTTCCAAAACAAGATGGTGATCATTTGATTCCAACTTCTTGTTACCCATCCATAGAATTTCTTCTCCAAAAACTTCATGCTCTTCAAGACTTTTCGAATAGGTATTTACTTCAACGTGAGTCACCTCAAAATATCTTGTATCGCTTGAAGAAGCATAACATGAAACATCATTAAGATCGGCATTATGAATTTTCTTCCTAGGATGATTTGGATGCATACATTGATGTGCTCATTTTTGTGGTGGAACATGCCTACATACCTTCTTAACCACTTTATTTTGCTCTTTTACTTCCGATACGAACTCTTTGGGTTGAGTGGTAGAAGTAGTAGGATTAGTTGGATTGATATCCACGGACAAAGCTTGAACATTTGTTGCAATGGTTCCATGAGTGACCACATGATTCTCTAATTGAGGCATAGTTGGATGGATGGAGGTACTTGTATAAGCACATGTGGGAGCATAAGTTGGTATGGTAGGATAAAGTTGATTGTAGGGAAAAACATTTGATATCAAATTTTGTTGTGCCCACACTTGATTTACCATCGAGGTTTGATTGCAAGCCCCTAGTTGTCCTACCATAGTTGATTGCTCTATTCCATAACCTTGTGGCCTCAATTGTTGATCTACAATCATAGCTTCTATGTAGGCCGATGCAAGATCAGTAACCAAGGGATTCATCCTAACAAATATGGCAAACAATGGATCCAATGCTCGAAAGTATATTTGAAGAGCACCACTTTCCTCAATAGTATAGGGAGAAATTAATCTCGCATAAAGCTTTTGAAACCTCAAGTTGAAACTTCTCACTAGCTCATTAGGTTCTCTTTTGCAAGAAGTAAATTGTTGATATATCGTGAGAGGATCAATGAGCAACCTAAATTGATTGATAAACTCATCTTTCAATTGAGTCCAAGATGTAATAGAACCAGTGGGTAAATTGATGTACCAATGATATACCACCTCATATAGGGTTCCAAGAAACATTCTACATGCCACATCCTCATGTTCGACATTCCATATAACTAGGATATCCACATAGGCTTGAATATGTTCCTCGGCTAATGTTGGACCATTGTGTTTAAATTTGGGTAAACGTTTTTCTACGTTCTTGGGTAAATAATGAGAATCTCCACTAATATTCAAAGGACTAACATGTATCCCATACCACGTTCCTGCAGTGGTAGCCATTAATGAAACTCAAAGAATAACTTCAAAACCAATTTGTTAGTCATGAATAAAAGAAGGAACCATGACAAAGCAATATTCTAAAAATGTAAATTAGTTTCAATTCACCAAATTGCATATGCACAAGTGAAGAGCATACTCCTAGTGTTGTAGGCTTTCTGATTCACAAGACCGCATTACACGTAAGTGAAGAGCATAATACCAACAACAAATACATTTTAGACAAAATAATTCCTTACAAATAAGCATGAATTGACTAGCAAATATCAAACATGTAACGTATGAATAATCATGTTAGCATCAACCAAGAGATGTATCAATTAAAATCAAATGAAAGTAATTGCATGGAGACAACCTCGTTAGTCAAGACCAAAATTTTTCAAAATCAAATCAAAACACATTATTCCTGTATGAACAATCAAAAGTGTTAGTACAATGCATAGCAATTCATGTCCTCCTTTTAACACTACAAGGTTGTATTGTTAAAATAGGGCTAAGGATAATAATCAATAGGGCATGAAATATTCAAAATTTAAATCCCTATAGCATTTAAATCACACTGAAATAAACCAATTCAGGCCCTCCTTCTAGTGCCAAAATGTTGAGTGGTATTTTCACCAAATTGTGAAAGTACACTCTCTCTTAGGATTTGGGGTCCTGTTGAGTGGTATTTTCACCCGATTGTGAAAACACACTCTCCGATAGGATTTGGGTTCTAAATCCTCTCTTGCAAAGAAATCAAACAAATGACTTCTCCAAGGTCTCCGCTATATTAGCATTTTACATCTGTATATTAGTAATCTCAAATAAAGATATTCAATTAAAATGCTTGGAACACCTTAGTGGTTGCAAGTAACTGAAAACAAGGGGCAATGTTGGTTTATTTTACTGTGAAACTTTAATGATTGTTCGTTGAACCCGAATAAAGCAAATGTGATTTAGTCCCTATATGACCATGCTGTAACTTCAAAGTGGAAATTGATGAAATGCCATAAATGGTGGAACTATTTTTGGATTTTGAAGTTTTTTAATTTTTATTTTATTTTAATGCCTGAGAATTAAAATAAAGTTAGAACTTCTAAAAAATAAAGTGCAGAAAAAAGAAAATAAAATGCAAAAAGAAAAATGAAAATGAAATTGCATTCAGTTTGATGCTATCCTGTTTCGACAAAACCGAAGATGTGAGGTTTCCATGCATGCAACCTAACCTATTGGACCTGCATGACATGCATAATCCCCATAGACTAAGTGCTAGTTCCTAGGGTACAAAATAAAGTTTAGATTTCAAATATTCGACTAATGTAACCCACAAAGGTGGTATTTAACATTATCTATAAATCCAAAATCTAAAAGAAAGTGAAAGAATAAACATTAAATCCATAGCATGCACAGAAGATCTCCTTCTTTCTTGCCCATAAGATGCAAATTTTTGAATACTTCTGCATTAAAAATATGTCATGTTACAATAGCAGAATGTCTGGTTTTTCCAAACCAGTCTGTGGAAGAGAAACAACTCAAACAGGCCCAGAATCTGGCTCTGTAACTCTGCTTGCAGCGGTTTTCGACCAGTCCATGTGGAAGGAAAATATCCAGGAAAAACCCAGTGTCAAGGCCTTGCCTTCATTCCTGCAATATTCTCTGAACAGTTTTCGACCCCCGTACCAATCTGTGCCTCTTGCTTTTATACCCTCTGGCAATGCTCTCTGTTTCGCCCTGTGACGCTTCGCTTCATCTCCCAGATCGCTTCGTTTCACCTTCTCGCCTTTTCGTTGCTTTTGACTTTATGCTCGACATTGAGACGCTTGATCTTCTCTGTGAACTGTAACGCTTCTGCAACCCTTACACCTTTATGCCACGTGTTCTGCACTTCTCTGCATGTTCCGTAATGGCCCCCTGTAAATCATGACCAAAAATAGCATGTCGCGATATCGCGACGTTTTTATGTATGCAGCTTTGCTTTTCTTCTTTCATCGCGAAAATGAGACATGTCGCGATATCGCGACATTTTCCTGTCAATAGCCTTGTCTGCCTTCATGCACCGTGAAAATGAGACATGTCATGATATCGTGACATTTTTCTATCAATAGCCTCGTTCATCCTCATGCATCGCGAAAATGATACATGTCGCGATATCGTGACATTTTCTACTTTGGGCCATGTGGATGCAATCTGTCATGAAATCATGACTTTTCTTGCTTAGGGCTATCTCGCTACAACTTGTTGCAAAATCATGACGTTTTTCTGTTTTGGGCCGTGAGGATGCAACCTGTTGCGAAATCGCGACGTTTTTCTCTTTCGCTGCGTTTTGCTGTATCTATCGCGAAATCGTGACACTTTTTCATTCGGCATCATCTCACTGCTTTTTGTCGTGAAATCGTGACACCTTTTCATTTTGTACACTTTGACTACTTTCTGTCATGAAATCATGACGCTTTTCATCTTTGCCCTTCATCTCATCTTTAGGTCACGAAATGGTGACATGTCATGATATCGTGACAATTTTTCGTTCTGTACCACTTGGCTATTTTCTGTCGTGAAATCGTGACATTTTTTCTTTTGCACCATCTTGCTGCTTTCTATCGTGAAATCGTGACAATTTTTCTTTCGTACCACTTGGCTGTTTTCTATCGCGAAATCGTGACATTTTTCTCTTTTGCACCATCTTGCTGCTTTTTGTCACAAAATCACGACGCTTTTCATATTCGCCCTTCATCTCGTCTTCAGGTCACGAAATGCGACATGTCGCGATATCGTGACAACTTTTCATTTTTAGCCGCGATGGAGCAACATGTCGCGATATCGTGACAACTTTTCATTTTCGGTCGCGACAGAGCAACATGTCGCGATATCGCGACAACTTTTCATTTTCGGCCGCGACGGAGCAACATGTCGCGATATCGTGACAACTTTTCATTTTCGGCCGCGACGGAGCAACATGTCGCGATATCGCGACAACTTTTCATTTTTGGCCGCGACGGAGCAACATGTCGCGATATCGCGACAACTTTTCATTTTTGGCCGTGATGGAGCAACATGTCGCGATATCGCGACAACTTTTTCTTTTGTGATATTTTGCTCTTCCTTTGATTTTTTAGCATCTGGGCCACTGTAGTCTTCTTTGAAAGCATGCAAAAAAGGTGGGTCCCCAATTTTGGGGTGTGTTGTGGATCAGCCACAACAAATGGTGACTCTACTGTCAAATGCTCCTGAGCATTTTGGTGAGAACCCAACCTGAAATATACAAGCTTAGATACAGGCGTCAGCACATAAAGATAAACAAATACCGATAGATCAAAAATACATGAAACATCAGAATCATTAAGTATCAGCTCGGTGTGTGCAATGTGTTTTCATTCCCTATCGCTTGAACTTGATCAACATTCCATTGTCAGTTTCACTTATGATTTGTATGCAAGGCTATGAATGATTTGTGCAGGATTTGATGTATGATGAAGATGCTAGAGATATAACAACCTGCTTTGCAAAAGGCTCAAACCTTCTAATATCATGAACAAACATATTAAAGTTGTCAAACCCTCTTAGGACCAAATATATGTATACTGAATTAATTTACTAGATCCCAAAGTTGGTTATGTGTCACTACCATCTTGAACCCATGTGCAAGTGTGAGTGAAATCAGAACTTTGGGGAATAGGATTCCCAACCTAAGCGAGATGGGAATTTAACCCTATCCTTACTATTCTGATTTGGAGTTCATTACCTCATCTTGAACAAAATGATTTAACTTGTTATGGATGAAATGGTCAAGCTAGTCTATCCATATGAGCAATCAGTGGTCTTGCTTTTAGACAAGACATGTTGCCACGCATGAGCATACTTAACCCCATAATCCATGATTTGGCTTCATTCATTCTCTTTTCTTTTATTTCTTGGACCTTTGGGATGACTACCCATCCTTGCTAGGGACATGTAGTACGATCCCTCCAATCCAATATTGAGATGAAATGGGAAATATTAATTTTTTACTTCTTGGACCTTGGGGATGACTACCCATCCTTGCTAGGGACATGTAGTACGATCCTTCCAATCCAATATTAAGATAAAATGGGAAATATTAGTTAATTTTATTACTTGGACCTTTGGGATGACTACCCATCCTTTGCAGGGACATGTAGTACGATCCTTCCAATCCAAGCTTTATGATGAAATGGAAAAAATGGAAGCTTTGGGGAATCGGATTCTCAACCTAGGCGAGATGAGAATTATGCCCTATCCTTACTACTCCATGTGGGTCAAATCAGAGCTTTGGGGAGTTGGATCCTCAACCTAAGTTCGATGAGGATTTAATCCTATCCTTACTACTCTGGTTTTAGGCTTTAAGCTTGATGGAAGTGGTAAAAACCACTGTTTTAAGGATTATGTTGCATGATAGGACAGACATGAAATATTCTTTTCACCTCACCTTTTCATCCAAGTATGGTTTTGACCATTTTGCTCAAGATTCTTTTTAATGTGCATGGAATGTGCTTGGTTCAAGATAGTTTGGGCAGCAGTTCCCAACCTTAGGATCCTTTCTTATTTATGTTATAGAATAACCCTAAGAGGATTCGACACCTTCTCAATGATTGCACATGAAATGAAAATGTAACTCGAGATGACATGTATATGCAATGTGGAATGTGACATGAGATATGAATGCACTGCTTCTTTTGGAATATATCATCTACTTTACCATAATGTGCAAAACTGACAACTTCATGCATCACAAGATTCAAACGATATTATTTAAATGTTTGTGTTACTTGTGGAGCTTTCTACAACACAATTCCAATGTTTCATATTCTCCTGATCTTATGCATAAGTTGACATCTCAATTTTTTTTTTTTTTATAAACAAACCAAACATGTCCAAAGGACAACACACAACTTAAATCCAGATCCAAATAGCAATCCCTAAACAGGAAACTTGAAAACACAAACTCAAAACCAAAAATCAAAATCTATATACAAATGTACAATATAGTACAAGATGATGCAAAGCTTGGACTATCACTTTCCCGGATCCCAAACATGATTAGAACATTTCAACAAAAATATAACGTGATATGCATGCCAAATGTTGTGGGAATCCAACAAAAACAAGATTAGACCAAACAATGCAACCCACTTCAACTTTCCTCTCTCACCCCACCAATTAGATTTAGTTCCATTAGTATTCTCATAGGTGAGATTCAAATTTTCAAATTGATTAGACAATGATTGATATTCAATTTTATCTTGTCTATTCTTTAAAATGCAAATTTCATAATTCCATCCTTGATTTAGAATTAGGCTATCTTTTTCAAATATGCAATTTTGTAAGTAGGAGCCTATTTCTACAAATTTCAAAGCCAAATCATTTTCCAAATTTGTAGGCCAATCAAATTTGTGCAACATTTTACAAGCATCTAGGATATTTACTAAATTAGGATCATTAAAAGTTTTTACCCTAGATTCAATTAGTAATTGTTGATGAATTTGATTTAACAGTTCAAGTGCATCAACTTCTTTTTCATTCATTAAAACAATGTTATCAAAGGTGTGATTAGAAATCATACCTTGTTTTTCATTTACCTTTAATGACATTTCATCATAAACATCAATCAAATTCAAAATATGGTCATAAAAAATTGGATGTTTTTAAACAAAAAGTTAAGATTCTACCTTTTGAATTTTTTTTTTTACAAAAATTGGTGAGGAATAAATTTCTTCTTTTACCTCATGGTCTTCATACTCTTCATTGATTACTTGTTCATTAAACATACCAAAATTGGGCACCCAATTGAAAACATGCCCATCCTTTTCAACCCTCAAATGTTTTTGGTCAAAGTGTATGTCCCATGACTCATCTTGATGATCCTTCATTTGAGTTGCTTCCAATTGATCAATCTCTTTGTCATTTGGTTCCAATTCTTTGTTCACTATCCATGGTATCTCTTCATGTGAATCCTAAAATTTATGTGTTTCATGAATTTTGATTTTTGTTTTTGGGGTCGTATGATGTAGAAGGTTCAACATCCTGCATATCAAGTGAAATATGAGTTTCATCTATAGGGGTGTGAGAAAAGAATGCATTATCATATCTCCCCCAACCATTATAAAAATTATCTTCCAAATTTGTGGGATGAAACTCCATGGTATTTGTGACATGATCTTTTGATTCATTCATCAATTCACTTTCTTCTTTGTCCTTGGTAATAGGATCATTATAATCTTCCAAAATTTGATGAGATTTGAAACTCTCTTCCAAAACATCCTCAAATTGTACAGGAGTTGTAATATCTTCCTTTGAGTAGGCGATTATGTTGTCCTCTATATCAATTGGCACACAAGTTTCATTAGTAGTTTTGGAGTGAGTGTAGTCTTCCCACTTCTTCCAAGCATCATAATAATCATCTTTCAAAATCAAGTGGTGACGTTCAACTACTTCTTCAACATCTTCCAATTCATCAATGTGTTTCTCATCAAATTCATCTTCACCTTCCTTAGATGGTTCAATTATTTCCAAAAGTGGGTCATTTCTTGAATTCAAATTTGTAAGGCTATCATCGTCCAAATTAGTAACCCATGATTCAATTTTATCATAATTTGGAGGGTGAAGAATTTCTTGATCATTAATTTTACACATCTCATCAATAGTATCTTCCAAGAACAAGTGGTGAAACTCTATCATGTCTTCAAATTCATTTATTGGTTTTCTTCCAATTTCACTTTCAACCACTTCATTCAATTCTATGGTGGGTTCCGTCCTATCACATATATCAAACATTGTTGAATTTAGAACCCCTTCATCCGAATAATCATGTATCTCTATGAATGAGATCATTTCTGCATAATCTTCACTAGCGGATGTTGGTTTAGCACTTTGCACCTCCCCTTGGACTACATCTAAGGTGGTTGTAAGATTTGGATATTCAAATTCATCCCCTTGATCATTTACCTTAGATATCATTGGAGTGGAGGGTGCTATATTTGATGGTTGGTGTAGGTTGGCATCAATATCTTTAGAAGAACAATCTCTTATGTGAACATGTTGTGCCTTTTCTTCTTCCAAAACTTGTTCTACCTTTTCCAATGTCTCATAGATTGTCTCTAGAGATAAGTCATCCACGTTTTCCTTTAAGAATGTAGCAAGTGTGGGGTGTATGACTCCCAGGTATACTTGAATAGCTTCCTCTTCCGATGTACCCAAACTTTCCCACATTTGAGAATACAATTCACGAAACCTCACATTGAATTGACTCATGGACTCATTAGGCTCTTTACACATAGAGGTGAATTGATTTTGCAACCTATTTAAGTCAACTTGATTACCAAAGTGATGAAGATAGGTCTGCTTCTAATTGTGTCCAAGAAGTCCTAACCTCCATGGGTAGTTGGCTGTACCAAAAGAATGGTTTATCATCCAAAATGTATGCAAATAACTTACAAGCCACCTCCTCATAGAAAATCTGGAATTGACATAATGTATTCTTGTAGACATGCAGTTTTTGCAAGTATCCTAGTGGCACCTCTTGATTAAAACACCGTAAAAAATCCAATAACATTTTAGGAATTTGATAGGGTATCACATGTATAGACAAACCCTTATAATGATCCTCCATTATTAATACCATTCTTTCTCTTAGAGACACTATTTCAGCTCTCAGGGATACCATTTGCTCCTCAAGTGTTGCCATTAGTGAAACTTAAAATGTAATTTTAGAACCAAATCTGTTGAATATTCAACCTGCAATGTATAAACAAAAAAATCAAGTTAGCATCAACTAAGAGATGTATTCATTAAAATCAAATGAAAAGTAATTGCATGGAAACAACACTTCATTAGTCAAGACCAAAATTTTCAAAATTAAATCAAATCACATTATTTCTGTATGAACAATCAGAAAAGTGTTAGCATAATATACAACATACCTGAATTGCTTAAAATAGAATAAAGTAAACCAATTCAGGCCGTCCTTTTAACAATCTGTTGAGTGTTAGAGGACTAAAGCATACAAAAATTTAAATTTAAATCACACTAAAATAAACCCGTTCAGGCCCTCCTTCTAGCGCCAATCTGTTGAGTGGTGTTAGAGGAGGCCGAAGATGCTAATCAAATGGACTTGAAATATTTAGCAATGTAAAGCTCTTAAACAATTATAAACCTATAGCATCTAAAATCATGATAAAATAAACCTTTTCATGCCCTCCTTCTAGCGCCAATTTGTTGAGTGGTATTTTCACCCGATTGTGAAAACACACTCTCCGATAGGATTTGGGTTCTAAATCCTCTCTTGCAAAGAAATCAAACAAATGACTTCTCCAAGGTCTCCGCTATATTAGCATTTTACATCTGTGTATTAGTAATCTCAAATAAAGATATTCAATTAAAATGCTTGGAACACCTTAGTGGTTGCAAGTAACTGAAAACAAGGGGCAATGTTGGTTTATTTTACTGTGAAACTTTAATGATTGTTCGTTGAACCCGAATAAAGCAAATGTGATTTAGTCCCTATATGACCATGTTGTACCTTCAAAGTGGAAATTGACAAAATGCCATAAATGGTGGAACTATTTTTGGATTTTGAAGTTTTTTAATTTTTATTTTATTTTAATGCCTGAGAATTAAAATAAAGTTAGAACTTCTAAAAAATAAAGTGCAGAAAAAAGAAATAAAATGCAAAAGGAAAACTGAAAATGAAATTGCATTCAGTTTGATGCTATCCTGTTTCAACAAAACCGAAGATGTGAGGTTTCCATGCATGCAACCTAACCTATTGGACCTGCATGACATGCATAATCCCCATAGACTAAGTGCTAGTTCCTAGGGTACAAAATAAAGTTTAGATTTCAAATATTCGACTAATGTAACCCACAAAGATGGTATTTAACATTATCTATAAATCCGAAATCTAAAAGAAAGTGAAAGAATAAACATTAAATCCATAGCATGCACAGAAGATCTCCTTCTTTCTTGCCCACAAGATGCAAATTTTTGAATACTTCTGCATTAAAAATATGTCATGTTACAATAGCAGAATGTCTGGTTTTTCCAAACCAGTCTATGGAAGAGAAACAACTCAAACAGGCCCATAATCTAGCTTTGTAACTCTGCTTGCAGCGGTTTTCGACCAGTCCATGTGGAAGGAAAATATCCAAGAAAAACCCAGTGTCAAGGCCTTGCCTTCATTCCTGCAATATTCTCTGAACAGTTTTTGACCCTTGTACCAATCTGTGCCTCTGCTTTTATACTTTTTGGCAATGCTCTCTGTTTCACCCTGTGACGCTTCGCTTCATCTCCCAGATCGCTTCGTTTCACCTTCCTCACCTTTTCGTTGCTTTTGACTTTATGCTCGACATCGAGACGCTTGATCTTCTCTATGAACTGTAACGCTTCTGCAGCCCTTACACCTTTATGCCACGTGTTCCGCGCTTCTCTGCATGTTCCATAACGGCCCCCTGTAAATCGTGACCAAAAATAGCATGTCGCGATATCACGACATTTTTATGTATGCAGCTTAGCTTTTCTTCTTTCATCGCAAAAATGAGACATGTCACGATATCGCGACATTTTCTTGTCAACAACCTTGTCTGCCTTCATGAGCCGTGAAAATGAGACATGTCACGATATCGCGACATTTTCTTGTCAATAGCCTTGTTCATCCTCATGCATCGTGAAAATGATACATGTCGCGATATCGTGACATTTTTCTACTTCGGGCCGTGTGGATGCAACCTGTCATGAAATCGTGACGTTTTCTGCTTCGGGCTATCTCGCTACAACTTGTCATGAAATCGTGACGTTTTTCTGTTTTGGGCCGTGAGGATGCAACCTGTCGCGAAATCGTGACGTTTTTCTCTTTCGCTGTGTTTTGCTGTATCTGTCGTGAAATCGTGACACTTTTTCGTTCGGCATCATCTCACTGCTTTCTGTCATGAAATCGCGACACCTTTTCATTTCGTACACTTTCGCTGCTTTCTGTCGCGAAATCGCGACGCTTTTCATCTTCGCCCTTCATCTCGTCTTCAGGTCACGAAATGGCGACATGTCACGAAATCGCGACAATTTTTTGTTTCGTACCACTTGGCTATTTTCTATCACGAAATCGCGACGCTTTTCTCTTTTGCACCATCTTGCTGCTTTCTGTCGCGAAATCGCGACAATTTTTCGTTCCGTACCACTTGGCTATTTTCTATCACGAAATCATGACGCTTTTCTTTTTGCACCATCTTGCTGCTTTCTGTCGCGAAATCGCGATGCTTTTCATCTTCGCCCTTCATCTCGTCTTCAGGTCGCGAAATGGCGACATGTCGCGATATCGCGACAACTTTTCATTTTCAGCCGCGACAGAGCAACATGTCGTGATATCGCGACAACTTTTCATTTTCGGCCGCGACGGAGCAACATGTCGCGATATCGCGACAACTTTTCATTTTCGGCCGCGACGGAGCAACATGTCGCGATATCGCGACAACTTTTCATTTTCGGCCACGACGGAGCAACATGTCGCGATATCGCGACAACTTTTCATTTCTGGCCGCGACAGAGCAACATGTCGCGATATCGCGACACCTTTTTTCTTTTGTGATATTTTGCTCTTTTCCTTTGATTTTTTTAGCATCTGGGCCACTGCAGTTTTCTTTGAAAGCATGCAAAAAAGGTGGGTCCCCAATTTTGGGGTGTGTTGTGGATCAGCCACAACAGGTCCCAAATCCCCTCTTGCAAAGAAGTTAAACAAACAACTTCTCCAAGGTCTTCGCTATGTTAGCATTTGCATATGTGTATTAGTAATCTCAAATAAAGATATTCAATTTAAATGCTTGGAACACCTTAGTGATTGCAAGTAACTGTAAATAAGGGGCAATGTTGGTTTATTTTACCATGAAACTTTAGTGATTTTTCATTGAACCAAAATAAAGCAAATGTGAGTTGGCCTTCATATGACCACGATGTAGTGCTCAAATTACCCCTCTTTCGTAAAATTAGAATTTTTATGAAGAGGGTAATTTTAGGCTCAAAAAATGGAAATTTGTGAAATGCCATAAAACATAACTCCTTCAATGAAATTGGAATTTTCATGAAGGGAATGTCATCATAGACTCATGAATGAAACATGAAACTAAAAAAATGAAATTCGGCCCAAAAATGGAAATTTTCTATTTTCGGAATTTTCAAAATCTGTAATAAAACAACAACTTCAATGAATTTTTTAAAAATATTAAACAACTCTGAAAATAAAATTTCAAAGTGCATATTGGAAGTATGAAATATAACCTATGCAATGGTGAAATTATTTTTGGATTTTGATATTTTTAAAATGTTTATTTTAGTTGCCTGAAAAATAAAAAAAATTAAAATTTCTGGAAAAATAAAATGCAGAAAAATGAAAATGAAATGCAAAAAATGGAACACAAGATACATTCAGTTTGATGCTATCCTATTCCAACAAAACCGAAGATGTGAGGTTTTCATGCATGCAACCTAACCTATTGGACTTGCAAAACAAGCACAATCCGGATAAGCTAAGTGTTGGCTCCTAGGGTTTTAAATGAGGTTTTCAGATTTAAACATTCGCATGAAGCAACCAAGAAAACTTGCATAAACTCCATTTACAAGCCTAAAATCTGAAAAGGGGAAAAATAGACATTTAATCTTGCATGCAAAAAATGACTCCTTTCTTGTCCATAAGATGCAACTTTCTAAAACTTTATGTATTAAAAATTTGTCATTTTACAATAACAAAAATTTCTAGTTTTCCCAAACCAATCCATGGAAGAAAATGACTCAAACAGATCCAGAATGGTCCTCTTGCCTTCAAATCTGCCACTTTGCTTGCAGCAGTTTCCAACCCTTCAAAACATCCTTGCCTGGCGTATTTAAAATTTTCAGGAAGCTTTTCGTTTCATCTTCCAATGGCTGTTCGTTTCACCTTCCCTTGTGCTTGCATGTGTTTTGGTTTCCAAAAAGGCTTTTCGTTTCTATTTTGTGGCCCTTTGTTTCATTTTCTCCACATGGGCTTGCGTTCGTTTCCTTTCGTGTGTAACGACCATCTTAAATGATTTCAAATCATTAAAGATTCCTTATGTAACGTTTTGTCTTATTCATTGGATTTTGTCCTTATGTCCACATCACTATGCAGACTTCAGTTTCACTGTCCTGCCTGCCCCTTTTGAGTCACGAAAATGCAAGATGTCGCGATATCGTGACACTTTTGCCTCCTTGCTCTCTTTTGTTGCTTTTAGCCGCGAGAATGTAACATGTCATGATATCGTGACACTTTTGCCTCCTTGCTCTCTTTTGTTGCTTTTAGCCACGAAAATGCAACATGTCGCGATATCACGACACCTTTTCTTTCTTGTCTTTTGGCCGCGAAAATGCAACATGTCGCGATATCGCGACACTTTTCTCTTTTGGCCGCGAAAATGCAACATGTCGCGATATCGTGACACTTTTTCTCTTTTGGCTGTGAAAATACAACATGTCGCGATATCGCGAAACTTTTTTCTTTTTGTTTGGCTACGAAAATGCAACATGTCACGATATCGCGACACTTTTCTTTCTTCTCTTTTGGTCGTGAAAATGCAACATGTCGTGATATCGCGACACTTTTTCTCTTTCGGCCGTGACAATGCAACATGTCGTGATATCACGACACTTTTTATCTTTTGGCCGTGACAATGCAACATGTCGCGATATCGCGACACTTTTTCTCTTTGCTTTGAACTGCGAAAATGCAACATGTTGCGATATCGCGATATCATGACACTTTTTCCCTTTTGGCCGCGAACATGCAACATGTCGTGATATCGTGACACTTTTTCCCTTTTGGCCGCGACAATGCAACATGTCGCGATATCGTGACTCTTTTTTTCTTTTGGTCATGACAATGCAACATGTCGCGATATCGCGACACTTTTTCTCTTTGCTTTGAACCGTGAAAATGCAAAGTGTCACGATATCGCGACACTTTTTCTCCTTGTGGTGTTTTGCTTTTTATTTGATCTTTAGCATATGGGCCACTTCAGTCTTCTTGGAAAACAAGCAAAAATGTGGGTCCCCAATTTTGGGGTACGTTGTGGAGCAACCACAACACCACCGTGTTCCAGATTGCTGGTATGGCATCCACCGATATGGTGTATAGGAAGAAGGACCTTGGATGGTATCCATCCAAGGTGTCTAATCCCACCACCCCATATTGGGTGTTTGGTCTTGTCCTTGGTTCATAAAATTAGATCCGCCATATGCTGGTGGTACTTCTAGCACCTCTTTTATGATTACTAATTTTAGGTACAGTTTAATTTTATGGTCCATTTGACAAATCCCACATACTCTTACCTTGTATTTAGAACATTCATTTTTTGGGTGCTTCCTCCTACACCTTGGGAAAAAAAGGCCAGTGTGCCTTTATTTCCTGCTTATTTTTCTAAAGTTGGAATATATCTAACTGGATTGCAAGAGATGACAAAATATCACTCTTCATGTCTTCCAGCAATGTGTCTATTTCTACTTTAGTTAGTGAGGTTATTATTTTTATCCCTCGTGTGATTAACTTACCTTTTATTCTAAAGTAATTTTGACATAGTTATCAGATATCTGATATTTGGATTTGGTAAACATCACCTCTTGCTAATAAGTTTAAGGCTTCCATTGATTCAGTCGTAAGACCCCTTAAGAATATGCTCCTTAATGATATTTCTCCCAATTTTGTATAGGGTCAGCATTGATTAAAATTGAACCTATCTCAGTAATCCTCTAATGATTCTTCCTCCCTCTATGACATATCTAGGACTTCTTCTCTTGCATACCTTGCCCTTCTAAAATCCTAGTATTTTTCTAGGACTATTTTCTTCATATCTTCCCAAGTACTTATTTTTTTATTTCTTAAGCCGATAAACCAAAGTAATGTTGAATCATCTAATGTGGAGGGAAAAAGTTTTAATTTTTGGGAATCTACTTTGTAATCAATTGATCTATAAAGAACATCAAATTTAAAAATAAATAAATTAGGGTTCTTTGTTGGTAGTCCTCTAATTGTAGGGATGTGTGTAGGAGAAATATTGTTTATTTTGGTTTCTTCCCTGTATTCTTTAATCAAGAATTCAAAATTGGTGGAAGCTTCATCATTTTCAACCATTTTTTGGTTACAAGTGATGTAGTTTCTAAGTCGGTTGCTTTTAAAGAAACTAACAGAGCATCACACTCATTTTTTTAACCTCCAATAATATTCCTAAATCAAAATCTAAGATGGCCCCCTCTTTGAGTGTTTTCTACCTTTGGGTATTCAATAAATATTCAAGTTGGCTACAATTTTGGTTTAATCTACTATGTGTACCATATATTGGATTAACATGCTAGGATGACTCGGGTGAAAGGGATTGTTCTTCTTTGAAGAATGTATCTGACTCTTCTAAAGTTTTTTCTAGAGTATCCTATGTTGGTGATTCTGAGGTGACTTCTACTCTCTTAAATAAAATTTTGTCAAGTCCTATTGGTCTTGGTGGACTCATGCATTCTCAGGTAGAGGATCTATAGGTGAGGTAGTCTAAAAGTGCACTTTCAGGTTGACTAACCTGTGGATCCTAAACACTACAATTTTGGCATATCCCTAAAAATGACACCAAAAATGGTGATTTAAGTCCTATCCATTCATGTCAATCTAGGAGTTCATAAACTTGTGAGATACCATGCAAAATATATGCCTATAGTGTGGAGGATGAGTCCCTCTATGCCTAATGGTTTGGTGGAGGATTTGTTTGTTCGTGTATTTTTAGTTCAACCAAACTTCATAAAACTAATGATTTAAATAAAGTAGATAAAGCTAACACAAGAAAATAAATATGTAAAAAAAATAAATAATTAACACACACTTGCAGAACTAAAATAACTAAAAAAAAAACTGAATTAAGATTGAAAAAGATAAATAAATCTTCATACGACTAAAATAAACTACATGAAATAAATAAAGCACACACACACTAAAAACTAAAAATAACAAGGATAAAAAACAAAGGGAGGATTACTTCCTAGAGTGGGTCCAAGCTCCCATAGATGATCCGCCTAATTTGTTACTAAAAATTAGTCTCTTAGTCCACACAAAAACAAAAATGCTCGAATCTCAATTGATAAAATAAAATTGCAGTACAAAATAATTATCTTGAAAATTCGTGGATCTCCTTCTTTAGAATTGCTCTATGTTTTTATAGAGAACACAAGAATTTTTTTTTACAACCATGTAATACTAAAAATTATAATTTAAACATAAATCATTGATCTATTACAATGACTGCATATGTAGCTGTGATATTTGCTATTAAAATATTGATCGTTCTTCAAAATAGATCATTAATGGCTAAGAATGACACTCAATATTTTGTAACAACTTTTTTTGTCCTAAAAATCATGTGGTCTTTTGGTCAATAGTCAACATTTGAGAGATGGATGCTATATTTGTGTTGAATGTAGGGACCTGCCTACATATGATATATAGGTTTCTTCCTAAATTTGGGATATAGGTGCCCTCCTATACTTGGGATGTAGGTTCTTTCTTGGAATCGCGATATGAGTGCCCTCCTACACTCGAGATGTAGGCACCTTCTTGGACTTAGGATATTGGTACCTCTTCCTTATGGGAAGTAGACATCTCCCTACGTCTAGGATGTAGGTACCTCTTTCTTATAGGAAGTATATACCCTATCCTTAGCAAGGTCTAGGTGCCTCCTACACTCATTGTGATCACCTTTAAATCATCTTCATCCTTCATAAATACTATTATTTTCATACAATACCAAATTTGTATGGGACCTCGACTTAAAAACGTGAAAAAATTAGTAAAAACCTATGGCTACACACATATTTAGCTAAAAATATCAATCAAGTATAAGTACTTAATTTTTGATTAAATATACACAATAATCATAAAAAAATACATTTCTAATTTTAATTATGCCAATGCAAAACCCTCACAGATGTGAATAAAATGAGCATTTTCAATGCTCATAAATGACAATGTGTTGTACACACCACTACTTATATGACATCTCTTGTGCATGATTTATTCAAAAACCTCCCATACACTTTTTCCTCCTATGCACCTACATTTCATACCTAATTTGTACGACCCTCTCTTGCTATATAGCCCATTCAATATGGGATAGTCTATGAACAAAAAGACATATTTTATTTAAAACTACTACCACCCACTAGAAAATATTGTTTGCATGGCATCTATTGTGCTCACCCTATTGTATGACCCCCTCATACCCATACTTCTACACTTATATCATACAATATTTTCTACAACTTCATAGTCTTTGTTGCAAGTGTTTGCAACTTTGAATCCCTCTTCTTGGCAGTCATTTGTATGACCAGTCCATACTCTTTAAAAGTTTGAGTTGTCTGCAAAACTTTCTCCTTCATATACAATGTTGTCCTCCTCAATATATTTTACTTTCAACATCATAGCTTCCTCAAGGCATGCTCATTCAACTATGCAACCTTTGTTGACAACTTCATATATTGGTTTCTTACTCACCGTCAGGTATTGAGTGTCAGAATGCTCTTGGTATTCCCAACATGTACATATGAGGTGGTGGATTGGGGATGAAAAATAGCTTACATTCATTAACTGCCTTCCAATTACCACTTTTCCACCTTGCATGTAATTGAACATTGTGCTTTTGTCCTTTTGTTTTATCCTACAATTGAGTTATTTTTGCCACGTCAGTTGTACAATAATGCATATATCCAATTGGATCATCTATCTCATCGATGATTCTTCCTTCTCATTTGCCTTCCAATGATGTTCATATTCCATTCACCTTGGCCCTATACAATATCTTGTTATACGAAACTACATTGCATGATGACTTGTCATATGCACCTAATTTGTATGACGATCTACCAAGCATACCTCATTTGTATGATGACTTACATTTATATGATAATTAACTATACACACTCTATTTTTACAATAGTTTGTCATCCTTCGCTCACTTGTATGATATCATATTATACCTTCTTGTTTGCCTTATTTTCATCATCTATAATTTTATTGTGTATAGCCTAAGTGGTCTAATTGTTCACATCCTCTCCTCCTTGGTTGTATTGTCATCATTATCTCCACCATGATGATCTTTTAAACTTAATTGCACTAATCTCTACTTACGCCTCTTGAATGACCTTCAATGACTTATGATGGTCTAAACCTCACTTTAGAATGTCTAAGGTTTGTCCAAGGTCTCCTTATATTTTTATATCTCTTATTTATATGATAACTAGGGGATGGTACTAATGGGCTAACCTATTAGTTGTGAAACATTAGGTTGATTCTTACTGAAGAACACAAACTTATACTGAGAGGTAGGGTGAATAGTATAAGATCAAATTTTAATTTTCTTTCCCAAACAATATCATCCAATGTTATCAATTGAAATATCAATAGTAGTAATCAAATTAATGCACAAATCATCACACACATGTGAGACAAAAATTTAACGTGGTTCACCAATGTGGGTCATGTCAATGGAGAAAATATTTCTTCTAAATTTTCTCAACAAACCTCTTAGGAATCAATTCCCTATTACAATATTTATGGACCTCTTTCCAAAGGATATATCAATCCCCTATGCTCAAATTCATGGACCTCTATCCACAGGAGAACTCTATCCCCTTAAATATGGTTCGTGAAACTCTATCCATAGGAGACCTCTATCCCCACTGCTCTGGCTAGTGAACTTATATCCATAGAAGACCTTTGTTCCCACTACACTTGCTAGTGGACCTCTATCCATAGGATACCTATTTCCCCATTGCATTAGCTGGTGGACCTCTATCCACAAGAGACCTCTATCCTATCTGCTTTGATCACCTCCAAAGCCTACTCTCAAATCTATCTCAAATCTGTACCAAACCTCGTTACAGGGCTAGCACAAATTTGCTCTAAATATTCTCACAAATATCTACCTCAAATCTACACCAAAAATCATTATAAGGCTAGCATAAATTGACTCCAACTCTGATCACAAATATCTATCTTCAAATTTGCACCAAACCTCGTTACAAGGCTAGCATGGATCTACCTCAATGCTACTTCAAGTCTTCTCACAATACTTGCTCAAATCTGCCTCAATGTTGCATCAATTCTTCTCACAAGACTTGCTTAAGTTTGCCTCAATGTTGCTTACTAAACCTGCAAAAATATTTCCAAATCTTGCATACAAACAATGCTTATATCTCTTTCATAAATACTTACTTTAACATATTCTACTTAGAATTCGTTTAACCTTTGGAACATATATAGAATGAAATGTACTATCAAATATCCATTATGTTCTTCACACTCACAAAACTTGCATTCATCTAATCCAATTTTTACCTCTTGCAAAATCCCTTTCAAATCAAATCATTGGTCTATCTTTCTTGCAAATTTTCTCTCAAGGATCAACCACAATAATGCACAACCTGCTTTACAAAACTGATCTCTAACACTTGTTCATTCACATTCAATGTCACTCACACCAATGCACAAATGCTTCACAAATTCTTCCAAGAAGAATACACAATTTATTCTCAAAAATCCTAACTCAAGTGTTTCCAATTTTATTAGTCAATGATGCACAAATTGTTCTCAAAATATAGCTCAAATATTTCCAATAATATACACTAATCAACCCTTTTATTTCCACCTTATAATTTTGAAATATTTGCTCAACCAACGACTCTAGAGAAGTAATAATGTCAACATACCTCTCAACTTGCTTTGATGAAAAGTGCCCTCAAAACCTATTTCAAAATAATTTTCTTTTTTCCACTTTAAGAGGTTAGCCAATCTCCTTTTCAAATCAAACACAATAATCTTTCCTCAAAACATATGCACCAATATATTGATTTATTGCTTTTATTTTCACAACACAAATATTTTTTATCAATGAACATTACCCATCAAACACTCTCTTTCACCATGCAAGAGTACACAATAATTTTACCATTTAACACCTTATGAATCCTACTTATTAAAGCCACTATTAATATTCAATAATTTCAACCCAGAAATCCTAATTGCACATCACAAATGTAATTTATGTATTTTACACCTTATATCTCCAATGTATCTTAAATTTATTTCAACCACACATAGAATATCACAAAAACCCTAATTGCACATTACAATTTTCATTTCACTATTATACACCTTATATCTCCAATATATCTTAAATTTATTTCAACTACATAAAATATCACAACGCACATAGAACTTTGGATTTAATTAAACATGAGAATTTCAACCTTATATCTCCCTCAAAAATATGCACATTAACCAAAGCAAAAATCAACCCTTATGTCTCCCTAAGTTAAGCGCTTGCATACCTTACGTTTATCAAAAAATGTTGCCGCCTTGTCTTGAACCTGCAACAGTTTGTTGGTTTGTATTCTAGTGCTGGCTAGGATACCACGTGGGGTGGCTGCCCACTTGGAATGGATTGTGTTCTTCTCTATGTTTCACTTCCCCTTCTCAAAATGTTTGTGCTTATGATTTTTCTTTCCTCACATCCTTTGCAAACTATCACCAAAATGAATTTAAATTTTTGCACTCAACCTTAGCTACTTTGTCTTTGAATGGCACACACATTTTTTCCTTTATCTACCTTCACACTATGCTCGAACAGATATGTGCTTTGTGCTTCTCTCTTTCCTATATTGTGCCTTAACTGCAACCGAACAGATATGTACTACGTTCTTCTTTCTTTTCCTAGATGGTGCATTCACACTACACTCAGATGGATCTACGCTACTTGCTTCTCTCTTTCCTCGAATGGTGCCTTCAAACTATGCACAAACAGATCTATGCTTTGTGCTTCTCTCTTCCCTTGATGGTGCATATATTTTTGTCTTCCATCTACTTCCACGATGTGCTCAAATGGATATATGAATTGCACTCTATCATCAACCTTAGGCCTGCAAAAATTAAACCTTTTTTATACTTTTTCTTGCCTTCTTAAACTTGGACGTCGACACTTGTATTTTTCAAATTTAATTTCTTTTTGGTGCCAACCTTTGAAACCTTTGATTTATAATATTTTAAATCTTTAAAAATATTTAAATATTATAAATTAACCTTTTCACCTTTTGGGCCTTTTCATTAAGTCTTGTATTTTTATGAATACCACCATGGAACAATAATTTCTTTTTCTTACCATGGAGAACTTATTACCTCTTCCTTTTTCTTTGCAAATACCTTTTATTTTTATTTGCAAATACCACCATGGAGAATGCCTTGTCTTTTTCTTGCTTACACAACCATGAAGAATCCTTTGTCTTTAACAAATATTACCTCATATGCCCTTTGAAGATACTTGCCTTGCACTTTGATATTTCAACCTTGAAGATCATTCTCACCTATTTCTCTTTTGACATTAATGAGAACTAATGAAATCAACCTATGACATCAATTCTTGTTATCAATGACAACACAATGTACTCAAAATTTCCAACAATCTCTCCCTTTGTCATTGATGGCAACCCTTTCTAAAATTTCTTTTCCAACCACTGGATTCCAAATCTACTCCCCCTGAGAAACTATTCCCCCTCACTGAATTCTCTCCCCCTTTCTCAAATCTCTCCCCCTTTGACATAAATGGCAAAGGGAATCCTTTGGGGCTAAAGATAAGACTCTTAGATCAACCTCCTCCCCACCTCCTCTCATTGAGGTGATTAATTTTGGGGTGGGAGTATCTCTACTCCCAGCATACAATGCTAATTTTATTTATATCATTTTTTTTCAACACCTTTGTAGTCATACCCTTTTGATATTTTTGAGTGTCCCTATTCTTGCTTGACTATAGAAGTTCTAGAAACTTTGTTCTACACCACTTGGCCTTATGCCCAAGATTATTGCACTTGTAACACCTAATGTTGTAGTTCTTGTAAGGTGTAATGACTTGAAGTTCCTCTTGGTGAAGCCATAATCCTTTCTATCATGAACTCTACAATGGATCGCTTTATGACCAAAGTGATTACATGAGTAGCAATACCCTTGAAATAAATATCCATATTTGAATGAGTTATCATTCCTTTTAGTGAGGCCATACTCCTTTCCATGAACCCTGCAATGCATAGCTTTGTGACCAAAATTATTACATGAGAAACAATGTCCTTTGAAGAAATATTCATCCTATCTCGGAACATCTGGTCTCTTAGTCCTTTCTTTGCCTTTTATGTGATGATCCTCATTTATTGTTTGTGCATTATTTCATTTCTTAGTGATTCTTCCATTCTTCAAATTATCCACATAGGTCTTAGTTTCTTCTTCACTCTCTTCCTCTAAAATTTCCTTTTCTATTGAGCTTGAGCTTGACCCTTCTTCTTGTTTTCCTTGTTCTTATTCAAAACCAAGTCTTATTTTAATAAATGAAGATCTTTGTGAATTGATAATTGTTGGCATTTTTACACCTTGCCACATTGGGATTTTTATTGGAGCATTTTGATTGTAATGCGGTAATATTTATTTTGAATTAATTTCATACGTTACTTTTTGTTTGCATATATATTCAGTATTTAGTGTTGAATGTTTAAAAAAAAAACAAATGTAAAACTTCATTTGGAATTCAAGTTTGCTATATCCGAAGCACATTGTGAATTGACTTCTTTGGGCCGGTACACTCTGCAAGAATGAATAAAGAAATATCCAAATAAAAAATGTAAAGGACTAAAAATTCGAAAGTGCCAAAAAAGAAATAAAACAAAATGGAATTGCGTTCACCCCAAGGATGGGGTGAAAGCTCTGTCCGCCCCACCTTGGGGTGAACATAATATCAAAATGTGATGTAAGCAAGACTTGGTGAAAAAGGGGCACGATAAAATGCTATCGCGTTCATCCTGGTTGAGGGGCAAACATTTCGTTCACCCCTCCCATGGGCGAATGCGCCCCAAAAATTAGAACTCGATAGAATGAAATTGTGTTCACCCTAGTTGAGGGGTTAATATCCCATTCACCCCTCCCATGGGTGAACATACCCCGAAGGTGACACAATCATGTTTAACCTAGTCAATGGGTGAAAATCCTGTTTGCCTCCTCCCATGGGAAAACACACCTCAAGAACAAATGCAATAATATTTTCCCTAGCCGAGAGGCAAACATCCTGTTCGCCTCTCCCATGGGCAAACGTGTTTACAAAGTAGAATCGCACGAGCACATTGAGTAATGAATATTGAGTGAACATCATTCATACTGAAGGGTGAATATAGTTTTGAGTAGAAAGGGTAAATGAAGTTACGAAGCTAGAAGTCGTCTAATTATGAAGTTTCACCACAGTCCATGAAGAATATAGTCAAGATTTCAAAAGCACCTAGAAGCAGGATTTTGCAAGCATTAAATGACGATGGCAGTGGATAACTTGAACTATGAATATCAAGTGAAAAATAAGTTGTATTGGAAGCATGGGAAGATTTTCATGATTTCCAAGGCAGGGGTGCATTTTCAAAGCATTAAACATTTTTTAATTTTATGTACATCAACGTCTAAAATATTGATTTCTTAGGAATGTATCCTTGAAAGATGGATCATTGTTCCAAAATGGTGGATTTTTAATGTTTTTAGGGAGGAAATTCCTCACTCTTGTTCCTGATCTGCGACCATTTTGTCTTGATGTACATTTAATGAAAGAGGTGAAATCTTCTATAAATACTAATCAATTTTTTATTATAAGAGAGGTTGGACATTCTACGTGAAAGCTTTTTAAGTTCTCTACATCAATAAAAGATACTTGGCTTCTAAAATTTGTAAGTATTCTTATGTGTGTGATTTCCTTCTATTTTTAAGCATTTTTGTTTATGCTCATGTTCCTACTATTAAGTTTAAAATTCTATTTTTGAATTTAAAACATTACTGGTGAGTGATGATGCGTGTCGTTATTAGCATCATTAAATATTAATGATTTGTCAATCCAAGGTGGTGTCCAAGGCTATTTACGAGAGAAGACTTAAGCAGAGTTGCAGTTTAGTTCATTTGGAAGCAACAGGTTTTATTGGTAGAACAGATTATGTGGGGGTTTTTAGATCACCTTTCTACTTCTATGTTGCATAAAAAAACTAGTTTACTTACAAAAATGGAAATCTGATCCTAAGTAACATAAATTGAAATCTAAGTACAATTGTAGAATCTAATCCTAATTAATTTTACAGAAGAGAAATTACTAGAAGTAACATAATTCAAACAGTTGTCAGTGGTCTATTACATAAGGTTGTTAATCTTCTATCATAGTAGTTGATAGCAAAATATTGAGTGAATGTGATTCTTGCTGAAGGGTGAATATAGTTTTGAGCAGAAAGGGTAAATGAAGTTACGAAGATAGAAGCCATCTAATTATGAAGTTTCACCATATTCCATGAAGAATATAGTCAAGATTTCAAAAGCACAGCAGGCTTTTGCAAGCATTAAATGACGATGGCAGTGGGTAACTTGAACTGTGAATCTCAAGTGAAAAATAAAATGTATTGGAAGCATGGGAATATTTTCATGATTTCCAAGGCAGGGGTGCATTTTCAAAGCATTAAACATATTTTAATTTTCTATGCATCAACGTCCAAAATGTTGATTTCCTGGGAATGTATCCTTGAAATATGGATCATTGTTCCAAAAGGATGGATTTTTAACATTTTCAAGGAGGAATTTCCTCACTCTTGTTCCTGATCTGCGACCATTTTGTCTTGATGTACATTTAATGAAAGAGGTGAAATCCTCTATAAATACTAATCAAATTTTCATTGTAAGAGAGGTTGGACATTCTACGAGAAAGCTTTTTAAGTTTTCTGCATCAATAGAAGATACTTGGCTTCTAAAATTTGTAAGTATTCTTATGTGTGTGATTTCCTTCTATTTTTAAGCATTTTTTTTACGCTCATGTTCCTACTGTTAAGTTTAAAATTCTATTTTTGAATTTAAAATAATACTGGTGAGTGATGATGTGTGTCATTATTAGCATCATTAAATATTAATGATTTGTCAATCCAGGGTGGTGTCCAAGGCTATTTACGAGAGAAGACTTAAGCAGAATTGTAGTTTAGTTCATTTGGAAGCAACGGATTTTATTGGTAGAACAGATTATGTGGGGGTTTTTAGATCACCTTTCTACTTCTATGTTGCATAAAACAAACTAGTTTACTTACAAAAATGGAAATCTGATCCTAAGTTATAGAAATTGAAATCTAAGTACAATTGTAGAATTTAATCCTAATTACTTTTACAGAAGAGAAATTGATGGAAGTAAACATAATTCAAACACCTTCCAGTGGTCTGTTATAGAAGGTTGTCAATCTTCTATCATAGTAGTTGATAGCAAAATAAAAATGCAAGAAAACTTGAAAAGTTGTTGGAAATAAAGAAACAAATACAATGCTGCAAATTGCTTTAACTACTGAAACATAAATCAAGAATCATAGATTAACTAATCTATCAATTGTCACACATTTATGCAATATGAAAGTTCACTTTTAAACATAGAAAATAAATCCTAAATCTACAACAATGGTTAGTGTAAAACAAGTAAATAAATTGACAAATATCCACCTCAATTCTGTTGCAGCAAAGTTCAGGGGAAAACCTATCATTCAGTCCTTCTCCTAGGCTTGGAAGTGGTCCTTGATTACTTTTCTAGAAGAAGGTATAAAAGCTCTTCTACTTGCTAAATGATAACACACTCATGCATAATGAAAACTGATGAAAAAAACTACACTTTATTATTCTAGAAATAACATTACAATTCTGCTGCTGCACTCTGTTGCAATCTGAATCTATTCTGCTAACTCCTATTTCCTAATAGCTACCTTGCTCAACCAATATGGGAGCTATGCTATTTATAATATCTAATATCTATTTACATGCACAAAATATTCCATTTCTATTTTACAACTTATTTACCTAATATTCTACAACTAATCTAGGTCTATTCCAAGACAGGGTCGGCTGCATTAGTTGATATTTCCTCGTGAGCTGTATATTTTTGTCAACAAGGAATGGTGGTACATCTGTAGAAATTCATTCCTATATAACCTCAATATTGGTTTACCTTTTCAACCACTTAGACACCGCATATATTCAAAAAGAAGTGTGTTCCCCTATTATTATGAAGATCTTCGAAATAACTAGCTGTAGGTGCACTTTATGCTCAAAATGCATTCAAAATGTCTATTTTGGTTGCTTCTTTTAGGTAGGTCATTTGATCCAGCTTCTAGGAGTTGTAACCAACTGATTTCATCCTTCTCCATTGGTAAATTCTAGGCCTTACCATTCATTGGTAGCTGGCTGGAATTTACATGGTAATTCTATGTTTTTCCTGCTTCTGCTGCAATAGTTACAACTTTGGTGCTATTTGCAAGTTTTTAGACCAATTAGCATGTGGAAAATAATTTAAATATAAATACAAGGGAATATATCATGTTGCTTATCAAAATCATGCATTTCATTTATCAAGAAACCATGTTGAAACTGTGCAATAGTGTTGCTCTGTTATACCCTGTTGTTGCCTATTTAGACCATGTGGGAATGCTTCTAAATAGGTCATATGTCTTCTTTAGTCCTTCTAAACTCATTCCATCCATTTCCTCATGCTTTGCTTGAAAAATTCAAGGTGCTCCTATAAAACGACAGCTTGCTGTTTTTATATAGTTGTCCTCTACAAAATTTCTAGATTTATGACAGTCCTAGAAATTTGGCTCCAATGTGGATTTCAAACAAGTTCAAAAGGTGGGAAAACATTCAAACACCTTTGCAAAATTAATGAACATAAACATACCACATTTGGATAATTAAAATGAATGTTTTAATTGCTACTTAATCAAGCAAAATCAGTCATAAAATATTGAAAATAGTCAAAATAGGGGTATAATATTCCTAACATGAAATCATGCAAATAATTAACAAATAATATATTTTAATCAACTATTTGGCAATTAAATTTGTCATGTTTGGTAATATGGCAATTTTTTATATGTCAAACATAGTGCAATAATGAGGTATTTTTGGGCCTCATCATCCCCCCCAACTTGAACTGATGCATGCCCTCATGCATCCTAGTAGGCCATAGTAATATGCAAGTTTTATCCTTGTGAAAACATATCCTTTGCCACCTGCTACTTGAGAAATTTCTCCTTGCTGCACTATATCAAGCATTTTACAACTAAGCACATGTATGACTTGACAAAAATTTGAATTTGAATCTTTTGGAGGGATGTACTACTTGTGGTGGGATGATTTTGAGCTTTAGGAACCTCAATATTTGATGTGCCCTACTTATTTTTCTATTCTATAGCATTTTCAAGAATTATGGTACAGTTTTTCTTATTTTGAAGATGTTCCTATTTATTCCGAAGATGTGCTTGTTTATTTCGAAGATATGCCTATTTATTCCGAATATGCATCCAAAAATGCAGAAATGACCTCCTATGCAAAATTTAGTTGTAGATTCTATTATGGGCCCATCTCTAGAGTGTATAAGCCTTCCATAACATCAAAAATTCTTGCTCTATCCTTTTATTTAGATGCTATTTTTTTATTTTTTATGTTGTTTTATTGCAAATAGTAGTAAAACAAAAAATTTAGGTGCATTTTCCAGATTATCCTCCTCAAATGTATGAGGTAATTGTGAGATATCAACTTGTAGTTCTCCTTCTAAAATTTTCCTTGCTAATTCAAATAGAATTGCTGCCATGTCTATCCCAAAATTAGGTTTTTACATAGTATTGAAGTTTCCATGCAACTAAGGGCAGAAGGGGGTGTTTCTTGACATTTTGAACATGTTTCATTTTTAACGTGTCAATATTGTATGAATATTTTATGCCAAATACTGATTATCATACACTAAATGCTAAATATTTACTATGAATTAAATGCAAGAAACACATACCTTACTGCCCTAAAAATTTATCATGCATCTTACAAGTTGTTTCTGATGATTGTTAGCAAGCTATCTGAAAATATAAACATAAAACATGTGTAGTGTGAGATTTGTACAATGGTGGAACAATGATGGATGGATCAAAAAGGCAATGCACACTAAAAAATCGGTTTTCATGCAAGCCAACTCAGCAGTGCCTCCAAGGAGGTTTTCACTACTAAATTATTCATTTTTTCTTTCCTTTTTTTTCATCAGAAGAGGCTGCCATTTCTAGTTTTCAACCAACTTATGTCCTCTCTTTTTTCAAGTGTTTCAATGAGAGGGACTGTCTCACTCTTATTTAGATAAGAACAACCCTTATTCTGTAAAAACATGTCAATATTTATATGAAAACACCATATTTTTTGGTTGAAAGTGATGCAAGAGCATCCAGTGGTGTAAGAGTGATCTTGCATCACCCAAAAAAAAAAAAAAATTGTAATTTTTTTTTATTTTGTAAAACTAGTTTAACTTGTAGGAGATTTTTGAAGGTCTTAGAGGTCGAATTTGAGGATTTTTGGCTAGACGTGAGCCTTGGTGCGAAGAGCCAAGGGTTGCCTTGCTTAGCTCGTTTCATGTCGTTTTTGAAAACATGTTGTAATAGTCAATCGGGTCAACAAGTGCGAAGTTATGAAAAAGTTTCCCCCAAAATTCAAATTTGAATTTTAATGGTTTTACGTGGGAAAAAGGGAAAACAGGGTATTTGAGGGAATTTTTGAAATTGTAAAGAGGCCTTTTTTCTCTTGTATCTTGATTTTTGGCATGAAAGTAATGAAAGGTTTGATTCTCTGACTTTTTCAAAGGAAAAATACTTGTGTATCATTTGTTTGGTGTTGCTAGTGTAACGTGATCTTCATCAAGTGGTATCAGAGCGAGAGTTCCTGAGTGTGTAAATAGATCGTCGAACGTGAGGCAGTTTACACCAAGATCTATGGTTAAGGTTTGTGAGAGAAGTGAGCAGAATTCCTCCATGAAGAAACCATGGTGGTGGGAGAAATATGGTGCCAGAGGAATATTTTAGAGCTTTGCAAAGGCAAGTTTAGGCTCTGCAAGAGGAGCTGCGTAGAGGGTTTGAGCCAAGGAGAGAAGAAGGTAGTGAAGATGAAGTTGAAGAATAAGAGGACCAGTTTGATGATGAAGAAGAGGTAGCAGATCTTGCACAAGCCAGGTTATACAGAGCCATATATCAAATTGGAAAGAGATCGAAGATGGAGGTTTCTACGTATTTTGGAAATCTTGATCCAGAGGAGTTGATTGACTGGATCAATTATTTGGAAGAATACTTTGAGTATGAGGAGGTTGAAGATATTGATAGGGTCAAGTTTGCTAAGACCAAGCTGAAGGGTCATGCCAGCATATGGTGGAAGGGAGTGCAGCTAGACAAAAATAAAAGAGGAAAATAAAGGATAACAAAATGGGAGCGAATGTTGGAGAAGTTGAAGAGGCAGTTCATCCCAGGTGACTATGAGTTGGATCTGCTAAAGAAAATGCAAGGTTTGAGGCAATCAAGTAAGTCTATCAAAGAATACACAAAGGAGTTCTATAAAATTGTAATCATAATAAACCATTCAGAGGCCAATAAGGAGAAGGTAGCTCATTATATTAATGGGTTACGAGCAAGTATTCTAAAGGAGTTAAGTCTGGTCAGGATGACCACCATAGAGGATGCTTACCAGTTTGCCCTGAGGGTTGAATAAAAGCTAAACAAAAGGTTTAAGAGCAAGCAAAGAGGAAGAGGTCATGGTGGAAGAACAAATGGAGGACAAAATAAAGATTATAAGAAGAATGGAGAAGCTAGCAGTAGTCAGGACCAAAAGGGAGATAATACTTACCGCCCCCGTGATCAGAATAATGGTTACCAGAGAGGAAGAGGAATGTCTGGACGAGGGTTTGGAAGAGGAGGATTTCATGGAACCTATTTACACTGTGGTGAAGAAGGACATCGAGCATACGAGTGTCCACAACACCAAGAGAGGACAAATAGGAGGCCTGAAGGTAATGCCCGAGTTGCGGTCGTTGATGAAGGTGTTGAATCTGAGCACTCTAAAGAAGTAGAAAGAGGAGAAGTGCTAATCACAAGGAGAGCCTTGTTGAATGAGGAGAGAGACCCAGACCAGAGGAAGAGCTTATTTTGCACAAGGTGTAAATGTGCAGGTAAGATTTGTAATATTATCATAGACAATGTAGCACAGATAACCTAGTTTCAAAATGAATGGTTACCAAATTGTAATTTGAGAGGAAGAGACACCCGCATCCATATCAGATTACATAGTTATAGAAGGACCATAGGGCTTTGTTCAGTGAGCAATGCTTGGTAAAATTTAATATTGAGAATTACCGTGATGAGGTCCTGTGTGACATCCTACCTATGGATGCTTGCCATTTGTTGTTGGGAAGGCCATGGCAGTTTGATCGGTGTGCAGTGCATGATGGTCGTGCCAACACTTACTCCTTGACAAAGAATGGAGTGCACCATAAGCTAAAGCCCCTGAAGGATGATGCGTAGTCATTATACACATCATTAATTCTCAATGAATTTGTCAATCCAGGGCAGTGTACAAGGCTATCTACGAAAGAAGGGGTGAACAGGGTTATAACTTAGGTCAATCTAGAGCAACAGGTCTTATTGGTGAAACCGATTGTGTGGGGGATTTAGGACATTCCTATCTCTAAATTGCATGAATTAAACCTTAATCTAAGTTGCAAAAATGGAAACTAATCATTAACTACAGAAATGAAATCCTAATTACAATTGCAGAATGAGACCTAATTATGTTGCAAAAATAACAGTTGCAGAATTAGAAGTCTGATTATAATTGCAGAAAGGAAATCTATTTACTTTTGCAGCAATGGAAACCTACTTATAGCATGGAAATGAAACCCTGTCAAGGCTCTGTAATAGAAGGTTGTCAATCTTCTATGCAGGGGTTGACAACAAAACATAAAATGCAAGAAATTACAGAAAATAGTAAATTTTGGAAATGACAGTCTGCAATAAATTGAAAGCTTTGCTGAAAGTGGAGATTACAACCAAACCATTAATCACAAAACATAAAATAAGCTAAGATTGCAAATATCATTAGTTGTTTACAAAGGAATGAAATGACAAGTTCTACAACTCATTCTGCTACAGCAAAATCAGAATAAAAACCTGTTGTTAGTCCTCCTCCTAGGTCTGGAAGTGGCCAGCCTCCTTGTCCAGAAGAAGGTATGAGTCTCTCTCTCTCTAGATCTTACTCACACTCATTTACAAGCAATATGAAATAGAAATAGTACACTTTATTGATTCAAGAACATGATTACAATAATTTTGCTGAAAACTTGTTACAGGACTGTAACAGTCACTTTTCTAATTATTGCCTATTTTCTCCTATATTTCTCTACTCTCTACTTTCTCTATCTCCTCTCTAGCTCAACCTGAATGGGAGCCATATTTATAGATGTCCTAAGATCTACTGACAACTGAGAATATCTCAAAAGATCTAATCCTATTATGCTGCAACAATTCCTGGTTTTATCCTAGAAGAAGATCAAACTTGATCTTTCCATAAATGGTGGCTTTGGTCGGCAAGGACGACAAAGTCAGATCTGAGATATTTTCCCTTACCCTTTTCAATATTTATTTCCCTTTTTCCAGTGTCATAAATTGGTCAACAAGTCAAAAAGCACATTCTATTTTCATTTCGAAGATAAGTGGCTCATTTCGAAGATACTGCAATTCTCATTTCGAAGATCCGCTCATTTCGAAGACACTGTGTTTTCTCATTTCGAAGATATCTGTTCATTTCGAAGAGACTTCGGAATGAACAAATGTGTGCTCTTTAAATGATTTCCTCTGCATTTCTCATGTGGGTTACTTCTCAGGATCAGATTCCAATGGTCTTCATCTCTTTCCATATGTGAATTCCATGCCTTGCCATTCATTGGCAGTCGGTTGGAATTTACATGGGAAAAACCAATTTTTGCTGCACAGTAATAGTTTACTTGCACTGTTGCCAGATTTAGGTAAAATAAATGCTTGAGACATATCAAAACATGATTAGTGAAATGTTGCTATCAATCTAAGCATATCTCATTTAGCAAGTCATAACAAAACAACATAAAACTTATGCAAAAAGCTGTAAAAATCAGAATATAGTATTTCGGATACATTTATCATGCAAATAGTTAATACACAACATATTGAATTAACTTAACTAGCATATTAGATTAAACATAAGAGTTTGTAGGCAATTTCAGTGTTCAAAACATGTTATGATTGAGGCATTTCCAGGCCTCATCATTTTCCCCCAACTTATATTGATGCATGTCCTCATGCATTCTGTTGGGCTATGGAATCACATATGTCCATGGTCAAATTCCATGACCTGTAGAACAACTTCTTGCCTATATAATACCCCCTGTTCTCCTGAAGGTTCCCGAGCCATTCTTCAAACTGTTCATCAGGTTGGGCATCTTCTTCAAAGTAGAATGGAACTCGAGTGATGATGGTTGGAGGCCTAAATCTGAGACCTATCCAATTATGTTGCATGATTTCAATCAACTGTATTACTCCTTCTCCCTTCTTCTGGACCATTCTAAGTTGATGGGGGAGATGGGTTCTCTTTTCTGTAAAGACATGGAGAGTTCAGCCCATCTGTTTCTACAGACTGATAATGCTGGCACAAAATTGTCATTACAAAAATTTTGGAATCTGTTCACACAGTCCCTCAAGTTTGTCAAGTACATTCTCTTCACATCATCCCTGTTCATCATGGTGAAGTGTTGTCTTGTGATAATTGGGTGATTTGGCTGAATTGCTCTGACTAACAATTCAGCTCTTGTTTCAATCTCTTTATTCTGCCTTTTCTCCTGGTCCCAATAAAACTGATTCTGCAAGGTGGACATGAATGCCCTCAATTGAACATCTCCAATGTAGATTTGAGGATGAAATTCTACTTCTTCTGGAATAAAGAAGCTATGTAAAAATAGTTCACATAGGAGATTTTTCTGCTCAATAGGGCTGTCAAAATATGCTTCCAGGAAATCTGTAGTTGTGTCCAATTTATATGGAAGACCTGAGCTAATCCTCATGACCTGCCATCTGAGGTATTTCTCCTTCAGAATAAGACTGTAAAATCTGGCTGGTCATCTGAATTGGACTAAAAATTTAGCAATTTGACATAAATCAGACACTTTTTCTTTCAATGCCTGAATCTCTGTTTCCTTGGCCTCTAGTTGTTTTCCTTCCAATTTGAATTTTTTAGTCTTAGTGGCAAGCTTCTCATATCTAATCACCCAACTGGCTATGTCTGCATTGTATTGTTCTAGGGACACAGTATTAGGTGGTCTGATTATAGGTGGAACTCTAGGTAGCAGATCTACCTGAACCCCTTTTTCTGCCACTTCTACTGGTTGATCATCTATCAATAATTCTACCTGTACCCCTTTTTTGCTATTTCTATTGGGTTGTCATCAGATAGTAATTCCACTTGCACCCCCTTATCTACTATTTCTACTGATGGTGTAATAGTTTGAAATATAGGGACATCAATAGAAGTACTTACTTGATCTGTTTCATGCTGCTGCTTGGACTGTTCCTGTGCTGGTGACTCATCTCCAATATTTTTTGCTATGCTTTTTGCCAATTCTAAAGCATCTTCGAAATGAGAAGGTAATGCTTCAGAATGAGAAGGCACATCTTTAGAATGAAAGGGTGCTTCTTCAGAATGAGCACCTATGTCTGCCTCAATAGAGTCATCTGCCCTAGATAAATCCATAAGCAATTGAGCCAAATCATCCTCATCAATGGATACAATTGGCTATTTTTTAGACTGTGACAACCTTTCTCTCAATTCTGCCACTTCCTGTTGTAACTCTACAATTTTTCTTTCCTGCATCTCAATGATGTTTTCTCTCTCTCAATCCATCTGGTTTGTGTTTTGACAACACTCCTTGCTGCTCTCAACTACTCTGTGATGTCTTCCTCCTCTTTTCTGCTTCAGAATCTGATGCAGACAAGTCAGCTATAGTAGGCTGCTCAACAACTATCTCTTCCTCTACAACATCTGTCTGCTCTTGTTCAGGAGGCTCTATGAAACTGTCTATAATTGCATCTACCATTTCTATGGCCTGTTGAACTGTAGCCACCTCCAAGCTATCCTGCCCAGCCTCTTCCTCAATTATCTGTTCAGGTAATTCTAGAAAGTTTTCAGGGGTTGGTTGTATTTCTGTGACATCTGGACTGCTTTGTCCACCTTCTTCTTCTATGACCTGTTCTGCCATTTCCCTCAAGTGGAGTCTTGTAGACCTCCTAGTTCTAGATGCAAACTTCTTCTTTTTGCTTTGTTTTTTGGTGACAATAGGGGTTGTGGGGTCAGTTTTAGATGCTTCTATTTCCCTTGTTGTTTCTTCCCCTGTTGGGCTAGGTGCTTCACTTCCCTATTCTGACAAATCAGTTACAACTTCAAAAAAATGGACCTTCTTCTATTTTTCTGTTCTGCTACCAGTTCTAGACCCTCTTTTCTTTTGCTTCTTGGCTCATGAAGTTGAAGGTTCTGGAGCAAGGTGTTCTGTTGCTGTTGTTGGGTGTGTTTCTTTTTCTGCAATAACTTCTACAGTAGTTTCTATTTCATCTTCTGCAACAGCCTCTACAATAGCTTTCTTCTTCTGCAATAGCATCAACAACATCTGTTTCTTCCTCCTCATCCTCATCTCCAAAAATTACATCATTTAAGGTAGAGTAAAACCTATCAAAGCTCCTAGGGTTTCCTCTAAAATGGTGCTGGAAAATTAGTTTGATGAGACCATGGTGGCGAAGGCTCCCTTTTCCTTCTTGATATCTTTTTGCCATGTTTTTCAATTCTTGGTGTAGGTATAGGGGAAGATTTACCCTAACGTCTGGTTGTTGCCTACCATGTCTGAGATGGTTTAAAATTTTTATATGATGCCCTGACAATAGTACATACTGCCCTTCACAGGTTAAAAATTTAATTACCCATGTGGCCACTTCATCCCAGGGTTCCTGTAGGCTGGCCCTTTTTACCCCCTTGCATGTGTTATTATGTGTTAAATATTCTGGCTCCTTATCATTTTCTTCCAAAAATTGATTAACTATATTTACCAATGTATTTTTGCCAGACCTAGAAATTGGAAGACCTTCTAATGGCAGCTCAGTAATTTGACTCAAAACTTCAGGGGTTACCTCAATGGTCATGTCGTTAACGTGTGCCCAGTTGTTTCTGAATGTGTGGGCGAACATGCCGACCAAATATTCAGAGGACCCATTAAACTTATCCAAAAATGGCATAAGCCCTCCATCTTCAAAAATCTGTAGCACTTCTAGATTTTCCCGGAGGTGGGTGGTATCCATTGGTTCCATTTTCATTTTTCGCCCCATTTTCCTGTCTTGGTACGTTACAAACTGCTCACTTCTATTGCTATTCTTTTGTTGGATCTCTGGTTTCTGGTGTTTGCAGATTTGCAGGGTTTGGTTCCAAGTTTTCAATTGCCCTATTTTTGTTCTTCGAAATGAACCGTAATCTGAGCACTGTACCTCGTAATCATTTTGCGCTAGCAAATATGTCTTCGAAAAGAAGGGTGGCACACATTTCTATTTTTGCTTCGAACACATGTCCATCAATGGTTGCGTAGATGTCCTTGCCGTCAGATCCACCTTACTCATTTTTAGTTTTTCTATTTTGCCTATGGACTCTCACGTGCATGTTTATTAGCATCAAAACAAATGGTGGCATACTGTTGGTCACGTCCTCCATGATTCTGGTATTTTCTAAATGGGTGCAAAAATAAACCACATCCTAACTGACACGTGTTCATTTATCGTATGCTGCCAAAAGAATTTTTATTTGATCGTATTTCTTTTCTTCCTTGGATGCCACGTGGAGATATTATATTGAATGCTCTTTTCGAAGATTATGATCTATTGCAAAAACAAAACCTCATTTCCGAAGATTATGATTTCATTCCGAAGACAAGTCTTCATTCCGAAGATCATGCTTCTTTGTGAAGTCAAATCTTCATTCCAAGATAAATCCTCTTCAAGACAAATCCTCTTTCGAAGATAAATCCTCTTTCGAAGATAAATCCTCTTTCGAAGATCAGCTGCATTGCGAAGGTAAATCATTCAAAATAGAACTTCATTTTGAAGACAAAGCTTCATTCGAAGATGAAGCTTCATTCGAAGATGATGCTTCATTGTGAAGACAAATCGTCATTCGAAGACAAAGCTTCATTTCGAAGACAAATCGTCATTTCGAAGACAAAGCTTCATTTCGAAGACAAAGTGCAACATTCATTCTACTGTCATTCCGAAGACAATTTCAATCCGAAGACAATACAACAATTAATCTGAAGAAGATAGCAGGCACTATTTTTGGCATTCTTGTTCCAAAGATTAGGCAGAAATCAATATTCTCATTCTCAAAACATGTTTTAAGTATGCCAACTCTTATGGATACCTTTTATGCTAATGGTTAATTGTTATATACTATATACCAATCATTTACAATGAAGAAATGTAAGAAATATATACCTGATTAAAACAAGTTAATGCAAGTTTTTGAAAGATGACTGCTTTTGTTGATGTTCTACTGAGATTTTCTGCAATATTTCAAAACAAGTGCAGTTGGTGAATTTGTACAATGATGGTTCAGAAATTTTCAAGGTTATGCATGCCAAAAAACTGGTTTTCATGCATACCAACCCAGTAGTGCCTTGGAAAAGGTTTTCACTACTGAGTTATTCATTTTTCTCTTTTTTTTTTTCTTTATTTTTACCTCTCCTTTTCTCTTTTTTCTTGATTCTGACTATGCCCATGAAGGAATTCATGATTTCCCTGAAATCATGCCCATGAAGGAATTCATAATCAAAATTTATTCATCTTTTTGTTTTCTGCTTTTTTTTATTTTTTTGTATTTTTCTATTTTTTTCTTGAAATCCATGATCATGCTGATTGTTTTGAAGTGGAAGAGGAAATTTCTTCCACCTGTTGTGTATCCAAACTGTCAAGCTACTGCAAGAATTCCTCTTTAGTCAGAGGTGTATGGTACACCCTGAGGCGATGTCCATTCACTACCAACTTTCTCTGTGACCCATCAATAGGAGATAAATGAGCTGCTCCATTGTCAAATACCTCTTCAATCCGGTAAGGTCCAAGCCATCTAGTTCTCAGCTTTCTAGGGAAGTCCTCATAGCGAGAATCAAATAGTAAAGCCCAATCTCCTTGTTGAAGTTTCCTCTGTGGAATGTGACTGTCATGCCACAACTTCCTCTCTCCTGAATTACTTCAGTTTGGTGTAGAGCATCCAACCTAAGTTCATCCAATGCATTCAGCTATAGAATCCTATCTGTCTGTGCCTGTGACAATTCAATTCCAATTTCCAATGTTGTGCGTAGTGTTAGTAGCTCAAATTCAATAGGTAAGAGGGGCTTTTTACCAAAGACTAGTTCATAAGGTGTGAATCCAGTAGTGGATTTCCAAGTAGTATTGTAAGCCCACACTGCTTCAGGTAATTTATCTAGCCAGTTTCTCCTATGAAAAGCTACTATTTTTGTTAAGATTCATTCTAGTTCCCTGTTTGTTACCTCAACTTGGCCATTTGCTTGTGGGTGATAAGGTGATGATTTTCTATGTTTGATTTCATATAATTCTGTAAATGCCTCAATGACTTTAGATGCAAATTGGGGTCCTTGGTCTATGGTGATAGACCAGGGAGCTCCAAATCTCTAAAAAATCTGAGTATACAAGAAATCAACGACCTTCTCTTCATGAGCATGTTTGAAAGCACGCACCTCTACCCACTTTGTCAAGTAATCAGTGCATACTAGAATATGCACCTTTCCTTGAGAAGGTGGATCAATAGGTCCTACAAAATCAAGCCCCCACCTCTCAAATGGCTCTAAAACCAATTGAGGCTGCAGTGGCATTTCATTTGTATGAGTGGGTTTCCCCATTCTTTGGCATGCATCACAATGCTCGATGTACTTTTTCACATCCTTGTGAAGAGATGGCCAATAATATCCTGTCCCTAAGATTTTCCTAATTGTGCTTTTTACAGAGTAGTGTCCACCTGAGGGTTCATCATGACAAGCCCTAAGGATATCATACACCTCATCCTTTCGGATGCACCTACGTAACACATGGTCGGACTGCACTTAAAAAGTATACCCTTAATCCATTCAAAAGAAGAACTCTGTTTGATCAATTATTTTTTTTGTTTTGAAGTGAAATGTGGAGGAACTTTCCCTGTGACCAAGTAATTGGCTATATCTGCAAACCAAGGTGATTGGACTGATATAGCAAATAATTTTTCATCAGGAAAGGTGTCT
Organism: Wollemia nobilis; assembly: GCA_028583015.1. Lineage (NCBI taxonomy): Eukaryota > Viridiplantae > Streptophyta > Pinopsida > Araucariales > Araucariaceae > Wollemia > Wollemia nobilis. The sequence continues at coordinate 2,143,598 of JAQPPZ010005291.1, read as the reverse complement.
TCAACTAATTCCCCTTCATCTGTGTTCTGTAATCTGGACAAGAAATCTGCTACAACATTAGCTTTTCCTGGTTTGTTGATTATAGTGATATCAAATTCTTGCAACAATAGTAACCAATGAATAATTCTTGCACTTACCATAGGCTTATTCATCAAATACTTAATGGTTGTGTGATCTATGTGAATAAATATTTGATAACCTGTGATGTAATGCCTGAATTTGTTGATGGCATAAATTACTGCCAAGAATTCTTTCTCAGTTGTGGTATAATTTTTCTCAGCTCCTATCAAATTCTTGCTAATGTAGTAGATGGCATAGTGTTCACCATTGTCAATTTGTCCCAATGTTGCTCCAATTGTTGTATTGGAAGCATCAGTCTGTATGTGAAATGGTAATGTCCAATTAGGTCCTCTTAACATAGGTGGAGTTACTAATTTCTCTTTCAGAGCTTCAAATGATTCCTGACACCTTGCAGTCCAGGAAAATTCAGAATCTTTAGTCAATAGGGCAAACATGGGATTGGCTATTGTGCTAAAGCTGGGAATAAACCTGCGGTAAAAACCAATGTGTCCTAGGAAGCTTCTGACATTAGTCTGAGTTTTAGGAGGAAGAAGATTCTTGATAATTTCCACCTTCTTTGGATCAACCTGGATTCCTTGAGGAGAGATGTGATGACCAAGAACTATTCCTTCCTCCATCATCATAAAACATTTTTCTGGATTCAAGGATAACTGGTATGTTTCACAACGAGCTAAAACTTTGTCAAGGTTTTCTAATGTAAATTCAAAAGTCTGTCCACATACTGTGAAATCATCCATGTATATCTCAACACTTTTGGTAGTCAGATCAGAAAAAATTGCTAAAACTGCTCGCTGAAATGTTGTTGGGGCATTACACAAACCAAAAGGTAAAACCCTATAGGCAAATGTTCCCCATGGATAGGTAAAGGTTGTTTTCTCTTGATCTTCAGGTGCAACCTGAATTTGATTATATCCACTAAATCCATCAAGAAAACAAAAGTATTTCTTTCCAAGGAAGGGTATCTAACACCTGATCTATGAAAGGTAATGGAAAATGGTCTTTGTATGTCACTTTATTCAGCTCTCTATAGTCTACACATACTCTCATTTTTCCATTTTTCTTAGGAACTATAACCAATGGAGAGACCCACTGGCTATCAAAAATTGGGTAAATGAATCCTACCTCTAGAAGTTTTTCAATTTCTTCCTTTACAATATCTCTTAGGGCAGGATTCAGTCTTCTCTGGGGTTGTCTTACTGGCTTGACTTCTTCAGTATAAATTTTGTGGGTGCATATATCAGGGTGAACTCCTGACATATCTTTATAGTCCCAAGCAAAAGCATAAACATGCTTCTGCAAGACAACTATCAATTTTTCTTCCTCTTCCCTAGTAAGCCAGCTGTTAATGTTTAGTAATTTGCCTGGCTGGACTTCTATTTGTTTTGTATTTGGAAGGACTGAACTCACTTCTTCATACCTGGTGATTAGGGAGTTAAGAGGACACTGCTGAGATGGGAGGAAATAAGAAGTTTCTGTTTCATTACTTCCTGATGGAAGCATATCCTGTATGGAACAGTGAGAAGGAAAAATTAGGTGATGGTGCCACCCATGTGGTAGTGAAACAGAGTTTTCCTGTGATAGTACAGATGGTTCACCTTCAGAATTTTGGTTCTCCTCATTCCTTAACAATTGATGGATATTTACTGCTTCCTCTTCTAACCCTTGTTCATGCAGAACATTCATTAGGATAGTTTCATTTTCTGAATTTTCTGTGTCATGGAGGTCTTCTGTGTGTTCCCTTACTACCAAGGTGGCTAGTGTGGAAATAACCTCCTCTGATTCTTCATCTGAATCAGGAAACCATAACTGACCTAAAAAATTGCTGGAGGGTTTTGCAGGAGGATACAGAGAGATCTGTTTTAGATCAATACCATTTGAAATAGTCATTTTTCCAGATCTACAATCTATGAAGGTTGCTGCAGTTGCAAGCCAAGGTCTTCCCAAAATGATGGGATATCCATGTGTTGAATTTCTTGGTTGTAAAACCAAAAAATCTATAGGGAATTCCCAAGAAGAAACTTCTATAGGAACATCTTCAATGATACCTTCAGGTTTTGCAACTGACCTATCAGCCATTTCTAAAACTATAAATGTGGGGTTGAGATGTTTGAGTTGTAATTGTTTCATTATATCCTTGGTCATGACATTTATTGCAGCTCCTAGATCTACTAAGACATTTGATATTGGTACTGAACCTATAGTAACTGTGATAACTGGACTTCCTGGGTCACTATACTTTGGAGGTACTAGTTTTCCAGATAAGAGATCAGCTATCTTTCCTTCAACCTGAACAGTCTTGGGAAATGCTTTCTTTTTTCTTCCTGCTCTTCTAATGCACAAATCTCGGATAGTACTTTTAATCACTGGTATATCCTTAATGGCTTGCAATAAGGGCAATGATATAGTTAACTTTTTAAGTTCCTTGACCAGGTCTGACTCAGAATTTTTTGCTATGGTATTGAATCTTTCAGGATATGGAATTATCCTTGATGAAGGTAATTGTTCTGCCTGTGGTTCTATTTTTCTTCTTCTTTCTCTATTGTTGGTTTAACTGGTTCCAAAGGTTCTTGCTCTTCATTTTCCTTGCTTTTATTTGAAATAGGTTCAGGTACAACTTTTCTTGAATGAAGTTGGATGTTACTACAATCAATAACATTTATTTCAACATTTTCTTCAACTTTAGCCACATAGATAGGGGATGCCTGTCTCATGCTATTTGGATTAGTGACTGATTGAGCTGGAAGTTGAGGTTGTTTCACCTATTGTGTTTGTTGTGGTTGGTTCTATTTTTCTTGAAAATTTTGATTAGGTGCAGGCAACAAATGCTGATTTTGACCTTGATTTCTTTGTTGCCTTGGATAGGACTGGTATTGTTGACTCCATTATGGTTGATTTTGCATCCAATGTGGATTAGTCTGATTTTGATTCTAGGATGGGTTGTTTTGATTCCATGATGGGTTTTTTTGATTCCATGATGGGTTATTCTGATTCTGATTCTAGGTTGAATTACTCCAATTTGTTTGTGGCCATTCTTGGGAATTTGTCCATTGAGGATAATTCCAAGGACGTTGGGGTGGTTCTGATTGTCCCCAAGGCATAGTCCAGGGATTATGCCCCCAATTTGTAGGAAAATGAGGGGGATTTTGGTTTTGAGAGAAATTTCCTCCTTGTTTTTGTCCAACATAGTTGAGTTCCTCAGTCTGATTTTCTAACACAGTTTTGAGTTGTGGTAGCAGGTGGCATTTATCAGTTGAATGCTTCTTTGAACAGATACTACAAATGGCTGAGATAGATGTTTTATTCAAAGGACATTCCTGCAAAGCATGTTTATTTCTACATCTTGGGCAATAAATTGCCAAAGGTTCTGTGGTTTTTGCTTTTGTAGACATTTCCCCCAAAGTTGTGTTTAATTGCACTAGAATATCAGTTTTAAAATTTGCAAGTTCCTCTATTAATTCCTTCACATCAGTGCCATTTGTACTCTTTTTCTTCTTCCCTGCTTATTGCGAGAGTAATTCCTGTAGAGATCCACAATTTCCTCATTACTGAGAGTATTTACATCCCCTTTTCCCATCAAATCCAATACGTCTCTGGATTCATCTTGTAATCCTCTCAAAAATATGGTTTTGCATAACTCTGGTTCTACAAGTCCACATCTCCTTTGAACAAAGGAGAACCTATCAAGATAGTCTTCTAATGTTTCATCATCTTCCTGTTTAATCCTGAATAACTCATCTTTCCTGTTCCTTACATGACAATACTCCTGATATTTGTCTAAAAACATAGTTTCCATTTGATCCCAAGTTCGGATGGAATTTGGCTCTAAGCTCATGAACCAACGTAATGTTGAGTCCTTGAGTGTTGAGGGAAAAACCTTAAGTTTTTTATTGTCATTTACATAATCATAGGTTTGACACACTACCTTGAATTCAAACAAAAATTGATCAGGATCTTCAGATACAACACCTCGAAAGGTTGGAAGTACTGAAGGTGAAATAGTTTTCATGGGAGAGTTTTGTGTTGGATTCAAATGGATAGGATATTCAAATGTTCTAGAAGGTTGGGGCATATCTTGATCATCTCCTTCATTATGGACATAGCCATGTTGGCCATCTCTATCTAGATTGCCTCCTTCTGCCATAGTTTCCTGTTCCTTAGTTAAACCTATCCAAATTTCTCTCTCAAGAGGTCCAAGACCCTCTGTTGATAATGAGTCTGATGATTCTTCTTTCTTAGGATGTTCTAATGATGATGAGACTGGTGATTTTCCTTTCTTAGAATGTTCTAATGATGGTGAGACTGGTGATTTTTCTTTCAATATTTCTGGTAATTCAAACATAGGTGATTCACCCCTTAGGCGTGAAGATCTCCTTAATGGAACAAGCCAGGGATCCTTTTGGGTAATTCTACCTTTTTCATCCCTAGACTTACTCATTCATGTTTACTCTTAAATGACATAAATTATAGGTCAATAGTTGTTACTTTAACCAACTGTTCTATTCAGATTTTATCCTGAATCTTCATAGCTCAGTCTAATTAATAGCTATTGGACTATTGTTACCTTCTAGCAACACAATTCCTCGCAACGATGCCAAAATGATGCGTAGTCATTATACACATCATTAATTCTCAATGAATTTGTCAATCCAGGGCAGTGTACAAGGCTATCTACGGAAGAAGGGGTGAACAGGGTTATAACTTAGGTCAATCTAGGAGCAACAGGTCTTATTGGTGAAACCGATTGTGTGGGGGATTTAGGACATTCCTATCTCTAAATTGCATGAATTAAACCTTAATCTAAGTTGCAAAAATGGAAACTAATCATTAACTATAGAAATGAAATCCTAATTACAATTGCAGAATGAGACCTAATTATGTTGCAGAAATAATAGTTGCAGAATTAGAAGTCTGATTATAATTGTAGAAAGGAAATCTATTTACTTTTGTAGCAATGGAAACCTACTTATAGCATGGAAATGAAACCTTGTCAAGGCTCTGTAATAGAAGGTTGTCAATCTTCTATGTAGGGGTTGACAACAAAACATAAAATGCAAGAAATTACAAAAAATAGTAAATTCTGGAAATGACAGTCTGCAATAAATTGAAAGCTTTGCTGAAAGTGGAGATTACAACCAAACCATTAATCACAAAACATAAAATAAGCTAAGATTGCAAATATCATTAGTTGTTTACAAAGGAATGAAATGACAAGTTCTACAACTCATTCTACTACAACAAAATCAGAATAAAAACCTGTTGTTAGTCCTCCTCCTAGGTCTGGAAGTGGCCAACCTCCTTGTCCTGAAGAAGGTATGAGTCTCTCTCTCTAGATCTTACTCACACTCATTTACAAGCAATATGAAATAGAAATAGTACACTTTATTGATTCAAGAACATGATTACAATAATTCTGTTGAAAACCTATTACAGGACTGTAACAGTCACTTTTCTAATTATTGCCTATTTTCTCCTATATTTCTCTACTCTCTACTTTCTCTATCTCCTCTCTAGCTCAACCTGAATGGGAGCCATATTTATAGATGTCCTAAGATCTACTGACAATTGAAAATATCTTAAAATATCTAATCCTATTATGCTGCAACAATTCTTGGTTTTATCCTAGAAGAAGATCAAACTTGATCTTTCCATAAATGGTGGCTTTGGTCGGCAAGGACGGCAAAGTCAGATCTGAGATATTTTCCTTTACCCTTTTCAATATTTATTTCCCTTTTTCCAGCGTCAAAATTGGTCAACAAGTCAAAAAGCACATTCTATTTTCATTTCAAAGATAAGTGGCTCATTCCGAAGATACTGCAATTCTCATTCCGAAGATCCGCTCATTCCGAAGACACTGTGTTTTCTCATTCCGAAGATATCTGTTCATTCCGAAGAGACTTCGGAATGAACAAATGTGGGCTCTTTAAATGATTTCCTCTGCATTTCTCATGTGGGTTACTTCTCAGGATCAGATTCCAATGGTCTTCATCTCTTTCCATATGTGAATTCCATGCCTTGCCATTCATTGGCAGCTGGTTGGAATTTACATGGGAAAAACCAGTTTTTGCTGCACAGTAACAGTTTACTTGCACTGTTGCCAGATTTAGGTAAAACAAATGCTTGAGACATATCAAAACATGATTAGTGAAATGCTGCTATCAACCTAAGCATATCTCATTTAGCAAGTCATAACAAAACAACATAAAACTTATGCAAAAAGCTGTAAAAATCAGAATATAGTATTTCAGATACATTTATCATGCAAATAGTTAATACACAACATATTGAATTAACTTAACTAGCATATTAGATTAAACATAAGAGTTTGTAGGCAATTTCAGTGTTCAAAACATGTTATGATTGAGGCATTTCCAGGCCTCATCAAAGGAGGTGGATGAAAAAGTATGTAGCAGTGCTAGAATCTGTTTAGTTGAAGGGAGAAGGTTTTTGGATGGTTTGAAGCATGAGAATATGTTCTATGCATTAATTCCTAGAGTTAGGGAAGAAGAATGCAAAGATACCCCAGTAGAAGTCTTAGGTCTATTAGAAGAATTTTTAGATATTATATCAGATAATGTGCCCGAGGGTTTACCACCAGGTGAGGAAGATCAGTCACCATATAGATTTGGTACCAGGATCTAGTTTACCCAATAAGGCAGCCCATAGAATGACTCCTGGAGAAAGTGAGGAGCTAAACAGGAAAGTCCAAGAGTTGCTAAAAAAGGGACTGATTCGGGAGAGCTTGAGTCCATGTGCAATACCTGCAATACTAGCACCAAAGAAATATGGAGAGTGGAGAATGTGTATAGACTCTTGAGCTATTAACAAGATCACCATAAAATACAGATTTCCATTGCCAAGGATGGATGATATTATGGACTATTTGAGTGGAGCCAAGTACTTCATAAAGATTGACCTGAAGAGTGGGTACCATCAGATTTGTGTCAGAGAAGGAGATGAGTGGAAGATAGCCTTCAAGACCAAAGAGGGTTTGTATGAGTGGTTGGTCATGCCATTTGGGCTAACCAATGCGCCAAGCACATTCATGCGGCTTATGAATGAGGTATTGAAGGAGTTTTTAGGAAAATTTGTCATTGTATATTTGGATGACATTTTAATATTTAGCAGGACCCTAGAAGAGCACCTGATGCATATTAGAAGGGTTTTTGAGAAGCTGAGGGAGGAGCAGTTGTTGATTAATTTAAAGAAGTGTAGTTTTGTGAAGAAGGAGTTAGCGTATCTGGGATTTGTCATCTCAGACGAAGGTCTAAAAAGAGACCTAGAAAAGGTGAGGGCTATCATCGAATGGCCTACTCCAAGAAGCATAACTGAGGTAAGATCATTTCATGGTCTAGCAAGTTTTTACAAAAAATTCATTAGAAATTTCAACAATATTTGTGCACCCCTTACAGAAACAATGAGAGGGGATAAGAAAGAATTTAAGTGGACCTTAGGAGCAGATAAGAGCTTTTATATGTTGAAGAAGAAGGTCACAGAACAACCTATTTTGGCACTTCTAGATTTTAAGGTATTTCAGGTAGATTTTGATGCTAGTGGTAGTGCCATCGGAGCTGTATTGAGTCAATAAGGTAAACCTGTTGCTTATTTTAGTGAGAAAATCAATGATGCTAGGAAGAAGTATTCAGTTTATGATAAAGAGTTTTATGCTATAGTTCAGGCTCTAAAGAAGTGGAGGCATTATTTATTGCCAAAAGAGTTTTTTCTATATATTGATCATCAGGCCTTACAGTATATTAATAGCCAAGGGAAGCTAAATCAGAGGCACTTGAAGTGGGTTGAGTTTCTACAAAGTTATACCTTTGTGTTGAAGCACAGGAGTGGAAATTCAAATAGAGTTGCAGATGCCTTAAGTAGAAGGTAGTGTTTGTTGATAGAAATGAAGGTGGAAGTTGTAGGGTTTGACGAACTTAAGGGTTTGTACCTTGAAGATCCTGATTTTGCAAAGGCTTGGAGGGCTTGCTTGGCACCTATTACTTTGGACAGGACTAAGTGGTTGGATTTTCTGATCCAAGATGGAATGTTGTTTGGAGAAAATCAATTATGCATTCCAAGGAGTTCAATGAGGGAGAATCTAGTCAAGGAGAAACACAGTGGAGGGTTAGCTGGACCCTTTGGTCAGGATAAGACCATTGCCCTTGTTAGTGAGAACTACTATTGGCCACAGTTGTAGTAAGATGTGAAGAAGTTTGTGCAAAGTTGCAGAGTATGCCAGATGGTGAAGGGTGTGAGACAGAACACTAGATTATATCAGCCATTACCTATACCAGAGAGACCATGGGAGGACATCAGCATGGATTTTGTTCTTGGCCCACCAAGGATACAGAGGAGAAATGACTCCATATTTGTGGTGGTTGACAGGTTTTCAAAGATGGCACATTTTATTCCCTGCAAAAAAACTAATGATGCAATTCATGTTGTAGGTTTATTTTTCAAAGAGGTGGTACGACTTCATGGTCTACCAAAGAGTATAGTTTCTGACAGAGATACCAAGTTTGTTGGGTATTGTTGACAATTTTGTCACATTTCTCAAGGGGTAGAAAAGGAAATCAAAATTTTGTACAGTGTTTTGTAAAGTTTTTTCTTTGTTGTTTTGTTATTTGAAAAGCTGCAGCAATTTTGGCTTTCAACGCCACCCCTTTGTATAGAAAATAAAAAAGAAAGAGCTTCGCTGTCGAGCAGGCTAGAGAAAAGAGCTTCGCGAAAGAAAACGAGAAGAGCTTCGCACCCGAGGCATTTCCAGCACTACTTCGGGTGAAATTTTTGTGAAGTAGTATTGCCGAAGAAGAATACAAGGATAGCGATAAAAAGAACTTCGGGCCCGAAGCGCTTCAAACCACTACTTCGGGAGAAAGTTGAGCGAAGCGGCATTCAAAAGAACAACTTCGCCGAAGAAGGAAGGTCCAGACCACAGTCCAAATTGGCTAAGGCAAGAAAACTACTTCGGGCCCGAAGCATTTCTAGCAGCTACTTCGGGCGAGATTTTTGCGAAGCGGTGTTGCCGAAGTAAAATACAAAGGAGGAAGAATGAAACTGCTTCGCACCCGAAGCATTTCAAAAGGCTACTTCGGGCAAAAGTTTTGCGAAGCGGAATTTGAAAGAATGCAGTACTGAAAACACTTCACCGAAAAGCCGTCGAAGCATCTACCTCGGGTCCTGCGACAGCGAACCATTTCTACTTCGCCGAAAATCATTGCGAAGCATCTGCTTCGGCAAACTTTCATGCGAAGTACTTTCACCCAAGGTAGAAGATGCATTTTGAAGGCAGGGATACACTTCGGCCGAAACGCCCCGAACCACAGTTTTGATGAAGGATCGTGGCGAAGCATCTCAACGACTCATTAGCGAAGTATCTACTTCGGGCAAAGGACCACGTTGAAGCAGTTTTGACACAGCGAAGCAACGAGAAGTGAAGACCCCATTTTGCGAAGGAGATATGCTTCGGCCTCCATCACCCCCGAAGTTGTCTTGCGAAGCTTCACCATGCGAAGTGCAAATCAAGGAGAATTTGCTTCGGCACAGGTCCATTGCGAAGCAAAGTTGAAAAGGTAGCGAAGCACCTCAAAGGCACGTGCTCCAAGCCAGGTATTTTCTCGAGGCGATCAAGTGCCTCATAAATGCATTTTTTCGTGCCCGATAAGCTCGTTGCTCATTTTTGGCAATTGAAAACGAAGTATCAAGCCATGATGAAGAGCCTAGCGAGCATGGCGGCCACTCGAGCACCGCACCCGGAGACCAAGGACGTCCAGACGGCTCATCAATGCATCTTTCCATGGTTGACCCGGTCATAGTTGCCAGTTTTGGTAACGGATTTGAGAGCTCGATCACGAGAGCCTCGGGGAGCCAAATTCTCAGGGCTCGAGGGCGTACTTCTCCTTGTTGTGTAATTATGACTCAGAGGGTCGGGTCCTCTATAAAAACCCAGGCATTGTAATGAAGAAGGGGGGAACTATCTGCTAGAAAGCTGCTGTAACTTGATGTCCTGCGATTAATACTAAAGAGCTTTGGGCTCAATTTCTCTCTTTTATGCTGCCTTTTGTGCTTGATTCTTTTGTCTTTCTTCATTTGTATACTGAGACTCTGAATCTTGAATCCGGTGTGCGATTGGGGACTGTACCCTGAAACTCGTCTGAAGGATACATAGGAGAGGAAAAACGTAATATTGGTTTTCTTTTATGCTGCCTGGTGGGTTGTGGTTTCTGTTACATTCACTTGTCCTAATCGTCTTTACTCTGAACCCTGAATTTCGATGAAAGGGAGAAGGAGAATCCCTGTGAGCTCACCCAGAGGATACATAGGAAGGTTAATGTTGCGTTTCTTTCATTTATTCTTGGTGTTCCTTGCTTGCTATTCAAGTTGTCAGTTAGTGATCGTGCTTCCTATTCTTTCCCACCTTAAATCACCGATCTCTCTTCCCTTACCCCTTTTTATTTCTTTCTCTAACCCTAACTCCTTTTATCTCTTTCCTGCACCCTTATCTCAAAACACCAAAGTAGATTAGCATAGGATCCGGCCTTTCTCCAGATATTGGCACGAGGGGCATCTCTTCCCTTCGGCCTTTCAATGTTGGTCCAGGTCTAGGGCGCATACATTTACCCAAAATCCTTTCCTAGGCAGATTTGATGACCAACAATTTTTGGCATGCCCGGTGGGACCAAGGTCCCATATTTTAAGCGCAAATCTCAAACCCGTCTTCACCGGGGCCACTAGTTCTAACCAGTTCCCGGTGTGACCCGATCAGTCTCACCTGACTAGTGGTAGTGAGAACCGATGCTCTCATTACCGAAAGACTCTTAGCATCTGGCGACTCTGTTTACCCAAGAATATTTAAGTCGTAAAGACCAGTACCAAAGTCTGTGCCTTCATGCAAACAAGATGGAGAGTTAGGAATAGAGGAGAGGAAACTGAGTTCTTTGAGTTAGATATTGATGCCTTTGGGGAACGATCTAGGTTAGTTACCCCCGAGTCACTATTACGTGGAACATCCTCGCTAGAGGCCGCTGTTGATGAGCAAGGCTTAATTTTTGATAGCACAACGGCTAACTTTCCTCTTAATCCTCCCAACTCACCGAAGCATCCTAGTGCCTCCATTCCTATTAGCCGTCCTATTAGCAATCAAGGAGGAGCTTCGAGGATTCTTGTTTCTCAAAATCCAGGAGCAAGTATGGCACAACAACAACAACAACAACAACAACAGCAAATGCAGCAGCAACCGCCACCCAGGTGGTTCCCGTCATGGGATTCTTTGTCACCACTAAATCTAGCGGGACAAGGGCAAGTGCCGCCCGCTACTGTAAAGAAGATCCCAACGTTCGATGGAACTGGGAAGACTACTCTGGAGCACATCCAGGACATAATCTCTCTGGCGGCGATCCATGATATCACAGAGGAGCAAGTGATGGTAAAGCTTCTGGTTCTTTCCCTTAGGGGAAAACTCCTCTACTGGTATAGATCTTTACCACCCGGTACTATTACGGGATGGGACCAGTTAGCCGGGCAATTGATGCAAGGTTTCAATGAGTCCTCCGATCCTACCTCTCTCCTGCATCAGTTCACCTCAATCCAGAGACATCCGCAAGAAGAGATCACAGACTTCAACGTAAGGTTCGCTCGAACCTGGAAGAGAGTACCAGTCGGACTTCGACCAACCGACGAGGCTGCAACATACTATTTCCTTCGGGCTTTCAACCTTGATATCAGTATCATGGTAAGATATTCCAACATTAATACTTTTCTCGAGTTGTATGGGTTAGCCAAGAAGGCAAAAATAGATTTGATAGCTGTGGGCAAGCTTCCCCAAAGGATGTCGATGCCCATACTTCCCGAATTCCCTCAATCCTCGTACGCGAGCGTAGCTGCTTCGCAGATCTCTGTAACCCCTACACTCCCGGTCTCATCTTGGAACCCGAATCCTATTGTGTCTCAAATTACTGCTCCACAAATTCACTTTCCCACATTTTTAGCTCCATAGCCTACTATCACTTTGGCATTCCCTATACTGCCAGCACCACTTCAACCCCCTGCCTTACCTCCAATACCAACAATGGCTTCATTGCCACTCGTTCCAAAAGTCGATGATATACAAGCTAAAATTCTTCAAGAGATGCGAGTCTCTGAACTCCATAGTTCAGACGTTGTCCAACGACATGACCATTGTGAAGAAGAAGCAAGCGCAACAAGAATTCCTATCGAGAAGATCTTATCCTACACCTGCGCTTACCAAAGATCAAGCAGTCCAGCAAGGGAAGGCTTCGGTGAGAAATGCTGCGATCGATGAAGCTCCGAGCACTTCTGATTATGTGTATTGGTGCTCTACGTGCAATGATCCGCATGAAGAGAATACTTGCATGTTGCACCAACACTATGTACAAACACTGGCGAGCAGTAGTCATGGCGGTCAAGTCAACGTCATCAGGCAAATGAGTCAGAACTTGGCGATTGGCGAAGAAGAGCCGGTTGCAGTGCTTACCAAAGGAGGAAAGAAGGCGATAGAAGTGGATGCTACTCAGATGGCTCCCTTAAAAGTACATGCTCGACCCGAGAAGGGACAATCATCTTCCTCGGCCCTGAACGAAGCTCCTTCGCCTGCATCGATCAAAGAAAAAGCCCAAAAGGCTTCTGTCGAACCACCTCAGGCAGAAACTAAAGAGCAGGCTAAGGAAAAGCTCAAGTTTCCTTCACTAACTAAGCGACAAAGAGTTGAAGCTACGGAGCAGTATCGCACTAGATATGAGCCGAGAAAGGAACCCGAGGTGCTCAGTTCCCTGTCTTACAACATTGTAGAGGAGTTAAAGAGGATCCCAGCCAAGATTAGCTTGTACGATGCATTGCAACTACCTAGGCAAGTAGACCTACTGCAAGAATCATTGAAGATGACTAAAGCAAAAAAGGCAGCACCACTTGCTCTTGTGCAGACCCTATCCACATCCATTACGGGGAAGAACAGACCACCTCCGTTCTACCTGTCTCTACAGATGGAAGGGTATATTGTACATAACTGTATGATCGACTCTGGGGCTGCGACAACAGTCATGCCAAGAGCAGTCTGCGAAGAAATAGGAATGGAATATACGTGAAGCAGCCATGGCGTACTCCAGTTGGATGGTTCCCCAGTGAAGACTATAGGAGTGATCAAAGACATTCCTATTCGACTACATAAGATGCCTCAGATCACGGTCATACAAGAGGTAGTGGTCGTCGAACTGGAACCATACTTCAGTATGTGTTTGTCAAGGGAATTCACAGCAAAGCTGGGTGGATACCTGTCCATGGATTACTCTCATCTAGAAATTCCATTCAAAGGAAAGAAGGTGAAGATCTACAATGAAAAGCCTTCTTCTTTCCTTGTGCAGAAGATTTTCGAAGAAGAAAGCAACGATCCAGTGAATGCAATAATGGAGGGAGTAGATCAGGTGGACCTGGATGAGGAATCTCTTGCGCAACTGAGTTACGAAGATGAGTTCTCATTGGCAGACTTTAATGCCATGGTAGAAACCGAGATAGGATGTTATGCGATCGCCAAGCCTGAGAAACACACCCAACCAGAGAATAGAACAAGTGCCCAAGAAGGACTATGGAAGTTGTTCTTCGATGGCGCCCGATGTAAAAATGGCGCTGGGGCAGGGATTCTTCTAGTATCGCCATCCGAAGAGCAAAAGGAGTATTGCTACCGGTTGACATGGAGCTGCACCAACAATGCAGCAGAATATGAAGCATTGTGCCTAGGACTCAAGAAAGCTGACAAGTTAGGCATAAAGCACCTCCAAATCTTTGGAGATTCTAAACTGGTATGCAACCAGGTCACAAACAGATGCTCTTCAAAAAAGCATTATTTAAAGTCATACCGCAATAGGGTATGGGACTTGTTTGACCAGTTTGAGTCTCTCAATCTGCAATCCATCCCACGAGAAAAGAATCGACATGCTGATGTTCTGGCATCCATCGCAGCCAAGTACTCTCTAGCAGAAGACATGGTGCACAAGCCCAAAGTAGTGAGGTTAATCTATAGACCCTCCATCCCGGACAGAGACCTACACTGGCAAGTCTTTGACAATGATGAGCAGATTGTAAATTTCATGATTCAAGAAGCCGCCACAGTCGAAGACAGAAGCTCTGACGAAGAAGAAGATGAAGCGCTGGTTCAATTGAAGAATAACCATGTTCCCAAGGGACTGATCACCCTTGAAAGCCTCTTTGATCAGAATGATCGAGCACTCTCTCATATGATCAAAGTCAATGAAAAGCAGTACCAAGATTTAGAGCTTGAACCTAGAAAAGCAATAAAAGTTGGAACCGACTGCACTTCGAAAGAGATAGAACAGATCCAGACTCTGTGCAGAAAGTTTCCTGACATAATTGCTTGGTCCTACCAAGACCTCAGAGGATACGATCGATGGCTGATCCAGCACACAATTGAATTGCAGGAGGGGGTCAAACCCTTTCGACAAAAGCAAAGGCCGGTTAACCCAAAGATCGAAGTCCTGATGAAGGCCGAACTTCTGAAAATGCTCGAAGCAAAGATAATTTATCCCATCAAACATTCTTCTTGGGTAGCGAACCTAGTCCCTGTCAAAAAAAAGAATGGAGATATACGGTTATGTGTGGACTTTCGCAACCTGAACCAGGCCTCTCTCAAAGATCACTATCCTCTTTCACAAATCGATCAAATTTTGCACTCAGTGGCTGGAGCTCAACGCTTCTCCCTGCTCGATGGCTTCTCCGGATACAATCAGATCTGGGTCAGGGACGAAGACCAGCATAAAACAACGTTCACCACCAAGTGGGGAACATTTGCTTATCAGCGAATGCCATTTGGCCTTTCGAATGCCGGTGCCACTTTCCAGAGGGCGATGGATCTAGCTTTTGGTCAGCTTCTGAATAAGGTTATCGTCATCTACCTAGATGACATGACCATTTTCTCCCGAAAAAGGGAGGATCACCCCATACACCTACAACAAATTTTTGAAAAATGCCGAGAATTTGGCATATCAATCAATCCGAAGAAGTCCATATTCGTAGTCAGCGAAGGAAAATTGTTGGGACATGCAATATCAAAAAAAGGTCTCGCTGTAGATCCCGACAGAGCCGAGGCTCTAACGAAGCTCCCACTCCCAGCAGACAAGAAAGGACTTCAATATTTCTTCGGCCAGATCAACTTCGTGAGGAAGTTTGTCCCCGATTTCGCCCAAGTTATCAAGCCAATGTCTGATCTTTTGAAGAAGGGCACCGAATTCATCTGGACGAAAGAAAGAAGGGAAGCATTCGAAGAGATTAAGGCCCGAATCGCTCAGGCGCCAGTCCTGGTCAACCCTGACTACAGTCGAGATTTTATCCTGTATGCCATAGGGGAGCCCGAAAGCTACGCTGCGGTCCTGACACAAAAGGGGGAAGATGGTGAAGAGCGTCCCATCGCGTTTCTGAGCCAGGTGATCAATCCCCATGAAGAGAAATACAATTTCATAGAGCGTCAAGTGCATGCAGTAATGAAGTCTCTCAGGAAGTTCAAGCAGTTCGTCTCCCGAGTCGGGTTACGGTCTTTGTCATTCACCCCGACGTGCGCAATTTCATCATCCAAGGAGAGTTGGGAAGCAAGAGAGCCGGTTGGGTGAACAAGATACAAGAATTTGACATTGAGATCAAGCCCACAAAACTGGTTCGCGATCACGCATTATGTCAAGAACTGGCGAAGAGCGCAGCGGCCGAAGCAACAGAACCTCAATGGGATGACTCGCCAGCCGAAGGATGCTTCGCAAACCAGGAAGCGGATGAAAAGGACTGGGTCAGTGAGATAATCAAGTACTTCAACATCGGCATATGTCCTTCGCATCTAAATGCATCGCAGCGAAGGCATTTCAGGATGCGATCCTCCCGATACACTCTGCGCCCCGAAGGCCTATTTTTTAGAAACATTGATGGCGTTCTTCTTAAGTGCATAAAAGATGATGATAAAAGGAGAGTCTTGGGAGAATTTCATTCAGGACTATCTGGAGGTCACTTCGTAGGGAGAACAACGACGCTGAAGATCATCAGGGCGGGTTATTATTGGCCCACACTCTTTGTCGATGCCTTCGTAGTTTGTCGCAGGTGCGAGCAGTGTCAGAAGTTCATCGACCAAAGCAAAAATGCTTCGATGCCTCTCCAACCGATACAAGTAGAGACGCCCTTTCAGCAATGGGGGCTAGATTTCATAGGGGTCATATCGCCGAACTCCTCCATTGGACATAAGTTCATACTGACTATGACTGACTACTTCACCAGGTGGGCCGAAGCGATCCCTACGAAGCACGTAGATCAAGAGACTGTCATAGCCTTCCTAGAAGGTTTGATCACCAGGTTTGGCCTCCCCGAAGCAATCATCACGGACAATGGTCCTGGCTTCACAGGTGCCAAAATCAATGAATTCCTCTACAGATATGGGATATATCATAAAGTATCCTCCAATTATTATCCACAAGGCAACGACTTGGCAGAATCCACCAACAAAACCTTGTTGAGGGTGTTAAGGAAGCTTATAGAGCAAAACAAAAGGACTTGGCATCTTCTTCTAGATCGGGCCTTGTGGGCCGATCGAATTTCTATCAAGAAGTCGATCAAGACTTCGCCTTATGCCTTGGTCTATGGCAAGGAGGCTATCTTACCCACTCATGTAGAGATCCCTGCACTACAGTTGCTAGAAGAAGAAGATGAAGTTAGCCCAATGGAAAACATATTAGCTCAGTTGTTGCAGTTAGAGGAAGATCGCGAGGAAGCTTACCAGAACTTCGCTAAGCATGCTCAGGTCACCCAAGATTGGTTCAAGAAAAAATCATCCAATCGCGCATTCAATGTGGGAAATCTGGTATGGAAATGGGATTCCTGGAAAGCCAAGCCTGGAAATCATGACAAGTTGGACGCCTTCTGGGATGGGCCGTTCAAAATTGTGAAGGTGAACTCGGCTAACTCTTTCATCCTCAAAGATGTCGAGGGCCAGGTTTTTCCGATCTCTGTCAATGGTCTTCATCTGAAGACTTTTCATCGTTGAGGTAAAACTCTTGTAAAAAAAAAAAAAAATGTGTGTATATGTACTGTTGTATATATTTGTTTTCTTGTGTATATATGTCCTGTTTCGAGATTCAATAGCCAAGAATTACACTCCAAAATCTCCTTCGAGGATTTTAAATGCGAAGTAGCAGTTGCAAGGAGGTTCACCGTGAAGCACTTTACCCTCAAAAGGGCCGAACCAAAGTTCAAACAAAGGCACGAAAAGAGCTTCGCACCCGAAGCATTTCCAGCAGCTACTTCGGGCAGAAGTTTTGCGAAGTAGATTTTAAAAGGGGCTTTTGCGAAGCAGTTTTCAAGAACACAAGCTTCGGTAGGCGGTCCTTGTAAAGCGCGGCGAAGGAGGAGTACTTCGGGCCCGAAGTGTCAAAAAGTAGCCCGCATCAAAGGTTCACCACGAAGCATTTTCAATGTTGTTTTCACCTTCGTCGAACCAACAACACGTGGGATGGGGAAATTTAAAATGTGCCTCGAAGAACGTGCAATCAACAGCCACAAAAAAGGGTTCGAAGCGGGTGAATTTAAGGCAGGAGCGACGGGGCACTTCCCGAGGCGATTTGGTTAAAAGGAAAAAGCTCGCGCCCAGGTACGAAGTGGCAGCAGGCTGCTTCTCCAATACAAAGTGTAATCATCAAAGCATGTGGCCCTGCGTACCACGTCGATGCAGAACCAATTAAAAGATACGGTAACCTCCTCCGTCCGAGGTGTAAATTTAATTTTAGTAGGTGCCATAAATTTAGGTGGTTGCCTTTTTAGGTTATAAAACGTGAAGTCCTAGCAGGAAGGAGGTTATCTATCCATCAGTTCGAGCTAGACTAAGAGCCTTCAATTACTCTGCAATTCTCCTGCCCTTTGCATCTAGGTCTTTCACATCAAGCCTCTGTACCAAGAACTCGACCGCCATCATGGGGAAGAAGAATTCCAAGGAAAAAGGGAAGGAGCCCGAAGTTGCAGGCCCTAAAAAAACAAAGAAGGGCAAGGAAGAGAAAAAGCGAACTCCAAAGAAGCTAAGTCTCACCCCTCACCCCAAAAAGCAACCAATAGAAGAAGGGGACGACTCGGAGGAGGAGCAGCTTGTAGAACCACCAATTGATGGGTGGGAGAAGATTAGAGACACACAGCTCTCTAAGGGTGTATCCGACCTCCGACGCACCATAGAGTTTATGACAAGCAGACTCACCCCAGAAAATAAGAGAGCTGCTACATATTACTCTCAAATTTACTGGTTTTTAACCCCGCCTGCTCACCATTGTCCTGAGCTAATTTATGCTATCGCACAAAATTACCAGCCTGCATCCAGGCAAGTGTTGGATGCTTCGGGTCACAAATTGTTCTCCATCTTGAAGGAAGATGTACAAGCAGCCTTCGCACCACAACAAGGTCCGCCCAAGGGCTATTCTATTCGCAATGTCATCTTAAGCGAACAAATGGAGAGATTCACCTCTAAAAACTACATATTGAAATTCTTGCGTGAGAATCTCAAGAGCGGGCTACCTTCAAACAAGCTGCCCCAGATGCCCTTACCCTTGGCGGCCTTCAAAAACATCGATATTTTCTCCATCATTGCATGGGTGGCGGGCTTGTCAACAGATGCTTCAGTGCAGCCCTGGCAGGTGTCTTTGGCCGAATGTATTTTGAGAGGGGAATTTTATGCCCCTGATGCTTCAAGGCCAAACACCAACCCAGTTTTCTTTGACTGGGCGGAATGGGTGGCCCGAACCTTGCATACAAGGCTCACCAGCATGAAGAATTTGGCAACGGGCCAGTACTTCGCACCCTATTCTTTTCTTGTCTGGTTGTATTTCTACCAGGTTCATAAGCGATTCCCCCATATCGCCATTTCTCCAAGCGGCGAGGATGGAAATCCTCTACCAGTGTATCAATGGACTCCCCTCCTATTGAGGACAGAGTCCTATTATTCTTTTAATCAGCAATTTTTGGGACCCGCCATGCATCTGTTGAAAGGTTCTTGTCCTCGGGTGCCCCTCAGTTTGAGAGATAAAGTGGTGCAGGAAAAAAAAGGAGATGTTTTCCAATTGACACAGGGACTGGTGATTCACCTGTTCGATTTCATAGGGAAGCCCTTCCTGTTACCAGTCTACCCCTCCGAATATCAGTTCGCATTGGAAGTCGCTCGATAGAGCGACTCTACAAATTCAGTATACGGCCACGGCCAGAAGTGGGCACATACCTGTGACTTCCCCTTCAGGATGGGCGTAATCAAAGTCTTTGCCCTAAAACAAAACGTTTTCCTAGAGGAAAAGCTTGCCGATTTTGGCCTACTCTAGATTCCTCAACAATGGCTCTATGATCCTTTGGGAGTGATGAGGGATCACTTAAAATTCAAGAATTTCCACATCTGCCCCCACCCCAAAATTGTGGAACAAAGGAATAATCCCAATGGGAAATATCTGGAGTGGCATTTGGAGAGGATGAGGACATTGCCTCCCTGGCATGAGTTCTACCCCATGGAGGTCGAGTTCGACCCTGATCAGTACCCCCTCCCAACTCCAAGCTCCACATTTTGGAGAAAGGCAAAGGATGATTTAAAGGAGGAATTGAAGGATTGGAGCAAGGAAAAGCTTCGGGAGTGGTGGATAATGAGAGTCCATCGCCAAAAAATGAACTCTTATGGACTCTTGGCATCAGATAAAGACTTCGCGATTCTTTACGAAACCAATGTTGAAACTTGGAAGTCTATATCCTTTGCAGATTTTGTTCCCCCAGCTACCCCAGGATCAGGCGAAAGCCCAGGAGGAGCTAAAGATGCCTCAAAATAAGAAGAAGAAGTAGGGGCCGAAGCTATGCCAGCAGCACTACCACAGGGACCATCGAAGATCCATGACACAAGCATCGAAGAGGCAGAGCAACCATTGGAGAGAAATAAAAGAAAGAGGCAAGAGCAAATTCAAGTGCCTCCGAGCCACCCAAAGTGACCTCGCACGAAGCCCGCAAGTACTCCTATCGAATCACCTACATCAGGCCCGGTTGAAGCAAAGGTCGAAGATGCGGGGCCACCAAGTGCTGAGACGGTCCTTGATATAGATGTCATTGATGTGGAGGAGCTCCTCCAACAAGAAGGAGACCCCAAAGTAGAAGTTGTGGAGGTCGAGAGTGTTGAAGCCCAAAAGGAACAAGAGCCAATCACCCAGGATGTCACCACGACCGCTCTGCCAGGAGGGCACGTAGGTATGCACTCTCTTCCTTTCACCTTGGTCTCCGACACGTCCACTGTGGTCTTGATTGAAGGTCCTCATCAATCTCTCCATCCCCTACAAGGTCAATCACCCACTCAGATACTGCCCATTGCCAGTCCAACCCTGCATAGCTCCACTCCACCCGAGTCGTCTGACCAGGACAAGCCTGTTGAAACCACTTCGCCCACCCATGCCATCGTTCCTTCAATCCTAAGTCAAGGTGAAGGTAGTGTCATATTGGCATTTTTGCCACATTATGTTGATTATTGATTTTTCGCACATACACTTGAAATTCTAACTCCTCTACACAACAAGCTCGTCTTTCCAATCGGCTGTTAGATTCAAATTCTGCATTTGGGTTTGAATATTGCTTAAAAGAAAGTGAGTTCTAGAATGCCATACTGGAGGTTGTCTGTGCAAGGTCGTAAGTGGATTATGCTATGTTCTGTTATTTTATGATGTTTATACACTTGAGGTGGAATTCTTGCTGAGTTTATTTCCCGATCTAACAAATTCGGCCTACGGTTATATTTCCCATTTCTTTCCATGTATTTCATGTTTCTTTCTGCACATTTATAATTCCTTTCCAACAACTTTAATCTAAAATCAAACTTAGTTTTAGTAAGGGAACCAGCCCTCTCTGGAGATTGGTCTGGGAGACATCTCTTTCTCCCAACCTTTCAATGTTGGCCGGGTCTAGGGTGCATAGTTTTTAGAAAATCCTTTCCTGTGGCAAATTCGTGACCAATAGTTTTTGGCACGCCCAGTGGGACAGACTTCTTCTATCTCAGTCTCAAAAGATCCATAATCGGTGAGACTGATTGTTTCATTGTTTAACACCAAGATGTATCAAGGTTTGGTGAGCAGCCTTGACCTTACAAGCAAAGGAAAGAATGTTCACTTGGCAACTCTGACTTAATGGTGATAGCCATGATCTCGTAGACCACTGCTATAATGGCGAGGGTTTGTCCTAGATGGGATGATCCTGGCCCTCTGAATCTCCAAATCCGGCATGAGATTCCCAAAAGTGCCCTGAAGACCCTAAAAAAATATGATGGCATCGAGGGCATGGCTCTAGACCATATTGAAGATATTGCTGCTTTGTCAACCATCCATGGCATAAATCATGAGGATGTCATGATCAGACTTTTGGTTCTGTCTTTGGAAGGAAGGGCGTTGCAGTGGTACAGACTACTCGGGCATCAAAGCATCAGCTCATGGGATGACCTAGCGGGAGCACTAATCAGAAGATTTGATGAAGATCCCTTTAATGGCTCTCACGATCCCTTTCAGCTTTTAATGTACATCACGAGAGCACCTCTAGAGAGCATCACGGACTTCAATGTTCGATTCTCAAGAAGCTGGAAGAGAATTCCAGAGAGGATCCGACCGACACCCACCCAAGCCCACCTATTCTATGTTCGAGCTTTCCATCCGGACATAGGCCTCCTCTTGCTACAATCAGGTGAACGAAGGTTCCCTCAAATATTTGAGGAAGCATTACAAACGAAGTAGCTTTTGCTCCTATCAAGAAAGTTGTAGTGGAGAGAAGCTCCATTACCTTATTCGATAGTCACCACCCCTGTCTACCCTATGTAGTATTCATCATGGTAGATCTCACATACTGTGCAGAGACCTGAAATGCATTTGTGTGGAACTCAAGAGGTGGAATTTATCCAAAAATACTAGGAACATGCAAGCACTTTCCCAACAATGAACAATATGGTTGCTTGCAATGTCTATCAGAAGATGGGCCAAGGAGAGAAACCGATTCAAGTTCCAGAACCTGAGGAGATCCCAGAAGCAGATTTCTCCCTGGAAGAGCCCTGTGATCACATCAAGGGGTTGGAGGATCCTGTACTCAGCTCACAGCCAGGGGACTCTTCAAGATGGTGGTATTGGCTTTAGCCATTACTGCAACTGGTACCTATAGGTGCCCTCCATGTGACAAATTTCTCTGCTACATTATTTGTCGATTGTATGGGTACTGGCATGCAGGATAACTTTCCCGTGTCTAAAACATGTAGAACTTTAGGAAGAGGTCATCCCAATTTCAAAGACCAACTCAAGTATGATCAGATCTGGTCGGGACACTGCATATTTATCGGATAACCCCCTGAGACTGGTTTTCTGGTGGCGACATGCCAACCATGTCGTAAACTATTGTACATAGCGAAAAAAAAAATAGAAAAAAAAAAAGTATTGTTTTCCTCTGTCCACTTTGGCTCTTTTTGCATGCGAGCTCGCAGGTACATATTTCTTTCTTTTTTCTTCTTCCTTCCCCAGCAGTTAGTGGCTTCCTTTTTATTTCTCCTCTTCCCCTCTTTATTCCCTTCTTCTCCTACTCCTTTTTTCTTCTACAAGTAATCAAGCCACTATTGTTGTTTCTTTTCCCCTTTTCAATATTCCCGGTTCTTCTTTCCCTTTTCTTCTAACTACATTGTTGTTTTTAGTATTTATCCACAGTACATTTTCCCATTCCATCTTCATTCCACAGCCTACATATTTGTTGGTCATCATTCGGTTTATTCCATTCACTTCCATTTCCCTTTCATAGCAGCTGGTAGCACAGAAGCACTCTGTTACTGTATCTACCACCTCACTCCCTCCATTCCATTATTCCCTCATTTATCATTTCCATTTCATGGTCAGTTCAGTCGAATATAGATTTACTTGAGTTTTCAGTCATTCAGCAAGAATTGTTGCAGCAGTCCATCGAGATGTACCCCATCAATCAGCTTTATGTTCTAAGTTTTCTTGACTCTGTTGCCTAATGGATTCAGGTCTGGGATTCGTGCATATAGCAAAACTGTATACCCCGCGAGCCACCAAGAATGTTGGCATTTTTGCCACATTATGTTGATTATTGATTGTTCACACATACGCTATTGAAATTCTAACTCCTCTACAGGTTTTGATGCAAAAAACAAGCTAAGTCTGAAGACTGTCGTGAAATCGTGACAAAAAATAGCATGGAGAGCCAAAGTTAAAAACCGTCACGATATCGCGACATGTCGCGTTATCGCGGGTCGGTTGAGGAGAGAGAAAACAAACACAAATCCATCATGATATCGCGATGTGTCAAAAAATCACGGTCAGTGTAGTCAATGACAGCAGGAGGGAAAAACCGTCGCGATTTTGCGACGCGTCGAGAAATCACGATCAAAATGGTCAACTAGGGAAGCGTGGCAAAAAGGTAGCGAAATTGTGACATGCGCGTTTTCATGACTTATAATAGTCAATAGAGCAGAGCAGGGTAAAACCATCACAAAATCATGACATAACTAAGCGACAGGAAATGAGACTCAACTTGGTAGCGATATCACGACAGAATACTGATCACAGCACAAAATACAAAGACGTAGTGAAATCGCTACGTGTTGCATGGTCGCAGTTAAGGTGGATGGAAAAGTTGAAGGCACGAACGGCGTCATGATTTCGCGACACATTATTGAAGAAGGACCAAGTGCAGTAGCGATTTCGTGACTTGTCACGTTTTCGTAGGGAGGAAGCAAGAAGACAGCCCAATTGTATGGAACGTCGCAAAATCGCGACATGATGGAGATGAAAGAACTACTTGAGGCAAGAGTGTCACGTTTTTGCGAGTTTGAGAAGGACCATACAGAATGCATGAAAAGTGTAGCGAAATCATGACATGTCAAATTTTTGCGACATAAAAGCAAATACTGAGCAATGGGAAGATAGTGTAGCGATTTCGTGACTTGCTTGGTTTTCGTGACCTGGAGACAACGATGAAGGTGCCGACAAAAAGATGTAGCGAAATCACGCAGTGTCATGTTTTCACGATTTGAAGCAACGAAGAGAACAAAATATGAAGAACATCACGAAATCGTGCATTGTCACATTTTCACAGTAACATAACAGAGAAAGAGCATAATTATATGGAAGTCGCAAAATCGTGACTCATTGCATTTTCGCGGTTCAGGGTAGCGAAGGAGACAAAGGAGCCGAATACGTCACGATTTCGTGACATGGATGATTTTCACGATCTGAAAGTAAGGAAAGCGTACAGAGCAGAAAGACGTCGCGATTTTGCGACCTGTCATGTTTTTGCGACCTGTTACAGTTTTGCGCTAGAAAGCCGTTCAAACGGTTCGATGCAGTTTTGTGAGTTTCGATGATTCAAAGCACACCAGAATTAAATTTTTTGCTACTTTTCGATGCAAGCAAGGTAGAAGAACGTGTTCGAAACACCATAATTAAAAATTTCCATTATTCAAAGTGGCTGTTCGTGGTTTTTCTAATGGTTTCAAGCATATTTTCAAGAACGACAATTTAATGAAGACGATCGACTCCTTGTTTTGAGGTTGGTTTAAGGGGATCGTTTCCTTGCTTCTGTTGCATATTTTTGTAGATCTCGAGGAGGTCCATTGCAAGTTTTAAATGTTGTAAAGAAGCAAGACTTCTATATAAATCAATGTAGATCTCAGAAAAAGGGATAAGGAGTTTGAGAGACATTTGCTGGAAACATTCAAGTTTTTGCATAAATAAGAAATATTTGGCCTCTGATTTTGCAAGTGTCTTTATGTGTAATGATTTCCTTCTATTTCCATGTATTTCCTATTAAGCTCGTCTTTCCAATCGGCTATTAGATTCAAATTCTGCATTTGGGTTTGAATATTGCTTAAAAGAAAGTGAGTTTTGGAATGCCATACTGGAGGTTGTCTGCGCAAGGTCGTAAGTGGATTATGCTATGTTCTGTTATTTTATGTTGTTTATACACTTGAGGTGGAATTCTTGCTGAGTTTCTTTCCCGATCTAACAAATTCGGCCTACGGCTATATTTCCCATTTCTTTCCATGTATTTCTTGTTTCTTTCTACACATTTATAATTCCTTTCCAGCAACTTTAATCTGAAATCAAACTTAGTTTTAGTAAGGGAACTAGCCCTCTCTGGAGATTGGTATGGGAGACATCTCTTTCTCCTAGCATTTCAATGTTGGCCGGGTTAATTTTTAGAAAATCCTTTCCTGTGGCAGATTCGTGACCAACATGTCCCAACGCCAAGCCCTGTATCCCACTCTCCCATCGCTCACAGCATAGTCCCTCTTGCCAAAGCCCCTGCTACACCCGTATCCAAACCATCTGGGGAATTATTCCCCATTAATTCTTTATATTTGTTCACACCTTTGGCTAGAGATCCAGCCTTTTCTGAAACAAATTTATCTTTAATAAGGGGTAGTGTAAACTAATGAAGAAAGAAACACACACCCTAAAATAGTAGACACTACAATTGCAGTCTTCGACTGAGCACCAAGCACAAAAATAGGTAGAAAATGAGCTAAAAGCCAAAGAGCTCGAGAACAAGATCTTGCAGGCTCAGTAGCAATTGTTCAAAAAAGCAAACCTGGAGCTGTTCGACAGAGGCAGGATCAAGGAAATTCACTCACACTTTCTCAAAGGTTTCAGATCGTGGGCCTCTAGTGCCCTATCAACTTTAATCTATGTCATCGAAGCCCATCATGCCATTGCTACAAAAGGGCCAATAGTAGATGAAGTTATCCAAAAAATCAAAAGGTTACTCAAACTTGCTTTTGAAGTCCAAAGTATTAGATATCAAGACCTGCAGGTTGCTGCTATGAGTCGAACAACTAGGGATTGGTCTACTACCCAAGACACTATTCGTGCCTTCTTCTCCAAGGTGAATAAAGCACAGAAGGTGAAGGACCTCCTAGATATATTTGAGTAGGAGCAGTGCGCATCAATGGGTTACTTCAAGGACCTTTCTTCCTTAGGTTTCTTGAGTTTCACAGACGATGATGGGAACCTTCTCACTCGAGAAGAACTTAAGCTGGCATGGCTCCTTTTTGAAAGTGATGTCTCAGAAATAGATGAGTGGGAAGAGCCAGTCACAGAAGGACAAGTCACCAACTTCATCCTAAGACACTAAAAAATCGTAGCTTGCCTGAATGACCTAAGTGTAAGAATAAAACATGCTGATATAGGGCAGATTGATCGGTTCCATGTTTTGGTCAAGGCACTCGAAGACCAAGAACCATTTCAGAAAGGGGTCTGGGCTCACATTCATCGAACCATGAAGAAAATCCATGATCGTCTTATCCCATCACCACAGTAGGAGGCCATGCCAGTAGAAGAAGGAGCAGAGGAGGAAGAAGAAGCAGAAGAAGAAGGAGAACCAGCTGCGAAAACACTCCAAGAGGGAGAAGGAGGAGAAGGATCTGGAGGGGACTCTGGACCAATGGATCAAAGCTAGGGGTTCTCCCATAGAGAAGAGCTCGTTGCCCTATGAGCCACCAAGAATGTTGACAATTTTGTCACATTTCTCAAGGGGAAGAAAAGGAAACCAAAATTTTGTACAGTGTTTTGTAAAGTTTGTTCTTTCTTGTTTTGTTATTTGAAAAGCTTCAGCAATTTTGGCTTTCAACGCCCCCCCTTTGTATAGAAAATAAAAAAGAAAGAGCTTCACTGCCGAGCAGGCTAGATAAAAGAGCTTCATCGAAATAAAATGAGAAGAGCTTCGCACCCGAGGCATTTCTAGCACTACTTCGGGTGAAATTTTTGCGAAGTAGTATTACCGAAGAAGAATACAAGGATAGCGATAAAAAGAACTTCAAGCCCGAAGTGCTTCAAACCACTACTTCGAGAGAAAGTTGAGTGGCAAGAAAACTACTTCAGGCCCAAAGCATTTCCAGCAGCTACTTCAGGCGAGATTTTTGCGAAGCAGTGTTGCCGAAGTAAAATACAAAGGAGGAAGAATGAAATTGCTTCACACCCGAAGCATTTCAAAAGGCTACTTCGGCTAAAAGTTTTACGAAGCAGAATTTGAAAGGACGCAGTACTGAAAACACTTCATCGAAAAGCCGTCGAAGCATCTACCTCGGGTCCTGCGACAGCGAACCATTTCTACTTCGCCAAAAATCATTGCGAAGCATATGCTTCGGCAAAATTTCATGCAAAGTACTTTCACCCGAGGTAGAAGGTGCATTTTGAAGGCAGGGATACACTTCGAACGAAACGCCCCGAACAACAATTTTGATGAAGGATCGTGGCAAAACATCTCAATGACTCATTAGCGAAGTATCTACTTTGGGTAAAGGACCACGTTGAAGCAGTTTTGACACAGCGAAGCAACAAGAAGTGAAGACCCCATTTTGCGAAGGAGATATGCTTCGGCCTCCATCACCACCGAAGCTGTCTTGCAAAGCTTCACCATGCGAAGTGCAAATCAAGAAGAATTTGCTTCGGCACAGGTCCGTTGTGAAGCAAAGTTGAAAAGGTAGCGAAGCACCTCAAAGACAGACACTCCAAGCCGGGTATTTTCCCGAGGCGATCAAGTGCCTCATAAATGCATTTTTTCATGCCCGATAAGCTCGCTGCTAATTTTTGGCAATTGAAAACGAAGTATCAAGCCATGATGAAGAGCCCAACGAGCATGGCGACCACTCAAGCACCGCACCTAGAGACCAAGGACGTCCATACGGCTCATCAATGCATCTTTCCATGGTTGACCCGATCACAGTTGCCAGTTTTGGTAACGGATTTGAGAGCTCGATCATGAGAGCCTCGGGGAGTCAAATTCTTAGGGCTCGAGGGCATACTTCTCCTTGCTGTGTAATTATGACTCAGAGGGTCGGGTCCTCTATAAAAACCCAGGCATTGTAATGAAAAAGGGGGGGGAACTATCTGCTAAGAAAACTATTGTAACTTGATGTCCTGCGATTAATACTAAAGAGCTTTGGGATCAATTTCTCTCTTTTATGCTGCCTTTTGTGCTTGATTCTTTTGTCTTTCTTCATTTGTATACTAAGACTCTTAATCCTGAATCCGATGTGCGATTGGGGACTTGTTGTGGCTGATCCACAACACACCCCAAAATTGGGGACCCATCTTTTTTGCATGCTTTCAAAAGGAATTTCAGTGACCCAGATGCTAAAATTCAAGAAAAAGGGGCAAAAATGCACAAGTGTAGAAAGTGTCACGAAATCACGACATGTCACGCCATCGCTGTCGAAAATGAAAGTCTCACGAAATTGTGACATGTTGCTCCATCGCGGCCAAAAACAGAAAAGCATCGCGAAATCGCGACATGTTGCTCCGTCGCGGCCAAAAATAGAAAAGCGTAGCGAAATCGTGACATGTAGCTCCATCGCAGCCCAAAGAGGAGAGAGAAAGGGAAAACAAAAAAATGTTGCGATATCGCGACATGTTGCTCCGTCGCGATCGAAAGAGGAGAGAGAAAGGCAAAATGAAAAAGTGTCACGAAATCGCGACATGTTGCTCCGTCACGGCCGAAAGAGGAGAGAGAAAGGCAAAGCAGAAAAGGCATCACAAAATTGTGACAGGAAGCGACAAACGGGACACGAAGCAGAAAAGCGTAGCAAAATCGCGACGTGTTTGATTTTCGCAGCCTGCAGGCGGGCAGAAGGCATGAAATAGAAAATGGTAGCAAAATCATGACAAAAACGAGGCAAAGGCTACAAGGCCCGGTAGTGTAGCGAAATCGCGACAAAAATTGACACAAAGCTCATAAGCCAAAAATGGTAGCAAAATCGTGCAACTTTTGAGAAAGCATGCCCGCCAGACAAAAGTGTCGTGAAATCGCGATAGGTTGCAGCCAAAGTAGTATGGATGAAAAAACGTCACGAAATCGCGATAGGTTGCAGCCAAAGGAGTGCCAAGTGAAAAACATTGCGAAATCACGACAGGTTGCAGCCAAAGCAGTACGGATGAAAAAACATCACGAAATCATGACAGGTTACAGCCAAAGGAATGCTGACTGAAAAACATCACGAAATCATGACAGGTTGCAGCCAAAGCAGTACGGATGAAAAAACATCGCAAAATCATGATAGGTTGCGGCCGAGAGTGTACGAGGCAGAAGGGCGTCGCGATTTTGCGACATGTGGCGATTTCGCAACATGTCGCGTTTTCGCTGGGCAAGAATGCAAGAAGGCTGTTGGCCGAAAGACGTCGCGATTTACATGGGGCCATTACGAAATGCATTGGAAATGTAGAACACGTGGCATACAGGTGTCAGAGTTGTAGAAGTGTTACATGCACAAAAAAATTTGAACGTTTTGGAATCGAGCAGGAATCAAAAGCAAAAAACAGGTGGGAATTTGAAATGACGCATTCTGGGAGGTGAAACGAAGCGACGCAGGGTGAACCAAGAGCCGCGCTAGATAGTATAAAATCAAAAGTGCAGATTGAACAGGGGGTTGGAAATTGCTGCTAGCAGAGTTGCAGAGACAAGGGCTGCATGCCATTCTGGGCCTGCACTTGGAGCAATTTTCTTCATTTGTTCTGGATTTGTCATACCTGGAACATTCTGTTATTGTAACTAATATACCATTTAATATAGAAATACAAAAATTTGGCATCTCATTGATGAGAAAGAAGCTGTCATTTCTGCATGCATGATTTAATGTTTATCCTTCCCTTTCAGATTTTAGGTTTATAGATGGAGTTTAATGCGAGTTCTCTCGGTTGCCTCATGCAAACACCTAAAATTTGAAATTATAGTAAAACCCTAGAAACCCGCACCTAGCTTATCAGGATTGTGTGAATGTGCAGATTCAATAGGTTAGGTTGCATGTAGAAACCTCATTATCTTCGATTTCGTCGAATTGATGGCAGCATTCTGAGTGTAGTTTAGTTGCATCTTCATTTGCATTTCTTTTATTTTTTTCAAACCCTCATTTTAGTTTCTGCATTTTAATTATTCTCATTCAAATTAATAACTGAAAATCCATCAAAGCCTAAGATCAAATAGATTTATTTCTCATGTTTATTCAATTGGAGTCCATTGCAAATTCAAATTAAATAAACCATAGTGCCCCTTGTTAACATCCACTTGCAACCCTAAGGTATTCCTAGCATTTCATTTGAACAACATCATTGGTAAACAAAGAATCAGCATAACAGGAACCTTGGAGAAATTAGTTTGTCATAATTTCTTTGCAAGCAGAGGATTTTGGGACTCAGATCCTATCGGAGAGTGTGCTTTCACAATTGGGTGAAAACACCACTCAACAGATTGGCGCTAGAAGGAGGGCCCGAATTGGTTTACTTTATTTTTTATTTCATACATGAGTAATATCTTTTTGATTTAATTTTAAAATCATCTCTTAAAACTCACAAACAGCTAAACTGCAACTTTTGTTTTCTTTTGTTGCAGATTTTCTTTGAAATAATCGAGGGTTTCATCAGGCAGGCTGGACCCACCGCGTCGTATTGCGACCAGGTCCCAAACAACCGGGGAAACCATTTTTCATGACCTTACGCTCACTGGTACTCCCAAGAATAAAACCAAGCAAGTCATAAGCTCACCAGTCACAAAAGACCTATTTTCTCCAGGAACATCGAGTGGACCTACGCCAGTAATATCAGTTGCCACTAGTGTTCCTATTGTCAGTAATATTTCTATTGCTATTGTAGGGTTGTCTTCATCAATTTTGAGTCAAATGGCTCAACCTCCAGCAGCTCCTTGGTATGGAGCTAACAATATTCCTTTGAACATTGCTGGGGATATCCATGAAATCCCTAAGAACATTGAAATATTTTTACCTAAATACAAACCAGATGGCCCAAGAACAATAGAAGAACATATCCAAGCCTATAGGGATGTTTTAATTAGACTGCAAGTCCAACATGAAGATGTGGCTTGCAGAATTTTCCCCATGAGCTTAGATCCAATAGCATATGAATGGTACATATGCTTACCAACTGGTTCAATCACTTCATGGACGCAAATGGAGAACGCCTTTGTTAATCAATTTAGATCACCCTTGGATCTCGCAACCATTTACAATCGGTTTATTACTTGCAAAAGGGGCCAGGGTGAACCTATCCGAACATTTAATCAGAAATTCCAAAAGTGCTATAATAGAGCAGTTCAAAATTTTGCCATCGATCCCGCAGTGGCTTTGCAGATATATTTTGGGGCATTGGATCCCATGACAGCCATGTTTGCAAGACAAAATCCTCAAGTCACCACGCTCACTCTAGCCTATAACGAATCCATGACCATCGAGCAGCAGATGACACCACAAGGCTACGGGTTTCCCCAGATGCCTATGATGGGACAATATGCTCCATATGGTCAAGCTCCCTTGGCAAATCAGATCATGGCATCGCAAATTCCAAGCATGAACGCCTTCCCATATCAGCAGCCGTATCCACCAGCACCTGTGTATGCACCCATTCCAATCCAACCAATTACATCCATTCCACCTGTTCCCGCATTTCTACAGAATAGTCAATCGACTATGCAAGGAACCAGCCAAGTTAATCCTCAGGCTATAGTTCCTTTTCCAAATCCAACTCCGATTCAAAGTGTCAATCCATAAGGGAATCAAATTCCCCAAAACCCGACCCAAATGTTGAATCAAGACCCCATCAATTATGCAAATCCAACGGGGGTTAACAATAATGGGATTCTATCGAAGGAGATTTATTCAGAGGTCGAAGAGCTCAAGAAATTAGTTCATAAACTGAGCAATGACAGGGTTCAATAGTAGAAGTATGAATCCCATGCCCATCACTCAAATCAAAATTTTAACAATAGAGGGAGACACTGGAACACCAATCCAAACAATGGGGGAGTACCCGCTCCCATTGCTAATCAACTAGATACTTCTGCAGGACCTAGTCAATCCAATTCCCTTTTGAATCTTTCAAATTTGGCTTGGGAAAGGGGGTGTAGGTTGCACAACACAAAAGAACACAATGAGAGGAATTGTCCTGAAATTGCTCGATACACTCATTGTCTTCAGGCACAAGTTGATGATTTGGAACTGGTATCGAATGAGGGTCCATCGTAACATCAAGAT
Organism: Wollemia nobilis; assembly: GCA_028583015.1. Classification (NCBI taxonomy): domain Eukaryota; kingdom Viridiplantae; phylum Streptophyta; class Pinopsida; order Araucariales; family Araucariaceae; genus Wollemia; species Wollemia nobilis. The sequence goes on along the minus strand of JAQPPZ010005291.1, from coordinate 2,111,455 downwards.
GATAACATTATGGTGATGGAAACTGTATATCATCAAGAAGGTGAGAGTGAGGAAGAAGAAGACAAAATTTTGGAACAGGAGGTGCAAGCTTTTCAAGATTTTAGAAATGGGAATCATGGATACCATTTAAGAAGTAAATCTAAAGCCCCTAAAACCTCATCAACACCTCCAAAAAACTCTATTCTTCCTCCCGATACTAAGGCAGATAATAATCCTCCCCCTCCACTCAGAAGAGAAATGTCTAATGACGTGCAGAAGACAGTCAAATTTGAAAAACCAAACTATGACATAGTGGAGGATCTAAAGAAGTCCAAATCTAGCCTTTCGTTCTTGGACGCGGCTAGATTGCCTGGCCAAAAGGAGGCGTTGATAAAAGCTCTAAACTCACCTAATCAAATGTGGAAGGGAAAAGGAGTTGAGTCCCATCTAATTTTATGAAAGGAGAGACGGGATGTCCCGCCATTCTTATTGACTCTGAGAATTGCGGGTAAGAATTTGCATAACTGTTTGGTGGACACGGGTGCCACGAGCAACCTCATGCCTTCGGAGATATGTCAAATGCTGGGTCTGCAACCTGTTTCATCCAAATGCAAGGTCCTACAACTGGATAGATCAGAGGTAAATGTGGTAGGGACCCTATATGATGTTAAGATTCAATTAAATTCTGAACCCAGGGTCCAACAGGTTGTCGACATTCTGGTTGTTAATATCCCTAGTAGATATGGCATGCTTCTTGCGAGGGATTGGATGAAAACTCTGAATGGCTATTTTTCAATAGACTGCTCACATATGTGGCTACCCTAGAAAGGAATTGCAAATCAAATCAGAGTGGAAAATGAACCGAGGCTTAAGGAGATCATAACAAAATTTAACAAGTCGAATGAAGTTCAATTTTTTGAGCCAAAACTGGGGGTTTATGCACTTGATGTTGAGGAAGCTACTGAAGAACCTAAAAATGAAATGTGCCATGGGGGATCTTCTGAGGAAAATGATTGCACATGGTTGCTCAGGTTCGATGGATCAAAATCTAGACGAGGAGTAGGAGCTAGAGTCGAGCTCACTGGTCCAGGAGGTAAACCATTATTGGCTGCTTACAGATTGCAATTTCCTTGCATGAAAAATGTGGCAGAATACGAAGCATTGATCTTTGGTTTACGTCTAGCATTGAGCAAGCATGTTAAATGCTTGAAGGTTTTGGGAGATTCTGAGTTGGTAGTCAAACAAATCAAAGGACAGTATACATGCCGTGACAGGAGACTGAGCCTTTATAGAACTAGGGTTATGGACCTCATTGAGGAATTTGACGCATTCAATATAGCCCTTATTTCTAGAAAAGGAAATTGAATAGCAGATTCTCTTGCAGTCGTCGTGGGCATGTTAAACCCGGTTGATATAAAAAGGTGTAAAAATTTCTCCATTGAATTGGTTCCTTGTCCATCAATACCCGATAATGTTAAGAATTTCCAGGTTTTTGAAAATGACAGACATATCTTCAAATTTTTCACGAACCCAGGTATTTTTGAAAATCAGGTGATTGATGAAGAGCAAATATGGCAAGGTGAAACAGAAAACGAGAGTGAAACCGCATGTCAATCCAACAAAATACCTAAAGATGTGGTTTCATTGGAGAAAATGTTCGACGTGGGATACAAGACCAAAAAAGGAAAAAGAGTCCCACTCCCCAAAGATGCATGTGATTCAATTAATCTAGGGAGTGCAGACAATCCAAAGGAGGTGTACATTGCAAAGGCATGTATAGATGAAGAAAGGAGCAACATAATGCAGGCATTGAAGCATTACAGATGAAAATCGGCAAAATTTTAGAGCAGTATTAAATAATAAGTTACAGGAAAGGGAAGAACTACATCACAGTAGTAGAGATTACAGTAAGAGTGAATGGTTAATGCAAGTTATTCAAGAAGCTCTAAACAAATGCAAGAGAGCTAAACCTAAAAAGAAAGAAAGGAATAGCTTCCCAACCAACCCATGGTTCGATGAAGATTGCAAAAAAATGCGAAGATTGCTAAAGGAACCAACGGGTAAAACAAGAGAAAACAAAAAAACATATGAGAAACTGGTAAGGGCAAAAAAATAAGAATACACTAAAACAAGGAGGGAAGAATTGATTTATTTAGGGAAACATGAACCAAAGAAATTTTGGAAGGAACTAAGTGTGAAAAGGATGCAAACTGAAAATAACATAACAGTTAATCAGTGGTTTGAGTATTCAAAACAAGCGTATCGACGTAGTAACCAAGCAGGAGACACCCCCTACTATCATTGTCAAGAAAGAACTTTTCACAATTGAAGACATTATTCAAGGGATAAAAAAGTTAGCAACTGGAAAATCCCGTGACATAGACAATCTTCAAGCAGAGCATATAAAATGGGAGGTAGATATCTTGGCACCGCAAATCAAAGAAATTTTTAATGAGGTCATACAAAATGGCTTCCCTACTGAGTGGACAACTAGCTTGACCATTCCTTTGTTTAAAAGTGGAGATGTAAATAATCCCTCAAACTATCGAACTATCATGATCAACCCTCTCTTTGCAAAGTTGTTTGGGAGTATGATAGAGCGTAGGATCAACATATGGGCTAGAAGAAAAGAGAAAGAGAGCAAAGGGGCAAGTAGGTTTTAGGCCCAAACACTCAACTATTGATCACTGTATCACGCTCAGACACATAGTGGAAAAAATATGGGACAAAAAAGAGGAGGCTTTTTGTTGTTTTGTAGACTTCAAAAAGGCATTTGACATAGTGCCTAGGAAAAAATTATGGAGCAGAATGGAAGAGCTAGAGGTTCCAATTCACTACAGGGTAGCAGTTCACAGACTATATGAGCATGTAAAAGCTAGAATCATAACACAAGAAGGGTTATCTGAATGTTTTGGTAGTGACATAGGTGTCAAACAAGGTTGCCCTCTATCTCCGACCTTATTTGGGCTGTACATTGACAAGTTAGAAGAATGGATAAACAAATTTGGGGGAGAGGGTGTGCATTTAGCCAAATATGTGGTAAAACTCCTCATGTATGGAGATGATGTAATTCTTGTGGCCAAAACAGCCAAAGATCTAGAAGATCACCTTCAAGCTCTAGAAATCTTTTGTAAAGAAGTTGGGATGCAGGTGAACACGAGCAAAACAAAAATTATGATTTTTTCAGCAAAAAAGAAGAAGCAACAACTCAAATTTTAGTTTGCAAGAGAACCGCTTGATGTAGTAGTAGAATACAAATACCTGGGCATAGACTTTCATGACAAACTTAATTGGAATACATGTTGGATGAAAAGAACTCAAAGTGGCTGGAGAGCACTATATGCACTTCAAAATAGGTGTAGGAATGCCGAGTTGTGGGACTGGAAGACCACCAAGGTCTTATTTGGCCTACTTGTTATATGGTTGCGAGGTGTGGGCTAGTGGCACAACAAATGCAAAATGGAGGCAAATAGAAAGGATTCAAAAATATCTAATCACAAACTTTCTCAAAATTAAGGCCACAACCCCTTATGAAATTATTCTAGCTGAAACTGGAATGTTCCCTTTAGAAGCAATTGCTATGACCAAGTTGTTATGTTACTTGAAAAAAATAGAAAACATGACAAATGATAGATGGCCTAGAGCAGTTAGGGACGAAGAGTTACATAGGCGAAAGAATACGTGGATGAAACAAAATCAGAAATGGATGAAACGTTGGGAAATCAACATAAATGAATGCCCAAATGTCAACAAAGACATTAAAAATTATGTGAATGAAAATTTTAGAAGTGGAATGTGGAAAAATGCAAGCAGGAAAAGACAATATTATATTGCAAATTTTAACCCAATGTATGACCACAAGGAAAAAGCGTATATAGGCACTGAAATCAAGTGGAAGGAAAAAATACTCATTGCTCAGATAAGGACTAGCTCTCATAGGCTTAGATGTGAAATAGGGAGATGGACAACACCCAAAGAACAATGGGAAGAAAGGATATGTACTCTAAGGGCAGTAGAGACAGAGGAACACTTCATCTATAAATGCCCGAGTTTTTTAGATATCCGTGACAAATACAAAGAAACACTTGGGAATGAGTTTATTACAGATTTATTTGAAGACAGGAAAATAAAAAAAGTTGGAGAATTGCTAACACAAATCAACAGGAGAAGGAACAACCTTCTCAAAGATATTAAAGATCATATGATATGATTTGAGTAATTGTACTTCCATATTTGAGGTCCCATAGACCATTTTTGGGTCTCGCGAACGTAATTAAAATCTTTCATTCATTCATTCATTCATTCATTCATAGATTGCATTGCTTGGAATTACAATGAGTTGAAGACATACAACCAAGACATTATCACACATACCATCCCTTTGAAGCCAGACTCCAAGCCTTTTAGGCAAAGACAACGAGTTGTTAACCCGCTATTGGAGCCTTTAATCAAAAGGGAGGTCAAAAGATTATTGGAAGCCAAAATCATTTTTCCTGTTAGGCACTCAACTTGGGTTGCTAACCTCGTTCCAGTAAGAAAAAAGAGTGGAGAGATTAGGCTGTGCATAGATTTTCAAAATCTTAATAAAGCCTCTCAAAAAGATAATTATCCATTGCCATCAATCGATGAAATTCTACAAACGGTAAATGGATCTGAAATGATGTCCTTTCTTGATGGGTATTCTAGATACAACCAAATTCTTATACATCCAAATGACCGGATGAAAATAGCCTTCACCACTAAGTGGGGGACATTTGCATATAAGAGAATGTCGTTCGGACTGTTAAATGCTGGTGCAACTTTTCAATGTGCCATGTATTATGCATTCAAAGGGCTCATAGTCAAATGTATCATCTTCTATGTGGATGATATTCCAGTATTCTCGAAGAAGAGAGAGGACCATGTCAAATATTTAAAGAAAGTGCTTCAAATATGCAGAGAACATGGAATTTCCTTAAATCCCAAAAAGTGCATTTTCGAAGTAACAGAAGGAAAATTTCTTGGTCACATCATTTCAAAAGAGGGCATATCCATCGACCTAGAAAGGATACAAGCTATCCAAAACTTACCTCTCCCGAGTAGTAAAAAAGAATTGAGATCTTTCTTTGGGCAGGTTAATTTTGTGAGGAAGTTTATCTCTAGCTTTGCTGAGATAGCCAAACCTCTGAACAAGATGCTCAAGAAGGATGTGGATGTAAAATGGAATGAGGAAAGTAGAGTGGCCTTTCAGAACATCAAAGATGCCATTTCCAGGGCCCCGGTCCTCATAAGTCCAGACTATTCCAAACCTTTCTATATTTATGCTTTTGCATCAGAACACTCTTTTGCGAGTGTCTTAACCCAAAAATGCGAGGATAGTGCAAAAAAACCCATAGTGTTTTTAAGTGCCCCCCTAAAAGATGCTCAATTAAGGTATTCAATCCTTGATAAGCAAATGTACGCACTTTTTAAAATGGTGAAAAAAATTAGGAATTACATTATGCACAACAGAGTTATTGCCATCGTGCCTGACTCTGCTGTTAAGACCATGTTTTTACAAAATGAACTAGGTGAGAAAAGAGGGAAATGGATTTCCACCATCCAAGAATTTGATCTCGAAATCCAACCTATGAAACTAGTTCGAGGACAGGGACTGGCGAAGGCGATCGCAGAAAATAATCCGTAAATAACATGCCAATACTCGAAAATAGAATACATTGCTAAGGATGACTGGTATGTTGATATTGTGTAATTTTTATTGACTGGTAAGTGTCCTTCTAATCTTAATTCAACCCAGAGAAGATCTTTAAGGCTTAAGTCTATCAATTATCTGATGAAATCTGGTGTTCTTTACAGGAAGAATCATGAAGGGATCTACCTGAGGTGCCTGAACAAAGAAGAAGTTGCCAGGGTGTTGTAAGAATTTCACGAGAAACATGGAACTGGTCATGGTGCGGCAAATGCTACAGCACATCAAATCCTAAGAGCAGGATACTACTGGCCACACATTTTCAAAGATGCACATGCCCATGTACGATCTTGTCATATCTGTCAAGTGGCTGCCAATAGAGAAAGAAATGCAGCCATGCCCTTACAACTTCGTAGTTGAAATGAGACCATTTGCACAGTGGGGACTAGATTTCATTGGGGTTATTAACCCAAATTCTTCTAATTCTCATAAATTCATATTGACAGCTACAGACTACTGTACAAGGTGGACAGAAGCGATTCCTACTAAACATGCCACCACAGACGTTGTAATAAGATTCCTTGAGGACCATATTATAACAAAATTTGGAATGCCCGATTCTATTGTCAGTGACAATGGTAAAGCTTTTATTTCTACACAGTTTGCAAATTGGGCATATGACAACAAAGTGAGCTTAAAGTTTGCATCTAACTATTATCCTCAAGGAAATGGGTTGGCCGAATCTTCAAATAAAATTTTTTTGAATACCATTAAGAAGTTGCTGGAAAAGAACCCTCGGGATTGTCACAGCCAATTGAAGTTTTCCCTTTAGGCAAATAGAACCAGAGTAAAGGAATCCATAGGGAATACTCCCTATCATTTGGTCTATGGGCAAGACCCGATATTTCCTACAAATTTGAAGTTGCAGACCTTACATTTCATACAAGAGTACTTGGGGACAGATGATCAAGTTGAAGCCAGGTTAAGTCATTTGCTGCACCTTGATGAAAAGAGAGAAGAAGCCATGAATCACATGAATAAACACCAGGAAGTTATCAAAAGATGGTTTGACAGAAGGGCCAAAGTTAAGTCATTCAAAATTTCAGATTTGGTATTACTATGGGACAAAAGACATGAGGAAAAAGGGAATCATCAAAAGTTTGATTGTCTTTGGTTAGGCCCCTACCAGATTTCAGAGATTCTTGGAAAAAATACCTTTAGGCTAAAAACTTTAGAAGGGAGAGATTTTATGCTACCGGTTAATGGGCAGATTTTAAAGCATTATTTTAGCCCTTAGGTTGTGAGATTTTGATGTTATTCTTTTCGGTTTTGGTGGGGATTTTCAGATTTTGTTTTTGTTTAGGATTGTTAGCCTAGTTAGGATTTTGGTTGTGGGTTTGATTTCAATTGACATGTTTTGTTTATTTTGATAAAATAAAAAAAAAAAAATTAAAAAAAAAAATAATAAAAAAAAAAAATTGAGATGTCAACTTATGCTTAAGATTAGGAGAATATGAAATATTGGAATTGTTGTGTAAAAGCTCCACAAGTCACACAAACATTTTAAGTTATATCGTTTGAAATTTGTGATGCATGAAGGAGTCGATTTTGTATGGCAAATATTTCATTTGCAATTCAAGAGATAATGCATTCATGTTACATCTCACTTTACATATACATTCCATCTTAGTTGCATATGCATCTTAGATACAAATCATTAAGGTATGTCAAATCCTCTTAGGGTTGTGTTATAACATAAATATAAGAAAAATCCTACGGTTGGAAACTGAGTCTTGAGATATCTAGAACCAAGCACGTCTTATACATTAAAAAGGATCTTGAGCAAAATGATCAAAACCTAACTTGGAAGAAAAGGTTGGGCGAAAGAAGTTTTTCATGTCTATCCTATTATGCAACATGATCCTTAAAACAGTGGTTTTGACCACTTCCATAGAGCTTAAAGCCTAAAATCAGAGTAGTAAGGATAGGGTTAAATTCTCATCTCGCTTAGGTTGAGAATCTGATTCCCCAAAGCTTTGATTTGACCTACATGGAGTAGTAAGGATAGGGCATAAATTCTCATCTCGCTTAGGTTGAGAATCTGATTCCCCAAAGCTCTTATGTCTCATTTCACAATAAGTCTTGGATTGGAAGGATCGTACTACTTGTCCTCTGCAAAGGATGGGTAGTCATCCCCAAGGTCTAAGTAATAAATTAATATTTTTATTTTTATCCAAAGCTTGGATTGGAAGGATAGTACTACATGTCCCTAGTAAGGATGGGTAGTCATCCCCAAGGTCCAAGAAGTAAAGAATTAATTTTTCCCACCTCATCGCCATTTTGGATTGGAAGGATCATACTATTTGTCCTCTGCAAAGGATGGGTAGTCATCCCAAAGGTCCAAAGAAATAGAGATAAGTCTTGGATTATGGGGTTAGGTATGCCCATGCATGGCAGCATGTCTTGTCTAAAAAACAAGACCACTGATTGTCCAAAGGGTTAGACTAGCATGACTATTTCCTCCAGAAATGGTTAAATTATTTTGATCAAAGTGAGGTAATGAACTCTAAATCAAAATAGTAAGGATAGGGTTAAACTCCCATCTTGGTTGGGTTGGGAGTCTGATTTCCCAAAGTTCTAATTTCACATTCACTTGCACATGGGTTCAAGATAGTAGGGACTCATAACCAACTTTGGGATATAATAAAACAATTCATTAGTGGGTCCTAAGAGGGTTTGGCAATCTTGAATGTTTGTATATGATACTAGAAGAAGAACTATGCCTTTTATAAAAGCAAGATCTCCTAGCATATTCATTAGGTTATACAAATCATTCACAATCTCATATATGCATTCATGCAAAACTGACAATGGAATGTGGATCAATTTCAAACGATAGGGAAGGAAATTCATTGCACACACTGAGCTAATACTTGATGATTCTTATGATTCATGTACTTCTGATCTTTGGGCATTTGTTTATATTGCTTATGTGCTAACACATGTTTTCGAGTTTGTATATGTTTCAGAGTTGGGTTCTCACTAAAATTCTCAAGAGCATTTGACAAATAGAGTCGCCATTTGTTGTGGCTGATCCACAACACACCCCAAAATTGGGGACCCATATTTTTTGCATGCTTTCAAAAGGAATTTCAGTGACCCAGATGCTAAAATTCAAGAAAAAGGGGCAAAAATGCACTAGTGTAGAAAGTGTCGCGAAATCGCGACATGTCGCGAAATCGCGACATGTCACGCCATCGCTGCCGAAAATGAAAAAGTGTCGCAAAATCACGACATGTTGCTCCGTCACGGCCAAAAACAGAAAAGCGTAGCGAAATCGTGACATGTTGCTCCGTCGCAGCCAAAAGCAAAAAAGCGTAGCGAAATCGTGACATGTAGCTCCGTCGCGGCCCAAAGAGGAGAGAGAAAGGGAAAACAAAAAAATGTCGCGATATCGGGACATGTTGCTCCGTCGCAGTCGAAAGAGGAGAGAGAAATGAAAAATGAAAAAGTGTCGCAAAATCGCGACATGTTGCTCCATCGCGGCCGAAAGAGGAGAGAGAAATGCAAAGCAGAAAAGGCGTCGCGAAATCGCGACAGGAAGCGGCAAACGAGACACGAAGAAGAAAGGCGTAGCGAAATCGTGACGTGTTTGATTTTCATGGCCTACAGGCGGGCGAAAGGCATGAAATAGAAAATGGTAGCGAAATCGTGACAAAAACGAGGCAAAGGCTACAAGGCCCGGTAGTGTAGCGAAATCATGACGAAAACCAACACAAAGCTCATAAGCCGAAAATGGTAGCGAAATCACGCAACTTTTGAGAAAGCATGCCCGCCAGAAAAAAGCGTCGCGAAATCGTGACAGGTTGCAGCCAAAGTAGTACGGATGAAAAAACATTGTGAAATCGCGACAGGTTGTAGCCAAAGGAGTGCCGAGTGAAAAACGTCGCAAAATCGCGACAGGTTGCAGCCAAAGCAGTACGGATGAAAAAACGTTGTGAAATCACGACAGGTTGCAGCCAAAGGAGTGCCGAGTGAAAAACGTCATGAAATCGCGACAGGTTGCAGCCAAAGCAGTAAGGATGAAAAAACATCATGAAATCGTGATAGGTTGCGGCCGAGAGTGTACGAGGCAGAAGGGCGTCGTGATTTCGCGACATGTCGCAATTTCGCAACATGTCACATTTTTGCTGGGCAAGAAGGCAAGAAGGTTGTTGGCCGAAAGACATCGTGATTTACATGGGGCCATTACAAAACGCGCTGGAAATGCAGAACACGTGGCATACAGGTGTCAGAGTTGCAGAAGCGTTACATGCAACAAAAAATTTTGAACATTTCGACATCGAGCAGGAATCAAAAGCAACAAAAAGACGAGAATTTGAAACGACGCATTCTGGGAGGTGAAACGAAGCGACGCAGGGTGAACCAAGAGCCGCGCTAGATAGTATAAAATCAAAAGCACAGATTGAACAGGGGGTTGGAAATTGCTACTAGCAGAGTTGCAGAGACAAGGGCTGCATGCCATTTTGGTCCTGCACTTGGAGCAATTTCTTTCATTTGTTCTGGATTTGTCATACCTGGAACATTCTGTTATTGTAACTGATATACCATTTAATACAGAAATACAAAAAGTTGGCATCTCATTGATGAGAAAGAAGGAGTCATTTCTACATGCATGATTTAATGTTTATCTTTCCCTTTCAAATTTTAGGTTTATAGATGGAGTTTAATGCGAGTTCTCTCGGTTGCCTCATGCGAACGCCTAAAATCTAAAATTACAGTAAAACCCTAGAAACCCACACCTAGCTTATCAGGATTGTGTGAATGTGCAGATTCAATAGGTTAGGTTGCATGTAGAAACCTCATTATCTTCGGTTTTGTCGAATTGATGGCAGCATTCTGAGCGTAGTTTAGTTGCATCTTCATTTGCATTTCTTTTATTTTTTTCAAACCCTCATTTTAGTTTCTGCATTTTAATTATTCTCATTCAAATTAATAACTGAAAATCCATCAAAGCCTAAGATCAAATAGATTTATTTCTCATGTTTATTCAATTGGAGTCCATTGCAAATTCAAATTAAATAAACCACAGTGCCCCTTGTTAACATCCACTTGCAACCCTAAGGTATTCCTAGCATTTCATTTGAACAGCATCATTGGTAAACAAAGAATCAGCATAACAGGAACCTTGGAGAAATTAGTTTGTCATAATTTCTTTTCAAGCAGAGGATTTTGGAACTCAGATCCTACCAGAGAGTGTGCTTTCACAATTGGGTGAAAACACCACTCAACAGGACTGTACCCTAAAACTCATCTGAAGGATACATAGGAGAGGAAAAACGTAATATTGGTTTTCTTTTATGTTGCCTGGTGGGTTGTGGTTTCTGTTACATTCACTTGTCCTAATCATCTTTACTCTGAACCCTAAATTTTGACGAAAGGGAGAAGGAGAATCCCTGTGAGCTCACCCAGAGGATACATAGGAAGGTTAATGTTGCATTTATTTTGTTTATTCTTGGTGTTCCTTGTTGCTATTCAAGTTGTCAGTTAGTGATCATGCTTCCTGTTCTTTCCCACCTTAAATTACTGATCTCTCTTCCCTTACCCCTTTTTATTTTTTTCTCTAACCCTAACTCCTTTTATCTCTTTCCTGCACCCTTATCTCAAAACACCAAAGTAGATTAGCATAGGAGCTGGCCTTTCTCCAGAGATTGGCACGAGGGGCATCTCTTCCCTTCGGCCTTTCAATTTTGGTCCAAGTCTAGGGCACATACATTTACCCAAAATCCTTTCCTAGGTAGATTTGATGACCAACAGGTATTTCTGGAGAACCTTGTGGAAGAAATTGAAGACAAATTTGAAATTTAGTTCTGCATACCACCCACAGACTAATGGACAAATAGAGGTGGTGAATAGAAGTTTGGGTAATCTATTAAGATGCTTGATAGGAGATAAGACCAAGGGATGGAATTTGGTTTTGCCACAGGTGGAATTTGCATACAACAATTCTGTCAACAGGAATACTAACAAATCTCCATTCTAGATAATATATGGGAGCAGTCCAAGAAATGCTTCTAAGTTGAGGAGGATGGATACAGGGGAAAAGTGTAGTGCTGAGGTTGAGGACTTTGTAGAGCATCCGAAGAGCTTGCATGAAGAAGTGAAGAAGCATATTACTAAGATGAATACTCAATATAAGACAAGGGCAGACCAGAAGCGATGTTTTAAGGAATTTGAAGTGGGAGATGAAGTTATGGTCCATCTAAGAAAAGAAAGGTTTCCTGCTAAAACCTATAACAAGTTGAAGATGAAGAAGTTTGGACCATGGAAAATCATAGAAAAACGAGATTCAGGCAATGCATATGAAGTGGAATTGCCAAGTGGGCTTAACATATCACCTGTTTTTAACATTTCAAATTTGGTAGAATACCATGAAGGAGATAATGGTGAGGGACCAGTAGTAGAATTATGGAATATTCTAGCATCTACTCCAAATACGAAAGAGGTAGAAGATATCCTGGATACACGCATCGGCAAAATTACCAGAAATAGGCAGTATGTAGAATATCTGGTTAAGTGGAAAGGCAGACCTGTTGAAGATTCATCTTGGTTGTCGAAGGCTGAGGTTGAATGCCTTGGTTTTCTTCCAACAATAGATAAGTGAAGGTCACTTCTCAAAATTACCCTGGGTGTTTGATGCAGGAGCATCCAGTGGTGTAAGAGTGATCTTGCATCACCAAAAAAAAAATTGTAATTTTTTTTTATTTTGTAAAACTAGTTTAACTTGCAGGAGATTTTTGAAGGTCTTAGAGGTCGAATTTGAGGATTTTTGGCTAGACACGAGCCTTGGCACAAAGAGCTAAGGGTTTCCCCGCTTAGCTCGTTTCATGTCGTTTTCAAAAACATGTTGTAATAGTCAATCAGGTCAACGAGTGCAAAGTTATGACCTCGACAAGTTGCCCCCAAAATTCAAATTTGAATTTTAATGGTTTTAGGTGGGAAAAAGGGAAAACAGGGTATTTGAGGGAATTTTCGAAATTGTAAAGAGGCCTTTTTTCTCTTGTATCCTAATTGTTGGCATGAAAGTATTGAAAGGTTTGATTCTCTAACTTGTTCAAAGGAAAAATACCTGTGTATCATTTGTTTGATGTTGCTAGTGTAACGTGATCATCAGAAAGCTACAACAATGATGTAACCTTCCTTCCATATGAGTAGTAAGAATCTTATGATATCACCATTACCTTTGTATTGTTGGAAATGAAGTATTGACCTCATTAGTTCTTATTTTTGCTGAAATGTATGCATATCCTCATGTATATATATTTTGTGGGACATGCCTTATGCTGCAATTTTTCTCTTCTTTTTTTTCTCTTTTTCTTTCATTTTTTTCTCTTTTCTCTTTTTTTTCTCTTTTCTCTCTTTTTATTTTCTTTTGTTTTTTCAAGATTCAAATATATGATCATTTGGAATCTTTGTTAGAAGAGGAAGCCTCTTCTATCTTATGCAAATGTAATTGTGTGAAATATCGAGCAAATTCCACCTTTGTTAGTGGTTTATGGTACAACTGTAAAATATGTCCATTTACCACTAATGTCCTCCTTTAATCATCAACTGAAGAAAGTTGAAAAACTTCATTCTCAAACTCCTTTGGTTCATCCTTGTTGCTCTTAATGTGATCATCATGCCATATTTTTCATTTTTGTTGAGTGGACTCTATTTGGTGAAGTGCTTCCAACCAAAGTTCATCAAATGCATTCAACTGTAAAATTTGTTTTTTTTTGTACCTACAATAACTCAATACCAACGACTAAAGATGCATAAAGTGTTAGTAAACTATTAGGATATTGTATCAATACATCAAACAAATTTGCTTCTTGGTTTTTAGTCAACCAACTATTGTTGTTCAAAGGTTTTTTTGGCTGCATTTCAGTTTGTTTTGTACTAGAATGTTTTTAATTGGTTCTTGGAGAAGGATGTATTAATGAATTAAGAGAGTAATGATAGGGTGGAAAATAATGGAAAATATGTGTATGTTTACCAAAAAAAATTCTTGAAAGAATTAAATTTGATAAATGATAATGAAAATATGAGAAAAAATTATGACATCCATGTGGTAAATGAAGAAAATTGTTTTGTACTAGAATGGGTGACAAATTTTTAAAATTCTGCTTTTCATCATTCCATAATAATTGTTGAACAATAGTTGGTTCATATTTAAAATCTGAAATATGAACATTTTCAGCAAAAACAAACTTTTTGGACGAATCCAACTCTTCTACATTACCCGTTACAACTATGGAGGCCAAATTTGCAATGTTATTTTCATTTTCCTTATGTGATTCAAGAAATCCTAGGCTTCCTAGACAATCACACGTAGGTGGAGTAAATCTTCCTACAAGCAAGTCAACTAATTTTCCACCTTTTTGCATGGTTTCATGATATACTTTCTTATTTTTTCTTGGTTTCCTAAAACACATTTCTTGAACAATCTTATTAATGATTGGTACATCTTTAATAGCTTGAAGTAAATGGATTTTAACAGTTGAATTTTCTAATTCCTTTATCAAATTTGATTGTGAAGATGTTATTTTTTGTATTTCATACAGTTCAAAATATGGTACTTTCTTTGATGAGTCATCTTGTGAGACATTTTTTTTTCTTCTTGTATTAGTGTAAATTTTTTTCATGTTCATTCTTTTTAACTTCCCTTTCTACACTGATAAGTAGAATAGTTTCAAGCAGTTGTTTACCTGAACACAACTGAGTTCTATCATAGTCACTAACATTCATTATGGTTGTATTTTCCGATTTAGCCATAGAGACAAGGGTTACCTATTTAACAATGTTTGAATTGGCCATAGGTTGAGCTAAAAACAGAGATTGTTTTGTTTTTTTTTTTGTTTTCCATGAGAGAAATTATGGATATAAGTAGGCAATAAATTTGATTTATGTTTTTGATAATGTTGCTTCCCTTTGTATAGTTTTTGTTGTTGTACCCATTGATATCCCTACAGTTTTGGCTGCAACCATGGTGGATGTTGTTGATTCCATTGTTGTTTCATCCAACCATGTTGAGACCACTCTTGGGAATATGCCCATGGTGGTTGAATCCAATGTTGTTGAAGTGGCCTTGAAGCAGACCATGGCATATACCAAGGATTATTCCTCCAATGTGCAGGAAATTGAGAAGCATCCTGATATGGAAATTTAAGAAAATTATCCCTTTGTCTTTGTCCTACAAAATTGTGTTCTTTCATAGGTTGAGACTATTTTTCAAAGGTACTTTTAAGTTTTGGCAATAAACTACACTGATCTGTGGGGTGTCCTTTTTTACAAATGCTACATGTAGTAGGTATAAATATTTTGTTCAAAGGAAATTCATGAAGAGAGTGTTGCTTCTCACTACATTTTGAACAATAGATGATTGAAGGTTCAGCAAATTCATTCTTTTCATCTAAATTTTTATCAAGATGTACTAAAATATCAACCTCTTTCATGCATTCTTTCAGATCATGTTTATTATTACCAATTTTATGTTTTCTATGCCCTGAATGAGAGTAATTTTTACAGAGTTTAAGGATTTCTTAAAATTCAAGTGCATTTGCATCTCCTCTTCCCAAGATATCCAATGCATCCCTAGATTCATCTTGCAATCCTCTTAAGAATATGACTTTGCAAATTTTAGGTTCAACACTTCCACATCTCTTATGAACAAAAGAAAATATGTTTAGATAGTCTTCTAAGATTTCATTTTCCTCTTGTTTCATTGTAAGAAATTCATCATTTTGATTCTTGACTTGACAATATTCTTGGTATCTCTCCATGAATATATTTTCCATCTCATTCCAGGTTCTAATTGAATCAGGTTCTAAGGTGATAAACCATCATAGAGCTAACTCTTTAAGAGTGGAAGAAAATAATTTGAGCTTTTGATTGTCATTAGTGTAATCATGAGCTTGACATACAATTTTAAACTCAAATAAAAACATCTTAGGGTCTTCATATGTAACTTCCTTGAAATTTGGTAATACTGAAGGTGAAATGACCTTCATGGGAGCATTTTGATTAGGATCTAATTGAATTAGGTTTTGAAAAGTTTTGGTAGATGCACTAGTTGCACTAGGGTGGAGCACATTGCTAGATCTCCTTGGATTCTATAGTGAACTTTCCATTATAGGTTCCCAAAAACAATTATAAATATTTTCAAAGTGTCTTGATTGTATGGATTTGTCAAGAGAAAGTGGTGTTGAACTACTGATTTTTTCACAACTTAGCACATTTAACAACTATTGGGCTGCTTTTCACCTTCTAAAAACACCATGTCCCTGGTAACAATGCCAAAATGATGTGTGTCGTTATTAGCATCATTAAATCTTAATGATTTGTCAATCTAGGGTGTTGTCCAAGGCTATTTACGAGAGAAGACTTAAGCAGGGTTGCAGTTTAGTTCATTTGGGAGCAGTAGGTTTTATTGGTAGAACAAATTATGTGGGGTTTCTAGATCACCTTTCTACTTTTATATTGCATAAAACAAACTAGTTTACTTACAGAAATGGAAATCTGATCCTAAGTTACAGAAATTGAAATCTAAGTACAATTGCAAAATTTAATCCTAATTACTTTTACAAAAGAGAAATTACTAGAATTAAACATAATTCAAACACCTGTCATTGGTATGTTACATAAGGTTGTCAATATTTTGTCACAGTAGTTGACAGCAAAAGAAAAATGCAAGAAAACTTGAAAAGTTGCTGGAAATAAAGAAACAAATACAATGCTGCAAATTGCTTTAACTGCTAAAACATAAATCAAGAATCACAGATTAACTAATCTATCAATTGTCACACATTTATGCAATCTGAAAGTTCACTCTTAAACATAGAAAATAAATCCTAAAGCTACAACAATGGTTAGTGTAAAACAAGTAAAGAAATTGACAAATATCCACCTCAATTTTGCTGTAGCAAAGTTCAGGGGAAAACCTGTCAGCCAGTCCTTCTCCTAGGCCTGGAAGTCACCCTTTGTTAAGATCCTGCTATAAAATAAACTCAAATAACACACTCTCACATGATTTCTTGGAAATAAATTCACATAAACATCATATTAATATAACAAAAATTTGTATAAAGGAACAATCTCACAATAAGACAGAATTGCAATGCCTCTTCGAGGGGGCAACCTCCTTCAATACTTCATTAATTTGCAAAAATATGGTTACATTGGTGCCTTTTCGGGTATTTAAGGAGTTTCCTTCCAAGGTTGGCTTACATGCAAAATGCCACCTGGATTACATGCATAATGCCACCCGAATTACATGCATAGTGCCACTTTGAATTACATGCACAATGCCACTCGAATTACATGCATAATGCCACTTTGAATTACATGCACAATGCCACCTTACCTAACCTATCTACCATGTGTTACATAAAAAGGGTGCCATTTGTCATAGGCACTACCTAAGCTAAAACTTAGAACATTACAAAATATTAATCATGGGTACTACCCACGTTCACTAGGAATTATTACATCAGGGAAGTTATTACATTAAGGGTTAGGATGAGATCCTAACATGCCCTTCTCCTTGAAGAAGCTTTGTCCTCAAAGCTGAAAATGAGGAAACTGTTGCTGGAGTTGATGGAGAGACTCCCATGTAGCATCCTCAAAGTTGAAGTCCACGCCACCGAACCAGGACCTCTCGTAATGGTACGGTTGCGCAGAAGTGCGAGTTCGACGATCCAGCAGTTGCTCCGATGCAAGTAAGATGGAGCCTTCTTCATCCAATTCGGGGAGTGTTGATTGAACCTGTACCTTTGTGCCCACAACTTTCTTGAGAAGGGAAACATGAAAAATAGGGTGGATCTTGGAAGTGGGGGGAAGAGCCAATTTGTAAGTCGTTGGACCAATCCGTTGTAGAACCTGATAAGGACCATAGAATTTTGGAGCGAGCTTCTGACACCCGCGGAGTTGTAGGGATGATTGTTTGTATGGTCTGTAAGCGAAGGAAGACCATATCACCCACATCAAAACTGCGCTCAGAACGATGCTGATCAGCCTTGTTGGCGCATCCGATTCTCGGGCCATGTTCAAATTTTGCTTGAGTTGGCAGAGGACCTCGGTGTGTTGACTCGGAGTATTGTCGACGACCTGGACCTTGGAGCTGCCCGAAATGTAGGAGGAAGGCGTGAGTGGAGGGCGCCCGTAAACCGCCTCAAACGGTGTGAGTTTGGTGGCGGTATGATAGGAAGTGTTGTACCACCATTCGGCCAAAGAAAGCCATTTTGCCCAATGAGTAGGATGATCGGAGGCAAAGCGACGAAGGTAGGTTTCCAAGCATTTATTAACAACCCTTGTTTGACCATCCGTTTGCGGATGGTAGGCTGAACTCATTTTGAGCCGAGTCCCCCGCAACTTAAACAACTCTTGCCAAAAATTGCTAGTAAAGGTGGGATCACGATCAGATACAATGGAGGTTGGCATGCCATGAAGGCGAAATATGGAGTCAAGAAAAATTTGGGCAATAGTGGATGCTGTGTAAGGATGGGTTAGGGCACAAAAGTGAGCATACTTTGAAAGGCGGTCCACTACCACGAAAATAATAGACTTGCCTCCAGATTTAGGTAGCCCTTCTATGAAGTCCATGGAGATGTCAGTCCACACCTGATCTGGTATCGACAATGGTTGAAGAGTGCCCGGAGAGCGCACTGTTTCTCCTTTCATCCTTTGACATGTGTCGCAATCCGCTACAAAAGAGCGAATGTCCTGTTTCATACCTTTCCAAAAGAAGGTGCGCTTGAGTCGCTCATAAGTTTTTAGGAACCCTGAATGGCCAGCAGATGGAGTAGCATGTGATTCCTTCATGAGGAGCTCTCGAAGTGGGGACTTAGGAGGAAGAACCAGGCGTTGATGGTAACGCAGATCCAGGCCATCCCAACTATATCCTCGGTGTAGACTCGGATCATCCCTAAGTGAAGCAACCAGGTCTTTCAAATCTGCATCCTGAAGTATTTCCTGACGTAAGGGCTCAATCCATTGGGGCAATGGTGCAGAGATGGCACACAACATACTAAGGGTCTCAAATTGGCGAGAGAGAGCATCTGCCACAAGATTTTCCTTCCCTTTTTTGTACGTGATGTCATAATCATAGCCCATGAGTTTTGATACCCACTTTTGTTGCTCTGGGGTGGCAACCCGTTGTTCTAGAAAGTATTTCAGACTCGGTGGTCGGGCTTTGATGGAGAAATGGCGCCCAATGAGGTAAGGTCGCCAATGCAGGATTGCATGCAATATTGCCAACATTTCCTTGGCATATGTGGATTTCCCCAAATTGCGATCAGATAGGGCTTTGTTGGTAAAAGCCAAAGGGCGTCCTTCTTGCATCAATACCGCCCCAATACCACGACCATAAGCGTCACTTTCAATGACAACTTATTTAGAGAAGTCTGGCATGGCTAAAACTGGAGTGGTGGTCATGGCATGCTTGAGGTCCAGGAATGCTTGCTCAGCCGGCCCCGTCCAAGTAAAAGAATCCTTCTTCAACATGGAGGTGAGGGGGGCGGCTATCTTTCCATAATTGCAGACAAATTTACGGTAATATCCTGTAAGCCCTAAAAATCCTCGAAGCCCCTTGAGTGTGCGAGGTTTCAGCCATTCTTGGACCGCTTGGATCTTCTTAGGGTCAACCTTGACACCATCCTTTGAGACAATGTGTCCCAGTATATTCTACTTCACTCAAACCAAAGGAGCACTTGGACCTTTTTGCAAACAGTTTATGGTCGGCCAATAGGTTGGAGGGTTTGATCTACATGCTTGAGATGCTCTTCCCATGTGTGACTCGTAAATCAAGATGTCGTCGAAGAACACAAGGATGAACTTCCGCAAAAAGGGGCGAAAGATGTTGTTCATCAGGCTTTGGAATGTGGAAGGAGCATTTGTGAGACCAAATGGCATTACCAAGAATTCATAATGACCTTCATGAGTGCGAAAAGCGGTTTTAGGAATATCTTCATCCTCGAGCCGGATCTGATGGTACCCAGAGCGGAGGTCTAGCTTGGTGAAGTACATGGTCCCATGTAATTCATCTAGTAATTCATCAACCACAGGGATAGGAAATTTATCCTTGATAGTTATCTTGTTGAGTTCTCGGTAGTCAATACACAATCGCCAAGAGCCATCCTTCTTGAGGACCAGTAAGACTGGTGCAGAGTAGGGACTAGTACTAGGCCGAATGACACCCGCCTTGAGTAATTCCTGTATCATCTTCTCAATCTCTGACTTCATGGCATGGGGGTACCTGTATGGTCTGATATTGGGAGGTGTACTATCCGGCAATAATGGAATGGCATGGTCGTGAGAGCGATGCGGTGGTAGTGTGGTTGGTTCTGAAAATATGGCCTCATGTTTGTGGAGAATCTGTTGCATGTCTGGTGGGATTTCACCCATTGGAGATGTGGATGGTTGGATGGAGAATAGTTGTGCAATGACCCCACGTGATGATTTCTTTAGCAATTTCTCCATGCCGTTTGAACTGATAATTTGAGGTGTTCCTACTGGGGAGCCCTTGATGATGTGTGTTTGTCCGTTCTGGGAGAACTGCATCCAAAGTTCAGCAAAGTTCCAACTGATAGTGCCCAACGTACTCAACCATTGAGATCCCAAAACAATATCACATCCACCCAACTGGAGGGCAAACATGTCCTGGCTTGAGTTCATAGTCCCCTATCTTGATTTTAACATTGCGACACTTTCCTTTACAAGGTAAGGTTCCCCCATTGGCTACCATGACCTCAAAGGAATTACAAGTGTGGATATAGCAATTTTCCCGCTGAGCAACTCTAGGGTCAATGAAGTTGTGCGTGCTTCCCGAATCCATAAGGATGGAAAGACGTTGGCCCTTGAAAAATCCTGTAACCTTCATGGTTTGAGGAGTAGTAATGCCTGCAAGGGCATGGACTGTAATTGCTGTCTCAAGTTCCTGTTTCACTTCTTCTTGTGGAGGAGGTGTTTCTGGAGGGTCCTCATCCTCATCACTCTCGTCAGAGGTATCATGTTCTTCAACATCTATCAAGAACAATTTTTTGTGTGCACACTTATGCCCTTTGAAAAACTTTTCATCACAATTGTAGCATAATCCTTGGGCACGACGTGCATCCATCTCTTCGGTGGTGAGGCGCTTGGGTGCAGCAGGTTTATTATCAGCCGGGTGTTGGGCTCTAGGAGGAAATGAAGGTCTATTTTGAGGAAACTTTGATGGGCGTCTTTGGGCAGAGAGTTTAGATTCGGCCAAACGGGCCAAACTGATAGCTTCCATCATAGTTCGTGGTTTCAACATTTTTACTTCCGCTTGGAGTTCCACCTTCAACCCACTGATATAACAACTCTGAAGAACCCTTCACTCAATCCTCTTGTCTTATTGGCCAATTTTTCAAATTGAGCTTGGTACTCTTGGACTGACCCTGTTTGTTGTAGTTTGGTCAAGGCTCCTATAAAGTCCTCATACTCACTAGGACCAAATCGAGTGAGTAGTTGGGATTCAAAATCCTCCCAAGAGAGATTTGGGTAGGCAATACGCAACCATTGAAACCAGTGTAGAGCCTCAGATTCCAAGTTAAAGGAAGCCATCTGGACTCGATGAAATATGGGTACATTATGAAGTCGAAAGAATTGGTCAACCCGACATAGCCACCCATCAACATCCTTCCCACTAAATTTGGGAAAGTCCAATTTGGGCATTCTAAAGGGTGGATCATGGTCATGATTCCTTGTAGAACTCTCAGCTTGGTATTCTGATTTGGGTGGTTCTCTTCTCAGTTTGTTGTCTACTTCTGTCAGTGCTTCTTCTAAGCGGTTGCTAGTGGCCTCATGCTCTAGGCGAAGACCTTGGACTTCTTCCCTTATGGAGTGAAAAGCCGAGTTCAAGTTCTCAATGGCTTTTGTTAGGGATTCCAAGTGTTCTAGTTCTTTTTGGTGTCCACGGGTACCCGGGGCCATTTTTTAAACCTTTTGTGACCAGTTACTAAAAATAGAATTGAATTTTTAGGACTTACTATTTTTAGTAAGTGCCCAAAAAAGTGCTTGGGTGCTATATATCAAAACGATCAGCTCAAGGAGGTGGTCACAATGAGCTATATCTCTCAACACTACTTTTTGGCACCCCATACTTTTTTTTTTTATCTCCTGTTTTGCTGAGTCTAACGGTGTTTACAGTTTCTAATTCTGAGCTACAGAGCAAAAGTTGGGTACTGGAGCACTATCTATAACTGGCCTCGTTTCACACTCAAGATTCTCTGTATTTTGTAGGTGACTGATATGACAGTTCTGTTCTGACCCTGAAGACTGTGAATTCTCGCCCGACCGTGCCGACCTCTCTCGACTCGATCGACTCGACCGTGATCGCCACTGTAAATTTGACTGTTATTCTCCAGACTGTCAACTTAAGTGTCACCCTCATGGCTTATCCCGAATGCATGTCCCTTCTGTTATTTTTTTAGTAGAGGACTCCTTTCTCATATGCTCACTTTTGAAATGCAGGTTTACGAACAGGGATGTTTGGATTTTTATTTTTTTATTTTTTTTGCATTTTTTACAGGTTGAAGTTTTAACAGAACCAGGGAATGCTAAGTATAGGAGTATGTACCACCCATAGGCCCTCTAATATACCGACAATGACGAACAATAGTGCTCGGACCAATATTTCAGGCCACTACTCAAGGAGGATTCCACACATACCCTTGAGCACACTACCCGCCTCTCTGACAATACGGGAGGGTAATCGTCCAGGATGCTGTGTCCCGTAGACTATGAGTAATACAAGGCCGAAGAGCTTCCTAATGGCTAAAAGTTTGTTTAATCCTAGATGGTCTCCCGATATACCCGAAGATACGTGGGAGCTCAAGTCCGTGCGCGAGTTCCGTCTGAGGCCTGGGTATTGGAGCCTGATCGCCCCTCACTTCACTAGACGCTTTATGGGCTATCTAGCTTAGCCAATAACGACAGATCCTTCACGATATTTTAAAACCCCCGGTACAGGGTTTCTACCTACTCAACTAAAAAGATTTTTTTTTTTTTTGGTCTGGAAAAAAATGCACTGTATTTTTTTGGATTTTTTTTTTTAATAAGGAAAAACAGAAATGGGAAAAACACACAGAATTTATACCTAACAGGTGGATTGGATGGCAAGAATCGTTGCAGTTGCAGCAGAACTTGGCCCTGGAAAGCGCTCTGATACCACTTGTTAAGATCCTGCTATAAAATAAACTCAAATAACACACTCTCACACGATTGCTTGGAAATAAACTCACATAAACATCATATTAATATAACAAAAATTTGCATAAAGGAACAATCTCACAATAAGACAGAATCGCAGGCCTCTTCGAGGGGGCAACCTCCTTCAATACTTCATTAATTTGCAAAAATATGGTTACATTGGTGCCTTTTCGGGTATTTAAGGAGTTTCCTTCCAAGGTTGGCTTACATGCAAAATGCCACCTGGATTACATGCATAATGCCACCCGAATTACATGCATAGTGCCACTTTGAATTACATGCACAATGCCACTCGAATTACATGCATAATGCCACACGAATTACATGCATAATGCCACACGAATTACATGCACAATGCCACCTTACCTAACCTATCTACCATGTGTTACATAAAAAGGGTGCCATTTGTCATAGGCACTACCTAAGCTAAAACTTAGAACATTACAAAATATTAATCATGGGTACTACCCACGTTCACTAGGAATTATTACATCAGGGAAGTTATTACATTAAGGGTTAGGATGAGATCCTAAAACCCTCACTTCCTTTTCTATAATAAGGTATAAAATATCTTCTACTTTCTAAATTCTAACACACTCATGCACAATGAAAACTGATGAAAAAATTGCACTTTATTATTCCAGAAATAACATTACAATTTTATTGTTGCACTTTGTTGCAATCTGAATCTATTCTGCTAACTCATATTTCCTAATAGCTACCTTGCTCAACCAATATGGGAGTTATGCTATTTATAATATCTAATATCTATTTACATGCACAAAATATTACATTTCTATTTTACAACTTATTTGCCTAATATTCTACAACTAATTTGGGTCTATTCCAGGACAGGGTCGGGTGCATTAGTTGATATTTTCTCGTGAGATGTATCTTTTGGTCAAAAAGGAACGGTGAGTATAGTTGTAGAAAGTTTTTCCTATATCCCCTCAAACTTGGTTTACCTTTTCAACCACTTAGAAATCATAGATATTAAAAAATAAGCATGTTCCCCTGTTATTTCGAAGATCTTTGGAATAACTAGCCGTAGGTGCACTTTATGCTCAAAACGCATTCAGAATGTCCATTTTGGCTATTTCTTCTAGGTAGGTCATTTAATCCATCTTCCAGGAGGTTATTCCAACTGATTTCATCCTTCTCCATTGGTAAATTCTAGGCCTTGCCATTCATTGGCAGCTGGCTAGAATTTACATGGTAATTCTGTGTTTTTCCTGCTTCTGCTGCAACAGTTACAACTTTGGTGCTATTTGCAAGTTTTTAGACCAATTAGCAGGTGGAAATAATTTAAATATAAATACAAGTGAATATATCATGTTGCTTATCAAAATCATGCATTTCATTTATCAGGAAACCATGCTGAAACTATGTAATAGTGTTGCTCTATTATACCCTGTTGCTTCCTATTTAGACCATGTGGGAATGCTTCTAAATAGATTAGATGTCTTATTTAGTCCTTCTAAACTTATTCCATCCATTTCATCATGCTTTTCTTGACAACTTCAAGGTGCTCCTATAAAGTGACAGTTTGTTGGTTTTTATATAGTTGTCCTCTATAGAATTTACAGATTTTTAACAGTCCTAGAAATTTGACTCCAATGTGGATTTCAAAGAAGTTCAAAATGTGGGAAAACATTCAAACACATTTGTGAAATTAATGGACATTAGCATACCACATTTGGCTAATTAAAATGCATGTTTTAATTACTACTTAATCAAGCAAAATTAGTCATAAAATGTTGAAAATAGTCAAAACAGGGGTATAATATTCCTAACATGAAATCATGCAAATAATTAACAAATAATATATTTTAATCAACTATTTGGCAATTAACTTTTTCATGTTTGGTAATATGATAGTTTTTTATATGTCAAACATAGTGTAATAATGAGGTATTTTTGGGCCTCATCAAGTGAGTGATTCTTGGAATACGATCAGGAGGTTATATCTGCAAAGGTGTGAGTGAAATTATGCTACCTCCCTTTTGTTACATGCTATTATAAAACTTAGTAGAATTCCTGTTGCTAGTATGCCCCGAATCCTGCACTTCAGTCTATGGCCATATTTCCCATTTCTTTTTGCATTTTTCCAATTTCTTTCCTGCATATCTAGTCTTCAACTAGTTTAGGATTAGTAAGGGAACTAGACCTCTCTAGAGATTGACATGGAGGACATTCCTTTCCTCCGATCATTCAATGTTGGCCATATCTAGGATGCACAAACGTAGTTTGTATGATTAGGTAGATATTTGACCAATAATTTTTGGCATGCCCGATGGGACCCCAAAAAGTTCCACTTTCATAGTATTAAGGTTTGATGTTCACATTCATGCTATAGAATTAGAACATCTGACGACTCGATTACACCCAGAAATCTCCAAATGTGAGTACAACAAAAGCTATATCTCATGAATACAATATTGAAGGCCAAAAAATCTAGATCATCAAATTGAGTTCTACAAACTTAATATTCAAAGGCTAGAGGAACATCCTACATTAGCCACTTTTTGTCGTACATCTTCACTATCCCATATATCCCATATACCATCTATCCCATCCTCATGAATAGTTGGTGTATTCTCTACTCCCGAAAGCCCAGTTAGTACTACCACCAGTGTTCCTCAACCTCCACCTCGTACAACCACTAGTGTTCCTCAAGCCCCACCTCATATATCGGTCCACATGGCCCAAAATCCTCCACCATAGTAGCCACAACCACCAAGGCAGTTCCCAACATGGAATAGCTCAGGGACCTTGAACTTACAAGCACAAAATCTAGTGCCCCAAGCAGCTTTGAAGGCTTTACCAACTTATGATGGTACTAGTAAAATGAATTATGAGCATATTCAGGATGTAGCTTCTTTTGCTACGATCCATGGAATCATGGATGAAGATGTGATGGTAAAATTGCTAGTATTGTTGCTAAGAGGGAAGTTGTTGTATTGGTATCAATCATTGCAACCTGGCACTATTACCTCATGGGATCAGCTTGACGGGATTGCTGATTAAAATTTTTCATGAACAAGCTGACCCATATTCTTTGTTGCATCAATTTACATCAATTCAAAGACATCCGTAAGAGGAGATAGTTGATTTCAATATCAAGTTTGCATGAAGCTGGCAAAGAGTTCCTGATGGTTTGCAGCCCACGCATGAACAAGTCGTGTTCTACTACCTCAAGGTATTTAACACTAAATTGGTATGGTTGTGCGACAAGCCAATGTGACTACATTCCCAAACCTATACACATAGGCACAAAAGGTCGAATCTAACTTGATTGTCGTAGGCAAGCTTCCCTCAAAAATAACTATGCCCATTCTTCCTGATCTCCCATAGTATTTATTTTCCAGTGTATTTTTGCAACCCATGCCTTTCATGTACCCAGTTCCCTCATGGAGTTCAAACCCACCTCAAATAGCTTCTATTCTTATCCCACATCATTTGGCTCCCAAGCTTTCCATAGCTACCTAATCAATTCAGTTCCACAATTGCCCGCATCTATTTCCTTTCTTGCATTTCTAGTACCACCAATTCTATTACCGTTACCCGTATCATCAACACCTCTGCCTCTACCTGCACCCTCCGCACCTTCTAATCCTGATCCTTTCATAGTATTATTATAGGAGGTAAAATCCAATAATTCAGCCTTAAGGAAGATATCAAATGAACTTACGATAGTAAGGAAGAAACAAGTCGAGGCTGAATTTAGATCAAGGAGATTTCAAACTCCACCAATTACTCGAGAGCAAGCATCTACCAGTAGAGGCCCTAAGAAGAGCACAATAGTGCTAGAAAATGAGGAGACTAGCGCAACAAAAAAGGTGTACTAGTGTTCAACATGCAATGATCCTCATGGAGAAGAAACTTGCATGGTGCATATGAATTATGTGCAAATGCTAGAAAAGATTTTAACCGATGAAAAAGTCAATATGATCAAGGAAGATGATCACAATTTTATGATGCCATCTCTAGAGCAAGTTTCGATCCTCACAAGTTTCAGAAAGAAGCCAGTAACGATAGATCTAGTTGATCTTGAACCCTTAAAGGTGCCCATAAAACCAAATATGCGAGATGAGAGAGGGTAGCCTCCAGTGAAAGTGCTTGGTGGAATGGCTAAGCAATAAGATTTTGTTTTATTGAAAGATTTATTGCGTAAGTAGACTCAAGAAAAGGCACAAACAAAGGCATCAACTTCACAATCTGCAATAACTACCCAAATGCAACATGAAACTAAAGTGCAGGCCAAGGAACATCTCAAATACCCATCATTGACCAAGCGACAAAGGGTAGAAGTTACTCAATAGTATCAAGACAAGTATGAGCGGGTTGTAGAAGAGAAATTTTTGACTATTTTGAATTATAAAATTATGGAAGATATGGATAAGATACTTGCAAAAGTAAGCTTATATGATGCACTACAGTTGCCTAGACAAGTTGACCTGCTACAATAATCTTTGAAGACCGCTAAATATCAAAAGAAAATTCCTTCTCAAATAGTCCTGGTCCAAATGCTTCCAACTTCGACCACGGGAAATAATAGACCGCCCAAATTTTATTTGTCACTTAGAATGGATGGGTGGATTGTACACAACTGTATGATTGAATCTGGAGCTATGACTACTATCATGCCAAAGGTAGTATGTGAAGTGATGGGGATGGAATATACAAGAAGTAGCCCAAGAGTGTTGCATATGGATGGAACCCTATTCAAAATGGTGGGAGTAATCAAGGATATTCCCATCGTCCTCCATAGTATACCACAAATCATGGTCATCCAGGAAGTGGTAGTGGTTGATCTGGAGCTATACTTTAGCATGTGCCTCTCAAGAGAGTTCACAACTAAGCTAGGAGGATACCTTTCCTTAGATTACTCGCATTTGGATATACCATTCAAAGGAAAGAGGATTCATATTTATAATGAAAAGCCATCGAATTTTCACATTGAGAAGTTGGAGGAAGAAGAAAATCCCTCAGGTGCAGTTAACATGATGACCGAGGAGTTAGGAGAAGTTGATTTGATGGAAGAAGCGATGGGTGAACTTCACTTCGAGGATGAGTTTTCACTCATGGATTTTAATGCTATGGTTGAAACAAACATTGGATGC
This sequence comes from Wollemia nobilis, assembly GCA_028583015.1. Lineage (NCBI taxonomy): Eukaryota > Viridiplantae > Streptophyta > Pinopsida > Araucariales > Araucariaceae > Wollemia > Wollemia nobilis. The sequence continues at coordinate 2,083,417 of JAQPPZ010005291.1, read as the reverse complement.
TATACTATAACTAAGCCAGAGCATATTAAAGAAAAGGTCTCTAATTCTCCAGGTCCTATCACAAACCAGTTATGAAGGTTGTATTTTGATGGTGCCAGGTGCAAGAATGGTGTAGGATCTGGCGTTGTGTTGATATCTCCTAAAGGGTTACAAAAGACCTATTATTATAGGTTAACTTGGAGTTGCACAAATAATGCAGCTGAATATGAGGCATTATGCCTTGGATTGAAGAAAGCTAAAAAGTTGGGTATTAAATAGTTGCAAATTTTTGGTGACTTTGAACTTATTGTTAATCAGACCACTAACAAGTGTGTATCAAAGCAACATTACCTAAAATCCTATCGCAATAGAGTGTGGGATTTGTTTGAATCCTTCACGGCTTTGAACATTCAGACAATTTCTTGGGAGTAGAATAAACATGTGAGATATTTTAGCCTCTCTTGGCATGAATTATTCTCCCATGGAACAAGTGGTCAGAAATCCCAATACTATCAGGGTGATTTATAGACCTTCAGTCCCTAATAAGAATATTTATTGGCAAGTATTCAACAATGATGAATAGATAGTCAATTTTTTGCTTAGAAAATATGCTAGCATCGATGATAGAGTGCTTGCTGAAGAAGAAAGAGAAGGAATGATCCAATTGAAAAAAAATCATATTCCCAGAGGATTGATTTCGTTGGAGAGTTTGTTTGATCAGAGTGATAGGTTTGAGAAGCATAGGATCAAAGTGGATGCAAAGGAGTATAATGATTTGCAGTTAGATCCTAAGAAGATCATTAAAATCGAAATCGCTTGTGTGAAAGAAGAGTTGGAAGATATTAAAAATTTATGTTGTGAGTACCCAGACATCGTGGCATGGAGCTATCAAGATTTGAAGGGGTATGATAAGAACATTATCCAACACACTATTGAGTTGTGGGAAGGGGTAAAACCCTTTAGGCAAAAATAGCACCCTGTCAATCCTAAAATTGAGGTGTTTATGAAGGCAAATTTGTTGAAGATGCTCAAGGCCAAGATAATCTACCCGATAAATCACTCAACTTGGGTTGTGTGTTTATTTTCGTAACCTGAATTAGGCATCATTAAAGGACCACTACCCTCTACCATAGATTGATCAAATTCTTCATGTGGTTTCTAGTGCACAGAGGTTCTCATTGTTAGATGACTTCTCCAGATATAATCAAATCTGGGTGAAGGACGAGGACCAATATAAAATAACATTCACCACCAAGTGGGGCACATTTGCCTACCAACGGATGCCCTTTGGACTCTCAAATTTTGGTGCTACTTTCTAGAGAGCCATGGACATCGCTTTTGATGAGTTACTGAATAGAATTATTGTGATATATCTTGATGATATGACTGTGTTTTTTCATTGTAGAGAAGACCACGTTGCTCATTTGAGGTAGGTGTTCGAGAAGTGTCGTGAGTTCAGGATCTCTATTAATTCGAAGAAGTCAATATTTACTATTAAAGAAGGGAAGTTTTTGGGCCATGTAATCTCACAAGAAGGATTGGAAATTGACCTTGCAAGAGCTGAAGCACTAATGAAGCTACCATTGCCCACTAACAAAAAGGATCTACAATATTTCTTCGATCAAATAAATTTCATCCGCAAGTTTATTGTTGATTTTTCTTAGGTTGTGAAACCTATGACTGAGCTCTTAAAGAAGAATATAGATTTTAAATGGACAGAGACCAGAAGATAAAAAAATTTAGGCGATTAAGAAAAGAATCATTCAAGCTCCAATTTTAATCAATCCTGATTATTCAAAAGACTTCATTCTCTATGCGATGGATGAGCAAGAAAGCTATGCTGCAATTTTGACATAGAAGCAAGAGGATGGAGAAGAGAAGCCAATTGCCTTCTTGAGCCAAGTTATTGCACCACATCAAGAGAAGTACAATTTTATTGATAAACAAGTCTATGCAATGATGAAATCATTAAAGAAGTTCCGATATTTTGTCTCCCAAAGCAGGACTATCATTTATGTTATACATCTTGATGTTCAAAATTTCATACTCCAAGGAGAACTAGGCGATAAAAGGGTAGGTTGTATCTCAAAAATTCAAGAATATGACATGGATATCCGACCAAAAAAGCTAGTTCATGGGTGAGCTTTATGTCAGGAGTTAGCTAAAAGTGTTGCCTTTGAATTATTGGATGTGGTGCATGAAGAGGACATCGACGAGAGCATTTGCACAAATCATACTATGAGCAACCATGACTGGATAGAAGAATTGGTTGATTATTTTACTTCAAGAAAATGCCCAACTCACCTTGATGCTTCACAACATTGGAGGTTTAGGCTACAAGCACTCAAATATGTTTTATTTCCAAATGGACTATATCACAAGAACATTGATGGAGTTCTTCTTAGGTGTGTGAAAGAGTCCGAGAAGGAGAAAATATTGGAGGAATTTCATTTTGGGCTATCTAGTGGTCACTATGCAGGCAGGCCTATGGCTTTAAATATTATCCAAGTAGGCTATTTTTGGCCCACTCTGTTCATCGATGCTCATAAAGTAAGTCAACATTGTGATAGTTGTCAATGATACATTGGTAGAATAAGAAAAGGAGCATTGCCTCTACACTCGATCCAAGTGGAAGCACCTTTCTAGTGATGGGGTCTTGACTTTATCAGAGTCAGTGATCCATATTCATTTGTAGAGCACAAGTACATCTTGATGGCAACTGACTATTTCACTATATGGGTGGAGGCTATTCTTGCCAAGAAGGTTGATCAAGCATCTGTTATCTTTTTTCTTGAAGGAATCATTACTCGTTTTGGCATCCTGGATTCAATTGTAACTGATAATGGAACTCCATTCATTGGAGCCAAAATCATAGAGTTTACTAGCAAATATGACATTTATCTCAAGACATAATCCAATTATTATCCATAATGGAATGGGTTGGCAAAATCTACCAATAAAAATTTACTGCAAATTCTTAAAAGGATGTTGGGCAGTAATAAGATATGATGGCACTTGTTGTTGAACTAGGTGCTTTAGGCAGATCGTATCTCTGTGAAGAAATCCATTAAAACTTCTTTGTATACCTTGGTTTATGGGAAAGAGGCCATTCTCCCCACTCACATTAAGCTTTCGATACTCCAAACATTGCAGTTATTCTAGGATGAATATGAGGAATACGATCCCATGAGTGTAAGGTTGGCATAATTGTTACAGTTAGAAGAGGATAGGGAATAGTCTTATCAAGTATTTTTTGAACATGCAAAATAAATGCAGAGATGGTTTAGAAAGAAGACAACTAAACGTAGTTTTCAGGTGGGAGATTTGGTTCTAATATGGAACGAGAAGAAGGCTAAGTCGAGAAAACACCATAAGTTCGATGCTATCTGGGAAGGCCCTTTTCAGGTTTTTGTAGTAAACTCGGCTAACACCTATCATATTCGTGACATGAAAGGTTGTGATCTTTCAATTCTGATGAACGGTCTTCATTTGAAGGCCTACATTCAATTATGAGATTTCAATAAGGTACTATCTTGTAAACATGTATATATTATTTTGATAGTTTTTTATGTGTGCTTTAAAATGACTGTGTGTATATATATATATATATAAAAGAGGAAGAAAAAGAAAATAAAAAATGGTGTTATGAGATTCTGAGTAGACACCCCTTTGAAAGTTAAAATTGGGTACAAAAGGGACATATGTCTTCACCCTCCTCCTCTCAAAGTGTTAAAATAAAAGTAAAACAAAAGGGGGCCTTCAGGTGCTAATGCTCAAATAAAGACGATATCTTGGTCACCCAAAGCTAGAGGTGACACGTTCGTTTGCCCCAGGTTTCAGGCGAATGTGTTAAAATAATTGAAGTCATGTTTGCCCCTAAGAAGGGTTGACACAACTGGTCACCCAAAATCAAGATGAACTCTTTGACAACTGACATCTTTTTCGGGCACATAAGAACATAAGATCAATATTGTGTTTGCCTCAAATTATGGGTGAAACGGTCGTTCGCCCTTGGTATGGGCGAACGCATCGTTTTAAGAATGGTGGAACGATAAGGGTTTACTTTTAATTATAAAAAAAAAAAAAAGAGAGGAGCTCATGCGTTTTTTTTAATAATAAAATGGTTTGTATATTAATTCAAAGCACCCCTTTTGGCAAAAAAAAAAGAGGAAAGAAATCGAAGGAAAAGCTAAAAAGAGAAAAGCTGTTTTTTTTTTAAAAGAGAGTAATTTTATTTTTTTATAAAATCTAATTTTGTAAATATGGGCGAAATAGTGAAGCATAAAAGTTTATTAAAGGAGGCTATTCACCATGAAAATTCCAAGCAATTCGAAGGTGCCCTGGAATGAGGAAAAGAGAGATAATTTGCTCTGGTTTTTGAAGGCACAATGAAAAGAAAAGATATTTTTGGGTGCCCAAAGTAATTTCACCGAAGAGAAGGTGTTGGTCCGGCTTTCATGCACACCCCGGGAAAAAGGATGAAGGCAAGGAAAGCTCCGGAGACACCCACGGGACTGATCCCACTCATCTTTAGGATCTAGCTGGTTATCCAAGGTGCGAGTTACGTAGTTGGGTCGAATGGCAATTCACTCTTTTCCACTTCCGGAATAGATTTCGATATGGACTGCTCCGTTACCTTACAGGGGGTTCCCGAACTTGTTCGAGAGTTGCAAAAGTTGTTGACAATCAGATTTGACTTGAATTCTTTGATCTAGCTCTCATGGGTCAACAGATTTAAATAAAAGGCAAACAAAGAAAATAAAAATGGATCATTCACGGAAAGCAAAGAGAGGGTAGGGTAAGGCAGAAAAGAGAAGTTTATCAAACATTAAACTGTAAAACTTAAAACTACCAATCTTATCTATGCTATCAGCTTCACAACAGAACAAATCCCAGAAGAAAGTGTCCAGTCAGTCTAAGATCACTTTCAACTAAGAGCACAAGGCAGAGTGAAACGGATCTAGCAGAAAATTATAAATCCAAGGGGCAACTCGATTAAAATCGGTATCTTTCACCGGCAGACCTAGCTCGCACAAAGTGAAGACAGAGCAATTAGAACAAACTTACACCTGAAATCAGTAATTTCCCTAGCAGTACAATAGAACAACCGAAGCCTAACAAAGATATTTAATCTTGACAATGGCAGATTTACAAAGATATATCTAACAAACTTTAAATGGAACGGATAACAAAAGAAAATACACTTATCACACTCGCAAAAGATTAGGCTCCCGGCCATGCTATCACGTAAAAGCTAAAGCACATCAACTCCAAGTCCGTAAACAAAGGATTTCACAAAATTTGCAAGAAATTGCTTATAAGCCTTTATTTCTAAGTCTCCGCCTCTCGTGATTACATTTAGAATTTGTATTTATAGACTCAGGACAGACCCTGATCTTTTCCAAAATATCTTGCTCAAACCCTAAATCTTATCGCACTTAAACCCTAGGACCCGGGTTTTACAATAAAAATCCATTTAAAAATCAAAGTCCGAATAGAACTTAACCCTTCGGCAAATCTGTGCAGTCAGCGCCATAAATGGAGAAGATAAAATAAAATGCAACTTGCATTCATTCGCAACTGCAAATAAATGCTTTCATTAATTCCGCTGGTGAGCCGGATGAGTCACCACTTCTCCATCAATTCGATCTCTGCAAATCCATCCCGAAGTTGAAATTGTCTTCATGCTATCAAGTCTGCAATAAATTTGCTATTGAATGCTCTCACCGGCAGCCTTCTCTCCTAGCATGGCGGTCCTTGACTAAATCCGCACTTTATCTTCGCCTTTATGGTCTTTCCCGGTTGTCCCGTAAGTGCCAGGTGGAATCCCGCATGAAAGACAAAAAGATGCATTAGATTAGCATTTTAATTAAATCGAAGCTTAAAACATTAAAAACAGATTAAATCCGCAAAATAAGCTTGCATGTCGGCTTCCGTTTGTCCCATTCACGCTTTGACACGTGTCGCTACCCCAGGAAGCCTTCCGTTTCCCGCCGGAATGCACTTTCATGTCAACTATGACTTTCTCTCTCCTACCGCGATTCTCGCGACATGTCGCGATTTCGCGACATGTCGCGAAATCGCGGCCCCGCCGCCGCATCGGCAACTTCCTCCCTCGTCGGCCGCGAAAACACGACATGTCGCGATTTCGCGACATGTCGCGAAATCGCGACCCTTCCTGGCCTCCGTACGCTTCTTGATTTTCAGCCGCGATTTTAGAACACGTCGCGATATCGCGACAGTTCCCTTACCTGCATGCGCTGACCGCGTTGACCGCGATTTTGGAACATGTTTCTGACTTAACCGATTTTTCATCCTGCAGCCCATTTTCTCTCTCCTCCCGCGAAAATGCGACATGTCGCGATTTCGCGACATGTCGCAAAATCGCGACCTCCGTACAGTTTGCTTCTCTCGTCAAAAAACTGTCGCGATTTCGCGACATGTCGCGAAATCGCGACCTTCTCGGCACTTAGCTGCATTTTGACTTACCTGTCGCGATATCGCGACATTTCGAAATGGAAGTGTCGCGATATCGCGACACTACCAAAAATGGAAAGTTTGATTTTTCAGTGAATTTATGCAACTGTTTTCCGGATTTTCTCGGTACCGGTGCAAGATTTTGCTTGTGCATGAATGATTCTAGCATGTAAAAAGTGAATTCTTGGATAACACATCTAGAATGCAAGAAAAAGCACAACTTTAAAAAGGAGGCAAGCAAATTTGGATTTAAAACCTGAAAAGATCAAGAGGGTCCCTGCTGCAAAAAATGAAAGTTCAGAATTTTCTAAGGATGGAATCTCATTTTTCAATGGGGGTGTGTTGCTTATCAACAAATGGCGATATCTCATGGGTAAAATAGTAGCACTATTTTAGAACCCAAGACTCGGTTTCAAAACAAAAAAACCATGCATCATGCCTTGCCACAAGCATTCTTCACAATAAATTGATCGCCAACCGCCACCTGTTAAAATTTCCCAAGGACATACTCGAGTCGGATTACTTCAAGGAAGATTTCTGATGTGCAATTACAAAGGTATAGAACTTTCTTCAAGGATGACCGAATTGAATGATAAACTTGGATTAATCAACTTTTCTAGATTGTAAATGGGGAAACCGAGTAGAGCTCTGTTTACTAGTTTAGCTTTTTACAGCCTAGACAGAGTTACCCTTTAGATTTACACGACCCAATTTACAACTGTAGGGCATAATCTAATATTGGCTGCCTCTTTTGATCATATAACTCTTTTTTTTTTTTTTTCTTTTCTTATCTCTCTTTTTTTATCTCTCTTCTTTTTGAAATATATCACTATCCGGAAGACCTTAGAGAAATTACAATTTTATTTTAATATTTGATCAATCTGGAACCTGTTTCAGCCTAGGCATTGATAGCCTCCGGTGACACCCAAATAATTGCATGAACCATAGTCCCCTCTTATAACTAGCTTTTCTTGGATTCCCCGGAGTTCCTCCAACAAAACAAAGATAGCAGCTTTTTCTATCATTAAAACAATCGTGGCAAGTAAGACACAAGATCCAATCATCTCTCTACCTTCATCCTCGGATAACAAAATAGTTCCACAGCTTTAGTGCAAGGCATCTATCTCAATTAGAATAATGAGCAGTAATGGGGAGGCAATCGGATTGAGGATTTATCAGCTAGGAATAAAACAATTTTCAGCAGGCTGACTTTTCATTGATTGCTCAGGCAGAGGTTAAAAAATAGAATTTTAGAAGCCAAAGGACTTTGTACAGGCTTCCAAGGACAGGCACAGGCTTCTAAAGCAAGAAAGAATAAAAACCGTATTGATCGCAAATAAAATCGCACAAGCAACTAAGACTAAAACTAAAACTGAAGACTGTACAGATAGCAAAGAAAAAGAAATGCAGGGAAGAAAATAAAAACTGTACAGGCAATAAAAGAAACAAACTAAAAGAACTGAAGCAAAGTAACTAAAATCGCTAAATCGCAAAGAAAGCTAAATCGCAACAAAGACCGAAATAAACTAAAGTAATCGAAAATCGTATAACTGTACAAACAAAGGAATAGAACAAACCGCAAGGCTATTTACAAAGGATGCAAAGCACAACTGTACAGGCAAGAAAAATAAGCTAAAACAAAAGCAAAGCAATTAAAATTGCCTAGACCTGAAAATAACTTAAAGCAACTGAAATAAATTAAATCGCAACTGTACAGACAAACAAAGAAAAAGAACTGCAAGGAAGAAAAGACTGTATGTACTTAAATAAAAGCAAGGATTAACTAAAAACACAAAGAACTAAAAACCGACAAAGGGAAATCGCAACAAAGACCGAAATAAACTTAAAGCAACTAAAATAAACTAAAATGCAACTGTACATATTAAAAAAATAAAAAAATAAAAATAAAAATAAAAAATAAAAAATAAAACCGCACCGAGAACAAGGATTAATCTAACAAACAAACCCGTACGTACAACACCCAATTAAAACTAAAAAGAAGCAACTAAAGCAACTGTACAGAGCTATTAAAAGAACTAAACTAGAACAAAACAAAACTTACGGAGCTATTTACAATATGTACACATGTTACAACCTTTTTTTATAGCTTACTCAAATGATACATTGGATGGAACAGCAGAGAAATAATGCTTCAAGTATTGGCCATTAACAGGGAGGTCCAGAAAATTACCATCCAGGTCTTGCAAGCGGAAAGCATTGTTACCCAATATTTCAGCAATTTGGTAGGGGCCTATCCACAGTGGCTGCAACTTTGTGTGCTTACCCTTCTTCTCATGGGCCTTGTCCCACGTAAGCACTAAGTCTGCCACCTCGAAAGCCTTCACCTTGGCTCTCTTGTCAAACCACCGCTTGACAGCTTTCTGGTGTCCGTCGAAGTGCTCCAGGGCTTGGAGTCTTTCATCCCGCAAGTTAGTGAGGTCTAAAACACGGGCTTCAACATCATCATGACCTTCAAAATAATCTAAGGCAAACTGATAGGTAGGCAATTTCAAGGAGATGGGGACAATTGGCCGAGTACCATACAAAAAAACAAAGGGAGAGGTCTTAAGAGCCACTTTGTGTGTTATCCGGTCAGCCCACAGTGCATATTTCAACAATGTATGCCATCGCTCGGGTTTGTCTCGTCGCAGACTTTTTGATGGCATTCATTAAGTTCTTGTTTGTTGACTCAGCCTACCCATTGCCTTGGGGATAATAGTTGGATGAAAATCCGATAACTATCCCCATCCGGTATGCCCAATCTGCAAACTCCAATGATTGGAAGGCGGGCCCATTATCACAGCACCAAATTCAGTGGGAACCCCAAATCTAGTTATGACATTTGATTCAAGAAAATCAATAACTTCCCGGGTCGTACTTCTTGTAGTGGTCGCCGCTTCAACCCACCTTGTGCAATAGTCGTAGTCGTCAACACATATTTATGCCCCCGCCGAGGAATTCGGGTTAATGACTCCCACAAAATCAAGTCCCCATCGCATGAAAGGTTTGTTTATCACAACCGGTTGCAATGGCGTAGCTCGATTTGCCTCTTTGGCTGCAAATGTCCGGCACCGATGGCAGTGTTCCGACATGTTGATGTGCATCCTTAAAAAGTGTAGGCCAAGAATAGCCTCGCTCTTAATATTTTATGTGTCGTAGCAGCATCCCGATGAATGCCCCCGCCCCTAGTTTTTCATGAAAGCTAGCCATGACTTCACCGACTTCACCGGGAGAAATGCACCTTAGGAAGATGCCAAGGATAATTCTCCCCGTACGTAGTACCCGCCTTGAGGAGATAGTGAGAAGCTTTTAACTTTAATGCTCTCCTTTGAGTTCTCGTTCAAATGGGATGGGCAAACCCCAAACTGTAGCATATGAATGATATCCCCATACCAATCATCAGATTCATAGTTTAATTGATTAACTTCCCGCTCGTGGAGGCACTTCAAAGAATGTGTCTAGACAAGCCAAGTCCTCTCGATCACTTAGCATGCCTAATCTCCAAGTCATATTCTTGCAGCCCGGTGACCCAATTGCCCCTCAGTTCACCCAACTCATTCTGACTTAGAAGGTACTTCACAGCTGGGTCTGGCACTATGGCATGAGTTTTGCTTCTGAGTATATAATGTCTGAACTGCTTCACTGCCCTTACCAAAGCATAAGCCTGTTTGTCTAATCTGGAATATTTCAGTTCAGCTCCCTTCAAATTAGTGCTCTTAAAAGCAATTGGATGTTCTCCCGTATCTCTCCGTTGAGTCAAGACTCGCAGCAAGTGTATGTTCGTAAGAGAAAGTGTACAGATAGAAATCTGCACTGAAATCTGGGCTTACTAAGACTGGTGCTTGTTTAATGGCTGTCTTGATTTCTTGAAAAGCAGCCTTAGCTTCAGTGGTCCAGGCAATCTGGGCAGTTTGCTTTAACATATCATTCATTGGTTTAACTATCTCTGCAAAGCCCGAGATAAACTTTCCGACAAAGTTAATCTTTCCAAAGAATGATCTCAACTCTTTCTTGGAGTTGGGAAATGGTATGCCAGATATGGCCTCAACTCTGCCTGGATCCATGGAAATGCCATCCTTTGTGACCAAATGCCCAAGCAATTTGCCTTCTGTTACACCAAATATGCATTTCTTTGGATTCAAAGAGATGCCAAACTCTCTGCACTTGTTAAATACAGACTCTAAATGCTTGACATGGTCAAATCTGGATTTGGAAAAGACTGTTAGATCATCCATGTAAACTACAATACATTTGCCCATAAGCCCCTTGAAGGCATGGTCCATTGCTCTCTCGAAATGTTGCTCCCGCATTTATTAAACCAAATGGCATCCTCTTGTAAGCAAAAGTACCCCACTTAGTTGTAAAAGCAGTCTTCATTCTATCCTCCTTCTCAACTAGAATCTGATTATAGCCTGAGAAACCATCCAGAAAAGACATCATCTCTGAGCCATTAACAATCTGTAGTACTTCATCCATAGAAGGCAGGGGATAGTTGTCCTTTTCAGATGCTTTGTTCAGATTCCTAAAATCCACACAAAGGCGGATCTCCCCATTTTTCTTCCTTACTGGCACCAGATTTGCCACCCAAGTAGAATGCCTGATAGGAAAAATAATTGCTGCACTCAAGAGCTTCTCCACTTCTTTCTGAATAAGGGGTTCTAACAGAGCATTAACATGCCTCTGGTTTTTGTCCGAAAGGCTTGCAAGATTCTTTCAAAGGTATGATGTGGGTGTAAACTTTTGGATCAAATACCTTTAAATCCTTGTATGACCAGGCCATTACATCCTTAGACCTGTGCAGGAAATCAATCATATTTCTCTTTATCTCTGGATCACAGTCCTTTGCCAACTTGATGTTCTTTGGATCCTCTTCAGTTCCTACATTCAAATTTTCAGTATCATTGTCCGTGGTGCCCACATAATCCTCGAATTCACCCTTTGCCCGATCTTGTCAACATCGAATAGCCTCTCCAGCCTCTACCATTCCCTTTGGGATTCCGTTGTCCTTCAATCTCATGATTCCCCCGTCATCATCTAGTCTGCTCCATCGTGGTGTCCCTTTGGCCCTCATCAATTATAGCATTCTCAAAGGTATTGGTACTCTGCAGAAAGTTCACAATCTGTTGATCATCTGAGAAAACTTGAAAGCTGTCAATATTGTTTGGAACTGAAGGACAGGGGACTAGCTCAATTGAAAACTTATCCCACTTAAAATCTTCCAATGGCCTTAAACTTGCAGACCGAAGATGCCAAGACATCTCGCATGTGAATTTTGTTCCCTCGGGTATATGTGTTAAGTTAAATGCATCAAAGCCTTCCACAAGATCCCAAGCTCGTGCTTGTATCCCTTCGTATAAGAGGCTTTACACCGAAACTTACCCCCGACCCGGCTTGCCACTAATTCTCGAATCGCTGAAAACTTGAATGTTCTTCACATTTTTATCCAATGCAAATTTTAAACCTAAAATCGTAGCTTCATACTCGCTAAATTATTAGTACATGGGAATCGCAGCGGTAAGACATAAAAAATGTCCGACTTTGAGGCCCTTTGAGGACCGCCCTCGCTCCGAACCCTGCTTACATCTGGCTCCATCCACATGAAGTGTCCAAACTTCATTAGTATGTACAGGATGAGCTTTGTTAAATTTATCATTGTGCCCAGTTGTTAAATTGTAGACACCAATGTCTACCTCTGCAATATTGACAGTCTCATTTGCAGCATTGTACTCGTAATGGTGTGTTTGTACCGGGTTCTCTCGTCAACCCGCAATTGATTAGCCACACCCTTCCATGGCAACCACATGTGTGAAAAGTCTCGCTGCCGTATATCCATTCGTAGACTTAGACCAATCCCTACTCAACAAAGATTCCATACCCCACTCGGGATATCCACAACTTGGATTTCGATCTTATGTTGAGCCCTTGGCTCGATGCCAATTGAATGTGAATGTTTTGCAGCTCTCCCACAACCTTAACTTCTGACTTGTCCAATTGGACAACTCTCCTCTCAGACTTCATTGGGGTCAGCCCCAACTGCTGACAAATTGCCAATGGCATGACATTAGCAGATGCACCTGAATCCACCAAACAATTATGTAAGTTCTTCCCAAAAATTCTGACAACAAGTAAAAATGGGGGAACTTCAGTCTTTTCCTTGTACATGGCCGATTGGCATTGGCTATTTTCTTCCCTTTATCCACAGGTTTAGCAAGCAGGGCCGTAGTATGTCTTTATCGATTGTCTCTCTCGCTCCGAAATCTGTGCCACTCATGCAGTAGTAATGTTAGCCTTAATCTTTTTCATATCCTCCACTATGTTATATCCTTTGTTAAGTGGAGGAATAGCAACATCTGGTACTCTTTGAGCTCCTCCCTTTGGTGGGGGTGGATTATTGCTTGGAGAGGGGTCAGGAGGAATATTGTGAGAATTATCAGGAGGAGTTGATGTGGTATTTGGCTCAGGATTCCTGTTCCTCAGGTTGTAGCTATCTCTTCTGTACTGCTGGAAAGCCTGTACTTCATCCATGGGCATTTCAACTACATTCTCAGATTCATCCGGGAAAGAAAAAGAATCCAAGACCATAGCTGCACTGTGTCCAGATGAACTTGGGCCCTCAGCAGTTCTTTGATTTTCAGGGGAGATCAAATCTCCTGACAAAGCTTCAAATGCATTGCAAAATTCCACACAATCTAATTCCCCATGTTGAGAAGTGGCATGAATTCTGCACCAGTTGGGCAGAGCCAAATCACAGATGTTCACATCATGAGCTTTACCCTTGTAATCTTTATTAGGCTCATATGGGGGCCTATTAAATCTGTTTGGTTGGTATGAATATCTGTTGGGATTGTCTCCAGTAGAAGTTTGCCTTTTAAAACTCAAAAAATCATTGGCCAGCTTCTGAACAATCTTTGAAACTTCTTCAATCCTAGCATTGTCAGCCTCTTTCATAGGGTTCTATACATTCTCAACTGGTGGAGCAGCCACTGGTGCTGCTGATGGTAAAGTCTGACAAACTGGCAAAGATCATCTGATGTGGGATAGGATTGAGTATAGGAGCAGGCGAGTGATCGGAGGAGTTTGTTGAATATTTAAAGGCTGGGGTCCCAACTGTCTTTCCAGGATTAAAGCTTCTTTATAAGCTTCTGTCAAGTTGGTAACAGTGGCATCCCTCTTCAAGAAGACAGAGGTCATTGGGTCCAGAGAGTTCCTAAAAATCTCTAATGCCAGGTCAGCATTCGGTACATAATAGCCAGTGAGTCTACCATAAGCTTTCTGGAATCTGACATTATAGGATCTAATAGACTCATTCAGTTCTCTTTTGATGCTAGAAAACTGCTGATATAAAATACTGGGGTCTATCACTTCCCCGAACTGTGACACAAAGACTTTTTCTAAGTCACTCCAACTGGTGATGGAATCATTGGTAAGATTTAGAAACCAATCATAGGCTCCCTCCCGGAGAGTGAACGGGAAGAGTCTCGCAGGCAACATCCTCATGTCGTACATTTAATAACTTCATGGCATTCTTGAATGCAATTAAGTGTTCCTCTCAGCTTCTTGTCCCATCATGTTTATACCTAGGGAGGTATCTTTCTGGACTTCCGGGCAAGTCATGGGCTATACCCGAAATGTTCAAAGTCGTGGAGCCCAACCAATTTGCCATAGCTAATGGATTAACAGGGATATTCTGATCTCTGGTTGGAGTAACAATCAGTGGTGATAAAACTGTCTGTGATAGAGATGTGGCTCTTTTGTGGCTACTTCTTCTCGAAGTTTCTAATTCAGGGACAAGGAGCTCTCCAGATCTGGGGTGGGACCTTGTTACCCTGTATGTAGAATCCAGCCACAGTACCGACAAACTCTCAGCTTCCGAATAGTGTTCTGTATTTTAGCAAGTTGAAATACTGTACTGACAACTGCACTGACAACACTGCACTGACAATTTAAAACTGCACTGACAATTTAAAAACTGCATTAACAATTTACAAAATTGTACTGACAATTTAAAACCGTCCGGAGTTCACTGTGGGTCCTTCAAATGTTGCTGTTATGCCCTTACAACACTTGAACTGAGTTCAGCCCTCCTTCTAGCGCCAATTAGGTGTTGGTCCGGCTTTCATGCACACCCCGGGAAAAAGGATGAAGGCAAGGAAAGCTCCGGAGACACCCACGGGACTGATCCCACTCATCTTTAGGATCTAGCTGGTTATCCAAGGTGCGAGTTACATAGTTGGGTCGAATGGCAATTCACTCTTTTCCACTTCTGGAATAGATTTCGATATGGACTCGCTCTCGTTACCTTACAGGGGGTTCCCGAACTTGTTCGCAGTTGCAAAAGTTGTTGACAATCGGATTTGACTTGAATTCTTTGATCTAGCTCTCATGGGTCAGCAGATTTAAATAAAAGGCAAATAAAGAAAATAAAAATGGATCATTCACTGAAAGCAAAGAGAGGGTAGGGTAAGGCGTAAAAGAGAAGTTTATCAAACATTAAACTGTAAAACTTAAAACTACCAATCTTATCTATGCTATCAGCTTCACAACAGAACAAATCCCAGAAGAAAGTGTCCAACTACCTAAGATCACTTTCAACTAAGAGCACAAGGCAGAGTGAAACAGATCTAGCAAAAAATTATAAATCCAAGGGGCAACTGATTAAAATCGGTATCTTTCACCGGCAGCTCTAGCTCGCACAAAGTGAAGACAGAGCAATTAGAACAAACTTACACCCGAAATCTGTAATTTCCCCTAGCGTACAATAGAACAACCGAAGCCTAACAAAGATATTTAATCTTGACAATGGCAGTATTTACAAAGATATATCTAACAAACTTTAAATGGAACGGATAACAAAAGAAAATACACTTATCACACTCGCAAAAGATTAGGCTCCCCGGCCATGCTATCACGTAAAAGCTAAAGCACATCAACTCCAAGTCCGTAAACAAAGGATTTCACAAAATTTGCAAGAAATTGCTTATAAGCCTTTATTTCTAAGTCTCCGCCTCCCGCGATTACATTTAGAATTTGTATTTATAGACTCGTGACTGCACCTCGATCTTTTCCAAAATATCTTGCTCAAACCCTAAATCTTATCGCACTTAAACCCTAGGACCCGGGTTTTACAATAAAAATCCATTTAAAAATCAAAGTCCGAATAGAACTTAACCCTTCGGCAAATCATGCGCAATCACCGCCATAAATGGAGAAGATAAAATAAAATGCAACTTGCATTCATTCGCAGTCGCAAATAAATGCTTTCATTAATTCTGCCGGTGAGCCGGATGAGTCACCACTTCTCCATCAATTCGATCTCCGCAAATCCATCCCGAGTTGAAATGGTCTTCATGCTATCAAGTCTCGCAATAAATTTGTTGTTGAATGCTCTCACCGGCAGCCTTCTCTCCTAGCATGGCGGTCCTTGACTAAATCCGCACTTTATCTTCGCCTTTATGGTCTTTCCCGGTTGTCCCGTAAGTGCCAGGTGGAATCCCGCATGAAAGACAAAAAGATGCATTAGATTAGCATTTTAATTAAATCGAAGCTTAAAACATTAAAAACAGATTAAATCCGCAAAATAAGCTTGCATGTCGGCTTCCGTTTGTCCCATTCACGCTTTGACACGTGTCGCTACCCCAGGAAGCCTTCCGTTTCCCGCCGGAATGCACTTTCATGTCAACTATGACTTTCTCTCTCCTGCCGCGATTCTCGCGACATGTCGCGATTTCGCGACATGTCGCGAAATCGCGACCCGGCCAGCGCATCGGCAACTTCCTCCCTCGTCGGCCGCGAAAACACGACATGTCGCGATTTCGCGACATGTCGCGAAATCGCGACCCTTCCTGGCCTCCGTACGCTTCTTGATTTTCAGCCGCGATTTTAGAACACGTCGCGATATCGCGACGCTCCCTTACCCGCATGCGCTGACCGCGCTGGACCGCGATTTTGGAACATGTTTCGACTTAACCGATTTTTCATCCCGCAGCCCCACTTTCTCTCTCTCCCGCCGCGAAATGCGACATGTCGCGATTTCGCGACATGTCGCAAAATCGCGACCTCCGTACAGTTTGCTTCTCTCGTCAAAAAACTGTCGCGATTTCGCGACATGTCGCGAAATCGCGACCTTCTCGGCACTTAGCTGCATTTTGACTTACCTGTCGCGATATCGCGACATTTCTGGGTGTGCGATATCGCGACACTACCAAAAATGGAAAGTTTGATTTTTCAGTGAATTTATGCAACTGTTTTCTGGATTTTCTCGGTACCGGTGCAAGATTTTGCTTGTGCATGAATGATTCTAGCATGTAAAAAGTGAATTCTTGGATAACACAACTAGAATGCAAGAAAAAGCACAACTTTAAAAAGGAGGCAAGCAAATTTGGATTTAAAACCTGAAAAGATCAAGAGGGTCCCTGCTGCAAAAAATGAAAGTTCAAAATTTTCTAAGGATGGAATCTCATTTTTCAGTGGGGGTGTGTTGCTTATCAACAGAAGGGAGCAAGTGTGTCTCTTTCAGAAGCACGTTGCGAGGATAGTTGCACCCTTGGATATATGGCAGCTATAGGAGAAACATAAATGTAGGTAAAAGGATGTGTTGAATGCAATTAATTAAAAACGTGTGCCCTGTAGAATTTTTATGTTCTCGAGGAGCATAAAATATCCACCATTAGTTGTTAAGCAGTAAATTTATTTTTCCTAGTAAGCTTTGGTTGTTAGGGCATGGTTTACCACAGATTTACGCAGCAAGGATGGTACTTTTTCCCAGGATAATTTGGCGATGAATCATAGGTAATGTCGTTACAGCATAAGAAATGGTACCAGGCAAGCGAATTCATGCTTATGATCTCTCGAAAGTGCTCAGATTAATTTGACATTTATTGTGGTAGTTGAGGACGCGCTCTATTTAAATAATGAGGTAAAATGCCCATAGTTCAATTATTTTAAATTTTTACTATTGTGTATTGCGAGCTGTAGCTGCAAGAGTGTTCAGGGTATCTACCAAAAAAATGATACAATGGGTAGCAAAGAGAATAAAAAAATTGTAGAAGGTATAGAGCCCAAGAAATCGAAGTTTAGATCTAAAAGGGCTCAAAAAAATGACTATGTCAACTTGGACCCGTATGAAGACACACTAGCAGAAATTGACGACTGCCTCATTACTCAAAAAGGTGTGGAAAGGTTGCAAGAGGATGTTGAATTAGCAGTAAGCCAGGGAGTGACATCATAAAGCTGGCTTATAGTGCCATATCATTCATAGTTATTCTAGTATCTATGCTTGCCAATTCATCCTTACCTCAAGTTAGTACGACTTGTTGCTCAGTTCTATGATCCCTTTACCAAAGCCGTCATAAATGCTAGAAGGAATATTCTATTTACTATTACCCCAGATGAGGTTCGGGAGGCATTCACTTGTGGATTAGAGCCTTCGCCCTATGGGGTTTATAAAAAACTACATATTGATGAGCAAGAAGATAAATATGTCTCCACAGTAACCATGCACCAATTTATGGAGACCTAGCTAATTAAGGAGCCACCGATGGGGTAGTTGCCTAATTTGCCAAAGTTGCTGACTGATTTTAAAAGCCATGATATTTATTCGATGTTGGCTTGGGTGGTAGGGTTACCTTCGGATGATACAGTTCATAAATGGCAGGCGACCTTAGCTCAATGTATTTGCAAGGTGGAATTTTATTCCTCGAGAAAGGACACCAATCCGATTTTCTTTAACTGGGCAGATTTTATTTCTTGAAGGTTGAATTTTTAGCTGGAAAATTTGCAAACTAGAGAAGCAAAGTCGTTTAAGAACACATCCTTTTTTATATGGTATTTATTTTTCCAACTTCAGCGATGCTTCCCTTTTATTATCGTAACATAGACTGGTGAGAAAAATGAATCTTTACTAGTTTATAAGTAGACTTCCATTTTGTCAAGGAGGGAGTCCTTTTACAGTTTTAATAGTTGGTTTTTGGGGCCTACGATAGAATTACTCTACGGTGCATTTGAAAGAGTGTCGTAGAAATTAAGAGATGCAGTGGTTGCTCAAGAAAGGGGAGATATTTTCTTGCTTACCCAGGGCGTGGTTGTGAGAATTATTGGGTTCACAGGTAAGCCATTTTTATTGCCCTATTTTACTACTGAACACATTTTTGCTATGTAAGTAGTGTGTCAGTCAAATTACATCAATGATGTGTATGGAGTTGGGCATGACAAGAAAATAATATGCAATATGCCATTGAAATTTGGTAGTATTGAGGTGAGCCAAGTTGGACAAAATAAGCTCCTTACAGTAGCACTACAAGATTTGATACTGATAGAAATGCCTTAGCGCTAGAGGTATGACCCGTTGGGTAAGTTTTTAGCCATTATAAAGGCTAAATATTTTCATTTCTGCCCTTAGCCTGATATTTAGAAGAATCAAAATAATTTTGATGGCCCTGATATGAACTAGCACATCAAAAATATGACAACGTTTTCCCCTTGGCATGACTGCTATGAGCAAGAGGCAGAATATAATATGGGTAAGTATAAGTCTCAAATCCCTCCATCAAGTTTATTTAGCCAAGTTAAAGAAAGTAAGCCTAACTAGACTGAAGAGAAAATTATGAATTGGTGGATAATGTAAGTTCATCGAGGGAAGTCGACTACTCCTTTCAAGCTAAAATTAGATGAAGCATTTTTGGATATTTATGATGAGTATGTTGATTCATACCAACCCATTGCTTTCACCAATATTTTGCCTCAGAGTTTCCAACTCTCTGATAGTGGTGAAGGTGAAATAGGAGGGAAACATTTTTTGGTTAAGGAGGAGATCCCAAAATAAGAATAACAACAGTACGTGTTTAGATGGAGATCTCAGTGGACGAAGCAGAAATTTGAAGAAGCATCTACATCAAAAAGCAGAATATACCAAAAGCGCCACCATTTCCCAAAGTGGCAAAAATATCAAGGACTAGTGCTATTGCTACTTTTGTTGTTGAGATTTTGGTTGCCCCAACTATTATAGTTCCTATTGTTTCAGTTGTAGTCATTAATACTTCACCAGAAGTGGAGGTCCTGACTAAGGTCACACATATTTTTTATGATTTTAGAACAAGAAGAAGTCCACCATTCAGAAAGCTTCCAAGTAGAGGTCATGGATGGTGAAGAAAATGTGAATATTGAGGAGAGGACAGAAGTGTAGCAAGAAGTAATTTCTCAACCAACCCTATCACCACATCACACGATGCCCGTGCCCGAAGGTACATATTATTTTCCCTCTTCTTCTTCCCCAAAGCATGTAGTGACTTCTATTTCACTTCCACCATCTTCTATCTCCATTTCCCTATCGTTCGATATGCCCTCCATGTCTATCTCGCTTCCATATTATTCCATTCCTGAAGTTACTATTGCTCTTGCTTCTATTCCCATTTATTTAGCCTCAATTTATTTTAGTTTGTATACGTCAGGGCCAAATCTCTTTTCACATTCTTCCCCTCCTATTACCACCACCACTACTACTGTTGAGGTTGTAAGTACGCAAGCTCCTCCAAGAGTAAGCATAAATATAGCCGAACCTGGTTCCTCCATCCAGTATGCTATTTTTATTCTACCCCTTTTGACTGTCTCATATTATTACATTGAGCCCAGTCATTTAGATGCTTTAGTTTTGTTCACCCCATTTTTGGAGTTGCAGTCATTGCCCAACGTATAGGTGACCCGAAAGTAGCCTGATGTGGAGAAAATTAATTGGGCACACTTGAGTTCTTCATAGTGGTTGAATAGGATGAGGCACAAGGAGGCCTTGGCTTCAGCTCGATCGATTAATAAATTCACCTTTGATCCTATTGCCATGGAAGCTCACACGACTAAACTCACTCCCTTGGTTCAGAAATTGCAAGGAGAAATATTGTCGAGTGATTACATCAGTGAGACTATAACAAAGGACCTCACCAGGATAAATCCGATAGAAAATATAGGTAATATACAAGTTGATATGAGCTTAGTGTACTTGCATGGCGAGTATTACAAAGAAAAATACTTTGAAAATGAAAACAAAATTATTGAGCTCAAAAATGCCTTGGAAAAAAGTAGATCGCAAGAGGAGAAAACTGCCATAGAAAATGAACATTTGCACCGATAGGTCAAAGTTCACTTGAAGGAAAGAGATCGCCAGGATAGAGATGCGTAAGCTCTGCCAGTAGCTCAAGGACATGAAGAATTAGTTGGCAGAAAAGGTCACGCAAGTTGCTGGTTTTTCACCCAAAAGCGTCAAAGAGGCCCGTTTTCACTCTACCCAAAATTGTAATAAGTTGGTCACCCAGGAATTTTAGGTATTGCATTATACTTAGGCTATGCATGTACAGATTCATATGGTAGAGCAACTGATCGACACTACTGAGAAGATGTTAGGGCTGCACATGGAAATTGCTGTCAAAATTTAAGCCTTGGCTAATTTTAACATCCATGTTCGCCCTCTTAGTGAGATGGATCATGCTTGGTCAGCTACCAAAGTCATGTTGCACAGTTATCTCCAATGAATGAACCTATTGAGATAAGGTTGGACAATCCTAAATACCATTAAGTGAGAGCATACCATCTCCATGATCCATTTTAATACTCTTGCCAAGTTGGTATTCCAGACTTTACAGATGAGTGAGGTGAACCCTTGCCACAAGAACAATTGCAAGTGATCTGGAGGAAGTTCATGGAAGATACCTCTAAAATTGATGTATGGGAGGAGCCCCTCATAGAAGCATAGGTTTTTCCCCTAATGCAAAAATACACATGCCTGGAGTTGTTGTTGTATGAGCTAGCTCAACAAGCAAAGCACCTCAACATGGATGATGTTCACAATCTTCGCTTTGTTCATGTGTCTTTAAGTGTTCCATGTTTATTCATGACTCATTCTTGGAAGGAGGTAGTCTACAAAGAAATTTTCAAAAGCCTCAAAGAGCAAGAGGAACAAGCCATAGTGGAACGCGAAGCGAAAGCAAAGGCAATAGAAGAGGTAGAACGAGCTGAAGTTCTTAGAGTCGCAGTCAAAGTGGAATAGAAAGAGCGAGCTGAAGAGAAGGCATGTCAAAAGGCATCCACAACAAAGGTAACAGTCAAGGAGGATGGAAAGAAGACTCCATGACAACCCAATGGATAAAGGCCTAGGATCGCTTGCATCCATATGAGCTGGATACCCCATGAGTCATCAGAAATGTTGGCAGTTTTGCACCTTGCCACATTGGGATTTTTACTGGAGCATTTTGATTGTAATGCGGTAGTATTTATTTTGAATTATTTCACATGTTAATTTTTGTTTGCATATGTATTTAGTATTCAATGTTGAATGTTTAAAAAAAAAAAACAAATGTAAAACTTCATTTGGGATTCAATTTTGCTATATCTGAAGCGCATTGTAAATTAACATATTTGGGCCTGTACACTCTACAAGAATGAAGAAAGAAAGATCTAGATAAAAATGCAAAGGACTAAAAATTTTAAAGTGCCAAAAAATAAATGAAACATAATGCAATCACGTTCACCCCAAGTATGGGTGAAAGCTTTGTTCGCCCCACCTTGGGGCGAATGTAATATCAAAAGGTGACGTAAGCAAGACTTGGTGAAAAAGGGGTGTGATAAAATGGTTGAGGGGTGAACATTTTGTTTGCCCCTCCCATGGGCGAACGTGCCCCAAAAATTAGAACACAATAGAATGAAATTGTGTTCACCTTGGTTGAGGGACGAATATCCTACTTGCCCCTCCCATGATTGAATGTACCCCGAAGGTGACACAATCATGTTCACCTTGGTCAAGGGGCGAACATCCCATTCACCTCCTCCCATGGGTGAACGTGCCTCAAGAACAAAATGCAATCACGTTTGCCCTAGTCGAGGGGTGAACATCTCATTCACCTCTCCCATGGGCGAATATGTTTTCAAAGTAGAATCATGTGAGCACACTAAGCAATGAATATTCGGCGAATATGATTCATGCTGAAGGGTGAATATAGTTTTGAGCAGAAAGGATGAATGCAGTTATGAATATAGAAGTCGTCTAATTGTGAAATTTCGCCATAGTCCATGAAGAATATAGTCAAGATTTCAAAAGCACCTAAAAGTAGGCTTTTGCAAGCATTAAATGACTGTGGAGGTGGGTAACTTGAATTGTGAATCTCAAGTGAAAAAGAAGTCGTATTGGAAGCACAGGAAGATTTTCATGATTTCCAAGGCAAGGGTGCATTTTCAAAGCATTGAATGTCTTTTAATTTTCTATGCACCAATGCCCAAAATGTTGATTTCTTGGGAATGTTTCCTTGAAATATGGATCGATGTTCTAAAAGGATGAATTTTTAATGTTTACGAGGAGGAATTTCCTCACTCTTGTTCCTGATCTGTGACCATTTTTTCTTGATGTACATTTAATAAAAGAGGTGAAATCCTCTATAAATACTAATCAAATTTCCATTATAAGAGAGGTTGGATATTTTGTGAGAAAGCTTTTTAAGTTCTCTACATAATAGAAGATACTTGGCTTATAAAATTTGCAAGCATTCTTATGTGTGTGATTTCCTTCTATTTTTAAGCATTTATGTTTATGCTCATGTTCCTATTGTTAAGTTTAAAATTTTGTTTATGGATTTAAAACATTGCTAGTGAGTGAGTGAGTCTTGGAATGCAATCTGGAGGTTATCTCTACAAAGGTGTGAGTGAAATTCTATTGCCTCCCATTTGTTACATGTTATTAAAAAACTTAGTGGAATTCCTGCTTCTAGTCTACCTTGAATCCTGCACTTTGGCCTGTTAGTCTTACAATGACACTGAGAGGGGGGATGAATCAGTGTAGCTCTATAAACTTAAATTTACAGCTCTTAATACCATAGCAATTAAAACTTATTACTAGATACAACAAGTATAACAAAAGAGCATCACACAACACAAGATTTAACGAGGTTCACCAATGTGGCTACTCCTCAAAAATTGATCGCTTGGACTACCATCCAAATCTAGCCTTTGCAAAGCACCAACTTTACAATCAATTTACCAAAGACCAACTGGAAGGAGCACCAACCCCCGATTTATCCGCACCAACAAAAAGGAGCACCAACCCCTGATTTACCAGCACCAACTGGAAAGAGCACCAACCCCTTATTTATCTACACCAACAGAAAGGAGCACCAACCCCTGATGCCAAGCTACAACCTGGATTTCAATTTGAATCTATAATTTTGACAGTAAGATACCTTTGCTTTTACAAGACCCTAACTGGTCTTCTTCACCTTTGTGTTCTCTGTGCACTCTGCTCTCTCTGCACAATCACTTCGCACACTCTGCTTTGTTACAGTTGAACTTCACGATCGTCTTCTCCCTTTTGTGCACTTTGCTCTCTTTGTGAATTTCGCACTTAGCATGATTCGACACGACTTGCTCTCTGTGCACAACGACCGTATTTCACACACATTCGACCGTCTTCTCAATTCTCCAAAAAACCCTCCTTTTATAACAATATTTTTATGATGAAAACCCTAATCTTAGTCGGTTGTAAATCCTAATCTTAGTCGACTTTCATAACAACTATAAACCCTAATTTTAGTCGGTTGTCATCGGTCTTCGTCGACTTCAACTCAAGAAGATGTTTGGTTTATCCATCGCTTGATGATTTCATTCTGGACAGACCCTATAACCGCCATACTGACTTTTGATCACTCTACGTATTTTAGCAATATGAAATCACTCTATAACTGCCCTTGTAAATGTCATAGTGATGTCGGTCCATTGTCATACTTCTCATTTCAGTCGGGTTCTCCTTCTTGACTTGCGCATTTATGACCTATCGCAAAATCATGACATTTCTACCTCTGTAGCTTCTTTTGTTGTTGTTGCCACGAAAATACATGTCGTGATATCGCGACAATTTCACCTTCATACGCTTTCTCTATTCTTTTGTCGTGATATCACGACATTTTTGCCTTCGCAGACTTCGTCTTTTCTTTTTTCGTGATATCACGACATTTTTGCCTCCGTATACTTCGTCTTTGCTTTTTTCACGATATCGTGACACTTCTTCTTCCATAGAGTTTGACTTTGCTTTTGTCGCGATATCACGACATTTCTGCCTCCGTAGTCTTCAACTTAGCTTTTGTCACGAAATCGCAACACTTCTACTTTCGTACTTAGATTCTTTGCTTTTGTCGTAAAATCATGACACTTTTGCCTTCGAAGTCTTCTTCTCTACTTTTGTCGCAAAATCGTGACACTTCTGCTTTCGTACTTTACTTCTTTGCTTTTGTCATGAAATCACGACACTTCTGCTTTTGAAGTCTTGCTTTCTGCTTTTTTTGCGAAATCATGACAGTTCTGCTTTCATACGCTTCCTCTCTTTCTTTTGTCGCAAAAATGCGACATTCTCTTTTCAAACTTGCTTTCTCTCTCCTATTTTAGTCGCGAAAATGCGACATGTCACGAAATCGTGACACTTTTCTTACTTGTTCTCTTTCTTTGAACTTGTCACAAAATCGTGACAATTCTGCTTTCGTACGCTTCCTCTCTTTCTTTTGTCGCAAATATGTGACATGTAGCGATATAGCGACACTTTTCAAACTTACTTTCTCTCTCCTGTTTTAGTCGCGAAAATGTGACATGTCACAAAATTGTGACACTTTTCTTACTTGTTCTCTTTCTTCGAACTTGTCGCGAAATCGCGACACTTTTTCCTGCTTTCTCTTTCTCTTCCAACATGTCACGAAATCGCGACAGTTTTTCCACTTGCCTTCATGACAATTTTTCTTACCTATTGTATATGTCGCGATATCGTGACACTTTTCTTACTTGTCTTTTTCTTTGATCTTTTGCATATGGGTCACTTCGGTCTTCTTGGAAAATCACTGTACATACTTTGAATAACCTTTGAACTCTTGTCTTCTGCATCTGAATAGCTTTTGAACTTCCTGTCCCTGCATCAACAGATCTATTTGACTGTGTTGACAACAATGACAATACTATTGCTGCACCTTGCTCAACACGGCCTGTGGCCATATTTCCCATTTATTTCTATATTTTTCAATTTCTTTCCTACATCTCTAGTCTTCAACTAGTTTAGGATTAGTAAGGGAACCAATATTCTTTGGATATTGACTCGGATGACATTCCTTTTCTCCAGTCATTCAATGTTGGCCATATCTAGGGCACACAAACATAGTTTGTATGATTAGGCAGATATTTGACCAACAATAATTTTATCCAATTTTTTTGAACTTTTTCAAACCTGTTCAGCTTATCCTTAGAATATTTTACTTCCATCCTTAGAGAAACCACTTCATTTTCTAATCTTTCACATTCTAACTCTTTTGCTTCTACATTTTCAACCATGACCTCTTGAAATCTCCTTGTCTTAGCTTTTGAGTTTATGATATCTTGTAGAAGGTTTTTTTTTTATTTCCTCATGTTCTTGAACTTGATCCTTCAGTATTGATTTTTTCTTTTTAACTCTTTTTAACTCTATAATAGAAACAATAAGTTCTTCTTCTAGATCAATTGTGCCTTCTTCTTTTTCTGATTCTTTTTCTAGGTCTTCAATTATAGGAGCATCTTCTACTTGGTCTTTAGTAGGAGTGTTTTCTTCCTCTTCTATTGCCAAAAATATAATATTTTCTTCTTCACTATCTGAGAGTCTTTCATAACTATCACTTGAAGAACTTCTTACATTTTTAACATGGAAGCTCTTATTGTACCTTTGAAAGAACTTATTTTCATGCTTACCTTGACCATACCTGGTTTTCTTTTCATGCCTGAATTTTCTTTCTTCATTCTTATTATAATCATATTTCTCTTCACTGCTACTACTTCCATCTTGTGGATAATTAGATGCATAGTGACCAAAGTCATCACAATTAAATCATTTCACTGTATTTATATCTTTGTGTTTTCTTGAGCCATTCTTATATCTTTTTACATAGTTAGCTTCTTCATTACTACTTGACTCATCACTTGATTCTGGTTTCTTATATTTTGTCTTCTTTGAAGCTTCTAAAGCTATCTCTTTCTTATATTTATGATATTTTTCTACTCTCATCTCATAAGCTATGATAATTCCATGTAACTCGTCCATAGTCAACTTATCAATATCTCTCATCTCTTCTATAGCTGAAACATGTGCATCATACCTTATAGGGAGTGATCTTAATATTTTATGAGCAACACTAGAGTCTTCAATTTCAAACCCAAGTCCATGTATGGTATTAACAACCTCATCCACTTGAATTAAGTATTTATTAATATCTTCCTCATCTTCCATATTCAACTCTTCAAGCCTTTTCTTGTGGTTTTGTAGTTTTGCCAACTTGACCTTGTTACCTCCTTCACATGTTTGCTTCAATTTGTCCCATATCTATTTTGCTAATTTACACTGCATAACTTTCATAAATTCTATTTCATGTAATCCCTTTAATATTCCATTCATAGCCTTGGCATTATTCACATGTAATTTCTTACCATCCTTATCTATGGGAGTAGTTGTAGGTGTGAACCCATCCTCAACAGATTACCATGTTTCATATCCTTGTTCCATAAAGTAAGTCTTCATCCTTATACTCCAAAAATCATAATTGTTCCCATCAAAAAATGGAGCCTTATTTGATGAAGACCCATTTTGAGATGCCATATGTGTTCCTGTAATATCTTCCATTAAGCTATTAGACTTTTTGAAGGAACCCGCTCTCATACCAATTGAAGAACACAAGCTTATACTAAGAGGAGGGGGGTGAACAGTATAAAATCAACTTTTACTTTTCTTTCGCAAACAATATAATCCAATGTTATCAATTGCAATAACAAAAGTATTAATCAAAGCAATTTACAAATCATCATACACATGAGAGACATAAATTTAACGTGGTTTGTCCAATGTGGGTTACATCCATGGAGAAATTTTTTCTTCTAAATTTTCTCAACAAATCTCTTAGGAATAAATTCCTTATTACAATGTTTATGGACCTCTATCCAAAGGATATCTCAATCCCCTATACTCAAATTCATGGACCTCTATCCATAAGAGAACTCTCTCCCCTTAACTCTATTTCGTGGAACTCTATCCACAAGATACCTCTATCCCCACTACTCTGGCTGGTAAACCTCTATCCACAAAAGACCTATATCCCCACTGCACTAGTTGGTGGACCTCTATCCATAGGATACCTCTGTCCCCACTACACTAGCTAGTGGATATCTATCCATAGGAGACCTATGTTCTCTCTACTCTGATCACCTCCAAATCTTGCTCTCGACTCTATCTCAAATATTTACCAAACTTTGTTACAAGTCTAGCACAAATTTGCTCATAAATCTCTGCCTCAAATCTACACCAAACCTTGTTATAAGGCTAGAAAAAATATGTTCCAACTCTGATCACAAATATCTATCTTCAAATATGCACCAAACCTCATTACAAGGCTAGCACAAATTTGTCTTAATGCTACTTCAAATATTCTCACAAGACTTGCTCAAATATGCCTCAATGTTGTTTCAATTTTTCTCATAAGACTTTCTCAAATATGCCTCAATGTTGCTTACTAAACCTGCACAATTATTTCCAAATCTTGCATACAAAAAATGCTTATATCTCTTTCATAAATACTTTCTTCAACATATTCTACTTAGAATTCGTTTAACCTCTGGAACATATAGAGAATGATATGTACTATCAAATATCCATTATGTTATTCACACTCACAAAACTTGCATTCATCTAATACAATTTTTACATCTTGAAAAATCCATTTTAAATCAACTCATTGGTCTATCTTTCTTGCAAATTTACTCCCAAGGATCAACCACAATAATGCACAACTTGCTTTACAAAACTAGTCTCTAACACTTTCTCATTCACATTCAATGTCACTCACACCAATGCACAAATACTTCACAAATTCTTCCAAGAAGAATACATAATTTGTTCTCAAAAACCCTAACTCAAGTGTTTCCAATTTCACTAGTCAATGATGCACAAATTGTTCTCAAAATATAGCTCAAATATTTCTAACAATACACACTAATCAACCCTTTTATCTCCATCTTATAATTCTAAAGTATTTGCTCAACCAACCACTCTAGATAAGTAATAATGTCAACATACCTCTCAACTTGCTTTGATGAAAAGTGCCCTCAAAACCTATTTCAAAATAATTTCCTTTTTGCCACTTTAAGAGATTAGCCAATCTCATTTTCAAATCAAACACAATAACCTTTCCTCAAAACATATGCACCAAGATATTGTTTTACTACTTTTATTTTCACAAGGTAAAGCTTTTTGATCAATGAACATTACCCATCAAACACTTCCTTTCACCATTCAAGAGTACACAATAATTTTATCATTTAACACCTTATGACTCCTATTTATTAAAGCCACTATTAATATTCAATAATGTCAACCCAGAAACACATATTGCACATCATAAATGTAATTTGTCTATTATACACCTTATATATCCAATGTATATTAAATTTATTTCAACCACATACAAAATATCATAAAAACCCTAATTGCACATTACAATTTTCATTTCACTATTATACACCTTATATCTCCAAAATATCTTAAATTTATTTCAACTACACAGAATATCACAACGCACACAAAACTTTAGATTTAATTAAACATGAGACTTTCAACCTTATATCTCCCTCAACAATATGCACATTAACCAAATCAAAAATCAACCCTTATGTCTCCCTAAGTTAAGCGCTTACACACCTTACGTTTATAAAAAAATGTTGTTGCCTTATCTTAAACCTGCAACCTTTTGCTAGCCTGCATTCTAGCACTGACTAGGATACCACATGGGTTGGCTACCCACTTGGAATGGGTTGTGCACTTCTGCTCTATGTTTCACTACCCCTTATCGAAATATGTGTGCTTCTAGTTTTCCTTTTCTCATAGCCTACATAAACTATCATCAAAATGAATTTTAATTTATGCACTCAATATTAGCCATTTCATCTTTGAACGATGTACATATTTTATCCTTTCTCTACCTTCACATTGCGCTTGAATGGATCTATGCTTTGTGCTTCTCTCTTTCCCGAATGGTGTTTTCACTGCGCTCAAACGACTCTGTACTGTGTGCTTCTCTCTTTCCCCGGATGGTGCCTTTGCACTACGCTTGGACAAATCTACACTACTTACTTATCTCTTCCCTAGATGGCACCTTCACACTGTGCACGAACATATTTACGCTTTGTGCTTCTCTCTTTCCTCGGATGGCATGTACCTTTTTTTCTTCCCTCTGCTTCCACAACGTACTCGAATGGATATACGAATTACACTCTGTCATCAATCTTAGGCCATGCAAAAATTAAACCTTTTTATATATTTTTTCTTACCTTCTTAAACTTGGACGTCGGTGCTTGTATTTTTTAAATTTAATTTCTTTTTTGTGCCAACCTTTGAAACCTTTGATTTATAATATTTTAAATCTTTAAAAAGATTTAAATATTATAAATTAACCTTTTCACCTTTTGGGCCTTTTCATTAAGTCTTGTCTTTTTGTGAATACCACCATGGAACAATAATTTATTTTTCTTACCATGGAGAACTTATTACCTCTTCCTTTTTCTTTAAAAAATACCTTTGCTTTTTATTTGCAAATACCACCATGGATAATGCCTTGTCTTTTCTTGCTTACACAATCATGAAGAATCCTTTGTCTTTAACAAATATTACCTCATATGCCCTTTGAAGATACTTGCCTTGCACTTTGATATTTCAACCTTGAAGATCATTCTCACCTATTTCTCTTTTGACATTAATGACAACTAATGACATCAACCTATGACATCAATCCTTGACATCAATGACAACACAATGTACTCAAAATTTCCAACACTTACACGGTCATAGAGTGGTCCTAACAGCCCTCAAACCATCAAGAAAGAGGTCAACCAACCTCTCCCTTTGACCAAAAAAATCCAAACATTATAGAAAATTTGATGATCCTCGTGCTCTTCCTAAATTACCTAATTCACACACATGCCTTGGGTTGTATAATAGTCCTTATGGGCCATTTTGACTTCCCAAGGAATTGTTCCAATTTGGTGGAATATTATGACTCCTCTCATTCATTCGCCTTACTTCCTTAGAAGCATTCTAGTTCTTGTTTGGTTGTTGTCTTTCATCCATACTGCCTGCTAATTGAGAAACTTATTGTCTCCTTCATGTTTATCTTATTCTAAATTCTAAGACTGTGTTGTCACTACTCGAGTCTTCCTCATTATCACTAGAACTCATCAAAGATATATCTCTATATTCGTCTCTCAAGTTTCCAACTTCTCCTTTAGTTTATGATAGTATTTCATATATATATATATCTCCATAGTGCTTCATTTGTTGTGGTTCTTGCTTGAATACCATCTTTTAGCCTCTCAATTTCTTATGTACACCATTTTCTCAATTCTTCATTTCTTCTTTGTAGTTGCTCACTTTGTTCCTACAATAGTTGTGTTTCCCAATGCATTCCTTTGTTATGCAATTCTAATGGTTTCCATTAAAACCCATTCCCTCATACTCGCTATCTTCACTAAGTGATCTCAATATATCTTCTTATTTTTTATCTATAAATCTTACATGTATCCATATTCTTCTTCATTATGTAGGAGGTTCAAATTCCTTCTATTCAATTACGGGTTGTATGTTGTTTTCTCCTCCAAATAGCTAAGCTAGTTATTTTGCCGACTTTGAATCACTATCTTCTACACGATATTCTTCCTTGGTTCTAATCGACTTACCCTCTTCATGGACCAACGTGCGTTCAAACATTTTTGAATCCTGATTTAGTGTTGTTGTTAGCCTATCAATACTTGCTTCCTCTTCAGTCGGTTCAAGATTAACCATATTCACTTGGGCTTTCACTTTATATAGATTTAACCATAAGCTATTTATTATCTTTGGATAAAATGTTTTGTCCAACTTCAATTTCACTATGATATTTTTCATCATCTCCTCAATCTAGAAGGGTCCAAGCCATAAAGTCTTCAATTTACGTAGCTTGATAACTCACTTTCCATTGAACTTCGATACCAAGTCATATAGTTTTAATTTCATTTTTTGCATGTGCTTGTCATGCCATAACTTCCTTCAACATTGAGAAATATTCATTACCCATTGTTCCACCACGCTCTTCTCATCCAGTTTTACTATTATCATAATTCTCTCCTCAAGGATATCCTAGTCATGTAAAAAATTTTGCACCACCACTCTCAAACTTGGTATCAATAACTCAATAGGTATGACTACGTCCTACTTGTACTTCAACTAGAATGGTGTATAATTTATCATTGGCTTGTATATAGTCTTAAATGCCCATAGAACTATTGGTAATCTTTCCTCCCAGTCAACACCCTCAATTCCACATGTCTTGTACATCATTGAAACAAAGATCTTATTTGTTGCCTATGCTTATCCATTTGCCCTGGGATAGTATGGTTTTGACAATGAGTATAATATCATGAATTCCATGGTTAGTTTCTAAATTATCTCATTGAAAAGTTTCCTCCACAATCACTCATAAATTGTAGAGGTATGCCAAATCTTGTGATAACTTGCTCATATAAGAAACACATAATACTTGCAGAATTATCAGGCAACACCCTTAACTCGATCTACTTTGTCATATACTCCATCACCATCACAATGTATCTAAACTTCTTCCTACTATTTTTTAGTGGTTAAACAAAATATAAACCTCATATTTTAAATAAATCTTGTGGTTGTGATGGGTTCAATGACATAGAGTCCCTCCTCAGCAATCTTCTATCTCTTTACCATGCATCACATACAAACATGAACTCCTTTGCATTACGATAGAGGTTGGTCCATATTAGCTTTTCCAAAAGCACTTTCTTTGTCATCACATATAGCCCCATGTTCCCTTCTACTAGTCCTTCATGAAATTCTCTCATTGGTGCATGCACTTCTTCATCCATTACACATGTCTGTAAAACTCCATTAGATTTGATTTTATACAACAATCTAGTCATCAATTGGAATAGTTCTAATTTATGATGATCTTTTTTCTCTCCATTTTCATCAACTCCTTTTGCAGCTCTCTTATCAAAATTTATTTTCCAATGTACTTATACCATGATGATAGCCCTATAAGGAATGATAATCAGATCATTCCAAGTTACAAGGATCTCAGGTGTTAACAGAACACCACATTCAACCAAAAAATAAGAATTTGAAAGCAAATTGATAGCATAAGCTTACAAATAGATATGCAAAACAAAGAGCAACAATATCATATATTATATCTAAAAAATGAACTACAAGTACAATGAAGGTGCCTTGCTTATATAGGCAAGGATGATCAACCATAGTCGTAGGATCAAGCTAAGGATAAATATCCACCATACAAAAGGAATATGTGATATGGTCCATAGATCTATAACCGCTATGGGGAGAAAGAATCTCAACCCTCCAAATATACCTAAAAATATCCCCATAACTCCTAGGAATAGTCAAACCTAAAAATATCCCCATAATATCTAAGAAATAAATATGTAATATCTCATAATATCTAAATAAGATAAATGAAATATCCACACATAAGTGGGTGGGGAAAATACATGGAATAACTAAATAAAAATAAAATAAATTACCTAGGTGAACATGAGCTAAGGTAAACAACCTACTCTAACACCCCCCCTCAAGTGAAGCTAGGGACCAAAAAATAAAGTGGCATATCCACAGTATGAGTCCCGACAACAAGGCCTGATCAGGTACTCATGTACAATATATCCATGAAGAAATCTCAAACTAGAAGAAGGAAAAACCACATGGGAAAAAGACCATCCTGCTAGAAAGAGAGAGAAAGAAGAAGGAATATGTCCTCATGAACACCCCCCAAGGACAACTTTTGAAACCCCAAGCATGCCACGCAACTCAAGGTAGCGAGGTGATGCAAAAGGCTTCATAAATATGTCGACAACCTATTTTTGAGTTGGAATGTACTCCAAGAAAATAACTCCATCCTGAATGTGTTGGTGAATGAAGTGCATGTGAATCTCAATATGCTTGGTCCATTGGTGCTCAACAGGGTTGCAAGAAATGTGAATTACACTTTGGTTGTCACACCAAAGTATAGTTGGTGAATCCTATGGGAAGCCAAACTCTATCAATAACTATCATAGCCAAAGAACCTCCTAACTCGCTATGACTGCTACCCTATACTCTACCTCTATAGATGAAAGTGCAATAGCCTACTACTTCTTGCATGCCCAAGCAACTAGAGAAGAGCCAAGACAAAAAATATAGCCAAAAGTGGAATGCCTATCATCAATAGAACCTACCCAATCTAAATTAGTATATCCAACCAACTGAGTAGAACCTCGGGTGTAGTGCAATCCAAAGTGTGAAGTGCCCTACAGATATCACAAAATCCTCTTGGTAGCCTACTAGTGATTGTTATGAGGGGCATGTGCAAACCGAGACACAAGCCCAACTATGAAAGAAATATCAGGGTGAGTATGGGTCAAGTACATCAAACTTCCAACCAACTACCTATACAAGGTAGGATCACAAAGAGGAGTGGTGCAGGTGGAAGTAAGAGAGACCCCAAACTAGAAAGGAGAGGGACATGGCTTGCAATCAACCATACCAAAATATTGAAGAAGATCATGGGTGTACTTTTACTAACTCAAATGAATCCCTAAATCTGATTGAGAAATCTGCAAACCAAGGAAAAAGTGCAAAAGATCTAGATCTATCATATCAAACTACATCGAGAGAGCCCTTTGAATAGTCTGAATGTGGGAAGAAGAGCTATCAATGAGAAGAAAATCATCAACATACAAGACAAGTATAACAATATCCTCTCCAACATGTTGTATATACACTATAGGATCTGAGTGGCAATGAACAAAACTAGTAGATAGAAGAAAAGAATCCATCTTCTCATACCAGGCTTAAGGGGCCTATTTGAGACCATAGAGAGACCTTCATAGTCTACAAACAAGAGAAGAGTCATGAACAAACCCAACAGGCTGCTCCATGTAGATTTCCTCCTACAAATCTCCATGCAAGAAGGCACTCTTCACATCCATCTGGTACACTGGCCAACCCTGTGATGCAACAATAGAAAGTACAAGGTGCATAGAATCCATCTTGGTGATGGGTGCAAAAGTCTTAGAGTAATCAATACCTTTGACTTGCGAGAAACCCTTCATGATAAGATGGGCCTTATACTTGTCAATGGACCCATCAACTGCATATTTGGTTTGGTATACCCACTTACACCTAACCAACTTTCTTCCCTTAGGAAGAGAGACCAAATCCCAAGTATGATTCTTCATCAAAGAAGAATACTCATCTATCATCACATCATCCCACTCTTGTATCCCATGAGCCTATGAGAAAGATTATGGATCCCTAAAAACTGCTTGACACAAAATTCTAGAACCTATAGAATGTGCATGATGATGTCTAGTGGGTGGAAGATCCTGTATGAAAGGTGTTACCTCAAAAACTATGGTACGAGCCCACCTAGGCATAGTGACAACATCAATAGGAATGGGATCCTCATCCGAATCTATATCCATAACCTCCTCAACTACCTCCTAAACTTACTCCTCAAAGAAGGGATCCTCAGGATGAAGTGAAGAATCATCAATGGATGGAAGTAAAGAAGAAGAGGAAGAAGATGAAGAATCATGAGAAGAGAAGCACTCATCAAATTGAACATGAGTTCTAAAAAGAACATCATGAGTATCAAGATCCAAAATTCGATAAGCTCTCATGTCCTCGCAATACCCAACAAAGATCAAGGGTTTGCTCTTCTTATCCAAGGCTTTCCTTTGCTTCTTTGGCACAAAGGCCCAAGCATGGCTTCCAAAAACTCTAAAAAATGAGACATCGGGCTTAGTCCCAGACCAAGCCTCCTCTGGAGTCAAATGCTCAAGTGCTCTATGTGGTGTGCGATTCTGAATGTAGTTCACACAATTAACTACTTCTACCTAGTATATAGGAGGTAAATCCCTGGAATGCATCATGCAGTTAGCCATCTCCTTCAAAGTTTGGTTCTTCCTTTCTACTAAGCCATTCTACTGTGGAGTATGAGGAATATAATGTTGGTGAACAATGCCATGAGCTACCAAAAATTAGAAAACTCTCTACTGAAGTACTCCCCCCATTATCAGTGCGAAGCTTCTTTATGCAACTAGAAGATTGATTCTCGACAAAAGCCTTAAATACTTTGAAGTGTGAAAAGACATCACTCTTGTACTTGAGAAAATAAACCCAAGTATACCTTGAGAAATCATCAATAAATGTAAGTGCATACTTAGCTCCTTTGAAAGGAGTAGGAAAAACCATCAAGTCACTATGCACAAGCTCAAGTGGTGAAGAAGCTCTCTTTGACTTACCCTTAGGAAATGGATCTTGGTGTTGTTTCCCTAATGCACATCTAGGGCAAACTCCATCAAGACAAGAAACTCTAGGTAAACCATCAACCATACCATGAGTGCTCAACTCCTTCAAATATCTGTAATTAAGATATCCAAATCTCTCATGCCAAAGCTTACTCTCAGAATCTGCATGAGCAACCAAGCATGTCCCTATAAAATAAGTGTCATCAAAACCCTCAAAGTGATATAGTCTAGAACTATGATCAACAACACCTTGTGCAACAAGTGAATGAGGCTCCAACAAGGTTCTAACTTTAGCTCCTTGTGGTGTGAAAGTCACTATTTTGCCCTGACTAGAATGATAAATTTGATAAATAAAAAGTAAATTTGTAGTGATGTCAGGAACATATAGTGCATCATTGATGCAACCACCATCAAGTTGTATGTCACCTTTTCCCTTAACAAAAATAAAGGAAGAATATCCAACCTCAATGTTGGAAGTAGAACTCGAACCAAGAGATACAAACGACTCCTTAGAAGAAGTCATGTGGTGAGAAGCACTAGAATCTATAACCCAACTATCTGCAATAGCTGATTGAGATCTCCCAACAATATTAAGTGCTTTGCCATGCTCACTGGAAGGAGGTGGAGTGGAGATAGAGATCTTGTATTTTCTGACTGCATCCTCCAAGGCTTGCATTCTCTTCCAACACTTGGTTTCTACATGACTATTCCCCCCACAAAAGGAGCATGAAAGGCTAGATTTATTCTTGGATTTAGAAGACTCTTTGGGTTTAGAGTTATATTCTTTGGGTTTAGGGGCACTTTGAGATGGAGAAGGAGTAGACTTAGGTTTACCTTTTGATTTTCCCTTACCCTTAGGACTAGATGCTACTAATACCTTTTGAGAGGTGGAAGACTCAAGGTTAGACAATTTGGATTCTTCCCTAGTAAGTCTTTCACAAAACAACTCCAAATCAGGCATTTTGAATGTGGCACCTAAGGCATCCATGCTAGAGAAAAATGTAGAAGCAAATATTTGGAATGGACCTTTCAACTTGGATAGAATCAGGTAAACACACTCTTCATATTTCTTATCTCTCCCACTCCCCTTTAACTATGTCAACAAGTGCTTGAACTTAGTAAGATAGTCTACAATAGATGGAAAATATTCAAGATTGAGAGAAGTGATCTCAACTTCAAGTTGCATGGCTCTTATGTGATCCACCTTACCAAATAATCCTTTCAATTTCTTCCAAATTTTGAAAGGAGAGTCACATCCTTCCAAATGAAATAAAAGACTATCACTTACATAAGTTCCTATCAAACCCATACATTCATCTAATTTGCATTGGTGCTAAAATTTTTCATATTCTCTAGTGAACATTGGTTGTTCTTCAAACATTAAAGCCCATAATCCTTTTCATTTAATGATTGTTTCCATTCTTGGTCTCCATGTGTGGTAATTATGTGTTGTTAATGGCTCACATTGATCTAATGTAGAAGAATATGAAGAAGCCATTCTACAAAAATCACCAAAGAGCAAAAGAATGTAGATAGGATGCACAAATCAGCACTGAGACAACCCCCAAAATATTATTTTATTAGCTTCACAAGAATGCAAAAGATGGGACTTTATAACAATAGTCCATATACAAGGTTCAAGTGCAAAAAAAAACCTTTTCACAATGCAATATAATGAGAGTGCATCATAAAATCATCATAAATTTCTAAATACAGATCCAAATGATCTAAAATTTTAGAGACATATCAGAAACATGATTTTACAGTCCTAGAAAAAATTTGCTAAGCAACTCCAAATATTTCACCCAAAAGAATGAGTTTACTAAAAATAGTAAAATCATTGTAACATTCTAAATATAGCTCCAAATGCTCTAAAATTTTATGTGCAGGTCTATCAACTGATTTTATAATTTTGTAAAAAAATATTCAAAAAATTTAAATCTTTGATGAAGATATATGCAGATTACTAAATCTGGATAGGTTTCCATAAAATCATGATAACTTGAAGAATACTTATCCAAATGAGCTAAAATTTTGGGCACAGATCATATGAATGCATCTACAGACCTATACAAATTTTCATGGAAAAATTCACATTCTATCAGAAGATATATGCAAAATACAAAAATGGGTTGTGTTGGTGACCCTGTCAAAAAAGGGAAATGCTCAAAAAAATTGCTTAGGATAGATCCAAGGGGATGAGGTTGTTGTTGTATGGGTAGAAGAGATTTCAAGAGGTTGATGATGATCTGACAATGGAAGGAGAGACACAAAACTGGCCAAAAACTCCACCAAGGACCCGATCACAAAAATCGAAGCTTCCACACCAATCTTCGAACCTGCAAGAAAAATAGCTGCACAACACTCACAAATGGATGACTACAACACCTATTGCTCTGATGCCATGAAAGGAATGATAATCAGATCATTCCAAGCTGCAAGGATCTCAGGTGTTAATAGAACACCACATTCAACCAAAAAATAAGAATCTGAAAGCAAATTGATAGCATAAGCTTACAAATAGATATGCAAAACAAAGAGCAACAATATCATATATTATATCTAAAAAATGAACTACAAGTACAATGAAGGTGCCTTGCTTATATAGGCAAGGATGATCAACCATAGTCGTAGGATCAAGCTAAGGATAAATATCCACCGTACAAAAGGAATATGTGATATGGTCCATAGATCTGTAACCGCTATGGGGAGAAAGAATCTCAACCCTCCAAATATACCTAAAAATATCCCCATAACCCCTAGGAATAGTCAAACCTAAAAATATCCCCATAATATCTAAGAAATAAATATGTAATATCTCATAATATCTAAATAAGATAAATGAAATATCCACACATAAGTGGGTGGGGAAAATACATGGAATAACTAAATAAAAAGAAAATAAATTACCTAGGTGAACATGAGCTAAGGTAAACAACCTACTATAACAAGCCCATCGATTGCAAATAAGTGAGCATTTAAAAATTCATCTAAAAATCCTCCCTTCGTAGGTTCTCCCAAGTGAATCTATAATAGTTGATCCACTATTACGTATTTCTTCCCAGGTCTCACCACCACATGAAACAAAATTCCCACAATGTGATGAGTCACATGCTAACTTGTCCATGGATAGTCAGTTTGTTGATCAGGTACAATGTTTGATGGTCTATGTAAAAGACAAAGGGGTTGGCAAGTAAATAATCTCTGAATTTTTGTATTGCATATACCAAACCCAAAGCCTCTTGTTCCTTTGCACTATAGTTTTTCTCTCATGATAATAACTGACTTAAAAATTAAATGGGCTAATCTAGCCCAAACTACCCATCTTAGGCCAATATACATCTAATTGTAAGATTAGATGCCTCCACATGGATATGGAACTCCTCCAAATTACCAGAATGGGTACACAAACCAAATTTACATTTAACTTCTTAAAGGCCTTTTATGGTCCTTTGTTCATCGAAAAGGAATATTTGTGTGCTTAAAACATCTAATAGATGAGACACTTATGCAAAATTCTTGATGAAATATCTATAGTACCCAACATGTCCTATAAAGGACTTCAATGAATTGATGTTGTATGACTCTTCCATGCTCATGATGACTTTGATCTTGTCAGGATTCATCTTGAACCCTTATTTACATGCAAGATACCCTAACAACTTCTCGTATGGTACTAACAATTTATATTTCTTTGGATTTAAGGAAAATAAAAAATCCATACACAATCTCATGCATTCTTCTAATGCTTTCAAATACTTGTCCTTTTTCTATACGAGGACCAATCATTCAAGAAGACTTTGAACTTGCAAATGGATATTTGTTCAAAATATAGAATGATTCTATGAAATTCTTTGGGAATGTTCATTTTTTTCTCCTATTTAGGTGCATACTTTACATTTTATTGCATACACATTTTTTCTTTATTTATCATGGTCATCCTCCTTTTCTATATGAATACGTAGGCAGTTTGGTTGGAAAACCTCATAGTCTTCCATCCACCAATGCAAAAATCATCTAAGTACTCCTTGTATTTTATGCACTCTTCTAGTTCTAGCATGTCGTCTCCATTTGGATCTTTTCCATTATCATCTTCTAATGATGAGTTTCCCAATTCATTCTATGTTATGAGATTTTGGCTAACATTTGGTTCATCAAATTTATGGTGTAGGCTAACCCTTTTTAAATGTTAGGTAATCATGTTCCTAGTTATGGTTAACCTTTGTCATGTGCAATCATCCTCATCCCAATAATGCATCACATGCAAGTTTTTGCATGGAAATAACTATAAAACCCATGAATAATTTCAAGTCAATGATCTTCGTACTTTTGGCAGTCAAATACTCCTTTTATCTTGATATCGTACAAGTCTGCACTTTATAATCTAAAATTTGGAGACCATAAAAATAGTGCTCCAAGTTCTCTTCACATCTTCTTTATTAACACATTTACACTAGATTCTCCATCGACAATTACTTGGGTTAACTTGTGATTCAACAACACAATATGAATCAATGTCGACTTCTTTCCAACATCAATCATTAACATTGTTGGATCAATGAATTGATCCCTTCTTATCCTAGTTGCTTCTTGTTGTAATTATAGATCCACCACTTTATTTGTCCACGTTATTTCTTCTATTATCATTTAAAGCTCCAACATTGCACATAGAAGACTAAATATCTTCACTTCCACACTCATATTCAATACTTGCATTGCCAACTTTTGTCTTGATATCTCCACTTCTTCACTTATGACTGGTTTTTTTAGTTTTCTTCTCTTGGAGTAACCTATCTTTATTGGTTCTATGTATTTCATCTTCTACTTGGTCGTGCTTCCTACTATCTCTCCTTCTCTATGGTAGGATCTAGGTATTGGTTAGGTTTCCTTATTTGAGACTGCTTTACTGCTAGCACATGTTTTTCTTTGTTTTGTTGTTCCTTCAAAGGCTCTTCTATATCAATGAAATTGACATTCTATGAGTCACTTGAGCTTTCTTTCTTTGAAAAAATGGCATCCCTATGATTTCTCAATCCACACCATTAACACATCATCTCATTGTTTTCAATGTTTCATGCAACTAGAAAATTTTGGCACTTACTTGAAAAATGCCCCTACTCTTGGTGTCTTCGTTATTGTATGATCAGTCTACTATCCAAATCATAGTGTAATTTGCCTTGCCCATCTTGTGATTTATTCCCTTGGTATGGTTTATGTCTTTCTTGGTGATTGTTCCTGAATTTGTCACTTGTTGCTCCTTACACACTTTTAGAAGTACTAGGCTTCTCTTCCTTCTCCTTTTGCACCATTAGAGTTTGGTGTCTAGTGCTTCTTGGTTTAAACTGACAATCCACAACATGTATCACAACTTCACAAATATTACAAAATGCATTCTTTGAATAATTTACTTGTGTGTCCTAAATTGTAGCCAAAACAATAAATGTATTTTTTCTCTTTTTTTCCTCCCTTCACATTATTAATCATTATTTCTAGGTCTTTCCTCATGGACTAGATGGCAACATGCAATTCATCAAGGTACCTATCTAAATTATCAACTATATATTCACTTGCTCCTATTATTTTTTGTTTCATCTCACTCTCCAAGTTTAGATCTCTATCAAAGGCTTCCTAATAGGTAGTCAGTAGTACTACCTTCATCTTCTTTTTGTATCTTGACAGTAGTCCATATAGGAACCATCACTTTTGCAAATCATTTGTTGGTTTTACCTCCATATTATCAATGATTTTCTTTAATTGTTAGTTGTATGACTTGATATCTTTATTTTTTTTATTTCATGGAATATATTTCTTCGATGATCTTAGTATCATCACAAAGTTTTGTAAATTCCTCGATGAATTCAGCCTTTAACTCATCTCGTGTTGTGAAGGGATTTTCTCTCTTCAAATGCCAATCCATTGTGATCCTTTGCAATGTATTCAAAAATATTCTTAGCCATGATCCTTTATCATCAATTCCATTAGCTCACCATATTGTTTCGCACGTACCAATATGGAGTTTTGAGTCCTCCTTTTCATCATCTATAAATTGAAAAACAAATTGTGTACCCACTGCTACAACTATGTTTGTCATTGGTGGTTGGTCTTCATCACTAGATAACTCTACCCTCACAAATAATCTTCAACTATTCCCTTGTGCACCTAAGCTTTATGACCTCCTTCATGAATATACAAATATTGGTTTGGTCTCTACACACTCTCCTACAATTTCCCTCATGCTTGATTCCCATCCTCTACACCTCTAGGCACTCTCCCTTGCACCTGTGTTGAAGTCACCAGTTGTTCTACTTTATCTCCTTATGCACACTATACATCGGTTCCTTCTTCACCACTTGTGTGAATGTCTTCCTCGATCCAATATTTGTTTACTTGATGTACCTGAATTTATGTTATCTCCTTTGTTAATAAAACATTTGTTAGATTTTGCTTTCTTCACTTGAATTATCATTTGCTTGAGGACTCCACACTCATTCCACTTCAGTTCTTTACTGCAATACTTCATCAACAATATTTTTTGCAACACTATTGTTTTGCAATCCTTCAAATCCTTATTGGTTGACTCCCAAAATTTTCACATCCACATATCTCACATCCTCATAGCAAATTATCTATCATTCACCTCTCCAAAACTTATGTGGTGTTGGTTCATTCTTCTAAACAATAATATTACCAAATGTAGCAAATGCTACTAGTTCAAACTTCAAGTGACAACGATGCCAAATGTAGTGCCTGTTGCTAGTTCAAAATTCAAATGATAATATTGCCAAATCTAGCATGGATGTAAGTACTTCAACTTTTAAAAGAACAATTTGATATGATATATTTAATGATCAACCAAGACTACAATCACCATAGGTTCAACACTTCACTCTACAAATAGAAAAGGCGATCCTATCTTAGACTGCTTTCGCCTTGACATACAAGATTGTCTCTCCATTTACACAATAATAACAATTGTCTATATGGCAATGTTACTTGTAGATAGTCACTTGTATGAAAAACTCTTGAACAACAGACACTCATATGATAACTCTTATCGATAACACTTGTACAACACTCCTCATATGATACTTTCTTGATGGCACTTCTTATATTGCGACTTAAATCTTGTATACAAAAACTAGAAAGAACAACCTATATCTACCTTGCTACAATAATCCACAATGACATCACACAATGTATACACAATCACAATAGATGAAGGATGAAATGAGTAGTTATTGTATTCACTCTTGTATGTATGATACTTGCATTACATATTAGTCTACGATCGTGTGCATATTTCTCCTAGAATATTGTATGCACAA
The DNA here is from genome assembly GCA_028583015.1 of Wollemia nobilis. NCBI lineage: Eukaryota > Viridiplantae > Streptophyta > Pinopsida > Araucariales > Araucariaceae > Wollemia > Wollemia nobilis. The sequence goes on along the minus strand of JAQPPZ010005291.1, from coordinate 2,040,251 downwards.
ACATATCTACTCAATACATAATGATTGATACCCGCTCAAATAAATGGAAGGTCATATTTATCTTTGAGGGTTGGTAATTAATAACAACTATCATCCGAGACACATCAGCCCTAACTATGTGATAACTATCCTACGTTCACGCATACTTAATTACATACATTATGTTGTACACATTATAAAATTTGAATTATAAAAAATGTGTATGTCATCATTTGTGGTGTCAAACAAACATTATAAAATTATATTTCATTAACATTTTCATTTATATTTGTGTGCATCGCACTTATTTGATTTCCTACTTTTTTGGTTGAGGCTCGTCAAAATTAACTCCTACAATCCAAAACTCATAAAATAAGATCAATAAAGATTGCAATGTAGAAATAATAGAGTATGACAAACCAAAACACAAAAATATATAAGCAAAATAGCATAATGATTTTATTTCTAAAAAAAGAGTAAATGCAAACAATCTCTAAGAAGATATTTGAGTCTATAACATTGCATCCATTACTCATGCCTTTAATAGTCAAAAGGGCATATCTCTTTATATAATAATCAGTATGTTGTAAATCCAATGTATTAAATATGAAAGGTCACCCCTATGGAAATGTGGTGGTTCACCGTCTATGAGTTAAAAGGTCACCTGTATGGAAATTTGGTGAGTCACCTTCCATGAATTACAAACTGCATATCAAATGAAAATTACATACATGACTTGTCCTTTTGTATTTCATCTTCTACTAGTGGGTCAACATGGCTAAAGATGCATTTTGGCTATGAAAATTTTAAAATAGAAAATTACTATTTTAGCAATTTTTTGTTTTGCATTCTTGAGGGCCTTTGAAGCATTTTTTTCTTTCTACAAAGTTGTTTGTTAGCGTACTTATTCGTTTCCATTCATTATTTAGGCTCTGTTGTAACAGATCTGTTTCTCTGTTACGCCGGTGTTCTATTCCCGGCACTTTGTAATCTTTTTATATGCCTGCAATACAATAAACACATGTTCGTTGAATCTAACATGGCATCAGAGCCAGTCGGGTGAGAAGGTTGTTGCGAGTTTGTTTTTTGGAACGCATTTTATTTCACGCCATTGCGTGAGTGGGAGAAGGTGGCTGTGTTGCGACGGGATTAATTTTTTTTTTCACGCCATTGCATGATATATTTAAAAAAAAAAAAAAAAACCGCGGACGCGCAGGCCGCTGGAAGCTCCTTGTCCGCAGATGCGTAGGAGATACTGCGGACGGTGGACGTCGCGATCGCAGAGCTCCGTGCCCGCAGCAATCGCTCCCCCCCGACCGAGGAGGACGCGGCAGGCCCGTGTGACAGCAACTGTCGTACCATGCGATAGTGTGCGCAGGGCCGCGTGACAGCAACTGTCGCACTACGTGACAAAGCGCGCAGCCCCTGCGTGCGACAGCCCTGTCGCAGGCCTGCCACGTGCGACAGCGCATGCAACAGGAGACTGTCGCGACGTCGCGAGCAGGCTCGCGCGGGATGGAAACAGCCCACCCCCCCCGCGCCACGCGGACGAAGGTCGCCCCCCCCCAACATCATTTGCGCGCAGCGCGAAATGCGTCGCGCCCCCCCGGTTTGGAAATAAAAAAAAAAACTAGTGCGCAGAGCCCCCCCCGGACATCGTTTTTTTTATTAAAAAAAAAAAAAAACCTCAGCGACTGGGGAAGTGGCTTCGAGACCGAAGGCAGCCGCAGAGAGGAGCGCCGGGAAGCAGCGCCAGGGAGGCGGAAAGTTTTTTTTAAATCGGAGCGGCGGGAAGCAGCAGGGCGTGAGGCCGCAGCATAGGAGGAGGAGGAAGAAGGTGTTCAAAAAGGAGGAGGCTCTTGATCTCTTTCGGATCAGCCCGCTGGCTCACGTGGTCGTGAGCCGTGCGGTAAGGCTCAGGGAGCCTGCAGGTCGGGGGTTCAAATCCCGCCGACCCCCCCCCAAGGTATATTTTTTTAAAGTTATTTTTTTAATTATTAATTTTTAATTAAAATTTTTAATTTTAATTTTTTTAATAGTTTTTTAACTTTATAAATTAAAATTTTAATTTTAATTTATTTTTTATAAGTTTTAAAACTATATAAATTAAAATTATTTATTTTAATTTTAAATATAATAATTATTAAAAATGCTTTGTTAAAGAAAGCCTTTTAAGGGGGGATATTTTTTCAAAAATCAAAGGGGGATAGTGAGTAATTTTTCGAAAAATAGCAATTTGGCAAATTGTAAAAGGTGCATTTTCGGCTGTGACCGACACCTTGTGGGTTATTCTTGTGGGCATTTTTTTGTTGTATGTTGCATATTTCATTTTTGCACTATAACATTAAAAATTAAAATCAAACACTCCCTAAGTCCCCGGAATATAAAACCCATCTGTGCAATTTATTTGCACTGCAGTGTTCGGTATTTGCGATACCTCTAGCCAGCACTTACGTGTAAAGTCGTCGTGATTTGGCTATCGTATCCGCCGCCTAATATAGCTGCTATAACGACGTCTGAGCTTGTTCTCTATAAATCGTCGGGGAGGAATAAGTACGCCATTTTTGCATTTTTTACTCCATCCACTACCCTTTATCGCACTTGTGTTTAGGCGTAAATCCTGACGAAGATTCTTCAAAGTGTTTAGGGGAAGTTACGCCCCACGCATGAGAAGAATCTTCTATGGTAGGTGCCATCAACAAGGCAATTCCCTTTCAGTACCGCTTATGTTCCACGTATCGTATGATCTCTAAAACTCACCTATAGTCTCCCTCACGTAATGGCGGGTGATTTTTGTTGATCTTTCTAAATACCTATAGTTTCCCTCACGTAAGGGCGGGTATTTTGTACGGTATATTGGCCTAGCAAAAGGTATATCGAAAGGGGGACCAATTGGTGATATAAGGAACCTTCACCGCTGTTGCAAAGTTGATGACTGATCTGCATCAGTTATTGAAAGGTCCAAATTATACACCATGGAAACATAAGATGAAGGTTATTCTCCAAATGGAAGATTTGTGGGATATTGTTACTGGAGTAGCAACCAGGCCTTCACCAACAGCAGGATCCACGAGTCCTTCAAGCAGATCGGATAGCTTTTGACAAGAAAGACAATCGAGCAAAGGTGCTCATTTTGTTTGTTGTTTCGGATGAAGTGCAACCTCATATAGTTGACAAAGCAAGTGGTAAAGAGGCATGGGATGCCCTTAGAACCATCTATGAGGGGAAGAATGAATCCACCATTCTTCATCTTCAACAACAACTTCATAACCTGAGTTTGAGGCAGGGTGAAACAGTTGAACTCTTCTGTGCAGAGTGTCTGAGTTGAAAGAGAAATTGAGTTCTCTCGGAGATATCGTGGACGAAAAGCTTCTCATTTCACTTGTGATGAGAGCTTTACCTTCTTCATTTGATATGTTGATAACCTCCATCCAGGTGTCTCAACGACAAATTACCTACATCGAGTTGGTCAATCTTCTTCAACAACAGGAGGCACGCCAACTTCACAAGGATGATTCTTCCAATACAGCCCTATACACCAACAGGCAGGGTTCTAGGAAGAAATGTAATGGGCAAAAAGGAGGCAACTTTCAGAAAGGAGGAAATTCTCAACCAGATACGAAAGGAAAAGGCAAACAACCTCAATAGAAGAAGAGGTGGTGCAAGATCTGTGAGAAATACAACCATGACACCAACAGGTGTTGGCATAAGAACAAGCAGAAAGGCCAAAACAAACCACAAAATAAGAACAAGCAACCCCAGGTGAATATTGTTGTTGAAGAATCTGACTCAGATTCTGAATGGGCACACAAGGTGCTCATGACTACCACGGATTCCACACAGAGGGATCCTATTTGGTATGTCGATTCCGGAGCTAGCAAACATATGACTCGGTGACGGATCGTGGTTTGAATCATTTGAGGCCAAAGAGGGCAAACCCGTCACCATTGTCGATGATAAAACCTACAGTGGTTCAGGGGAGAGGGTACGGTTCGACCACTCTTCCTGATGGCAAGTGTCATATTGACAAAGTCCTCTATGTTTCGAGATTGGCTAACAATTTGCTGTCAGTGACACAAATCCTGGACAGAAATATGGTTGTCAACTTTCGTGTTGAGAATGGAAAGAAGTGTTGTACAATTACCAGGAAGGGTAAGCAGATTGCAACAGCTTCATATAAGCACGGCTTATTTGCATTAGATGCTATCTCTACTCCACATGTTGCCAGGACTGTCTCTACCAAGGAGGCAACTTCCCTATGGCACAAGAGATATGGGCATCTTAGTTTCGGCTACTTACTTGAGCTCGACAAGTATGATATGGTAAAGGGTCTTCCTTCCCTTTCGCCACATTGCCGCTGTGCTCCGACCGCTGGCAGGAAAGCAAGATAGAGTACCATTTGAGAAGAGCTCTACAAGAGCAAGAAAACCTCTGGAGTTAATTCACACCGATCTATGCGGTCCTTTCACACCCAACAGTGTTGGAGGGAAGAGGTATTTTCAGTTATTTGTAGATGACTACTCACGAAAGATGTGGGTTTTCTTTCTCCAACTGAAATCTGAAGCTTTCGCATTCTTCCAATAGTTCAAGAAATCCGTTGAGAAGGAGTCAGGAGCTTCTATTAAAACTCTTCGCTCAGATCGAGGGGGAGAGTTTACCTCTAATGAATTTTTTGCATTCCTAGATAAGCATGGGATCAAGAGACAGCTTAACAACTCGCCTATACTCCTCAACAGAAATGGAGTTGCCGAGAGAAGGAATCGTTCTATCATGGAAATGGTTCGTTGTATTCACAGGAGCTACTCTTGGGCAACAATATTGGGCAGAAGCCGTCACCACCGCAGCTGTATCTCATTGAATAGGGCACCCACAAAGGCCCTAAAATGAATGACTCCATAGGAAGCATGGAGTGGTCGAAAACCCTCCATATCTCATCTACGTATTTTCGGATGTCAAGCTTTCATGTACATACCGAAAGAGAAAAGGAAGAAGCTAGATGAGAAAACACTGAGATGTATTTTTCTTGGTTATTCTGAGCACTCTAAAGGATATCGGTTGATAGATCCTTTGACCAAGAAAATTCATATCAACAGAGATGTTGTCTTTGATGAAGCTTTCACATCACAGAGCACATCTAATGTACACCAAGATATTGTGGAACCTAAGGAAGAGGAGATTCCTTCGTCAACACAGAAAGGAGGTCCTTCTACATCTTCTTCATCACCACCGAAGAATAATCCTAAATGGTGTACAAATACAATCAGAGATGCAAATTTATCCACTCCTCCCAATTTGAATTTGGATAGACCTCGTACACGCAGTATGGCTCAAAAGGAAAGAGAAACCAGAGAAACCGGTGAGGTTGATGATCTTTGTCAATCTTTTGAGGAACTTTCCGTGACTCCAAGTACTGAGTTGAGGATATGGATATTGATGATGACAGGGCGTTCATGTCTACAATAGATAGTCTTGAACCTGCATCAGTGCAAGATGCTCTCAGTGAGCCTCAGTGGAAGGCCGCTATGGATACAGAGTATGAGTCTCTGATGAAGAATAAAACTTGGAAGCTTGTTGATCTGCCGCATGGAAAGAAGCCCATTGGCTGCAAATGGGTATACAAAGTCAAGTACAAGGCAGATGGAACAATTGATAAGCATAAGGCCCATCTTGTTGCAAAGGGCTATGCTCAAAAGGAAGGCATTGACTATGAGGAAACTTTTGCACCTACCGCTCGGATGACCACAATTCGGGTTATGTGTGCTATGGCAGCACAATATGGGTGGAAAGTTCACCAGATGGATGTCAAAAGTGCCTTTCTAAATGGTGATCTCCAAGAAGAAGTCTATATGACTCACCTGGAAGGATTTGAAGTGGAAGGCCAACAGCAGAAAGTTTGCAAATTGGTCAAATCCTTGTATGGTCTGAAACAAGCTCCTCGAGCTTGGTATATAAAAATGGACAATCACCTTATGCAGCATGGATTTAAGAGATGTCCGTAAGATGCAAACCTCTATTTCAAGAAACAGTGGTTCTGAGATAGTGTTGCTTGTACTCTATGTGGATGATCTGCTCATTACAGGGAGTTCAGAAACTATGATCTCTACTGTCAAAAGAAACTTGTGCAAATATTTTGAGATGACAGATCTCGGACTTCTCCATTATTTTCTTGGTCTGGAATTCAGCCAGAAGGAGCACTCCATCAAAGTGTCTCAAAAAAAGTATGCCAAGACATTGCTCGATAAATATCGCATGACTGACTGCAAGCCAATGGCAACTCCAATGGAGAATGGACTTCAGTTATCGCGATATGATGACTCACCTCAGGTAGATGGTACTCTCTATCGACAGTTGATTGGGAGTCTCATATATCTAACCAATACTAGGCCAGATCTCGTATTTGCTGTAAACTATATTTCGAGGTTCATGCAGGAGCCAAAGACCACTCATTGGAAAGTAGAAAAACATGTTCTTCACTATGTCCGTGGTACTATGGAATATGGCCTAGAATACAAGAGGAACAACAAATTCTTCTTGCAAGGATACACGGACTCCGACTATGCCGGATCATTTGATGATCGCAAGTCAACTTCTGGATACATTTTTCATCTGGGATCCGGTCCTATCTCTTGGCACAGCAAAAAGCAACAGGTGGTTGCTATTTCATCAACAGAGGCAGAATATCGCGTCGCACGTGAAGCTATGTGCGAAGTGATATGGTTACGTCGCATTCTGAAAAGTATGGGCCATCCATCAAAATCTCCAATACACTTGTTTTGCGACAATCAGGGTGTTCTGAACCTCGTCAAGAATCCAGTGCATCATGAAAGAACAAAGCACATTGACACACAATGTCATTTCATTCGAGATGAAGTTCCAAAGCACCGAATTCAGCTTCAAAGACATTCCCACCGATGCTCAAGTTGCAGACATTTTCACTAAGGCACTTGGACGTGTCAAATTTGAATTGTTTCGCAGCTCACTTTGTATTGCAAAATAATGTAAGGGGATGTTAGTATAGCTATTAGTTATTACATTACCCAAATAATGTAATAAAGGGGGATGTTAGTGTACTTATTCGTTTCCATTCATTATTTAGGCTCTGTTGTAACAGATATGTTTCTCTGTTACGCCGGTGTTCTATTCTCAGCACTTTGTAATCTTTTTATATGCCTGCAATACAATAAACACATGTTCGTTGAATCTAACATTGTTAGAGTTGCCTACTAAATTTTTTGTTCTCCCTCTAATCTTTCCAATGCTTCTTGACTAGATCAAAATGAAGGTCCAAGCACAAAGTTATGCCCCTATCAATGTGGTTTGGATAAAAAAATAGATTTTCAAATATAAAACCATACCCTAAAAATTTCACATGCCTAGATTAGCCAAGACTTGACAATTTGACAACATAAATTTATAAATGCTTGCAGTTAATAATTAAGAATAATTTTGATGCTTTACAAGGAAGTCAAAAGAAAGGGCTTCCTCATGGATTCTTTTTATCCTAATAATATGGTTAGGATAAAAAATAGATTTTGGGGAATAAAGACATGCCCCAAAAAGGTCACATGCCTAGATTAGCCAAGACTTAACAACTTGTCAACATAATTTTATAAATTCTTGTGGCTAACAATTAAGAGTAATTTTTCATTCTTTATAAGGAAGTCAAGAGAAAGAGCTTCCTCAAGGATTCAATAAACCAAGGAGTTATGAAACTTATCCCCAATGGGACCAATTAAGACAATGTGGGAGGATGGTTCCCTATCACTTTGTTGAATATTGCATATAAAATCACTATCAAGGTGATTGCTAACTGCACAAGTTATAGTTTGACTTGAGCACACTAGGTTTACCAAGGGTTGTTACATCCTAGATAACATTATGTTGGCCTCTATGCAAGTGGAGTAGGTAGAACATACCTCGTAGGATTAGTCTTTCTTGAAATGGATTTTGATAAGGCATGTGACCTTATCAAATTGTCTTCCATTTTAAAAATGGTGGAATGGTTGGGATTTAGTCCAAGATGTAGGTAGAGAATTGTCATGTTTTTTTTTATGCCTTGGTCCAAATTGTTGTTAATGGAATCCTCATAGTTTTTCTTACTCTATTGTTTAATAAGGCAAGAATGTTTCCTTATCCATTTATGTGATCTCAAAATATGCTCTTGGGTACCTCTTTGATCAAATTGTGCAAAGGGGTTTGTTATAGTGAGTATTTTCAATGGCCATAGGGTGCTTAATTCCCACTTTGTTGATGACTCTACTTTGTCCTTGCAAAACTTTCAACAATGGAAATCCTTGACCTTTTCTATTGTATGTCAAGAGCTACATTTTCTACCTCCAAGGTGGTTCATTAGAATGGGGATGTGGCATATTAATGGAAGCTCCCACCTACCTCCAAAATGTTGGAATATAGAAAATATAACCTTATTGGCCAAGGCTAACAGTGTTGAAGTGCCTACGAACGCACTTGATGTAAACCTACAGACATTTTCTATGTAAATCCTATAGGCATTATCTATGTAAACCTACACGAAATATTGATGCATTCAACCTTACAATATCAAATAAACTACTTGTAATATTAACCTCAATTAAAGTTTTAATATTAATATATTGTAATTTAACCTTTAAGTCAAGTTATGTCGGCTTGAGGTTTGTAATAAATTAGGGATTAGATTTACTATAAAAACCCCACAATGACTAATCCATTGTATTTTTTTTGTATAACATGATATCGTGGGGTGCTTATGGGCACCCATCCCTTATGCTCTCTTATCTTGATCTTTTACTCTTGCATATGATTGTGGTGAAATGCTATGCTTTAAAATATTTCTAGAAACTATTTTAAAATCCAACATGGTATGAGAGCCAAAACAGAGCAACATCATCTAATTACATTGAAAAAGCTTTTGCGTTCAACGATTTGAGAAGAAAAATATAAAGGAGAAGCAAAATCTTAATCTAATTTATGGAGGGAAATTTTTAGAATTCAAATTTAAATTTTTGAATCTTCAACATCAAGTTTTAAGCATCAAATTTTGTTTTTTCCTTGGCGCCAATGTTGACACTTCATTGAAGTCAATTTAAAGGGTGTTTTGGTTGTGTCATCATGTTTGGTGCAATGGTAACAACATTTGTCTTTGTCTTCAACATTGTGAGGTTGAATCCCCATGAATTCTATCTTCTTTTGCATGCACAATTCATTCTAGAATTTTTTCTAAGAGGAGAAAAAGGCCATGGGTCTTGTGTCCACATTCTTATTTGATGTGTGGACACCTCGACTAACACAAGGTGTTTGATTTTTTTGTCCAAACACATCCTGAGTTCAAATCCACTTGACGAAATATGTTTCTTGAGAATTTTTCTTAGACTAGATGAATAACTATGGCTCAATGTGAGCCTTAGCTCCAATAGGCCCCTTGGCATGGTGGTTGGTCAATTCTTTTGCATGGATGAGGTCCTAGGTTCAAACCCACTCGATGGAAGTTTTCTTTTAGTGTTCTTTGTAGCAGGGTGTTGTTCTTAGTCCCCTATTTATAATATGGTGTATTGTTCAATCCCAATAGTACCCATAGCATGACAATTGGTAGTATATTTTCTATGTATAAGGTCCTATGTTCAAATAATGATGGAAGACTTTTGCATGACATTTTTTTGAAGCGGACCCCTTTGTCCCATATGTACAATATGGTGTTCAAAAATCAACTTGCCCTTTGGTATGGAAGTTGGTAATGTTTGCTGCTTCTTGGAGGTCACTAGTTCCATTCTTCTTGGTATCAAATTTTGTAACAATGGAGGAAGCATTTCTAATTCATTATGGTTGGCCAACCCTCTTATAATTATGTGGATGACGGTGTTTGTTCACAATTTCCTTGGTGGCTTTGTGGTCAGCAAAATGGTGCTTAAGGCTTTGGTGATCGAATAGGTTTTGGGTTCAAATCACATCTTTTTTGTTTGTCTTAAATTTTGAGGCATATATGCCTTCAAGAGAAGGACATGCCATCTTTGGTTCTAAAGTGTTGTGGGGAACTTGGCTAGGATATAGTAATCCTATAGATCTCCCCACACAAAATCACTAATTTAAACCCCATCATGCTCTCTTCATTACTTTTTGGCATGGTGGCCAACATGGCACCAATGTGGTGATATAACCACCTCTTTTTTTGTAAAAAATGGCCTCAACCAATCAAACAATGCCAAATATCACTTATTCATTCATTGAACCATCATAGTGGCAGATAAGTGGCAAAGTACATTCAATCAAAGTAGGCTAGGTGGCACCATCAAAATTTAACATGTGGTAGACCATGATCGACTCATTTTACTCCTAAGATTTGAATTTTAAATTTGTCTGATTTTGACCCTTTTTTATTTATTCAAAGCACATAGTTCTCGATCTCTACACCTTGATGACATTAGTTCAAGGATCTATTATAGTGCTATGCTAGACTTTTTTGCTACAAGAATAATCGTTTTTGAATGGTCAATGTAAGGTATGCCTTGTTCCTATGGGTCCCTTTCACACCGTGGGGGTTGATTATTCAAAAACCTACTCTCATTGTTTGATGGTTATTTTCTTTTGAGATTGAAGGATAAATTTTGGTCACCATTTTACATGTTGAGAATATTTTCACGGGAAGCTCAACATCTTTAATCTAGAAGGTGGAGTCATGACTTCATGTTCAAGGAAGGGTTGATCTAGTCCATGTACCTTTAACAAAAGAAGATAGTAGAATTCATGATGAATATTTGTTGGCTCATTCAAACATTAATTATAAGGAGAAGATGTCACAATCTCCCATGTATCCTCTCTCTAATACCTCTACTTAGATTATAGGGGGTGTTGGAATATCAATAATTTGACCTTATTGGAGAAGGTTGATAATGTTGAAGTGCCTACGAACTCTCTTGATGTAAGCCCATGAGCATTATCTATGTAAGCCTATGGGAAGTATTTATGTATTCTCCTTAGTGATATTGATTAAACCACTTGTAGGGTTAACCTCAATTAAAGGTTTTATATTTAATACATTGTAATTTAACTTAGGTTATATGACTTAAGGCTTGCAATAAATTGGGTGTTGGGTATCATTATAAATATCCCCCAATGACTAATCCTTTGTATCAATTTTGTATAACATGATATCATGAAGGTGCCTACAAGCACCCACCCCTTATTCCTATTTTGGTTATCTCTAGTATGTTATTTTTCTTATATGCTCTCTTATCTCACTCTTCTACTTTCTTTTTTGTTGAGTAATACTTCTTATACACATCCACCATGGGGATTGAACCCGGGTCACATCACCGATAATGCAAGTGGTGTCCTTGTTGGTAGACCACACTCTTCTCCTCTTTTGCATATGATTGTGGTGAAATGTCATGATTCCAAATATTTTTGAAAATTGTTATTAAATCCAACACAAAGTCGACCTTGATTTTCATGTTTCTTTTCTTCAACATATTCTTTATCAACAAATATCCTATATAGAGCTTCCAGAATTGGATAAAGTTTATGTTGAGATGAATTTGGAAGTAGTGTTACAATCGCAAGTATGTAATCTTCAATCCCATTAGGTGCATAGACTACTCATTAAGTAATAAGTTCTTCCTAAAGAAGACATGCCATAAGAACCAATGACCATTCTCCATAAAATTTTAGGTTTAAAGATATTCTTTTGAGAGGAAGGCTATGTAACGACTTTGATGTCGAAGACTATCTTTATTTGATTAGCTCGAGTCCTTAGGTTAGGATTTGTCGGCCCTTCAACATTACCATTAAGGTTTGGTTACTTATTAGACGATAAATAGGAGGAAATGTAATATAGTTGAGTCATCAATTCATTGGTTTATCGTCTCTTGTGTATATAAGATACTTCTCCCTCTGTAAGTGGTGAGGGGATTTTGCTCTCTTGTGTGGCTTGGACTGTTCTAAGATCTGAGTTTGTACTTTCATGGATTTTTTGTTGAATCTATTTCTTGTTGCAAATATTCTGATGAATGTTGTTTCTATTACCACTATTTTGGACTTTATTGTTGGAAATGCAAGTTGTGTCATTACATTTTAAAATGTCCAAAAATTATTTTTATGTGAATTTATTTACTTATTTAATACCATCTTAACAAACAAAAATGTTATCAAGTTAACAAACAAATCAGCTAACATCTAGCCTCAAGAAAGAGTAATACAAATAAACAACCTAAATGTTTCTCCCCGCTCTAGCTCTAGGCAGTCATCCATTTTTACAACATAGTTGCACATGGTAATCAAAGTAATAACCGTGATTTATGCAATTTATCAAAGGCCAAAAAACTTGATTTATAAGAGGGAAAAAAACTACTTCACTTAGTTACTATGAACTCAACTAGTTATGATCAATAATGATTTTGAAAGAAATTGAGTACAAAATGTGATGTAGGCAAATTTATATTCTTATTGCAAACTCCTGCAGTAAATATGGCAGCAACGATTTCTTTAAACATAGAATGGTGAACCATCTACCTAACTAAAACATTAAATATCCAAAACGCATATACCTCCCTTAAGGTAATTATTATTACATTATATAAAAAAAATAAAAGTCATTGTTATGGTCTGCATTGAACCCGTCCTTTTTTAGTATGTAATCATTAGTTGATAGTGCTTCCCTACCAGTTCTATAAAACAATTTTGTTTAGCTGTTATTTCGTTTTTTGGTTTTATTTACGGTTCTGATTTTTTTTTATTGATGTCATTGACCGTTGTTTATCTGCTTGCTTTTTTAAAGTATTATTTTACTACTTTAATATAATAATGCCTTTAATATAATAATAATGCCTGCTTAACATTTGATCTATAATAAATGAATATCCAGAGTCTCTTGAATCCTAAGAGACACTGTATAAATCAATGTATAGTTAATAAATATTCTTATCAAACCATTCTATTCCATTCCATTTTATGCTGATACCATCGTTGGTATCATATAGCAGAGTCACATTTTTTTCTGAGTCCTGCGTTATTCATTTTCTCTCACAATTTTCCTTCCTATAGTCTTGTTGATTGTCTTCCAATACTTTTTTCCGTCGTGAACAAAGCTTTTGGTCTTGCACAAGAATTGATAGATGCCCAAAGTTTTTTTTGTCTTAAACTTCAAATAGTGTCCTCCGCAACCCATTTCCCATCCATTTCGACGAAGAAAAAGCCACAGTGCTTCCAGCGGTCTGAAAAAACGTTACAGTCATAGTACTCCGTGGAGATTTTTGAAGGAGAAAATTAAGCAAATAGCGGTCTGAGAAGACGCTATGTCCAGGCCTAGGGCTCCATAAGAAAGGCATGAAGGCATTTTTTTGGTGTCTGTCTCATCCTATCAGTCGACTGAGGTGAACCACACTCGAGGGAGGTGCTTGCGGAAGGGTTTAGAATACTTTGTAGTCAACGTCGAATTCGAACCAATTTCTTCCCCAAATTTCTTTTCTGATGAATTCTCCAACCAAATCGGTTGAGTACAAGTTTACTTCATATTATCTGCTCAAGAGCCATATGGAGGTGACAATTACTGGAGAAAGTGTTGTTTCTTAGTCAGAGTGGCACGGCGAAAGTTCGGTGGAGTCGAGCTAGACACCGGTGCCACTTTGGCAAAACAAAACCACGATTGGAAATTTGTTCTTACCTTGCATACAAAGAAATATAAAAAATGGGCGGAAACAGAAGACCCGAGGCTGTTGTTATTTGAATTGGTTTCAGTATGAAGATTTCCAAACCGAAGTTGCAAGTTCAAAATTCTTCTCTTCTTGTTTTTAAATACAGTATTTATTTAAAAAGTCGTTAAAAAGAACGATTCTTTTACAAGTTTTGTAAGTGCAAAGGGGGCAAAATTGAAAGAAAAATCCATTTTTTAAGTGGCAAGTTGAAAGGGAATACCCTTATATATATATATATATTCAATTTTTTTAATTTTAAAATTAGATTACAGTGAATATTTGTAAAATTAAAAAAATAGTAATTTTTTTTTTAATAGTGTGTTTTTGATAGTAATTAATGCTCAATTATTTTAAAAACAATTTATGCACAAAAAAAAAATGTATTTAGCATAATTGCAGCATTTGGTATAAATGATATCTTTGACTTATTTTTAAAGGTAAAATTGTGTTAAGCTACTATGTCTATAGCCTAATATACTTGTCATAACGACGTCTAGGTATGGACCCTATAAATCATCATGGAGAAATAAAGAAATTATTTATGTGATTCTTTCCACTCCACTTTTTCTTTATTTGTGGTTAGACATAAATCCTAAAATTGAAAAATTGAGTATATAGGGAAGTTACATCCACATACAAGGATTTCTCTTTAAGTAGATATCATAGATAGGGTTAATCATTTTTCATACTACGTTGGTACCACGTATCATTCTCTTTCACGTACCTTACGATCTCTCTCACAAGACAACCGTGTATATCAAGAGGACTAGCTTCTTCTACGTACTGACGGGTATATAGGAAGGATGGGTATATAGAAAGGTTCAATATATCAAACTAGTGGTATATTGAAAGGGGGACCATTTGAGAGACATAAAGAACCCTCACCATGGCATTATCACAAAAACACAATTACCCAAGGGCCCAAATTTTGCACTTTGGAAGACCAAGATGAGGACCATCCTATTGGTTGAGAAACTCTCGAACATAGTCATAAGGAAAGAGACTCGACCTTAATAGGATGAAGATCAACAAAAGTTTGATGAGGGAAATGCCAAGGCATTAATGCTCACCGCACTTGGTGTAAAATATGACATTCAACCTCACATCAATGAAGCAAAGACATCCAAGGAAGGATGGGATATCTTTTCTACTATATTTGAAGGGCAGAATGAAGCCACAATTCTTCACCTTCAGTCCCAACTTCATACATCGATGGTTTAGGATAGAGAAAGTACTAAGCAATTTCTTCACAAAGTTGTTTAATTGAAAGCAAGATTGGATACTTTGGGAGAAACGATAGAAGATAAGCTCTTAGTGTCCATAATACTTAGAGCTCTCCCAAAATCATTTCAAATGTTAATAACTTCTTTGCAAGTATCAAACAGAAGGGTGTCCTTTGAAGAGTTGGTAAACATGCTTCAACAGGAGGAAGCAAACAATCAATTAAGGGACCAATTGTCAAACAATGCACTCATATCTACAAAGAAACCACAAAAGGGTCCTTCCACTTCATCATCACAAAAGCAATCTCAAAGACAAAGGAGATATTGTCATATTTGTGAGAAAGAAGGACATGATACAAAGTTTTGTAGATACAATTTTGACTCAAGGGGGTCAAGCCCACAAGCTTCCTTTGAAGAAGACAATTCAATTCATATCCCAAGAAGCAACCAGGGCATGTTGCACATGAGGAACTAGAATTTGATT
Source organism: Wollemia nobilis (assembly GCA_028583015.1). Taxonomy (NCBI): domain Eukaryota; kingdom Viridiplantae; phylum Streptophyta; class Pinopsida; order Araucariales; family Araucariaceae; genus Wollemia; species Wollemia nobilis. The sequence continues at coordinate 2,024,883 of JAQPPZ010005291.1, read as the reverse complement.
GTGAACAGGACTCTGAACTAGCACACAAAGTATTGATGACCAAAGCTATAACAAAACCAACCGATGAATTTCGGTATATTGATTCAGGTGCAAACAAAGATGACTAGAAACAAAATGTAGTTTGATTTCCAACAGGCAAAATATGGGAAACTAGACACTATTGTTGATGATAGGACTTATAATGTTAAAGGAATTGAAAATATTCTTGTCAATTTGACTGGTGAAAAATGCATAATTTAGAATGTGCTTTGTGTAGACAGCAGTTCTAGACCCTAGGACTGGCTGGCACATCCACCACCAATTTTGCAAATGTATATAAGCATTTTGTTTATGTTTAGAAATCCTAGAAAATACAGCCAATGGATGTCAAGGCTGAATGTAAACGCATGTGGCACTAAAAGACAAAAACAGCCGTCATGTTTGTTAGTATTAGACGGGCTGATTAGACGTCTAGTTAGGATTGGTTAAGACTAGCAAGTTGTTGACGTCTAAATGCTAGTTAAGGATTGTAACTAAGGAACGGTTGAGGACGGTTTGGAAACGGTTGGGGAACTGACTTGTCCTCACCTATTTAAACCCCCTCTTCAAACATTTTAGGGGATCACATTCTATCCATGTTGTAAGAGCCATGTGCTATTGATTCTACGTAATGACAAAGGTTGTTATGTTGTTCTATCTTATGCGTCTATGGTGATTGGATAAGTGTGTTGTGGATTGCAGGTTGAGAACCATTAATGGAGTTATTGTATGTAACTATGTGTTGAGTTGTTGTTGCAGGTTTGCCTTTGAAGAATTTTGATTGTAGGTCTTGAACCAACGATGGACTTATTTATTGCAGGTTTCTAGACGAGGCGGAACCTAGGCACCTGACGTCTAGCACCTCGGACGTGCTGGCAACGTCGACTCCTAGTCTGACGGATAGCCGAACTCGAACCTCTGACGTCTCGTCCAACCGACGACGTCGAAACCGGATGTCTAGACCAGCCGACCTGATGTCTAGAACCCCGACGTCCAGATTAGTCCATATGACGCCTAGCAGCCAGACGTCTCAACCTAGTCGTCAAGCCTCCTGACTTCTGACGTCTAGATTCATTTGTCAACTAGTAGAGTAAGACTACTGATTGATCCACTAATATACCTTCTGTCCGGACCCTGAACCTGATTGTCATCACCCCATCTCGGGAATGTACTCACCCCTATCTACATTTGGCGTCGTTGCCTAAACAAAAACTCGGAGTTTTACGACAAGTGATAGGAGGAATAGGTGAATGACTGGTTTCAGGTCACAAAGTAAAGAACAAATACCGGTGAGAAGAAGCGCACGACTGGCGAACCTTAGAGCACACGAGGATCCAGAGGTATCTCTCCCAGAGGTGGAGAGAGTATGGAATACTGAGGAAGAAGAGACTTGGTTGGTGACTGCAGAAAACGAGGGAGAGCAAATAGCTGAAGAACCCATTATTGGAGACTGGACGACAACACCAGAACCAGCGGGAGAGAGGTGGCAAGAGGATACTGAAGGAGGGAACCTGGTATCAAGGCACCGACGCGGAGGTTCGTGGGGAGGAAGGTCGGAGCCACGTTTGGTATATTCATGAAGGAGATCGCGAAGCAGAGACCAATTGGAGACGGGAAGAAGGCTATTTGGGAAAAATTTTGCACCACCAACAGGAAATAGACAATCGAATCAACCACCACAACCACCAAAACCAGGAAGACAGAATATCATGGCAAATCCTGCCAATAGAACGATACAACAAAAGTGCCCACCCTTCTCGGGTGAAGGGAAGGAGGATCCAGCAAGGCATGTGGGAACTTGCATTACCATTTGGGGAGCTAATGGAGTTACACAGGATACCCAATGGTTGCAATTATTTCCGGCCACATTGCGAGGCATGGCGATTGACTGGTACTTGAAAAGGCAAAGTATCCAAGTATTTGCACAATGGGACAACCTTAAGAATGCATTCATAGAAGAATTCCGCCCTATGAGGGATGATACTAACATAATTACAGAAATTTGTGTCACTAAACAAAAAACGGATGAGGATATCAAAAGCTACAATAGAAGATTGAAACAATTGACAGATAAAATGGAAATGACACCTGCCGACGGTATGGTAAAACGATGGTTTTTGGATGGACTATTGCCAAGATATAAGAAGAAAATGAAGGCAATACCATCCTCAACATATGAAGAAGCATTGGAGAAGGCTAAAAACTTCGAAAGCGAAGGTAAACAAACAACCGCAGGTATTGGTGGCTACTTAAAACATGTTGAAGATTCGAACAGTGAAGCTGAAGACAAAGTACAGAGTACAATTCACACCTTCAAGAGAGAATTCGACAAGATTCTAAAAGAAGCAAAAGGCGAAGGTCGAAAGGATCGAAAAGAAATTTGGTGTTCAGATTGCAAGGCAGAGGGACACTCAAACATAGACTGTCCAAAGAAGGCATACTGTAATATATGTGAAGTTGCAGGACATCCCGTCATTGATTGTCCATTCAATTTAAAAAGTAAGAGGCATCAGACTTTGGCAATACAGCAGGAAGAGCAGCCAAATCCATAGAGGAATGGACAAGGAGCTACTAGTGGGGGATACAGGAATAGTCACCGAGGAGGAAGACAAGGAGGTCATAGTCGTCTGCAATATGACTCTGATGGAAGGCCGATTATTCAGTGTCGAAATTGCCAAGAATGGGGCCACTTTGCGAAGAACTGTCCTAAACCCCAGAATGCAGGTAACAACAGTGGTAACAATACCACTCAAATGTGCAAATGGTGTGGTCCAGGAAACCACAAGGAGGCGAATTGCCCGAACAAAGCAAGTACTAGTGGAACGCAGAATATTAACCTCATCGGCATTGGAGAAGTGACTGAGGTAGAGAAAGAAGTCTTGGCTGTGACTAGAGCACAGACCAAGAAAAAGGAGGATTACCCAAATCCTGCCAAGGAGAAGGAACGATGGCAGGAAGCCCAAAAATTGATTGAGAAGGAACTAGCAACGGAGAAACAAGGACTAGTTCTAGAGAAAGTGTTAAAGAGACCGGAAATGACGAAAAAGGCATCAGTAGAAGGCTTGGTAACAGAGGTACTAAACACAAAGGTAGAGCTGAAGGTCGCCAACTTGTTTAGTATAATACCGGAGTTGTATACTACGATTGGGGAAGTCATCAGGAAAAAGGATGAACCTCGACAGGTAGCAGCTATCAAGCAAGGACAATTTATTGACCCAACAATCCTGATGATTGAAGCCGGGCGGAGGCCAGCTATCGTTCAAATGGAAGTTTTGAACCATAGGCTGAATCAGGTGATTGTAGATGGAGGGTCTAGTGTGAATGTGATGCCAGAGAAGACATGGCGGATTCTGGGGCAACCCGCCTTGAGGTCTCCAAATTTCAAACTATATGGCGCTGATCAATATGGCATCGAAACAATAGGCGTTTTGATGAATCAAAAAGTAGGCATAGCCGAACAGGACTTCACCTTAGACTTTGTTGTCATTGCTATGCAGAAACCCGCATATGATGCACTGTTAGGACGCGGATGGTTGAGAACAGCAAAAGTAAACCACAATTGGGAGAAAGAGCGGCTATCCTTCAAACAGGGGCAGCACAAGTATATAATTAATCTGAAGAACCAAACAGTAAGTCAAGACATAGCAACTTCAGATGATTCAGGATCCTCTTCGTCAGATGGTGAAACGGGACACGAACCAGATGAGGAGGGAGTGTTGCACCTTGATGACTGCACGGAAGATGAGGGTGACCAAGACAAAGGGTTACTACACTGGCAGTTGGAGGATTATGAGATCTTTCCTCCCCAATGTCTTTGTATAGATGCGGGAAAAGAGATTCAAGAGGATGAGATACAGGAACCAGAAAAAGAAACCAGTAACAAGAGACTGAAAGCAGCAGATAAGGACAAGGAAAGAGAAAAGTGGACTTTTCCTAAGAATTTTATAGAATTCACAATGGGGGAGGCAGTCATAGAGGATAAACCAGCCCACCCCATCGTAGTACTAAAAGCAGCAGATGAACCTGAGTCAATCAAATATGAAGGTCCGAGAATGATTCAGGTAAACTTGGGAGAAGAGGGTGAAGAGAAGATGATCAAATGTGGAGATGATTGGGATCCAGTCCTCAAAGCAGCAGCAATTAAGATTTTCATGGACTATAAGGATGTTTTTGCATGGACATATAAAGACTTGAAGGGAGTACCACCCGAACTCTGCATACACAAGATTCCGCTGATAGAAGGAGCGCAGCCTGTTAGGAGGCGTCCCTACAGAATGAATCCCAAATACGCAGCAAAGGTGAATGCCGAAATCGAAAAGATGTTGGATGCAGGCATTATATTCAAGGTTACGACAAGCGAGTGGGTTTCACCAATTGTAATCACTCTAAAACGGGAAGTAGATAAAATTCGAATCTGTGTGGATTTTAGGAGTTTGAATGTCGTAACTATAAAATATCCCTTCCCAATCCTATTCACGGATTCCATACTGGAAGAGGTAGTCGGCCACGAGATATATTCATTTCTAGATGGATTCTCGGGGTATAACCAAATTAGCATAGCAGAAGAAGACAAGTTGAAGACTACTTTTGTAGTAGAAAATGGAATATATGCATACAATAGGATGCCATTTGGGCTATGCAATGCACCCGCTACCTTCCAAAGGATCATCTTGTACATTTTTGATAAAATATCCACAGGTAATTTTAAAGCTTTCCTAGATGACTGGTCACTATATGGGAAAACACAAGAACATTTGAAGGCATTGGGGGAATGCATGAGTTTATGCAGGAAGGCACGAATAGCACTAAACCCAAATAAATGTGTCTTGTTGGTGCCATACGAAAAGCTGCTAGGGGACATATAGTATGCCAAGAAGGGTTGAAACCTGACCCCGATAAAATACGGGTGGTATTACTGATGGAGGAGCCACATGATGTGAGCTCGGTTAAAACTTTTCTGGGAACTGTTGGATACTACAGGAGGTTTATCCGAAACTATGCATTGACATCTCATCCACTAGATGCGCTTACACGGAAGAGTGTTCCATTCAGGTGGACAGAGGAACACCAGGTGGCATTTGAAGGATTGAAAGGGCATTTGGTAAAAGCACCTATTCTGGTTTTTCCTAACTGGGAAAAAGAATTCCATGTGCATGTGGACGCCTCAAACTTTGTGATTGGATGCGCGTTAGCACAGGAAGGTCAATTCGGATTAGATCAGCCCATATACTTTGCAAGTAGGCTATTGTCAAGAGCCGAAAAGAACTATAGTACAACAGAGCAAGAAGCATTGGGAATGGTGTATTCGGTGCAGAAATTCAAACACTATCTGCTAGCTAACCCTTTTGCTTTCTATGTAGATCACCAGGCTCTGTTATACTTAATCAATAAACCAACGATCTATGGACGGGTGAGTCGATGGCTCGTCACCTTGCAGGAATTCGTGTTTAGAGTGGTAGTCAGACCAGGGAAGAAACACGTAATAGCGGATCAGTTGTCAAGGATTCGCTCAAGGGAACCTGCAGAGGGAGGAATACCGGATGAATTTCCCGATGCACAATTGTTCATGATTAATGCTTTACCAAGATGGTATAAGCATATTGGGGAATATCTGTCGACGGGGAAGCTGCCAGACGAATTGACGGCAGCAGAACGGTGAAAGGTAATTACGAAGTCGGCACCCTTCACCGTAATTGCAGGACTGCTTTACAAAATGGGGGAGGATCATATACTTCGACGATGTATAATGGAAGATGAAGTACAACAGACCCTGAGGGAGACACACGAGGGACTGGCAGGAGGACACATGGGACCAGATGCGACAACAAAGAAAGTGTTGTTAGCAGGTCTGTGGTGGCCTACCCTCTTTCACGATGCCAAGCAGTTTGTGACAGCATGTGATACGTGCCAAAGAACAGGGAAACCATTGAAAAGAGACTTCATGCCACTACATCCGTCGCAGCCTCAAGAACTGTTCGAGAGATGGGGGCTGGACTTTGTGGGTCCTCTGAAAACAAGTCGAAGGAGGAAATGCCGATATATCGTAGTTGCAACAGAGTACCTCACAAAATGGGTCGAAGCAAGGGCGTTACCGAACAACTCGGCAAGAAGCACGGCTCGCTTTTTGTACGAACAAGTGATTACAAGGTTCGGGATACCTCTACAGCTGACAAGTGACAGAGGCGGCCATTTTGTGAATGCAATTATAAAGAACCTAACGGAGGAGTTCAAGATCTTCCACTCGCTATCAAGTCCGTACTACCCCAGAGCAAACGGGCAGGCAGAGGCGACAAATAAGGTCCTGGTTTCCATCATGTACAAGACATGTGGAGTAGAAGGAGCCGACTGGGAGGAGAGACTACCAGCAGTTCTATGGGCATATAGAACAACTTATAAGCCTACCACAAACAACACACCTTTCCAACTGATGTACGGGCAGGAAGCAGTAGTACCAGTTGAATTCCTTGTACCTAGCTTAAGGGTAGCAGTCGAGAACCGGTTGAATGAAGAAGAAAGCATTCAGGAACGACTAACAGCTTTGGCACAGTTGGATGAAAAGTGGGTGATGGCCCAATGGGCAACGGAGGTAGCACAAAAGAGAAGGAAGTTTTGGCATGATAAACATCTCCGGAAGATGGATCTGAAGGCTAGTGGACTAGTTCTCAAATACAATGGTAAGAGAGAACTTAAGCCAGGGAAATTGAAAACCCTGTGGCTTGGACCCTTCCAGGTAGAGGAAGTACTCGAAAACGGGGTTGTTAGACTAAGGAAGTTGGATGGAACATTGTGCCCCGAGGTGGTTAATGGCTCCAAGTTGAAAGTATACCAACCTCGTGCGCAGGTGAATATGATCAACCTGGAACAAACATGAACTTCCAGAACAGAAGAGGAGGATACAGGTACACAACCTTCAGGAAACAACGAGCAGGGTAGCACTGTTCGAGAGGAGGAAGCACATAACCTGGATTGGTTTTTTTGGAGTGAAGAAAGAGAAACAATAGAACTCTCAAGTAACAGGGAAGAAGACCGACTACAACTTTTAATGGTAGTCGCTCAATAGGAGGTTCTGGAAGAAAATGAAGAAGATGGTGCAAGAATTTTGCAACGGATGAGAATAGAGACACATAGGTTGCAGGAGGAATATGAAACATTGAGACAGTACAATAATAAGCTACGGGAACAGGTGATCCAGGAATTGGATACAACCGTACAAAGGGTAAACGAAAGGCATGAAGCTCGCTTAGCAGAATGGGCAGAGCTGGGGCAGGGGGAACACAGAAGAGGCAGTGCAACAGGGAACTCTTCAGATGGTAGTCTATTTTCCTTACCAGAGGAAGAACAGGAAGACACTACCAGTCCAGTAGAGAGTAGAAGAGGAAAAACCTTGGCAATAGAAACACGTTCCAGAAGTTCCTCGCCCACATTAAATATTGTATGGAATTCGGACGAATCCTTGAGCCAGGAATCAGCGAAATATCAGGAGTTGCGAGAATCTCCAGAAAAACCCAGAATATGGGAAATAGGACAAAGCTCGACTGCGAAATGTCGGAAAAGCAGGGAGGAAATGGCCGAGATATTATGGAAAGATATTGAGGCGATACCAGATAAACCAAGAACTGGAGGATGGTTAGAAGAAACAAGTAGTGACGACAACCTTCCTCGGAATCCAGATATTCCATATGCCAGTCCTGATCCGGATTTGAGAAGACAAAGAGATGAAGATCGCAGTCGGCAAGCAGGTGTCAGATTTTTGGAAACCGCACAAATAATTGAAGATGATGCTTCGCTAAGCCCACAAGACGAATACAATGGAGGATTGAATGAGGATGGTACACCAGGATCACCATTGCATCAGGAATGGAGAACCCCTTACTTTGGAGCGATGAGACGTCCAACTGAACAAGAGGAGGTGGCCAGGTACCGAATGGCTGCACTAGATTTACGAGCACACAGAAGGAAAGTATGACGATTGCAGCAACGAGTGCAAGAGACCTCAAAATGGCCTATGAATATGGCAGGATAAGGAAACGACTCAAGCATTGATTCGGTCTTCTCTGAGGAATACCAAGAAAACCTAGCTCATTGTGCCATGCAACAACACTTTTAGGAAAGTAGATGGAGATGAAGACTGATAAGAGTCGACAGAAGACTGAGAATCTTACACCAATTGACACCTCCGCATTTACATCATCCTCTAGAGACGAGAGCACAATTGATAAATGAGGCCCGTAGCCGAGACAATTTAGGTACCTTCGGGAGACCGCAAGGAACCCCGAGAGTACCTGGCCAAGGGAGGAGCATGGTTGACCTCCGTCCCGGTAGCTTGAGAGGAAGAAATTCCCCTCTGGCTACCAATAGGCCGACCGGTTCACAGTTCGGACCGCAAGGCCCATCTGAGAACCCAGTGCTAGCCAACCCATCACTTCGTGCTCCTGAGAACAAACCGAGAGGTCTATCTCAGCGAGCTCGTAGGAACCAAAGACGTCGTCAAGCACGACTGAGGGACCGACCGAATCTCGGGCAGCTGGGAGTACGACAGCCCAACATTAGGGAGATTCGATCGAATAGAGGTCGGGGACGCGGTAATCAGGCCCTCGAAAGGAGAAATTGGGATCGAAACCCCAATCTAGAACAAAGGATAGCCACCCCAAAAAGAAAAATTTGAAGGAGGCGGGAGTGCACTTCATTCTACAAGCTTCGCATTTTGATAAAGGAATTTTTGAGGAGTACCTGCCGCAAATGCTAGAAACATATAATGTCGAGAAACATAGCAGTTTCGTGGAGATAGCTGGCTCTGCGCTAATAGTATATTTTTCTCCCATAATGTTTCAGAGTACTTTTGGACTTCCCTTGAGAGGCAGGGTCGTGGTGAACGAAAGGGTGGACCCGAAGAAGTCACCAGACTTAGTCACAAGTGTTACCACTTTAACAAGGAAGGAGGCAGAAGTGATGTTGGATACTCATGGAGGAAGAGGAATTAAGCAGGGACAACTTCAGAATGACGGACTGGAAGTGGGCATGAATGTCATAATGGCAAGGTTATCAGGAGAACAACGAAGCTCAGAATTACCCATATGGTTGATTCCGTATCTGCAAGGAATAGTGCAAGGCATACAGTATGACTGGGCAACATACCTGTCAACGCGGATACAATATTTTCTGATGAGAACAACCAAGAACTTTTTGATGACCTTTCATGCCATTGGATTGATTCTAGATGCAACAGCCAAAGTAGAGATTTCGATCCCGATTTTTGGTGCTCCAAGGCAACTTCCACCCTTAGCACCATCTATGTGTAGGTGGATGGGGGCCCACACAACTAAGAAAACGACACCAGCAAAGAAAGCAAGGGTCAAACAGATTTCTCATAAGCCAAGTCAAGAGAAGCTGGTGGAAGCATTAGAAAGGAAGGATAGGAGAGCAACACAAGTTCGGGAAATGGAACCACAAAAGCAAAAAGAGGCTCAATCTCCGAAAGAGCCTAAGCGAAAGAAGCAAAAGGGGCATTTTGATATTCCACCCCCAACTTTCTCACAGGAAGCCTTGAAGAAGATAGCTGAGAATCTGGAGACAGTACGGAGCAGGGAGCAGCAGCTACCACAGGAGGAAGCAGAATTGTCTATACCTGCAGCTCTTCACAATTCGACAACAGGGACCAGTACGGCTGAACAGGTTGGGCCCACTGAATATTTAGCTGAGGCTGAACATTTAAACTGCATAGGGTCATCGGACCTGACAGAGTTGGATCTGGCGAGGCCAACCTCGTTGACAGCTACCCTGAGCACATTTTCGGTAGATGTTATATTCAATGAAGCTGCTATGGGAACAAATACAACAAAATCTCAGGAATTCAGCAAGAACCAGGGGGTAGAGGAAGGTCTACCACCACCAGTTACACAGGTAACAAAGCCAGGCTTGGAGGGAGCAGTAGGGATGGAGGAAACAGTAGAGAGGGCAGCAGAAGAAAACCCTCTTGATAAAGAAAAGTAGCCCCTAGAGGTAATAAACTTGGACAATTTGGGAGAACAAGAAGAACAGGGCAGCGAGAGTCTTGCACAGGAAATAGTAAGAAGCAGACCACCTGTTCACTAGGAGAAAGGAAAAATGGTTGCACAGGAAGAGGATCAGGCAGATACGTGGTCCCAGGAGATTCTCCTCAAAATACCGAATTTTATGGACCCTTCGGACGAAATGGATGTACAAGCAGCAATATGTTTTGACAAATTAGGTAAGGTTATGCACAGCCTTAGCTTAAGGCAAGTGGAAAAAGTGGCAAGGCATGGTGGAAGAGGAGCTGGACAGATTGGTTAAGTGGGCAGCCCAAGGCCCATGGAGAAAGGATATCTCGCATATTTATGCAAGACAGCCTTGGTTATTACCCACTGGCCAGGTGCAAACAATGGAAGGTAGGGACACATTGCCAGAAAAGACACCCAGTCTTTATCTGGAAACAAAACCAATATATGTTTGCGGTCATGGCAGAAATCCCCAGCAGGGCAAACAAGTGGAAGTTGTGCCAGAATTACTGCCACTTTACACACAGTTAAACTTCCTCGCACATCTGTTGGTTTGGTTGGGCGAAGGAATAAAATATGTGAATTCAGTTAAGGATAGTATGGAAACAGAAGTCGCAGAGGCTTTGTTAGCCAAGGACAAGCTCTTAGCTGAAGGAATGGCTAGAATGGAGAAAGTCCAAGAGGAAACGCGAAAGTGCATGGGAGATTTGAAAGCTAAATTGGAACAGAAGAACCAGCAGTTGGAAGAATCAGCAGAAGAAATAGCCCAACTGAAAAAGGCAAAGGAATTGTTGATTAAGCAAGCAGAAGCATTTTCAGTTACCAGAAGTCAGCAGGAACGGGCTTGGACTCAGGAAAGGGAACATTGGGCTCAGGAAAGAGAGTCTTGGACTAAGGAAAAGGAGACTTGGCAGCAAGAAAAGGCAGCCCTACAAGTAGAACTGCAGTTGGCAAGACAACAACAGGGTGTAACAGCCACATCAGCTTTAGAACAGCGGTGGAAAGAGATATTTCAGAGAAGGGAAACAGAATTGCTAACTAATCTAAAGCAGACAGAAGACAGAGCTAACACCTTGGGCGTAGAGTGGGCCAAATGCTTTAATTATGCGAAAATATTGAAGGACGAACGGGACCACTACCGAGCACAACTGCAGGAGTACAATCAGGTATTACAGGTTGCTAAGCCACAAAGTTCAACTCCAACAGATGCTGGAACACCAGGAGCGGAGCGGAGAAAGTCGTTGAGGACATCGACTTCTTTGAAGGGGAGGATAGATGTAGACAGTAGTTCTAGACCCTAGGACTGGCTGGCACATCCACCACCAATTTTGCAAATGTATATAAGCATTTTGTTTATGTTTAGAAATCCTAGAAAATACAGCCAATGGATGTCAAGGCTGAATGTAAATGAGTGTGGCATTAAAAGACAAAAACAACCGTCATGTTTGTTAGTATTAGACGGGCTGATTAGACGTCTAGTTAGGATGTTAAGACTAGCAAGTTGTTGACGTCTAAATGCAATTTAAGGATTGTAACTAAAGAACGGTTGAGGACGGTTTGGGAACGGTTGTGGAACTAATTGGTCCTCACCTATTTAAACCCCCTCTTCAAACATTGTAAGGGATCACATTGTATCCATGTTGTAAGAGCCATGTGTTATTGATTCTATGTAATGACAAAGGTTGTTATGTCGTTCTATCTTATGCGTCTATGGTGATTGGATAAGTGTGTTGTGGATTGTAGGTGGAAGAACCATTAAGGGAGTTATTGTAACTATGTGCTAAGTTGTTGCAGAATTGCCTTTGAAGAATTCTGATTGCATGTCTTGAACCAACGGCGGACTTATTTTTTGCAGGTTTCTAGACGAGACAGAACCTAGGCGTCTGACGTCTAGCCCTGACGTCTGGCAGCCTGACCAGACGGCTAGCCGTCAGCCCCTAGTCCTGACGTCTGAACTGAAACTAGACGTCTAGATCAGCCGACCTGACGTCTAGAACCCCGACGTCCAGATTAGTCCATCCGACGCCTAGCAGCCAGACGTCTCAGCCTAGTCGTTAAGCCTCCTGACTTCTGACGTCTAGATTCATCCGTCAACTAGTAGAGTAAGACTATTGATCGATCCACTAATATACCTCCTGTCCGGACCCTAAACCTGATTGTCATCACCCCATCTCGGGAATGTACTCACCCCTGTCTACACTTTGTACCCATACTAGCAAACAACTTGTTATTTGTCTTACAAATGTTGGATTGAGACATGAAATTCAAATTCAGGGTTGTTGACACCAAGAAGTGTTTCATCACAAAAATTGACAAGTTTATTGCAACTTATTCATATAAGAATGGTTTGCTTGCCCTCGATGGCATATCATCTCCTAATGTTGCATTGTTTGCTGCCACGATAATATGGGCATCTGAGTCTTAGATACTTAAACTAGTTAAGCATCATATGGTGATAGGTTTGCCCAACCTTTCACCTACACAACAGTTTGTTCAAGTTGTCTAGTAGGAAAGCAACACCGAGTATCTTTTGAGATATGTCCAACTCGGTGTTACTCTATCACCAACAGATCAGAGTCTCATATACCAGACAAGCACTAGGCTTGACATCGATTTTGTTGTAAGCTATCTTTCAAGATTTATGCAAGATCTTATGGAGAGTCATTGGAATGTTGCAAAGAGGATAATGCATTGCCTGTGGTACAGTAGAATATGGCTTGGAATATAAGAATGATATTTTTTTCTTATAAGGATACACAAACTCAAACCATGTTGGATCTATATATGATAAGAAGTCAACATCAAGATATGTATTTCATCTAGGATTTGGACTTGTCTCGTGGCATAGCAAAAAGCAACATGTAGTGGCACTATCATCCACAAAGGCAGAATATCATGCTACATGAGGAGCTACGTGTGAAACACTATGGTTGCAATTCATACTATCAAATATGGGTGTGTAAAAGACAACCAACCTTGTTGAATTGTGATAATCAAGGTGTTATGAAATTGATCAAGAATTCAGTATTTCATAAAGGACAAAACACATTGAAGCTCAATGTCATTTCATTCTAGAGCAAGTTCAAAATCACCAAATACGACTCAAGTACATACCTATTAGAGATCAACTTGCAGATATTTTCACAAAGGCACTTGGACGAGTCAAGTTTGAATTGTTTCGCAATTCTCTTTGTATACCAAATAATGTAATAAGGGGAGGAGGTTAGGTAATGATTATTACATTATTTAGAAAAAATAGAAGAGTCATAATATGGAGCGTCACATTTGATCTCTGATAGATGAAGGAATATCGAGTCTCTTGAATCCTAAGAGACATCACACTGTATAAATCCATGTACGTGGTTTAATGATAGTTAATGAAGATTCTTCCGAAACCATTTCATTTCATTTTATGCTCATACCATCAAACATTATCTATCCAAAACACATGGAATCTCTCCATAAGTGTTTCTGCTACTAGCGTAGATGCCTTTTTTTTTTGTGGATCTCAAATTTTCATCTTATGCTCATAGCATCAAACATTATCTATCCAAAACACATGGAATCTCTCCGTAAGTGGATCTCAAAATAAATTTTTGATCAATGTACACTCCCACAATTGGTAAATATTTATAATTTTTGTCTTGCAAAGAATCAACATAAGTAAATCAAACATCTATTCCTAGTCCAAGACACTTTCTTGATTGAATGACAAGATGAAGACTGGCCACTCAGTTTGCAGATGCTTTATGGAAAAGTACTTCAGTAACACTCCATACAATTCTGACAGGAAACATATTTCTACATTATGTGCATGCTTTGCTTTTAATTATGTTTTTCATTAACAAGAAGTCTGCTTGTACCATAACAAACATTCTTGCAAAATAAAAATCACAAGAGATGGCCCCTCATAGACTGAAATTCATGTCTGAATTTTTTCCCTTCATAATAACCATTGTGGTACAGATCTTATTAGGATTCTTAAATGAAAAACAATATCTATAGGTATTACAGGTGACATGTACATCTCAATCTGTTAGTCGTACATCATGAGCTTAACCATCATGCTTGTGTATTTGCATTTGTAGGCCAATGGATTCAGGAATGAAAGATCCAACAATACATGGATTTGAACACATTCTGTGTGCCAAAGTCCAAATTCGAAGAGCCTATGTTCTAGAAGCTACTGGTAGAGAAGCAGGGAGGCTAGCTAGCCAAGAAAGAAGCTTTTCATGAACCAAATCAGGTTTATCATCATGAGGGCAGTGTCCCACATGTGGAAGGACAAAAAACTCCACATTTGGTAACACTGATGGCAGAGAAGAGAAATATTTTCCAACAGGACCATCAAGTGGAGTAAACGGATCCTCATCACCCCATAAAACTAGAACAGGTACCTTAATCTTGGGCATCAAGGAAATTGGATTTGGCCCAGGTGGGCCTGTCACTACAGAAACAAAGACATCTAATGCCCCTGGATCATCTGCAGGCCTCTTAATCACCTGCACTCACTAAATCACAGCATTAACTATGTGCCCAATGAAAACCTTATCAAGAGTAAATTCTTTGCAGCAGACTAGCATACCTCTATCAACTCATCATCAACATACATTTTGTTGCTGTAGACTGACTGTAAGATGTTTCTCAAGTTTTCCCTGTATTTTATTAAAAATCAAAAGTCTCTCCAGTATTTGCAATGCGTAGAATACCTATGTATTGAAAAACATACCTTGCTTTGACACGTTCAAATAGTGCTGATGCAATTTTCCTCTGCTTGAGTAAAAAATCTATGATCCAAAGTAAAGGAATGACAAGTTTAATCCGCCAATCATCAACAATGGCCTTGTTGTTCATGCCACCAGCACAGTTAAGCAACACAATGCCACGAACCAAATTTTCTGGAGCCTCTGATGGCCAGTGCAAGATCAGCAAAAGATCATGTGCATATTCTCTACAGATCAGTGAACACATAATCTATAGATTCAAAACATGCTTGAAAAATGATGCATATTTTTGTTTCTTGTGTATGAAGAATAGCTATCAGCATGATAGTATCTAAACAAACAGAAAGGCTGTAAACACCTGAACTAGCAATAAGACAAGCCAAGCTCCCAACAGAATTTCCAATCAATATTGTTGGTGCCTTTATCACATCCTTTGAGAAGTCTAAAAGTAACTGTTCAGAAGGGATAATAGGCTTTGATCAGGGGTTAGACAATCATTATTGTGTGATTGCAGATCTGTAGAGGCAACTAAGAGTATAATTTGAGAACAAAAATCTTAAAAAGAACTTATTACCTCAGCCCAACCTTCCATTGAATAGTTAAATGTTGCTGGTTTATCTGATGCACCAAAACCTAGTAAGTCAATGGAATATACAGTGTACCTTTCAGCCAATACTGGGATATTCCTGCCAAGGTTCACATTGCAATAGCGAAACAATGATAAGAAATCGTTTCCTTAAAATCAAATACCCACCATGATGTATATGTACACAAATATTATTGTTAAACATGCAAAAGCAACGCAAATGCAGCAAATTGTTGACATTATTGACACACAAATCAGACAATAGAAAATTAATTTGAATATAAAGAGACAAGTTAAAAA
This sequence comes from Wollemia nobilis, assembly GCA_028583015.1. Classification (NCBI taxonomy): domain Eukaryota; kingdom Viridiplantae; phylum Streptophyta; class Pinopsida; order Araucariales; family Araucariaceae; genus Wollemia; species Wollemia nobilis. Next base: position 2,009,239 of record JAQPPZ010005291.1, on the reverse strand, counting down.
GACACTTGATCATAAAAGGGAAAGTCATTCATCTAAAATTGCATATTTTATGGATTATGTCTACAATATTGGATAAAAAATAATCCTGGTTATAAATGCTACCTTCCACAAAGTGCATTTGGAGGGTATAAATTAGTCACAATAATGTAATGATCATAAATTTTAGAATAAAATAACTCATTTGGTCTTTGGCAAAGTTGTAGCTCTTCTTCATCCTTGTTTATGGGGAATGTGCGAAATGAAGTCTGCCCCTAAACTCAGGTACTCCAATTATGCCAAGTTTTAAATTAATGAGTTTGATTGTCTATCATTGCACGTAATTGGAGGTTGTTCCTCACTTTCTGGAAAAACTAGAGGTTGCATTTCTTCAGTGGTTGGTTTCTGTTTATATACTCACGAACGGACAAAGTTACTGTAGAAGAATTTTCTTCATTATTCTCACGAGGATATAACATAAACCATGAACATAGGAAAACAACCTTGACTAAAGGTTATATCCTTAACAATACCCTTTGTGGGGTTTATAAAGAACATTGACATGAGTGCATTGGACTATACCTATGATCATTGATCAACTACAAAGATGCTCATCCTTGATATGCATGTGCGATGGACACTTGCAAAATAGATATACATCAATACATGAGGAAGTATCATTCCTGCACAATCCCCCTTAATGATAACTGCCAAAATAATGGCTATGCCAAATAAGTTGGAAATAAACAGTCCATGGATGAAAAATGGAGAATGATAGTGCAAGTAGAAGATGAGGACAAACACCTCCAAAGTCACACAATGTGAAACAAAGTCAACATCTGCCAATCACAAAGCAGGATAAAATAATTGTATTCATTCTTTAGTCTACACTATGACATGAACTTAATTTACAAGTCGCCTGTAGAAATGGAATACAACATACTGCAACACAATTCCATTAACACTTAAATGAACAAAATATACAATGTGAATATCTTACAATTACAATGCATACACTGTGCACACAACATATATCAGACTGCCTGGAACAACACCCAAATTGTCTGGAACAACACTCAGACTAGCTGGAACAGCATTCAATCTGCCTAGAACAGCACTCAGACTGTCTGGACCAACACTCAGAAGGACTGCAGCAGCGTTCAAACGGACTGCAGCAGCGTTCGGCCTGGGCTCTTCACTATACAGCCTAGAATCTTCATTGTACAGCCCAGAAACTTCACTGTACTGTATGGCTTGGCAACTATGTTGTATGACCTGGTAACTACACTGTATGGCTTTGCAACTATTTCTTTTCTCGCCAGACCAAGGATTGGATCCCATGGAATGAGTTCAAATGCACCTTCAGGCTGAATGGTGCGGACAAAGATATTTATGATGTTGTTATTGCTCTCACCCCTTTTTCTATGTTGCACAAGATTGGTGTGCGCTCGCAGCATCCTTGGTGGTCAGACTGGAGATGGCATGTTGACACTCCTTTGCTTAATTATAAGGCTCGTTTGAGGTATAAATGGTTATCTTCTCATCTTCCTCTGGTGCCTAAGCTCAATCAGCGTTGGGACTTATTTTCTACAAGGACCAAATGGAATTCTAGATTTCAGAATGTTTGGGCTACTTATGTTGAGCCCAAGCAATCTTTTTTTGCGTGGAGCTTGTTGTGTCAAGGCCTTCCCTTGGGGGAACGTTTGAAGCACCTTGGAATTCCTGATCCTAAATGTCCTTTTTGTGGTGTACCCGAGTCTTGTACTCACCTCTTTTGGAATTGCAGAAGATCTAGGCAAGCTTGGGAATGAGTTCTTTCCTTTTTTTCCCCATTTAAAACTGCAAAAGTTTCTTGCCCCCAAGCTCTTCTTGGGGACTCTTTTACTTTGTCTCTCCCACTTTTTGAAGTGTGGCAGGTTTCCAGGATTAGCCTGCTCTTTCATATTTGGAAGGCCCGTAACAGAATTGTTTTTAAACAGTATACACCTTCTATCACATTTACTCATGCTGACAAATTAGAAGTTTTTAATGACATGTGGCTACAGATATGTACTCAAGCCAACAAAGTTGCTATGGAGTTGGATCACCGCACTGGGCCAATGTTTCGTGTACAGTAAATCGGATCCCCCCAGAGCGCTCTTCTCAGGAGCGTTTTAGATCCCGCTCTCACCGTCGGCCTCCGTCATATGCAAGAAGTGCTCCCGTAGACAGAAACTGGTCCCAGCCCTTGCCAGTCAAGAAGCGACCTAATGTTGACATTGCTTATTCGTCCCGCCAGGTTGGGGGGTGGGATGATATTCAACCAGTTTCACCTGGGCCAGTTGTTGGTTGGAGCGACGCGGGTACTGAAGGCCTTAATCGCGATGCAGAGGGGTGGATTCCTATCCCATAATCACTAGCATTTTATGCAGGACAACACGCTAGGGCACATTACTCCATATAATATGCTTTCTTTGATGTAATGATCATCAATGATCATGATTGGTAAACTTGTGTTTTGTTGGCGGCTTTGTTTCCTAACCCTTGTTAATGAGGGTTAGTTTGATTCCCCATGGGGTGTGTTAACCCACCCACTTTTTTTTTTTATTGTAAAGGCTTTTATCTTAATTTAATGTAAATTTGCTTTTTTCATCAAAAAAAAATATATCTGATATAGAGTGTGCGATCCGACAATTAATATCATAGCCATGGCATCAAAATTTTTGATCGTGACATTCTTTTAATCGCTAAAAATACAAAAAGTGTTATTTTTTTACTTTCTATCCGTGATAGAAGAGACAAAGGAAAATTAAGTATTCACAATGTGAGGAGATCCTCTCGTCACACGGAAGTTGGCATAAAATGCTTTGTATAATGTTGAATGTTAAGTGTGTTAGAATAAACTAAGTAATATGCATGAAAAAACTTATTTTTTTCAATAAAAAATTGTTTTTTTTCTTCATTTTTTCTTTTTGCTGAGTTTTTACCAAGTCTTGCGAGTTTTTTTGTCGAGTCCCGAGTTCGACTCCTGAGTCGACCTTTCCGAGTCCGAGCCGAGTCCGAGTTTTGCTACTATGCAAAATACAAATCGTAATGTGCATGGAGGAGCCATACAACGTGAGTTCGTTGAAGTCCTTGGGGCATGTCGGATATTATCGACAATTCATCAAAAACTTTGCACAATTAGCACACCCACTAGATGTGTTGACACACAAGCATGTTCCTTTTCGATGGACAAAGGAGCATCAGAAGGCCTTTAAGGAGTTGAAGGCAAAGTTGGTTTGTGCACCCATTCTAGTGTTTCTAGGTTGGGAAAAGGAATTTCACGTCCATGTTGATGTGTCCAATTTTGCAATTGGATGCGGGTTGGCCCAAGAGGGGCAATTTGGGCTGGATCAGCCCATATACTTTTCAAGTCAATTGTTGTCTTGTGCAAAAAAGAATTATAGCACTACGGAGCGGGAAGCCTTGGGAATGGTGCACACAGTACAAAATTTCAAACATTACCTACTCGCCAATCCCTTTTCTTTCTATGTAGATCAAATATTATTGTATTTGACCAACAAGCCGACCATTCACGAACAAGCTGGTAGGTGGCTCGACACGTTGCAAGAGTTCGTGTTTTGGGTGGTAGTTAGACCAGGGAAGAAACATGTTAGCAGGTGAAATCAATATCCATATCTCCGATGCTCTTCAGCAGAGTGGAGCATGGTGGTGCATCTTATAGTAACCCAACCCTATACGCTACTCGTATGCGCCGAGCGCGCCAAGGGGGATCATAGGCCCCTACCCGAAGGTCTGGGGCCTCCACCCTTGACCTGAAAATTTACGTCTATACATCCATACGATGTGGGACTCAAGCGGTTACTAAAACGTAGTAAAGCGTGTGTGTTATAAAACGTAGTAAAGCGCGTTTGTTATAAAACGCAGTTAATAAAGCGCGTTTTTTAATAAACCGCATTCATCTAGAATGTGTCACGGTTTTTTTTTTTTTTTTTGGAATCTTCATTTGTATTTATATAAAAAAGGGGAATGCCCCTTGCATTTTGTTAGTGCGAATGTATGAAAGCTTGTTGAGAATAATAAAAGAGAAAAGTTGCCATTTCCCCGTGGTTCTACCTGCACACTGCAGGGTTTCCACGTAAAATAAAGTGTACTGTTTGTTGTTGTTTTAGCTTGCTTGTTTTTATAATTTCCTTACAAAACATGTAATAGCGGATCAATTGTCAAGGATTCGCTCAGAAGAGCCTGCAAAAGGAGTGTCAAATGAATTTCCAAACGCTCATTTGTTTGCAATCACTGCAATACCGTCGTGGTACAAGTACGTGGGAGAATAATTATCGATGGGGGAGCTACCACAAGAGTTTACAATAGCTAAAAAGAAGATCATCATAAAATCAGCACCATTTCAATTGATAGCTAGTTTACAGTACAAGATCGGACCTGATGGAGAGTTGAGGAGATGTGTAATGGATGAGGAAGTGAATTCAGCGTTGAAGGAGGCCCACGAGGGGTTGGCAGGAGGACATATGGGGCTAGATGCGACCATGAAGAAGGTGCTTCTAGTAGAGCTATGGTGGCCCACCCTCTATAACAATGTGAAGGTGTCCGTGACTGCATGTGATACAGACCAGAGACCTGGGAGACTGCTAAAGAGGGACTTCATGCCATTACAGCCATCACAACTGCAAGCGTTGTTTAAGAGCTGCAGTCTAGATTTTGTGGGACTGTTGAGAACCAGCAAAAGAAGATGTAGATACATTGTGGTAGCCACTGAACATTTGACGACGTGGGTCGAGCCAAGGGCATTGCCTGACAATTCCACAAAGAGCATTGCACACTTCTTGTATGAGCCAGTGATTACAACATTCCGTGTACCTCTTCAATAGACAAGTGATCACTAAGGGCATTTTGTCAATGAAATTATTCGGAAGCTCACCACAAAATTTAAGATCTTGCACTAATTGTCTAATCCATATTATACCAGAGCAAATGGGCAGGCAGCGGCAACAAACGTCTTAGTTTCAATAATTTCTAAAACGTGTGGAATCAAAGATGTTGATTGGGAGGAAAATTTGCCCGCAATTTTGTGGACTACGTTTAAGGCAACAACGATCCATACTCTATTCCAATTAATGTATGGTCAGGAAGCAATTGTGCCAATGGAGTATCTGGCACCAAGTCTAAGTAGCAGTACAAAACCGTCTAGGTGACCAAAAGAGCCTAGAGGAGAGGCTAACGACACTCATCAAACTTGGCAAGAAGAGAGTGATGGCTCAATGGGCAATGCAGATTGCCCAACATCCAAAAAAGTTGTTGCATGACAACCACATGAGAAAGATGAATTTGAAGCCAAGTGACTTGGTCCTGAAGTACAATGGCAAAACAGAGATCAAGCCAAGAAAATTGAAGACTTTATGGCTTGGACCCTTCCAAGTAAAAGAGATGATGAGTAACAGCAGAGGTAGATTGAAGAAACTGGATGGGACATTGTGCCCCAAGACAGTTAACGGTTCAAAGTTAAAACCATATAAAATGAAAGAAGAAGTTAATATGGTAAATTTTGAACCAACTGAAGAAGAGACAAGCATAGGAAGGTTGACAGTGGCACCAAATCAGCCTTCGGAATCTTTTGAGGGAATTTTGGTCCAAGAAGTTGGGGAGTCGAGTCAGACTGTTGGAAATATGAGCAAGGTTTTTTGTCATTGATGTCAAGAAGATGATGACCAAGTTTCATTGTCATCCATGCATTTATGTCAAAAGGTTGATGTCCAAGTTTCGGTGTTATTAATGTCCTCCAGTGGTTTTTCCAACAAGGCAAAGAAGTAGGTTTAATGGAAATAATAATATTATAATATATAATATTATAATATTTCGGGTTACAGGTTGGTTTGAAGAAAAACGAAGGCCAAGGAGTTATAAAATTCTAATTCCTCCAAAAGACCCATGTGACATATTTTAAAGTCTAAGGTTTAAATTATTTAAATTTAAATATTTTTACCCTAAGGTAAAATTTAAATTTAAATTAATTTAAGCTCCAAAGTCGAATTTAAATTCAAATTAAAGGTTCGCCGACGTGTTTGGAAATATGGTGCATTCTTATAAAAGGGGGTTAAGCTTTACCCTAAAATATGATCCATGCGAAATTTGAATGCTAAGTGTTAATCATGCGCAGAGATTGGAGAAGGAAAGAATCGCATGTGCTTTAAGGTTTAGGACGCAGACAAAGGAATAAATCCGAGTGGAGCGTCATTCATAGTGCAAAGCGCTGGGTAGCGCAGTTGGCAGCCAGAGGCTGCGCTAGGTCGCTCGCAGGCGACAGGTCGCGGGTTCAATCCATGCGATCGTTGTTTTGGCAAGGCAGAAGAGAGTTTGTTTTGCGTCGTCGTCGAAGGACAAAAGGAAGGCGTGCGCCTTACCTTTTGCGTGAGGGCACGTAGCCCACTTGGTGGGCGCACGTTGTGCGGAGGCGCTTGGAAGAAGGGGATCAGGTGTTCGAATCCTGCCAAGGCCTTTTGGTATGGTTTACAAAGGTATGCGCTCACATTTGCTAAGGTTAAAGTTGCATCCGAAAATTGAAAGGTGTGAAAATTAATTTTTAATTTTCCCAAAGTTTTATTAAGTTAAAATTGCATAGTGGAAAAAATTAAAAGGGTTTATGAGCTATAGAGGGAGATAAAAGGGAAAGTAAAGGTTTAATATTGTGTTTAATTTTTTAGTGGTTAAAGTTTATAAAAGGAGTAATAAGGTATGCCAAGGGTGTTATATGTTATATGTTGAAATAAAGCTATATTGTGAAAATTGTCTTGAAAGGAGAAATAAGGTTTAGTTGAGATTTTATATTTTGGCATGGTGAAATATTTTTGAAGGAAAATATTGAGGATAGATTTTTGATATCTAACCATTGAGATTGTCAAAGAGGTTGAGTGTGATTGAGACAGGTGTTGAGGTCAAATCTTCTTCAAACAAAAGGTATGGGCATATCTTCCTTGTGAGTGAAAGATTGTTGGGTTGAATGTTATGAATGCTAAGTTGGAGTGAAAAGGTTTGTTTGATAAACATTGTTGAGTAAGCTTTCATGTGCATGATTGGTGAATGTTTGTGAAAACATTTGAGTGAGAGATTGAGAACTATCTTGAACTAGAGTTTGTGAAAGATCATGAGTATCATTGTTATGTGAAATTGTTTGATAAGCATTGTTGGAAATATTTGAATAAACCTTCATGTGCATGATTAGGGTTTGTGAAAAGATCATGATTATCATTGTTATGTGAATGAAAAATCATCTTGAGTCAAGGATTGAGATTCATAGTGTGAATTGTTGGAAGTGGAGTGAAACACTTGTTTAGGGTTTGTAAGCAAGTTATATTTCATTAAGTGATTGATTGAGTGTAGTTGGTTGAGCATAGTTTATTGAGAGTGTTGGAGTGATAGTTCAAGTTTTGTGAAACAAATTGTTCTTTATTCTTAATTGATTTGAAGAGAATTTGGAAGTGATTGAGTATTGTGTGAGTCTCTAACCATTCTCCATATGTTTCTGTGGTTAAACAAGAAAGTTTGAAAGTGATTAAGTATTGTTGTGAGTGTGAAACATATTGAGTCTTTAACCATTCTCTATATATTTCTGTGAGATTAAAACAAGATTGTGTGTGAAACTTGTTTGTGTGATTGAAGAGGTTTTCTGTGATAGATTGAGTTGAGTTGAATAAGCTTTTGTGAAAGCTAGTGAACAGATTTGAGTAAGTTCTAGTGAGGACTTGTTGAGCAGATTTGAGGCAAGTCTTAGTGAAGACTTGAAGAGCAAATTGGACAAGTTCTTGAGAGGACTTGTGGACAGATTTGAGACAAGTCTTTGAGAAGACTTGAGAGCAGAGTTGATTGATTGATTTGTTCAAACCTTGAGTTAAGGTTTGGAGCAGATCTAGCAGAGGTGATTTGTGATTAGATCAAGCTTTGTGTTAAGGCTTGAGAACAGATTTGAGGACAAAGTTTGGTGCAGATTTGAGGACAGGTTTGTGCCAAACCAGAAACAGAGATTGAGTAGATTTGTGCTAGACCGAAGGACTGTGTTTAGTGCAGATTTGAGACAGAGATTGAGCAGATTTGTGCTAGACCGAAGGATTGTGTTTAGTACAAATTTGAGACAAAGATTGAGCAAATTTGTGCTAGACCGAAGGACTATGTTTAGTGCAGATTTGAGACAGATATTGAGCAGATTTGTGCTAGACCGAAGGACTGTGTTTAGTACAGATTTGACAGAGTTTGAGCTGATTTGTACTAGACCGAAGGACAGTGTTTAGTGCAGATTTGAGCAGAGCTGAAAGCAAGCTTTGGAGGTGACAGAGAGGACAATAGTCTCCATTGGATAGAGATCCATTAGCCAGGGAAAAGAGGACAGAGGTCTTCAGTGGAGAGAGATCCACAAGCCAGAGCAGTGGAGGCAGTAGTCTTCTAGAGGATCACCAGCCAGAGCAGAGGAGGAGTTCTCCTGTGGATAGAGATCCACGAACTAGCTAAGGAGATTGGTGTCTCCTGTGGGTTGGTGCCCACAAACCAGATTAGGGGATTGGTGTCTCCTTTGGACAGAGGTCCATAAACATTGTAATAGGGAAAGGATTCCCAAGAGATTTGTTGAGAAAATTTTAGTGAAATATTTTCTATGTGGAGTAGCCCACATTGGGTGAACCACGTTAAATTGGTGTCTTTATTGTGTGTGGTGATTTGTGCATTGCTTTGATTATTGTTGTTGACATTGCATTGATATATTGGATAATATTGTTTGAGTAAAGAAAAATAAAAAGTGGTCTTATACTGTTCACCCCCCCTCTCAGTATAAGCTTGTGTTCTTCACAGACCAAGGAGGAAAATGGTGCAACAGGTGACAGTGACTCAAACATCAAACTTGCAAAACAGCTAGCTTGCTTGTTCAAATTAAGAAGTGAAGACAACATGCAACCCGTGATTGAACAAGAGGAATTATAGCCTTGATCTACGAAGAGTAGAAGAATTCGAGTACACGTTAGATTTCCAGAAGTAGAAAAAGACGAAAAACTGAGATCACTTAATGCAGAAAACATATAGCGGATGGTGGTGGTGTATGTTGAGCGAGAAGAACCACTAAAACAGGAGCCTCAAAGTGAAGGCAGTAAATATGAAGGAATGAGTTTGCATGCAACCATTGGTCGTGCACGGCAAAGAATGCATGAGGAAACATAGCAGTTGCATGAGCCAAGTGAGCAACTGAACAAAAGAATGGAAGAGTTAAGGAGACAACGTGCACAAGAGATACTGTGGATGCGGCAGGATATTTAAGCAAAATGGAGAGACATCCATGAAGTACCATTGCCAAGCAGAGTGGAAGTTGAGAACTTGAGACAAGAATCCACCAATGTATCCTTGACGAGTTCAAGCAGTGATGAGGAAGACTAGAGTAGTGCCAACTCAATCTTGGAACTCAAAAGAAGAGTGAGGAGAGGAACACCTAGGAGACAACAAGTTTCCCAACTAGCAAGCAATGTGGATGAGCAACAACAAGCAAATTGGAACCGTTGGTCAGAGATCTGCCTTAGGTAAGGATTTGGTATTTTAGTGCGCCTTAGACCCGGCCAACATTGAAAGGCCGAGAGGAAGAAATGCCTCCCGTGCCAATCTCCAAAGATGGGCTGGTTCCCTTGCTATTCTAACTGGGGGGTTTTGAGATTAAGGAACTGAAAGGAATGGGAAATGACTGAAAGGGGAAATATGGCCACAGGCCGGATAGAATAGGGGTGATGGACTAACAAAGACGAAAACTCTATTGCATTCTGAACCAGATAGCCCTCAAATACAGATAACTAATAGAAATTTAAACCAGAACATCTAGCATGTATAATCTCCAAGACTACTCCAGAGTTACTACTTTATCAACAACTAAATCCAGATATTAGAATTCAAGTTATGGTTTAAAGCAAGAAATGATAGAAGACAAGTAATAGAAGACATACACATGAAAATAGAAGTCCAAGTCTAGAGCCAGACATCAGCTGTTTTGATAGCAGAATTCAGGGTTTCATTTAGCCTCTAGCAAACATCCATCCATTTTACAATAAAAGAGCGGGCTTATATAGAGAATTCTGCCGCTTGAGCAATAAATGCTCATAAACCGAATATGGCGGTGGAAGCCAGGATAAACATTAGATATTAAACAGGCATGGCAAGGGCTCGTGACTCCTCAAAATGTCGTTGAATGTCTTCAATGTCCTGACATACTTGACTTGCTGGCGCAGTCTCCTCACTTGCAGGAACCGCCTTTGTAGGAGATATGCTTGAATTCCTGAAACGTCTAATCCAGAAGCTTCCTAATAACTGCAGGTGACCGGGTAAGGATATACCCCAAATTGCCGAGCTGGAATTCTTCCGGAAGAAACCAGAGTCAAAGTCAATTTGATATACTAGCAAAGTGCGCCCAAACTCTGGCGCAAGTGTGAAGTGCGCCCAAACTCTGGCGCAAGTGTGAAGTGCGCCCAATCTCCGTCGCAAGTATCAAGTGCGCCCAATCTCCGTCGCAAGTATCAAGTGCGCCCAATCTCCGTCGCAAGTATCCAGTGCGCCCAATCTCCGGCGCAAGTGTGAAGTGCGCCCAAACTCTGGCGCAAGTGTCCAGTGCGCCCCATCTCTGGCGCAAGTGTCCAGTGCGCCCAAACTCTGGCGCAAGTGTCCAGTGCGCCCAATCTCTGGCGCAAGTATCCAAAATGAGGTGTTAGATTTGCCAAAAGCTGAAACTTCATGATCTCCTTTTCGGAAGCTTTATCACAAGGTTAATAATACACCATGTTGCAGAAATGGCGACATCTCTGGCAGCTCGCGAGGAAATTGAGCTCGCCTCAATGTCGACATCCTAGGTCTTATTCACTGGGCTCAGAGTCATCATCTTCCTCATAATCTTCATCACTCTCTGATTGCCCACTGGTAGCAGCGGGCAGCGCTCCTGACTCCTCACCTTCATGAGTTTCACTGCAATTTTTGGAACTACGCCCCCCTTTTGCTGGGTTTCTCCTTTCTTGCCCATTTTTCTGTGGTGAAAAAACCCTCAAGTATTCTCTAGGGACAAAATTCAGGGACCTAAGAGTGCTTTAGAAGTGAATCTTTAAGTGTGCAGAAACAACCAAGTCTTACCAACAATCGTCAAGTGAACGATGCCACAGGTTCATGATTTACAAGGGGATATTTCTTGAAGCACCTGACCTTTTATAGGTTCAGCTTATACCCACCTGTGTTAATGCTATGTAATGTCCCCATTTTGGCTTGTAGGCAGTATGGATGCACTCAGGTGTTATTTGGACATTGCAGGGATGCTAATTGCTTTTAAATGCCAGTTTCCGGAAGTCATTATGTGCTTTGATGATGGACTTACTATTTTTAGTAAGTCAGTGGCTAAGGTTTTTGACCGTGCAGACAGTGGATTGGTGTTCTATGCAGAATTGGGTATCCAGATGTATCTTCAGTTGTCAGTTTTGAGTCCGTTTGGACACTGGAGCAGGAGACTTACTATTTTTAGTAAGTCAGTTAGGGTTGGCATTTTGGGAAACGGGAAAGGTACGTTTGTCATCTATGGCGAAAAGGGTATCCGTTTCTACCATTTTATTGGTGATTGGATGTTGGGAGCCTAATTATTTTTTATTATTTTAATGCCCGAAGTTAATTAATATTATATTTAAATGTAATATTTAAATATATTAAAGTTGGGCTTATATTTTTGATTAAAAGGGGCCTTGTGAGTACTCGTTTTAAAGGGGAAGAAATAAAGATTTGATTGGAAATATTATTTTATCATTTTTAATTACTTTTGTCACCTTGGGAAGTGGGACGCTCATTTTGGCTCTTAAGTTATGAAATTAATGTATTTCTTTTATCCCACATTCATCAAACATGAGGATGGCCCAACTTGAAGAAATAATAAAAGGGCATTGAGGAGGCATAAGGAGGGATCTTTTGCTATTGTATTCTCTTGGAGTCTTTGAAGGAGAGCTTGCATTGTGCAGGAGTTTCTCATTGCTGCTTTGTTGTGACGAAAACCACAACAGAGGACACCATTGCTGGGAGTGAAAGATCTCCTTACTTTGGTTAGTTGCATTCTCAATCCTTGGGAGTGACTTTGAGCAGAATTGGAGGCATACTTCAGTATCAAATTGAAGTTTCTTGTGAGAGTTTGAAGACATTATCAGCTGTACATTATTTGTACTTCAACCCACAAGGAGGCCGTACCATTTTGAGGTGAAATCAGCTTGTGCAAGGGGAAAATTCAGCTAGGGTTTGATTGTATTGTAACCATACTTCCTCATACTGCCCAGCCGCTTCATATAGGAGTGAATTTAGTCAATTTCGTGGCAGATTGGAAGAGTCCTTGGCAGCCGTACAACTTCCCAGCCTGGCCGTACAACGCAGAGAGGGACGTGGGACTTGGGTGTTGAGACGCCTTGTTTTTTGGAGCTTTCCAAGCTTGCATTGTCATTGTCTCAATAGAGGGTGTTTAAAACCGCCACTAGTTTGATGGAGAAGTTTGTAATTTGAAAGTTATGAGCAAAACAATGAGTTCTATGTAGCTGACATGCAATTTCCAGTTTATAACAGACCTTCATAATTCCGGGTATTCTCATTTTAATGCAGTTTCCTTCATTGGGTTTGTTTATCTATATTAGAGGAAGCTTGTGTACAAATTTGGTAGCATCCGGAGTTGTAGAAACAAAGTTAGAAGCATTTTTTTATTTCAGCAGTGTGTGTTTCTTTTTTCTTTCATATATTGCAAAATACACAAAACCCAAACTAAAACACCCAACCGGAGTGATAAGTGGCAATCTCAATTGGGGGTTGCACACTACATGCTACCTGCGTAGAATTAATGCGCAGGCGTTAGGAAAAACCCCTTCCAAGGTAAACAATGATGGGGCGCGGATCCCGACCTTAACTACCCAAGTCGGGCTCAATCATTCTTGAAAAGTGTGAATTCCGGCCGTAGGTATACTTAGTTTCAATCATGGGCCATGCCTTGAGCTGTGTGCCGGCGAACCGCGCTAAACTTAGAAATTCACGGTCAGGGAGTGCCTCTAAAACCGCGTGCTTCGGTCACCTCGGGATGAGCACCTTCTACTCCGAGCTGCGTTCCGAAGTGGTGCGCCCAGGTTAGGCCCGCCCCCCTATGCACCTCCTTGGAAAAAAGTGCGCCTTGCCTTGGGCGCACGACTTGAGTGCGCCCAGTCTTGGGCGCACGGCCTGAGTGCGCCCAATCTTGGGCGCACGGCCTGAGTGCGCGGGCTGCTTCCAGCACGGGGCTCCTTCGTCTGTCACCAAACATTACCTGCTCTGCCGCGCGACTTGTCCTAAATTCAAAAAAAAAGAAAGAGGACATCCATCGGCTTCCCTCCACTGGCTAAGGCGCTTGCCTTTAAAACAGAGCTTCCATAAACATAAAGAAGCGGAGGAACATCTTTTCGACTGTACAAGAAAACTGGAATGCATAAGGGAAAAACGAGAATATATACAATCAGACAGAAATTTTTGCACCATCCCTCACTGGTGGTACGCCTTTAGGTGTACGCCATTAACTGATAATGGCAAAGCAAACCAATTCAAATCTTGCAGTGTGAAAGAGTTTACCGGGTGCACCTGGGAGACTTGAAAAGGACCCTCCCAAAATGCATCAAACTTATCATGATTTCCCGGTTTGGACTTTTTCACATTCCATTTTAGCACTAAGTCTCCGATCCGGAAAGTGCGCTTGGAAGTCCCTTTGCTAAACCATTTTTTTGTGGCCACTGCATGCCTCATAAAATCCTTATAGGATTTCTCCCTCTCCTCTTCTAACTGCAAGAGTTGGGCGATTCTAATGCTGACCGTATCAAATTCCTCGCCCTCGTCGTCCAAATATCGAAGAGACTGTAGCGTCGGCAACTCAATATGCGCAGGAAGCACTGCTTCCTTCCCATACACTAAAGAGTACGGGGATGTCTTTATGGACTTTTTGATAGAAATCCGGTCAGCCCATAGCGCAAAATCCAAATGTAAATGCCAAGTTCGCTTATTGTCCTCCAGCGTTTTCTTGAGAATCTGGAGCAAGTTTTTATTAGTAGATTCTACCAAAAAATTATCCTACGGGTAATAATTCGACGAAGTTTTCATATAAATACCATACTTGCTAGCAAACGCACACATCTTGGCCCCAACAAAATGAGAGCCGTTGTCCGTCACTACAGCGTCCGGTATCCCAAAACGGGTTATGAGTCCCTCTAGAAATGCAATAACCACATCCTGATCTGCCCGCTTGGTTGGAACTGCGTCTAACCACCGGGTGAAATAATCAGTAGCGGTTAGAATATATTTGTGTCCCGCTGAAGAGTTAGGCTCGATTATCCCAATGAAGTCTAAACCCCATTGTTGAAACGGGGCCTCGACCTGAATCGGGTGCAAAGGTAACGGAGCATTTTTTATGCGGCCTGCATACCTTTGGCACTTATCACATTTTCGGCTTACACTGAAGGAATCTGAGAAAATGGTGGGCCAATAATAGCCCGCTCTTATTATTTTCAAAGCCATTGGCCTTCCAGCGAAATGGCCCCCGGACATTCCGAAATGGAATTCATCCAGGATTTTTTGTTTTTCTGTACCCCTAACACATCTCAGGAGGACGCCGTCTATGTTTCGGTGGAACAACCCCCCGGGTAATAAAACAAATCTACAGGCTTGAAGCCTAAAACGCCTTCTCTGTGAAGAATCAAGGCCAGGAGGGCACTGTCCTGTACCGAAGTATTCTACCATGTCTTCAGTCCAATATTTGCCATCTGTTGACTGATTCGCCCAATTATACTGTGGTAGTGAATCATCCCATTGACAAGCCGTTACTTCAGCCGCGGCAGTCCTGGCAAGCTCTAGGCATAGCGCCCACCCACGGACTAGTTTCGTGGGCCGGACGTCAATATCAAACCCCTGAATCTTTGAAATCCAACCAGCCCTGTTATTACCAAGTTCACCTTGGCTGATGAAGGTCCGCACATCCGGGTGTACAACGTACACTATTGTCTTGCTTTGTGAGACGAAATGTCGGAACTTTTGTAGCGCTCGCATCACCGCATGCACTTGGCTTTCGATAAAACTGTGTTTTTCCTCATGTGGGAGTATTACCTGGCTAAGGAATGCTATAGGCCGTTCGTCTCCTTCCTTATTCTTCTGAGTGAGCACGGCCGCATAACTTTCTGGTTCCCCGACCGCATACAAAATAAAGTCTTGGGAATAATCAGGATTAACCAGAATGGGGGCTTGGGCAATCCGTCGTTTGATGTCTTTAAACGCCTGTCTTCTCTCATCAGTCCATAGGAATTCCACATCCTTTTTTAAGAGTTGAGTCATAGGTTTTACCAATTGAGCAAAATCAGAGATAAACTTCCTGACGAAATTTATTTGCCCAAAGAAGGATTGGAGACCCTTTTTATTAGCCGGTAGAGGCAACTTGAGCAGGGCTTCGGCTCTAGCGGGATAAATAGCAAGACCCTTCTCTGATATCAAATGGCCTAAGAGTTTACCTTCTTTGACCGCAAAAATTGACTTTTTTGGGTTTATTGATATCCCGAACTCCCGGCATTTTTCAAACACCTGTCGGAGATGCACACCGTGCTCCTCCCTTTTGTGGGAAAAAACCGTCATATCATCCAAGTATATCACAATTACGTGGTTGAGGAGTTCTCCAAAAGCCAAGTCCATCGTTCTTTGGAAAGTTGCCCTGGCTGTTAGGATCTCATCCTAACCCTTAATGTAATAACTCCCCTTTTGTAATAATTCCTAGTGAACGTGGGTAGTACCCATGATTAATATTTTGTAATGTTCTAAGTTTTAGCTTAGGTAGTGCCTATGACAAATGGCACCCTTTTTATGTAACACATGGTAGATAGGTGGCATTGTGCATGTAATTCGTGTGGCATTGTGCATGTAATTCGAGTGGCATTGTGCATGTAATTCGAGTGGCATTGTGCATGTAATTCAAAGTGGCACTATGCATGTAATTCGGGTGGCATTATGCATGTAATCCAGGTGGCATTTTGCATGTAAGCCAACCTTGGAAGGAAACTCCTTAAATACCCGAAAAGGCACCAATGTAACCATCTTTTGCAAAATTAATGAAGTATTGAAGGAGGTTGCCCCCTCGAAGAGGCCTGCGATTCAGTTCTATTGTGAGATTGTTCTTTATGCAAATTTCTGTTATGTTAATGTGATTTTTATGTGAGTTATTTCCAAGCAATTGTGTGAGTGTGTTATTTGAGTTTATTTTATAGCAGGATCTTAACAAGTGGTATCAGAGCGCTTTCCAGGGCCAAGTTCTGCTGCACCTGCAACGATTCTTGCCATCCAAATCCGCTCGTTAGGTATAAATTCCGTGTGTTCTTTCCATTCTGTTTTTCCTTATTAAAAAAAAAAATCCAAAAAAAATACAGGTGTTTTTTTCCGCACTCAAAAACAAAAAAATATATTATTAGTTGAGTAGGTAGAAACCCTGTACTGGGGGTTTTAAAATATCGCGAAGGATCTGTCGTTATTGGCTAAGCTAGATAGCCCATAAAGCGTCTAGTGAAGTGAGGGGCGATCAGGCTCCAATACCCAGGCCTCGTGACGTAACTCGCGCACGGACTTGAGCTCCCACGTATCTTCGGGTATATCGGGAGACCATCTAGGATTAAACAAACTTTTATCCATTAGGAAGCTCTTCGGCCTTGTATTACTCATAGTCTACGGGACACGACGATCCTGGACGATTACCCTCCCGTATTGTCAGAGAGGCGGTAGTGTGCTCAAGGGTATGTGTGGAATCCTCCTTGAGTAGTGGCTTGAAATATTGGTCCGAGCACTATTGTTCGTCACTGTCGGTATATTAGAGGGCCTATGGGTGGTACATACTCCTATACTTAGCATTCCCTGGTTCTGTTAAAACTGCAACCTGTAAAAAATACAAAAATCAAAATCAAAATAAGAATCCAAACACCCCCATTCGTAAACCTGCATTTCAAAAGTGAGCATATGAGAAAGGAGTCCTCTACCAAAAAAATAACAAAAGGGACATGCATTCGGGATAAGCCATGAGGGTGACACTTAAGTTGAAATTCTGGAGAGTAATAGTCAAATTTACAAGTAGCAGATCCACAATCAGTCGATCAGGTCGAGAGGTCAAGACACGGTCAGGCAGAATTCACGGCCTTCGTAGTCGAACGGAACCGTCATATCGACCACCGTAAAATACGAGAGAATCTTGAGTGTGAAACACGGCCAGCTTTAGATAGTGCTCCAAGCACCCAACTTTTGCTCAGTAGCTCAGAATCAGAATCTGTAAACACCGTTAGACTCAGCAAAACAGGAGATAAGAGTCTGGGGTGCCAAAAAGTAGTGTTAAGAGATATAGCTCATTGTGACCACCTTCTCCTGCTGATCATTTTGATATATAGCACCCAAGCACTTTTTGGGCATTTACTAAAAATAGTAAGTCAAAAAAATTCAATTCTATTTTTAGTAACTCGGTCATAAAAGGTCAAAAAATGGCCCGTGGTACTCGTGGACACCGGAAAGAACTAGAACACTTGGATTCCCTAACAAAAGCCATTGAGAACTTGAACTCGGCTTTTCACTCCATAAGGGAAGAAGTCCAAGGTCTTCGCCTAGAGCATGAGGCCACTAGCAATCGCTTAGAAGAAGCATTGACCGAAGTGGACAGCAAACTGAGAAGAGAACCACCCAAATCAGAATACCAAGTTGAGAGTTCTACAAGGAATCGTGACCATGATACACCCTTCAGAATGCCCAAGTTGGACTTTCCCAAATTCAGTGGGAAGGATGTTGATGGGTGGCTATGTCAAGTTGACCAATTCTTTCGACTTCATAATGTACCAAGTATTTCATCGAGTCCGGATGGCTTCCTTTAACTTGGAATCCGAGGCTCTACACTCGGTTTCAATGGTTGCGTCTTACCTACCCAAATCTCTCTTGGGAGGATTTTGAATCCCAAATACTCACTCGATTTGGTCCTAGTGAGTTTGAGGACTTCACGGAGCCTTATCCAAACTACAACAAACGAGGGTCGACTCGAGAGTACCAAGCTCAATTTGAAAAATTGGCCAATCGAACAAGAGGATTGAGTGAAGGGTTCTTTCGTAGTTGTTATATCGATGGGTTGAAGATGGAACTCCAGCGGAAGTCAAAATGTTGAAACCACGAACTATGATGGAAGCTATCGCTTTGGCCCGTCCGGCCGAATCTAAACTCTCTGCCCAAAGACGCCCATCAAAGTTTTTGCAAAATAGACCTTCATTTCCTCCTAGAGCCCAAAACCCAGTTGATAATAAACCTGCTGCACCAAAGCGCCTCACCACCGAAGAGATGGATGCACGTCGTGCCCAAGGATTATGCTATAATTGTGATGAAAAGTTTTTCAAAGGGCATAAATGTGCACACAAAAAATTGTTCCTGATCGATGTTGAAGAACCTGATACCTCTGATGAGAGTGATAAGGATGAGGACCCTCCATAAACACCTCCTCCACAAGAAGAAGTGAAACAGAACCCGAAACAAAGAATTACACCCATGCCCTTGCAGCATTACTACCCCTCAAACCATGAAGGTTACAGGATTTTTCAAGGGCCAACGTCTTTCCATCCTTTTGGACTCGGGAAGCACACACAACTTTATTGACCCTAGAGTTGCTCAGCGGGCAAATTGCTATATCCACACTTGTAACTCCTTTGAGGTCATGGTAGCCAACGGGGGAACCTTACCTTGTAAGGGAAAGTGTCGCAATGTTAAAATCCAAATAGGGGACTATGCACTCAAGCAGGACATGTTTGCCCTCCAGTTGGGTGGATGTGATATTGTTTTGGGATCTCAATGGTTGAGTACACTGGGCACTATCAGTTGGAACTTTGCTGAACTTTGGATGCAGTTCTCCCAGAATGGCCAAACACACATCATCAAGGGCTCCCCAACAGGACACCTCAAATTATCGGCTCAAACGGCATGGAGAAATTGCTAAAGAAATCATCACGTGGGGTCATTGCACAACTATTCTCCATCCAACCATCCACATCCCCAATGGGTGAAATTCCACCTGACATGCAACAGGTTCTCCACAAACATGAGGCCATATTTTCAGAACCAATCACACTACCACCGCATCGCTCTCATGACCATGCCATTCCATTATTGCCAGATAGTACACCTCCCAATATCCGCCCGTACAGATACCCCCATGCCATGAAGTCAGAGATTGAGAAGATGATACAGGAATTACTCAAGGCGGGTGTCATTCGGCCTAGTACTAGTCCCTACTGGTCCTCAAGAAGGATGGCTCTTGGCGATTGTGTATTGACTACCGAGAGCTCAACAAGATAACGGTCAAGGATAAATTTCCTATCCCTGTGGTTGATGAATTACTAGATGAATTACATGGGACCATGTACTTCACCAAGCTAGACCTTCGCTCTGGGTACCATCAGATCCGGCTTAGGGATGAAGATATTCCTAAAACTGCTTTTCGCACTCATGAAGGTCATTATGAATTCTTGGTAATGCCATTTGGTCTCACAAATGCTCCTTCCACATTCCAAAGCCTGATGAACAACATCTTTCGCCCATTCTTGCGGAAGTTCATCCTTGTGTTCTTCGATGACATCTTGATTTACAGTCACACATGGGACGAGCATCTCAATCATGTAGATCAAACTCTCCAACTACTGGCCGACCATAAATTGTTTGCAAAAAGGTCCAAGTGCTCCTTTGGTTTGACTGAAGTAGAATATCTGGGACACATTGTCTCAAAGGATGGCGTCAAGGTTGACCCTAAGAAGATCCAAGCAGTCCAAGAATGGCCAAAACCTCGCACACTCAAGGGACTTCGAGGATTTTTAGGGCTTACAGGATATTACCATAAATTTGTCTGCAATTATGGAAAGATAGCCGCCCCCCTCACCTCCATGTTGAAGAAGGATTCTTTTATGTGGACAAGGCCGACTGAGCAAGCATTCCTGGACCTCAAACATGCCATGACCACCACTCCGGTTTTAGCCATGCCAGACTTCTCAAAAAAATTTGTCATTGAAAGTGACGCTTCTGGTCGTGGTATTGGGGCAGTATTGATGCAAGAAGGACGCCCTTTGGCTTTTACCAGCAAAGCCCTATCTGATCGCAATCTGGGAAAATCCACCTATGCTGAGGAAATGTTGGCAATATTGCATGCAGTCCTACATTGGCGGCCTTACCTCATTGGGCGCCATTTCTCCATCAAACTGACCACCAGAGCCTTAAATACTTTCTAGAACGAGTTGCCACTCCCGAGCAACAAAAGTGGGTATCAAAACTCATGGGCTATGATTATGACATCACGTACAAAAAAGGGAAGGAAAATCTTGTGGCAGATGCTCTCTCTCGCCAATTTGAGGCCCTTAGTATGCTGTGTGCCATCTCTCGCACCATTGCCCCAATGGATTGAGCCCTTACGTCGAGAAATACTTCAGGATGCAGATTTGAAAGACCCGGTTGCTTCACTTAGGGATGATCCATAGTCTACACCAGGATATAGTTGGGATGGCCAAGATCTGCGTTACCATCAACTCCTGGTTCTTCCTTCTAAGTCCCCACTTCGAGAACTCCTCATGAAGGAATCACATGCTACTCCATCTGCTGGCCATTCAGGGTTCCTAAAAACGTATGAACGACTCAAGCGCACCTTCTTTTGGAAAGGCATGAAACAGGACATTCGCTCTTTTGTAGCGGATTGCGACACTTGTCAACGAATGAAAGGAGAAACAGTGCGCTCCCCGTGCACTCTTCAACCATTGCCGATACCAGATCAGGTGTGGACTGACATCTCCATGGACTTCATAGAAGGGCTACCTAAATCTGGAGGCAAGTCTGTTATTTTTGTGGTAGTGGACCGCCTTTCAAAGTATGCTCACTTTTGTGCCCTAACCCATCCTTACACAACATCCACTATTGCCCAAACTTTTCTTGACTCCATATTTCGCCTTCATGGCATGCCCGCCTCCATTGTATCTGATCGTGATCCCACCTTTACTAGCAATTTTTGGCAAGAGTTCAGCCTACCATCCGCAAACGGATGGTCAAACAGAGGTTGTTAATAAATGCTTGGAAACCTACCTTCGCTGCTTTGCCTCCGATCATCCTACTCATTGGGCAAAATGGCTTTCTTTGGCCGAATGGTGGTACAACACTTCCTATCATACAAGGACAACCCCAGCTCCAGCACCGTTCTTGCATCGGGCGCTATCAAATAAGAGTTTCCACAGTTGCTCATCCATAGGGTCGGTATCACTCGGGGACTTAGCCTTCTCAGGCTTGGTGATCGAGTAACATCCGATATCTGATTCTATCATAGCATTAAAATCCAGCATGGAAAACACATCCTCCAGGTGCAGCTCATCCAGGGTTTCTTCCATCAACCCCACTCCTATTTCCTCTGCCCCATCGATGATATTGACAGAGTCCATGGGTTTCTCCACATCCTGGATCCTTTCAATAAGAAAGGTAGAAGGTTTCTCATTAAAAATCTTTACCCTCTTCCCCCTGAAGGGGACTTCCATATGTGAATAATCAAGGGACAAATAGCCCCCAAGCTTGGCAGTGAATTCCCTAGATAAGCATATGCTAAAATAGGGCTCCAAGTCAACTACCACAACTTCTTGGATTACCGTAATCTGCGGCATCTTATGCAAGACGATTGGGATATCCTTTATAGCCCCGACAGATCCCGACCGGAGTTCCATCCAACTGGAGTACCCCGGGGCTGCTCCTTGTATACTCCATGCCCATAAATTCACATACTTCTTTAGGCATGACAATAGTTGCAGCGCCAGAATCAACCATACAATTGTGTACTACCCACCCTTCCATTCTAAGAGATAAGTAAAACGGCGGCGGCCTGTTCTTTCCCGTGGCAGAAGTAGTTAGTGGTTGCGCCAAAACGGTTTGGGTTAGTCTCCCCTTGCCTTTAACGGTCTTGAGGGACTCTTGGAGTAGATCAACTTGGCCGAGTAATTGTAATGCGTCGAAGAGACTTACCTTAGCCGGAGTCCTCCTTAGCTCTTCAACAACGTTGTATGTCTCAACGCCTGGTTTTTTCCCGTATTTGGCGGGTTCATACCGTCTCCGGTATTGCTGAGTGGCTTCCACTCTCTGGCGCTTGGTGATTGATGGGTATCGTAACTTCTCCCACGCCTGATCCCTCGCTTCAGCCAGGGGTTGAGAGGTGGAGGCTGGTGGTCGAGGGGCTACTGTCTTTGCCCTTGAGGGCAAGTAATCTTTTAATCGAGCATTGTCTGAGGGTTCTCTAGCCGGAGTTGGTTCCCTTCCTGAAGGCGTTGCTGCCTTGTTGGCCTGTTGCTGAGAATCAACTGGTACTTTAAGTGGTTCCATCTGAACTGGATCGACCTCAATTGGCCTTCTACCCGTCTTTGTTAAGACAGCAACCTGTTTGACAGGGGAAACTATACAATCATGATCATCATATTTACCTGCCTATCAAAGCCGTTGTCTGAAAACGTTTGAGCATAGTTCTGGTGGACTACACAGGCTTCTTCATTATGCGGGTCATTGCAAGTAGAGCACCAATTAGTCCTGCCGGATGTACCGACCTCATCGTATTCCAAAACTGCAGAATTTCTCTCATGAGGTCTGCCAGTAGGAGTAGTTTGATCCCTTGTGATTTGAGGAGGAGGCCTTCATGGTGGATAATTCTGGTCTCGGAATTGGCTTTTCTTCATGATAGCCATATCATTCGCCATACTCTTCATAAACCCATACATATCCCTTAGCTCTTTAGCCTGTTGTGGGTTTAGCGAGGCATGAGCCGGAGTAGCTGGTAATGATAACGATGCCACTGGAGCAGGTAGTGTCGGATACTGTGGAGGCGCCGATAGTTGTGGGATTGTATGGGTAGGTTGCTGCGGCATCTATACTTGAGACTACGGAGTGGGCACAACTTGATTTTGTGGGCCGCGCACCCATGGCTGACTGGGGTAGGTCAATGATACAGCAGAACTGGGTGTCGCTTGATTTTGTGAGTCATGAACCCACGATTGACTAGGGTATGTCAACGGTATAGAAGAACCGGATGCACTTGGATACATGCTCTGAGGAAAATATGGTAAATCGAAGTTGTCGCCTTAGGGGGCATCCTTCCGACGGCTATCAGGTCGTCTTCTGATATCTGCGCTTGTTCATACAGATCTGGAAATGTATTAATATTGGAGTGTCGGATGCTTATGCTGATGCCCGTATGGAACGCTCTTAAGTAATAGAATGCGGCCTGACGTGGGGTGGGCCGAAGGTCTTCAGGGACTCTCATCCAGGTCCGATCGAACCTGAGATTGAAATCGGGCATTTCTTCTTGGGGATGCCTCTGAATACACATGAACTGGTGTAACAGGGAGAAGGGGTCTGCTTGCTCATGGAAACCTCTTACTAATTTCCCGGCCAGTTGGTCCCACGAAGTGATGGTACTTGGTGCAAGTGAGTGGTACCAGTAGAGGAGCTTACCTCTTAAAGAGAGAACCAACAACTTAACCATGACCTCTTCGTTGGTAATCTCGTGAATTGTTGCCAATCCTGCAACATCTTGGATATGCTCGGCCGCTGTCTTTCCCGTACCATCGTAGGTGGGCAGAGCTTTCAAGGCCGCGGGAGGTACTCTATGCTGAGCTGCTAGATTTAGGGGGCCAGTATGGTCCCAGGTCACGAACTGCCTGGCGGGAGGTGGCTGCGCCATGGGCGGTGGAGGGTTTCCCTGGAGCGGTGGCGGTAATGGCTGAACAGGAACAATGGGAACACTTGGTACCCTGATATCAACGTCAGGTGCGGCCTCAGTGTGTTGACGATCCGGTGAATTAGGCGGGACTGGAGGTAAGCTAGTAGCTGTGCTGTCGGGAGTTAGACCCCGTGTAGCAACAGTAGCTTCCTACGAAGATGTTCCGTCCAGTGGGTTGTCCGGCCTGACCACTCTAGGACGCTCTCCAAAGGCGACAATGTCAAGTTCGTAGAACTCGGCTTCTTCTTTAGAGTTTCTTGCCTGTCGCCTCGTACGCATGGAGGCGTGATCTTTCAGGCTGGTCTGCGAGGCCTGGATATATCGGAGTTCGTATGAGTCGCCAGATGTTCAAATTTGTCAGTAGTAAGACGAACATCACTTTCTTAGTATTGCTAATGTAGTGGAACGTTTGCGTCCCACCGGCGTGCTGTAAATTGTTGATCGTAGATCCGCCTTAGGTAAGGATTTGGTATTCTAGTGCGCCTTAGACCCGGCCAACATTGAAAGGCCGAGAGGAAGAAATGCCTCCCGTGCCAATATCCGGAGATGGGCTGGTTTCCTTGCTATTCTAACTCGGGGGGTTTTGAGATTAAGGAACTAAAAGGAATGGGAAATGACCGATAGGGGAAATATGGCCACAGGCCGGATAGAATAGGGGTGATGGACTAAAAACACGAAAACTCTATTGCATTCTAAACCAGATAGCCCTCAAATACAGATAACTAATAGAAATTTAAACCAAAACATCTAGTATGTATAATGTCCAGGACTACTCCAGAGTTACTACTTTATCAGCAACTAAATCCAGATATTAGAATTCAAGTTACGTTTTAAAGCAAGAAACGATAGAAGACAAGTAATAGAAGACATACACATGAAAATAGAAGTCCAAGTCTAGAGCCAGACATCAGCTGTTTTGATAGCAGAATTCAGGTTTTCATTTAGCCTCTAGCAAACATCCATCCATTTTACAATAAAAGAGCGGGCTTATATAGAGAATTCTGCCGCTTGAGCAATAAATGCTCATAAACCGAATATGGCGGTGGAAGCCAGGATAAACATGAGATATTAAACAGGCAGGGCTCGTGACTCCTCAAAATGCCGTTGAATGTCTTCAATGTCCTGACATACTTGACTTGCTGGCGCAGTCTCCTCACTTGCAAGAACCGCCTTTGTAGGAAATATGCTTGAATTCCTGAAACGTCTAATCCAGAAGCTTCCTAATAACTGTGGGTGACCGGGTAAGGATATACCCCAAATTGCCGAGCTGGAATTCTTCCGAAAGAAACCAGCGTCAAAGTCAATCTGATATACTGGCAAAGTGCGCCCAAACTCTGGCGCAAGTATCTAGTGCGCCCCATCGCTGGCGCAAGTGTGAAGTGCGCCCAAACTCTGGCGCAAGTATCCAGTGCGCCCAATCTCTGGCGCAAGTATGAAGTGCGCCCAAACTCTGGCGCAAGTATCCAGTGCGCCCCATCTCTGGCGCAAGTGTGCAGTGCGCCCCATCTCTGGCTCAAGTGTCAAGTGTGCCCAAACTCTGGCTCAAGTGTCAAGTGCGCCCAATCTCCGGCGCAAGTATGAAGTGCGCCCAAACTCTGGCGCAAGTATCCAGTGCGCCCCATCTCTGGCGCAATTGTGAAGTGCGCCCAATCTCTGGCGCAAGTGTCCAGTGCGCCCAATCTCTGGCGCAAGTGTCCAGTGTGCCCCATCTCTGGCGCAAGTGTGAAGTGCGCCCAAACTCTGGCGCAAGTGTGAAGTGCGCCCACTCTCTGGCGCAAGTGTCCAGTGCGCCCACTCTCTGGCGCAAGTGTGAAGTGTGCCCAATCTCTGGCGCAAGTATCCAAAATGAGGTGTTAGATTTGCCAAAAGCTGAAACTTCATGATCTCCTTTTCGGAAGCTTTATCACAAGGTTAATAATACACCATGTTGCAGAAATGGCAACAGGAACCAAAATATCTCCAAGGCGGGTAGGCAGACAAGTTGGAGAAGTCATGATCTGACAATAAATTTGAATGGCTTCTTGGGGAGTCAAACTAGTCTGCAAAGACTACCAAACGACCGAAGGCGTGCATATGAGTTAGGCAATTCAAGCAGTCTAGGTGGGTTGTCAGGTCCCCTGGGTCATTTGGATGTGCCTGGCCAAGGGGGAGGTCGTCTGGCCTCTTTCCTGGCCATCTAAAGGGAACAAAAATTCCCTCCCTAGGCCATACAACCAGCAGAGTGGGTCATTTGGACCACTCTCTGGCCATGTGAAAAACACTCCTAGTTCGTATAGCCATCAGGATGGGCCGTTAGGAACTTGTTGCCACATTTTGCAAGGGGTGTGAAATTTTGAAAATTCTGAAAATTTTGTTATCTTCCGGAATCGGCCCTAAATCGCAGCATCTGGGTAGCGACCTGAAGCAATCTGCCAAAATTTGGGTGCTTTAGGGCAAATTTGAAAAAGTTGAAAAGGTATGAAAATCTTCCCTAGATCGTTGCTATTTTGAGCGCTTTGGAGTCATTTTGCCAGCCTTGAGCGCTTTGAAGCAACTTCCGGGCAGTTGGGAGTAGAAGGGCGAAAATTGGCCGAAACTTGCCTAAGTGTAAAACTTGCCCTAAATCGCTGTAGTTTGGAGCGCTCTGGGGAAAATTTGCTAGTCTCGAGCGCTTTAGGGCGAATTTCCCTTTCCAGGGCGCTTTGGAGCAGTTTCGATTCGGATTGTTGAAAGGCGCAGGAAAAAGGTTTAAGTGTAAAAAGTGCCCCAGAGCACTGTAACATGATAGAGCTCCAGGGCAAAACACCATGTCAAGAGCGCTCCAGGGCAAGTTCGGCGATCCCAAGGAGAAGACAAAGGAGCTCCAAAATATTCTAAGTGTAAAATGAGCCCTAGATCGCTGCTATTTTGAGCGCTCCAGGGCAAAATTGCAAAAGTTGAGCGCTTTGGGGTGTTTTTTGAACACTTAGTGCAAAAAGTGAAAAGAGGCCAGTTTTGGTTAAGGAGCGGAAAGCGCCCTAAAGCGCTGTCGTCTGGCAGCGCTAGAGGGCAAATACACCAGTCTGGAGCGCTTCAAGGCAGCATTTTGGTACTTAGAAAAATGTTGAATATTTTGGCAGCCAGACAGTTCCAGAACAACAGTGTTTCTTTTTTGAGCATTTTGATGTTGTTTCCCGCCCAAATCTTTCCAGCTAAGCAGCTATCTTCCCCAGAAGAGGAAAGTCAAGATTTTTTTGGATCAGGGCCTATTTAAGTACAGCCAAGGCCATACTTCAACAGCATGGTGGGTGACCATTGAAGACAAACAGTAGCGGGCATTTGAGGCAAAGTACCGCTGCATCCACCACATTAATGGGCCATCCCCTCCCAGCTACCAAATCTGTCAAAAGCCATACCGGAATCAAGGAAAAACATGCTGCGAGTACAAATACGGCCGACAAGGATCAAACCTGGCCGCTTTTTGCCGCTTTTGCAGGTTTGGGCATCTGTGCCCACATTGTAATCTGGGGGAAATTCTGCTATAAATAGCAGTTCATTTCATTGTAATAGGGGGGAACATATTGCTAAAGAAAGCTGCTGTAACTAAGATTGTTTGCTTCAAATGCAATCCATACTTTGGCTCCAATTGTGTCTCTTTCTTTTATGCTGCCTTTGTTAGGATCCCATCCTAACCCTTAATGTAATAACTTCCATGATGTAATAATTCCTAAATAACGTGGGTAGTACCCATGATTAATATTTTGTAATGTTCTAAGTTTTAGTTTATATAGTGCCTATGACAAATGGCACCCTTTTTATGTAACACATGGTAGATAGGTTATGTAAGGTGGCCATGTGCATGTAATTCGAGTGGCATTGTGCATGTAATTCGAGTGGCACTATGCATGTAATTCGGGTGGCATTATGCATGTAATCCAGGTGGCATTTTGCATGTAAGCCAACCATGGAAGGGAACTCTTTAAATACCCGAGAAGGTACCAATGTATTCATCTTTTTGCAAATTAATGAAGTGTTGAAGGAGGTTGCCCCCTCGAAGAGGCCTGCGATTCTATCTTATTGTGAGATTGTTCCTTTATGCAAATTTCTGTTATAATGTGTATTTTGTTCTGAATATTAATATGATGTTTATGTGAGTTTATTTCCAAGCAATTATGTGAGAGTGTTTATTTGAGTTTATTTTATAGTAGGATCCTAACAAGTGGTATCAGAGCGCTTTCCAGGGCCAATTTCTGCTGCAACAGTAACGATTCTTGCCTGTTAGGTATAATCCTCTGTTATTTTCGTGTAATTTTTTTTTACTATTATCAAAAAAAAAAAAAGACAATTACCAGTCAAAAAAAAAAAAAGTCCTTTTTAGTTGAGTAGGTAGAAACCCTGTGCCGGGGATTTTAAAATATCGCGAAGGATCTGTCGTTATTGGCTAAGCTAGATAGCCCATACAGCGTCTAGTGAAGTGAGGGGCGATCAGGCTCCAATACCCAGGCCTCAGACAGAACTCGTGCACGGACTTGAGCTCCCACGCATCTTCGGGTGTATCGGGAGACCATTCTAGGGTTAACAAAATTTTATCCAGTAGGAAGCTTATCGGCCTTGTATCATCCATAGTCCACGGGACACAGCATCCCGGACGATTACCCTCCCGTACTTTCAGAGGCAGATAGTGTGCTCAAGGGTATGTGGAATCCTCCTTGGGTAGTGGCCTGAAATATTGGTCCGAGCACTATTGTTCGTCACTGCGGTATAACAGAGGGCCTATGGGTGTTACATACTCCTTTACTTAGCATACCCTGGTTCTGTTAAAACTTCAACCTGCAACAAAATCACAAACCAAAACTCCCTGTTTGTAAACCTGCATTCCAAATTCCCAAAAGTGAGCATATGAGAAAGGAATCCTCTACCAAAAAAATAACATACATTGCATGGATTCGGGATAGAATATGAGGGTGACAGTTAAGTTGACAGTCTAGAGAATAACAGTCAAATTTACAGTGGCAGTAACAGTGAGGTCATTTAGGTCAGCACAGTCAGTCTTCCAATGGTTGATGAATTACTCGATGAACTACACGGGACCATGTATTTCACCAAGCTTGATCTTCGCTCTGGCTACCATCAAATCCGGCTCAAGGATGAGGACATCCCCAAAACTGCCTTTCGCACTCATGAAGGTCATTATGAATTCTTGGTAATGCCATTTGGTCTCACAAATGCTCCTTCTACATTCCAAAGTCTTATGAACAACATCTTTCGGCCCTTTCTGCGAAAGTTCATCCTTGTGTTCTTCGATGACATCTTGATTTACAGCCGCACATGGGAAGAGCACCTCAATCATGTGGATCAAACTTTACAGCTGTTGGTCACCCATCACCTTTTTGTCAAAAGGTCCAAGTGTTCCTTTGGTCTTATTGAAGTAGAGTACCTAGGATGGCGTCAAGGTTGGCCCTAAGAAGATTCAAGCAGTTCAAGAGTGGCCGAAACCTCGCACCCTCAAGGGACTTCGAGGATTTTTAGGGCTTACAGGCTATTATCGCAAATTTGTCTGCAATTATGGGAAGATAGCTGCCCCCCTCACCTCCATGTTGAAAAAATATTCCTTCACTTGGACAGGGCCTGCTGACCAAGCCTTCATTGAACTCAAGCATGCTATGACCACCACTCCCGTCTTAGCCATGCCAGATTTCTCTAAACCATTTGTCATTGAAAGTGATGCTTCTGGTCGTGGTATTGGGGCAGTATTGATGCAAGAAGGACGACCTGTGGCTTTTACTAGCAAGGCACTCTCTGATCGTAATCTGGGGAAATCCACATATGCTAAGGAAATGTTAGCCATATTGCATGCAGTCACACATTGGCGACCTTACCTCATTGGGCGTCACTTCTCCATCAAAACCAACCATCAAAGTCTCAAATATTTTCTAGAACAAAGAGTTGCCACGCCTGACCAACAAAAGTGGGTGTCTAAACTCATGGGCTATGATTATGATATCACCTACAAAAAAGGAAAGGAGAATATTGTGGCTGATGCTCTTTCTCGCCAAATGGAGACCGTAAGTATGTTGTGTGCCATCTCAGCACCACTTCCCCAATGGATTGATTCCTTGCGTCAAGAAGCACGTCAGGATGCAGATTTGCAAGCTTTGATAGCCTCACTAATGGATGATCCAGATTCTGCACCAGGATATAATTGGAATGGCCATGATCTGCGCTACCATCAACGCCTGGTTCTACCTCATAAGTCCCCACTTCGAGAGCTCCTCATGAAGGAATTGCATGCCACTCCCTCTACAGGCCATTCAGGGTTCCTTAAAACATATGAGCGACTCAAGCGCACCTTCTTTTGGAAAGGTATGAAACGGGACATCCGCTCTTTTGTTGCTACCTGTGACACATGTCAAAGGATGAAAGGTGAAACAATGCGCTCTCCGGGCACTCTTCAGCCATTGCCTATCTCGGATCAAGTTTAAACCGACATTTCCATGGACTTTATAGAAGGGCTCCCTAAATCTGGAGGCAAGTCAGTTATTTTCGTGGTAGTGGACCGCCTTTCAAAATATGCTCACTTTTGTGCCCTTGCCCATCCTTATACAACATCCATTGTTGCACAAATTTTTCTTGACTCCATCTTTCGCCTTCATGGCATGCCCACCTCCATTGTATCTGATCGTGATCCCACCTTCACCAGTCATTTCTGGCAAGAGTTGTTTAAGTTGCAGGGGACTCAACTCAAATGAGTTCAGCCTACCATCCGCAAATGGATGGTCAAACGAAAGTTGTTAATAAATGCTTGGAAACCTACCTTCGCTGCTTTGTCTCAGATCATCCCACTCAATGGGCCAAATGGCTATCCTTGGCCGAATGGTGGTACAACACTTCCTATTATACCGCAACCAAACTCACACCATTTGAAGCAGTCAATGGCCGCCTTCCACCTACGCCTTCCTCTTACATTCTTGGCAGCTCCAAGGTCCAAGTTGTCGACAACACTCTGAGTCAACACACCGAGGTCCTTCACCACCTTAAGCAGAATTTGAACATGGCCCGGATGCGCCAACAAGCTGATCAGCATCGTTCTGAGCGTAGTTTTGATGTAGGTGATATGTTCTTCCTTCGCTTGCAGCCGTACAAACAATCATCCCTACAACTTCGCAGGTGCCAGAAGCTTCCTGCAAAATTCTATGGTCCTTACCAGGTTCCACAAAGGATTGGCCCCACAGCTTACAAATTGGCGCTCCCACCTACTTCCAAGCTTCATCCTGTTTTTCATGTTTCCGCTCTCAAGAAAGTTGTGGGCACACAGTGCACAGGTTCAATCCACACTTCCTGAATTGGATGAAGAAGGCTCCATATTACTTGAACCTGAGCAATTGTTGGATCGTCGGACTCGCACTCTTCGCAACCGTACAATTACAGAGATCCTGGTTCAGTGGCATGGGCTTCAACCTAAAGATGCTACATGGGAATCTCTCCACCAACTCCAACAATAGTTACCTCATTTCAGCTTTGAGGACAAAGTTTCTTCAAAGGGAAGGACATGTTAGAATCCCATCCTAACCCTTAATGTAATAACTTCCATGATGTAATAATTCCTAAATAACGTGGGTAGTACCCATGATTAATATTTTGTAATGTTCTAAGTTTTAGCTTATATAGTGCCTATGACAAATGGCACCCTTTTTATGTAACACATGGTAGATAGGTTATGTAAGGTGGCCTTGTGCATGTAATTCGAGTGGCATTGTGCATGTAATTCGAGTGGCATTATGCATGTAAGCCAACCATGGAAGGGAACTCTTTAAATACCCGAGAAGGCACCAATGTATTCATATTTTTGCAAATTAATGAAGTGTTGAAGGAGGTTGCCCCCTCGAAGAGGCCTGCGATTCTATCTTATTGTGAGATTGTTCCTTTATGCAAATTTCTATTATAATGTGTATTTTGTTCTGAATATTAATATGATGTTTATGTGAGTTTATTTCCAAGCAATTGTGTGAGAGTGTGTTTATTTGAGTTTATTTTATAGTAGGATCCTAATAGCCTTATCCGTGTCATTTCTGCATTTACTCATTTATTTTTCTGATTGCTGTCATTCTGAATTCTGGATCGCAGCATTGGCAATTATCTGAGCCTGGAATGCATGTTTAAGGATACATAGGGAAGAATCTCATAACTGGTTTCTGTTACATGTATTGTTTTGATTGTTGTTGGTTTAGTTGCTAGTTAGTGACTGTGCTGCTTGTTCTTTCCCAAAGCTGATAAATCACCGTTTCTATCCCTTAACTCTTTTATTTCTTTCCAGTTCTCTTATCTTGAAACCGAAAAGTTACATAGGAAGCCGGCCTCCTCCGGAGATTGGCACGGAAGGCATTCCTTCCTTCCGGCCTTTCAAGTTGTTGGGCGAATCGAGGGCGCAATAACACCAAATCCTTTCCTCATGGCAGATTTGTAACCAACAGTACTTTTCTGGCACGCCCGGTGGGACCAGTCCCACCGCATAAGCAGCATTGAAGGTGTCGATGTTCACTTCATTGCTGACGGTTTTTGAACATCTGGCGACTCTGACTCTGTCGAACTCAGACACCCTCCAAGTCTCGCGGACCAGTCCAAGCATATCCTGTCTTCATGCAAACGAGATGGAGAGTAAGAAATTCTGAAGAAGAACCCGAGTATTACGAGCTCGACATCGACGCTTTTGGAGAGCGTCCCCGGCTAGTAAGAACACACGTTTCTCGGGACGGATCATCATCAAGGGAAGCTGAAGTTGCCGAACAAGGTCCAACTCCAGATAGCACTGCAACCGGCTGCCCCCCAGGTCCGCCCAACTCTCCAGATCATCCGATTGCTCCTGAGCAATTCGATTGGCAGCAACAAGTGCCGGAAGAACCTGTTCAACCGGACCCGCTGCAGCCTCCGCTATTACCGCCAAATCAAAACGCCAATATGGCGGATCAAGATCAAAATCAAAATCAGCAGAATGACCTGTTTCCTGCTTGGGACTCCGCTTCTCCACTGAACTTATTGGGAGATGATCCAATTCCGCAAGCGGCCATGAAGGCCTTGCCCACGTTCGATGGAAACGGAAAGACGGCCTATGAACACATGCAAGACATCGTAGCTTTGGCCGCGTTTCATCGCATCACAGACGAGAGCGTCATGGTTCGATTGCTGGCTCTCTCACTGAGAGGAAAGCTCCTGTACTGGTACCGGTCCTTGCAGCCCGGGTCCATCACCAGTTGGGCCGAGTTGGCCGAACGTTTGGCCAGGAGTTTTAATGAATCCGCTGATCCATCGTCCCTCCTGCATCAATTTCAGTCAATCCAAAGACACCCGCAAGAGGAAATAGCGGACTTTAATGTGAGGTTTGCTAGATCATGGAAAAGGGTGCCCAAGGAGCTGCGGCCAAGTGACGGTCAAGCCGCGCATTACTATCTTAGATCTTTTAATGCCGATATGGCCATGCAGATCAAGGCCGCCCGCGTTAATACCTTTCCTGCGTTGTATGAGCTAGCTCAATTAGCGGAACAGGACTTAATCTCAGTCGGCAAGCTTCCACATAGAATGTCGACGCCGATTTATCCTGACTTCCAACAATCCACTCAGTATCCTAGTGCATCCGCTCAGCCATATTCAGCATCTTCTTCCTCTTCGCATTCTACTGCACCGTGGAATCCTGCACCTGCGATTACCCACTATCCCCCTCAAATACATCAGCCTACTCCACCTCCACCACCGCCTACAACAACCCCATCGTACCTCTCACTGCCTCCTCCTCCCGCTGCTCCGCTATACCCTCCATTGCCTTCGGCCCCGCCGTTGGCTCCATTGCCACCACCCGCTTCAACGGCTCCTCCGGCCGTTGATATCCAAGCAAAGTTGCTGCAAGAAATGCAAAAGCTCAATTCTGCCTATCGGACAATGTCCAACGACATGGCAATCATCAAGAAGAAGCAAGCTCAGATGGAGTTTGCTCCCAGAAGGCCCTACCCTCCTCCGGCACTGACAAGAGATCAAGCGGCAGCCCAAGATAACAGACCTCCTGCAAGGAACGCTGCCATTAACGAGGGACCGAGCACTCCTGACCCTGTGCACTGGTGCTCGACCTGCAATGATCCTCACGGCGAGAGTACCTGCATGTTTCATCATCATTATGTGCAGACCATGGCGGGTACTCGGCCGAGCAGTGACCTGGAGGACCAAGTGAATATGCTTCGAGAAGAGGATCACAACTTAGTGGTCCCTGAGGAGGAGAAGGTGTCCCTTTTGACCAAAGATGGCAAAAGGCCAATTGAGGCAGATGCGGCTCAAATGCAACCGTTAAAGGTGTACACGAGGAGGAACAAGGAGCAGCCCACGGCTAAAGCTCCCGACAAGGACCCTGTACCGCCGCCGGCAAATGAAAAGAATGTCCCTCAAAGGGCTCCAGCCCCCGCGGCTCCACTTCAAGTCGAGACAAAAGAACAAGCGAGGGAGAAACTCAAGTACCCTTCGCTGACCAAACGGCAGAGGGTTGAAGCAACGCAGCAGTACCGTAGCAAGTACGAAGCTGCAAAGGAGATAGAAGGGCCTGCCGCTTCGGCCTACAACATTGTTGAGGAACTCAAGAAGACCCCGGCCAAAATCAGTATGTACGATGCCCTTCAGCTCCTTGGCCAGGTTGATTTGCTGCAGGAATCTTTGAAGTCTGTAAAAGGAGGTAAAGCGCAGCAACCGGTACTGGCCCAGCCATTAACCAATTCAATCACCGGGAAGAATAGACCACCGCCGTTCTATCTGTCCTTGCGGATGGAAGGATACGTGGTGCACAATTGCATCGTTGATTCCGGCGCCTCAACTACAGTCATGCCCAGGGCAATTTGTGAAGAGATCGGCATGGAATATACACGGAGCAGCCAAGGCGTACTCCAGTTAGACGGCACTCCCGTGAAGACTGTCGGTATCATAAAGGACATCCCCATTCAACTGCATAAATCTCCGCAGATCACAGTAATCCAAGAGGTCGTAGTTGTAGACCTAGAGCCCTATTTTGGCATGTGCCTCTCAAGGGAGTTTACCGCCAAGCTAGGCGGATATCTGTCTTTGGACTACTCCCACATGGAAGTCCCTTTCAAAGGAAGGCGAGTGAAGATTTATAATGACAAGCCTTCCACCTTCTTGGTTGAGAAGTTGCCCGAGGAGGGACAGCAAGATGAGGCAGTTAACCTAGTGACAGAAGAAGTTGAGGAAGTGGACATAGTGGGTGAAACTATAAAAGAGCTGCAAGCGGAGGATGAATTCTCCTTGCTGGACTTCAATGCTATGATTGAGTCTGAGATCGGCTGCTATTCTATTAGTCAGCCCGAAAAGCCGAAAGAGACGGCAAAGGAAGATATAAACCCTGCCCCTAATGAGCTATGGAAGTTGTACTTTGACGGTGCCCGATGCAAGAACGGCGCTGGGGCAGGGGTTTTACTTATCTCGCCTACAGGAG
This sequence comes from Wollemia nobilis, assembly GCA_028583015.1. Classification (NCBI taxonomy): domain Eukaryota; kingdom Viridiplantae; phylum Streptophyta; class Pinopsida; order Araucariales; family Araucariaceae; genus Wollemia; species Wollemia nobilis. The sequence goes on along the minus strand of JAQPPZ010005291.1, from coordinate 1,974,020 downwards.
AAGAGAAAGCTTACTGCTACCGGTTGGCTTGGAGTTGCACCAATAACGGTGCAGAGTATGAAGCCTTGTGCTTAGGGCTGAAGAAAGCAGAGAGGTTGGGAATCAAACAACTGCAAATTTTCGGAGATTCAGAGCTAGTCTGCAACCAGATTACCAACAAGTGTGCCTCGAAGAAGCATTATCTTAAGGCATACCGTAATCGGGTCTGGGACCTGATGGAGTCATTTGAGGCCCTCAATGTCCGAGCTATTCCCCGAGAGAAAAACAGGCACGCAGACATCTTAGCGTCTATCGGAGCCAGATACTCCCCGGCTGATGATTTAATGCAGAAGCCTAAGGCGGTAAGAACCATTTACAGGCCTTCTGTGCCTGATAAGGACACCCACTGGCGTGTTCGATTCTGATGAGCAAATCATCAATTTTTTGATTCATGAAGCTAGCACAATCGAAGGTAGAGACCCCGATGACGAGGAGTATGAGGGGTTGATACAGTTAAAAAACAACCATGTCCCCAAAGGACTAATTACCCTAGAGAGTCTCTTTGATCAGAATGACCGAGCAATATCGCATAGGATCAAGGTGGACTCCAAGCAGTACAGAGACCTGGAGCTTGAGCCAGGCAAGTCAATTAAAGTCGGAACCGACTGCACTCCAGAGGAGCTGGACCAAATTCAGGCCCTCTGCAGAAGGTATCCTGATATTGTGGCTTGGAGTTATCAAGACTTGAAGGGGTACGACCGAGAGGTTATCCAGCATACGATTGAACTTGAGGAAGGGGTTAAACCCTGTAGGCAAAAGCAGAGGCCGGTGAACCCAAAGATCGAGGTCTTGATGAAGGCCGAACTCTTGAAGATGCTCGAAGCAAAAATAATATATCCCATCAAGCATTCTTCTTGGGTCGCAAATCTGGTTCCAGTCAGAAAGAAGAACGGAGATATCCGCCTTTGCGTGGATTTCCGCAACCTGAACCAGGCCTCCCTCAAGGACCACTACCCGCTCCCGCAGATCGACCAAATTCTCCATGTGGTCGCAGGAGCGCAGCGGTTCTCTCTCCTAGACGGCTTCTCGGGATACAACCAAATTTGGGTGAAAGATGAAGACCAGCACAAGACGGCGTTCACCACCAAATGGGGAACGTTCGCCTATCAGCGGATGCCCTTTGGCCTGTCCAATGCAGGGGCTACATTCCAGAGAGCCATGGATATTGCATTCCGGGAACTGCTGAACAAAATAATTGTAATATATCTAGATGACATGACAGTGTTCTCTCACAAGAGGGAAGAGCACAACTCTCACTTGGAACAAGTATTTGAAAGGTGTCGGGAGTTCGGCATATCTATTAATCCGAAGAAATCAGTCTTCGCAGTGAGAGAAGGAAAGTTGTTGGGTCATGTCATCTCCGAGAAAGGCTTAGCAGTTGACCCCGACAGGGCAGAGGCTCTGATGAAGCTCTCCATCCCAGTGAACAAGAAGGGTCTTCAATCCTTCTTCGGCCAGATCAACTTCGTGAGGAAGTTTGTGCCAGACTTCGCTCAAGTGATAAAGCCAATGGCCGAGCTATTAAAGAAAGATGCCGAGTTCATATGGACTGAGGAGAGAAAAAGGCTTTTGAAGAGATAAAAGCCAAGATTGCTCAGGCCCCTGTGTTGGTTAACCCAGACTACTCCAAGGATTTCATCCTATACGCGGTCGGAGAGCCAGAGAGCTATGCCGCGGTTTTGACCCAGAAAGGAGATGACGACGAAGAACGGCCTATTGCCTTCTTGAGCCAAGTAATCCAACCGCATGAAGAGCGGTATAATTTTATCGAGCGGCAAGTGCATGCAGTCATGAGGGCTCTGAAGAAATTCAAGCACTTTGTCTCCCAGAGCCGGATTACCGTGTTTGTCATCCACCCCGATGTCAGAAATTTCATCATTCAAGGGGAACCGGGTCATAAAAGAGCTGGCTGGATCGCCAAGATTCAAGAATTCGACATAGAAGTTCGACCCACCAAGCTTATCAGGGGCCGGGCCCTTTGTCAAGAACTAGCCAGAAGTGCCGCCGCAGAAGTGACCGCTTGTCAGTGGGAAGATCCTATGATGGAGGCCGATTTTGCCAACTCTTCAGAAGAAGCCAGAGACTGGACCGATGACCTAGTGTGGTACTTCAATACTGGGCAATGCCCTGATAATCTCGATGCCTCACAAAGAAGGAGGTTCAGACTCAAGGCTCTGAAGTTTGTACTGCGCCCCGAGGGGCTGTTTTATGCAAACATTGACGGTGTTCTCTTGCGATGCATCAAGGGAACAGAAAAGGAGAAGGTCCTCGAGGAATTCCACTCTGGAATGTCGGGAGGACATCTTTCAGGAAGGCCTACGGCCTTAAAAATCATCAAAGCGGGCTATTATTGGCCCACCCTTTTCGCCGATACACGCGCAGTCTCTCAGAAATGTGAGAAATGCCAGAGGTTTGCTGGCCGCAACAAGAACGCTCCAATGCCCCTCCAGCCGATTCAGGTTGAAGCTCCATTTCAGCAGTGGGGCCTGGATTTCATCGGTATAATATCGCCAAACTCTTCGGCGGGGCATAAGTACATTTTGACTGCCACGGACTATTTCACCAGGTGGGCCGAAGCAATACCCACAAAGCATGCCAACCAGGAGACGGTCATCGCCTTCTTGGAGAGCCTGATTACTCGCTTCGGAATCCCAGAAGCCATAGTGACAGATAATGGTCCGGGGTTTATAGGAGCGGATCTCACGGAGTTCGCTTGCAGAGACAGCATTCAACTGAAGACATCCTCTAATTATGTTATGAACCTGCAACTTGAAATATGAATTGAACGCAGAAAAGAATCGTTGTTTGAATAGAATCGCAGTTTGTATTGAAAGGCAGAAACCCACAATATAATAAATTAATGTTCTTGTATGATCTTTGGAGCATCCTCCTTGTCCTATTTACATCTATCTAAAAGGTGTGAATGGTAAAGGGATGTGTCCCTTTATAATACAATATAATATATAATATGATTAAGAGTTACGTTAGGAGGGTCCTAACATGCCACCCTCCTTTGAAAAAGCTTTGTCCTCAAAGCTGGAATTGCAAAAATTGTTGTTGAATCTGGTGGAGCGTCTCCCACGTAGCATCCTCCGGAGGTAGACCTTTCCATTGAATCAATACCTCGGTGATGGTGCGGTTAAGGAGGCGGCGCATACGTCAGTCTAGGATAGCTTCTGGTTCAACCACAAGAGCTCCATTATCTTAAAATTCTGGAAGTTGAGTTTGCGTAACGATGTTAGTGCCTATTACGGTTTTAAGACAAGAAACATGAAATACTGGATGGATTTTGGAAGATTCTGGTAATTCAAGTTTATATGCAACAGGTCCAATACGCTATAGAATTTTATAAGGGCCATAAAATTTTGGTGCTAATTTTTGCGACCCTTTTATTTTCAATGAAGTTTGACGATATGGTTGGAGGCGGAGAAATACCATATCCCCTTCTTGAAAAACCCTTTCAATCCGATGTTGGTCCGCTTGTTGCTTCATGCGGTGTTGAGCGATATGTAGATTGTCCTTCAGAGCGCGAATGATATTATCTCGAGTGACCAACTCCATCTCTACAGCTGGTACTTTTGTACTTCCTGGAAGATAAGAGGTTAGAGATGGGGGTGATCGGCCATATAATGCTTCGAAAGGGGTCATTTTTATGGTTGTGTGATATGTGGTATTATACCACCATTCAGCTAGTGGAAGCCATTTAACCCAGTGAAGGTGTTTGGTGGAAATAAAGCATCGGAGATAGGTTTCTAAGCACTTATTGACAATTTCAGTTTGACCATCCGTTTGTGGGTGGTAAGCGGAGCTCATCCGAAGTTGCGTACCTTGGAGTTTAAATAATTCCTTCCAAAAATTACTAGTGAAAGTGGGATCACGATCACTAACAATAGTAGAAGGCATGCCATGTAATTTAAAAATATTGTCAAGGAAGATTTGAGCAATAGTACTAGCGGTATAGGGGTGAGCTACTGGAAAAAAATGGGCGTATTTAGATAAATGATCTACCACCACTAGGATCATCGTTTTTCCTGCGGATTTTGGAAGACCTTCAATGAAATCCATTGAAATATCCTCCCATGTCCTGGTTGGTATGGGTAGAGGTTGAAGAAGGCCCGGTGTTGCCACTGTTTCACCTTTATTTCTTTGGCATGTTTCACATTCATTGATGAACTTCTTGATATCATTTTTCATCCCTCGCCAATAAAATGATTTAGTTACTCTTTTGTAGGTTTTTAGGAATCCAGAGTTGCCTGCAGTAGGTGTATCGTGTAGCTCATGTAGAAGCTTTGGACGATAAACCGATGTAGGTGAGAGGACCAGACGTTCTTTGTAACGGAGCATGTTACCTTGCCAAGAGTAGTGGGGATTTTGTTGTAGCTGTTGAATTATGGTGTGTATAGTAGGGTCCGCATACCATTTATCCTTGACTTGTTCGATCCATGTAGGGATGGGGCAGGAAAAAGCATGTAATTGTGAAGTTTCTTCGAACTTTCTGGAAAGTGCATCCGCAACCGTGTTTTCTTTCCCTTTTTTGTAGATGATTTCATAATCAACCTAATAGTTTTGTTACCCACTTTTGCTGTTCTGGAGTGGTTATTCGTTGTTCAAGAAGGTATTTTAGGCAATGGTAGTCGGTGCGGATAATGAAATGTTTTCCAATAAGGTATGGTCTCCAATGTTGGATAGCATGGACCATAGCTAACATTTCTTTTTCATAAGTGGAACGTGCTAAATTCTTTTTGGAAAATGCTTTACTAGTAAAGGCTAAGGGCTTCTCATTTTGCATGAGCACCGCTCCCATTCCCAATCCGGAAGCGTCGCTTTCAATAATGAATGGTTGGGAAAAATCTGGCATAGCTAGGACGGGGGTGGTACACATGGCGTTTTTCAAAGTCATGAAAGCTTCATTCGCTTTTGGAGACCATATGAAGGCATTCTTTTTAAGTAGGACTGTTAAGGGTGCTCCTATTTTCCCATAATCTTTAACAAATTTGCGATAATAGCCCGTTAATCCTAAGAACCCACGCAACCCTTCTAGAGTTTTTGGAATTTGCCAATTTTCCACATCTTCAATTTTTCGGGGTACTTTAACTCCTTCCTTGGAGACAATATGTCCAAGTCCCAAAGGAACACTTTGATCTCTTTGCGTATAATTGATTTTCTTCCAATATTTTGAGTGCTTGCGCTATATGCGTTAAGTGCTCTTCCCATGTCTTTCTGTAAATCAAAATATCATCAAAGAAAACTAAAATAAATTTTCGAAGCAAGGGAGAAAATACCTTATTCATAAGACTTTGAAATGTGGATGGAGCGTTGGTGAGGCCAAAAGGCATCACCAAGAACTCATAATGTCCCTCATGGGTGCGAAAAGCAGTTTTGGGTATATCGCTTTGCTTAACTCGAATTTCGTGGTAACTGTTGGTTACGAATCTGCCATGAGGAAAGGATTTGGTATAATGCGCCCCATTCGCCCACCAGATTGAAAGGCCGGAAGGAAGGAATGCCTTCCGTGCCAATCTCCGGAGAAGGCCGGCTTCCTGTGGGGTTTTAGTGTTTAAGATAAGAGTGCAGGGAAAGAGATAAAAGTGCAGAAAGAGATTCCAAATGTGATTGGAGTTGGGTGGGGGGAATAAGCAGCACGACAACGCATCAATCACCACTACTAACAGCAATATAAATACAAAACATAACTATAGAAACTGCTACTAACATCCATCCTATGTATCCTCTATCTATGCATTCCAGGAATACTTGACCATCAAATGCCGTGAGTCCAGAGTTCAGTACAACAACAAGCAATGATACAAGAAACATGAGGCAGAAATGACAAGGAGAGGCAGCATACAAGATAAAAGCAGTAGACAGAGCCAAGTATATGTCTTATATCTAGAAGCAAACGCACAGCTACAATGGTTCCCTAGCAGTATATTCCCCTTCCACCACTTACAATGAAAATGTGGTGGCTATTTATAGCCCAAGTTCCCCCCGATTACATTCACGGGCACAAAGTCCCAGACCAAACAAAGGCTGACAAAAGCGGCCGAGGAGCTGCTGATGCTGACTTCTGTCGGCGAGGACTGTACTTGCGCAGATGGTCTCCCTGAAAGCTGTACAGCTACGTGGCAGCGTGTTGGGTGGAACTTCACATCGGCAGGAATGCGGGTAGCTGAGGCAGGTGGAACCTCACATCAGCCTTAAAGGTGGCAGCTGGCGTAGATAGTGCGGTCCATGCTTGTCCTTTTCCCGGTCATGTCTTGGCTCGGATCCCGAAGTTGGACACTTGTCGGATGCTGATGATTGACACGTGTCTGCCTTGAAAGGCAGTTTATCCAACTTCGCCCAGGATCGGAGCGTTGTCGGGTTGCGCAGGTGAAAAACAACGCAGTTGGGGAGGCCTTCATGCCTTAGTCATTTTTCTGGGCTTGTTTCCCTACTGCGCACCGGTCAAAGGGCGCAGCCCGACTTCGCTGCGAAGTCGGGTTGCGCACCGGTACTTGGCTGATTTCCACCGCTGTTCGGACTGCGCACTGGAAAGGGAGCGCACCCCGACTTCGCTGCGAAGTCGGGTTGCGCCCCAACACTTAGTCAAATTTTCTGCCAGACTGCTCCCAAGTGCGCCCAGGAAGAAGGGCGCACCCCGACTTCGCTGCGAAGTCGGGTTGCGCCCGGACACTTAGTCGATTTTTGCCTGATTCTGTCCGCGTGCGCACTTCGCATTCCCTGCTGCGCTCCAACTGGAGGGCGCACTCCGACTTCGCTGCGAAGTCGGGTTGCGCCCTGACACTTAGAAATTTTCAGGGAAATCTGCTGTCATTCTGGAAACTTGACTGAGGGGGCTCAAGGGGAAGAGGGAGGAATGAAACTGCAAGGAAGAGGGAGAAAGGGAGAAATGAAGAAAGGGAAAGAGAGGAGGAGGGAAGGAAAAGAGCAGCTCACTTACAGAAACTGAAAACATGGCACCCCGTGCAAAATGTGGCAACATTCCGAGCGGCTCGCGGGGTGTCGAGCTCGCCTCGACGCAAAGAACCATGCCTTTATCCATTGGGTGCAGAGGAACTTCCTTCCCCTGCTTTCTGCTGCTCTGGCTGTTTCCCTCGGGGCAACTGCTCTTCTTCAGGTTCACTTCCAGCAGCTGCCTCCCCAGTTTCTCCTTCTGAATCTGAGTGCTCTCCACTGTCGGCCTCCGACTTGCGAATGCGTTCGTATGCAGCCTTGGCTTGGTCCCAGGCTGCTGCTTGGAAGGGCCCGAGGTCGCTGATCTCTCTTAGTGCTGCGTGGAATGCAGCAACCGCGAGCAGGTCGATGGTGTTATATCTTTTTCCCAACTCCTTAAAGGAGGAGCTGATTTTGCAGTATTTTGACACCATCTGGGTGACCTGAGCTTCCTGAATTGGCTCTGTCCAGCCATCAATCTCTGTTGTGTCTGCCTCAAAAGACAGCCAATTCTTCTTTACCTGTTCAATGGCGAGAAACTCGCCATTTTCGACGAAGCTCGGGCACCCTTGTTCGGACAGAGTGTGAAAGGGGGCCAGGCAGATGTCCTTTTCATGTTCTAATGCGTTCAACATCTTTCTGGCAGTTCTCACCTTCTCTGTCTTGTCGAAGTAAATATGCAAGGTAACCCTTGCATCTGCCCACTCTGAGGCGAATTGGGACATTGGGGGATATTGGAGGCCATTGCGCTCATGCTCTTCAAGTTTTATAGCCAGGTCCAGCCATTGCCTCGCCTGGTGTTCGGCCTCCTCTACCACAGGCTTTCCCTGGGCAGACACTTCTTCAATCCTGGACGCGAAATCCAGGACCGACATGGACTTAACAATGGTGGGCTTGCATCCCTTCAGCAGACCAGCCCGCATCTCCTTGACTTTGCTCTTTGAAAAGGCCGCCGCTTGTGATGTTTTCTCCGCAAGTTGCGACTGCGCCTGTTTCAAAGAATCTTGGAGCTGAGAAACCTGCTCCAGTGCTGCTTTCTTTTCTTGTGACAGCTGCTCGGAAGTCTGCTGTGAGGCGGCCAGCTGGGTTTTTAATTCTTCAATCTCCTGCTGCGCAGTGGCCCTAGCCAAGTCCTCCTCAAGCTGCCTTGTGTTATTCTGCAGCTGGAATAGCGCCTCTTGAGTCTCGAGATGCTTGACAAGGAGATTGTCTGTTCTACGACGAATACCATGAATTTCGTATTCCTCGTTGATATCATCAAAGCTTTTCTCCTTCCTCTGATGCTCGTAGTCTGCCTCGGTCATCTCCCGGAGAGGCTTCTTCACTTTCGGGATCAACTTTTCAGTTGTCAGCACTCTCCGGTCTAGGTCAAACTTTGTGCGCTTTACCGGGGCAGCTATCTCTTCTCCTCTCCTCCGCTTGACGCCTTGGAGAAAGGAAGCGGAGCATCCTGAGGCCCTTGCTGCCAAAGGCTGGTCATCAGCGCACTGCAGCTCGCCCATGAAGTCTAGATCCTCCAGCATTGGGTCTTGCTGCGGCATTTTCCCTGCGAACAGAGAAGCGGGAGGAATACCAGAAGGAGTGGCCGCTTTTGAGGGCGACCGGGTCCTAGGGGAAGCGGGCGGCTGAGTGGACGGCGCTGGTAGGGTTTCACACGGCTGGGGTGAGGAGCGCGGCGGTGAATGCGCAGCTTCAGCACTGGCTGCGGGTGAGGGTTCTAGGGTTTGGCTCAGCGATAGGAAGGCGTTGGGGTCCTGAGCAAACTGGTCAAAGGAATGAGGGCCGCTAGATGGTTGGGTAGCTTGGGAAGAGGATGACGTGACTACGGCTTGCCCCGGAGAGATGGAGGATGGAGTTGAGGCGGGGCCGACTGTGACTTGGGGAAGAGGGACAGTTGACGTACCTGCGGGCTCCGCCTGAGCCGCTGCCGAAGGGATGCTTGCAGTTCTCACTTCTGCCTCTGGCTCCGGGCTGTCCAGGGAGACAATCTCCGGCGCCGCCACTTCTGTCTGCGCCGCTGCTGGCTACTGCACCGGCTCCTTAGGCCGCTTGGCCTTTTCAACCCTCTTCCTCTTTTTCTCTTCTGTCGCTGCGGCAGGTCCGGAGGAAGGAGATAGGGTTGGGGCGGCAGGCGCTGATGTTCCCACGGTGAACTTGTACCGGGGTCTGGTTGGAAGAATGCCTGCCGCAGCCGGTCTGCTAGCTGGCAGCACGGGCGCTTTCTCTGCCGGAGGGGCCACCTCCGGGGTTGACTTTTCTGAACTTTGCGCCCTTTCGGGCACTGCCTTAGGAGCTACAGGCTGCATTGGGCCCACTTGACTGCTCGATGGAGTCGCGCTGGAAGTTGCGGAAGTAGGCAAATGTTGGGAGGGGGACCTCCTTGTCTACCTTTTTCTGGGGCCTCGGGGAACGCACCTTCGAAATTCGAAAGGCTGCCACGTGTCAACGTGTTGGTCATATAAGGCCGAAAACTCATCATCAACGGCCAGATTCCTTCGATTTGATTTATCGTGTTGCGTGCGACACCTCATCTTCCAACATTCAATGATTTTGTCTTTTTGCCAGTTGAGGGGCGCCACCTTGGCGAGGAATTTTTTGAAACCCGCAGAATCCAACCGGTGATCCGGGTTCCGCTCGGGATCGTACGTCACCTCTTCGCAGTAAAATTCATGCCACGGAGGCCATGATTTCATCAGGTCAATGCGCCAGTCGAGGTCCGCACCTGTCCTGTTGCACCTTTCCTGCACAATTTCTGCTCGGGGGCAGATGTGCGTGAATTTTCCCCGGACCCCAAGTGGGTCATACTTCCAGCGTTGTGGCAGCATTATCAGGCCCATGTCGAGGAGCTCTTGCTCGAGATAGACATGTTGTCCTATCTCTTGCAGTCTGATGTTCGCCCAACAAATTGGATATTGAAAAATATGCCCCTTTTTCTTGCCTTGACCGAACTCTTCTTCGACATAATCCATCTGTCGCGCGATTTCCATCCCGAACTGATGCTCCGTGCAGAAGTAGGGCAGCAGGAACGGCTTGCCCTTGAATCCGTAGATTCTGACCACAATCCCTTGTGTCAGCCGGAAGGTATCCCCGTGCCTGTATTTTATCAGTTGAAGCGTCATGGCCTCTGGCGGGCGGGAACCTTCACCACCATTGAATACTGACATGACCATACCCAGAAAGTTGAAGTTGAACTTGTAGTAAGACCCTTTCCGGTATAGGTCCTCTGTCCACTCGTAGACTGGCAGTGGCTCTCCCTTTTCGTTCACCCTTTTCAAGTCCGGAACTTGCATCCGGTAGTGCATGTGGTACAGGCAGAGCCAGGTTAGGAATGAACTGAACCGGAATTCAGTTGTCTGTTTTTGTTGCAGCCTAACCAGGCTTGAGTGAATGGCGTATGCCAGCCAGTCCGCCCAGTCAAAGAAAATCGGGCGCCTACCGCTCTTCTGTGCCGTAGAGTCGTAAAATTCTCCGCACAGGAGACATTCTGCCAGCGCCAGCTGGTACGGCCGTACCACCTTGTCAGAGTCGCAGCCGAGGACCCACGCCAGGATGATGTAGATATATTTATTTTCAAATCTGTCCAGGGGTATGGGTCCAGCGGCCACTGTCCAGCTGCAGGAGTCCTCAGCTCCGAGTTGAGGAATTCCCTCATTCTCTTCGTCTGCGTAAAGCGCCCCGTCTGCTCATCAAGATTTATCCTTCTGACAATTGCGCTAGGGTCGTACTGCAGCCCTGGAGCGAAGGCTGGCTGGATGGTCTCTCTGAACAGAGTGAACAACACTTTCCCTCTGTGGTCGCAGACTTGCCGGGCAGCTGGTCTGTAATATCTGACAATTGTGTCGATCAGCTCCGGGCATCGGTGAACCGGAGGGCATAAGAACCAATACAGGTTCGACTTGTATGCAGCCCCGAAATGGTGTGAGGGCGAAACCTTGTCAGCCCATTTTGTGATGTTCAGCCGTAGTTTGGAGAGGCTGATGGAGAATGAGCCGTCCTTGTACCCTGACAGGTAGTTGACAGGAGGCGGTGGAATTTGCCCACGCTGAATTCTCTTTGTCCGGGTCTTCTTTTTCTGGTCCTGCGGCGTTTCGCTGTCATGGGCGCTTGACTCCGGTGTTTCCTCAGCTTCGCGCCCTTCGCTGGATTGCGCCTGTACGGGCGCTTTACCCTTATCCATCTTTTCTGAAACAGCAGGGACGAAATTACGGCTTCTGAATTGTCAGTACTGGGTTTCGCAGTCTCAGAGTCAGCTTGAACGATTTGAATTTTCTGAGTGCGCCAGACCCCCTTTTCTAGACAATGACTGCAACATTAATGGCGCGAAGGAGGGGGTTAGGTCGGCCAAATTGAAGTTGGTGGAGGCGTTATGATTTTTGGTGGCTGTGCATGGGTTATTTTTCTTGAAAAGCGCACCCTGATAGCCGTTGGTCCAAATGCACCTTGCTTTTTAAATGCTATCTTTCTTGAAAGCTGTGCAATCATTAAAACCTCCTTGGACGTCGTGCCATTGCTGACGTCATCGCCGCCATCCGGGCACACTTTTCAAGGGAGCACTTCTGGCCCATAACCCAACTTCGCATTGCCGAACTGCGCCCTGGGCCCACACTTAGAATTTTTTCGTTTTCCGAGATGGGTCATTCAGGTTGCGCCCGAAATTCAGGGCGCACTCGGACTTCGCCCAAAAAATGGGCGCACTCCGACTTCGCCCAGTCTTTCCTGCGCAGTCAGACTTCGCTCCAAAAATTGCGCAGTCTGACACTTAGAATTTTTTCTGCCTTCTCGCTTCCCAACTGCGCCCTCCAGATGGGGCGCAGCCCGACTTCGCTGCGAAGTCGGGTTGCGCACCCATACTTAGCCAATTTTTTCCCTCTTTTCAGCTGACTTCTTCCGAACTTCGCACTGTTCAGGGAGCGACACCCGACTTCGCTGCGAAGTCGGGGTTTGCCTTAAGTCCTACTTGGGCTCTTTTAAAACTGAAAAACTGAAAGCTGAAATATTTACATTCTAAAAACTGAAAATGCGGAAGGGAAATCTGTACAAGGAAGGGCCCATTTGGGCACCTTCAGCAGCGGTAAATTTTCAAGTGGAACCCATTGACGGGAATAGGGAGGAGCTGTCCCTCCATATCCCGGAGCACGAATGCATTAAACTGATTTACCCGGGCAATCTGGTAAGGGCCCTCCCAAAGGGCATCAAATTTCCCGTGGTTGCCCGGCTTCGCCTTTAGTGAGTCCCACTTTAGCACCAGGTCCCCGATTTTGAAAACTCGGGCGGTGGCTCCTTTTGCAAACCAGCCTTGGGTCGCTTCAGCGTGCTTGGTGAAGGCCTGGTATGCTTTTTCTCTGTCTTCCTCTAACCGCAGCAACTGGCACAGTCTGTCATCTACTGGATCCCCGTTGCCTCTCTCTTCATCCAACATCCAGAGAGCGGGAATTTCGATGTGGGTTGGCAGGACTGCCTCCTTGCCGTAGACGAGCGCATAGGGGGACGTTTTGATAGACTTCTTGAAAGATATTCTATCCGCCCATAGCGCCCGGTTCAGGAGCAAGTGCCAAGTCCTCTTGTTATTCTCTACTGTCCTCCTGATGATTTTCAGCAGATTCTTGTTGGTGGACTCGGCAAGGCCATTCCCCTGCGGGTAGTAATTGGAAGACATTTTGTGATAAATGCCATATTTGCCGGTGTACTCCGTGAGTACAGCGCCTGCGAACCCCGGACCATTGTCCGTCACTATCGACTCAGGGACCCCGAAGCGGGTAATGAGGCTCTCGAGGAACCTGATGACCGTCTCTTGGTCCGCGTTCTTGGTGGGGATCGCCTCTGCCCACCGCGTGAAGTAGTCGGTGGCGGTAAGAATGAACTTGTGTCCGGCAGAGGAGTTCGGCGTAATCACCCCAATGAAGTCCAGACCCCATTGCTGAAACGGAGTCTCGGCTTGGATCGGTTGAAGGGGCAGGGGTGCTTTTCTGTTTCGGCCAGCAAATCTCTGGCATTGATCACATTTTGAACAGACCGCATGCGCGTCTGTGAAGAGAGTGGGCCAGTAGTACCCAGCTCTGATTATTTTCAAGGCCGTGGGCCTTGCGGAATGGTGACCCCCAGGCATCCCGGAATGAAATTCTCCGAGGACCCTGGGTTGGTCTGCTTTCTTGACGCACCGCAACAGGATGCCGTCAATGTTTTTGAAGTAAAGCCCCTCGGGGCGAAGAGTGTACTTTAGTGCACCTAGCCGAAACCTCCTTCTTTGTGAGGCGTTCAAGTGGTCTGGACATCTCCCGGTGCAGAAGTACTTCACCAGGTCATCTGTCCAGTCACTTTCCTCCGATAAGGAGTTGGCTAGGTTGGTGCTTGTTGCTGGATCCTCCCACTTACAGGCGGATATCTCGGCTGCTGCGCTTCGGGCCAGCTCCTGACACAAGGCTCGGCCTCTGATAAGCTTGGTTGGCCGCACTTCGATGTCAAACTCCTGGATCTTGGCAATCCATCCTGCTCTCTTGTGACCCGGCTCTCCTTGTATGATGAAGCTTCGAACGTCCGGGTGAATCACAAAGACAGTTGTTCGGCTCTGGGAGACAAAGTGCCTGAACTTCCGGAGAGATTTCATGACCGCGTGAACCTGCCGCTCTATAAAGTTGTACTTTTCCTCATGCGGCTGAATCACTTGGCTCAAGAACGCTATGGGGCGCTCTTCGCCATCGTCTCCCTTCTGTGTCAGGACTGCGGCGTAACTTTCCGGTTCTCCCACCGCGTACAGGATGAAGTCCTTGGAGTAGTCCGGGTTTATCAACACCGGAGCCTGTGCAATTCTGGCCTTGATCTCCTCGAAGGCCTGACTCCTCTCATCAGTCCATTCGTAAACTGCATCCTTTTTCAGCAATTCGGCCATAGGCTTGATCACCTGTGCGAAGTCCGGGATGAACTTCCGCACGAAATTAATTTGGCCGAAGAAGGACTGCAGCCCTTTCTTGTCAACTGGAGCGGGCAAGCGGAGGAGGGCTTCTGCTCTATCAGGGTCAATGGCGAGGCCTTTCTCGGAGATGACATGCCCCAGCAGCTTACCTTCTTTCACCGCGAAGACAGATTTCTTCGGGTTTATGGAGATGCCGAATTCACGACACCTCTCAAATATTTGCCGCAGGTGGGAAACATGATCTTCTCTCCTGTGAGAGAATACAGTCATGTCATCCAGGTAGATGACAATGACCTTGTTGAGCAGCTCTCGGAAGGCCAGGTCCATGGCTCTTTGGAATGTGGCGCCAGCATTGGATAAGCCGAAAGGCATGCGCTGATACGCGAACGTTCCCCATTTGGTGGTGAACGCCGTCTTATGCTGGTCCTCATCCTTGACCCAGATCTGGTTGTAGCCGGAAAAGCCATCTAGGAGGGAGAATCTCTGGGCTCCAACAACTATGTGGAGGATCTGATCGATTTGGGGAAGCGGATAATGGTCCTTGAGGGAGGCCTGATTCAGATTTCTGAAGTCCACACAGAGACGAATGTCTCCGTTCTTCTTCCTCACGGGAACCAAGTTCGCAACCCAGGATGAATGCTTGATGGGGTAGATGATCTTGGCCTCCAGCATCTTCAGGAGCTCGGCTTTCATCATGGCTTCGATTTTCGGATTTACAGCCCTCTGCTTCTGTCGGAATGGCTTGGCGCCATCTTCTAGCTCAATGGTATGCTGGATTATATCTCTGTCATACCCCTTCAAGTCCTGGTAGCACCAGGCTACTATGTCAGGGAACTCTCGGCATAATGCTCTGATCTGCTCAAGTTCCTCTGAGGTGCAGTCTGTCCCGACCTTGATTGTTTTACCAGGTTCAAGCTCCAGGTCGGCATACTGCTTCGGGTCTACTTTGATCCTATGTGATATGGCTCTGTCATTTTGATCAAATAGACTCTCAAGTGTAATCAGTCCTTTTGGGACATGATTATTTTTTAACTGTATCAACCCCTCATATTGCTCGTCATCAGGGTCTCTACCTTCGATTGAACACGCTTCGTTAACCAAAAATGTGACGATCTCCTCGTCACAGTCAAACACCTGCCAGTGGGTGTCCTTATCAGGCACAGAAGGCCTGTAAATGGTGCGAACCGGCTTCGGCTTCTGGACAATGTCATCAGCCGGAACGTACCTGGCTCCAACAGACGCCAGAATGTCAGCGTGTTTGTTCTTCTCACGCGATATCGCCTTGACATTCAACGAGTCAAACGACTCCATCAGGTCCCACACCCGATTACGGTACGCCTTGAGATAGTGCTTCTTGGAGGCGCACTTGTTCGTAATCTGGTTGCACACCAGCTCTGAATCTCCAAAGATCTGCAGGTGCTTAATCCCCAGCCTCTCCGCTTTTCGCAAACCCAAGCACAGGGCTTCGTACTCCGCCGCGTTGTTGGTGCAACTCCAGGCCAGCCTGTAGGTATAGTCCTTCTGGATCCCGGTTGGGGAAACCAGAAGTACGCCTGCACCGGCGCCATTTTTGCATCGTGCGCCGTCAAAGAAAAGCTTCCACAGCTTTTCGGGTGCAGGTCCCACTTCTCTCTTGGCTGACTTGTCAAGCCTCTCAGGCTGTACAATGGTGTAGCAGCCTTGCTCGGTCTCGATTACGGCGTTGAAGTCCCGCAAGGAGAACTCATCTTCGAGCTGCAGCACTTCAAGAGCTTGCTCCGTCATATCCACCGCCACCAGTTCTTCCTCCGTCAGCTGGACCATGCAGTCCTGCGACTCTTCTCCGGGTATCTTCTCTACTAGGAAGGTGGAAGGCTTCTCATTGAAGATTTTCAGTCTCCTTCCTTTGAAGGGCACTTCCATGTGTGAGTAGTCTAGAGACAGGTACCCGCCCAGCTTCGCAGTGAACTCCCTGGAGAGACACATGCCGAAGTAGGGTTCCAAGTCGACAACCACGACCTCTTGGATGACCACGATGTCGAGAGCTTTGTGCAGCCGAATAGGGATGTCTTTAATGACACCGACTGTCTTGACAGGGGTGTCGTCTAGTTGCAGCACGCCTTGGCTGCTCCTTGTGTACTCCATCCCGATCTCGTCGCAGACGGCTCTCGGCATGACGGTCGTGGAAGCACCAGAATCCACCATGCAGTTGTGTACTATGTACCCTTGCATCCGTAATGACAGATAGAAGGGAGGTGGTCTGTTCTTCCCAGTGGCTGAGACTGTCAGAGGTTGAACCAGGACAGCGGGCTGTATCTGCTTGCCATTCTTTATGTTCTTCAGAGATTCTTGCAGCAGATCCACTTGGCCTGGGAGCAGAAGAGCATCATACATGCTGATTCTCGCGGGAGTTCTCTTCAGCTCGTCTACTATGCTGTAGCCCGAGGTGCTAGCTCCTTCCGCTTCTTTTGCCGGCTCATACTTCGTCCGGTACTGCTGAGTGGCCTCAACTCTCTGTCTCTTGGTCAGAGACGGATATCTCAGCTTCTCCTGAGCTTGTTCTTTGGTTTCAGCTGGAGGCTGAGCAGCGGGAGCTTTAGCCGGAAGGGCTTTTGCTATTGGAGGCTTGGCTACGGGAGCCTTTGCTGGAGGAGTTTTCTCTTGGGCTGTGTAGGGCCACAGCCTCTTGTAAGGTGGCAGCCCAGCAGGTTGCGCCTTATCTCTTTTGGCGTATACCTTCAAGGGCTTTGCAGCAGCTTCGGCAGATTTTCTATCTTCCTTGGCAGGCGGCGGCACCGGATCTTCCTCTGGGACGGCAAAGTTGCCTTCGTCGCCCAGGATCATGTAGAGTTCATCGTCCTCTATGGCGCTGCCGGCCAAGGTCTGGAGGTAGTGTTGGTGCAGTGTGCAGTCATCCTCCGAATGCGGGTCATTGCACGTAGTGCACCAGTTGACCTGGTCAGAAGTACCAGGTTGGTCTTCTATGGCAGCATTCCTCGGAGGGGGCCGCCTTTGCAGTTGCTGCTCCGGGGTTCTATCCTTTGTCAGTGCCGGGGGCGGATACGGCCTCCTTGGAGCAAGGTCCATCTGGGCCTGCTTCTTCTTTAGAATGGTCATGTCGTTGGACATGGTGTGATATCCTGAGGCCAAAGCCCGTACCTCCTGGAGGATTTTATTTTGAATATCATTGTCAGGAGGCGGCAACTGTGCCGGTGGAGGCAATGCAGCCAATGGAGGAGGAGTGGAATATTGTGCATACTGTGGAGGAGCAGGAAGTGCTGGAAAATGCGGAGGAGGAGGCGGGTGAGGATAATGTATCTGCGGCGGGCCGTAAGGATTCACGACCGGCGCCGGATTCCATTGCTGTTGGGGTTGCTGTCCTGAAGTGGACGGCATCACCTCCAGAAGCTGATGGGTACTGAGATCGGGGAAAGTCGGGATAAATGGGCTCCTGCACCCTGTGTGGGAGTCTGCCAATGGAAATGATATCCATTTCAGCTTGCTGGGCAGCCTCGTACAGAGCAGGGAACGAGTCTATTCTGGCTATCTTCAGCAGCAGGCAAATGTCTGAGTTGAAGGATCTCAGGTAGTAGTGGGCAGCCTGACCTGCTGAAGGCCGAAGTTCACGAGGTACCCGTTTCCAGGACCTTGCAAACCTGATGTTGAAGTCTGACACCTCCTCTTGGGGGTGTCTCTGGATACTCTGAAATTGATGCAGCAAAGAAGAGGGATCAGCAGACTCGTTGCATCCTTTCACGAGTCTACCGGCCAGCTGACGCCACCCTGTGATTGATCCCTCTGGCAGTGATCTCCACCAGTAGAGAAGCTTTCCCCTCAGGGAAAGGGCCAGCAGACGGGTCTTCACACTTTCGTCTGTAATGGAGTGCAATGCAGCCAGGGCAAGAATGTCCTGGATGTGCTCGTACGCCGTCTTGCCGTAGCCGTCATATGTAGGGATGGATTTTAAGGCAGCAGGGGGCACAACTTGCTGTCCGGCCAGGGCCAAGGGCCCCGTGGAGTCTACCGCCGGGAAGAGATCATCATCATTCTGCTGGGCAGCCATGTCTTCTTCTCCTCCGGTGGTGTACTCGGTGTCGGAACCGTCCGAGGATGTAGATTGCTCTTCGTCCTCGGCCTCTTCTATTTCAGCCTCGGCTTCTTCGATTTCAGCCTCGGCTTCTTCGCGAGCTTGGTGATCAGCCAGCCTGACGCGCTCGCCTGGAGCGTCAATATCAAGTTCGTAAAAGTCAGGCGGGTTTCCCGGATTCCTTGCTCGCCACCTTCTCGTTTGCATGAAGGCGTTAGGACCGGTCTTTACGGACTCAGAGAATATTCAGGTACGTGCAGAGTCGCCAGGTGCTCTGATTTTGAACAACAATGAAGCGAACACCCGTGCTTCGATTCTGTTTGGGGGTGGGAAACTACCATGTCCCACCGGGCGTGCCGCAGAAACTGTTGGTTACGAATCTGCCATGAGGAAAGGATTTGGTATAATGCGCCCGCATTCGCCCACCAGATTGAAAGGCCGGAAGGAAGGAATGCCTTCCGTGCCAATCTCCGGAGAAGGCCGGCTTCCTGTGGGTTTTAGTGTTGAAGATAAGAGTGCAGGGAAAGAGATAAAAGTGCAGAAAGGGATTCCAAATGTGATTGGAGTTGGGTGGGGGGAATAAGCAGCACGGCAACGCATCAATCACCACTACTAACAGCAATATAAATACAAAACATAACTATAGAAACTGCTACTAACATCCATCCTATGTATCCTCTATCTATGCATTCCAGGAATACTTGACCATCAAATGCCAGAGTCCAGAGTTCAGTACAACAACAAGCAATGATACAAGAAACATGAGGCAGAAATGACAAGGAGAGGCAGCATACAAGATAAAAGCAGTAGACAGAGCCAAGTATATGTCTTATATCTAGAAGCAAAGTTCCCTAGCAGTATATTCCCCTTCCACCACTTACAATGAAAATGTGGTGGCTATTTATAGCCCAAGTTCCCCCCCGATTACATTCATGGGCACAAAGTCCCAGACCAAACAAAGGCTGACAAAAGCGGCCAAGGAGCTGCTGATGCTGACTTCTGTCGGCGAGGACTGTACCTGCAGCATGGTCTCCCTGAAAGTTGTACAGCTACGTGGCAGCGCGTTGGGTGGAACTTCACATCGGCAGGAATGCGGGTAGCTGAGGCAGGTGGAACCTCACATCAGCCTTAAATGGTGGCAGCTGGCGTAGATAGTGCGGTCCATGCTTGTCCTTGTTCCCGTCATGTCTTGGCTCGGATCCCGAAGTTGGACACTTGTCGGATGCTGATGATTGACACGTGTCTGCCTTGAAAGGCAGTTTATCCAACTTCGCCCAGGATCAGAGCGCTGTCGGGTTGCGCAGGTGAAAAACAGCGCAGTTGGGGAGGCCTTCATGCCTTAGTCATTTTTCTGGGCTTGCTTTCCCAACTGCGCACCGGTCAAAGGGCGCAGCCCGACTTCGCTGCGAAGTCGGGTTGCGCACCGGTACTTGGCTGGTTTTCACTGCTGCTCGGACTGCGCCCTGGAAAGGGGGCGCACCCCGACTTCGCTGCGAAGTCGGGTTGCGCCCCAGCACTTAGTCAATTTTTCTGCCAGACTGCTCCCAAGTGCGCCCAGGAAGAAGGGCGCACCCCGACTTCGCTGCGAAGTCGGGTTGCGCCCGGACACTTAGTCGAATTTCTGCTCGATTCTGTTCGCGTGCGCACTTCGCATCCCCTGCTGCGCTCCAACTGGAGGGCGCACTCCGACTTCGCTGCGAAGTCGGGTTGCGCCCTGACACTTAGAATTTTTCAGGGAAATCTGCTGTCATTCTGGAAACTTGACTGAGGGGGCTCAAGGGGAAGAGGGAGGAATGAAACTGCAAGGAAGAGGGAGAAAGGGAGAAATGAAGAAAGGGAAAGAGAGGAGGAGGGAAGGAAAAGAGCAGCTCACTTACAGAAACCGAAAACATGGCACCCCGTGCAAAATGTGGCAACAGTAACCTGATCGTAAATCGAGTTTAGAAAAATATGCAGCTCCATTTAGTTCATCGAGTAGTTCATCAATGATTGGAATAGGAAATTTGTCTTTAATCGTTATTTTGTTGAGAGCGCGAAAATCCACGCATAGGCGCCATGATCCATCCTTTTTTCTTACTAGTATGACTGGCGAAGAGTAGGGACTTCTACTAGGTCGAATGACCCCTGCCCTTAGTAGGTCTTGTACTAATTTTTCTATTTCCGTATTTTGTAAGTATGGATATTGGTAAGGTCTAATATTTGGAGGTTGGTATCCCGGAAGTAATTGAATAGCATGATCATGGCTTCGTTGTGGAGGTAATCCCTCTGGTTCTTTGAATATTTTATCATGTTTCTCTAGGAGTTCTATTAATTCGGGTGCCTCTGGTTGCTCTTCGGTGGTGTTTTGCAAGGAAAATAGTTGGGCAACCATGCCTCTTCCTCCTTTTCGAAGAATCTTTTCCATTCTATGGGAACTTACGATTTGTGTGGGACCTTTTTTTAAACCTTGAATTGTGTATGTTTGGTTGTTTTGTATAAATTGCATCCATAACTCTTCAAAGTCCCATTGAATTTTGCCGAGCGTTCGTAGCCATTGTACTCCCAAAACAATATCACATCCTCCTAATGGTAGTACATACATATATGCTTTCATGTTATATTCCCCGATCGTGAGTTTGATATCCTGCATTTGCCTTTACATGCAATTTTTCCTCCATTGCCAATCATGACTTCGAAGTTATTGCAGGGGGATATAAAGCAATTAGCTTGTTTGGCCAAACTGGGGTCTATAAAATTGTGAGTGCTACCAGAGTCTAAGAGCACAATAGGGTTTTGTTTCTTAAAATACCCTTTTACCTTCATTGTTTGTGGAATCGAGTACCTTGCTAATGCGTTAAAGGATATTTCTGTTTTATCTTATTGGTTTTCTTCTGCAACCTCAGTTATTACTTCCACTTCTATGTCATCCTCCTCTTTGGGAGTGCAATCAATCGTGTCCAAAATATATAATTTCGGTGAGATGCATTTGTGGTTGAGGGTAAACTTTTCGTCGCAGTGGAAACATAGGCCCTTTTCTCGTCTTTCTTATAGCTCTTCATGGCTAATTCGTTTAATTGACATGACCTTATTCAGTTTTTGGCTGGTGTAGATATTTAGTGTTTTTCCTGAAAAAACTCTTCCTATTCGCCTTTGGCTATTGTTCTTCTCTTCTATCATTTGCGCTAATGCCACTGCATGCATCATATCGATAGGATTTTGTATTTGTACCTCCATTCTAATGTCTTCTTTTAGGCCACTAATGAAACAACTTTGGAAGAATGATGCATCCAATCCATGTTGTAAGGTTCGCCAATTTCTCAAATTGTGCTTGGTATTCCCTTACGGTGGAGGTTTGCCGCAGTTTAGTGAGGGCTCCTGTGAAGTCTTCAAATTTAGTGGGGCCAAATCGCAACATTAAGTTTTTTGTGAATTCGATCCATGTGGCGGACCTTTTGTTTTCGCATACCATTGATACCACTGGGTAGCAATTTTTTCCAAGTGAAATGATGCGATACGGACTTTCTGAATCTCCGGAATTTGATATAAGGCAAAATATTGGTCTGCCCTATATATCCAATTTGTGGGGTCGCCTCCATCAAATTTTGGAAAATCTAGTTTTGTGGTACGGGGAAGGATTGATGTATGTGGTCCCCCTATTAATGTTTGTTGTGGTGGCGTAGTGTTTTGTTGTCCATTTTGCATGAGCAGCAAATTTTGCTGTACTAAGTCCATGGAATGGGTTGTAGCATCCAATTTAGTGGATATATCTGTATTCGAGTTGGTGATGTTTATGGTTAGGTCTGCTATTTTGGTAGCGATTTTATCTTCTAAATTGTCCTTCCAAAACGCCATTCCTTGCATCATGTCTCTCATTTCCTTGGAAAACTGCGAGAGTTCTTTCGTAATTTATTTTGAAACCTCCTTCGCAATCTCCTTCGTTGTGTCTTGAGATCGTCTTCCCTCGGCCATTTAGGGTGTGGTTGGTTTATAAGTGAGTTGAATATGCAGAAATTAGTTTTGTCGGAAAAAATTGTCCGTCTCCGCCGCGTTTAATTTTGCGTACTTGCTGCTCTTTGTTCACACCGAATGCTATTTTCCTTGCTTGTACTCGCTGTTGGGGTTTTCTAACTCCAGTAATGCGTGATGCTGTCCAAAAAATTCTGTATGCTACATTTGCTGGCGACTGTGGCCTACTGTGTAACAGTTCCGTCAGTAATGGTTAGAATGTGTGCTGAAAAGAAAACATTGTCGAGTAATGGCCTGTCAGTAACTAGAGCGGGGTGGGGAAAAAATTTCAGGTCTTTTTAGCTCTGATCCAGTTGTTATGAACCTGCAACTTGAAATATGAATTGAATGCAGAAAAGAATCGCTGTTTGAATAGAATCGCAGTTTGTATTGAAAGGTAGAAACCCACAATATAATAAATTAATGTTCTTGTATGATCTTTGGAGAATCCTCCTTGTCCTATTTACATCTATCTAAAAGGTGTGAATGGTGAAGGGATGTGTCCCTTTATAATACAATATAATATATAATATGATTAAGAGTTACGTTAGGAGGGTCCTAACAAATTATTACCCGCAGGGTAACGGCTTGGCCGAGTCTACAAACAAGAACCTGATGAGGGTTATTAAAAAGACTGTGGAGCGGAACAAGAGATCTTGGCACCTACTCCTCGACAAAGCGCTATGGGCGGACCGTATATCAGTCAAGAAATCCATCGGGACGTCTCCATATGCCCTTGTATACGGGAAAGATGCAGTCCTGCCTACTCACATTGAGATGCCTGCACTATGGATGCTGGACGACGATAAGGGCAATCTAGACCCCCTGGATGCCAGACTTGCTCAGCTGATACAGCTTGAAGAAGAAAGAGAAAAAGCCTATGAGGCTTTTATGAAGCATGCAGGCTCTACCAAAAAATGGTTCTCAAAAGGGTCCACAACAAGGGTTTTCAAGGTCGGAGACCTGGTGCTCAAATGGGACGTTTGGAAAACCAAGCCCGGCAACCACGACAAATTCGATTCCTTCTGGGAAGGCCCATTCGAGATTGTCCGGGTGAATCAGTTCAATGCCTTCGTGCTGAAGGATATGGAGGGTCACATCCTCCCGATTCCGGTCAACGGCTTTCATCTGAAAGCCTACCACCATTGAAGAAAAAAGCACCGAAAGGTTCCATCTGTACATATTTTGTTTTTTTGTCATTTCAATTCAGTTGTTTTCTGCATGTAAATATGTGTTTCTTTAAGTTTCTTAAATTTTAGGCTGTTGAGCCAAGTGAGGTCTGCCTCTCCTCCGGATTTGAAAAGTTTCCCTCCGTCGCTCGCCTTCCAGGCAAAAGCCTCAAGTCGCTGGTGTTTTTCAGCGATTTCAAGAGGAGAAGAGGAAAGGCAAATTCCCGGCCGAAGCGGCAAAATTGGCTAAGTGTCAAACTCTCGCCTTCCATCGCCCCAGATTACGTGAAAATTCGTCAATTTGCCATGGGGTTGAGCGATTTGCGGCAAAAAATGGGCGAAGGGCCTGTTTTAAAAGGAAAGAGTGCGGAGGAGTGTTTTTGGCTCTCCAGCGCTCACCGAAGGCTTCCCCGCCCTAAAGCACCCCACTCCTACAACGATATAGGGCAAAGAGGCCAACATCGTCAAGCAAAGACAGGGAGAAAAAATTTCGAAAAAATGTTCTAAGTGTCAAATTCTCCCTCCGTCGCCCGTCCAAAGCAAAAATGCCCTAGAGCGCTCATCTTTGCGGCGATTTGGGGCAGGATCCGGCGAGGCAAAGTTGGCGCCAAGATTATAAGAAAATCCTCTAAGTGTCAAATGATGCCCTCTCGCGCTCGCTCAAAGCTAAAACACCCCAAAGCGCTCCGTATGGGAGCGATCCAGGGCAAGGTCCAAAGGAAAAGTTTTGAAATGTTTAAATCATCCAAGGTGCCCGCTCGACTCGCGCCCCTAGGCGCCCCATATCGCTCTCCACGGCGAAAAAAGGCCGAGAGCGCTCATTTTTGGAGCGCTATAGGGCAGAAAATTTTTTGAAAAAGGGGAGACGCTCCCTTTCTTGTCGGCCGACCTACCTAGGGGACCGTACAGGGCACATCTTTCAAGAAACGTGTATTAAATGAAGACGGCTGCACAAGATTCAAGGCGAGTTTATGTTTAAAAAGGGGAAAAGGACATTCTGCAACGATTTTTTAAGTCCCATCCCACAGATTTTATGCATGGCCAACCTGAGAGAATAGATCGACGTCCACCAATTTCGTGCGCTGGGTAATTAAATCCGGACACCCGCCATTAAGATACGCCCATGCCAAGCTCGCCCCGATAAAATCAGCTTCTGCAGAAGGTTTCCCATACAAAATTCCAAGTGTTCCAAGCTCCGGTAAAAGGTAAATTCGAATTTTGCAGATACAGAGCAGCAATTTGAGTTTTGATTTGCGCCATGAGAAAGAAAGAAGCTGGCGAGCGAAGTGCCGCAGCTGGACAGACAGCCTCAAGCACACCTGAAAGCGGACAAGAAAAACAGAGAAAGGACAAGGGCAAGGCGCAGGCGTCTGGGACAGATGCAAGAAGGAAGGCTCAACCAGAGCAACCAAAGCAAACTCTCCTGCCGCCCCTCGACAACTGGAATAGGCTCAGAGATGGACCCTATTCCCAGAATATAAATGATTTGCGGAATACCATCAAGGAATGTAAGGGTAAAGTTCCTAAATCACACCCGCTCGCCGCAACTCATCATGCGCGCCTGCATTGGTTTCTATGCAGTCAGGTGCACCATTGCCCCGAGTTGATAGCAGCAGTGGCGGATTACTACAACCCAGACACCCGACAGGTCTGTGATTACAGGGGCACACCTCAATTTTTCATTGACTTGGAGACTATTGAGGCAGCTTTCGCGTCGGGCCATGCGCTAGAAAAATATTGCATAGGCAAGAAGGTCAACCTCAGGGAGCAGACGAGCAGATTTGCAAACTCTCAATTAATGCGGCAGTTTCTAGAGTCCGAGCTGCATAGGCCACCTCCGTCCCAGCAATGGTCGCAGAACCCTCGGCCATTATCGACTTTCAAGAGTCCCCACATTTACACCATGCTGGCCTGGGTTCTAGGTTGTGGGTCGGACTCAATGGTCCACCCCCTACCAAATTGCTATCACTGAGTGCCTCCGGCATGAGGAATTTTGCGACCCTAGGCAAATAAATGGCAACGCAAAGCCCGTCTTCTTCAATTGGACTGATTACTTGGCCTGCGCAATTCACCTCGCCCTCTGCAACTTCAAGGAGAAAAAGTCAGACACTTTCAAGTTTTGCTCATTCTTGGCCTGGCTTTTCCTGTATCACTTCCATGATAAGAAGAGGTCAATTCCAATTCAGCGTGGGGACGAAAATGGTGCACTGCGTCCGGTTTATGAATGGACCCGGGTGCTATATAGGGAGGAGTCCTATTACAGGTTTAATAAGTATTTTTTGAGTCGTGCCCTAAGTATCGTCCAAGGTGGTTGCTCGCGTGTCCCACGCATCATGAGTGAGCACTTCATAACCAAGGAGGTGCCCTTCGGAGATATTTTTCGGCTGACGCAAGGTTTGGTAATCAGAGTCTTCGGATTCACGGGCAAACCCTTCCTGCTGCCCTATTACACCTCAAAGTACCTGTTTGCGCATGAGGCAGCACGGCAGAAGGACTATGCTCACGAAAAATATGGCCAAGGCAAGAAGAAAGGAGATATATTCCGGTACCCGATCACATGGGGAGAAGTGGAAATTGGCGTCAATGGCCAGCATCGGTTTTGCACCGCCATACTTTCGAGTTTCGGGCTAGTTGAGCTACCACAGCGGTGGAAATACAGTAAGGATATAATGGCCGAGCGCAATAACCCAGAAAGGCAGGACCTGGAGTGGCATATAGAAGATATGCAATCATTCCCGCCATGGCATGACTTTTATGAAATAGAGGCGGAGTATGATCCCGGCAACAATGAAGACCATAAGGCGGATGCCGATAACTTCCGAAGGTGGCAAAAGAAGCTAAAAAAGAAGGGATGGACAGCTAGCAAAATATCAGAATGGTGGGTAATGCGCTGTCGGGCAAGGAAAGGTCCAGCAAGAACCTAGATAATGACGACTAGTTCTCCGCACTTTACGATGCACATCATGCCACGTGGCAGCCTATCGTCTTCCGGGACCTCGTGCCCCAAAGCATTCAACGACTATATAAGGGCCAGAACCCACCTCAACAACCACTTGCATTAGGAGAAGGGTCAAGGAGTGGCATGGAGAGAGGTCAAGGAAAAGAGAAAAGTCAATCTACAGTTCCAATGGTACGGCCGGCTCCTGAAAAGCGACCTGCGGAGCAGATTCCACCGAAGAAAAGTTTATTTAAAGGTCCAGTCGTTGTTGCTGTTACGCAAGCCCCTCCAGAACCACCAAAAAGAAGCCAAAAATATCTTTCGTGCAGAAGGGGGCCGCTTCAAGTGGAACTGCTAGCCCTGCGCCCAACAGTCAAGAGGAGGTTCCTCTTAAAAAGAAAAAGAGAACACCTGTGAAGGAAACCAAGCAGCAAGGGGTTGTACCCTCTGAAGTCATCAACATACAAGAAAGCACCCCCTCGCAGGGCGAAGACGTAGAGCAGTGGGCGACTCAGTGCATTTCTTCACCAGCCCACACAGGGCTCGCAGGTACGCATTCCGCAATCCTTGAAACTGTTAAGTCTCAAGCTGCGGCATCCTCATCTCCTGCTGCTATACTCGTCCCCGCGGTCACTTCTTTGGCTAGCGGAACAGCAGCCGCCCATTCCATTGCCGCCGCAGCACCCCTTGTAGAAATCCAACCTTCCGCTGAAATCCAGTCTAGCCATCCAGCCTTTGTGCATTCTTCCGAAACCCTATCCCAAGACCAGTCAGGTGCCGCCGCACTAGAACCCTCACAATCCCCATGACCCTCATCTGTAGCTGCCAATCCAGTTGAAACCCTAATTCAAAATCCAAAGTGCTCTCCTGTCAAAAACTCTATAGTCAAAACCCCCCTAGAGGAGCCTAAGCCCCAACAACTCATTTCTCCTCGCCTGTTTGCCGAAGGGCATGCACCTTGGGGTTACAGCAGCATGGAACTAGTTAGAATCATGGATGAACAACCCCTGATGGCTCAGGGTGGTCGCAGCTCCAACAAATGGATATGTGAGGAAGAGGAAGGGCGAGGAGCTCGCCCAGGTTGAAAAGCGCTCCAAGGTCGACCTAGAAAGGATGATACTCTCTAAGGAGAAACGAGTCCCGAAGGTGCAAAAGCCAAGGAAGGACAAGACTGACGACGACTATGAATACATCCCTAAGGAAAAGGACATAAGTAATCTTAACTGGGAGAACACAGCAGTTGGGATTCAGGATAGAACTGAGTCAATGCTTGCGAATCACTACCAACTGCAGTGGCAATATTATGAGCTGGAAAGTGAAAAATTCAAGCTGGAGGAAGATATGGCGAAGTTGCCGATGATTGGGCAGCCGCAAGGGCATCCTTGCATTTTTATTTTGAAAAAATTTAAAAGATTCAGAAGGCCAGGTCTATCCTGGAAAAGTTGGAAAGAGAGAGGGACTTTTGCCAGGCTTCCTTCCAAACCCTGGTGTCGCATGGGTTCCCTAGCTTCACAGACGCTAATGAGAACGTCCTCCCTGAAGAAAAGCTGCAACCAAAATGGGATGCCTTTGAGGCAGACACAGCAGACATTGATGGCTGGACTGATCCAATCCAGGAGGCCCAAGTGATGCAGCTCTCAGCTAGGTTTTTTCAGATCCGCGCCTGCTTCACCACTTTGGACCTGAAGGTGGGACAAATTGATACGCTCCAAGTTGAGTTTTTCAGGCACCTGGTGGAGGACATCAGAACATTCTAGCCAATTCCAGAAGAGGCCTGGACTCGGGTTCAGTCTGCATTTGATGAGATACAGGAACGCCTCGTCCCGGCTGAGCAGGAGCAAGAAGAAGAAGGTCAGGGAGACCAATCCGAAGGAGAAGAAGAGCGCGCTGAGGAGAGCGCCGATGAAGAGGTGCTGCCAAGGTAGGGTAAGCAGCAAGGTCAAGCAGGGGGGGTGACTTCGTGGCCCAATGAATAAAGGCCTGGGTCCTGGCATCGAGGCGAGCTCGATACCCTGCGAGCCGCCAGGAATGTTGCCACAATTTGCAAGGGGTGTGAAATTTTAAAAATTCTGAAAATTTTGTTATCTTCCGGAATCGGCCCTAAATCGCAGCATCTGGGGAGCGACCTGAAGCAATCTGCCAATTTTGGGCGCTTTAGGGCAAATTTGAAAAAGTTGAAAAGGTATGAAAATCTTCCCTAGATCATTGCTATTTTGAGCACTTTGGAGTCATTTTGCCAACCTTGAGCGCTTTGAAGCAACTTCCGGGCAGTTGGGAGTAGAAGGGCGAAAATTGGCCGAAACTTGCCTAAGTGTAAAACTTGCCCTAAATCGCTGTAGTTTGGAGCGCTCCGGGGCAAATTTTCTAGTCTCAAGCGCTTTGGGGCGACTTTCCCTTTCTAGGGCGCTTTGGAGCAATTTCGAGCCGGATTGTTGAAAGGCGCAGAAAAAAGGTTTGTGTAAAAAGTGCCCCAGAGCACTGTAACATGACAGCGCTCCAGGGCAAAACACCATGTCAAGAGCGCTCCAGGGCAAGTTCGGCGATCCCAAGGAGAAGACAAAGGAGCTCCAAAATATTCTAAGTGTAAAATGACTGCTATTTCGAGCGCTCCAGGGCAAAATTGCAAAGATTGAGAGCTTTGGGGTGTTTCCTGGACACTTAGTGCAAAAAATGAAAAGAGGCCAGTTTTGGTTAAGGAGCGGAAAGCGCCCTAAAGCGCTGTCGTCTGGCAGCGCTAGAGGGCAAATACACCAGCCTGGAGCGTTTTAGGGCAGCATTTTGGTACTTCGAAAAATGTTGAATATTTTGGCAGCCAGACAGTTCCAGAACAGCAGTGTTTCTTTTTTGAGCATTTTGATGTTGTTTCCCTCCCAAATCTTTCCAGCTAAGCAGCTATCTTCCCCAGAAGAGAAAAGTCAAGATTTTTTGGGATCAGGGCCTATTTAAGTACAGCCAAGGCCATACTTCAGCAGCATGGTGGGTGACCATTGAAGACAAACAGTAGCGGGCATTTGAGGCAAAGTACCGCTGCATCCACCACATTAATGGGCCATCCCCTCCCAGCTACCAAATCTGTCAAAGCCATACCGGAATCAAGGAAAAACATGTTGCGAGTACAGATACGGCCGACAAGGATCAAACCTGGCCGCTTTTTGCCGCTTTTGCAGGTTTGGGCATCTATGCCCACATTGTAATCTGGGGGGAAATTCTGCTATAAATAGCAGTTCATTTCATTGTAATAGGGGGGAACATATTGCTAAAGAAAGCTGCTGTAACTAAGACTGTTTGCTTCAAATGCAATCCATACTTTGGCTCCAATTGTGTCTCTTTCTTTTATGCTGCCTTATCCGTGTCATTTCTGCATTTACTCATTTATTTTTCTGATTGCTGTCATTCTGAATTCTGGATCGCAGCATTGGCAATTATCTGAGCCTAAAATGCATGTTTAGGGATACATAGGGAAGAATCTCATAACTGGTTTCTGTTACATGTATTTTTTTTATTGTTGTTGGTTTAGTTGCTAGTTAGTGACTGTGCTGCTTGTTCTTTCCCAAAGCTGAGAAATCACCGTTTCTATCCCTTAACTCTTTTATTTCTTTACAGTTCTCTTATCTTGAAACCGAAAAGTTACATAGGAAGCAGGCCTTCTCCGGAGATTGGCACGGAAGGCATCCCTTCCTTCCGGCCTTTCAAGTTGTTGGGTGAATCGAGGGCGCAATAACACCAAATCCTTTCCTCATGGCAGATTTGTAACCAACAGGAACACCCCTTGGTAGTCTAAGAGGTAACCCAATGTCGTACAACCAGTAGGGTGGCCTGTCAAGATCACCCCCTAGCCGTCGAGGGAAGAAAGGAAACCTCGGGCGGCTCTCAGACAATCTAAACTGAGGACCAAGTTGTCACAAGTTGTTGAAGGTTGTTCGAGAGGAGGAAACAGTAGAATGAGTGCACTTGAGTTTGGAAGATCGTCACGGAGGAGATGACGACAAAGAAGGTGTTCAAGAAAGGGTAGTGAGCAATCAAGCCACTCGGGCCAAACGGAGTGGAGTACCAGACCTCGACGATAGATGGAGAGACAAGGTTGTACGACAAAAATTCGCAGAGCACAATGCCATACAGCAGGATGTACAGCACAAGGCCGTACAACAAGGGGTCGCACCGCACCAAGGTCATCCAAACAGGAAATCTATCGAGAGGAATGGTGAGAGGCATCCACAAGGCAAACCATAAATTTGGACGTCTGGGTCGCCGTACGCATAAGGTGGTAATAATATTTAAAATAAAAAAGACGAAAATGCACAATGTACAGTTGGTGAAGTGGTAGTTAGGAGGCAATTACCTCATGCAGGACAACTATTCCCCCTACCATCCCCATCTTAAAAATAAATGTTGGGTGGTGGCCAAGAGGATTCAAATGCTCAGCACCGAAGGAAGAGAGTGAAGAACCAGCTAGCATACAGAGGGAAGAATTGCTTACTGTATGGAGGTGTGCAAGCAGATGCTTTGAGCAAGAAGGCCGCATTGCATAAGTGAATGGCACTACAGAAGTGAATGGCCAGATTGGAGAAGTGCAAAGCTACCAGGAAGCATCAAAGAAGGGTTTGTGTAGAAATTGCTTAGTTTTTCCAAGTCGTATGGACTGTACAAGTCGTATGGACTACCGTGGAAAGAACTTCGAATCAAAAGGTGAACGTGTAGGTCAAATTGCGCAGTGTAGACAGGGGTGAGTGCATTCCCAAGATGGGGTGATGACAGTTGGTATCAGGGAACAAGCAATGGGGCGATGTCTCTCTTAGTAGTCTAACTCTGGCATCCGTCGGTAGCGTCTAGACATCAGGGGTCTAGACATCTGAGGGACAGGTGCAGACGTCTAGGATAGGGTCAGACGTCTGGAAGGTAGACGTCTGGACTGGCAGGGGAGACGTCTGGTCACTAGACGTCAGGGGGGTATCCGTCGGCAGGTGCAACCTAGACGTCCGGTCGGGGGTCTGACGGCTAGCCGTCTGGCGGTTACCAGACGTTAGGACTAGACGTCAGATGTCTTCCTCATTCGTAAACCTGCAAACACCATATTTGTTCCCTGCTTCAGCACCTGTTCAGCAATGTCTGTGGCAAACCTGCAATCACACTTCAGCATAGGAAACCTGCAACACAACCATTAATGGCTTCCAAACTGCAACGCACACACATCATTCATACAATCACCATACACGCAGAATGTAGAACAGTATAACAGCCTTTTGCATTATATCAGATGATAGCATACAACTCTTACAGCATGGATTGTACTCCTTACAAATGTTTGAAAGGGGGGTTAAATAGGTGCAGGAAGTTGGTTTCCCCAACCAACTCCTGGAACCGCCCCAACTAATTCCCACAACTACTTCTTTTAACAACACTAACTAACTAGATGTCTATCCTAGTTAACAATGCTACTAGACGTCTAACAAGTTGACCATACAACTAGACGTCTGACCATCCATCTAGTGTTACAAGCATGACGGTTGTTTTTGTCATGTAGTGCCACATGCGTTTACATTCAGCCTAGACGTCTGGTGGCTGTATTTTCCGGAATTTCCAAACATAAACATAAACAAAACTTTCTTGATTACATTGCAAAATTGTTGATGGATGTGCCAGCCAGTCCTAGGGTTTAGAACTGCTGTCTACATCTATCCTCCCCTTCGAAGAAGTCGATGTCCTCAACGACTTTCTCCGCTCAGATCCTGAAGCTCCAACCTCAGTCTGTGTTACGCCTGGTGGATTAGCAGCCTATAATTCCCTTGTATACTCCTGAAGCTGTTCACGGTAGTGGTCCCGTTCGTCCTTGAGCCTCTTTGCATAGTTGTATTTTGCCCATTCCATGCCCAAGGTATTGGCTCTCTTCTGTCTTCTTCAGGCTGGACAATAACTTTGTCTCCCTGCTGCGGAACATGTCCTTCAACAACTGTTTTGAAAGAGAAGTAGCTGATGTTCCTGTTTGCTGTTTCACCCGCCGCAGTTCTTCCTGTAAGACTGCATTTTGTTTCTGTAGGTCTTCCTTTTCTTGAGCCCAAGCTCGCTCTTGTTGACTTCTATTGGTTGCGAATGATTCCGCCTGCTTGATCAACAGTTCTTTTTTATTCTTGAGTTGGGCTATTTCTGCCACTGCTTCTTGTAATTGTTGATTCCTCTTCTCCAATTCAGTTGTCAATCTTTGGCCCAACTGCTTTGTCTCCTCTTGGACTCGCTCCATTCGTTCCATTCCTTCAGCCAAGAGCTTATCCTTTTTCATCAGAGCCTCCGTGGCTTCTCGCTCCATGATATCCTTAGCTGAACTTATATGCTTAATTCCCTCGCCCAGCCACTGCAACAAGTGCGCGAGAAAATTCAACTGTGTATACATCGGCAGTAGTTCTGGCACTACTTCCACTTGCATGCCATGCTCCCTAGACTGTGGAGGATTTTTGTCGTGGCCACAAACATAGATTTGTTCTATCCCCAAGTAGAGACTAGGTGTCCTGTCTGGCAATTCTACAATGCCCTCCATTGTTTGTACTTGGGCAGTAGGTAATGACCAAGGTTGTTTCGCATAAATACTTGAGATATCTTTCCGCCAAGGTCCTTGAGCTGCCCATTTGACCAATCGGTCAAGTTCCTCCTCCACCATGCCTTGCCACTTCTTCCATTGGCCCATGCATGCACTACTAAACTGCAAGCTCAAACTCTACATCACTTTTCCCAGTTTATCAAAACAGACTGCCGCTTGCTCATCCATCTCATCTGAAGGATCCATAAAATTCGGTAACTTGAGAAGGATCTCCTGGGACCATGTATCTATTTGTTCTGCCTCACGTTCAATTGCTTTGCCTTTCTCTTCCAGGCGAACAAATGGGTTGTTTCCTCCTGTAGACTGTCCCAGGGTCTTGCTGCCTTGTTTTTCTTGTTCTTCTATTTTGTCCAGGTCTACTGTTTCCGAGGATTGTTCTCCTCCATCTTTGGATATTTCTGCTTCTGGGTTCCCCGTTGCTATCTCCTTTGTGGGCTCTTCTATCTCCTTCTCCAACTGTTCTGTAACCGGTGGTGGTAGTCCTTCCTCTACCCCTGGGTTACTATTGATTCCTGCAGTATCCTTAGGAACTGCTGCCCGCACTGCAGCAAACATATCCTCTATGGAAAACGTACCCAAGGTGGCTGCCAATGTTGTTGGTATTGCCAAGGGTATCTCCGACATATCAGGTGAACCTATGCGGCCTATGTGCTCCGCCTCTGCCAAGAACTCGTCTGGTCCAACTGGGTTAGCTGTACTGGTCCCAGCTGCCTGATTATGCAGTGTAGTCGGTATGGAGAAGTCAGCTTCTTCCTTCTGATGGTGTTCCCGACTACGAGCTATTTCCAGATTTTCTGCTATCTTTTCCAGAACTTCTTGTGAAAAAGTTGGGGGTGGCACATCAAATTGCCCCTTCTTCTTCCGCCTAGGTTCCTCTGGTGATTGGGCCTTCTGTTTTTGCACCTCTTCCTCCCGAGCCTGTGGTACTCCCTTATCCTCCCCTTCTTGCGTAGCCACCATCTTCTCCTGATGGGAGATTTGTTTCACCCGTGCCTTCTTTGTCGGTGTCTTCTTTGCTGGTTGGGCCTCCATCCACCTACAGATAGATGGTGCAAGAGGCGGTAAATCCCTCGGAGCATCGAAGTCTGGGATAAGAACTTCCGCCCTTGCTGCCGCATCCAGGATCAGTCCAATTGCGTGGAAAGTCATCGAGAAATTCTTCGTTGTCCTCATCAGGAATGCCTGTATGCGGTTTGACAGGTATGCTGCCCAATCATACTGTATACCTCGCTCTATCCCTTGCAAGTAAGGAATCAGCCAAATCGGCAAATCTGAACTCCGATGTTCTCCTGACAGCCTCGCCATGATGACATTCATGATCACTTCATATCCCTCGCTACGGAGTTGTCCCTGTTTCACTCCTCTTCCATCGTGGACGCTCAGCATAGCTTCTGCTTCTTCCCTGGTCAGAGTGGTGACATTCGTGATCAATTCTGGTGATCTCTTCGGATCCACCCTTTCATTCAGCACCGACTAGCCCCTCAGTGTCAGCCCAAAAGTACGCTGAAAGACTCCAAGAGCAAAATCAACCTCCAATGCAGTGCCATCTATCTCCACGAGACTACTGTGCTTCCTGGCATCATATGTCTCCACAATCTGCATTAAATATTCTTTGAAAATTTCTCAATCAAAGTGAGGAGCCTGTAAAATGAAGTGTACCCCCGTTGCCTTTAGCTTTGCTTTCACTAGGTGGTTCCCTGGTTTATCTGCCCACCACTGACGGCAAAAGTCTCCTGTCGGGCATACCCAAGTCAGTTCCTCCACTTGAATGGGTGCCTTGCCGCTCCCATGAATCTCCTTACTATTGCGGGTTGCCAATTCTACTGCTTCCCTTTTACTCCTGGTCTGTCCAACTTCTGTACTTTTGCTTTGACTTCTCGTTTTTACCTCCTGTTGGTGTCGTAGCCTCTTGGCTACCACCGATTCAGATTCAGGCTCACTCCGTCCTGAGGTATTTCCCGGTTTATGCTGTGATGTCCTCATGCTTTATTTCGTCGCTCCTCTTCCCTAGACGTCGGGTCGCCCAGCCGTTCGGTTCAGCAGACGTCAGGTCCTGCAGACGTCTGGTGTCTGCAGCCATTGGATACAGCACCCGTGAGGTACGGCTATCCATCTGGTGATCTAGATGTCAGATGGCTAGACGTCAAATGCCAGACGTCAAGTCGACTGACGTCGGGCCGGCTAGACGTCGGGTGCTTGCCATCGGATACCCGTCGTCCGATTCTGCTATCCAGACGTCTACTGCGCCGTCCCCTTTGCCCTAGCCATCCTCTACAACTCTTCCGCGTACTCCTACGTCCACTGTCGCGCGCTCTTCTCCTTTACGGTCTCCTCCTGGCTGCCTGAAAGCGATGTGAGAAAAAAATGAGAGGCTCTCCTCCTTTTATAGCTTCTCCCAACCGTTATGCAACCGTTTTCATGTAACTAATTCCTTGCATGCGCGACACATCGGCTATTTTAGACGTCTAGGTGTCCCTTTTCCGTCTTTTTCCCTATTTCATCTTTTCTCTATTTTGTCTTTTCCTATTTTGACTTTTTATTTGACTTTTTCCAATTTTTCTTATTTTTATTTTTTATTTTTTCAAAACTGTATGCGACGTCTCTGTTTTAAGGTCGACAGGTGAACCGCATGGTCAAGCCAATGCGCAGTTCCCATGCATCTAATGTCGCATTTTGATTATGACGGCTATTTCCTCCAAAACTACTAAAATCATCATCACTATCACTGTTTATTTCCTCCGTCATCTGCCGTCTTCGGCGATTGTTTCGTCTTGGGGGAGTTTTCGAGCGTGGTTGTGGCTGCTATCTTGTCCTATCCCGTGGCATAATGCGCCAGTCTCGTTGTTCTGTTTCTTCCATCTGCTGCCTTATTTCTGGCTCCGGGGACTGATTTATGCTGGCCCGTTGTCTGACATTATTAGTAACTTCTTCTGCTGCCAGACTAGTTTGTTCCATCCATTCTTCGGCAAATCGAACTTCTCCATCCTCCGGGCTAGCAGTATTATCCTCTGCTACTTCTTCCCGGTGGGTGTTATTCAGGTTCAGGCGTTCTGGATGGGCAGGCACCAATGGAATTCGTTCAGTCCTTCCATCATTACGCCGGATTATTAAACAGTCATCCATATAGTTATATATCACCCCGTCTTGTATCTGCTGATCAAGCTCATGTGGCCTG
Source organism: Wollemia nobilis (assembly GCA_028583015.1). Classification (NCBI taxonomy): domain Eukaryota; kingdom Viridiplantae; phylum Streptophyta; class Pinopsida; order Araucariales; family Araucariaceae; genus Wollemia; species Wollemia nobilis. Next base: position 1,938,214 of record JAQPPZ010005291.1, on the reverse strand, counting down.
GACTATTGCCGTCTTTGTTGTTCCTTGTTTTGGTGGGGTCGTCTGGCTCTTAGACCTCATCCTCGACCTCGATCATTTCCTTCAATCGGGGTTTCTGTCCCAAATTCTCCTTCCGCGGACCTGGTTACCGCATCCTCGGCCTCTTTTCGATCGAATCTCTCTAATGTTGGGCTGCCATACTCTTAGCTGCCTGAGATTCGGTCGATCCCTCAGTCGTTCTTGACGACGTCTTTGGTTCCTACGAGCTCGCTGAGATGGACCTCTCGATCTATTCTCAAGAGAACGAAGTAATGGGTTGGCTCTGACTAGGTTTCCAGATGGGCCTTGTAGTCCAAACTGAGAACTAGTCGACCTATTGGTAGCCGGAGGGGAATTTCTTCCTCTCAAGCTACCGGGATGGAGGTCAACCACGCTCCTCCCTTGGTTAGGTGCTCTCGGGATTCCTTGCGGTCTCCCGAAGGTACCTAAATTGTCTCGGCTACGGGCCTCATTTGTAGGTTGTGGTCCTGGATCAGGTGTTAGTTGTTGCAAGATCCTTAGTCTCCTATCGGCTCTCATCAGTCTTCGTCTCCATCTTCTTTGCTCAAATTGTCGTTGCATGATACAATGAGCCAATTCTCCTGGTACTCCTCTGAAAATACTGAGTCGGTACTTGAATCATTTCCATATCCTCCCGTGTTGAGTGGCCATATTGAAGTTTCTTGAACCCTTTGCTGCAATCTTCGTACTTCTCTTCTATGCTGTCGTAAATCTAGTGCAGCCATCCGATACCTAGCTACCTCCTCCCGTTCAGTTGGGCGTCTCATAGCTCCAACATAAGGTGTTCTCCATGCACGAGGCGGTGGTATTTCTGGTATAACATCCTCGTTCAATTCCCCCGTTGTATTCATCTTGTGGACTGAGTGAAGCATCGTCTTCAATTATCTCCGCAGTTTCCAGAAATCTAACACCCGCTTGTCGACTGCGATCTTCATCCCTTTGTCTTCTATTGTCTAGGTTAGGACTAGCATATGGAATATCTGGGTTCTGCGGTAGGTTGTCGTCATTGCTGGAGTCTTCCAACCATCCTCCAGTTCTTGGTTTTTCAGGTACCGTCTCGATATCCTTCCATATTATTGTTGCCATTTCCTCCCTACTTATCTGATATTTAGCAGTCGAGCTTTGTCCTGCTTCCCACCTCCTGGGTCTTTCTGGAGAATCTCTTGTCTCCTGATGGTTCGCTGCTTCTCCACCTGAGGATTCTTCTGTATTTAACACGATTTTTAGTGAGGCTGAAGAACTCCTAGAAGGTGCACCTGTTACTATTGCTTTTCCTCTTCTATTTTCCCTTGGACTCGTCACGTCTTCCTGTTCTTCTTCCAAGGAGAATAAACTGCCTTCCGAAGAATTCCCTGTTGCACTTCGTCTCAGTTCCCCCTGATTCAGCTCTGCCCATTCCGCTAGGCGAGCTTCGTGCCTTTCGTTTACCCTGTGCATGGTTGTGTCCAACTCCTGGATCACCTGTTCCCATAGCTGATTATTGTACTGCCTCAGAGTTTCATATTCTTCTTGCAACCTATGTGTTTTCGTTCTCATTCGTTGCACAAGTCTAACTCCTTCTTCGTCATCTTCTTCCAAAACCTCCTGTGGAACGACCTCCGTCATAACGTGGAGTCGGTCCTCTTCGCTGTTACTTGAGAGTTCTATTGTCTGCCCTTCTTCACTCCCAAACAACCAATCCAGGTTATGCGTTTCCTCCTCTCGAACAGCGCTGCCCTGCTCGTTATTTCCAGAAGGTTGTGTGCCTGGATCGTCTTCTTCTGTTCTAGAAGTTCCTGTTTGTCCCAAGTTGATCATATTCACCTCTGCACGAGGTTTGTATACTTTCAACTTGGAACCATTAATTACCTTGGGGCATAATGTTCCATCCAACTTCCTCAGTCTTACTACCCCGTTTTCGAGCACTTCTTCTACCTGAAAGGGTCCAAGCCACAAAGTTTTCAACTTTCCCGGCTTGAGTTCTCTCTTACCATTGTATTTGAGAACTAATCCACCAGCCTTGAGATCCAATTTCCGGAGATGTTTATCGTGCCAGAATTTCCTCCTTTTCTGTGCAATCTCCGTTGCCCATTGCGCCATCACCCTATTTTCGTCCAATTGTACCAATGTTGTCAGTCGTTCGCGAATACTCTCCTCATCATTCAAGCGATTGTCGACTGCTACCCTCAAGCTAGGTACAAGGAATTCAATTGGTACAACTGCTTCCTGTCCGTACATCAGTTGAAAGGGTGTGTGATTTGTAGTGGGCTTGAAAGTGGTCCTGTATGCCCATAAAACTGTTGGTAACCGTTCCTCCGAGTCGGCTCCTACTCCGCATGTCTTATACATGATCGAAACCAAGACTTTGTTTGTTGCCTCCGCCTGCCCATTTGCTCTTGGGTAGTAAGGGCTTGTCAAGAAATGAAAAATCCTAAATTCCTCTGTCAAGTTCTGAATAATTGCATTCACAAAATGGCCTCCTTTATCACTTGTTAACTGTAGAGGTATTCCGAACCTTGTAATTACTTGTTCATACAAAAAGCAAGCCGTGCTTTTTGTCGAGTTGTCCGGTAAAGCCCTTGCTTCTACCCATTTTGTGAGATATTCCGTGGCAACCATGATGTATCGGCATCTTCTCCTTCGACTTGTTCTTAGAGGACCTACAAAATCCAGCCCCCATATTTCAAAGAGTTCCTAAGGCTGTGACGGATGTAATGGCATGAAGTCTCTCTTCAAGGATTTCCCTGTTCTTTGACACGTATCACATGCTACTGTTGGTCACAAATCTGCCACAGGAAAGGATTTTGGGAAGTGTACGCGCCCTAGACCTGGACCAACATTGAAAGGCCGAGGGGAAGAGATGCCCCCCGTGCCAATCTCCGGAGAAAGGCCGGCTCCTTTACTAAACTACTTGGTGTCTTAAGCTAAGAGTGCAGGAAAGAGATAAAAATAGTAAGGGTGCAGGAAAGAAATAAACAGAGTAAGGGAAAGAATGTCAATGGATTTTCAGAGGGAAAGAACCAGCAGCACGATTACTAGCTAATACCTTGAGGTAGCAGCAATAAATACAAAGAATAAAATATAAATGAATGCCGCACTAGCTTTCCTATGTATCCTCTGGACGAGTTCCAGGATTCCCCTAATCCCTTACGCCGAAATCCAGATTTCAGAATTACGGCGGTTAAGAAATAGGTGAATATAGCAGAAACACCATTCACAGGCAGCATACAAGAAGACTAACACAGCATTTTTCCCTCCTATGTATCCTTCAAGAGAATTCCAGGGTTCTGTCCCCAATCATACACCTAAATCCAGGATTCAGAATTACAGCACATAAATGAAGACAGAATAAAAGAAATAATCATTGAAGGCAGCATACAAGAGAGAAATGAGGCCCAAAGTTCTTGATATTAATCGCAGAAATCAAGTTACAGCAGCTTTCTAGCAAAAGTTCCCCCCCTTTTCTCATTACAATTCACGGGTTTTATAGAGGACCCGACCCTCTGAGCCATCAATGCACAAAATCGGGGAGTACATCCTCGAAAACCTGAGAAATCGGTTCTCGCTCCTCCCGTGATCGAGCTCTCACATCCTTTTCTACAATTAGCAGCTGTGACCGGGTCAGCCGGGGAAATTTGTATTTATGAGCCGCCTGACTCGTCCTGAATTTCTCCGGGTGCGGAGCTCGAGTGGCTGCTATGTCCGTCGGGCTCTCCTTCTGCGACTGATATTTCTTTTCAGATTGCCAAAAATGAGCCCCGAGTCTTTCGGGCACGTAAAAATTCATTTATGAAGCACTCAATTGCCTCGAAAAGATACCCGGCCTTGGAGTGTGTGCCCCTAAAGCGCTTCGCCAAATTTCAGTTCGCGACCTTACTTCGCAATGGATGTGAGCCGAAGCGGGCCTAACTTCCTTGGACGTGCACTTCGCGCGAAGGACCTTCCCAAAATGGCTTCGCGAGGACTTAGTGCCGAAGCAGATATTCCTTCTCAAAACATGGCTCTCAATCTTTCATTGCTTCGCTGGAAAGGTGGGTTAAAGGCCGCTTCGCGAGATCCCTGCCCGAAGTGGATGCTTCGCTGATGGGCTGTCAAAATGCTTCGCTGCGAACCTTCTTCAAAACAGCTGTTCGGGAGGTTTTGGGCCGAAGTGCATTCTTGCCTTAGAATATTGCTTTGATTTTTCAAGGGCAACTAATGCTTCGGATGAAGGAGCTTCGCACAAAAGCTATCCGAAGTAGATGCTTCGCAGCAGCCTAAGGCGAAGTAGATTTTGCTTGGAGAAATGGTTCGCCAGGAGAGAGGTCCGAAGCGGATGCTTCGCTTAATTCTTAGCGAAGCACTCTCTCAATACTTAAGAATTTTTGCATTTTCCGCTTCGCAAGGTTCTCGCCCGAAGCGACTGTTTAGGCTGCTTCGCTAGCGAAGCTTTCTCCATGCCTTAGCAAATCTTGGGCTACGATCTGGACTTCCTTGCTTTCCTTTCTTGGCGAAGCTACCCTTCTTTTTTCCGCGAAGCTCCTAAACCTGGTTTGCTTAGTGGCGAAGCTCTTACATATCCAATTCTATGTACAAGGGGATGGCAATGAAAGCCAAAATTGCTGCAATACTTAAAAATGTTTTAAAAGCAAGGGAACAAATTCATGAAACAAAAAGAAATACTTTACAAAATTTTGATTTTCACTACCCCTCTAAGCAATGTGACAGAATTGTCAACATTCTTGGCGGCTCGCGGGGCAACGAGCTCGCCTCGGTGCAAGGACCCTCAGCCTTAATCCATTGGGCCAGAGTTGCCTCCAGACCCTTCTCCTCTCTGTCTTTCTGGGGGTGCTTCTGCAGCTACCTCTTCTTCCTCTTCTTCTTCTTCTTCTCCTTCCGGCGTGGTTTCGTGTTGCGGCGGTGGGGGAAGGCGATCACGGATGCGTTCCATGGTTCGGCGAACGTGAGCCCAGGCACCTTTTTGAAAAGGCTCCCGATCTTGCAGTGCTTTAACCAGAACATGGAACCGATCAATCTGCCCTATGTCGGCATATTTGGCTCTCGTGCTCAAATCATTTAAACAAGCCGCGATTTTGCAATATCTAAGGATGAAGTCCGTGACTTGCCCCTCTGTGATTGGCTCCTCCCATTCATCTATTTCTGAAACATCACTTTCAAAGTTGAGCCAAGCCGGTTTAAGTTCTTCTTTTGTCAAAAGGTTCCCATCATCATCGGTGAAACTTGGGAAACCTAATGCTGAGAGGTCTTGAAAATATCCCAGCGATGTACGCTGCTCCTGTTCAAACATGTCCATGAGGTTCTTGGCCTTCTGAGCTTTCCTCACTTTGGAGAAGAAGGCGTGGACTGTAGCTTGGGCAGTGGACCAATCCCTGGCTGTCCGACTCATAGCGGCGACCTGCAAGTCCTGATATTTGATACTTTGTACTTCAAAAGCCAATTTGAGTCGGCTTCTTATTTCTTGTATAACTTCATCCACTATTGGTCCTTTCTGGGCAGCTGCATACTGGGCTTCAGTGATATAGGATAAAATCGACAGGGCACTGGAGGCCCGAGATCTGAAGTTTTTAAGCAAATGCGAGCGGATTTCTTTAATTCTGCCTCTATCAAACAACTCTAAACTCTCCTTCTCATACAACTGCTGCTGCATCTGCAAGATTCTGCTTTCGAACTCTTTGGCCTTTAGCTCGGATTCGGCCTGTATCTTGCTTTGATTCTCAGCTGCACCCTGCAGTTGATTTACCTGTTGCTTCAAGGCATCTACTTCTTTTTTCATCTGCTCGCACTGCTTCTCTGCATCTTCTAACTTTGAGCGTGTCCTGGCTAGATCTTCCTCCAACTTAATGTTGGCGCTCTCTGCTTCGTACCGGCGCTGATTGGCAATCTTCGCATGTGTGCGGAATGTCTCTATCCTCACATGCATAGACTCGGATTCATTGTCTACATCCAAGTGCTCCAGGTCCTTGACCTTCTCTTGATAGTCGTAGTCAGCAGGGGTCATCTCGTCCAGGGGCTTTTGGACCTTTGGTATCTTCTTTACTTTGTGCAGTTTTCCGCTCTTTAGGTCAAATACAGCGCATTTTTCTTCTTTTGCTAGAGAACGCCCCCTCTTTCTCCTTGCCTCCTTGAGCATCTTGTCAGTATTCTGCCGGGCTCGGATCAGCTTCTCCGCTAGAGGACGCTCTTTGATCATAGCCAATTCGCTTTCAAATGAGGCTGGGTCACCAGCCAAGGGGGTGAACAAGTACAATGATTGTACGGGCGATGCATCGCCAGTGGGTTCGGCGACAGGTGTGGTGGGGGTTTCGGTGAGAGAAACAACGGTATGCGTGACTGGGGAGTGGGAGTCGGGGTTTGGAGTTGGAACATTACCTTCGCCCTGACCAAATACTAAGGGGATGGTGGCGTGGGTGAGCGAAGTGGTATTCGTGGACTCGTCCCGGCTTGACGACTCAAACGGGGTGGAGACGTTCATGAGGCTGGCGGGATCGTGAGACAGATTTGTGGTAGCGAAGGGTACCATGCAATGGGGCGACTGAATATTTCGGGGAGATTTACCTGAGAGAGGGGAAGACTCATGGGGACCTTCGGCCGGGACCATCGTAGACACGACTTGGGAGACCAGGGTAAAAGGTGAGGGATGCGTACCTGCGTGCTCTAACAATAGAGCAGAAGTAGCAGCTACCTGCGTGTTTGGCTCATGTTCTTTCCCGGCCTCTGTACTTCCGACCTCCCTGACTTCTTCTTCAAGGTTCCCTTCCTTTTGGAGGAGTTCTTCCACATTGATGATGTCTACCTCCGAAACTACCTCAGCCCTTTGCGACGCTGTTTCTCCGACACTCACCTCAGCTGAGCCTATTGTAGGTTGTTCGCTAGAAGCACCTGGAGGTCTGGTACGAGGTCGCTTCGGATGAGAGGGAGGCACTTGGACCTGCTCCAGTCTCTTTCTTTTCCTTTTCTCCTCCTTTTCTGATTGTTGTGCTGACCCCACGGTACTTGTGTCATAACCTCCAATAGGTTCCTTAGGCAACTCTTGTGGTGTCGCCGCTGCCTCCTCTTCTTCCTCCTGCTCGGAAACGTCGTCAATTCTTCTTGGGCTTTCGCCCGAACCTGGGGCACTAGGGGGAACAAAGTCAGCGAAGGAGATGGGCTTCCAAGATCCAGCATTGGCTTCGTAAAAAATTGCAAAATCCCTATCCATCTCCAAGAGCCCATATGATTTTTGCTTTTGACGATGGACTCTCATCACCCACCATTCCTTCAGTTGTTCTTCACTCCAATCCTTTAACTCTCCCCTTAAATCATCCTTCATTTTTCTCCAGAATGTGGAGTCTGGGCCTGGAAAGGGGTGCCGAATCGGGTCATATTCGACCTCTATGGTGTAAAACTCATGCCATGGGGGTAATGTCTTCATTTTCTCCAGGTGCCACTCTAAATCTCTCCCGGTGGGGTTGTTCCGCTGCTCTACTATCTCCGGGTGGGGGCAGACATGGAAGTTTTTAAATCGGAGATGGTCCCTCATCACCCCCAAGGGGTCGTAGCACCACCGCTGAGGGATCTGCAGCAAACCGAAGTCGGCAAGCTTATCCTCTAAGTAAACATGTTGTTTGAGGGCAAAAACCTCAATGACTCCCATCTTGAAGGGGAAATCACATGTGGGTGCCCATTTCCGGCCGTGGCCATAAATAACGTTTGTTGCGTCGCTCTGGCGAGCAACCTCCAGCGCGAATTGATATTCGGAAGGGTAAACAGGTAGTAGGAAGGGTTTCCCTGTAAATCCGAACAGGCGAACCACAAGCCCCTGTGTCAATTGAAAAACATCCCCCTTTCCCTCTTTAACCACCTTATCTCTAAGGCTTATGGGCACCCGAGGGCAAGAACCCTGCAATAGCTGAATGGCAGGTCCTAGAAACTGCTGATTGAAAGCATAATATGACTCCGTCCTCGCCAGGAGGGGAGTCCATTGATATACTGGCAGAGGGGCTCCGTCCTTGCCGCTTGAAGTAATAGCAATATGGGGAAAATGCTTCTGAGCATGATAGAAAAAGAGCCAAACCAAGAAAGAGCAAGGTCCAAAATACTGGCCCGTCCCAGAATTTTTCATGCTGACCAGCCGCGTATGTAAGGTCCGGGCCACCCATTCCGCCCAGTCAAAGAAGACCGGGTTAGTGTTTGGCCTTGACGCATCCGGGGCGTAAAACTCCCCTCGTGAAATACACTCGGCCAGCGACACTTGCCAGGGGTGTACAGAAGCATCGGTAGACAGGCCCGCGACCCACGCAATGATGGAGAAAATATCCGTGCTCTTAAAATCCTTCAAGGGGCGAGGCATTTGAGGCAGCCTGCCTGAAGGGAGCCCGTCCTTGAGGTTTTCACTTAGAAATTTTATAATATAGCTGGAAGTGGTAAACCTCTCCATTTGTTCGCTCAGAATAACATTACGAACAGAATATCCTTTGGGCGGCCCTTGCTGCGGGGCGAAAGCTTCTTGTACATCTTCCTTTAAGATTGTGAACAATTTGTTACCTGCGGCGTCCAGAACCTGTCTGGTGGATGGTTGATAATTTTGCGCGATAGCATAGACTAACTCGGGACAGTGGTGCGCTGGCGGGGTCAGGTACCAGTATATCTGTGAATAATAGGCAGCGGCTCTCTTGTTCTCTGCAGAAAGTCGGCTTTTCATGAAATCGATGGTATACCGGAGTTCGGCAACGCTCTTGGAAAGTTCGGTGTCCCTTATCTTTTCCCACCCGTCAATCGGTGGTTCCGCAGGTTGCTCCTCCTCTGAATCTTCCCTTTCTTCCACAGCCTGTTTTTCAGGGCGGAGGTTGAGATCGACCCTCTTGGGTCTATGCTTTCTCTCTTCCTTACCCTTTTTTATCTTTTCCGGGCCGGCTACCTCAGGCTCTTTCCTCTTCTCCTTGGAATTCTTCTTTCCCATTCTGAATTTCGGTGGCAGCAGAGTCTTCGACACAGAGAATTTTGACGCAAAGAACGGGAGTAATGCAGACTACCGGCCAGGGCCCTTAAACTTGCACTTATCAGCAGGCGAACATCTTTTCACTGCTACGACTTGGGTTTTATAGCTGTAAGTGGTAACTACCACTATTTATGGCGCCTGCCAAAATTAAATTCATAAATCGGGCGGAAGAGGTTGTTTTGCTTTTTTATTGGCTTCACGGCGGCGTTGCACGCGGGTCCATGTGCTTCGAGGGCTTGGCCCGGCTTTGAAAATCTAACCTTCTGCCACCTCGTACCTAGGCAAGAGTTTTTCTCATAACTAAATTCTCTTGGGATATGCCCCGCCACCTTTGCATTAATCTCACATGCCCTGAACGTTTTCCTAGGTTGCCGCTGGCACACCTTTCGAAGCACGTTTTAAATGCTTCCCGCTTTGCGCCTTATGATTTGGCGAAGCTGATGTTGGCGCTAAGGACACTTCGCGGCGAACCTCCAGCGATCCACCAATTTTCATACTTCGGGCCCGAAGTGGTTTTACCTCACCGCGTCATTGCCTGCTTCGCGGAAGATTAACCCCGAAGCTCGTCTCTTTGGGAAAATGGTTCGCTGAATCTCTTTTGAAAACCGCTTCGCTTGGTCTCCCTTTTGCGAAGTACTTCTCATGCCTTAGGCAATTGGAGGCTTCGGAGAGGTTCTGGCGTTTGCTTCTCCAGCGAAGCTTGCTGCTGAGCGAAGTTGCTTATATTCACTTTCTCTTTTGGGCCTTGAGCATTATGAGCCACTCCTTGGTATTGGTTGTTGGCGACACGCCATATTCTGGTCTCAGCCTTTGTTTTGATGTTGTTTAGGCCTTCGAGGAGCCTTTCCACGCCAAAGCGCTTCGCTGCGAACCAACTTGCATCAGCCGCTTCGCACGTAAAATCCCCGAAGGAGGTTCTACTAGACTTAGTGAAGCCGGAGCTCATTGCTATGGTGGTATGAAGCTGCGATGTCTATTTAACCTTTTGGAAGTCTTGAAACAGAGTATATACAAGTGCAAATAACAAGATATTATATACAAAGGTAAAAACTTGAATTTTTTTTTTTTTTAGCGATGGAAAGCCTTCAAATGAAGACCGTTTACAGAAATTGGCAAAGTCTGGCCAGCTGTGTCTTTGAGGATAAAGGAGTTGGCTGAATTTACCTTCGCAATCTCGAATGGTCCATCCCAGAAAGCGTCTAGTTTATCATGATTCCCAGGCTTGGCTTTCCAAGAATCCCACTTCCATACTAGGTCTCCTACTCTGAATGTGCGGGCGGAGGACTTTTTCTTGAACCAATCTCGGGTGATTTGAGCATGTTTTGCGAAGTTCTGGTAGGCCTTATCACGATCTTCCTCCAATTGTAGTAGCTGAGCTAGTCTATCCTCCATGGGACTGAATTCTTCTTCTTCGTTCAACAACCGCAACGCAGGAATTTCTATATGGGTTGGTAAGATAGCCTCCTTGCCATACACCAGGGCGTAAGGCGAAGTTTTGATCGACTTCTTGACAGATATCCGATCAGCCCACAGGGCTCGATCTAGGAGGAGGTGCCAAGTCCTTCTGTTCTTCTCTATGAGCTTTCTCAGCATCCTTAACAGGGTTTTATTTGTTGATTCTGCCAATCCATTACCTTGTGGATAATAATTGGAGGTGACCTTGTGGTACATCCCATATTTGTAGGTGAATTCGTTGATCTTGGCGCCGGTGAACCCAGGACCATTATCCGTTACTATTGCTTCCGGGATGCCGAACCGGGTAATCAAGCCTTCTAGGAATGTAATGACAGTTTCCTGGTCGGCGTGTTTCGTGGGTACTGCTTCGGCCCATCTAGTGAAATAGTCGGTTGCAGTCAAGATGAACTTATGTCCTGCAGAGGAGTTCGGCGAGATAACTCCTATGAAATCTAATCCCCATTGTTGGAAGGGCGTTTCTACCTGTATTGGTTGGAGGGGCATAGGAGCACTTTTGCTTCGGCCGGCGAACTTCTGACATTGCTCACATCTTCGACAGACTGCAAAGGCATCGGCGAAGAGCGTAGGCCAATAGTAACCCGCCTTAATTATTTTTAAAGTTGTTGTTCTTCCTGCGAAGTGGCCCCCGGATAAACCTGAATGGAATTCACCTAGGACTCTTTTCTTATCATCCTCTTTTATGCATCTGAGAAGAACACCATCAATATTCCTGAAGAATAGGCCTTCGGGACGTAATATGTATCGGAGGGACCGCATCCTGAAGTGTCTTCGCTGCGAGGCATTCAAATGTGGAGGACATCTCCCAGTGTTGAAATATTCAACTATTTCACTGACCCAGTCTCTCTCATCTTCTTCTTGATTCGCGAAGCACCCTTCTGCTGCCAAGTCATCCCACTGACAAGCTGTTACTTCGGCTGCTACGCTCTTCGCAAGCTCCTGACATAGCGCGCGACCGCGAACCAATTTTGTAGGTCTAATTTCAATGTCAAACTCCTGTATTTTGTTGACCCAACCAGCCCTTTTGCTACCCAACTCTCCTTGGATAACGAAGTTGCGTACATCAGGATGAATGACGAATACTGTAACCCGACTTTGAGAGACGAAGTGTTTGAATTTCCTTAGGGATTTCATAACAGCATGCACCTGTCTTTCTATGAAGTTGTACTTCTCTTCATGGGGGTGTATTACCTGGCTTAGAAACGCAATGGGGCGCTCTTCGCCATCTTCCCCCTTTTGTGTCAGGACTGCAGCGTAACTCTCGGGTTCTCCTATAGCATATAGGATGAAATCCCTACTGTAGTCGGGGTTAGTCAGGACTGGCGCCTGAGCGATTCGGGCCTTAATTTCTTCAAATGCCCCCTTTCTTTCATCCGTCCAGATAAATTCAGCGTCCTTCTTCAAGAGCTCAGACATCGGCTTAATGACTTGAGCGAAGTCTGGAACAAACTTCCTTACGAAATTAATCTGGCCGAAAAACGACTGCAGCCCCTTCTTATTCGCCGGGAGTGGGAGCTTCAAGAGAGCCTCAGCTCTGTCAGGATCTACGGCGAGGCCCTTCTCTGATATAACATGTCCCAGTAATTTTCCTTCATTTACTGCGAATATGGACTTCTTCGGGTTAATTGAGATGCCAAATTCTCGGCATTTTTGAAATATCTGTTGTAGGTGCAAAGGATGATCTTCCCTTTTTCGGGAGAAGACGGTCATGTCATCCAAATAGATGACAATGACCTTATTCAATAGTTCGCCGAATGCTAAATCCATAGCCCTCTGGAAAGTGGCTCCTGCATTTGAAAGGCCGAATGGCATTCGCTGATAAGCAAATGTTCCCCACTTAGTAGTGAATGCCGTTTTGTGTTGATCTTCATCCCTAACCCAGATCTGGTTATATCCTGAAAAACCATCAAGTAGGGAGAAACGTTGGGCCCCAGCTACTGAGTGCAAGATTTGATCAATCTGCGGGAGAGGGTAATGGTCTTTTAGCGAAGCCTGATTTAGGTTGCGAAAGTCTACACATAGTCGAATGTCTCCATTTTTCTTCCTAACGGGGACTAGATTCGCTACCCAAGAGGAATGCTTTATGGGGTAAATTATCTTAGCCTCAAGCATCTTCAGGAGCTCAGCTTTCATCATGACTTCGATCTTTGGGTTAACAGGCCTTTGCTTCTGCCGGAAAGGTTTGACCCCCTCCTGCAACTCAATTGTATGTTGAATCAATTGCCGATCGTATCCCTTCAGGTCTTGATAAGACCATGCTACTATGTCAGGATACCTTCTGCACAAGGATCGGATCTGTTCTAGCTCTGTTGAGGTGCAATCTGTCCCGACTTTTATCACTTTCCCAGATTCGAGCTCCAGATCCTGATATTGCTTGGCGTTGACTTTGATTCTGTGGGAAACTGCTCGATCATTTTGATCAAAAAGGCTTTCCAGAGTAATCAACCCTTTTGGAACGTGGTTGTTTTTTAACTGAACCAGCCCTTCATATTCTTCATCTTCTGGGCTTCTTCTTTCAACCGTAGCTGCTTCTTGGATCAAGAAATTGACGATCTGTTCATCATTGTCGAAAATTTGCCAATGCATGTCTCTATCTGGCACAGAGGGCCTATAAATCATCCTCACGGCCTTGGGCTTGTGCACCATGTCGTCAGCTGGAGAATATCTAGCTGCGATGGATGCCAAGACATCGGCGTGTCTATTCTTTTCTCGTGGAATGGACTGCAGATTGAGCGACTCGAATTGGTCAAACAAGTCCCATACTCTGTTACGGTATGCTTTGAGATAATGCTTTTTTGAGATGCACTTGTTGGTGACCTGATTACATACCAATTCCGAATCTCCGAAGACTTGGAGATGTTTTATGCCTAACTTCTCTGCTTTCTTTAGTCCTAGGCATAAGGCTTCATACTCTGCTGCGTTGTTGGTGCAGCTCCAAACCAACCGGTAGCAATATTCTCTTTGCTCGCCAGACGGTGATACTAAAAGTATTCCTGCCCCGGCGCCATTTTTGCATCGGGCGCCATCAAAGAACAATCTCCATAATTCCCCCTGGGCACACATCTTATTTTCTAGCTTAGTGTGTTTCTCTGGTTTGGTGATAGCATAGCATCCCATTTCTGTTTCTATCATGGCATTGAAATCTGCCAGTGAAAACTCATCTTCAGAATTCAACTGCGCAAGGGATTCTTCAACTAGGTCCACCTGCTCTATCCCCTCCGCTATTGCATGTATGAGATCACCGCTTTCCTCCTCAGACATCTTCTGTACGAGGAATGTAGAAGGTTTCTCATTGTAGATTTTAACCTTCTTTCCTCTGAATGGAATTTCTAAATGTGAGTAGTCCATGGATAGGTATCCTCCTAACTTCGCTGTGAATTCTCTTGACAGGCACATACTAAAATATGGCTCCAGGTCGACGACTACCACCTCCTGTATTACCATAATCTGAGGCACTTTGTGCAGTCGAATAGGTATATCTTTAATTACGCCGACAGTCTTTACAGGAGTACCATCCAGTTGGAGTACGCCGTGGCTGCTTCGCGTGTACTCCATTCCTATTTCCTCGCAAACCGCCTTAGGCATGACTGTCGTTGCGGCCCCGGAATCAATCATACAGTTGTGGACAACATACCCTTCCATTTGTAAGGACAGGTAGAACGGAGGAGGCCTGTTCTTCCCTGTAATGGACGTGGATAAGGTTTGCACTAGGGCAAGTGGTGCTGACTTTCTTGCCTTAGTTGTCTTCAAGGATTCCTGCAACAAGTCCACTTGTCTAGGTAGCTGTAATGCGTCGTACAGACTAATCTTGGCAGGAGTTTTCTTCAGCTCGTCTACGATGTTGTATACTAGGGAGTTGTGTACCTCGGGTTCCCTTTTAGCCTCATACTTCGTGCGATACTGCTCCGTGGCTTCGACTCTTTGTCGTTTGGTCAGCGAAGGGAGTTTAAGCTTTTCCCTAGCCTGTTCTTTGGTTTCCGCCTGAGGCGGGCTTGCGGAGGCCTGTTGGGCCTTCTCTTTTACTAGCGCAGGATGAGAAACTTCGTTCGGGGCCTGGGAAGGTTGTTGTCCCTTCTCGCGGCGAGTATACACCTTTAGGGGGGCCATTTGAGCAGCATCTACCTCCATTGGTCTTTTTCCCTCCCTAGTAAGAACTGAAACTTGCTCTTCTTCACCAATTACTAGGTTCCGATCTATTTGCCTGATTATGTTGACTTGACCACCAGGGCTACTACCCGACAGCGTTTGTACATAATGTTGGTGCAGCATGCAGGTATTTTCTTCATGGGGGTCATTACACGTGGAGCACCAATGTATGTAGTCAGAAGTGCTTGGAGCTTCGTCAATCACGGCATTTCTTGCCAATGATCTCCCTTGCTGTACCGCTTGGTCTTTAGTGAGCGCTGGTGGGGGATAAGACCTCCTTGGTAGGAACTCTTGTTGTGCCTGCTTCTTTTTCATGATGGTCATGTCATTAGACAAGGTCTGTACCGTGGAGTTCAGGGACTGAACTTCCTGTAGTATTTTAGCCTGCATATCCTCAGCTTTGGGGATAGGTGGCAATGGGGCCATCGTTGGTATTGGAGGTAGGGCAGGGTGTTGGGGTGGCGCTGGTAACACGGGAAATGCTGAAGGGACAGTGGGCGGTGATGCCGAAAATGTAGGAAAATGTATTTGTGGAGTAGTGATCTGAGACACAATGGGGTTCGGGTTCCATGATGAGATTGGATACGCAGGGGTTGCGGAGATTTGCGAAGCGGCCGCACTTGTATACTGGGATTGAGGGAATTCTGGGAGTATGGGCATCGGCATCCTTTGAGGAAGTTTACCCACGGCTATCAAATCCATTTCCGCTTTCTGGGCCAATTCATACAGTTCAGGGAAGGTATTAATATTCGAATACCTTACCATTACGCTGATGTCAGGGTTAAAGGCCCTAAGGTAATAATACGCCGCAGCTTCGTTAGTTGGTCGGAGTCCAGCTGGTACCCTTTGCCAAGTTCGAGCGAACCTTACGTTGAAATCAGCAATCTCCTCTTGCGGGTGTCTCTGAATCGTCGTGAACTGGTGCAAAAGAGAGGATGGATCGGCAGACTCATTGAAACCTCTCATTAATTGTCCGGCTAGCTGGTCCCATCCCGTTATAGTGCCAGGTGGTAGGGATCTATACCAGTAGAGGAGCTTCCCTCTAAGAGATAGAACCAGAAGCTTTACCATAACTCTTTCCTCTGTGATGTCGTGAATCGCTGCCAGAGAAACAATGTCTTGGATATGTTCCAGAGCTGTCTTCCCCGTTCCATCGAACGTTGGGATTTTCTTCATAGCAGCAGGCGGAACCTGCCCTTGTCCCGCTAGATTTAATGGTCCGGAAGAATTCCATGCCGGGAACAATCTGGGCGGCGGTTGTTGCTGCTGCTGCATTTGTTGTTGATGTTGCTGGTGTGCCATGTTCGCGCCTAGATTCCGAAAAACAGGAATTCCCGAAGTTCCTTGTTGATTGCTAACTGGATTACTAATTGGAACGGAGGCACTTGGATGATCTGGTGAGTTAGGAGGATTAGGAGGAAGACTAGCCGCTGTGCTATCCGAAGTTGGCCCTTGTTCGTCAAAGGCAGCCTCTTGCGAGGACGTTCCACGTAACAGTGATTCAGGGGTGACCAACCTGGAGCGTTCCCCGAAGGCGTCAATATCGAGTTCAAAGAACTCAGTCTCTTCTCCACTATTCCTAACTCTCCATCTTGTTTGCATGAAGGCACGGATACTTTAGTACCGGTCTCTTATGACTTTAAGATTCTCAGGTTGAACAGAGTCGCCAGATGCTAGAGTCTTTTGGCAATGAGATAAGCATCGGTTCTCACTACCACTCACAAGGTGAGACTGACCGGGTCCCACCGGGCGTGCCAGAAACTGTTGGTCACAAATCTGCCACAGGAAAGGATTTTGGGAAGTGTACGCGCCCTAGACCTGGACCAACATTGAAAGGCCGAGGGGAAGAGATGCCCCTCGTGCCAATCTCCGGAGAAAGGCCGGCTCCTTTACTAAACTACTTGATGTCTTAAGCTAAGAGTGCAAGAAAGAGATAAAAATAGTAAGGGTGCAGGAAAGAAATAAAGGGAGTAAGGGAAAGAATGTCAATAGATTTTCAGAGGGAAAGAACCAGCAACACGATTACTAGCTAATATCTTGAAGTAGCAGCAATAAATACAAAGAATAAAACATGAATGAATGCCGCACTAGCTTTCCTATGTATCCTCTGGACGAGTTCCAGGATTCCCCTAATCCCTTACGCCGAAATCCAGATTTCAGAATTACGACAATTAAGAAATAGGTGAATATAGCAGAAACACTATCCACAGGCAGCATACAAGAAGACTAACACAACATTTTCCCCCCTATGTATCCTTCAAGAGAATTCCAGGGTTTTGTCCCCAATCACACACCTAAATCCAGAATTCAGAATTACAGTATATAAATGAAGAAACAGGATAACAGAAATAATCACAGAAGGCAGCATACAAGAGAGAAATGAGGCCCAAAGTTCTTGATATTAATCGCAGAAAATCAAGTTACAACAGCTTTCTAGCAGAAAGTTCCCCCCCTTTTCTCATTACAATTCACGGGTTTTTATAGAGGACCCGACCCTCTGAGCCATCAATGCACAAAATCGGGAAGTACATCCTCGAAAACCTGAGAAATCTGTTCTCGCTCCTCCCGTGATCGAGCTCTCACATCCTTTTCTACAATTAGCAGCTGTGACCGGGTCAGCCGGGGAAATTTGTATTTATGAGCCGCCTGACTCGTCCTGAATTTCTCCGGGTGCGGAGCTCGAGTGGCCGCTATGTCCGCCGGGCTCTCCTTCTGCGACTGATATTTCTTTTCAGATTGCCAAAAATGAGCCCCGAGTCTTTCGGGCACGTAAAAATTCATTTATGAAGCACTCAATTGCCTCGAAAAGATACCCGGCCTTGGAGTGTGTGCCCCTAAAGTGCTTCGCCAAATTTCAGTTCGGGACCTTACTTCGCAATGGATGTGAGCCGAAGCGGGCCTAACTTCCTTGGTCATGCACTTCGCGCGAAGGAGCTTCTCAAAATGGCTTCGCGAGGACTAAATGCCGAAGCAGATATTCCTTCTCAAAACATGGCTCTCAATCTTTCATTGCTTCGCTGGAAAGGTGGGTTAAAGGCCGCTTCGCGAGATTCCCTGCCCGAAGTGGATGCTTCGCTGATGGGCTGTCAAAAACGCTTCGCCGCGAACCTTCTTCAAAACAGCTGTTCGGGAGTTTTTGGGCCGAAGTGCATTCTTGCCTTAGAATACTGCTTTGATTTTTCAAGGGCCACTAATGCTTCGGATGAAGGCGCTTCGCACAAAAGCTATCCGAAGTAGATGCTTCGCAACAGCCTAAGGCGAAGTAGATTTTGCTTGGAGAAATGGTTCGCCAGGAGAGAGGTCCGAAGCGGATGCTTCGCTTAATTCTTAGCGAAGCAATCTCTCAATACTTAAGAATTTTTGCATTTTCCGCTTCGCAAGGTTCTCGCCCGAAGCGACTGTTTAGGCTGCTTCGCTAGCGAAGCTTTCTCCATGCCTTAGCAAATCTTGGGCTACGATCTGGACTTCCTTGCTTTCCTTTCTTGGCGAAGCTATCCTTCTTTTTCCCGCGAAGCTCCTAAACCTGGTTTGCTTTGTGGCGAAGCTCTTACACATCCAATTCTATGTACAAGGGGATGACAATGAAAGCCAAAATTGCTGCAATACTTAAAAATGTTCAAAAGCAAGGGAACAAATTCATGAAACAAAAAGAAATACTTTACAAAATTTTGATTTCCACTACCCCTCTAAGCAATGTGACAGAATTGTCAACAGTTACCACAAAATTCTTCGCATTGTGAAAGAGGGTGGGCCACCATAGACCTGCCAACATCACTTTCCTGGCTGTTGCATCTGGTCCCATGTGTCCTCCTGCCAATCCCTCATGTGTCTCCTTCAGTGTTTGTTGTACTTCATCCTCCATTATACATCTTCTCAGTACGTGGTCCTCCCCCATCTTGTAAAGCAATCCTGCGATCAAGGTGAAGGTTGTCGATTTCGTAATCACTTTCCTCCGCTCAGCTGCTGTTAACTCTTTTGGCAGCTGTCCTGTCGACAGATATTCCCCTATATGCTTATACCATCCTGATATGGCATTAATCATGAACAACTGTGCATCGGGAAATTCATCTGGTATTCCTCCCTCTGCAGGTTCTCTCGAGCGAATCCTCGACAACTGGTCCGCTATTACGTGTTTCTTCCCTGGTCTGACTACCACTCTAAACACGAATTCCTGCAGCGTGACGAGCCATCGACTTACTCGTCCGTAGATCGTTGATTTGTTGATCAAGTACAACAAAGCCTGATGGTCCACATAAAAAGCAAAGGGGTTAGCTAGTAGGTAGTGTCTGTACTTTTGTACTACATACACTATTCCCAGTGCTTCTCGCTCCATTGTGCTATAATTCTTCTCGGCTCTCGACAGTAGCCGACTTGCAAAAATATATGGGCTGATCCAACCCGTATTGGCCTTCCTGTGCCAAGGCACATCCAATGGCAAAATTTGAGGCATCCACATGCACATAGAATTCTTTCTCCCAGTTTGGGTAAACCAGGATAGGTGCTTTCACCAAGTGCCCTTTCAATCCCTCAAATGCTACCCGGTGTTCCTCTCGTCCATCCGAATGGAACACTCTTCCGTGTAAGCGCATCTAGTGGATGAGATGTCAATGCATAATTTCGAATAAACCTCCTGTAATATCCGACAGTTCCCAGAAAGGTTTTAACCGAGCTCACATCATGTGGCTCCTCCATCAGTAATACTACCCGTATTTTATCGGGGTTGGGCTTCAAACCTTCTTGGCATACTATATGCCCTAGCAGCTTTCCGTATGGTACCAAAAACACACACTTCTTTGGGTTTAGTGCTATTCGTGCTTTCCTACATAAACTCATGCATTCTCCCAAGGCCTTTAAATGTTCTTGTGTCTTCCCATACAGTGACCAATCATCTAGAAAGGCTTTAAAATTCCCTGTGGACATTTTATCAAAAATATACAAGATGATCCTTTGAAAAGTAGCGGGCGCATTGCATAGTCCAAATGGCATGCGATTGTATGCATATATTCCATTCTCTACCACAAAAGTAGTCTTCAACTTATCTTCTTCTACTATGCTAATCTGATTATATCCCGAGAATCCATCCAAAAATGAATAAATCTCGTGGCCGGCTACTTCTTCCAAAGATGGAGTCTGTGAATGGGATTGGGAAGGGATCTTTTACAGTTACGGCATTCAAACTTCTAAAATCCACAAAGATTCGAATTTTATCTACTTCCCGTTTTAGAGTGATTACAATTGGTGAAACCTACTCGCTTGTCGTAACCTTGAATATAATGCCTGCATCTAGCATCTTTTCGATTTCGGCATTCACCTTTGCTACATATTTGGGATTCATTCTGTAAGGACGCCTTCTCTCTGGTTGCGCGCCTTCTATCAGAGGAATCTTGTGTACGCAGAGTTCGGGTGGTACTCCCTTCAAATATTTATATGTCCATGCAAAAACATCCTTATAGTCCATAAAAATCTTAATTGTTGCTGCTTTTAGGATTGGATCCCAATCATCTCCACATTTGATCATCTTCTGTTCGCCCTGGTCTCCCAAATTTATCTGAATCATCCTTGGACCTTCGTATTTGATTGACTCAGGGTCATCTGCTGCCTTTAGTGCAGCAATGGGGTGGGTTGGTTTATCCTCTATGACTGCCCCCCCATTGTGAATTCTGCAAAATTCTTGGGGAATGTCCACTTTTCTCTTTCCTTGTCCTTTTCTGTTGTTGTCTTTCTCTTGTTACTGGTTTCTCTCTCTGGTTCTTGTATCTCATCCTCTTGAATCTCTTTTCCCGCATCTATACAAAGACATTGGGGAGGGAAGATCTCATAATCCTCTAACTGCCAGTGTAGTAACCCTTTATCTTGGTCATACTCATCTTCCGTGCAATCATCGAGGTGCAACACTCCCTCCTCATCTGGTTCATGTCCCGTTTCACCATCTGACAAGGAGGATCCTAAATCATCTGAAGTAGCTATGTCCTGACTTATTGTTTGTTTTTTCAGATTAATTATATACTTGTGTTGCCCCTGTTTGAAAGATAGTCGTTTTTTCACCCAATTGTGGTTGACTTTTGCTGTTCTCAACCATCCACGTCCTAGGAGTGCATCATATGCGGTTTCTGCATAGCAATGACAACAAAATCTAGGGTGAAGTCCTGTTCGGCTATGCATACCTTCTGATTCATCAAAACGCCTATTGTTTCAATGCCATATTGATCAGCACCATATAATTTGAAATTTGGAGACCGTAAGGCGGGTTGCCCCAGAATCCGCCATGTCTTCTCTAGCATCACATTCACACTAGACCCTCCATCTACAATCACCTGATTCAGCCTATGGTTCAAAACTTCCATTTGAAAGCTGGCCTCCGCACGGCTTCAATCATCAGGATTGTTGGTTCGATAAATTGTCCTTGCTTGATAGCTGCTACCTGTCGAGGTTCATCCTTTTTCTTGATGACTTCCTCGATTGTTGTTCTGCATGCTGATCAAAAACTTCAGCATGCTGATTTTCAAATTCATCTTTATTCATTTCAACTTCAACTGGTACAACATTAGGAGTTTGTTGTACCTCCTTCCTTTGCATGGATTTTTCATCAACAATTACATCCCGGCTAATAATTACCTTGTGGGCAGTAGGATCCCACAGTCTATACCCCTTCACTGTATCTCCATAGCCGAGAAAAACACACTTGCTTGACTTTGGGTCAAGCTTGGACCTTTTTTCTTTGGGTACATGGGCAAACGCGTCACAGCCAAAGGTACGCAAATGAGAGTAATCAATTGGCTTACAACACCAAACCTCCTCCACAATCTGTCCATCCAACGCAGCTGTAGGTGACCTGTTAATTAGATAAACAGCTGTATTAACAGCGTTTGCCCAAAACATTTTCTCCAACATGGCTGCGCTAAGCATGCTTCTTGCACGTTCCATGATTGTGCGATTCATTCGCTCCACCACCCCATTTTGTTGTGGAGTATATGGTACAGTCTTCTGGTGCTTAATACCTTCCTGCGCACAAAATTTATCAAATTCCTTGGAGCAATATTCACCCCCATTATCTGACCTAAGACATAAAATTGACTTACCCAAACTCTTCTCTACCCGTGCTTTGAACTCTTTAAATTTCTGCAAAGATTTCGACTTCTTCTTCAGAAAATAAACCCACACTCTCCTAGAATAATCATCTATAAAAGTCAGAAAATAGATGCCACCATTTAAGGATTGAGTGGGGACTGGTCCAAATATATCCGAATGTATAAGTTGCCAGGGCTCGCAGTAAACCGAACCCTCTTTTGTTTACCAAAAATACAGTGCTCACATAAGTCTAAATTGCAAGACTTAATCCCAGAAAGCATACCTCTATCATGCAGAATTTTCAGACCTTTTTCACTCATGTGGCCTAGGCGTTGATGCCATAGCATTACTGCATCCTAAACATAAGTTGTTGCTGCTGCATGGTTTGTCACCGTATCACCACATAAACGATATAGGGTCCCATAAGACTCTCCTTTAGCTACTACAAGAGCTCCTCTGGTAATTTTGCAGTAGTTGTTACCGAAAGTGACAGAATACCCTAGCTTATCCATCATTTTGATTGAGAGCAAATTCTTCCACAAATCGGGCACATGTCGTACATCACATAACATCCTTTCTCTACCATCGTCCAGCCTGATCCTTATATCCCCTCTTCCCACAATTTCTAAAAAGTGATCATCACCCAAATAGACTTTTCCACCACAGTATGGCTAATATTTGTCAAACTAGTCTTTGTGGGGAGACATGTGGAAAGATGCACCTGAGTCCAAAACCTAGGTATATAAAACAAATCTGCTGTTACTGATACAAAAGTCTTCACATGTTGCCATCTTTCCCGAATCTGCATGATCTGGCCTCACTGATGGCTGATTTTGCTTTTCACCATTCTTTAATTTCTAATAGTCCTTCTTTGAGTGTCATGGCTTCCCACAATGCCAACACTTACCTTTCTGGTTATGTCCTTTAGACTTAGATCCGGACTGTTTTCTACCTTGTTTACTCCTCTCGAAAGATCGACCTCTCACAGATAGGGCTTCATTGGTTGAGGGTTTCAGAGACGATTTTCACCTCAACTCTTCTGCCAACAAAGCGGCTACCACATCATCAAATTTTAGAGTTCCTGATGATGCATTACTGATGGTCATCACCATATGATCCTAGGTGTCCGAGAGGGAACAAAGTAGGGTGATAGCTCTATCGTCATCCTCCATCTTCACATTAACTAAAACCAATTTACTGATAAGAGTATTAAACTCATTCAAATGATCTGCCACGGATGAATTTTCCTTCATCCTCAAGCTATAAAGCTGCTTTTTCATAAAAACCTTATTTGTTGCTGATTTTGTCTCATACAACTTTTCAAGCTTTTGCCAAAGGGCTTCCGCGGTCTTCTCTTCAGCTACATTGAACAAGATAGAGTCTGCTAGGCAAAGACGAATTGTAGAAACCGCCTTCCTGTCCAGCGTTGCCCACTCCTCATCTTTCATTCTGCTAGGTTTACTCGCGACCCCTTTCAAGGCTAGAGCTTGGTCATTCTGAACCAACAAATCCTCCACCTTCATCTTCCATAGAGCGAAGTTCCTGCCATCAAATTTCTCAATCTCAAACTTGGTTACAACACCTGTCATTGTTGCAGCTCCCACTCGCACGAAACCTTAAGCTCTGATACCAGATGTTAATTTAATTTCCATATTTTATACCTGCAAGTAGAAACACAATAACAGAGAATAGAAAACAGCAACACAAGTGACACAGAGATTTACGTGGAAACCTGCAATGTGCAGGAAAAACCACGAGGCAATGGCAACTTCTTTTATTATTTTCAGCAAAACTTTACATTCACCTTCACAGCATTTCTCACATGCATATGCAAGGGATCAAGTCCCTTTTATAGAGCAGAAGGAAGACTCCAAACTGTTCGTTTCCTCTTCCAAAAGGAAGCCTCCAAAACTGTTCGTTTGCACTTCTTAAGACTATTTGTCTCCCGCATTCTGACGTCTATCCCAGACATCTGCTGCCTAGACGTCTAGCAGCCTAGACGTCTTGTACTGCTGCAAACGTCTTGTACTGTTGCAAACGTCTCGTACTGCTGCAGACGTCTAGTACCGCTGCAGACGTCTAGTACTGCTACCGACGTCTCGTACTGCTGTCGACGTCTCGTACTGCTGCCGACGTCTAGTACTGCTGCCGACGTCTCGTACTGCTGCAGACGTCTAGTACTGTTGCCGACGTCTCGTACTGCTGCAGACGTCTAGTACTGCTGTCGACATCTCATACTATTGCCGACGTCTCGTACTGCTGCCTAGACGTCTCGTACTGCTGCAGACGTCTAGTACTGCTGCCTAGACGTCTAGCAACAGTCTTTGCAGGCTTAAACCCTCTGTATAGTGACTTCACCTCCTAACAACCGCCACAAGTTTCTCTGTTGTCACATATTTCCTCGCCATCACAAATCTTCTGTCATCCCAAATTTCCTCGTCATGAATTACACTATCAAGAATTCTTCATCCTTGCTATTCCACAATCCTTTGATTCCTCATATGTTCTTCTCTTGTTCTTTCACTCGCCCTTCAGAATCCATATCTCCCACATCCTCAAGTCAAGTTATTCGTTATTCACTTCCTCCCTTCTTCAAATTTGGTTCGAACTTCAAACAACGGCGCCAAATGTAGCACAGTGATGGTATTCCACATTTGAAGGAACATAGAAGAGTAAATGATAGCAAATATTAACAGCAAACAACATTTACCATAATTACAAGAAAAGAGATTCAAAAGTAAAATGGAGCAAAATTGCACATTGCCATTGTATTCATTTATGAAAAACAAATACACAAGTCAAGTCAAGCAACAATATCACAAGTCTACAACATGTATTTTCCTCAACAGGTGCTTCACAAGTTCACATAATGTATCACACAATCATACACAATGTCAATGACGATCTTCTTTGAAAATTCCGAGGGGTCTATTTAGACTACTCCTGGACAAAAGAGCAGTCACCAATTTCCACAACTTCTTTGTATCTATCTCTAACTACTTTTACATGACAACTCATAATGCATGACAATATTTTTATTTGTACACTAACAATGTTTGTCATTTAACACATGATGACATTTTAACAAACACTTAGTGTGCAAACTATACAAAATTACAAAACTTATGTACAATTGAAATTGGTTTGTGTACTCGTCTCCATGCACTCTCATTCACGATTGAGGTGGTGCCTTGTCAAAACTGGCTGCTACATCCATTGCAGCTAGATCATTCAGGTATTTGTGGTCCAATGCACACAACAAGAGTGGGTAAATCGTTCTACTTTATCACTTTCATAGATGATCATACTAGAAAAACTTGGGTGTATTTTTTGAAGAATAGGAGCGATGATTTTGAAGTATTCAAGAGCTTCAAAGCCATAGAAGAGAATGAAAGCAGATATAAAATCAAAACATTAAGGACTGACTAACAAAGTCAATCAATTTTGTGATGAGCATGGATTAAGAAGACAATTGACAACAGCCTATACACCTCAACAAAATGGAGTGTCAGAAAGGAAGAATAAAACAATCATGGAGATAGCAAGATGCATAGTACTAGCAAAAATTTTAGGCAATCATTTGTGGGCTGAGGCAGTTACAACAGCAGTGTACATTCTCAATAGAAGTCCCACAATTGCAGTAAAGAATATGACTCCTCATGAGGCATGCTAAGGAAAGAAGCCTTTGGTAAGTCACTTGAGAGTGTTTGGTTGTTTGGCTTATGTTCATGTTGAAGATAATAAAATGAAGAAGTTAGACCTAAAGAGTCAAGCATGCATTTTTGTTGGTTATTCTGAAAAAACCAAGGCATATAGATGTTATGACCTCGTATCTAGACAATCCATTGTGTCTAGAAATGTGATTTTTCATTAAGGGGGAGTACATGGACAGCAAGCAGAAAAGATTGCGAAGTCAATCATGAATAAAGATTTTGGTGTGTCACAAATATCAAGTGGAGAATTTGCATGGAAATTTGCAAAGATGTTGCTACCCCACTTGCACAAGACGAAAAAATATGCTACAATGATGGAAGTGGAAGAGTGGATGAGAGGAAGTATATAAATTTGATTGGCGTCCTTGTGTACTTGATAATAACAAGACTAGATATTGCATACACAGTCTCTTTGGTTTCAAGATTCATAAGTAAGCCATTAGAGGATCATATGAGAGCAGTTAAAAGAATTTGGAGGTATGTTAAAGGAACTTCAAATTATGGAATCCATTATACTTCAGCCAATAAGATCGAGTTGAATGATAATAGGAAATCTACATCAGCAAATTGGTTTTCATTGCGAAATAGATTGGTAACTTAGAGTTCGAAGAAACAAGAAACAGTTGCACTCTCAACAGCAGGGGTAGATTATATAGCAGCTACATCAGCAAGGACACAAACAGTGTGGTTGAGGCAATCCTAGAAGACCTTGGTGAAAAGCAAGAAAGACCAACTACCATTAATTTTGACAACACAAGTGCAATTCAAATGACTAAAAATCTTGTTTTTCATACAAAATCAAAGCACATTGATTTGAAGCATCATATTATTAAATATTTAGTTCAGGAAAAGGAAGTTGAATTGACATGCTGCAATTCATAAGATCAGTATGCATACATTCTTACAAAGATAATGGCAAAGAATCAATTTATTTTACTAAGAGATAGAAAGAAAAATTTTCCATTCAGTCTAGAAGGGGAGGAAGTTGGAAATTGTGATACTAAATGAAACAAAAAACAGAATAGGGTAAGAATAAGGCAAAAATCAGAGCAGGACAAGAATAAGACAAAAATCATAATTGGAATTTCAAGTGAACATTAAAAAAGGAAAAAAGAAATATTCTCGCCCACATTTGGAGAGAATGTGAAGCACCAAGAGACTAGAGACAACAAGAGACATCCTATTGTATATATATAAGTGAAGGGCTGTATTGAAATAGAATGAACAGATTTGAAATTTGATAAAGTGTTTATTGGAGGGTTTTTGTGCAATTTATTTTTCTGTTCATTTTCTTCTTTCTATGCTGTGTTAATCTTTATTTTAGAGTACCACCACCTCTTACATTAATGACCATCTAATGGTCTTTGAGGCAACTAGTATTCCTGAGAAGTTGTCTAACATGTTGGATTGTTCATGCAAGCATGCCATCCTTGGATGGGCAAGTCTGAAATTAAATCCAACTGCCATGCCATGCACAATATTTCCGTCCCCTTGAAGGATTTGCCAAAACCTCTATTAGTCTAAACTGACATGGAAAGAGGCTAACCATGACAAAGACATAGGAATGGCACCTGACTCCTTATCCTTATCCTGTTTATCATCAACCTTTACCATTAATGCTACTGATAACTTCCACCACCTGACAGGATGGCTTGACTATTGGTAGTGTCCTTATATTTCTTATGTGTTAGCTTAAGATGTGTCTTTTTGTAGGAAGAATAAAATGGTGGGGACAACAGAATACTCCCTGTGAAAAAAGTCCAAACAGACACACAGGACGTAGAGGAAGTTATCAACTGTTGCTGTAAGTCTAAATTCAAATATTGGTCCAAATTCACATTCCATGTATGAATTATTTATGCATTGTCAGGGAACAATAGTGAGAGGATTATTAGTATTCCTTTCGCTTCAATGTTTTACTTTCATAAAATAATTTAGTTTTGCAGAACCTGGACTGGATTGTTCTGAATCTCTGATTATCACAATTCTCTGTTGTTGCTTGAGACACATACTGCTATTGTCAATTTGCTTGCACCTTATAGTTCGACCCTTAAAAATAAGTTCAGTTTATGCAAAGTCTGCTGCAAACTCATCAAATATTTTCGATATTAACGAGGACAAATATAGTCTTCTCTTCCTCTTCGAGTATTTCTTTTTGGAGTGGATCAACCTTCCCATATGTCTGACTATCTATATATGGCTTATAAAATTCATAAGGGCTGGTGTAACTTGTTTTATTTTAGTTTTTTATAACCAATTTATTTTAGACAATTCATGTACATTAAACTTTAAACTTTATATAATCCAGTCTGAGTGATGAAGGTTTGGTAGAAAAGAGGTCTAAGATTTAAATTTAAATATAAATATATATAACACAATAAGAAAACCTCTTCCTCTTTCTATACATTATGCATTTAAGTACAGCATAGTCTGATATAAGGACTTTAAGGTAGAATAAAAATAGAAGGTAATGTGAATGAGATTGTATGTGAGTGGGTACCTGCGCCAGTGACCAATGGAGGCACCGAATCCATGAACCAGCAACAATGGCGGTCCCTCTCCTCCGACAAAGTAGTTAATGTTATAACCTCTCCATTGCCACTTTTGACACCTTGCGTATATTGCGTCCAGTTCCCTGCCATTACCATTTTCATCTACTGCCACACAACACACCCTCCTGCTGCTCCTCTTTCTCTTCGTGTGATACGGCAACACCTTGTCAATTGAATTTGAATGAAACCTTCCGCCTTGGGAGAAACATGTTTGTCGAATAGGCATCTGAGGGGAGAAACGGAAGGGTAGTCCATGGGCGTGCAGAGGAGCGGCCAGATGAGGCACAGTCATTACTTGACTCATACTTCAGCTCTACATACGTGAACTGCATCCTCGGGTGAAAGGAAGTATCACTTATTCCCGAAATATCTCTTCAAAGTAAAATTATTAAGTACAATCAATCGATAAACATCGTTTGAAACAAAGGTTAAAATTAATAGATTTACATATCCTCCGAAATATCTCTTCAAACTAAAATTATAAAGTACAATCAATCAATAAACATCGTTTGAAACAAAGGTTAAAATTAATAGATTTACATATCCTCCTCTGCCGCCCCTAAATATCCCCTTACTATCCAGGGAAAGCAGCAGAGGTGTACGGAGGCCTTAAATTCCGATGGTGGCGAGTAGATTGAAGGAATTTAAACGCTTTTTCTTCTCGCCGAAGTCTGTCAGCACAGACTGCGCAGGGCGCACGTCCAACTCCCGGCTTCGGGAGCGAAGTGCGGACGGCGCTGGCCAAGCTGCCGAAGTCCGGCACTCGCGCGAAGTGCGGACTGCGCTGGGCAAGCAGCCGAAGTGCGCACTTCGGCCGAAGTGCGAACTTCGCTGGGCAAGCTGCCGAAGTGCGCACTTCGCGCGGAGTGCGAACTTCGCAGCTTCAGCTGCCGAAGCGCGGCTGTCGCAGCGAGGTGCGGACTTCGCACCTTCAGCTGCCGAAGCGCGGCTGTCGCAGCGAGGTGCGCGCTTCGCACCTTCAGCTGCCGAAGCGCGGCTGTCGCAGCGAGGTGCGCGCTTCGCACCTTCAGCTGCCGAAGCGCGGCTGTCGCAGCGAAGTGTCGAACTTCGCTCGGCGACCAACTTCGCACGGCAACGATTTGCAAGCTTCAGACTTGGCCAACTCTGGCCTTCAACTTCTTCGTCTTCCGCGGCTGTCGCTGGGTTTGCCTGGCTTGGCAAGACCCGAAAGAGAGGAGAGAAACGCCGGAACAGAGAACAACAAGGTTAACACATAAACTACTGCAAACCCTAAAGATGCCACATACAAAAGCAAACTTTATTCATATGAACAACTAGGGTTACAGAATTCCTCAACCGAGGAAATAACAACATCTGCAGGCTACGCTGCAGGATAAACAAAACAGGGGAAATGTCGAGTCTGCAGCTCGGACATTTCTCAGCTGAGCCACACTGCTCACTGAATCGCTCTGCTTTCTTTCTCTGCTCACTTTCACGAACTTCTCTCACACCCGCACTGCTTCTCCTTCTTTTTTCGCACTTGTTTGTCTGTAGACCCGAACCGCCTTTTATAGCCACGGGGAGAGGAGGATAAGGTTTATCCTCTGACAGCTTCGGATAAGGGTTATCCTCTGACCGACCCTCATCTAGGGTTTCTGACAAACGCCGACTTGGCATTAACTCCTGCGGAGATCGGATCTGTCAGATGTCAAATCTGTCAGAAGGTAGGTGTGACGTCATGTCACACTTTTGCCGGGATCCCGGATTGCGGCAACGCAGTCCGACTTCGCCCATGTCTGGAGCGCAATCCGGTTTCGCCCAAGGTTCGCAGCGTAGTTGGGCACAGGCGTGAAATCCGGGTTTATTTTTCTAACACCCTCCTTTAAACCTGATTTCACAAGCACTTTGACTCCAAGTCGCTCTCGCAATCTGCTGAAGTCTTCCTCCTTCAAAGGCTTCTTGAAAATATTTTCCAATTGCTCCTTGGATCTGCAAAACTGCAGATGAATTTCTTCGGACTTCACCAACTCTCTGATGAAGTGATAACGAATATCAATGTGCTTCGTCCGGCCATGGAACACGGGATCCTTTGACAAGTGCAATGGCCGAATTGTTATCACATAAAATTGTTGTCGCGCCTTCCGGAGGATTGTACAGTTCACTCGTAACTCTTCGCAGCCCATACCGCTCGGCATGCGGATGTCGTGGCGGCGACATATTCTCGCTTCGGTCGTGGACAACGCAACAATGGGTTGCTTCTTGGACGCCCATGAGATCGCCTCGATCCGAGATGGAAAGCATACCCGGAGGTGCTCTTCCGATCGTCAGTACTGCCAGCCCAGTCACTGTCTGTGAAGCCCACTAGCTCCAACTGGTCCCGTCTGGCGTAAAATAGGCCATGGTTTCGCGTCCCGCTGACATAGCGCAAGATCCTCTTGCCTCTTGCTAGTGCGTGTCCTTCGGAGTCTCCATGAAACGGCCGATCGACCGACTCCGAACATCGGATTCGGCCGAGTTGCGTCAAGTACATCGATCGCCAACTAGCCTCTTGAACAAGGTTGGATCTACAGACCTCCCTGTATCCAACTTGCTCACCTTCAAACCCGTGGCTACGTGTGTGATGGCAGGTTTGTCGTCCTCCATCTTGAAGCGCTTCAGGACATCCTTCACATACTTGCCCTGAGAAATGAAGATGACATCTGCCGATTGGTCAACTTCAATGCCGAGAAAATATTTCATCAGCCCCATGTCAGTCATTTCAAACTCGGACTTCATGGCTGTTCTAAACTGCGCAAATAGGTCGCCGCTATTGCCGCAAATATCGATCGTCTACGTACAGTAGCACGATGATGAGCTCACCTGCTGCATTTGTCTTCATGTACAGGGAGTGCTCATATGGGCATTTCTGAAACCCATTCTCCTGAAAATAGCCGTCAATACGACTGTACCATGCCCGGGGTGCTTGCTTCAACCCATACAGGGCCTTCTTCAGTTTCAGGACTTTGCCTTCTTGCCCTTGTATTTCATAACCGGGCGGCTGGTCTATGTAGACCTCTTCTTCCAACACTCCGTTGAGGAAGGCAGACTTGACATCCATCTGGTACACGCTCCATCCTTTCTGAGCTGCGAGTGCCAAAATCATTCTGACTGTGTCAAGTCGGGCTATAGGTGCATACACCTCATGATAGTCAACTCCTGACTTCTGCTTGTAGCCTTTCGCCACTAATCTGGCCTTATGCCTGTCAACTTCTCCTTGGGCATTAAACTTCGTTTTATATACCCACTTGACCCCAATGGTCTTCTTTCGTGCTGGAAGATCTGTTAGCTGCCATGTCTCATTCTTCTCAATGGTTGCTATCTCCTCATCCATCGCATTCACCCATTTGCGATTCCGACTTGCCGCTTCAAACTCCACCGGATCACATTCAAGAAAGAGAGCAAAATCAGAATAATCTTCATCTAATTGATTACGGGTTACCTCATAGATGTCTTGCAAGCTCCGAGTCTTTGCAGGAGTCCTCGTGTTTTGAATTCTCGCTTGCAAGTGGAGGTGACCGGGATGATGAGGGTGTGCTACCGCTGGCACCACCGTTGCCGCTTGAAGGCACAGGTGGTTGGACACTGTCTTCCTCCAAGTCTACAGACTCAACAGTTGCTGGTTCAGACTGACTCGTCTTTGACTTCCCGTTCCAGACTTCATCCTCCAAGAACTTCACATCTCGACTGATGACAAGTTTCTTTGTCACAGGATTGTACAGCCTGTATGCCTTTGATGGTTCGTTGTATCCTGTGAAGATGCATCTTTCAGCTTTGTCATCCAGCCTTCTGCCTTTTCTCATCTCGGAACATGTGCATATGCTATGCACCCGAAAACTCGCAAATGAGCCACACTTGGCTTCAACTTGCTCCAGTGCTTCCTCTCGGAATTTTGTCCCTCACACTCTTGGTGGGACACCGGTTCAGTAGATAAACCGCACAACTTACAGCCTTCCGCCCGTAACTCATGTGGCAAACTTTTTGCCTTCAAGGATGCTCCGTGCCATCTCCATGATTGTTCTGTTCTTCCTCTCGCCTACGCCATTCTCGTCGCGGCGTGTATCCGGCAATGAACCGCCTCCGAATTCCATGTTGCTTGCAGAAGTTGTGGAATTCGTTGGAGATGTACTCTCCACCTCCATCAGTTCTGAGAGTCTTCACATAATAACCGCTCTGTTTCTCAACCAGAGCCTTGAACTCCCTAAACCTTGCAAATGCCTCTAACTTCAACTTGATTGGATAAATCCAAGTCTTCCGACTGAAGTCATCAATGAAGGTCAGGAAATACTTATTGCCGGCATATGAGGTGGTCTGCATGGGACCACAGATGTCTGAGTGCACCAGCTCCAAAGGCCGTGATGCTCTCCAAGACTGCCCAACAGGGAATGCGTCCCTGTGCTGCTTGCCGACCGTGCAACCTTCACAAACTTGGTTCAGTTGCTCTATGAGGGGTAAACTCTTCACCATCTCGCTTCTTGTGCAGCAGATTCAGAGCCACCGAAACTCAGGTGACCGAATCCGAGATGCCACAACCGTGTAGCATCCTTCTCAACTGCACTCAGAGACATCAGAGACTCGTTCTGAATTTGCAGCGGAAACATCTTGTTTTTCGTCATGGACACAGTGGCGATTTGTCCATGGACTTTGTCTCCGATGGAACAGACACCATCTTTGAACAAGACAAGTGTGCCCCTTCTCGCACAAGCCGTCCAACACTTAGCAGATTGTGCTTCAACCTGTGCACATAAAAAACATCTTGAATTGTTTTTCTATCACCGTGCCGGGTGCGGATGAGGATCTTTCCTTTCCCCATCACAGGAACTTTGATGTTGTTCCCCATCTTGACTTCGGACTCGGACCGTTTCATCCAGCTTGTGAGAACATCTCCCTGTTCCCGACCATGTGGTTGCCGCAACCACCGTCAAGATACCGGATGTTTTTCTTGCTCTCCTCTTCAATACCGCAAGTCAGCAAGACATTTCCTCCCCGTCGCATTTTTGGGTTCCTCCGAATAATGGGCTTGCCGCCGATTCTCGTTCGCCATCTTCTTTCTCGCACCGTGTGGCATAATGGCCGAACTTGCCGCAGTAGTAGCATTGGACCTTTGACATGTCCTTCTTCTCCCGAGAGCCACCTTGCTGATTTCTGCCGCTGCCTCTTCCTCCTTGCCGATGAAAGTTGCAACTTGGCTCGCCGTCCCGAGGGTTTGATCTCCCTCCTTGCTTGTTCCTTCTCCCACGCCTCGCTTCCGCCTCTTCCTCCTTGAGAACTAGAAGCGCCGTGGTGGGAGTCTTGTCCGCCGTCGTCTCGGATCGAGACTTGCGCTTTGAAGGCTTGCTCCAAAGAAGACCGAGTTGAGCGGCTCAGCCTCTCGTTCATGGGTCCGCAGGGAACCCATGAGTTCGTCCGTCGAGAGGGTTGTCAAATCCCTCGACTCTTCGATTGCTATCACAACCGAGTCGAACTTCGCAGTGCAGACTTCCGAGAATCTTCTCCACGATTCTCTCGGCTCGGACATTTTCTCCGTTCAACCGCATCTCGGTTGATAATGTCCGTCGTCCGGGTGAAGAAGTCGCTCATCGACTCGGACTCGCTCATCTGCAGTGTTCTCGAACTCTCTCCTGAGCATCTGCAGCTTCACCAACTTCACTTTGTCGGTGCCCTGATACGAACTTGCTAGGGTTTCCTAGGCCTGCTTGGCCTTGGTGGCCGATGCAATCCGCGGGAAGATGGTCTCCTCAACCGCTTGCATGATGTAGAAGAGGGCCTTCTGGTCCTTCTTCTTGTGCTCTTTCAACAGATCCTTGTCTGCTTGAGAGAGGGCGGCCAGTGCTGCTGCATCTGCCGGTTCTGGGTAGCCGTTCTCGACTAACTCCCATAGCTCCTGAGATCCGAACAGGATCTTCATCTGGATGCTCCAGTAATCGTAGTTCTTACCGTTAAATCGCGGGATCTGCAACTACAACGAGTTT
This sequence comes from Wollemia nobilis, assembly GCA_028583015.1. NCBI lineage: Eukaryota > Viridiplantae > Streptophyta > Pinopsida > Araucariales > Araucariaceae > Wollemia > Wollemia nobilis. The sequence continues at coordinate 1,904,298 of JAQPPZ010005291.1, read as the reverse complement.
CTCTCAGAAGCCATGCTTCTATCTCCGTGTCACGACACTATCAGCTCTGATACCAATTTGAAGGAGCGATTTTAATTTTTCTTTCGTCGAAGTCCGTCAGCACAGATCGCGCAGGCGCACGGCCAACTCCCGGCTCGGAGCGAAGTGCGGACGGCGCGGCCACGCTTCGAAGTCCGTCACTCGCGCGAAGTGCGGATCGCGACGGGCAGCCGAAGTGCGCACTTCGGCCGAAGTGCGAACTCGCTGGGCAAGTCGCGAAGTGCGCACTTCGCGCGGAGTGCGAACTCGCAGCTCATGCCGAGGCGGTCGCGCAAGAGGTGCGGACTTCGCACCTTGGCGAGCGGGCGCGGGAGGTGCAGCGCACCTTCACGCGAGGCGGTTGTCGCAGCGAAGTGTCGAACTTCGCTCGACGACCAACTTCGCACGGCAACGATTTGCAAGCTTTAGACTTGGCCAACTCTGGCCTTCAACTTCTTCGTCTTCCGCGGCTGCCGCTGGGTTTGCCCGGCTTGGCAAGACCCGAATGAGAGGAGAGAAACGCCGGAACAGAGAACAACAAGGTTAACACCTAAACTACTGCAAACCCTAAAGATGCCACAGACAAAAGCAAACTTTATTCATATGAACAACTAGGGTTACAGAATTCCTCAACCGAGGAAATAACAACATCTGCAGCTACGCTGCAGGATAAACTAAACAAGGGAAATGTCGAGTCCGCAGCTCGGACATTTCTCACCGAGCCACACCGCTCACCGAATCGCTCTGCTTTCTTTCTCTGCTCACTTTCACGAACTTCTCTCACACCCGCACTGCTTCTCCTTCTTTTTCGCACTCATTTGTCTGTAGACCCGAACCGCCTTTTATAGCCGCGGGGAGAGGAGGATAAGGGTTATCCTCTGACAGCTCCGGATAAGGGTTATCCTCGGACCGACCCTCATCTAGGGTTTCTGACAAACGCCGACTTGGCATTAACTCCTGCGGAGATCGGATCTGTCAGGTGTCAAATCTGTCAGAAGGTAGGTGTGACGTCATGTCACACTTTTGCCGGGATCCCGGACTGCGGCAACGCAGTCCGACTTCGCCCATGTCTGGAGCGCAATCCGGTTTCGCCCAAGGTTCGCAGCGCAGTTGGGCACAGGTGTGAAATCTGGGTTTATTTTTCTAACATAGATATGTCGTCGACGCATGCGAATGCTTAGCCGATTTAAAAGGACAATAGTCGGAAAGGAGGTGGTGTGAGGAGCTAGAGAAGCAAAGAGCTACCGGATTTATTGTATGGACCAATGATTGGAACTTAGTTTAATTGTTTTGGTTTAGTTGCACTTAGGGCTACTAGATTGGTAGTTGTCTATTTTGCTAGTTACTTATTTAGAAGAAACCTATGAGTATATACTAGACCAACAACAACAATATAAATTTTAAGTGGTCTTCGGTCTTCTTCACACCAAATCAACAACAACGAGATTGGATAGGTTTGTTGGGAGCAACCCCTGTAGTTTGATTCCTGCAATTGTATTTGCAGTCTATGGTCTCCTTCACACCGAATCAACAATAACGAGGTGGTATAGGTTTGTTGGAGTAGCCCATGTGGTTTGATGCAATTGCATTTGATAGTTACTAAAAGCGACCTATGGTCTCCTTCACACCGAATCAACAACAACGAGGTGGTATAGGTTTGTTGAGAGTAGCCTCTATGGTTTGATCCTTGCAATTGCATTTTATAGTTACTAAAAATAACGTGGATGTAACCAACTCCCTATATTAATAAAAAATATATATTTTGGTTTAGTCATGGAAATCAATAGTCGTGTAGATGTTAGTCTCTAAAAAAACTCAAAGTTAAATGTATAATTTTTGTTTTTTCATAAATTTATTATATATTTAATTTTTTATGTAAAAAGCATTATATTAAAGAACAAAATATATTTTTACAAACAAAAAAAAGAGACGGATAAACACGCCACGTGGCTAACGCCATCAGCCAAAAAAAACATCCCCGTCAATAAAACGGGAACTCAAGCAAACAAATTACAGTTATTCAACACTCCCTTACGAAATTGTTGGTTAGAGATCTGCCTTAGGTATGAAATGTGTTATTCATGAGCCCTAGACCCGACCAATATTGAAAGGCCGAGAGGAAGAAATGCCTCTCATGCTAATCTCCAGAGATGGGTTGTTCCCTTTCTATTCTAACTGCGGGGATTTGAGGATAAAGAACAAGAAAGAAATTAAAAGACTGAAAGGAATGGGAAATATGGCCACATGCCAGATAGAACAGGGGTGATGAACTAACAACACGATAACTTAATAGTACGTCGAATCAAATAAAACTCAATACAAAAAACTAACAAAAATTAAAACTAGGTATCTAACATGCATAATCTCTAGGGCTATTCCAGGGTTCACAATTTATCAAAAGCTAAATCCAGATATTGGAATTCAAACCTACAAATAAAACAGAGAATTTAATAGAAAATAAGCAATAGAAGACATACACACAAATAGAAGTCCAAAGTTGGAGCCATACATTCTCTGTATTGATAGCACAATTCAAGTTACAGAAAGCTTCTAGTAAACATCCATCGTTTTACAATCAAATTGCTGACTTTTATAGAGAATTTTGCCACTTGGAATAGTTAATGCACACCAACAACATATCGTGGTGGCAAAGAAGATAGGATTTGCAAGGAAATGCATTTATGAAATAGTAATGAAGCATGCCTTGAAACTGATGACTCTCCGCAATGTAGTTGCACTCCTTCAATGCTCTGACAGGTTTAGATGGCTGGCGTCGACTCCTTGCTCGTTGGAACCGCCCTAGTGAAGATAAGATTTTGCATCCCCAAAACGTCAATTTTGGAAGCTTCCCAGACCAATTGCACTCATATGGATAAGGATGCACTTCATCCAGCTGAGGAGAAGCACCTCTGAAATTCTAGCTGAGGTAAGGGGGCTAGATAGAAAACAGGCGCTAGATGCAGCCCTAGTTGCTGTGTTTTACCGCTTCATGGCTCGAAATGGGTTGGCGCTTCAAAAAACTGTAGCAAAACAACTTGATGCCTTGAACATCGTGCAGATGTTGAAAAGTCAAGACGCAAAGCACTGCAACCTTGGAGCGAATTTTCCCGACGCTTTGAAATGGAGCGCAACTACTTGGCACCTTGAAGATAGCGCTGGCATTGAAAAGTCAACAGCCAAAGCGCTCTGGAGAGTAGCGCAAATACCTTATGCTTGAAACATGGAGCGCAGTGTCTTGCCATCTCGGGAGTGGTGAAGGTGTTGAAAAGTCAATCGATGTTGCGCTACTACCTTACCCCGAATCTGCCTTGCACCTAAAAAGTGGTGCGTAATAGCCTGGAGCCTTGAAGATAGCGCTGGCATTGAAAAGTCAACAGCCAAAGCACTCTTAGAGGGGAGCGCAAATACCTTGCACTTGGAAAGTGGGGCGCAACAGCTTTGCAACACTTGGTGATTTCTTCATCGAAACTTGGTGTTGCGCTTTGACTAGTCAACATGCGTTGCGCTCCCTGTTAGCTGTGAATCTACCTTGCGCTTGGGGACAGGAACGAAACACCTTGACGCTCCACTCTCATCTTCCTTGGAAACTACGTTGTGCCTTGAAAATTCAAAGGACAAAGCACACCTTTAAGTCCCGAATTGGCCCTGCACTCCTCAACTGGAGCGCAACAACTTTGTGCTTGGGGATAGAGCGAAACACCCTTAGCCATACTTACCATTTTTTCATTAAAACTTAGCGTTACGTTTTGACCAATCAAAGTACGCTGCGCTCTTGAGGAATGGCGTAAAGGAGTTGCGCTCCGCTGGTAGCATGCAAAGACATTGCGCTAACTTGACAACGCGCAAAGGCATTGCGCTCACCAGGACCCCTTCCCTCTGGCCCGAAGCAGGCCTGTGCTCTTCTTCTTCAAAACCAACCTATAATCGGGGACATGGCACGAATCACCCTTGCCCTCCAAAAGAGAAAGCCCTGCATGATGAGTAAACAGAAACAACTGCACACCGCTTTAGGCGTAGTCAAGAGAACCTTGATAGTAAAACGTAGGAAAGAGACAACGCATCTTGAACAAGAAGGACAGAGTTTTTGGGAAGCAAAAATTACTGGACAACAAAATATACACAATGTTGCAAAAATGCCAACATCTCTGGCGGCTCACGGGGAAATTGAGCTCACCTCAATGTTGAAATCCTAGGCCTTATCTATTGGGCTCAGAGTCATCATCACTATCGCTTTTTGAATGCTCGCTGGTAGCAACAGACTCTTCCTCCAACTTCTCTCTTTTTGTTTCCTCCTCCTCCTAGTGCGCACTGTGTTGCCCCTCCTCATGCTCGGGTACTTCATCTTAGCGCTCATCAACTTCATCTCAAGGCTTTTGGCCTACGCCTTCATAGGACTCATGGATTTTGCCTTGATCTTCTTCCTGAACCTGATCCTCTTGTGCCTGATTTTCTTCTTGCACCTGGACTTCTCCATGTTGCTGAGGAGGTTCAGGTGGTGCGAGATGTGCCTGAATTTGGTCATAAGTTGCCTGGACCAGGGCCCAATCATCTTCATTGATCATGTTGCACCTTTGGAGCTCCCTAATCAGGTATCCGAAGGTTTCCAGATGGCGAACGTCAGCATAATTAAACCTCTCGCTAAGGTCCACAAGACAAGCTTCCATCCATGCAAACCTGGCCGCATACTGCATCACCTGAAGCTCAGTAAGGGGCTCTTCCCAGCTGTCAATCTCTGAGGTATCATTTTCAAAGGTGTCCCAGACTGATTGCAGCTCTTCTTTTGTCAAAATACGGTCTCCCTCGTCAGTGAAGCCGGGGAAACCGATTTGCGCTAGAGTCTCGAAGTACATTAGAGAAAGCTTCCTTTCTCTCTCAAACATGTCTATCAGACTTTGGGCCTTTCGGGCTGCTTTTGCCTTTTTGAAGAAAGATTTCAGTGTTACACTCGCGGTTGCCCATGACTGAGCAAGCTCGCACATCGGAGCAAGCTCGATGCCCATTTTGTCTAGGGTTTGTGCCTTCATGGCCAGCTCTAGCCATTGGTCAGTGTCCCTCTCGACATCCTCTACGATGGAAGCGCCATGGGAGACTAACTGCTTGGCCTCCCAGATGAATGTCAGGAGTGTTGTTGCCTTGCGTGCTCTAATTCTAAAGTTGGTCAGGAAGCGACGGCGCACCTCCTTAACACGATCCTTAGACAAGACCTCTGCTTGCTCCGCTTTTGCTATCAACCGGGCCTGTAGCTCCTGAAACTAAGCATCCAAAACTTGCAACTGGCTTTGTGCTTCCTCCTGAACCTTGAGGCGCTCTTCAGATTCTTTCTTGTAGCTCTCCACCTCTTGTTCCAGACTGATTACCCGCTGCTGCAACTGCTCCGCTTTGGACTGGGCTTCCTCAAGCTGCACCCTCGTGAGCGCCAGGGTCTCTTCAAATTCTATATTTTTGGCCTCAGCCTCGTAGTAGCGCGCTTTGAAGTGCTCTATGTGGAAGTAGAGGGATGTTGCCTCAACATGGATGTTTTCGACCTTCTCCACGGGATCGAGCGTCCTCATATCTTCCACTGTATGATGGTAGGAGTAGTCTATTGCTGTCATCTCCCCCAATGGCTTCTGGACCTTGGGCACTTTTTCCATCCTATGGAGCTGCATATTTTGAGGATCAAACATGGCCCTTTTTTCCACTTGGGCTGGCGCCTGTGCATTTTTTCTCTTCTTGCCCTTAAGCCAGGTTGAGGAGTTCTGTTGTGCCCGACGTATACTCTCTACAATAGGGCCCTCTTCGCAAAACTCCAGCTCTGTCTCCATTGACTCCTGCATTCCGTAGAACAACGCAAAGGGGAACAGGGCTCGTTGAGGGGTGGATTCAAGAGATGAGTCTAGAGCGGCTGAGGCAATGACTGTAGCAACCTTAGGAGATGTAGGGGTTTGCACGACCATGACTGGGATGTTAGGATCAGGGGGAGAAATTTCCATGGAGGTCGTTGTTGCGGCTATGAGGAGGGGGGAATAGGCGAAGACTGGCCAAGACCCTCTATGGCAATGGACGCTGCAATCGAATGGACTAAACTTTGAGGGGCAGGGATGGATGTCACTGGGAAAGTGAATGCGTTGGATACTAACGCAAAAGCGTCAAACGACTAAGAAATCGAGGGGTAAGGAAGAAAGGGGCGGCGACTGAAATAGAGGGTTAGGGATGACTACAGTAGGGACGCCGAATGCGATTTGGGTAGACAGTAGGGTTTCGATGCCAGGGAGGGAAGTCACCAGAGGGGCGAAAGAGAGAAAGAAAGGGATAGAGGACGCACCTGCGGGCTCGGAAGCCACCAGAGCTGAAGTGGTGAACTCCTACATTATTGGGCTTGCTCCTCCTTTGTCTGACGTCTCTTTCTCTAGATCAATGAAATGGACTTCGGGTTGCGTTTGTTGCATTTGTTGCACCTACTACGTCTGAGCAGGAACTTCTGAAGCACCTCCTCCCATGGTTGCTGATGCTATCGGAGGGTTTGTACCAAAGGGGTGGGTCGGACCAGTTCGAGGCCTCTTCGCAACGTTTTGGGGCACAGGTGCAGCAGGAGCGCTCCTCTTCTTTGGAGTGGCCTCCTCTTCTAGGAGCGATTGCTTGCCCTTACCCTTGACAAGTGGCACTTGGCTAGCATGTTGTTCCGGTATTGCCGCCGCGTCTTCAACCCTATTGGGGCTTTGGGTACTCCTAGGCACAATGTTGGCGAAGAAGACGGGCCGGTAGGTTTCATAATACTTGTCAAACGCCTCGAAGAAGTTTTGATCTATTACAAGCATTGGGTCGGATGCTCCCTTCCCATTGTGGACCCTCATGATCCACCAGTTCATGATTTTCTCATCTGACCATTCTGGCACTTTGCTTTTTATCGCCTTGAACACTTCATCATCAGGGTCGTGCGCCGGGTTCTGTGCAGGGTTGTACTCGGCCTCCATTGTGTAGAACTCATGCCATGGGGGGAAGGACACCATCCTTTCCACGTGCCATTCTAGGTCAAGCCCGGAGGGGTTATTGCGTTGCGCCTGGATGTCCGGGCGCGGACAGCAGTGAAAGCTCTTTGTCCCAATCTTATCTCTGAAAACATTTAGCGGGTCGTACCTCCACCGCTGAGGAAGGTCGATCAGACCAAACTCGTACAACGTTACGGCCAAAAAGGCGTTCTGCCCATTGACCGATACTTTGATGTCATCGAGCTCGAAAGGCCAAGGGCAGGTGTGTTGCCTTTTTCATCCCTTATCGTACGTATCATCTGCGAAGTCACACTGATGGGCGACTTCGAGGGTGAATAGGTATTCAGTTGTGTAGTACGACAACAAGAAGGGTTTACCAGTAAACCCGAAGATTCGCACAACAAGGCCTTGCGTTAGCTGAAAAACGTCACCGAGCAGCCCCTGTACCACATAGTCTCTCATCCCCCTTGGAACTCGCTCGTAGACACCATATATGATTTCCAAGGCCGGGCCGAGGAATTCTCTGTTGAAGTTATAGTACGACTCGCGTCTTGATAGACTTTGAGTCCATTGGTAAACGGGGAGTGCTTTGCCTTCCTTGTTGGTGCGGTTCTTGGCGATGAAGGCGAAACGACTGTGCATGTGGTAGAAGAAGTACCACGCCATGAACGAGCAGCTTCGAAACGCCATGCTCTGCCCGGTTTGCACTCCATACAACTGGATATGCAACTGCCGCGACACCCAGTCTACCCAGTCGAAAAATACAGGCTTCACTCCCTACGCCACGACATCGGAAGAATAGAATTCTCCATGAGATATACACTCGACAATCGATACCTGCCAGTTATACACTTGGGCGTCCGTGGAGAGCCCGGTGATCCATGCCAGCATGGAGTAGAGGTCAGAATTTTTGAACTTCCTCAAGGATTTGGGGAGTTCTGGCAAAGTTTTGGGCGTTGGCTTCTCCGTCAGCTGAGCTTCCATAAACTGCCTCATCTGCACTGTGTTGGTGTATCTCTCATTTTGCTCGGTCCTGTTAATTTTTCTGATAATAAAATCATCAGGAGACCCTTCTCCACAGGTGAAAGCCTCGCGAACTTTCTCAGCAGAGTTGGAGAACAACCGTTTCTCTTTTGCATTTCGGACTGACCTAGTCTTGGGGTCGTAAAATTTGGCGATTGCACAAATTAGCTTCGGGCAAGGGTGCACAGGTGTGCACAGGTACCAGTATAGGTAGGAGTGGTAGGCGACTGTTCGATTGCTCCCGGCAGACACCTTAGTCATCATAAGTTCGACGTTCCCATGCAATTTCTCAATACTTGTCCTGGTGAGGACACAGTCCCGGATCTTAGCCAACCGGTCTTCAGGCGGAGGTGGCGGTGGTTTTTCCTTCTTTTCTTTTTTTTGCTTTTGTTCGCCCTCCATCGATTGTGGAACCTTCTCCTTTTTTTGCTCGATGCTCTTCTTGCCCATCTTCACTGACCAATCGTCCAAGCGCTTGCTCAGAAAATCACAGTGTCCTACTGAGAAAATAGCGGCGCCTTGCCAACGTCAACCGCTCCGCCTCTCACCAGCAATAATCACTCTCTGAACTCTGGCAATGATAAACAGCGCAACCACTTAAATATTTCTCTAGGTCTGCTTGAGGCACAGTGATGGCCTTCTTATAGGGCTGCATCTTACCCACCGTATTAATGGCGCTGGTGCGGGATTAATGCTTGGAGTGATTTAGGAGCAAGGGTGGAAGATCTTCTGCATGGTGACCAATGGCGGAGCGCACATCCCAATGCCAACTAACAGTGCGGCCGCAATCCTTCTTGAAAGACGAGACGCATCGCTTTCCTAAAAACTTGTTTCATGATCCAACGGACCTCGGGATTGCCAAGCCTTACCTTGAGCTGCGTGCCTGAGCATCGAAGAAAGCACCCTGTGCTTTGGAGAGCGCGCAAGCCTTTCGCTTTAATGATGCCTTCATTATTCCTTAGGGGCTAAAAATGGCTCTCGCCCCAAAGGGAGAGCGCAAAGCCCATTTGCCCTGGCAAATCCCGAAACTAGGTTGCGCCCTCAAACTGGAGCGCTTAGGTAGCCTTGAGATTGGCACTAGGATTTGAAAAGTCAAAGGTGGAATTGCAGTTAACTTACCCCGAATCGGCCCTACGCTCAAAAATTTAGTGCAACTGCTCGACATCTTGAAGATAGCATTGGCATTGAAAAGTCAACGACCAAAGCGCAGTGGAGTGAAGCGCAAATACCTTGCGCTTGGAACATAGAGCGCCACTGCCCGGGGCATTGGGAGGAGCGTCGGCGTTGAAAAGTCAACGGGCAATACGTTGTTTTTTCCTTCATAATTGCCTTGCACTCTCAAATCTGAATGAAACATCTTTGGGTGCGCTTGACCCTTTCCTCTAAATTGATGTTGCGCGCTGAAAGTCAATGGGCCAAGTGCACCTTCTAGCTTCGAATTGGCCCTACGCACCCAAACTACAATGAAAATTCTCAGCATAGGGAGACATGCAGGCGTTGAAGGGTCAAACGCTGAAGCACTCCTTTTTTCTATGATTTTACCTTGCGCTCCTGAGGAAGGGTGCAAAGGAATTGCACCTTGTTGATAGTGTGCAAATGGATCACGCTGCTTGGCAATGCGCAAAGGCATTGCACTCATTATTAGGGGTAAAATACCTAAGGCGCGCTTGATGTTTTATTTTCCTTAGGTGGGACTTTCTAGTGATTGGCCATAAATGGGACTGCTCTTTTACCTTTGCTCCCTAGGGCTCTAAGACGTCACTTTGATCTTATGAGAGAGCTAAACTCCCTCCTCCCAAATAGTGGGGCGCTTTTCAACTATGACATTTTTCTTGACAGGAAATGCTAAACAAGTAACTTGATGCCCTTGCAAACTTGCTATTCCTAGGCACTGGAAACTGCTATTTTTCTTTCTATCCTTGGCTCAACAAAAGGACACAAACAGAACTGAAATAAAACAATTGGATCCTTCGAAAACCCCTCTGCCAGCTAGGACTCTGGCCCAAAAACTGCGCTACTGATAGCGCGAAAGGGGGCGAAGAGATATATACTCCGGGAAAAGCAAATATGCATAAGCAAATACAAAAAATAAAAATATATATAGCCTGATAAAACTTTTCATACTACCTCTCACTGGTAGTACGCCTTCAGATGAAGGCCATTAACTGATAACGAAAGAGTAAACCCGTTCAGATCTTGCAGGGTGAAAGAGTTCACCGGATGGACCTAAGAAACCCGAAATGGACCCTCCCAGAATGCGTCAAATTTGTCATGATTTCCGGGCTTGGACTTTTTCTCATTCCATTTTAGCACCAAATCGCCAACCTGGAAGGTCCGATCGGAGGTCTTTTTGCCGAACAATTTTTTGTGGTGACGGCATGTTTCATGAAAGCCTCATAGGCTTTCTCTCTTTCCTCCTCCAACTGCAACAGTTGGGCAATCCTGATGCTGATAGGATCAAACTCTTCGTCTCCACCGTCCAACGATCGGAGAGACTGCAACGCGGGCAACTCAATATGCGCAGGGAGCACTGCTTCTTTCCCGTACACCAGGGAATATGGGGACGTCTTGATGGATTTCTTAATGGAAATTCGGTCAACCCATAACGCAAAGTCCAGAAGCAGATGCCAGCTCCGCTTATTGTCTTCCAATGTCCTCTTCAGGATCCTAAGCAAGTTTTTATTTGTAGACTCCGCCAAACCATTGCCCTGCGGGTAATAATTAGACGAAGTTTTCAGGTAGATAGCATACTTACTTGCGAATGCGCACATTTTGGCACCAGTGAAATGAGTGCCATTATCTATTACTATCGCATCCGGGATCCCAAAACGAGTTATCAGCCCTTCCAAGAAGGCGATGACAACATCCTGGTTAGCCTGCTTGGTGGGCACTGCTTTTGTCCACCGGGTAAAATAGTCTGTGGCCATCAAGATATACTTGTGCCCTATGGAAGAATTGGGCTCTATTATCCCAATGAAGTCTAAGCCCCATTGCTGAAATGGAGCCTCGACCTGAATCGGGTGCAGAGGCAGAGAAGCATTCCTGGTGCGGCCGACATACCTTTGACATTTGTCGCACTTCTGGCTAACACTGAAGGAATCAACAAAAATGGTGGGCCAATAATAGCCCGCTTTTATTATCTTCAAGGCCATAGGCCTTCCCAAAAAATGGCCCCCGAACATTCCAGAATGGAATTCGTCCAGGATTTTCTCTTTTTTTGTCCCCCTGACACATCTCAGGAGGACACCGTCAATGTTTCGATGAAACAATCCACTGGGTAACAATACGTATCTGCAGGCCTGAAGCCTGAACCTCCTCCTCTGCGAAGAGTTGAGGCTAGAAGGGCACCGTCCCGTGCTGAAGTACTCCACCAGGTCCTCTGTCCAATCTCTGTCGGACGCAGGGCGATTTGCAAGATTGCTCTCTTGCACTGGATCATCCCATTGGCAAGTTGTCACCTCGGATGCGGCACTCCTGGCTAACTCTTGGCATAAGGCTCGGCCACGGACCAGTTTAGTGGGCCGGACCTCTATGTCAAACTCTTGGATCTTGGAAATCCAACCTGCCCTCTTATTGCCGAGTTCGCCTTGGATGATGAAGTTTCTAACGTCCGGGTGTATCACGTACACTATCGTCTTACTCTGAGAGACGAAATGACGAAACTTCTTCAGCGATCGCATCACCGCATGGACTTGTCTTTCAATGAAATTGAACTTTTCCTCATGCGGGAGGATAACTTGACTCAGGAACGCAATTGGCCGCTCGTCCCCATCCTCATTTTTCTGGGTAAGGACAGTTGCGTAGCTCTCCGGCTCTCCGACAACGTAGAGGATAAAATCCTTGGAGTAGTCGGGGTTCACCAGAATGGGGGCCTGGGCGATTCTCTCTTTTATCTCTTTGAATGCCCGCCTTCTCTCCTCGGTCCATTGGAACTCAACATCCTTCTTGAGGAGTTCCGTCATCGGCTTGACTACCTGGGCGAAGTCGAAAATGAATTTCCGAACAAAATTAATCTGCCCGAAGAAGGATTGGAGGCCCTTCTTGCTCGCTGGCAGAGGTAGCTTGAGGAGGGCTTCCGCCCTGGTAGGATCTATAGCTAGTCCCCTTTTCGAGATGACGTGGCCCAGGAGCTTACCTTCCTTAACCACGAAAATTGACTTCTTCGGGTTTATCGAGATCCCGAATTCTCGGTATTTCTCAAACACCTGTCGTAAATGTAGACCGTGTTCTTCCCTTTTGTGGGAAAAAATAGTCATGTCATCAAGATAAATAACAATGATGCGATTGAGCAACTCACCAAAGGCTAAGTCCATTGCTCTCTGGAAAGTTGCACCGATATTTGAGAGGCCGAACGACATGCGCTGGTATGCGAAGGTGCCCCACTTGGTGGTGAAGGCAGTCTTGAACTGGTCTTCATCTTTGACCCAGATCTGATTATACCCTAAAAAGCCATCCAGCAGAGAGAATCTCTGCGCTCCTGCCACTACATGAAGTATTTGGTCAATTTGGGGCAGTGGATAATGATCCTTCAACGAAGCCTGATTAAGGTTTCGAAAGTCTACGCAGAGGCGGATGTCTCCATTCTTCTTCCGAACTAGGACAAGATTCGCCACCCAGGAAGAGTGCTTGATGGGATATATAATTTTTGCCTCGAGCATCTTCAGGAGCTCGACCTTCATCAACATCTCTATCTTTGGATTGACAGGCCTTTGCTTTTGCCTGACAGGTTTGACTCCTTCCTGGAGCTCGATTGTATGCTGGAAGACATCCTTGTCATACCCTTTCAGGTCATGGTAGCTCCAGGCGACAATGTCCGGATATTCTTTACAGAGGGTTCTGATTTGCTCTATTTCCAATGGTGTGCAATCAGTTCCCACTTTAATCATCTTTCTGGGCTCTAGTTCAAGCTCTTCATACTCTCTCGCATCCACCTTAATCTTGTGGGGGAGAGACCTGTCATCTTGGTCGAACAAACTTTCAAGGGTGATCAAACCCTTAGGGAGGTGGTTGTTCTTCAGCTGAATTAGGCCCTCATATTCTTCTTCGTCGAGGGCTCTTTCTTCGATATTTCCTGCTTCATCAATCAAAAAATTGACGATCTGCTCGTCACTGTCAAAAACCTGCCAATGAATGTTCTTGTCAGGCACCGAGGGCCTATAGATCACCCTCACTACCTTTGGCTTTTGCATTATATTCTCGACAGGGGAGCACCTAGCTCCAATAGATGCTAAAACATCGGCATGCTTATTCCGCTCCCACGAAATAGATTGAATGTTGAGAGCCGAGAAGGACTCAAGCAGATCCCATACCTTATTACGGTATGCTTTTAAATAGTGTTGCTTGGCAACACACTTATTCGTCACTTGGTTACAGATCAGCTCTGAATCGTCGAAGATCTGCAACTACTTTATTCCGAGTTTCTCCGCCTTTCGTAACCCCAAACATAGGGCTTCATACTCAGCGACATTATTTGTACAGCTCCATGCGAGCCTGTACGAGTAAGTCTTCTGATTTTCGAAAGGGGAGATGAGGACAACTCCTGCTCCAACGTCGTTCTTGCATCGGGCGCCGTCGAAGAAGAGCTTCCATAGTTGATCGTCCATGGGGTCTGCGTCACTCGGGACCTTAGCCTTTTCAGGCTTGGTAATCGAGTAACACCCGATGTCCGATTCTATCATAGCGTTAAAATCGTGCATAGAGAACTCATCCTCTATGCGGAGCTCGTCAAGAGCTTCCTCCATCAGCTCTACCTTTTCTTCTACTTCCTCTACTTCATCAACGATGTTGACTGAGTCCATGGGTTTTTCTGCATCCTGGATCCTTTCAATGTGAAAGGTAGAGGGTTTTTCATTAAAAATTTTGATCCTCCTTCCTCTGAAGGGGATCTCCAAGTGCGAATAATCGAGAGATAGATAGCCTCCAAGCTTGGTAGTGAATTCCCTTGATAAGCACATGCTAAAATAGGGCTCCAAGTCTACTACCACAACTTCTTGAATCACTGTGATCTGCGGCATCTTGTGCAACATGATCGGGATGTCCTTGATGACCCCCACTGTCTTAACTGGAGTTCCATCCAGTTGAAGCACTCTAAGACTGCTCCTGGTGTACTCCATACCCATGATTTTGCATACAGCTTTGGGCATTACAATGGTGGTAGCACCAGAATCAACCATGCAATTATGCACGACCCACCCCTCCATCCTGAGGGATAGATAAAATGGCGGCGGCCTATTCTTCCCAGTGGCGGAGGTAGTCAGCGGCTGTGTCAAGACGGTCTGGGTTCGCCTCCCCTTGCCCTTAACGGACTTGAGGGATTCCTGCAACAGGTCGACCTGACCAGGCAGCTAAAGCGCGTCGAAGAGGCTTACCTTAGCTGGAGTCTACCTTAACTTGATGATGTTGTACGCTCCAGCACCAGATTCGCCTCCCTCCTTAGCAGTTTTGTACCGGGTCCGATACTGCTGCGTTGCTTCCACTCTCTGGCGCTTGGTCAGCGAGGGGTATCTTAACTTTTCTCTCGCCTGATCTCTCGCTTCGGTTTGGGGTTGAGAGGTTGAAGCTTGCGGTTGAGGGTTCTCCCTCTTGCTCTTGGAGGTAGGTAGTCCTTTAGTCGAGCAGTGTCTACCGACTCTAATACTTGAACTAGCTCCTTTTCTGGTGGTGGGGGTGCCTTCTCACTTGGTAGTTTGGGATTGGTAGGCACCTTGAATGGTTCCATCTAAACTGGATCAACCTCAATTGGCTTCTTGCCCATCCTCATCAGAATGGAGACCTGCTCGACAGGGGGAATCATGAAATTACGGTCAGTTTCCCTTATCATATTTACCTGTCCGCCAGGTGCACTTTCTGCAAGTGTCTGCACATAGTTCAGATGAACCATGCAAGTATCTTCGCCATGCGGGTCATTGCAGGTGGAGCACCAGTAAGCTCTACCGGATGAACCAACTTCTTCGCTTTCCAACATCGTCGAGTTTCTCTCATGAGCTCTACCGGTTGGGGCAACTTGCTCCCTAGTGATCGGAGGAGGAAATCTCCTTGGTTGATAGCTTTGATCATTTTGCCTCCTCCTCATGACGGTCATCTCGTTCGCAATCGTCTTCACATATGCACACAAATCCTGCAACTCTTTGACCTGATCCGTATTTAAGACTGCTTGAGTTGCGGGCACGGGTAATGGCAATGGTGCCAACGGTGGAGGCAATGTCGGATATTGAGGAGGAGCTAGAAGCTGAGGAGTGGTAGGCGCTTGATACTGAGGAGTAGGTACCTGAAATTGCGGAGTGGGTACCGCTTGATTTTGTGGATTGGGGTTCCACGGTTGATTGGGGTACATCGGAGATGTAGGTGGAGCAGATGCACTGGGATACATGTTCTGTGGGAAATCCGGGTAAATCGGCATGGTCGTCTTTGGAGGCAACTTGCCGATAGCTACCAAGTCAGCTTCAGCCTTCTGGGCCTGCTCGTATAAAGCAGGGAAAGTGTTGATATTAGCATGTCGGATGCTCATGCTTATATCCGAATGAAAAGCTCTTAAGTAGTAGAAGGCCGCTTGCTCCGGGGTAGGCCGAAGGTCGAGAGTGACTCTTTGCCAGGTTCGAGCGAACCTGACGTTGAAGTCAGCTATCTCCTCTTGAGGGTGCCTCTGGATTGTTGTGAACTGATGCAATAGTGAGAATGGGTCTGCTACTTCATTGAACCCTTTAATCAGTTGCTCTGCTAACTGGTCCCAAGAATTGATGGTGTCGACCGAAAGTGACCGGTACCAGTAGAGGAGCTTACCTCTAAGTGAGAGCACTAGCAGCTTCACCATGACGTCTTCCATCATGATTTGATGGATGGTCACCAGCGCAACGACGTCTTGGACGTGCTCGTAGGTGGTCTTTCTTGTGCCATCGAATGTGGGTAGAGCCTTCAATGCTATAGGCGACACTTGATTTTGAGCCTGTAGGGCAAGCGGTCCCGAATGATTCCAGGCCGGAAACTGCCTAGGCGGAGCTTGCACCATTGGAACGTTAGGCTGAAAGGTTGGTTGAGCTAGAGGAGTGGGTAGAACCCGTTGGACCGAAACAGTCAAAACACTTGGTTGAACCAAAGGATTCTGATGATCCAGAGAATTTGGAGGATTTGGGGTAAGCTAGTTGTTGTGCTATCGGGAGTTGGAGTTCGTGAAGCAACAACAACCTCTTGCGAAGATGTCCCGTCTAACAGGATATTCGACCTGACCACTCTAGGATGTTCTCCCAGAGCATCGATGTCAAGCTCGAAGAACTCGATTTCTTCTTCTGTATTTCTAGCTCTCCATCTCGTGTGCATGAAGGCGGGCTTTTAAACTGGTCTTCGAGATTCAGAGGTGTCTGAGTTCAGCTGAGTCGCCAGATGTTCAGATTCGACAGCAATAAGATGAACATCAACTTCTTAATATTGCTTTTGAAGTGGAACGTTTGGGTCCCACCGGACGTGCCATAAAACTGTTGGTTAGAGATCTGCCTTAGGTATGAAATGGTCTATTCATGCACCCTAGACCCGACCAACATTGAAAGGCCGAGAGGAAGAAATGCCTCCCATGCCAATCTCCAGAGATGGGTTGGTTCCCTTGCTATTCTAACTGGGGGGATTTGAGGATAGAGAACAAGAAAGAGATTAAATGACTGAAAGGAATGGGAAATATGGCCACAGGCCAGATAGAACAGGGGTGATGAACTAACAACACGATAACTTAACTGTACGTCGAATCAAATAGCACTCAATACAGAAAACTAACAAAAATTAAAACTAGGCATCTAACATGCATAATCTCCAGGGCTATTCCAGGGTTCACGATTTATCAGAAGCTAAATCCAGATATTAGAATTCAAGCCTACAGATAAAACAGAGAATTTAATAGAAAATAAGCAATAGAAGACATACACACAAATAGAAGTCCAGAGTTAGAGCCAGACATTCTCTGTATTGATAGCAGAATTCAAGTTACAACAAGCTTCTAGCAAACGTCCATCATTTTACAATAAAATAGCAGGCTTATATAGAGAATTCTGCCGCTTGAAATATTTAATGCACACCCACAAAACATCGTGGTGGCAAAGAAGATAAGATTTGCAAGGAGAAACACTCATGAAATAGTAACCAGGCATGGGCTAAAACTGATGACTCCTCGAAATGCAGCTGCACCCCTTCAATGCTCTGACAGGTTCAGCTTAGCTGGTGCCGTCTCCTTGCTTGTTGGAACCGCCCTGGTGAAAGATAGGATTCTGCATCCCTAGAAAGTCAAGTCCGGAAGCTTCCTAGACCGACTTCGCTTGGATGGATAAGGATGCACCTTGTCTGGCTAAGGAGAAGCACCTTTGTGAAATTTTGGCTGAGGCAAGGGGGCTAGACAGAGAACAAGTGCTAGATGTAGCCCTAATTGCTATGTTTTGCCGCTTCATGGCTCAAAATGGGCTAGCGCTTTAAAAAACTACAGCAAAAAAACTTGCTGCCTTAAACATCATGCAAATGTTGAAAAGTTAAGATGCAAAGTGTTGTTACTAACCATAACTCCTTGTTTCATCGTACGGGGCACCAAGGTTGAAAATTCAATAGGTGTTGTGCGACTACCTTGGAGCAAATCTGCACAACACTCAAAAATGGAGCACAACTACTTAGCACCTTGAAGATAGCACTGGCGTTGAAAAGTCAATAGTCAAAGCGCTCTGGAGTGTAGCGTAAATACCTTGCGCTTGAAACATGGAGTCTAGTGTCTTGCCATATCAAGAGTGGTGCTGGCATTGAAAAGTCAATAGACAAAGTGCTCTTAGAGGGGAGCAAAAATGCCTTGCACCTATAAAGTGGTGCGCAACAACTTTGCAACACTTGGTGATTTCTTCATCGAAACTTGGTGTTGCGCTTTGACTAGTCAACATGCGCTGCGCTCCTTGTTAGTTGCGAATCTGCCTTGCGCTTGGGTATAAAAGCGAAACACCTCGGCACTCCACTCTCATCTTCCTTTGAAACTATGTTGTGCTTTGAAAATTTAGAGGATAAAGCACACCTTTCAATCCTGAATTGGCCCTGCGCTCCTCAACTGGAGCGCAATAGCTTTGCGCTTGGGGACAAAGTGAAACACCCTTAGCCATACTTAGCTATTTTTCATTGAAACTTAGCATTGCACTTTGACCAGTCAACATGTGCTACGCTCTTGAGGAAGGGCGCAAAGGAGTTACTCTTTGTTGGAAATACGTAAAGACATTGTGCTAACTTGATAGCATGAAAAGGCATTACGCTCACCAGGATCCCTTCCCTATGGCCCGAAGTAGGTTTATTCTCTTCTTCTTCTTCTTAAAAACCAACCTATAATCTAGGACATTGCGCGAATCACCCTCGCCCTCCAAAAGAGAAATTCCTACACGATGAGTAGATAGAAACAACTACACACCTCTTTAGGCATAGTCAAGAGAACCTTGATAGTAAAACATAGGAAAGAGAAAACACATTTTGAACAAGAAGGACAAAGTTTCTGGGAAGAAAAAATTACTGGATAACAAAAAATACACAATGTTGCAGGAATACCAACAAGAACGAAACCAACCTCTAAAAGCGTGAATACCCAACATAATTAGGCATAGAAAATTAAATTAGAAATCCTAAACTGTAGAAATGAAACTTACGTCTGCCTTTTGGCCAGATCGGTGTCTATCCAAAGCAAAATTATTGGAACTTTTGGGCCAGATGGGTGAAACCGTTTTTCACGTAAAGTATCTTCATCTTCTTTCCCTTGTCAAGGACTACAAGAATGTCGAAACTGCATAGAAGGGGAGGGAAATTTAGATTTTGCTTCCTCTGGAGGAACTATCAATTCCATTGATGATGGCCCTACATCCAACAACATATCCTCATCACTTTTAAGATACTCCAAACACACTGTAGTTGTTTCCCAACTGAACATTAGACATATGAAGTCACTTCTCTAGAGTAGCATCTTCTTCTACGGATCCCCTTCTCATGCTACGGGAGCGCCTGACATTAGCTGGGGGAAATATACTAGAGGACTCTAAAACAATTCACCTTCTTGAGACCTCATGTCATGTTGCTCTGGTGCTTGACCCTCGTCCTCTACACCCCTTTGCAACATTTATATCACTTGTTCAGGTGGTACTGTTGACCATTTTTTTGTCACATTGTGCAAGGGGTAGAAAAGCAACAAATTTTTGTATAATATTTCCTTTTTTGAAAGTTTTTTTTTTTTTAAGTTACAGCAATTTTGACTCTCCCTATCGCCCCTTTTTATAAAATGAAGAAGAAAGAGCTTCGCTACCAAATAGGCCAAGGAAAATAGCTTCGCCGAAAGAAAAGGAGGAGAATGTGAAAAGAGCTTCGGGCCCGAAGCACTTCAAATCACCACTTCGGGCGAAAACCTTGCGAAGTAATTTCGTCGAAGAAAATACAAAGATAACGCTTCGCACCCGAAGCATTTTCAGCAGCCGCTTCGGGCAGAAGTTTTGCGAAGCAACATCCAAACGACTTCGCCGAAGGAGGAGAGCATAATCCAAATCAGCTAAGGCAAGGAAACTACTTCGGGCCCGAAGTATTTCTGACACCTACTTCGGCCAATTTTCACCCGAAGCGGTGGTGCCCGAAGCAAATTGGCAATGTTTCGAAAACAGAGAAGTGCTTCGGGAGGATATTCCCCGAACCACAGTTTTGAGAAAGAATCGGGCCGAAACATTTTCCAGCCAAAGTAGTTTCGTCGACAAAGGACAAAGAGCCCCATTTCAAAGATGGAATCCGCTCGGCACTCAACATCCCCGAAGTAGTTTCTACGAAGCATTATTTTGCGAAGAACAAATCAAGGAGAATCTACTTCGGCCCAAGGCTTTGGCGAGGCGGATATGTAGCGAAGCACTTTTTGGGCCCACGTTCCAAGGCGGGCAGCTTCCCAAGGTGATCAAAGGCCCCTTATAAGTACCCCCTTTCTTGCCCGATAAGTCCGCTGACCATTCTTGGCAAACGAAAGGGACGTAACAGTCCTCGGAGTAAAACCCGACGGGCGTAATGATCACTCAAGCACAGCATCCAGAAGCCAGGGACACTCGGGCGGCGCATTAAATGAATGTTTCCACGGTTGACCCGATCACGATTGCCAATTTCGGCAACCGATTTGAAAACTCGACCGCAACAGCCGTGAGGAGCCGATTTATCAGAGCCCGAGGGTAACTCTATCATTTTTGTAATAATGACTCAGAGGGCCGGGTCCTCTATAAAAATCCAAGCTTTGCAATATAAAAATGGGGGGAACTTTCTGCTAGAAAGCTGTCTGTAACTTGATGTCCTGCGTCTAATACTAAAGATTTTTGTGCTCCATTTCTCTCTTTTATGCTGCCTTCTGTGCTTAATTCTTTTGTCTCGTTTGCACTCGTATACCGAGACTCCGAATCCCGAATCCGGTGTGCGATTGGGGACCTGTACCCTAAAATTCGCCCTGAAGGATACATAGGAGAGGAAAAAATGCATTTGTCTGCCTTCTTTTATGCTGCCTGGTGGATTGAGGTTTCTGTTATTCCCTTATCTCAATCGCTGTTACTCTGAATCCTGAATTCCAGCGAGAAGAGAAAGGAGAACCCTGCGAACCCGTCCAGAGGATACATAGGAAGTTCGGCATTTCGTTTCTTTCATCTTATTCTTGGTGTTCTTTGCTGCTATTCGAGTTATTAGTGAGTGATCGTGCTTCCTGTTCTTCCCCACCTTAAATCATCAATCTCTAACCCTTATCCTTTTTATTTCTTTCTCTAACCCGAACTCCTTTTATTTCTTTCCTGCACTCTTATCTCAAACCCCAAAAGTAGATTAGTATAGGAGCCGGCCTTTCTCCGGAGATTGGCACGAGGGGCATCTCTTCCCCTCGGCCTTTCAACGTTGGTCGCAGGTCCAGGGCACGCAAACCCACCGAAAGTCCTTTCCTGTGCGGATTTGATGACCAACAGTTTTTGGCACGCCCGGTGGGACCCAAGGTCCCATATTTGAGAAAATTTCTAGCCCGTCTTCATCGGAGCCAGTAGTTCTAACAAGTTCTCGGTGAGATCCGGTCAGTCTCATCTTCTGAGTAGTAGTGAGAATCGATGCTCTCATTACCAAAAGACTCTTAGCATCTGGCGACTCTGTTTTACCCGAAAATCTCTAAAGTCGTGAAGACCAGTGCCTAAACCTGGTTTTCGTAACCAGGACCCCCCGTGTCTTAAGAAGGTCCGAGTTCGGTGAATCTCTGGCCTGTCTTCATCTGATAAAATCACCTGGCGACTCAGTTGAGCTGAAGATCCAGATTTCCTGGTCGTAGGCGCCTATCAAATCTGAAAGAAGATATCCCGAAGGAATCAAGGTTCGATGAGCAGCCTTGACCTCACAAGCGGAGAAAGAATGTTCACCTAACGACTTCGACTCAGCGACGACAACCGTGATCTCTGCAGACCGCTGCTATAATGGCAGGGGTAAGTTTTCCCAGCTGGGATGACCGAGGCCCCTTGAACCTTCAAAGCTACCACAAAATCCTCGAAATCGCATTGAAGGCATTGACAACATACGATGGTACCATGGGAATGGCCCGAGAGCACCTTGAAGCTGTTGCTGCTTTAGCGTTCCTCTATGACATAATCCACGAAGATGTCATGGTCAGACTTCTGGTCCTGTCTCTGGAAGGAAGGGCGCTGCAGTGGTACAGACTGCTCGGGCCTAAGAGCATCTGCTCATGGGACGACTTGGCGGGAGCACTATTCGAAACATTTGATGGCTCTCAGGATCCCTTCCAACTTTTGACGCATCTCTCCACCATCAAGAGAGCATCTTTGGAGAGCGTCACGGACTTCAATGTCCGATTCTGCAGAACTTGGAAGAGAGTTCCAGGGGAGATCCAACCGACGCCCGCCCAAGCCCACCTCTACTATGTTCGAGCTTTTCACCCGGACATAGGCCTCCTCTTGCTACGATCTGGTGAACAAAGATTCCCTCAGATATTCGAAGAAGCAGTACTCGTAGAACAGTTTCTATTGGGAAAGTGGCAGTGGGGAGAAGCCCCATCACCTTCTCCGATAGTTGCTGCTCTTGTCTATCCAACGCAGTATTCTTCATGGCAGACTCCTCATACTGAGCAGAAGCCTGAGATGCAGTCATGTGGAGCTCGAGAGGCAGATCCCATCCAAGTCCAACCATGGAAATTTGCGAGCTTTGCCCCGACGATGAACAATACGGTTGCTTGCGATCTCCATCAGAGGACTGGCCAAGAAGAGGAGCAGGCTCAAGTGGTAGAGCCTGAAAATGAAGAGGGCCCATTTTTGCACTCTTTTTGTATCCCTGAGCATAGCACGCAAGTACTCAGCCAGAACCCATCAAGTGCGTCTCATCAAAGAGCTGAGCCTGAAGAGATCATAGAAGATTGCTCATTGCTGGAAGAACCCTGTTACAACATCAAGAAGATGGAAGAACCTGTACCCAGCCCATAGTTACTAGACTCTTCGGTATTCTGGTTCCAGCCATCACTACAACCAGTACCCCAAGGAGGTCCTCGCGTGGCGAACTTCTTCGCCACATCCTGCATCAGCAGCGCGGGTACTGGCAGGAGTGACAACCTGCTGCATTGCTTCTTGTTCGCAGCATGGAGAACTTCGAGAAGAGGCCAACCGGATTTCAAAGATCAACTAAAGTTCAACCTGATCTGGTCGGGTCACTGCAGGTTCACCGGATAATCACCTAAAGTGAATCCATGGTGGTGGCATGCCAATTATGCCGCAAGCTTGTGTAGATACTGTAAAAAGTTTGGCTATTAAATAAAGTGTTGCTTAGAAACTCAGGTTGAGTTTTACTTCGGTAGCTATATATATATATATATATATATATAAAAAACTCCTTCGGGAACTTGGCTTGCGAAGTAGTGGATGCAAAGCGGTTCGCCGCGAAGTATGTCGGCTCCGATTTCGGCTTCGTCGACCCAAAGATGCACAAGGTAGAAGCATTTATTGCGTGCCTAGAGGAGCGTGCCGACAGCCGCCTTCAAAAGGCATCCAAAATAGGTGAGTTAAATGAAAAGGCATCGGGTACATCCTCAGGGGATCCGACTGAGAGAAAAGTCCGCCCCTAGGTATCAGGTGGCGGCCGGCTGCGTTCCCAAAGCAGCCGCAATCATCATAAAGCATGGTCCTGTGTACTACGCTACCGTGGGGCCAATCCGATGAACCGATGATCTCTCGGGTGAGAAGTGCAGGATTAATTGTGGTACATGCCATAAATGTGGGTAGTTGTCTTTGGCGGCTATATAACGCAGACTCCAAGCAGCCGAGAGGATTACTCACTCAACAACTCATACTAACCCTACTGCCAACCTGCAAATTTTTTCCACTTCGCACTCTAAAGCTTCGACGCCAATTTTCTCCATACTGCAAACTCCGTTACCCTAAGCATCAACGATGGGCAAAGAAAGTTCCAAGGAGAAGGGAAAAGAACTAGAAGTAGTAGCCCCCGAGAAGCCAAAGGTAAAAGGCCATGGAGGAAGGCCGAAGCCAAGGCCCGTTGATTCGGGCCTCCGCCCAGATAAACGTGTCTTGGAAGAAAAGGGGGATTCCGAGGACGAGCAGCCCCTAGAACCACCAGTCGACAGGTGGGAAAGAATCAGGGATACGGAGTTGTCGAAGAGCGTAGCTGAGCTCAGAAGCACCGTTGAGCTCATGAGAAGCAGGCTCCCGACAGAGAGCATACGAGCTGCAACCTACTACTTCCAGATATACTGGTATCTGATGCCCCCCACTCACCATTGCCCTGAGCTGATCAATGCCATCGCGCAGAATTACCAGCCCGCCACCAGGCAGGTGTTAGACACGTCTGGCCAAAAGTTATTTTCAATTTTGAAAGAAGATGTGCAGGCAGCTTTTGCGCCACAGTAGGGCCCACCCGAGGGGTGTATGGTTCGCAACATCATTTTGAGCGAACAAACAGAGAGGTTCACGTCTGCTGGCTACATGATCAATTTTTTGCAGCAGAGCCTCAAAAGCGGGCTTCCTTCGGGAAAATTGCCCCAAATGCCCCTACCCTTGGAGGCCTTCAAAAATGTCGACCTCTTCTCCATCATTGCATGGGTGGCAGGCCTATCTACCGACGCCTCGGTATATCCATGGCAGGTGTCCCTGGCCGAGTGCATTTCCAGAGGGGAGTTCAATGCCCCTGATACTTCGAGGCCGAGTACCGACCCAGTTTTTGTCGACTGGGCAGAATGGGTGGCCAGGGGCTTACACGCGCAACTCACCAGCATGAAGAATGCTGGGACCAGCCAGCGCTTCGGGCCCTGCTCCTTTCTTGTTTGGCTATTTTTCTTTCATGTTCATAATAGTTTTCCTCATATTGCCATTACGGCAAGCGACGAGGATGGAGGTCCTTTGCCAGTATATCAGTGGACTCCCCTACTGTCGAGATCAGAGTCCTACTACCCCTTTAATCAACAATTCTTGGGGCCCGCCATGCGTATGTTAGCAGGGTCCTCCCCACGAGTTCCCCTTGGTTTGAGAAACAAAGTGGTCCGGGAGAAGAGGGGAGACATTTTTCGACTAACGTAGGGGCTGGTGATTCGCATCTTCGGCTTCATAGGGAAGCCCTTCATACTGCCAGTTTACCCCTCCGAGTATCAGTTCACGTTGGAAGTCGCTAGGCAGAGCGATGCAACTAATGCCATCTATGGCAAGGGTCGAAAATGGGCCCACACTTGCGACTTCCCTCTCAAGATAGGAGTTATCGAAGTGTTCGCCCTAAATCAGAACGTCTTCTTGGAAGAGAAGCTCGCCAGGTTCGGCCTACTCCAACTTCCCCAGCAATGGCTTTATGATCCTTTGGGAGTGATGAGGGACCATATACGGGTCAAGAGCTTCCATGTTTGCCCCTACCCAAAAATTGTGAAACAAAGAAATAATCCTCGGGGAGAGGATCTGGAGTGGCATCTGGAGAGGATGGAAACCTTGCCTCCCTGGCACGAATTCTACCCAATGGAGGTCGCATATGACCCAAATCGGCATTCACTCCCGAGCCCCAACTCCACCTTCTGGAAGAAAGCGAAAGATGATTTGAAGGAGGGAGTAAAGGATTGGGACGCGGCTCAGCTGAGAGAATGGTGGATAATGAGGGTCCACCGACAGAAAATGAACTCTTATGGATTCTTGGCAACGGACAAGGACTTCGCAGAAATTTATGAAGCCAACGCTGGAAAGTGGAAGCCTTTGTCCTTCGCCACCCTCATCCCTCCAGCTATCTCAGGCTCGGGCGAAAGCCCAAAAAGAGATGTTACTACTTCGGGAAAGGAAAGAGAGGAGAAGATCCAAGCTACACCTCCAAGATCACCTCAAGGGCCTGTAGGAGGCCACGACTCGGGCACTGAAGGGGCAGAACAGCCGCTGGTGAGGGTGAAAAGGAAGAAGCAAGAGCAGACCCTGGTGCCCCAAAAGCACCCAAAGCGACCTCGCACAGGATTTGTAAGCCCCTCTACTGGGCGACCGATATCAGGCCCATCCAAAGCAAGTGTCGAGGTCGCTGCCCTATCGAGTGCTAAAACCGAGAAAGGACAAGATTCAGCTGCACCAAAAGTCACCACTACCACAATGCCAGGAGGGCACGCAGGTACGCATTCTCCTCCCCTTGCCCTAGCCTCACACATTTTTGTCGTAACCCCAGCTGAGAGTTCTCACCAGTCTCCCCTACGTAGCCCATCGCCCTTCCACACCACCATTCCCCTGGTCATTAGCAGGGACAGGGGTCCCACTTCAATGCCAAGTCCCACCTCGTCTGTCGTCGAGCCTTCTGGTGAGGCACTCCCCGCACATTCTTTATATTTGTTTACTCCCTTGGCTGGAGATCTAGCCTTGTCTAAATCAGAGGTGTCCTTAATTAAGGACCGCCCCCTTGCCGAGAAGCTATTCCAAGCCCGACAAAACACTGAGCAAATACTAAAGGAGGCAAGGAAAAGAAGAGGGCGCTCGACGACATCAGTTGAAAAATGCACCATTTTTTATTTAGAGGCCGAAAAGGTGCATAAAATCAAGAAGGTCCCCAAGGTACAGAAGCCTCTGGATGAAATGACTCCAGCGGACTATGATTACCAGGAAACACCTAAGGACCTGGTGCATCTAAATGTAGACAATGAATCGGCATCCATGCATGTCCGAATTGAGACCTTTAAGGCTCATGCAGTTATCGCCAACCAGTGTAGGATTGAGGCCGAGGCTGCCAATGTTAAGCTAGAGGAAGACCTGGCAAGGGTCCGCTCCAAATTAACGGAGGCTGAGGAGCAATGCAAATTGATGAAGAAGGAAACGCTCGACCTAAAGCAGCAAGTTCAACAGCTCCAGTCCACGACCGAGAGCCAAGCGCAGCCGAGAGCGATCTAAAGGCCAAGGAGCTGGAAGGCAAAGTTGCACAAATGCAAGCCCAGCTGTATGAAAAAGAAGACCCGATGTTGTTTGACAGGAGCAAAATTGAGGAAATTCATGCCCATTTGCTCAAGAATTTTAGGTCTCGGTGTTCCAGCGCCCTCACAGATATTGACGTCCTGTCACCACGAAGCCCAACGCGCTATTGCCGAGGGAGGGCCAATCATTGATGAGGTCACACGAGAAAGCCAGGCGCCGGCTCAAGTTAGCCTTCGACGTCCAAAATGCAAAATATCAAGACTTGCAGGTCACTGCGATGACTCGGACGGCTAGGGATTGGTCCACGGCTCAGGCCACGGTTCGCGCCTTCTTCTCCAAGGTGCGAAAAGCTCAGAAGGCAAGAAGCCTCCAGGACATCTTTGACAATGAGCAGCGTGCCTCAATGAATTATTTTTAGGACCTTTCCTCCTTGGGTTTCCCGAGTTTCACAGACGATGACGGGAACCTTCTAACTAAAGATGACCTCAAGCCAATCTGCTCCAGTTCGAGGGCGATGTCTCGGAGATAGACGGGTGGGCAGAACCGATCTCAGAAGGGCAGGTGACCGACTTCATCTTGAGATACTGCAAGATGGTCGCATGCCTAAATGATTTATTCATCAGGGCCAAACATGCTGACATCGGGAAAATCGATCGGTTTCGCGTTTTGGTTAAGGCATTACAAGATCAAGAACCATTCCAAAAGAGTGCCTGGACTCATGTCCGAAGAACGATGAAGCGCATCCGCGATCGCCTCGAACCATCGCCTCAGCCAGAAGCCACGCCGGAGGAAGAAGAAGAAGAAGGAGAAGAGGAACAAGAGGGAGGGCATACCGTAGAAACACCCCAAGAGATGGAAAAGAGAGAAGAATCTGGGGGAGACCAGTGACTCCGTAGCCCAATGGATCAGGGCTAAAGGGTTCTTTCGCCGAGGCGAGCTCGTCACCCCGCGAGCCGCCAAGAATGTTGACACTTTTTGTCACATTATATAAGGGGTAGAAGAATAGTAGGAATTTTGTATAATATTTCCTTGTTAAAAGTTTTTTTCTTTTATTTTAAGTTGCAGCAATTTTGACTCTCCTTTTATAAAATGAAGAAGAAAGAGCTTCGCTACCAAATAGGCCAAGGAAAATAGCTTCACCGAAAGGAGGAGAATGTGAAAAGAGCTTCGGGCCCGAAGCACTTCAAATCACCACTTCGGGCGAAAACCTTGCGAAGTAATTTCGTCGAAGAAAATACAAAGATAACGCTTCGCACCCGAAGCATTTTCAGCAGCCGCTTCGGGCGGAAGTTTTGCGAAGCAACGATCCAAACGACTTCGCCGAAGGAGGAGAGCATAATCCAAATCAGCCAAGGCAAGGAAACTACTTCGGGCCCGAAGTATTTTCGACACCTACTTCGCCCATTTTCACCCGAAGCGGTGGTGCCCGAAGCAAAATGGCAATGTTTCAAAAATAGAGAAGTGCTTCGGGAGGATATTCCCCGAACCACAGTTTTGAGAAAGAATCGGGCCGAAACATTTTCCAACCGAAGCAGTTTCGCCAGAAAAGGACAAAGAGCCCCATTTCAAAGATGGAATCCGCTCGGCACTCAACATCCCCGAAGTAGTTTCTGCGAAGCATTATTTTGCGAAGAACAAATCAAAGAGAATCTACTTCGGCCCAAGGCTTTGGCGAGGCGGATATGTAGCGAAGCACTTTTCGGGCCCACGTTCCAAGGCGGGCAGCTTCCCAAGGTGATCGAAGGCCCCTTATAAGTACCCCCTTTCTTGCCCGATAAGTCCGCTGACCATTCTTGGCAAACGAAAGGGACGTAACAGTCCTCGAAGTAAAACCCGACGGGCGTAACGATCACTCAAGCACAGCATCCAGAAGCCAGGGACACTCGGGCGGCGCATTAAATGAATGTTTCCATGGTTGACCCGGTCACAGTTGCCAGTTTCGGCAACCGATTTGAAAACTCAATCGCAGCAACCGCGAGGAGCCGATTTCTCAGAGCCCGAGGGTGTACTCCGCCATTTTTGTAATAATGACTCAGAGGGTCGGGTCCTCTATAAAAACCCAGGCTTTGCAATGTAAAAGGGGGGGAACTTTCTGCTAGAAAGTTGCTGTAACTTGATGTCCTGCGTCTAATACTAAAGATTTTTGTACTCCATTTCTCTCTTTTATGCTGCCTTCTATGCTTAATTCTTTTGTCTGTCTGCACTCGTATACTGAGACTCTGAATCCTGAATCCGGTGTGCGATTGGGGACTGTACCCTAAAATTCGCCCTGAAGGATACATAGGAGAGGAAAAATGCCTTGTCGCCTTCTTTTATGCTGCCTGGTGGATTGAGGTTTCTGTTATTCCCTTATCTCAATCGCTGTTACTCTGAATCCTGAATTCCAACGAGAAGAGAAAGGAGAACCCTACGAACCCGTCCAGAGGATACATAGGAAGTTCGACATTTCGTTTCTTTCATCTTATTCTTGGTGTTCTTTGCTGCTATTCGAGTTATTAGTGAGTGATCGTGCTTCCTGTTCTTCCCCACCTTAAATCATCAATCTCTAACCCTTATCCTTTTTATTTCTTTCTTTTCTTTCTCTAACCCGAACTCCTTTTATTTCTTTCCTGCACTCTTATCTCAAACCCCAAAAGTAGATTAGTATAGGAGCCGGCCTTTCTCCGGAGATTGGCACGAGGGGCATCTCTTCCCCTCGGCCTTTCAACGTTGGTCGCAGGTCCAGGGCGCGCAAACCCACCGAAAGTCCTTTCCTATGCGGATTTGATGACCAACAGTTTTTGGCATGCCCGATGGGACCCAAGGTCCCATATTTGAGAAAATTTCTAGCCCGTCTTCACCGGAGCCAATAGTTCTAACAAGTTCCCGGTGAGATCCGGTTAGTCTCACCCCCTGAGTAGTAGTGAGAATCGATGCTCTCATTACTAAAAGACTCTTAGCATCTGGCGACTCCGTTTTACCCGAGAATCTCTAAAGTCGTGAAGACCGAGTGCCTAAACCTCGGTTTTCGTAACCAGGACCCCCCGTGTCTTAAGAAGGTCCGAGTTCGGTGAATCTCTGGCCTGTCTTCATCCGATAAAATCACCCGGCGACTCGCTTGAGCTGAAGATCCAGATTTCCTGGTCGTAGGCGCCTATCAAATCTGAAAGAAGATATCCCGAAGGAATCAAGGTTCGGTGAGCAGCCTTGACCTCATAAGCGGAGAAAGAATGTTCACCTAGCGACTCCGACTCAGCGGCGACAACCGTGATCTCTGCAGACCGCTGCTATAATGGCAGGGGTAAGTTTTCCCAGCTGGGATGACCGAGGCCCCTTGAACCTTCAAAGCTACCACAAAATCCTCGAAATCGCATTGAAGGCATTGACAACATACGATGGTACCATGGGAATGGCCCGAGAGCACCTTGAAGCTATTGCTGCTTTAGCGTTCCTCTATGACATAATCCACGAAGATGTCATGGTCAGACTTCTGGTCCTGTCTCTGGAAGGAAGGGCGCTGCAGTGGTACAGACTGCTCGGGCCTAAGAGCATCTGCTCATGGGACGACTTGGCGGGAGCACTATTCAAAACATTTGATGGCTCTCAGGATCCCTTCCAGCTTTTGACGCACCTCTCCACCATCAAGAGAGCATCTTTGGAGAGCGTCACGGACTTCAATGTCCGATTCTGTAGAACTTGGAAGAGAGTTCCAGGGGAGATCCAACCGATGCCCGCCCAAGCCCACCTCTACTATGTTCGAGCTTTTCACCCGGACATAGGCCTCCTCTTGCTGCGATCTGGTGAACAAAGATTCCCTCAGATATTCGAGGAAGCAGTACGCGCAGAACAGTTTCTATTGGGAAAGTGGCAGTGGGGAGAAGCCCCATCACCTTCTCCGATAGTTGCTGCTCCTGTCTATCCAACGCAGTATTCTTCATGGCAGACTCCTCATACTGAGCAGAAGCCTGAGATGCAGTCATGTGGAGCTCGAGAGGCAGATCCCATCCAAGTCCAACCATGGCAATTTGCGAGCTTTGCCCCGATGATGAACAATACGGTTGCTTGCGATCTCCATCAGAGGACTGGCCAAGAAAAGGAGCAGGCTCAAGTGGTAGAGCCTAAAAATGAAGAGGGCCCATTTTTGCACCCTTTTTGTATCCCTGAGCATAGCACGCAAGTACTCAGTCAGAACCCATCAAGTGCGTCTCATCAAAGAGCTGAGCCTGAAGAGATCATAGAAGATTGCTCATTGCCGGAAGAGCCCTGTTACAGCATCAAGGAGATGGAAGAACCTGTACCCAGCCCATAATTACTAGACTCTTCGGTATTTTGGTTCCAGCCATCACTACAACCAGTACCCCAAGAAGGTCCTCGCATGGCGAACTTCTTTGCCGCATCCTGCATCAGCAACGCGGGTATTGGCAGGAGCGACAACCTGCTGCATTGCTTCCTGTTCGCAACATGGACAACTTCGGATAGAAGTGATCCGAACTTCAAAGATCAACTGAAGTTCAACCTGATCTGGTCGGGTCACTGCAGGTTCATCGGATAATCACCTGAAGTGAATCCATGGTGGTGGCATGCCAATTATGCCGCAAGCTTGTGTAGATACTGTAAAAAGTTTGGCTATTAAATAAAGTGTTGCTTAGAAACTCAGGTTGAGTTTTACTTCGGCAGCTATATATATATAAAAAAAAAAAAACTCCTTCGGGAACTTGGCTTGCGAAGTAGTGGATGCAAAGCGGTTCACCGCGAAGTATGTCGGCTCCGATTTCGGCTTCGCTGACCCAAAGATGCACAAGGCAGAAGCATTTATTGCGTGCCTAGAGGAGCATGCCGACAGCCGCCTTCAAAAGGCATCCAAAATAGGCGAGTTAAATGAAAAGGCATCGGGTACATCCTCAGGGGATCCGACTGAGAGGAAAGTCCGCCCCCAGGTACCAGGTGGCAACCAGTTGCGTTCCCAAAGCAGCCGCAATCATCATAATGCATGGCCCTGTGTACTACGCCATCGTGGGGCCAATCCGATGAACCGATGATCTCTCAGGTGAGAAGTGCAGGATTAATTGTGGCACATGCCATAAATGTGGGTAGTTGTCTTTGGCGGCTATATAACGCAGACTCCAAGCAGCCAAAGGATTACTCGCTCAACGACTCATACAGACCCTACTGCCAACCTGCAAATTTTTTCCACTTCGCACTCTAAAGCTTCGACGCCAATTTTCTCCATACTGCAAACTCCGTTACCCTAAGCATCAACGATGGGCAAAGAAAGTTCCAAGGAGAAGGGAAAAGAACTAGAAGTAGTAGCCCCCGAGAAGCCAAAGGTAAAAGGCCATGGAGGAAGGCCGAAGCCAAGGCCCGTTGATTCGGGCCTCCGCCCAGATAAACGTGTCTTGGAAGAAAAGGGGGATTCCGAGGATGAGCAGCCCCTAGAACCACCAGTCGACAGGTGGGAAAGAATCAGGGATACAGAGCTGTCAAAGAGCGTAGCTGAGCTCAGAAGCACCGTTGAGCTCATGAGAAGCAGGCTCCCGACAGAGAGCATACGAGCTGCAACCTACTACTCCCAGATATACTGGTATCTGACGCCCCCCACTCACCATTGCCCTGAGCTGATCAATGCCATCGCACAGAATTACCAGCCCGCCACCAGGCAGGTGTTAGACACGTCTGGCCAAAAGTTATTTTCAATTTTGAAAGAAGATGTGCAGGTAGCTTTTGCGCCACAGCAGGGCCCACCCGAGGGGTGTATGGTTCGCAACATCGTTTTGAGCGAACAAACGGAGAGGTTCACGTCTGCTGGCTACATGATCAATTTTTTGCAGTAGAGCCTCAAAAGCGGGCTTCCTTCGGGCAAATTGCCCCAAATGCCCCTACCCTTGGAGGCCTTCAAAAATGTCGACCTCTTCTCCATCATTGCATGGGTGGCAGGCCTATCTACCGACGCCTCGGTATATCCATGGCAGGTGTCCCTGGCCGAGTGCATTTCCAGAGGGGAGTTCAATGCCCCTGATACTTCGAGGCTGAGTACCGACCCAATTTTTGTCGACTGGGTAGAATGGGTGGCCAGGGGCTTACACGCGCAACTCACCAGCATGAAGAATGCTGGGACCAGCCAGCGCTTTGGGCCCTGCTCCTTTCTTGTTTGGCTATTTTTCTTTCATGTTCATAATAGTTTTCCTCATATTGCCATTACGACAAGCGGCGAGGATGGAGGTCCTTTGCCAGTATATCAGTGGACTCCCCTACTGTCGAGATCAGAGTCCTACTACCCCTTTAATCAGCAATTCTTGGGGCCCGCCATGCGTATGTTAGTAGGGTCCTCCCCGCGAGTTCCCCTTGGCTTGAGAAACAAAGTGGTCCGGGAGAAGAGGGGAGACATTTTTTGACTAACGCAGGGGCTGGTGATTCGCATCTTCGGCTTCATAGGGAAGCCCTTCATACTGCCAGTTTACCCCTCCGAGTATCAATTCGCGTTGGAAGTCGCTAGGCAGAGCGATGCAACTAATGCCATCTACGGCAAGGGTCAGAAATGGGCCCACACTTGTGACTTCCCTCTCAGGATAGGAGTTATCGAAGTGTTCGCCCTAAATCAGAACGTCTTCTTGGAAGAGAAGC
The DNA here is from genome assembly GCA_028583015.1 of Wollemia nobilis. Classification (NCBI taxonomy): domain Eukaryota; kingdom Viridiplantae; phylum Streptophyta; class Pinopsida; order Araucariales; family Araucariaceae; genus Wollemia; species Wollemia nobilis. The sequence continues at coordinate 1,871,285 of JAQPPZ010005291.1, read as the reverse complement.
TCGCCAAGTTCGGCCTACTCCAAATTCCCCAGCAATGGCTTTATGATCCTTTGGGAGTGATGAGGGACCATATACGGGTCAAGAGCTTCCATGTTTGCCCCTACCCAAAAATTGTGAAACAAAGAAATAATCCTCGGGGAGAGGATCTGGAGTGGCATCTGGAGAGGATGGAAACCTTGCCTCCCTGGCACGAATTCTACCCAATGGAGGTCGCATATGACCCAAATCGGCATTCACTCCCGAGCCCCAACTCCACCTTCTGGAAGAAAGCGAAAGATGATTTGAAGGAGGGAGTAAAGGATTGGGACGCGGCTCAACTGAGAGAATGGTGGATAATGAGGGTCCACCGACAGAAAATGAACTCTTATGGATTCTTGGCAATGGACAAGGACTTCACAGAAATTTATGAAGCCAACGCTGGAAAGTGGAAGCCTTTGTCCTTCGCCACCCTCATCCCTCCAGCTATCCCAGGCTCGAGCGAAAGCCCAAAAAGAGATGTTACTACTTCGAGAAAGGAAAGAGAGGAGAAGATCCAAGCTACACCTCCAAGATCACCTCAGGGGCCTGTAGGAGGCCACGACTCGAGCACTGAAGGGGCGGAACAACCGCTGGTGAGGGGGAAAAGGAAAGAAGCAAGAACAGACCCTGGCGCCCCCAAAGCACCCAAAGCGACCTCGCACAGGATTTGTAAGCCCCTCCACTGGGCGACCGATATCAGACCCATCCAAAGCAAGTGTCGAGGTCGCTGCCCTATCGAGTGCCGAAACCGAGAAAGAACAAGATGCGGCTGCACCAGAAGTCACCACTACCACAATGCCAGGAGGGCACGCAGGTACGCATTCTCCTCCCCTTGCCCTAGCCTCACACATTTTTGCCATAACCCCAGCTGAGAGTTCTCACCAGTCTCCCCTACGTAGCCCATCGCCCTTCCACACCACCATTCCCCTGGTCATTAGCAAGGACAGGGGTCCCACTTCAATGCCAAGTCCCACCTCGTCTGTCGCCGAGCCTTCTGGTGAGGCACTCCCGCACATTCTTTATATTTGTTTACTCCCTTGGCTAGAGATCTAGCCTTGTCTAAATCAGAGGTGTCCTTAATTAAGGACCGCCCCCTTGCCGAGAAGCTATTCCAAGCCCGACAAAACACTGAGCAAATACTAAAGGAGGCAAGGAAAAGAAGAGGGCGCTCGACGACATCAGTTGAAAAATGCACCATTTTTTATTTAGAGGCCGAAAAGGTGCATAAAATCAAGAAGGTCCCCAAGGTACAAAAGCCTCTGGATGAAATGACTCCAACGGACTATGATTACCAAGAAACACCTAAGGACCTGGTGCATCTAAATGTAGACAATGAATCGGCATCCATGCATGTCCGAATTGAGACCTTTAGGGCTCATGCAGTTATCGCCAACCAGCGCAGGATTGAGGCCGAGGCCGCCAATGTTAAGCTAGAGGAAGACCTGGCAAGGGTCCGCTCCAAATTAACAGAGGCTGAGGAGCAATGCAAATTGATGAAGAAGGAGACGCTCGACCTAAAGCAGCAAGTTCAACAGCTCCAGTCCACAGCCGAGAGCCAAGCGTAGAAACATACCGAGAGCGATCTAAAGGCCAAGGAGCTAGAAGGCAGAGTTGCACAAATGCAAGCCCAACTGTATGAGAAAGAAGACCTGACGCTGTTTGACAAGGCAGAATTAAGGAGATTCGTGCCCATTTGCTCAAGAATTTTAGGTCTCGGTGTTCCAGTGCCCTCTCAATATTGACTTCTGTCATCGAAGCCCATCGCGCTATTGCCGAGGGAGGGCCAATCATTGATGAGGTCACGCAGAAAGCCAAGCGCCGGCTCAAGTTAGCCTTCGACATCCAAAATGCGAAATATCAAGACTTGCAGGTCACTGCGATGACTCGGACGGCTAGGGATTGGTCCACGGCTCAGGCCACGGTTCGCGCCTTCTTCTCCAAGGTGCGAAAAGCTTAGAAGGCAAAAAGCCTCCAGGACATTTTTGACAATGAGCAGCGTGCCTCAATGAATTATTTTCAGGACCTTTCTTCCTTGGGTTTCCCGAGTTTCACGGACGATGACGGGAACCTTCTAACTAAAGAAGACCTCAAGCCAGTCTGGCTCCAGTTCGAGGGCGATGTCTCGGAGATAGACGGGTGGGCAGAGCCGATCTCAGAAGGGTAGGTGACCGACTTCATCTTGAGATACTGCAAGATGGTCGCATGCCTAAATGATTTATTCATCAGGGCCAAACATGCTGACATCGGGCAAATTGATCGGTTTCATGTTTTGGTTAAGGCATTACAAGATCAAGAACCATTCCAAAAGAGTGCCTGGACTCATGTCCGAAGAACGATGAAGCGCATCCGTGATCGCCTCGAACCATCGCCTCAGCCAGAAGCCACGCCGGAGGAAGAAGAAGAAGAAGGAGAAGAGGAACAAGAGGGAGGACATATCGCAAAAACACCCCAAGAGATGGAAAAGAGAGAAGAATCAGGGGGAGACCAGTGACTCCGTAGCCCAATGGATCAAGGCTAAAGGGTTCTTTTGCCGAGGCGAGCTCGTCACCCCGCGAGCCGCCAAGAATGTTGACACTTTTTTGTCACATTATACAAGGGGTAGAAGAATAGTAGAATTTTGTATAATATTTCTTTGTTGAAAGTTTTTTTTTTTAGCTACAACAATTTTGACTCTCCCTATCCCCCCTTTTTTATAAAATGAAGAAGAAAGAGCTTCGCTACCAAAAAATAGCTTCGCCAAAGGAAAAGAACTTCGGCCCCGAAACACTTCAAATCACCACTTCGGGCGAAAGCCTTGCGAAGTAATTTCGTCGAAGAAAATACAAAGATAACGCTTCGCACCCGAAGCATTTTCAGCAGCCGCTTTGGGCGAAAGTTTTGCGAAGCAACATCCAAACGACTTCGTCGAAGGAGGAGAGCATAATCCAAATCAGCTAAGGTAAGGAAACTACTTCGGGCCCGAAGTATTTCTGACACCTACTTCGCCGTTTTCACCCGAAGCGGTGGTGCCCGAAGCAAAATGGCAATGTTTCGAAAACAGAGAAGTGCTTCGGGAGGATATTCCCCGAACCGCAGTTTTGAGAAAGAATCGGGCCAAAACATTTTCCAGCCGAAGCAGTTTCACCAACAAAGGACAAAGAGCCCCATTTCAAAGATGGAATCCGCTCGGCACTCAACATCCCCGAAGTAGTTTCTGCGAAGCATTATTTTGCGAAGAACAAATCAAGGAGAATCTACTTCGGCCCAAGGCTTTGGCGAGGCGGATATGTAGCGAAGCACTTTTTGGGCCCACGTTCCAAGGCGGGCAGCTTCCCAAGGTGATCGAAGGCCCTTATAAATGTCCCCTTTCTTGCCCGATAAGTCCGCTGACCATTCTTGGCAAATGAAAGGGACGTAACAGTCCTCGAAGTAAAACCCGACGGGCGTAACGATCACTCAAGCACAGCATCCAGAAGCCAGGGACACTCGGGCGGCGCATTAAATGAATGTTTCCATGGTTGACCCAGTCACAGCTAGCGCTTTGGCAACCGATTTGAAAACTCGACCGCAAGCAGCCACGAGGAGCCGATTTCTCGAGCCCGAGGGTGTACTCCACCGTTTTTGTAATAATGACTCAGAGGGTCGGGTCCTCTATAAAAACCCATGCATTGTAATGTAAAAGGGGGGGGAACTTTCTGCTAGAAAGTCGTCAGTAACTTGATGTCCTCGTGTCTAATACTAAAGATTTTTGTGCTCCATTTCTCTCTTTTATGCTGCCTTCTGTGCTTAATTCTTTTGTCTCTCTTCGCTCGTATACCGAGACTCGAATCCCGAATCCGGTGTGCGATTGGGGACTAGTACCCTAAAATTCGCCCTGAAGGATACATAGGAGAGGAAAAACGTCTTATCGCTTTCTTTTATGCTGCCTGGTGGATCGTGGTTTCTGTTATTCTCTTATCTCAATCGTTGTTACTCTGAACCCCGAATTCCAGCGAGAAGAGAAAGGAGAACCCTGCGAACCCGTCCAGAGGATACATAGGAAGTTCGACATCTCGTTTCTTTCATCTATTCTTGGTGTTCTTTGCTGCTATTCGAGTTATTAGTGAGTGATCGTGCTTCCTGTTCTTCCCCACCTTGAATCATCAATCTCTAACCCTTATCCTTTTTATTTCTTTCTCTTATTTCTTCCTCTAACCCGAACTCCTTTTATCTCTTTCCTGCACTCTTATCTCAAACCCCAAAAGTAGATTAGTATAGGAGCCGGCCTTTCTCCGGAGATTGGCACGAGGGGCATCTCTTCCCCTCGGCCTTTCAACGTTGGTCGCAGGTCCAGGGCGCGCAAACCCACCGAAAGTCCTTTCCTATGCGGATTTGATGACCAACAGCTACCATCCACTCACTATCTTCTCGCACAGTTCTTTTATCAATGTCTTTCCTTACGTTAATGTTCTCTTTGAACCTTGGTGGTTCTTGTACCTTTTCCTTTGTATTTACCAACAACATCTCCCACCTTTCAGTATCTCCTTCTTCTAAAGTCCATACTTGTTCAATGTACAGTTTCACCAAAACCTTGTTGAACATTTCATTCATAGATTTACCAATTTGCACACCGTTCTTCTCTAGGACATATTTGGGTTATCTTTCTAGTGCAATTTACATCATATTTTTACAACATGCAAACCCTAATTCATTGCCATTGAATTATTATCATTATCAATATTTCCAAAAATCGTACAATAACATAATAATATTTTTGTACAACAATAATAATGTGCAAGATCAATCCCTCAACATTCTCTAGGGTTAAGAGTTCATAATTAGTATAATTCCATTGTCACAATGTCTCTATTCCACACCATTCTAGCCATACTTGCACATAACACACAATATGGAATTAACATCCATATGCACAACATAATTCATAATAACTCGCAACTATTATGTTGCTTTCATTATTATGGATGTATATCTATACAATTATCAATTACAATCATAATGAACAACTATGATCAATAACATGAATGAACTATCCATGAACAATCCCAAACTATCAACCAACAAGAACAACATTGAACTATCAAGAACAACCATAAAAATGAATAGGATGTCCTTATAATACTTGCCCAGGCCATTCCAAAGTGGTTCCTAAGACAACTACCATCCCCGTAACAATCAACTTGCATTAAGGTCTTCCTAAGTCTAATTTGATTATTATCAAATTAACCTTAAATGCACATTTCACTTAATTTCATTCTAATTTTGAATTGCACATTTATGACATTTGTACAATTACCCCTATTTGTATGTTTTACAACTCCACATGTGTACAATTGGGCTAACTCTATATATGTATGTTTTGACAAACCGTACATCTAGCAAAATTGACAAAACTTAACAAAATTGTGCAAATCCTGTATTTACTTTTTTTTTCTTCTGGGAGGTGGATTTGATGCCTACATGTATAAATGCATCATTGGAAGGTTTGGGAGGAGTGCTCTCTCAGGATGAAGTAGTGGTAAAACGACATGAGGTTAATTATGCAACCCATGATCTAGAATTGGCAGCAGTGGTATTTGCTCTTAAGAGTTGGTGACACTACTTGTTAGAGAAACCCTTTGAGTTTAGGACAGACCATCAAATCCTGAAATACATATTTACTTAGCCTTTGCTAAATTCCAGGTAGAGAAGGTGGATGGAATTTCTCATCAAATATGATTTTGGCATTGAATATATAAAGGGGAAAGAAAATAAAGTCATTGATGCACTAAGTAGGAGAAGACACATAGCTACTTTAACACACATCCATGTTGATTTGATGGAACAAGTTGAATAAATGCAACATTAGGATGTGTTTTACAATCATATTTGGGAAAATATGGAAAAATAAACCCGAGGAAAGTAAGAATTTCAACATCAAGGATGGTTTCTTGTGCTTTAAGGACAGGGTAGTAATTCCTAAGATCGATAACCTAAGAAAATGATCATGAATGAAGCACATAGATCTCTATATTATGCTCACCCAATAGGGGCAAAAATAAGAGAGAATATGAAGAAATATTTCTACTAGACTAGAATGAAGAGGGACATAACTGAATTTATCGTCCAATGCCTTGAATACCATAAAGTAAGGTAAAAAATAAACATCCTGTAGGACTATTGTACCCTCATGATGTACCAGTGCAGAAGTGGTAGGTGATTTTGATGGATTTTATTGTAGGTTTGACAAAAACTTGATTTCAGCATTATGCAATCCTAGTTGTGGTCGATAGAGTGATCATGGTTATTCATTTTATACCCCAAAAAACCAAGGATGATGTCGTGGTTGTGGCTAATAGATTTGCCAAAGAAATATTCATGATTTATGGTTTTTTAAAAGTGATCATTTCATATAGGGACTCAAGATTTACCTCTAAGTTTTGCTAACATTTACATCGAGCCATTGGCACTAGGTTAAATATCATTTCTTTATATCACCCAGAAACTGATAGATAAACTAAAAGGATAAATCAGGTTTTAGAAGACATACTTTGCATGTATTGTATGGATCAAAAAACCTGATGGGAAGACTACCTACACTTAGTAGAGGTTGCCTACAACAACGATCACCATTCAACCTTAGGTATGGCACCACTTGAAGCTCTATATGGAAGTAGGTGTAGGACACCATTATATTGGGATAACCCAGAAGACAGGGTTGTTCTAGGACCAAATATGGTCAAGGAAATGGAGTAGCAATTAAGGGTGATCAGGGAAAGACTTAAAGAAACTACAGATCGTCAAAAAAGTTATGTCGATCTTAAAAGATCGCCAAGAGAGTTTTCAGTGGATGATAGAGTGTTTATAAGGGTGAGACCAAAGAAGAGTGCTATTAAGTCCACAAAACTAGGCCCTCATTTTGTTGTATACTTTGATATTATAGAGAAGATCAGTCTTGTGGCCTATCGATTTGCCTTACCACCTAGCTTATCGAAAATTCATGACACTTTTCACATCTCATTATTTAGAAAATATGTAGCTAAGCCTGATCATGTGTGTGATTTTTCTAATTTGCAGATGGATAACCCAGAGGCTATAGAGGTTTTACCAGTAAAGATTTTTGAGTTTTGTTCCAAATCAATGAGGAAAAAGACTCTGGAGCAATGCAAGGTCTAGTAGGATCACTACTCCGAGAAAATGCTACTTGGGAAAACGTAGCAGATATACAAAGACACTTTCCATTTTTTTTTGAGAACAATTTGTAATTTATTTTTGTGTGTGAAACACAGAGGACTGTATTAAGCTTAAGGGGGAAAGGATGTCATGACCCTCCCTTGGCAGACTTTTCTTTTGATGAATACATCTATGGTTATATGTATTTTTGTTGATGGGATGACTTATTATTTCATGTAAATGGGTATGTAAACTCCATGTTTTATGGAAAATATCATGTATCCTATCAATAGGATGATTTAATAATTTATGTTTCAATTATGAAAAGTATACATCTGCAATCAAAAGGATGTAGCTAGCTGTAGGAATGCTAGATTAGTTCATGTTAATATTCTGCAAAATGACTTGGCTACTTAGTTTTGCAGGTGATCTTCTGATTGAGTAGCTAATGAAAGACTTTTGTTATTCTTCCAAGTACGTAGTGATTTAGATATAGTTGTACAAATGCTTTGCATTGTATATTTTTAGCAATGTGGAAAAATATGAGGTTAATTCCACTTGGTCGTCTTGGCAAGCTAATAGTACATTTATGAGGAAACAATATGTTGTTGTCTCATGATGAATTCATCTTCTTCATGATGGGGGATTAACTTGACTTTGGTTTTATGATTTTGGTTATGAGGCCATAGTGGTAGAATGCTGCTTTTCAGGATTTGGCTACCACATTTGAATGAAGGGGTCAACCATGATTGGAAAATATGGAGTGGTAGGAAAAGAAAAAAGAAGATGGAAAAACGGGAAGGAGGAGGACTGAGAGAGGAGAAAACTTTTGGGGGTAGAGAATGAATAGCGAGAGGGGAGAAACTAGTGGGGAGAACGAGCAATGAGGGGAAATTAACTGGACCTCTGCAAAACTTCCTTGGGTAACGAGTTTCAAGGTAGGCTCTTCTGGTAACAACAAACTCATATTATTGTGTTTATCTTTTAATCGATACTTAGAAGATTTAGCTTGTTGGATATGTAACACCAGTTACAACATTTGTTGGCTAAGTTTCTTTATGACATTGGGTATTTTGCCTTTGCTCAGTTCATCTCATTGGACTATTAGCAAAAGATTTTTCTTAGTCGCTTGAGTAGAGCTAGCTAAAGAAAATCGACCCTGGTAGATTACTACCTTTATTCGTAAGCTAACATATTCCTTCGAAATATTAGTTGGATTTACTCTTGTGTTTAATGACCAATAGTGAGGGAAACTCATGGTGCACATGCTTTATAGGATGTTTGTTTGTTTTACTAAGTCTTAAGAGGTATAGCTAGAATGTCGTTTGGTGTATTTTAATATAAGTCAAATGATATATTTTATATACTACTATCTGAATAATACAATTGTGATGACACTGTAGGATTTTTTTTGTTTTTGCACTATAATGATTGTTGCAATACATCTTAGTCAAACTTTTGTTAGATAGCAGAGTAAATCGATGAAATAGTAATATAGAACTTTTTTTTGGTATTTAATCTTGTTGTAAACGCAATACCCAATGGGAATAACTATGTTAGCTTATCAAAAGCTGAGGATGCGCTATCATACGGGAGAAGTGAAATCAACCCTTATAATATCTCCTATCTTGTTAAGTTGGGCGAGGTTTGGCATTTTGTGGTAAGACTCCAACACCACAAATATGAGGGAGTTTGAATGTTGACTCTTTCATCAATTACAACATGAGGGGTTGGTTGCGGTGATAAGAAACAACCAATGAATACTTAGGAAGGAAAGAAAAATATAGTAATCCCTTTTAGGAATTCTTATTAAATTCTTTGGTAGGATAACTAAAAGCATTGGCCTTACTCCGTTAACAAATAAGGCACTGTTGGTTGGAACTTCATGAGGTCATCACACAGTAGAGAGGTATTCATTTTTACTTCCTTAACTTAGAAAGGTTTGTTGGATTTCGGGATGGTTTAGAGAAAATGAAAAATATCTTTGGATAGACGTATAGAGTATATCTTTATCTTTCAAAAATATTTGAATGTGCACAACAATATGCTCAATGTGGGATTCTAAATGACATATCTGGAGATGAGGGTAGCGTTTGGAAAAGTTTTAATAGATAATTCCTTTTTCCTAGAAAGAGTATGATTATGGAAAAGATTTTAGGGTCTTTTAATAAACTTTCAAGGAGAGTATAAGTTAGGAAATGTTGAGCTTATTTTTTGATTCCAAAATGTAGTTAAGATTTTGTGGGGCGATATTATGTTGTAATAATGAATAAAATATATAGAACCATGTGAATAGAGGAAGCATCCTTTTTGGTAGGCCTGCGCTCCAAAGTCATGAAGTTGAAATGTATCTATGGATGAAAGGAATTATTGATAGTGTGATAGCTAAGGGAATAAGGGATGTCCCTAATGGAGGATTAATACATGATGGAATATCTTATCTCAATGTAGTAATTTTGAACCCTATTTTATTAATTAAAAAAGAGGATTTTGAGGCTATTTTTTTTGTTTTGGGGGTTTTCAAGATAAAATAATGTTGTACGATTATTGTGGTGATTCTTCATCATGGTTCTACTGTTTAAAAAGCTTTCATAATTGTTATGATTCTTTATGGAAATGATCATTCTATATTGAGATACTGTTGGTTTAATTAAGTATTAAATTATGGAATGAAATCCATATGATGTCTCTTATTTGGAAAGCTTATGAGAAATGACATGATTCTTTATGTTAATGACCATTTTGTATATAGATATTGCTAGTTATTTAAGTATTGAATTTTGGAAGGAAACCCTTATGATGTCCTTAATTTAGAATGCCTATGCGAATGAATATGATTCTTATGGAGATGTTCAATTATTTGGGTCTTGTTGGTTTATTATACATCAGCATTTACGAGTCCTATTTGTTAGACTTTGTTAATGCATGTGGAATGGTTGGACCCCAAACTAGGAAGAAAGCAAGAATGGAAATGTTAAGAAGATTAATTAAATATAAGCATCTTATCACGAAATATGCCTTTGGGGCTAATCAATATTTCTTGTATAGGGCTTTATGGATAGTTAAGGCAAGCTTGGTAATTCACAATTTACAATGAAATATACTATGTTCTATTTTTAGCAACATCAAACATAAGGGAATTTTATGGGTTTGGAAAATAGATAAGTATAAATAAATAATAAAGGAAAGAAGAGCTTCTTGAGGTAGCATAAGTTGCTTTACGTAATGATAACCCTAGCGAAAGATCACTTAATAGGTTTTCCAAATCATTAATTCCACAAATAAGGAATTGGAAACGATACCTATTGGGATGTCTAGCTCATACGGATACGAGATGGATAGTCAGTCCCCTCATGCACATACCACCTACATAGGACTTATGTAGAGTGCAAACTTGGTGTGCACATTTCGAAAGAATGAAGAGAAGGTCAATGCTAGCTCATAAAATCCCTGAGATAGATAGTTTTGACCCATTAAGTAAAATGCCTAGTGCTCATACATATTTGAATTTATTTAAGGATGGGTGTGACTCAAAGAATATCTAGATAGGAAATTGATGTTCTAACATCAGTAGTTGTTCCAGCACATAGATTCTAGAACCTTTTTGTAATGATAATATATAAAAAAGAAAATTAAGTTGGAAAATTTGGGTTGTGACAAGCAAAGTGGAGTAAGACCAAGTGCACAATGAAGGAGAACGTAACCAACAAGTGCAATTGAAGAATATGTTGAAGAGAGTCAACATTGTTGAAGGTGCCAAAACTAGTGCATTTAATGTTGTCATAAGCATTGAAGGAGGAGAAGAGTATAGTGCCTCAATACAAGCACAACTTGTAGGAAGTCAAAGGGAGGAAGACTACAAATAGTGCACATCAAAGTTTAAAAAGGTATTGCATTTATTTAAAATAAAGTGCAATTGAAGGAGGAATAAGGAACTTTATTACTAAGGTTGAAACTAATTAATTCTTAATGCTTGAGATTAATTAGATAATTGGAGATATAAGGATTTACTTTGATAAAGTACAACCTTAGATGCATTATTGAAGATTAGAAAGCATTTGAATTTACTTTATTCAAGCATTAGGATTATTTGCAAATAACATTGAAGGAAAAAGGAATTCTACTTAGAAATTAAAATCATTAAATTTTCAAATAACCATAATTTCTAAATTTCCAAATAGGGAGATATAAGGAGTTCTACACCAATTTAAATCATTGAAATTTAGAAATTAAACTTTTGAGAATTGAAAGAAGCAAAACATAGAGTTGATAGAAAGTTGGAAATTGCATTTAGAATTTGTCTCTTGCTCAAATTTATGAGACATAAGAAAACCAACTTAAAGGTCTTGAAGATAAAGAACCTTATCAAAATTGAAGGTGCATTAAATCTATCTTTAGCTTTCTATTCATTAGGGAGAAATAAGGTAAAAATTGAAGTTGAACATTAGGGAGATAAAATGAATTCAACTCAAGAAAACTAAGAAAGCTAAGCATACTATCAAATCCATATTGCATTCAAAATAATTTGATAGATACAAAGTATTTTACAAAACTTGGAGAATTAAAAAGATCTTATCAAACTTGATATTTTACTAAAATACTTGGGAGTTAAAAGGAATACTACAAAAGTTGAAGAATTGAAAGATAGTATTTAATTATATACTCAAAAATCTAGGGAGATATAAGGTAGCTTACAAGCATCATCATGACAACAAATAAGTTCATTCTTACATAATCCCAACTTCTGAAAGGACCTAATTACTCTTCATGGAAAAACAAAGTGAGGTCAATATTAATAGTTGAAAATATTTGGGATATTGTTAAAGGAGCAAAAACTAAATCTACTACACAGGATAGTGAGATTCAAAAGTTTGAAGAAAATGAAGTAAAAGCACTCATGATAATAACTTTTGCAATTATAGATGAAATACAACCATACATTAGTTCATTAGAAACTTCTCTAGAAGCTTGAAAAACCTTAGCCAAGATATTTGAAGGAAAGAATAAAACCACTATCTTGAATCTTCAAACTCAATTGCATTCTCTAAAATTGAATAGTGGTGAAAGTATAGAACTGTTCCTAAGAAAATTAGCAGATATAAAAGAAAAATTGTTAACCTTAGGAGAACAGGTAGAATATAAGTTTCTTGTTCAAGTAACCCATAGAGTACTTCCATAAAGCTACAAGCATTTAGTCACATCTCTACAAGTACTAAGTAAAGATACATAATTTGATGAGTTAGTCAATATTCTACAAGAATATGAGGTAGAAAATACAGTAAAAAATGAAATGACTAACAATGCATTAGTTACAAAATATAATCCACAAGGAAATATTGCATCATATTTGAAAGGAATATCAAGATGAAATAATAGTTATTGTCAAGTATGCAGGAAGAAAGGACACAGTACCAATTATTGCACATTCAATCCTAGAAACCAATATCCAGGAAATAAAACAAATTTTTAAAGCCAATCAAATAGGCCATTCCAACCAAGAAAATATCAAAATCAATACAATCCACATCAGCAAAAATTTCAACATCCATATACTTCTCATAATCAATACAATCATCCACAACTACAATATAGAGAAGAAAAACAAAAGGACACTTAGTTCAAGAGATTCAAGAAATTTAGGAACTGGAAGAACCTACAGATGAACATGAAGTTAAAGCTCTCTAAAAAAAAATAACATTTTATGAAAATACTAACTATTTACTTGATTAGGATATAGAAAGGGAGCAAAATGAAGAAGGCAAGAAAGAAGAGCTCAAATTCCAGAACCAGGATGAAGACCATATTGGAGACTAAAGTCTTTAATAACCAAATAATGTGATACAAGGGGGTGTTGGAATATATTACATTATTTGGTACATGCTACTGTACCATCTTGAGTACATCATTAGATTAGGAGAGTGTATTAGATTAAGGCTTGAGTATTTACTTTATGTAATGTAATAAATGCACAAGTATTATTAGAATGTGCAATGATGTAAATGTGCATGGTGTCCACATGTACATGAGTCTATAGGATAGGAATATGAAGAGTCATAGAAATATGGAAGACCAAGAGTCATCTCATTATATATATGTTGGAAATCTGGCCAGCCATACATTAAAACAAAAATTTGGACCATTAGATGATTTTTTAGAGGAAATAAAATGAAATCGTAGAGCTTTGAATCTATGTAATCTGGTAAAAAAAAGGGCTCAAACGGACACTCGAGTCAAAAGTTATGGCCGAAATACTAAGACATGTAATAAACACCGTCGATGTAGATCCGACGGATGTGATTTGCTAGGGTTAGGGTTTGCTTTGTATTTTTTTACTTAAGGCAGTTTTAGGATTTTCTTTTATGATGAAGAATATTGCATTATAGCATGTGTGTGAGCTCTTCCAAAGCATGTGAGGAGATTATAACATAGTACTAAAACTCTGCTAGAATTATTCTAGATAATAAGAAGATAATATTTGCTCCAATTTTGTTTTATTGTATTATTGTAAATTCTTCATTTGGTATCAGAGTGAGGCGATCGAGAAATTAGGTTCGAGTAACTGTGGAATTTTTGTTGCAAGTTTTATAGAAGCTTCTTGGAGATCTTAGTTCGTGTTGAAGGGAGCTATTATGGCCAACAACACCAGTTCAATTCCAATCCCAAAATTTGACAGTTCTGACTACGAATATTGGAGCATCCGGATGAGGACGATTCTAAAGGCAAAAGGAGCTTGGGCCATCGTTGAAGCTGGGTTCATCGAACTAAAATACTGGAGTGCATTGACTGCAGATCAAAAGAAGGAGATGCAGAAGAAAGAGAAAGAAAATAATTTGGCTTTGGCTTTCATTCAGTCGACTCTAGACAAAAGTCTCTTTCATTGGATTTTTGCCTACGTTTCGACTCAAGAATCTTGGAAGGCATTGAAGGAGAATTACCAGGGGAGTGCCCAAGTTAAGGAGGTGAAGTTGCAGACTTTACGAAGAGATTTTTAAAATCTCAAACAAGAGGAGAATGAAACTGTAGGATATTACTGTGTTTGGGTAAAAATAGTTGTAAATAAAATGGCCACACCTGGAGAGATCATAGAGCAAAATGTAGTAATTAAAAAGGTTTTAAGAACCTTGACAGAGAAGTTTGACAGTGCAACCCTTATCATAGAAGAAAAAAAATACCTCTTGAAAATGGATATAGATTCATTAATTGGCTCTCTCACATCTCATGAAGAGAGAATTGCCAAGAGGAAGAAGGATAAATAAGGAGGTTCTACAAAGGAACAAGATTTTTCGACAAAAGAGAATGATGGAGGAAAAGGTCACGGTAGGGGTTCCAGAGGAAGAGGAATAAATGGAAGAGGAGGTAGAAGAGGCTCCTATGGTGGTAGATATCGAGGAAGATCTCAAGATTTAGATAATGACGAGGTTCATGCTGCCAGAGGAGGATCCAGTGCAAGAGGAAGAGGTAGAGGCCGAGATATGAGAAATGTGCAGTGTTACAATTGTAACAAATATGGCCATTATGAGAGGGATTGTTGGACATTTTTAGTCCCTAAGCCAAATTTTTCATTGATGTCAAGATGCCAGTGATAGTTCTTCGCCATTTCGAGTGCAAATTTTAATGGAAGTTCATAATGAGTTAAAATATTTTTATTTTACACCCAAAAGAATGGGTCAGAAAACGGTTTCAGTTCTCCTTTGGAAGCAAATATATCTGAGGCAATGGAAGGATATAATATTATAATCTTTATTATAATATTTATCCAAGGTGGTGAAAAATCCAAATAAATTATTATAACTTTAATTATAATATTATTTGGTTTACAAAGGACAATTAATTATTTTTATAAAACCCTAAGGTTGGGTTTTGGAGGGAAACAGATTTCAAAGCGCAAAGTTTAAAGTAAATTAAACCCAAAGGTTGGGTTTAATAAAAGGCATTCAAAACCTTTACCGTCGATGTCATGGAAGGAAGCACGTGAGCGTCGACGTCGTTAATTCAATGAAGGAGCATATAGATATGCCCAACAAACCTAAGTTTTATTTACCCTTGCTCGAGTTAATAATCGGTGGCATATGAAAAGAGATCTTGTGCATTTACAAAAATGTGGTAGCGAAGGGATAAAGGAGGAAGTTTTCATCCTCAATTTTCATTGGGCAAGTGTGGCCTAGTGGTAGTTGGAAAAGCGCAAAGGCGCTGGCAGCAAGGTGGTTGACGTTTTGAATCACCACGTGCATTGTTTGGTGAGTTGATTGAGGTGCCCAAGGTGCACAATGATGCAGAAGCATCCAACGAAGAAAAAGAAAAATATTGCTAAGGAGAAAAAGTGTCGCGATATCGTGACATGTTGGCAACGAGAGAAAAAGTGTCGCGATATCGCGACAAGTCGCATTTTCTCGACCAAAAGAGAAGGAAGGAGCAAGAGAGAAAAAGTGTCGCGATATCACGGCATGTCGCATTTTTGCGACCAAAATAGAAGGAAGGAGCAAGAGAGAAAAAGTGTCACGATATCGCGACATGTCGCATTTTCGCGACCAAAATAGAAGGAAGGAGCCAGAGAGAAAAAGTGTCACGATATCGCGACATGTCGCATTTTCGCGACCAGAAGAGAAGAGAACAAGTAGGAGAGAAAAGTGTCGCGATATCGCGACATGTCGCATTTTCACGACCAAATGAGGAGAGAGAAAGCAAGAAGGAAAAAGTGTCGCGATATCGCGACATGTCGCATTTTCATGACCAAAAGAGGAGAGAGAAAGCAAGGGAGACAAAGTGTCGCGATATCGCGACATGTCGCATTTTCGCGACCAAAAGAGGAGAGAGAAAGCAAGGGAGGAAAAGTGTCGCGATATCGCGACATGTCACATTTTCACGACCAAAAGAGGAGAGAGAAAGCAAGGGAGAAAAAGTGTCACGATATCGCGACATGTCACATTTTTGCGACCAAAAGAGGAGAGAGAAAGCAAGAGGGAAAAGTGTCGCGATATCGCGACATGCTGCATTTTCAGGGACCGTTACAGAGTGACAGTGTGACAGTTAACGAAAGTTAGTACGACAGTTACAGGGGTCGTTACAATGGTTACAGGGGGCCGTTATAGCAGTTACAGGGGCCGTTACGGAGTGAAATCTTTGAGCGATGGTTACAAAGAGAAAATATCATTATAAAAGGGTAGGAAAAAGGCATGCAGAAGGATCGAAAAATTGCTGAAGCAGAGTTGCAAAGTCGAAGGCAAGAGAGCCATTCTGGACCTGCTTTGGAGTGTTTTTCTTCCATGGGCTAGGGGGAGCCTAGAATTTGTAAAAAAAATATTTTTGTAAATATTTCCAAGTTTTTGAATGTAAATTGAGTTTTTTGCTTGTTGTAAAGTTCGGCTCTCCATCAAGTGGTATCAGAGCGGGAGTTCCTGAGTGTGTAAACAGATCGTCGGACGTGAGGCAGTTTACACCAGGATCTGTGGAAGGGTTGTGAGAAGAGAGTTCCTCAGTGTGTAAACAGATCGTCGGATGTGAGGCAGTTTACACCAGGATCTGTGGAAGGGTTGTGAGAAGAGAGTTCCTGAGTGTGTGAGCAGATCGCTGAAAGTGAGGCAATTTACACCAGGATCTGTGGTTAACGTTTGCGAGAGAAGTGAGCAGAATGCCTCCACGAAGAAACCGTGGCGGTGGGAGAAATATGGTGCCATAAGGAGATTTCAGAGCTTTGCAGAGGCAAGTGCAAGCCCTGCAAGAGGAGTTGCGAAGAGGGGTTGAGCCAAGGAGAGAAGAAGGTAATGAAGATGAAGTTGATGAAGAAGAGGACCAATTTGAGGAAGAAGAAGAGGCAGTAGATCCTGCACAAGCCAGGTTATACAGAGCCATATCTCAAATTGGAAAGAGACCGAAGATGGAGGTTTCTACGTATTCTGGAAATCTTGATCCAGAGGAGTTGATTGACTGGATCAATGATTTGGAAGAATACTTTGAGTATGAGGAGGTTGAAGATCCTAATAGGGTCAAGTTTTCTAAGACCAAGCTAAAGGGTCATGCCAAAATATGGTGGAAGGGAGTGCAACTAGACAAAAAAAAAAAAAAAAAAAAAAAAAAGGATAACAAAATGGGAGTGAATGGTAGATAAGTTGAAGAGACAATTTATTCCTGCAGATTACGAATTGGATCTATTGAGAAAAATACAGAGTTTGAAACAGTCAAGAAAATCTGTCAAAGAATATACAGAGAAGTTTTACAAGATCTCAATCAGAACTGGCCATTCTAAGGCTAACAAGGAGAAGGTAGCCCGTTACATTAATGGATTGCGAACCAGTGTTCAAGAAGAGTTGAGTCTGGTTAGGATGAGCACCATTGAGGATGCTTACTAGTTTGCTCTGAAAGTTGAAGAGAAGTTGAATAGAAGGTTTGAGGGTAAGCAAAAAGGAAGAGATCGTGGTGGAATAATTGGAGGAATAGATGGAGGACAAGATGAGAAGAAAGAAGAAGCTAGTAGCAGTCAAGATCAGAAGGGAGATAATGATTACAGATCTCGTGATCAGAAAAACTACCCAAGAGGAAGAGGTAGATATAGTCGAGGAAATGGAGAAAGAGGGTTTCGTGGAACCTGCTTCAATTGTGGGGAAGAAGGACATCGAGCATACGAGTGTCCACAACACCAAGAGAGGACAAATAGGAGGCCTGAAGGTAATGCTCGAGCTGCGATCATTGATGAAGGTGTTGAATCTAAGCACTCTGAGGAGGCAAAGCGAGGAGAAGTTATGGTCGTAAGGAAAACCTTGTTGAATGAGGAGAAGGAACCAGACCAGAGGAAGAGCCTGTTTTGCACAAGGTGCAAATGTTCAGGTAAGGTCTGTAATGTTATTATAGATAATGGTAGTACTGATAACTTAGTCTTTGAAGAAATGGTTACTAAGTTACAGCTAGAGAGGAGGAGACACCCACATCCATATCGGATTGCGTGGTTGCAAAAGGACCATAGGGCATTGGTCAGTGAACAGTACTTAGTCACGTTTAATATTGGAAGATACCAGGATGAGGTACTGTGTGATATCCTGCCTATGGATGTTTGCCATATCCTGTTAGGAAGACCCTTGTAGTTTGATCACCGTGTAGTCCATGATGGACATGCCAACACTTACTCCCTAAGAAACAAAGGAGTGCACCATAAACTGAAGCCATTGAAGGCAGTGGATGAAAAGGTATGCAGTAGTGCTAAAATCTGTTTGGTAGATGGTAAGAAATTTTTGGATGGCTTGAAGAGGGATTCTATGTGTTATGCATTAATTCCTACTGTTAATAAGGTGACAGAACAGTACAGAAGTGAAGGTCACTTCTCCATCCACCCCAGTTTTTTGAAGTAGGAGCATCCAACGAAGAAAAAGAAAAATACTGCTAAGGAGAAAAAGTGTCGCGATATCGCGACATGTTGGCAAAGAGAGAAAAAGTGTCGCGATATCGCGACATGTCGCATTTTTGTGACAAAAAGAGAAGGAAGGAGCAAGAGAGAAAAAGTGTCGCGATATCGCGACATATCGCATTTTCGTGACCAAAAGAGAAGGAAGGAGCCAGAGAGAAAAAGTGTCGTGATATCGCGACATGTCACATTTTCGCGACCAGAAGAGAAGAGAACGAGCAGGAGAGAAAAGTGTCACGATATCGCGACATGTCGCATTTTCGCGACCAAAAGAGGAGAGAGAAAGCAAGGGAGACAAAGTGTCGTGATATCGCGACATGTCGCATTTTCGCGACCAAAAGAGGAGAGAGAAAGCAAGGGAGAAAAAGTGTCGCGATATCGCGACATGTCGCATTTTCACGACCAAAAGAGGAGAGAGAAAGCAAGGGAGAAAAAGTGTCGCGATATCGCGACATGTCGCATTTTCGTGACCAAAAGAGGAGAGAGAAAGCAAGAGGGAAAAGTGTCATGATATTGCAACATGCTGCATTTTCAAGGACCGTTACAGAGTGACAGTTAACGAAAGTCAGTATGACAGTTACAGGGGCCGTTACAACGATTACTGTTGGTCATCAAATCCGCACAGGAAAGGATTTCGGTAAAGTGTATGTGCCCTAGACCTGCGACCAACGTTGAAAGGCCGAAGGGAAGAGATGCCCCTCATGCCAATCTTCGGAGAAAGGCCGACTCCTATGCTAAACTACTTTTGGGGTTTTGAGATAAGAGTGCAGGAAAGGAATAAAAGGAGTTAGGGTTAGAAAAAGAAATAAAAAGGGGATAAAGGAAGAGATTTTAGTAGTTCAGTGGTGGGAAGGAACAGGAAGCACGATCACCAACTAATAGCTCAAATAGCAGCAAGGAATACCAAGAGCGAGACGGAGGAAACACAATACTAACTCTCCTATGTATCCTCTAGATGGGTTCACAGGGTTCTACTTCTCCCTTTCGTTGGAATTTAGGATTCAGAGTAACAGCGATTAGGACAAGTGAATAACATAAACCACGATTCACCAGGAGGCATAAAATAAATTAATACAACGTTTTTCCTCCCCTATGTATCCTTCAGGGCGAATTTCAGGGCGCAGTCCCCAATCGCACACCGAATTCAGGATTCAGAGTTATAGTATGCAAATGAAGAAAAGGCAAAAGAATTAAGCACAAAAGGCAGCATAAAAGAGAGAAATGTAGCTCAAAAGATCTTTAGTATTAGTCGCAGGACATCAAGTTACAGTAGCTTTCTAGCAGAAAGTTCCCCCCCCCTTTTCATTAAAAATCTTGGGTTTTTATAGAGGACCCAACCCTCTGAGTCATAATTACACAGTGTGGAGAAGTACCCCCTCAAGCCTTGAGAAGTCGGCTCCTCGCGGTTGCTGCGATCGAGTTCTCACATCGGTTACTAAAACTGGCAATGGTGTCAACCGGGGAAAGACGCATTAAATGAGCCACCCGGGTGTCCTTAGATCGTGGGTGCATTGCTCGAGCGACGGCCATGCTTGTTGGGTTCACCTTTGCAGACTGATACTTCATCTTCCAATTGCCAAAATTGAGCAGCAAGATTTTTGCGCAAGAAAGGATGCATTTATGAGGGGCAATAAATTGCCTTGGGAAAATACCTGACTTGGAACGCGTGCCTCGAAAGTGGTTCACTGGGTTGAGCTTCGCAAAACAACTTCAGGGGTGATGCGGGCCGAAGTAGATTTCCTCCCCGAAGTGGGGCCTTTCACCTTTCGTCACTTCGCTGTTGAAATCGCTTCGTCGGTGCATTGTAGAAATGTTTCGTCGCGATCCTCCTTCAAAATGTGTTTCGGGAGGATTTCGGCCCGAAGCACTTACCTTTAGAAATGTTTTGCTCCTTCAAGACCTCCACCAATGCTTCACACGAGAGCTGGTCGAAGCGGATGCTTCACAATGGTTCTCGACGAAGTAGAAATGGTTCACTGGCTGGGGGTCCTGAAGTGGGTGTTTCGACAGTATTTTGGCGAAGTAATCCTCAACACTGCTTCGCAAATTTTCGAGCCGAAGTAGCTGCTGGAAATACTTCAGGCCTGAAACTCTTTTCTTGCCTTAGCAATTGGTTTTGCGATTTTGATTTTCTTTCTTCGATGGAGTTGCCGCTTCGCAAAACCTTCGCCCGAACGTTCGCTTGGAAATGCTTCGGGTGCGAAGCTTCCTCTGGCGCTTCTCTTGTTTTCTTCTTCGGTGAAACTGCTTCACTGATTTTCGCCCGAAGTAACCTTTCGAAGCACTTCAGGCCCGAAGCTCTTTCCATATCCTTCTCCCTCCTTTAGCGAAGCTTACTTTCCTTAGCTTGCTTCGGCTGTGAAGCTATTTCTTTGCCATTCTATGTACAAGGGGGGGTGATGAAAAACAAAATTGCTACAACTTACATATTTTTCAAAACAAAAGAAATGCTTTTAGAAAAAACTATACAAAATTTGGATTTTTTTGCCCCTTGGTGCAATGTGACAAAATTGTCAACATTCTTGGTGGCTCGCGGGGCAATGAGCTCGTCTCGATGGGAGGACCTTTAGCTTTCATCCATTGGGCCAGAGTTACCTCCCGACCCTTGTCCTTGTTCTTCCTCTGGGGGCGCTTCCACGGCTTGTTCCTCATTTTCTTCTTCTTCTTCTTCTTCCTCCGTTCCTTCTTCTCCTCCCTCTGCTACTGCTATTGCTTCTGCTACGGCTTCAGGCGTTGGCAATGGGGCTAGACGTTCGCGGATGTCCCTTATGGTTCGACGAACTTGAGACCAGACCCCTTTTTCAAAAATCTCTTGGTCTTCCAATGACTTGACCAAAGCACGGAACCTATCGATCTACCCAATTTTTGCATGCTGGGACCTGGTATACAGATCATTTAAGGAGGCGACGATTTTACAGTATTTCAATATGTAATCAGCAACTTGCCTCTCTATTATTGATTCGACCCACTCGTCTATCTTTGAGACGTCGCCTTCAAACTGAAGCCATCTTGGCATAATCTCTTCCTTGGCCAAGGGTTTCCCATCATTATCCGTGAAGCTCGGGAAGCCTAAGGAGGAGAGATCCTTGAAGTAGCCCATTGACGCGCGCTTCTCGCTCTCGAATGCATCCAAGAGGATTTTTGCCTTTTGCGCTTTCTTTGCCATGGAGAAAAAGGCACGAACTGTGGTCTGGGCTGTTGACCAATCCCTCGCTGTACGACTCATCGCAGGGACCTTCAAATCTTGATACCTCGCACTTTGGACCTTAAGGGCCAGCTTGAGTCGGGCTCTGACATTTTGAATGACCTCATCGACGATTGGTCCTCCTTCGACAGTGGCAACCCGAGCTTCTATGATGTAAGTTAAAACCAAAAGGGCACTGGAGGCCCGAGACCTAAAATTCTTGAGCAAATGCGAGCGAATCTCCTTGATTTTGCTCCTGTCGAGTAGCCCTAGGCCCTCCTCATGCAGTTGGCTTTGCGTTTACAAGATTTTTGCCTCGAGCTCCTTGGCTCTCAACTCGTTTTCGACCTACCTTTGCGCTTGGTTTTTGGTTGTGCATTCCAGTTGTGCTATCTATAGCTTTAGGTCGTGTGCTTCTTTTTGCATTAGCTTGCACTGCTTTTCGGCCTTTGCTAACTTGGAGCGAGCCCTTGCTAGCTCTTCTTCCAACTTAATATTAGCGTTCTCAGCTTCAAACCTGCGCTGGTTAGCGATGTTGGCATGCGCTCAGAAGGACTTGATTCTGATGTGCATGGAGGCAGACTCATTGTCCACATTCAGATGCTCCAAGTCCTTTTCCTTCTCTTGGTAGTTGTAGTCAGCTGGAGTCATTTCACCCAGGGGCTTTTGGACTTTGGGTATCTTTTTTACTTTGTGCAACTTTCCAACCTTCAGATCGAAGATGGCGCACCCTTCGACTTGAGCCAGCAAGCGCCCTCTCCTTTTTCTTGCCTCTTTCAACATTTTTTCTGTACTTTGCCAAGCTTGGAGGAGTTTCTCGGCCAAGGGGCGTTCTTTCATCAAGGATAGTTCAGATTCGAACATGGCTAGATCTCCATCCGAGGGAGTAAACAAATATAAAGAATCAAAGGGAATCGCCTCACCCGAAGGTTCGACGACAGGAGTGACAGGAGCTTCGATGAGTGGGAGCACGTCGTGAACGACAGGAGAGTGAACTTCAGGGTTCGGTACTGGACTACTAGCTTCGCCTTTGCTGATGACTGGAGGATTTGCGATGTGGGTAGGCGAAATAGTTTCAACAGGTTTGTCCTGGCTGGATGACTTAGGGGGAGTGGGACTAGGCAAATTAGGATAGGCGACGGGATCACGGGATGAACCTGGAGTATTCAGGGGCACGACGTAAGGATGAGACGGATCTTATGGGGGCAAGGCAAACTGGTGAGAACTCTCAGCCAGGATTGTGGTGGACTTGTGAGCGACCAGAGCGTAGGGTGAAGAAAGTGTACCTACGTGCCCTCTTGGCAGAGCGGCCATTGTGACTTCTTGCGTGATTGGTTCCTGCTCCTTTTGGGCCTTGGCACTTTCAACTTCCATTACTTCCACCTCGGGGTCCCCTCCAGGTTGGAGGAGCTCCTCCACATCAATGACGTCTATGTTTGGGATCATCTAGACACTTGGTGGAGACTCTTCGATATCCGCTTCGACCGAGCCCGATGCTAGTCGTTCGGTAGGAGTAGTTGGAATCCCTGTGCGGGGTCACTTTGGGAAGGTCAGGGGCACTTGAGCAGGCTCCCGCTCCTTTCTTTTCCTCCCCTTGAGGGGTTGCTCTGATTCTTCTTCTATCTTGGGGCATTTAGACGACCTCTACGATAATGCTTTTGGTGCGGCCCTGGCTATTTTTTTCTTAGGGGCATCATCAGTTCTTCCTGGGCTTTCGCTCGATCTTGGGGTGGCTGGTGGAACAAAATCGGCGAAGGACAGGGGGTTCCAAGATCCAACCTTGGTCTGATATACAATCACGAATTCCCTATCCATTGTCAGAAGCCCGTAAGAATTCATCTTCCAACGGTGGACTCTCATGATCCACCATTCTCTTAACTACTCCTTGTCCTAGTCCTTCGACTCCTTCAAATCGTCCTTCACTTTTCTCCAGAACGTGGAGTCGGGAGTTGGGAATGGGTACCGGTCTGGGTCGAACTCGACCTCCATAGGATAGAAGTCATGCCAAGGAGGCAATGTCCTCATCTTCTCTAAGTGCCACTCTAGATCCTTACCATTGGGGTTATTCCTCTGCTCCAGAATTTTGGGGCGAGGACAGACATGGAATTTTTTTGCATTTTAAGTGATCTTTCATCACTCCCATGGGATCGTAGATCCACCTCTGCAGTATCTGAAGCAGACCAAAATCGACGAGCTTCTCCTCCAGGTATATATTCTGCTTTAAGGCAAATACTTCAATCACTCCCATCCTGAAAGGAAAGTCGTAGGTGTGTGCCCATTTTCGATCGTGGCCATATATTTCATTTGTTGCATCACTCTGCCGAGCGACTTCTAGGGCAAATTGGTACTCTGAAGGGAAAACGGGCAGCAGGAAGGGTTTCCCTGTGAAGTCGAAAAGGTGAATCACAAGCCCTTGCGTTAATTGGAACACATCCCCTTTTCTCTCTAGTACCACCTTTTCTCTTAGGTGGAGGGGCACCCGAGGGCTAGACCTTGTCAAAATGTGCATCGTAGGTCCCAAAAACTGCTGATTGAAAGAATAATAGGACTCTGATCTCAATAGGAGATGGGTCCACTGGTATACAGGCAAAGGATTCCCATCCTTGTCGACTGGTGAAACATCACAATGATGAAGAGCTTTATGTACATGAAAGAAGAAAAGCCAAAAAATAAAAGAACAAGGCTGAAAGTGTTGCTCTACACCAGCGTTCTTCATAGCTGTCAACCACGTATGTAGATTTTGAGCCACCCATTCTGCCCAATCGAAGAAAACTAGGTTGGTGTCCGACCGTGAAGCATTGGGGGCATAGAACTCCCCTCTAGAGATACATTCAACCAATGAAACCTGCCATGGGTACACAAAAGAGTCACTTGACAGGCCTTCCACCCATGCAATGATGGAGAATATATCAGTATGTTTGAAAGCCTCCAGGGGTAGGGGCATCTAGGGGAACTTGCCCGAAGGGAGTTCGCTCTTGAGGTTCTCTCGCAAGAACTTCAATATGAAGTTATTGGAGGTGAACTTCTCCATTTGTTCGCTCAAGATGACACTACGAACGGTATACCCTTTCGATGGTCCTTGCGACACGAATGCTGCCTGCACGTCCTCTTTCAAGATGGAAAACAACTTATGGCCTGAGGCGTTCAACACTTGCCTGGAGGCTGGTTGATAATTCTGAGAAATGGCGTAAATGAGCTCGGGGCAGTGATGTGCAGGAGAGACTAGATACCAATATATATGGGAGTAGTACGCTGCGGCCCTTTTATTTTCTGCCGAAAGTCTACTTCGCATGAAGTCAATGGTATACCGAAGCTCGACCACGGTTCTTGAGAGCTTTAGGTCTCTGATTTTTTCCCACCTATCAACGGGTGGTTCTATGGTCGGCTCATCATCGGACTCTTCCCTTTCCTCCATCACTTGCTTTTTTGGGCGCAAGAGAGGATTGACCTTCTTAGGTCTCTGTTTCTTTTCTTCCACGACCTTCGCCTTCTCAGGAACTGTTGTCTCTGGTTCTTTCCCCTTCTGAGTGGAATTCTTCTTTCCCATTGTGAATAGTCACAGTAGAACGGTTTGTGATGCAGAAGAGTTCAGTACTTCAGGATAATTATGGCGAACAGTGAAGATTTCAATGCAGAAGTCTTTTGAGGCAGAAAAAATGACTCGACTTTCACTCTTGCAAATGGTTCATTCCTTGTTGGCACCTGCATTTTATAGCCTTAACGGAAACCACCTTCATTTATGGCTATTGTCGTAATTAACTTAACAAACCTGACTCGGGGAATCGCTATGGCATCTGATTGGCCATCTGGCGACATCGTACGTGGGGTCATGCGGACAACTGCCACCTACTACTTCGACGCGGCGTTTTCTCTAGCCAAACTCCCTCGAGATGAGCTCCACCAAATTCGCATTAATTTCATCCGCTTCGGGTCCCTTTTAAGGCCGTTGTCGGCACATCCTCCGAGACAAGTTTTAAATGCACCTTCCTCGTGTGTTGAAAACACTTCACAGTGAAACTTTTCTTCGGGCTAGATTTCTATGTTTCGGGCCCGAAGCTCTCTTTTGTCGAGCTATCGCTTTGGTTCGCGAGGACTGCCTACCGAAACCTGTCCCTTTTGAGAAATACTTCGTTGAACTTTGCTTCGAAAAACTACTTCGGATCAGAGGTGTCTGAAAGAGATTCTACCCCTGCTCTGCGGAGCTGAAGTCTAGATTCTATCTTCGACGCTTGTTTCCCACAATGAAAATCTATGTACAAAGGTATATACACACATTTTTTTTTTTTGAAACACAAAGGTAAAAGGTTCTAGCGGTAGAAAGTCTTCAGATGAAGACCATTGACAGAGATCGATAAAACCTGACCATCTGCATCCTTGAGGATGAAAGAGTTGGCCGAGTTCACCTTCATGATTTCGAACAACCCATCCCAAAAAGCGTCCATTTTGTCATGATTTTCAGGTTTGGCCTTCCATGAATCCCACTTCCATACTAGGTCTCCTTCTTTGAATGTGCGATCGGATGATTTCATTTTGAACCATTCTCGGGTGACCTCAGCATGCCTAGCAAAGCTCTGGTAAGCTTTCTCGCGATCCTCTTCTAGCTGTAGCAATTGAGCCAGTCGATTCTCCATCAGATTAACCTCGTCTTCTTCTAACAGCTGCAATGCAGGGATCTCAATTTGAGTGGGTAGGATGGCCTCCTTGCCATAGACCAAGGCATAAGGCGAAGTCCCGATTGACTTCTTGACAAAAACCCGATCGGCCCATAGGGCCCGATCTAGAAGAAGGTGCCAAGATCTTTTGTTTTGCTTGATCAATTTTCTCAGCACTCTCAACAAGGTTTTGTTGGTGGATTCTGCCAATCCATTGCCTTGTGGGTAGTATTTGGAGGATACCTTATGATATATCCCGTGCTTGTAGAGGAACTCGTTAATCTTTGCACCTGTGAAACCAAGACCGTTGTCAGTAATAATTGCTTTGGGGATGCCAAAGCGGGTGATCAATCTCTCTAGGAAGGTGATGACAGTCTCTTGATCGACGTGCTTTGTAGGGACTGCTTCGGCCCACCTGGTAAAGTAGTCGATCGCGGTCAAGATGAATTTGTGCCCAGCAGAAGAATTCGGTGATATGGTCCCTACAAAGTCCAGCCCCCATTGCTGAAAAGGTGTTTCCACCTATATCAGTCGGAGGGGCATCAGAGCATTTCTGCTTTGGCCGACGAACTTCTGACATTGCTCACATCTACGACAGACGGCGAAGGCATCAGCAAAAAGTGTGGGCCAATAATAACCCACCTTGATTATCTTTAGTGTTGTTGTTCTTCCAGCGAAGTATCCTCCCGATAATCCTGAATGGAATTCACCCAGGACTCTTCTCTTATCATCATCTTTTATACATCTGAGAAGGACGTTGTCGATGTTTTCGAAGAACAGGCCTTCGGGGCGTAAAGTGTATCGGGAAGACCGCATCCTGAAATGCCTTCGTTGTGAAGCGTTTAGATGCAATGGGCATCTGCCGGCGTTGAAGTATTCAACTATTTCACTGACCCAATCTTTCTCGACCCCTTCCTGGTTAGCGAAGCATTCCCCTGCTGACAGGTCGTTCCACTAACAGTCTGTTGCTTCGGTCGCTGCACTCTATGCTATTTCTTGACATAATACGCGACCACGAACCAATTTTGTGGTTTTGATCTCAATGTCAAATTCTTGTATTTTGCTCACCCAACCAGCTCTCTTGCTTCCCAATTCTCCTTGAATAATGAAATTACGCACATCAGGATGAATGAAGAAGACTGTGGTTCGACTATAAGAGATGAACTGCTTGAATTTCCTGAGAGACTTCATTACTACATGCACTTGACATTCGATAAAATTATACTTTTCTTCACGAGGATTGATTATTTGACTTAGGAACATGATGGGACGTTCTTCGCCATCTTCCCCCTTTTGCGTCAGGACCGCAGCGTAGCTTTCTGGTTCTCCTATTGCATACAGGATGAAATCTCGATTGTAGTTGGGATTGATTAAGACCGGTGCCTGAACAATTCGGGCCTTGATCTCTTTGAATGCTTCTCTCCTTTCTCCTGTCTAGGCGAATTTTGTGCCCTTCTTCAAAAGTTCGGACATTTGTTTGATGACCTGGGTGAAATCGGGGACAAACTTCCTCACGAAGTTAATCTGGCCGAAGAAAGATTGAAGGCCTTTTTTATCTGCTGGGAGTGGGAGCTTCATTAGAGCCTCGGCTTTTTTAGGATCTACAGTGAGACCCTTTTCTGAGATTGTGTGTCACAGTAGTTTCCCTTCGCTGACCGTAAATATAGACTTTGAAGAACATGGACTTATACTGAGAGGGGGGGGTGAACAATATAAGACTTAACCAATTAATAATTTTAACTTTAGATAGCAGTGGCATCAACACAACATTAATCAAGACAAAAAGCATCACACATTGAAGACCCATTTTTAACGTGGTTCACCCAAAATGGTCGGGCTACATCCACAAAGCTTTTCTCTAAAAATTTCCTCAAAGTTCTTTGGGAATCCTTCCCAATTACAATGTTTATGAGCCTCGGCACAAAGGAGATACCTTCCCCTCTGCTCTAGAAATGATCCCTCATAATATCAACTGCCTCTACCTCTTGCCAACAAGTGGAACTCCTTTCCATCGAAGACCTCCTGTCCTCAATGCTTAGCCTAAGAGACCTCTGCCTTCTATGATCACATCCACAACAGCTCGAGCAACTCTGTACCAAACACGGTCAGTCGGTCTAGTACAAGTCTTCCTCTCGTCCGACGATCTGTCCAACACTTGAACAAATCAATCCTCCGCACACAAGCCTTCTCAAATACTTGCCAAATCTATCCTCGAGTTCTTCTCAAAGAACCAGGTGCTCCTCCGTCCTCAAGTTCTCTGATAGAACTCTCAAAAATCAGCTCACAAGTCCTCTGCTAGGACTTGTCCAAATCTGCTCACAAGTCCCCACTGGAACCTGTCCAAACCTGCTCACAAGTCCCCACCGAAACCTATCCAAAATTGCTCACAAGTCCCCACCGGAACCTGTCCAAAACTACTCACAAGTCCCCACTGAAACCTGTCCAAAAACTGCTCACAAGTCCCCACCGGAACCTGTCCAAAACCTGCTCACAAGTCCCCACCGAACTCTGTCCAAAACCTCAGCAAGCTCACCAAGAAAAACTTTCTTAGTAGGAAATCACAAGGTGAATTGTTAGAGATCCAATGTGATTTGTCAAACTCATAGAAGCATAAAGAGAATTTTTAGAGACTCAATATGTTCTATACTCAACTCCCAATCTCAAAACTCAACTCAAATCAACTCAGCTTAAACTCAATCTCAAATCTGAAAAACTCAACTCAAATCAACTCAGCTCAAACTCAATCTCAAATTTGAAAAACTCAACTCAATATCTGAAATGGATAGAATAGAATGCTTTCTTTCAAGGACATGAAACCCCAACAATTGCCAACTATGCAAAGAATCACATAACAATGATACTCATGTTCTTTTCACCATCAATAAGGGCTTCAACAACAATGCTCATCAAACAAGGTTCAATCAACACCATTCAGCTCAAAACACAACCTTGAAGCATTTCACAATCAACATCAGAAAAGGAAACAAGTAGAACTCCTTTTCTCTCCAATATTGATTGAACAAAAACATCCACCAACTCAACTCATAATAGCACAAAACAACTTTTCAATTCATCAACAAAGGAGTAAGCCCAACACTTTAACCAAGTAAAGAATAGCTTGATTATAACCACCTTAATGAAAGCAAATTTCAATCTCAAAGCTGCCCACTTAATATTTCACAACTTCACACAAGAGCAATTAACCTTAAAACATCATGCTTTCATTTCCATAATCAACCAAAAGCACTCTCAACATTACAAGAAAACTTTATCCATTATACACCTTATTTCTCCCTTATAGTCTCATCAAAAATAAAGTTTATCTCTCATAAGAATGCAAAAAGATATTTCAACAACACCTTCAAAATAATATTTTATCAAAATAACAACAAGATTTAAAACCCTTATAACTCCTAAGCTGTTTTTCTTTCTCTAACAAACTTCCTCCATCCGCAACATATACTTAGCAAAAATTTAATTCGAAAAATACCTTGGCCAACATCAAAAATGCTATGGAGAAATTGCGCATGAAATCTAACATCCCCCACTGCGTCCATGACGAAAAACCCTTTCGCGTGATTCGAACGTGGAACCTCCTGTTCGGATAGCGCACCAACAGCCTAGCCGCTATCGGTGCGCCAAAGGCACCCGATGAGGTTTAAACCTCACGTTGTTGTCTTTGTCTCTTCTGCGCCTGGATAAATAAACCACAGTCCTCCCTTCCTTCTGACGTGAACTTGTAGGTGACAAGATAAACGACGGATTCGACAAATGGCGAGACAAACGAATGAGCAGCGGATTACAAAAAACACGACGAAGACACAGTCGAATTCTCTGCGAGCAATACCTTTCAAAAATCGGATGGGATGATACTTTGATTTCACCAAGGGATATTAATATGCAATTTACCATAACCTTCTTCGACGTCGGCGAGGAGTTTAACACGTTGACGGAGAGTTTAACACGTCGACGGAGGGTTTAACACATCGACGGATGGTTTAACATGTCGACGGAGATCTTGGCTTGCGCCCACAAACTTAAAACATAGCGCCCACCTTAGCCATTTGCACCATGGATTAGGAGAACCCATTGCAAATAATAAATTAATATTTATTAAAAATAATTAAAGTGAGCCTTAACAAGGTTTTTTAATTATTTAAATAAATATTTCCTCCTGGACCCAAATGCATTAAACTAATGCATCCACCTGTAATCTTTAAACCTGCCAACTTGGGGTTTATAAAAAACCTTTGAACCTGTCCTGCTGAACCTTCATCAAAATAAATTATTTGACATCAAATCAAATTCCTTCAAAAGCTTCTTGACATCAATGACAACTTATACACTTGAGCAAATGCAATGTACCCAAAGTACCCAAAATTGCCAACAATCTCCCCCTTTGTCATTGATTGCAAACCTTTACTGAAAACACTTCACAAGAGCCAAAACTGAAACCAACTGTGCTAACAACTGACCAACTGTGCCCACAACTGAGAATCTTCCTTTGAAGTTTTTCTCCCCCTGACTTGAAGCCTTCATCTTCACTTTGAAGCTCTCCCCCTTACTCATATCTTCTCTCCCCCTTTGTCATCAATGGCAAAGGGCCACCTTTGGGGCTCGGGACTAAGAAGGAGCCTCTTAGCTTAGTCCCTCCCCCACCTCCTGATGAGGTGATTAATTCTAGGGTGGGAGTACAACTCCCAATTTCTCCCTTAGATACTCAAACATATCTCTTGGAAGAGGTTTGGTGAAGATATCTGCAATCTGCTCTTTAGTAGACACATACTCTACCTTGACCTGCTTGTCTTGCACTTTCTCCCTTAGAAAGTGATACTTGATGGAAATATGTTTTCACCTTGAGTGCATTACTGGATTTTTGGAAATACTTATGGCACTTGTATTATCACAAAGTATGGAGATGGGTTGTTCATGCTTGACTTTGAAATCCTCCAAGGTGGTTTTCATCCATAAAACTTGTGTACACCCAGCCACTGTTGCTATGTATTCAACCTCTCATCGTAGATAAGGAAACCGAAGGTTGTTTCTTACTTAGCCAAGAAACCAAACTCTTTCCCGGAAAGAATGCTCCACCACTAGTGCTTTTCCTGTCATCAATACCGCTTGCCCAATCCGCATCTCGTATAAGTCGTGAGAATGAAATCATCACCTTTGGGATACCAAAGCCCAAAGTCCATAGTGCCCTTCGGATATCCGAATATCCTCTTAACCGCTATAACATGAGAATATTTAGGAGCTGCCTCGAAATCTTGCTACTAACCCAACCGCTCGCATGATATCTCGGTCCGGTAGCTATAACATATAATAAACACCAATCATTGATCTATACAACCTCTGATCTGCCGTTGGAGATTCATCATCTTTACTCATCTTGCACCCCGTAATCATTGGAGTACATACTGGTTTGCTGTCCATCATCCCAAATTTCTTCAAAATTTCTTTGATATACTTTCCTTGAGAGAGAAATACACCATCTTTTGATTGAGCAATCTGAAGACCTAAAAATAATGACAGCTCTCCGATCATAGACATCTCAAATTCCTTCTGCATGGTGTTAGAAAAATCTTTGCACATCTGAGTATTATTTCCCCCAAAAATAATATCATCAACATAGACAACCATAATCAGCATATCATCACCTTCATCCTTAATATACAAATTGCTATCTGCAACACCTTTCCTGAAGCCTTGCTCATGAAGATACCTGTCAAGTATTGAGTACCAAGCCCTAGGTGCTTGCTTTAACCCATACAAGGCCTTTTTCAGTTTACACACATAGTCTGATTGTTCTGAGAGAGACACTCCTTTTGGATGTTCTATGTAGACTTCTTCCAACACCCCATTTAGAAAATCTGATTTTACATCCATTTGATATACCTTGAATGATTTGAAGCTTGAAAGGGCCAAAAACATTCTGATAGCTTCAAGACGAGCAACAGGAGCAAATGTCTCTTCGAAATCAACACCTTCTACTTGAGCATAACCTTTGCAGACTAACCTAGCTTTGTTTCTGACAATATTTCCATCCTCATTGAGTTTATTTTTGAATATCCATTTTGTGCCAATGACATTCTTGTCCTTAGGTCTTGTAACCAATTCCCAAGTTTCACTTTTCTCTATTTGATTTAGTTCTTCATCCATTGCTTTTACCCAAAACTTATATGCACATGCTTCATTGAAATCTTTTGGCTCAATTTGAGATAATAATGAAACATTTGTAGAATCATGTGAGGGAATGAATCTTCTTCTTGTTTGCCTCCTATTTGGATCACCAATGATCAAATATTTGGGATGATGTTTCTGAACATATCGTGAAGGAGTTTTGGGAAGCAGCTTGTTGTCTTTCCTCTTCTTCATCTCGAAACCTCTCTCGAATTCTTCTTGACAAATTTCATCACCGAGTTCTCGGACTGGTTCTCTTATCCCTATATTTTCATCAACTGTTACATTTATGCTCTCTACAACTGTATGAGTTCTTTTGTTGAAGCATCTGTAGGCCTTGCTTCTGCTCGAATACCCAAGAAAGATTCCCTTATCACATCTAGGATCAAACTTACCCAAATTCTGATCTTCCCTTCTGTTAAAGCACTTACTCCCAAACACTTTGAAGTATTTTACTATAGCCGGTCTTCCTTTCCACAACTCATAAGGAGTTTTATGATGATTGATTCTAAGTTGGGCCCTGGTGATAATGTAGTCTGCTGTACTGACTGCCTCTTTCCAAAAGCCATCTGAAATTTTTGACTCATTTAACATAGCTCTAGCCATATTTTCAATAGTTCTGTTTTTCCTTTCAACTACTCCATTTTGTTGAGGAGTTCTTACTGCTGAATATTCCCTTTTGACTCCTTGTTGCTCACAGTATTCCACAAATTCATTTGAAGTGAACTCTCCTCCTCTATCTGATCTCAAACATTTGATTCTCTTGTCGGTCTCATTTTCAATCATTTCTTTGAAAGCTTTAAATTTTTCAAAAGCTTCAGATTTTTCTTTGAGAAAAGTAACCCAAGTCATTCTAGAATAATCATCTATAAACAAGCATGAAGTAGCTTTCTCCCTTAATGCTCTGAGTTTTGGTAGGGCCACATAAATCAGTATGAATAAGATCCAATGGTTTTGAAGAAGTATACCCTTTTGATTTGAAACTGGTTTTGGTTTGTTTTCCATGTTGACAAGGACCGCAAACGATGTTATGGGGCCTTTTTATTTTGGGCAAGTCTCTATCTGCTTCCTTATTACTAATATTGACAAGATTATCAAAGCTCAAATGCCCCAATCTTTTATGCCGTAACAAACTCTCATCTTCTTGAGTTAGAAAACATTTTTCCTTTTTTATCTCACTTGGCATGTAAAGATTGTTTGGAGTCCTTGTAGCACTAGCACTGAGTTTTCCATTTTTTTCTTTACTTATCTCACATCTATCTGAAAAGAAAGATACTATGTGCCCTTGATCACAAAGTTGACTCACACTTAGAAGATTATGTCTTAGGCCTTCTACATAAAGCACATTTTATGTTTTGGATTTCCCATCCAAACTAAGAGTCCCTTTACCACAGATTTTAGCGGACCTATTATCTCCAAAACTGACTCGTTCCTCTGTTTGTTTCTTTTAAGACCAGAAACTTTTCCTTTTCACCACTCATATGTTTTGAACAACCACTATCAAGATACCATTTCTCTACTTTGTCTAGAGCATGAAAAGCAGCTTGAGCTATCATTGACTTAGATTTGATCTCATTTCTCTTTTTAGTGAACTCAAGGCTAGATCTATCCAAACTGCACATCCTTGCTATATGCCCAAAATTATTGCACTTGTAACACATGACATCTTTATTCATAAGAGGTGCAAAAGAGTTAACATTTTCCTTACTATGTCTATTCACAGACTTATTGCAATGCATAGCTTTGTGACCAAATTTCTTGCAAGAAAAACAATAGCCATGGAAAGTATTATGTAACATGTTTTGATGCCTTGGATGATTGTTCTTCTTGTGACCAACTGGAATCCATTGCTCTTCAAGATGAAGATTGATCTTGCTCGAAGCCCTTGTTTTTTGAATGGTGATACCATCCTTCTTTTGCTTTTCACACGGAGTATTCTGTCTGAGAGCCAACTGTTCCAGCTTCACTCTAAGAGACATAACATCTTCTTCTAGTTTCTCACAATCAATTTCCTTTCCTTTAAGAACCTCTGTCAGAACCTGTTCAACCTTCTTCCCTTCTTCAGCTAGAATTTTGAAGTCTATAATTCTTTGAGACAATTCTGATCTTGCTATCTCTTCTTCTTGACATTGATGCTTGAGAACAGAATTCTCTTCCCTAAATTTCTCAAGCTTTCTTAAAGCCAAGAAGAATTCACCTTTGAGATTGAACTCAACCTCTTCATCTCTTTCTAAATCTGTATGTTCCTCTGATAGATCCTTCTCCAAGTTGTTAGGCTCTTTCTGGAGAGACCCGCTCTAATACCAATTGAAGAACATGGACTTATACTGAGAGGGGGGGTGAACAGTATAAGACTTAACCAATTAATAATTTTAACTTTAGATAGCAGTGGCATCAACACAACATTAATCAAAATAGAAAGCATCACACATTGAAGACCCATTTTTAACGTGGTTCACCCAAAATGGCTGGGCTACGTCCACAAAGCTTTTCTCTTAAAATTTCCTCAAATTTCTTTGGGAATCCTTCCCAATTACAATGTTTATGAGCCTTGGCCCAAAGGAGATACCTTACCCTCTGCTCTAGAAATGATCCCTCAGAATATCAACTGCCTCTACCTCTTGCCAGCAAGTGGAACTCCTTTCCATCGAAGACCTCTTGTCCTCAATGCTTAGCCTAAGAGACCTCTACCTTCTATGATCACGTCCACAGTAGCTCAAGCAACCTGTACCAAACACAGTCAGTCGGTCTAGTACAAGTCTTCCTTTGTCTGACAGATCTATCCAACACTTGAAAAAATCAATCCTCTGCACACAAGCCTTCTCAAAGACTTTCCAAATCTATCCTCAGGTTCTTCTCAAAGAACTAGTGCTCCTCTGTCCTCAAGTTCTCTGATAGAACTCTCAAAAATCAGCTCACAAGTCCTCTGCTAGGACCTGTCCAAATCTGCTCACAAGTCCCCATCGAAACCTGTCCAAAACTGCTCACAAGTCCCCATCGAAACCTGTCCAAAACTGCTCACAAGTCCCCACTGGAACCTGTCCAAAAACTTCTCACAAGTCCCCACCGAAACCTGTCCAAAACATGCTCACAAGTCCCCACCGGAACCTATCCAAAACCTGCTCACAAGTCCCCACCGGAACCTGTCCAAAACCTCAGCAAGCTCACCAAGAAAAACTTTCTTAGTAGGAAATCACAAGGTGAATTGTTAGAGATCCAATGTGATTTGTCAAACTCATAGAAGCATAAAGAGAATTGTTAGAGACTCAATATGTTCTATACTCAACTCCCAATATCAAAACTCAACTCAAATCAACTCAGCTCAAACTCAATCTCAAATATGAAAAACTTAACTCAATATCTGAAAAACTCAACTCAATATCTGAAATGGATAGAATAGAATGCTTTCTTTCAAGGACATGAAACCCCAACAATTGCCAACTATGCAAAGAATCACATAACAATGATACTCATGTTATTTTCACCATCAATAAGGGCTTCAACAACAATGCTCATCAAACAAGTTTCAATCAACACCATTCAGCTCAAAACACAACCTTGAAGCATTTCACAATCAACATCAGAAAAGGAAACAAGTAGAACTCCTTTTCTCTCCAATATTGATTGAACAAAAACATCCACCAACTCAACTCATAATAGCACAAAACAACTTTTCAATTCATCAACAAAGGAGTAATCCCAACACTTTAACCAAGTAAAGAATAGCTTGATTATAACCACCTTAATGAAAGCAAATGTCAATCTCAAAGCTGCCCACTTAAGATTTCACAACTTCACACAAGAGCAATTAACCTTAAAACATCATGCTTTCATTTCCATAATCAACCAAAAGCACTCTCAACATTACAAGAAAACTTTATCCATTATACACCTTATTTCTCCCTTATAGTCTCATCAAAAATAAAGTTTATCTCTCATAAGAATGCAAAAATATATTTCAACAACACCTTCAAAATAATCTTTTATCAAAATAACAAGCAGCTTTAAAACCCTTATAACTCCTAAGCTGTTTTTCTTTCTCTAACAAACTTCCTCCATGCGCAACATATACTTAGCAAAAATTTAATTCGAAAAATACCTTGGCCAACATCAAAAACGCTATGGAGAAATTGCACTTGAAATCTAACATCACCCACTGCGTCCATGACGAAAAACCCTTTTGCGTGATTTGAACGCGGAACCTCCCATTCGGATAGCGCGCCAACAGCCTAGCTGCTACCGGTGCGCCAAAGGCACCCGGTGAGGTTTAAACCTCACGTTGTTGTCTTTGTCTCTTCTGTGCCTGGATAAATAAACCATAGTCCTCCCTTCCTTCTGACGCGAACTTGCAGGCGACAAGCTAAAAGACGAATTCGACAAACGGCGAGACAAACGAACGAGCAGCGGATTACAAAAAACACAGTGAAGACACAGTCGAATTCTCTGCAAGCAATACCTTTCAAAAATTGGATGGGATGATACTTTGATTTCACCAAGGGATATTAATATGCAATTTACCATAACCTTCTTCGACGTCGATGAGGATTTTAACACGTCGACGGAGGGTTTAACACGTCGGCGGAGGGTTTAACATGTCGACAAAGATCTTGGCTTGCGCCCACAAACTTAAAACATAGCGCCCACTTTAGCCATTTGCACCATGGATTAGGAGAACCCATTGCAAATAATAAATTAATATTTATTAAAAATAATTAAAGGGAACCTTAACAAGGTTTTTTAATTATTTAAATAAATATTTCCTCCTGGACCCAAATGCATTAAACTAATGCATCCACTCGTAATCTTTAAACCTGCCAACTTGGGGTTTACAAAAAACCTTTGAACCTGTCCTGCCGAACCTTCATCAAAATAAATTATTTGACATCAAATCAAATTCCTTCAAAAGCTTCTTGACATCAATGACAACTTATACACTTGAGCAAAGGCAATGTACCCAAAGTACCCAAAATTGCCAACAGACTTCTTTGAATTGATCGAAATGCCAAACTCTCGACATTTTTCAAAAACTTGTTGTAGATGTTCAGGGTGATTCTCCCTCCTTCGAGAGAAGACGATCATGTCATCTAGATAGATAACAATAACCTTGTTTAGAAGCTTGCCAAAGGCTAGGTCCATTGCTCTTTGAAAGGTGGCCCCCCCATTCGAAAGGCCGAATGGCATTCGCTGGTAGGCGAATGTGCCCCACTTAGTGGTGAACACGGTTTTGTGTTGGTCTTCATCCCTAACCCAGATCTGATTGTATCCAAAGAAACCATCGAGCAGGGAGAATCATTGAGCTCTAGCAATCGAGTGCAAGATCTGATCGATCTACAGAAGAGGATAGT
This sequence comes from Wollemia nobilis, assembly GCA_028583015.1. Lineage (NCBI taxonomy): Eukaryota > Viridiplantae > Streptophyta > Pinopsida > Araucariales > Araucariaceae > Wollemia > Wollemia nobilis. The sequence continues at coordinate 1,833,386 of JAQPPZ010005291.1, read as the reverse complement.
GGTCCTTGAGAGAAGCCTAATTCAAGTTGCGAAAGTCCACGCATAACCAGATATCTCCGTTCTTCTTTCTAACAGGAACTAGGTTCGCTACCCAGGAAGAGTGCTTGATGGGATAAATGATCTTTGCTTCGAGCATCTTTAGGAGTTCGACCTTCATTAGGACCTCGATCTTTGGATTGATCGGCCTTTGCTTCTGTCGGAAAGGTTTGACCCCTTCCTGTAGCTCAATTGTATGTTGGATCAACTGCAGATCGTATCCTTTGAGGTCGTGATAAGACCAAGCCATGATATTTGGGTACTTCTTGCACAGAGACCAGATATGCTCTATCTCTTTTAAAGTACAATCGGTCCCAAATTTTATCACTTTCCCAGGTTCAAGTTTTAAGTCTTGATACTGCTTTGCGCTGACTTGGATCTTGTGGGAAAGTGCTCGATCCTTTTGATCAAAGAGGCTTTCAAGGGTGATCAACCCCTTGGGGATGTGATTGTTCTTCAATTGAACCAGTCCTTCGTATTCTTCTTCATTAGGGCCTCTTCCCTGAACTGTAGTGGCTTCTTGAATCATGAAGTTCACAATCTGCTCATCATTGTCGAAGACTTGCCAATGCAGGTCTCTGTCAGGGACAGAGGGCCTGTAGATCATCCCCACAGCTTTGGACTTGTGCACCATATCTTCTGCTAGATAATACTTGGCTATGATGGATGCCAAAACATCGACGTGTCGGTTCTTTTCTCGAGGGATAAACTGTAGATTGAGGGATTCAAACTGGTCAAACAGGTCCCATACCCTATTGCGGAATTCCTTGAGAAAATGTTTCTTTGAAGAGCATCTATTTTTGACCTGGTTGCATACCAGTTCGGAGTCTCCGAAAATTAGGAGATGCCTAATGCCTAACTTATCAGCTTTCTTGAGTCCTAGGCACAATGCTTCATATTCTGCTGCATTGTTGGTGCAGCTCCATGTCAATCGGTAGCAATACTCCTTTTGCTCCCCGAACGGTGAAATTAGAAGGATCCTCGCCCCGACGCCGTTTTTGCATCGGGTGCCGTCGAAGAACAACTTCCATAATCCTTCTTGAGCATAGGCCTTGTCTTTTGTCTTGGCCCCTTTTTCGGTCTTGGTGATGGCGTAACATCCCATTTTAGTCTCTATCATGGCGTTAAAATCGGTCAATGAAAATTCATCTTCACAACATAACTACGCGAGAGATTCTTGGACCAAATCCATCTGCTCTAGCTCTTCTGCTATCGCGTGCACAGGATCGCTGCTCTCGTCCTCGGACATCTTCTACACTACAAAGGTAGAAGGCTTTTCGTTGTAAATCTTCACCTTCTTCCCTTTGAATGGGATCTCTAGATGGGTGTAATCCATGGACAGATATCCGCCTAGCTTCGCCATGAATTCCCTCGAGAGGCACATGCTGAAATATGGCTCAAGGTCTACGACCACTACTTCTTCTATGACTGTGACTTGAGGCATCTTGTGTAGCCGAATAGGGATATCCTTGATCACTCCCATAGTCTTCATTGGTGTACCGTCCAACTGGAGTACTCCATGACTGCTTCTCATATATTTCATCCCTATTTCTTTGCAAACAACCTTTGGCATAACTGTCGTCGCAGCTTCAGAGTCGATCATACAGTTATGTACAATATGCCCTTCCATCTGTAAAGATAGGTAGAACGGAGGTGGCCTATTCTTCCCTGTGATGGATGTGGATAGGGTCTGCACAAGAGCAAGCGGTGTTGCTTTCTTCACTTTAGTTGTCTTCAATGCTTCTTGCAGCAAGTCCACTTGTCCAGGTCGTTGCAGAGCATCATACAGGCTGATCTTGGCAAGAATCTTCTTTAGCTCCTCTACAATGTTGTATGCCAGGGAGTTCGACACCTCGGGTTCCTTTCTCGGTTCATATCTGGTGCGATATTACTCTGTAGCTTCGACCTGTTGACGCTTAGTCAGTGAACGAAACTTGAGATTCTCCCTAGCCTGCTCTTTAGTTCCACCTGAGGTGGATCAGCAGGAGCCTTTTGAGCCTTTTCTTTGACTGGTGCAGGCAAAGGGGTTTCGTTTGAGGCCGAAGAAGATGATTGTCCCCTCTCGGGTTGAGCATGTACTTTCAAGGGAGCCATCTGAGTAGCATCCACCTCTATCGCCCTTTTACCTCCTCTGGTCAGAACTGCAACTGGCTCTTCTTCACCAATCACTAGGTTTCGATTCATTTGCCTGATGAGGTTGACTTGACCACCATGACTACTGCTTGCCAGCGTTTGTATATAGTGTTGGTGCAGCATGCAAGTATTCTCTTCATGCGGATCATTGCACGTGGAACACCAATATACATGATCGAAAGTGATTGAAGCTTCATCTATTATAGCGTTTCTTGTCGAAGCTTTTCCTTGTTGGACTGCTTGATCTTTAGTAAGCGCAGGCGTGGGATAATACCTTCTCGGTAGAAATTCTTGTTGCGCTTGCTTCTTCTTAATAATGGTCATGTCGTTGGACAGAGTCTGCATTATGGAATTCAGAGATTGCATTTCTTGTAGTATTTTGGCCTGCATGTCATCGGCTTTGGGGATTGATAGCACTGGAGCCATTGTCGATAACGGAGGTAAGGCAGGGGGTTAAGGTGGAGCTGGCAGCAGTGGGAATGTTGGAGTGACAGTGGGTTGCATAGTCAAAAAAGTGGGAAAATGGATTTGTGGAGCGGTGATCTGGGATACGATGGGATTCGGGTTCCAAGATGAGATCGGATATGCAGGGGTTGCAGAGATCTGCGAAGTAGCTATGCTTGCATACTAGGATTGAAGGAATTCGGGAAGTATGGGCATCGAAATCCTTTGGGGAAGCTTACCCACAGCTATGAGATCCGTTTCTGCCTTCTTAGGTAACCCATATAACTCGAGAAAAGTATTAACATTCGAGTACCTTATCATTAGACCGATATCAAGGTTGAAAGCCCGAAGGAAATAGCACGTTGTAGCTTCATCAGTTGGCCAAAGTCCAATTGGTACTCTCTGCCAGGTTCGAGCGAACCTAACATTGAAGTCTACGATCTCCTCTTGTGGATGTCTTTGGATTGAAGTGAATTGCTACAGAAGAGAAGTCGGGTCGACGGACTCATTGAAGCCTTGCATCAAATGTCCGGCTAACTGGTCCCATCCCGTAATGCTACCGGGTGGTAGAGATCTATACCAGTAGGGGAGTTTTTCTCTAAGGGAAAGAACCAGAAGCTTCACCATAAATTTTTCTTCTGTGATCTCGTGGATCGCCGCTAGAGAAATTATGTCCCGGATGTGTTCTAGGGCTGTCTTCCCAGTTCCCTCAAACGTCAGGAGTTTCTTGACTGCAGCAGACGACACTTGCCCTTGCCCTGCTAGATTTAGCGGTGATAAAGAATCCCATGTTGGGTATAGCCTGGGCGGCGGTTGTTGTTGTTGTTGTTGTTGCTGCTGTGCCATACTTGCTCTTAGATTTTGAGGAAAAGGAATTCTTGAAGCTCCTACCTGATTGCTCGTTGGAAAGTTAATAGGGACAGAGGCCCTAGTAGGGATAGAGGCACTAGGATGCTTCGGTGAGTTGGGAGGATTCGAAGGAAAACTAGCTATTGTACTATCAAAAGTTAGGCCTTGTTCGTCTACAGCAGCCTCTTGTGAGGATGTTCCATGTAAGAGTGACTCAGGGGTGACTAACCTAGGGTGTTCCCCGAAGGCGTCAATATCAAGCTCAAAGAACTCAGTTTCCTCTCCTCTATTCCTAACTCTCCATATTGTTTGCATGAAGGCACAAGCTTTGGTACTGGTCTTTACGACTTAGAGATTTTCGGGTTGACAGAGTCGCCAGATGCTAAAGGTCTTTCGGTAATGATAGCATCGATTCTCACTACCACTCAGAAGATGAGACTGACTGGATATCACCGAGAACTGTTAGGATTTGCCTCTGGTGGAGACGAGTTTAAGTTTTCTCAAATATGGGACTGTTCAGAAACTATTGGTCATCAAATCCGCACAGGAAAGGATTTCAGTAAAGTGTATGCGCCCTAGACCTACGACCAACATTGAAAGGCCGAAGGGAAGAGATGCCCCTCATGCCAATATCCGAAGAAAGGCCGGCTCCTATGCTAAACAACTTTTGGGGTTTTGAGATAAGAGTGCAGGAAAGGAATAAAAGGAGTTAGGGTTAGAAAAAGAAATAAAAAGGGGATAAGGGAAGAGATTTCAGTAGTTCAGTGGTGGGAAGGAACAGGAAGCATGATCACCAACTAATAGCTTGAATAGCAGCAAGGAATACCAAGAGCGAGACGGAGGAAACACAATACTAACTCTCCTATGTATCCTTTAGACAGGTTCACAGGGTTCTACTTCTCCCTTTCGCTGGAATTTAGGATTCAGAGTAACAGCGATTAGGACAAGTGAATAACAGAAACCACGATCCACCAGGCAGCATAAAAGAAAGTAATACAACATTTTTCCTCCCCTATGTATCCTTCAGGGCAAATTTCAAGGCGCAGTCCCCAATCGAACACCGAATTCAGGATTCAGAGTTACAGTATGCAAATGAAGAAAAGGCAAAAGAATTAAGCACAGAAGGCAGCATAAAAGAGAGAAATGTAGCTCAAAAGATCTTTAGTATTAGTCGCAGGACATCAAGTTACAACAGCTTTCTAGCAGAAAGTTCCCCCCCTTTTCATTACAAAGCTTGGGTTTTTATAGAGGACCCGACCCTCCGAGTCATAATTACACAGTGTGGAGAAGTACCGCCTTGAGCCCTGAGAAGTCGGATCCTCGCGGTTGCTGCGACCGAGTTCTCACATCGGTTACTAAAACTGGCAATGGTGACCGAGTCAACCGGGGAAAGACGCATTAAATGAGCCACCCGGGTGTCCTTAGATCATGGGTGCGTTGCTCGAGCGGCGGCCATGCTTGACGGGTTCACCTTTGCAGACTGATACTTCATCTTCCAATTGCCAAAATTGAGCAGCAAGCTTTTCAGGCAAGAAAGGATGCATTTATGAGGGGCAATAAAATGCCTCGGGAAAATACTTGACTTGGAACACGTGCCTCAAAAGTGGTTCGCTGGGTTGAGCTTCACAAAACAACTTCGGGGGTGATGCGGGCCGAAGTAGATTTCCTCCCCGAAGTGGGGCCTTTCACCTTTCGCCGCTTCGCTATTGAAATCGCTTTGCCGATGCATTGTAGAAATGTTTCACCGCGATCCTCCTTCAAAATGTGTTTCGGGGGGATTTCGGCCCGAAGCACTTGCCTTTAGAAATGTTTCGCTCCTTCAAGACCTCCACCAATGCTTCACACGAGAGCTGGTCGAAGCGGATGCTTCGCAATGATTCTCGGCGAAGTAGAAATGGTTCACTGGCTGGGGGTCCCGAAGTGGGTGTTTCGACAATTTTTTGGTGAAGTAATCCTCAACATTGCTTCGCAAATTTTTGGGCCGAAGTAGCTACTGGAAATACTTCAGGCCCGAAACTCTTTTCTTGCCTTAGCAATTGGTTTTGTGATTTTGATTTTCTTTCTTCGATGGAGTTGCCGCTTCGCAAAACCTTCGCCCGAACGTTCGCTGGAAATGCTTCGGGTGCGAAGCTTCCTCTGGCGCTTCTCTTGTTTTCTTCTTAGGTGAAACTGCTTCGCTGATTTTTCGCCCGAAGTAACCTTTCAAAGCACTTCAGGCCCGAAGCTCTTTCCATATCCTTCTCCCTCCTTCAGCGAAGCTTACTTTCCTTAGCCTGCTTTAGCTGTGAAGCTATTTCTTTGCCATTCTATGTACAAGGGGGGGTGATGAAAAACAAAATTGCTGCAACTTACATATTTTTCAAAACAAAAGAAATGCTTTTAGAAAAAACTATACAAAATTTGGATTTTTTTGCCCCTTGGTGCAATGTGACAAAATTGTCAACAGTTACAGGGGGCCGTTACAGCATTTATAGGGGCCGTTACAGAGTGAAATCTTCGAGCGGTGGTTACAAAGAGAAAATATCATTATAAAAGGGCAGGCAAAAGGCATGCAGAAGGTTCAAAAAACTGTTGAAGCAGAGTTGCAGAGTCGAAGGCCAAAGAGCCATTCTGGACCTGCTTTGGAGAGTTTTTCTTCCATGGGCTGGGGGAGCCTGGAATTTGTAAAAAAATATTTCTGTAAATCTTTCCAAGTTTTTGAATGTAAATTGAGTTTTTTGCTTGTTGCAAAGTTCGGCTCTCCATCACACGATCTTTTCCCCTTGGTGGAAGGTGATGCGATATTAAGAAGCACATGGTGCTTCTTTAATCTCAAACGAGCGCTTGGCTCGTGCGATGACTTTGGTCGCAGTTAAGGCGCTTGTGGTGAGACGAGGTTGAGGGTTCGATTCCCTCCGAAGACAAGGTATTTAATTTTTGTTAGTTGCCTAATGTTGGAGGAAGAAGGGTGCGTAATTGATTATTGTTTTTATACATTAAGGCATACAATTTATGGTGAATGTTTGTTGAGGATTATAGTGGAAGGATTGTGATGGGGAGCCAATTTTAACAACAAAGAAAAGACTCAATTTTATTCAGAAGCATGGAAAGATTTACAATTTTGAACCATGGAGATTTACAAAGTACAAAAAAATGCAAAAGAATTTGCAGTCTTCGTCTTTCCAGCCTCCTGAATCCTTCGATCAACATCTTCTTATAATGACAGATTCTTGTTGTAACCGCCGTTCGTAACCGTCCCTGTAACCACTGCAACGACCCCCTGGAACTGCTGTAACGACTTCTAGTAACTGTCAAATGTCATTTTGTAACGGTCTACAAAAAGTAACATGTCGTGATATCACGACATCTTGTATGTCACGATATCACGACACTTGCGTTTAGCTCTTGCCTTTGTTCTGAGTTCGTTGCGATATCGCGACAACTTTTATGTCACGATATAGCGACAATTGCATTTTGCTCTCGGCTTTGTTCTGAGTTCGTCGCGATATCGCGACATCTTTTATGTCGCGATATCGCGACACTTGCGTTTTGCTCTCGGCTTTGTTCTGAGTTCGTCGCGATATCGTGACAACTTTTATGCCGCGATATCGCGACACTTGTTTTTGCTTGCGCCTTGGTTCAAAATACGTCGCGATATCACGACAAATTTTATGTCGCGATATCGTGACACTTGCGTTTGCTTGCGCCTTGGTTCAAAATGCGTCGCGATATCGCGATACTATCGACACTTGCGTTTGCTTGCGCCTTGGTTCAAAATGCGTCGTGATATCGTGACAACTTTTATGTCGCGATATCGCGACACATTTCAACACTTAGAGTATTTTGTGTTTTGTTTCACTCTTTTATTTCTTTTCTTGCAATATTGTGCTGCTACCACTGGATGCTCCTGCATCAGACACCTGGGGTAGATTGAGAAGTGATCCTCACTTCGGATGGTCGAAGGAAAACCTAGGCGATCAACCTCTGATTTGGACAACCAAGTTGCATCCTCGATAGGTCGGCCCTTCCACTTGACCAAATACTCTGAATATTGTCTGTTTTGGGTACTTCTACCTTCGTGAGTGTCGAGTACATCTTTGATTTCATCTTTGTCTAGAGTGGATTCTAGAATTTTCCACATATCCGGACTGGGCGGCTCGCTGCAACTTCCTTCATGATATTCGACCAAGTCTGAAATATTGAAAATAGGTGAAATATTCAGCTCACTTGGTAGATCTACTTCATAGGCATTTCCTGAATCTCGTTTACCTATGATCCGGCATGGTCCAAACCTCTTCATCTTTAGCTTATTGTAGGTTTTGCTAGGAAAACGTTCCTTGCGCAAGTGAACCATGACTTCATCTCCTATATGGAATTCCTTGAAATGCCGCTTCTGATCTGCTCTGGCTTTGTACGTAGCATTCATTTTACTGATATGTTGTTGGACCTCTTCATGTAAATTCTTCATGTGTGCTGCAAAGTCTTCAGCACTGCACTTTTCTCCTTTATCCATTGGCCTCAACTCGAAGCATTTCTCGGTCGTTCCCATGCACTATCCGGAATGGGGATTTACCAGATCTGCGATTGACGAGAATTATTGTAAGCAAAATCTGCCCGTGGTAAAATAATATCCCATCCCTTGGGTTTATCTCCTACCGGACATCGTAGAAGATTACCCAAACTTCGTTGACTACTTGGTCCGTCCATCGACCTACGGGTGGTACGCAGAATTGAACTTCAATTCTGTTTTCTGCTTCTTCCACGGAGTTCTCCAAAAATAACCCACAAATTTGGTATCTTTGTCCGAGACAATGCTTTGGGGTAGACCATGAAGGCGTACGACCTCCCTGAAGAACAAGCCTGCAACATGAACAACATCACTTGTCTTCTGACATGGAATAAAATGGGCCATCTTCGAAAACTTGTCCACGACAACAAAAATGGCATCATTTCTGCGTTGTGTCCTTGGCAGACCAAGAACAAAATCCATACTGATGTCCTCCCACAGTCTCTCTGGTACAGCCAATGGCTAATACATTCCTGTATTCTGGCTGAATCCTTTTGCCATCTGGCACACTCTACAACCCTGCACAAATTTTGTCACATCCGACTGCAACTGTGGCCAATGGTAATTCTCACTAATGAGAGCAATGGTCTTATCTCGACCAAAATGTCCTACTAGTCCTCTGCTATGTTTCTCTTTGATCAGATTTTCCCTCATGGAAATTCTAGGAATGCACAACTGGTTCTTCCGAAACAGTATCCCATCTTGGATCATAAAATCCAACCACTTAGTGTGATCCACAGTAGTAGGAGACAAACATGCCGTCCATGCCTCTGCAAAATCTGGATCCGCTAGGTATAAACTCTTGAGTTCATCAAACCCAACAACTTGCACTCTTATTTCTATCAACAAATTATGCCTTCTACTCAAGGCATCTGCAACTCTATTAGATTTGCCGCTTCTATGCTTCAGGACAAAAGCATAACTGTGCAGGAATTCAACCCACTTCAAATGTCGCTGGTTAAGTTTACCTTGACTATTTATATACTGTAAAGCTTGATGGTCAGTATATACAAATTCCTTGGCTAGCAAATAATGTCTCCATTTTTTAAGAGCCTGAATTATAGAATAGAATTCTTGATCATAAACAGAGTATTTCTTTCGAGCATCATTTAATTTTTCACTAAAATATGCAACAGGTTTACCTTCTTGGCTCAATACAGCTCTAATGGCACTACCACTGGCATCATAGTCAACTTGAAACACTTTATTAAAATCTGGAAGTGCCAGAATGGGTTGTTCTGTCACTTTCTTCTTCAATATGTCCATACTGGTACCTGCCTTGGCAATCCACTTAAATTCTTTCTTATCCCCTCTCATAGTTTCTGTTAGGGGTGCACAAATATTGCTAAAGTCTCTAATAAACTTTCTATAGAAACTTGCAAGACCATGAAATGATCTTACCTCTGTTACATTCCTTGGGGCAGGCCATTCAATGATAGCCTTCACCTTCTCAAGATCCATTTTCAGACCCTCCTTTGAGATGACAAATCCTAGGTATATCAACTCTTTCTGTACAAAATTGCACTTCTGTAAATTTATCAATAACTGCTCCTCTCGCAACTTTTCAAAGACTGTCCGAACATGCATCAAATGCTCGTCCAATGTTTTACTAAAAATTAAAATATCATCCAGATAAACTATCACAAACTTTTCCAGGAAGTCGCGCAATACCTTATTCATCAGCCTCATGAACGTACTGGGTGCATTAGTCAATCCAAATGGCATAACTAACCACTCATACAAACCCTCTTTGGTTTTAAAGGCTGTCTTCCATTCGTCACCCTTTATGACGCGTATCTGGTGATATCCGCTCTTTAAATCAATCTTAGTGAAGTATTTAGCTCCACTTAAACAATCCATTATATCATCCATTCTGGGTAATGGAAAGCGATATTTAATGGTAATTTTATTAATGGCTCGGGAATCAGTGCACATTCGCCATTCGCCATTCTTCTTTGGTGCGAGTACTGCCGATACTCGCACAAGGGCTCAAACTTGCTCGAATCAAACCCTTCCTCAACAATTCATGAACCTGGCGGTTCAACTCTTCATTTTCTACAGGAGACATTCTATGGGCGGCCTTATTGGGTAAGCTAGATCCTGGCATTAAGTCAATTTGATGACTAATCTTCCTCATTGGCGACAAACCCTTAGGCACATTGTCTGATATTATATCAGGAAACTCCTCTAACAGACGCTCAACTTCTGCTGGAATAGCCGTATTTTCTTCCTTCTTTACAGTAGGAATTAATGCATAACACATTGAATCCCTCTTCATGCCATCCAAAAATTTTCTACCATCTACTAAGCAAATTCTAGCATTATTGCATACCTTTTCCTCTACCTCCTTCAATGGCTTTAATTTGTAGCGCACTCCATATTTTGTCAAGGAATAGGTATTTGCATGCCCATCATGCGCCGCACGTCTGTCAAATTGCCATGGTATTCCCAGCAACAAATGGCAAGCATCCATAGGCAAAATATCACATAGGACCTCATCCTGGTATCTTCCAATATGAAACTTGACTAAGCATTGTTCACTGACCAATGCTCTATGTTCCTTCTGCAACCACACAATCCGGTATGGATGCGGGTGTTGCCTTCTTTCTAGCTTTAACTTAGTCACCATGTCCTCAGAGACCAAATTATCTGTACTACCATTGTCAATAATAATATTACAGATTTTACATGAACTTTCGCTGGTCTGGTTCTCTCTCTTCGTTCAACAAGGTTCTCCTTGTGACCATCACTTCTCCTCGCTCTGCTTCTTCAGAGTGCTCAGATTCTACACCTTCATCAACGACCGCAGCTCTGGCATTACCTTCAGGCCTTCTATTCGGTGTTTCTTGGTGTTTGGGACACTCATATGATCGATGCCCCTCTTCCCCGCAATTGAAGCAGGTTAAATCTGCCTCTTCCATATTCGCATCCACCTCTACCTCGTCCCCTTTGATAATCATTGTTCTGATTATGGGGCCAGTAGGCATTCTCCTCCTTCTGTTCCTAGTGATTGCTTTTTTCACCAGTCTGCTTCTGGCCGTCATATTTACCTCCATTGGTTCTTCCACCAATTCTTCCACCACGACCTCTTCCTCTCTGTTTACTATCAAATCTTCGGTTCAGTTTCTCTTCCACCTTCAAAGCAAACTGATAAGCATCTTCAATGGTGCTCATTTGAACCAAACTCAAATCTTCTTGCACATTGGTTCTTAACCCATTAATGTAACGGGCTACTCTCTCTTTGTTTGCCTCTGTATGACCGGTTCTGATGGAAATTTTAAAAAATTCCTCTGTATATTCTTTAACAGACTTGCTGGACTGTCGCAAACTCTGCATTTTCCTCAGCAAATCTAATTCGTAATCTGCTGGGATAAACTGCCGTTTCAGCTTTTCAACCATTCGATCCCACCTGGTGATCTTTTCTTTTCCTCTTCGATTTCGTTTTAGCTGCACTCCTTTCCACCATATGCCAGCATGGCCTTTCAACTTTGTTCTTGCAAATTTTATCCAATTTGGATCTTCAACCTCCTCATATTCGAAGTATTCCTCCATATCGTTGATCCAGTCAATCAACTCTTCTGGATTTAAATTTCCAGAATATGTGGATACGTCTATCTTCGACCTTTTCCCAATTTGAGAAATGGCTTTAATCATTCGAGATTCCACATAACTCATTGCTTCTTCTTCTTCTTCTGATGGGTCATCAACTCCGCAAGCTTCATCATCGCTCTGGTCTTCTCCTCTTGGCTCTACTCCTCTTTCCAATTCTTCCTACAGGGCCTGCACTTGCCTCTGCAATGCTCGAAAGTCTCCTTCAGGAACCACATTCCTTCTAGCACCATGATTTCTTCGCGACGGCATTCTTCTTCACTTCTTCTCAGAACCCTTACCCCCAAATCTTGGTGCAAGTTGCCTCACGTTCGGCGCTCTGCTTACACACTCAGAATCTTCTCGCTCTGATACCACTTGATGGGGAGCCCATTTTAACAACAAAGAAAAGACTCAATTTTATTCAGAAGCATGGAAAGATTTACAATTTCGAACCATGGAGATTTACAAAGTACAAAAAAATGCAAAAGAAGTCGCAGTCTTCGTCTTTCCAGCCTCCTGAATCCTTCGATCAACATCTTCTTATAATGACAGATTCTTGCTATAACCGTCGTTCGTAACCGTCCCTGTAACCGCTGCAACGACCCCCTGGAACTGCTGTAACGACTTCTGGTAACTGTCAAATGTTGTTCTGTAACGGTCTGTGAAAAGTAACATGTCGCGATATCGCGACATCTTGTATGTCACGATATCACGACACTTGCATTTAGCTCTTGCCTTTGTTCTGAGTTCGTCGCGATATCGCGACAACTTTTATGTCGCGATATCGCGATACTTGCGTTTTGCTCTCGGCTTTGTTCTGAGTTCGTCGCGATATCGCGACATCTTTTATGTCACGATATCGCGACACTTGCGTTTTGCTCTCGGCTTTGTTCTGAGTTCGTCGCGATATCGCGACATCTTTTATGTCGCGATCGCGACACTTGCGTTTTGCTCTCGGCTTTGTTCTGAGTTCATCACGATATCGTGACAACTTTTATGTCGCGATATCGTGACACTTGTTTTTGCTTGCACCTTGGTTCAAAATACGTCGCGATATCGCGACAACTTTTATGTCGCGATATCGTGACACTTGCGTTTGCTTGCGCCTTGGTTCAAAATGCATCGCGATATCGCGACAACTTTTATGTCGTGATATCGCGACACTTGCGTTTGCTTGCGCCTTGGTTCAAAATGTGTCGCGATATCGCGACACATTTCAACACTTAAAGTATTTTGTGTTTTGTTTCACTCTTTTATTTTTTTTATTGCAAGATTGTACTGCTACCACTGGATGCTCCTGCATCAGATTGATATTTGAAGTTTATGGTGAATGTTTGTTGAGGATTATTTTGGAGGTATTGATATTTGAGATTTATTATTTTAGGAGTAATAAGGAGTTTTAGTAAAGTCTTAATTAATTTCTTATTAAGACTTTTGAGCATTATTTTTGTATAAGGGTTTTTCTATTTAAAGAAGACTATGGTGAATGTTATTTTTGAGTTGGAGTAATAAGGTGTATTTTGGGTCATTATTTTGTATTGTGATTTGATTGAAGTCTTCTAACCCTTATTGAGATTGGAAAAGAGAAATTTGTGAGTGTGGCAGATTTGTGAGATCAACTCCTTGTCAAGCAAAAAGGTATGGGCAAATTCTTCTTTGGTTGAGTTGGTTGTTTGGCTTACTTGAAAATTAAGTTTGGAGTGAAAAGGATTTGATTAGGGTTTCCTTTTCAAAAGTGTTTGAGTTGATGCTTCAAGGTTTTCTGAATTGAGAGTTGTGATTAAAACCTTGTTTTATAAGCATTGTTGTTGAGACCATTGGTTGAGTGAAGTGTTTGAGTTAATGCTTCAAGGTTTTCTAAAATTGAGAGTTGTGATTAAAACCTTGTTTGATAAGCATGGTTGTTGAAGTGAGTTGTTATGCAAAGAACTTGAACTAGGGTTTGAAAAGATCATGAGTATCATTGTTATGTGAGATTTGTTGTTGAGCATTGTTGGAAATATTTTGAGTTGGATGATACATGCTTGGACTAGGGTTTGTGAGAAAGAGTTGTTTCTTGAAGTGATTGGTTGAGTAGAGTTGATTGAGCCTAGTCAAGTGGATGTATGAAGTGATTGTTCAAGTTCCATAAAACAAACTATTCTATATTCTGATTTGAGTTGTGAAAGAGATTGAGTTTTGAGTATAGAACATATTGAGTCTCTAACAATTCTCTTTATGCTTCTATGAGATTGAGTTGAGAAAGTGATTGAGTTTTGAGTATAGAACATATTGAGTCTCTAACAATTCTCTTTATGCTTCTATGAGATTGATTAGTTGAGAAAGTGATTGAGCATTGAGTATAGAACATATTGAGTCTCTAACAATTCTCTTTATGTTTCTATGAGATTGGACAAGTTCTGTGTGGACTTGTTAAGCAGATTTGAGGTAAGTCTTTGAGAAGACTTGTGGACTGATTTTGTGTGAGATTTTGTGGAAGCTTACAATATATATTTGAGCAAGTCCTAGAGAGGACTTATTGAGCAATATTTGGACAAGTTCTGTGTGAGCTTGTTGAGCAGATTTGGACAAGTTCTATGTGAGCTTGTTGAGTATATTTGGACAAGTTCTATGTGAGCTTGTTGAGCAGATTTGGATAGTTGTGTTGTGGACCTATTGAGTAGATTTGAGTAGGTTTGAGTGGACCTATTGAGCAGAGTTGTGTTGAGAGATTTGAGTAGGTTCTTGAGTGGACCTATTGAGAATATTTGTGCTAGACTGACTGGACTGTGTTTAGTGTATATTTGAGTGGACTTGTGCTAGACCGATTGGACTGTGTTTAGTGCAAGAGTTGAGAAGATTTGTGCTAGATCGAATGGACTATGTTTAGTGTAGATTTGAGTGAGCTTATTGAGTAGACTTGTGCTAGACCGACTAGACTATGTTTAGTGCAAGATATTGAGTAGAGTTATGCTAGACCGATTGGACTGTGTTTAGTATAAAATTGAGATAGAGCTTTGGAGGTGATAGAGCAGAGAGGATAGAGTCTCCAGTGGATAGAGATCCATCAGCCAGGGTAGTGAGGATAGGTCTTCTGAGTGGGGACAAGAGTCTTCAGTGGAGAGAGATCCACAAGCCAGTGTAGTGGAGGCAATCGTCTTCTAGAGGATCACCATCTAGAGTAGAGGAGAAGGAGTTCTCCTATGGATAGAGATCCACAAACTAGATTTAGGGGATCAACATCTCCTTTGGATAGAGGTCCATAAACATTGTAATAGGGAAGGATTCCCAAGAGATTATTTGAGAAATATTTAGAAGAAATATTTTCTCCATGGAGGTAGCCATATTTGGGTGAACCACGTTAAATCTGTGTCTCTATTGTGTATGGTGTTTTGTGCATTGCTTTGATTACTGCTATTGATACTGCTATCTATACACTGCATAATATTGATTTGAAAAGAAAAGTAAAAAGTGCTCTTATACTGTTCACCCCCCCTCTTAGTATAAGCTTGTGTTCTTCAATTGGTATCAGAGCGGGTTCCTTCAGAAGAGTTTGATAGCTTGAAGGAAAAGTGGTCAAGAACACAATGGATCAAAAGGATCAAAGGGATGGGTCCATCAATAATACAATACTAGTATTTGATGGAAGTGACTTCTTGTATTGGTGTATGTTGATGAGATTTCACCTGATGGCACTTGGAAATGAAGTTTGGGATGCAGTGGAACTTGGATATGATTCAGTAACCGATCCTCCTATAGATAAGGAAGGTAAGCTTCTAATGCATGCAAATTCAAGAGCTATGAATGCAATTATAAAAGGGTTGTGTAGATCGAAATCTATGAAGGTTATGGATTGTAAAACAACAAAAGAAATGTGGGAACTACTGCATAACATATATGAAGGAGATAAAGGTGTCAGGAAAGCTAAGATCAGAAATCTCAAAGGAGAATTTGAAAACTTAAGAATGCGGGATGATGAAAACATTCATGACTATCTCAGTAAGATTGATGAACTTGTACATGAGATGAGAGGTCTTGGAATGAAGGTCGATGAATCTGATGCTTGTGATAAGATCTTGAGAACTCTTCCAAAAAGGTATAGTGAAAAGGTCTCTGCTATAGAAACATCAATTGATAGTGATTGTCTGACAAGAAATTCTTTACTTGGCATGCTTACAACTTTTGAGATAAGAACAAAAGATCCTATCCCTCCGAAAGAGGCTACATTCAAAGCAAACAAGAAGATAAAGGGTAAGAAGTCAGAATCAAGTAGTGAGTCATCCAATGATGAAGAAGCAAATTATGGTAGAAGAGATAAAGGTTCCAGAAGACCCATAGATCTAAGATCTGTTAAGTGTTTCAATTATGGAAAGTATGGATATTTTGCAACAGATTGTAAAGAGCCAAAGAACAACAATGGTGAAGAAAAATAGGATCACAGGTACATAGAAATATATAGGCACCAAAAGAAAAGCAAGGATGGACAAAGCAGACAAGGAAATAAGTTCTTCCAAAGACAAAAGAGGAGCTATTATGCGGATAATGCAAGTAAGTACTCAAATGATAGTGATGCTAGCTTTTCAGACAATGATAGAGATGAAGTCCTATTTATGATTGAAGAGAAAGAACCAGTTAAGAAAAGGACTCCAGTTATTCTCAAGTGTTTTAGATGTGGTAGATTTGGACATCTTGAAGATGATTGCACAAGGGATGGTTATAGTTTTAGTGATGATGACTATGAAGATGCACTTGAAAGACCAGATGAAAATCTTCTAATGGCATTAGAAGAAGAAGTGAGTGATCCTATAGAAGACAAGCCAAAAGAAAGTAATGATATGGACAAAGGTAAACAAATAGAGGATTATTCAGTAGAGAATGGTTATGATCTCAAGGGAGAACTTATCTATGCCCTTGACATGGTAAAGAAGGTAAGAAAGCAACACTCTAAGCTTGAAATTCAGTTTCAAGAATGTGATGAAGAAAGAATATTGCTCATAGAGGATTTAGAAAAATCAAAGGCTAAGGCAAAGAAGTTCAAAGATAAGTTAGAAGCAAATATTTTGGAATGTGAGAAGTTAGCACAAGAAGTGGCACTACTAAAGGAAGATTTAGAAGACTCCAAGAATAAGCTATACAAGTATGTAAACAGTGCAAAGAGTGTGGATAAAATAGTCAAGATACAAAGAGGAGCAACAAACAAGACAGGTCTTGGTTCTAAACAGGTACAAAAGAAATGGGAAGAAGAGTCTACTTCAAGTCTTGAAGAAGAAGAAACTTCAGATGAAGATACATCAGAAGAAGATAGTGTAAGAGGGAGTGAGACATCAGAGGATGAGTTGGACAATAAAGAGTTCAACAAAGATAGGAACAATGCACATAAAATATACAGATGGAACAACAATCATAATAGGAGACCAATGAGGTCAAGACAAGGAAGCTTCAATGGAAGATGTTTTTCATGTCACAGGTTTGGGCACATGGCTTCATAGTGCAGGACACATGAAAGACAGGAATATGGGAAAGGATAACTTTTCCATGGGTATTGCTACTCATGTAATGAGTTTGGTCACAAGGCAATGAATTGCAGGGTTCATGATAGAAGAGGATATGGCTTCACTAGAAGAGATCCTAAGACATTTGCACCTCCAAGGAATAATAACATTAAGTGTTATAAGTGCAATAATGATGGTCACACAACAAAATGGTGTAGAGAAAATATTCCAAAAATAGGTATGAATAGGAATAGGAATATGAACAAGAACAGGAACATGAACATGAACAAGAATAGGAACAGGAACATGGATGAGAACAGGAACAAAAATAGGAACATGAATGATGACACGGATAGAAACAATCAGAAGAATCAAAAAATTCAGAAAATAAGGGAAGAGGATAAAGGTAAAGAACAATGCCTTTTGGGAGTAGAAATACTCCCACCCTAGAATTAACCACCTCAAAGGAGGTGGGGGAGGGGCTAAGCTAAGAGGCTCATTCTTAGCCCCGAGCCCCAAAGGTGACCCTTTGCCATTGATGTCAAAGGGGGAGAGATTTGTGTATTGGGGAGAGATTTGATATCTGAGAGAGCATTGAGCTAGGGGAGCAATGTCCCAGGGGGAGCAGAAGAAAAAAGAAAGGTCAGGTTTCAGTAAAAAGAATGTGGGTTGCCATCAATGACAAAGGGGGAGATTGTTGGACATTTTGAGTCCCTAAGCCAAAGTTGTCATTGATGTCAAGATGCCAATGATAGTTCTTCTTCAGTTCGAGTGCAAAGTTTAATGGAAGTTTATAATGGGTTAAAATATTTTTATTTTACACCCAAAAGAATGGGTCAAAAAATGGTTTCAGTTCTCCTTTGGAAGCAAATATATCCGAAGCAATGGAAGGATATAATATTATAATATTTATTATAATATTTATCCAAGGTGGTGAAAAACCCAAATAAATTATTATAATTTTAATTATAATATTATTTGGTTTACAAAGGACAATTAATTATTTTTTATAAAACCCTAAGGTTGGGTTTTGGAGGGAAAAATATTTCAAAGCGCAAAGTTTAAAGTAAATTAAACCCAAAGGTTGGGTTTAATAAAAGGCATTCGAAGCCTTTACCGTCGATGTCATGGAAGGAAGCACGTGAGCACCGATGTCATTAATGCAATGAAGGAACATATAAATATGCCCAACAAACCTAAGTTTTATTTACCCTTGCTCGAATTAATAATCGATGGCATGCAAAAAGAGAGCTTGTGCATTTATGAAAATGTGGCAGCGAAGGGAATAAAGGAGGAAGTTTTCATCCTCAAGTTTCATTGGGCAAGCGTGGCCTAGTGGTAGTTGGGAAAGCGCAAAGGCGTTGGCAGCAAGGTGGTTGACGTTTTGAATCCCCACGTGCATTGTTTGGTGAGTTGATTGAGGCGCCCAAGGTGCACGACCTTTTGCCCTTGGTGGAAGGTGATGTGAGATTAAGAAGCACGTGGTGCTTCTTTAATCTCGAATGAGCGCTTGGCTCGTGCGATGACTTTGGCCATGGTTAAGGCGCTTGTGGTGAGACGAGGTTGAGGGTTCGATTCCCTCCGAAGACAAGGTATTTAATTTTGATTTAAATTTTGTTAGTTGCCTAATGTTGGAGGAATAAGGGTGCATAATTGATTATTATTTTTATACATTAAGGCATGAATTTTATGGTGAATGTTTGTTGAGGATTATTGTGGAAGGTTTGATATTTGAAGTTTATGGTGAATGTTTGTTGAGGATTATTTTGGAAGGATTGATATTTGAGATTTATTATTTTAGGAGTAATAAGGAGTTTTAGTAAAGTCTTAATTAATTTCTTATTAAGACTTTTGAGCATTATTTTTGTATAAGGGTTTTTCTATTTAAAGAAGACTATGGTGAATGTTATTTTTGAGTTGGAGTAATAAGGTGTATTTTGGGTCATTATTTTGTATTGTGATTTGATTGAAGTCTTCTAACCCTTATTGAGATTGGAAAAGAGAAATTTGTGAGTGTGGCAGATTTGTGAGATCAACTCCTTGTCAAGCAAAAAGGTATGGGCAAATTCTTCTTTGGTTGAGTTGGTTGTTTGGCTTACTTGAAAATTAAGTTTGGAGTGAAAAGGATTTGATTAGGGTTTCCTTTTTGAAAGTGTTTGAGTTAATGCTTCAAGGTTTTTTGAAATTGAGAGTTGTGATTAAAACCTTGTTTTATAAGCATTGTTGTTGAGATCATTGGTTGAGTGAAGTGTTTGAGTTAATGCTTCAAGGTTTTCTAAAATTGAGAGTTGTGTTTAAAACCTTGTTTGATAAGCATGGTTGTTGAAGTGAGTTGTTATGCAAAGAACTTGAACTAGAGTTTGAAAAGATCATGAGTATCATTGTTATGTGAGATTTGTTGTTAAGCATTGTTGGAAATATTTTGAGTTGGATGATACATGCTTGGACTAGGGTTTGTGAGCAAGAGTTGTTTCTTGAAGTGATTGGTTGAGTAGAGTTGATTGAGCCTAGTCAAGTGGATGTATGAAGTGATTGTTCAAGTTCCATAAAACAAACTATTCTATATTCTGATTTGAGTTGAGATTGAGTTTTGAGTATAGAACATATTGAGTCTCTAACAATTCTCTTTATGCTTCTATGAGATTGAGTTGAGAAAGTGATTGAGCATTGAGTATAGAACATATTGAGTCTCTAAAAATTCTCTTTATGTTTCTATGAGATTGGACAAGTTCTGTGTGGACTTGTTAAGAAGATTTGAGGTAAGTCTTTGAGAAGACTTGTGGACTGATTTTGTGTGAGATTTTGTGGAAGCTTACAATACAGATTTGAGCAAGTCCTAGAGAGGACTTATTGAGAATATTTGGACAAGTTCTGTGTGAGCTTGTTGAGCAGATTTGGACAAGTTCTATGTGGAGCTTGTTGAGCAGATTTGGACAAGTTCTATGTGAGCTTGTTGAGCAGATTTGGATAGTTTGATTGGTGGACCTATTGAGCATATTTGAGTAGGTTTGAGTGGACCTATTGAGCAGAGTTGTGCAGGTTCTGAGTGGACTTGTTGAGCAGATTTGAGTAGGTTTTGAGTGGACCTATTGAGCAGATTTGTGCTAGATCGACTGGACTGTGTTTAGTGCAGATTTGAGTGGACTTGTGCTAGACCGACTGGACTATGTTTAGTGCAAGAGTTGAGCAGATTTGTGCTAGACCGAATGGACTATGTTTAGTGTATATTTGAGTGATTTTGATGATTATTTATTGATTGGTGTTTTGACTTGTGCTAGACCGACTAGACTGTGTTTAGTGCAAGAGATTGAGCAGAGTTGTGCTAGACCGACTGGACTATGTTTAGTATAGAATTGAGACAGAGCTTTGGAGGTGATAGAGTAGAGAGGACAAAGTCTCCAGTGGATAGAGATCCATCAGCCAGGGTAGTGAGGATAGGTCTTCTGAGTGGGGACAAGAGTCTTCAGTGGAGAGAGATCCACAAGCCAGTGTAGTGGAGGCAGTCGTCTTCTAGAGGATCACTAGCCGAGAGCAGAGAAGGAGTTCTCCTATGGATAGAGATCCACAAACCAGATTTAGGGGATCAACATCTCCTTTGGACGAGAGGTCCATAAACATTGTAATAGGGAAGGATTCCCAAGAGATTATTTGAGAAATATTTAGAAGAAATATTTTCTCCGTGGAGGTAGCCATATTTGGGTGAACCACGTTAAATCTGTGTCTCTATTGTGTATGGTGTTTTGTGCATTGCTTTGATTACTGCTATTGATACTGCTATCTATACACTGCATAATATTGATTTGAAAAGAAAAGTAAAAAGTGCTCTTATACTGTTCACCCTCCCTCTCAGTATAAGCTTGTGTTCTTCATTGCAGGCTAAAAAAATTAGCACATTATGGAGAAGAGGATTCCTATGAGGATGATACTTTGTTCTATATGATTGAAGAAAAATTGGAGCAAGCAGTTTTTCTCTCTACATAAAATAGCACAAAGGAGACATGGATCCTGGGCAGTAGGTGCACAAACCATATGACCGACAAGAGGGATGTATTTTCATCTCTTGATTCTTGTTATCAATCCAGTATCAGGCTTGGGGATGAGAAGAGCTTGGAGTTGGTTGCGAAAGGAGAAATGGAGGTTCCTACCAGGAAAGGAAAAATAATGAAGGTAAAATATATTTACTATGCACCTCGTTCGAAGCATTCATTAATGAGTATTGGTCAAATGTTGGAAAAGGATTATAAGTTAGTTTTTGAAAATAGAATGTGCAAAATTTATGATCAGAGGAGAAAATTGATTACCACTGTAAAGATGACCAAGAACAAGATCTTCCATTATAATTTGTAGATCAAGGGGGAGCTCTAGCATTTATTGGTGTAGAAGGTAAGGAGAGGCTATGGCATTTACGATTTGGGAATTTAAATTATAAGAGTTTGAAGATGCTTTCACAACTTGTCTATGGGTTGCCAAAAGTTGAAGACTCTAAGGAGGTTTGTGAAGGTTGTGCACTTGGCAAACATGCAAGGGGGAATTTTGCGCATGGTGAAGCATGGAGGGTCCAACATCCATTACAGTTGGTTCATAGTGACATTTGTGGACCAATGCAGACATAGAGTATGGGTAAATCTTCTTACTTTATTAATTTTATTGATGATTTATCCATATATTGTTGGGTTTATTTTATTAAGCATAAGGATGAGGCATTCAATTGCTTAAAGAATTTTAAGGCTCTAGTTGAAAATGAAAGTGGTAATTATATCAAATTTTTGAGTACAGATAGAGGAGATGAGTTATATTCTCATGAATTTGATGATTTTTGTAGTGAGTTTGTTACAATACAAATATTATGAGCAGTCGGCCATAATATTTCAAATCATTTTATTGCATATATAGATAGTTTCCAAGCGTAGGGTTTAATTATCTTGCATATTACATTTATTTCTTCATCTGCGTATTCGCAATATTGCCTTCACGATGGGGACGTGCCCTCCCGGAGTGGTGAATGATTACTTGAATTCTATTTTGATTTAATTAAGTTCGTGCATTATTGTTCTGGTTATCTGCCATTGGATGATATCAATTAATAATATATAATTTGTACAACGAATTAGAGATAACTCGCAGGAGTATCTCATCAAGTGGTATCAGATTTCAGTTACGAACTCCCTGGGCCTTCGGCAATAGTTTCCTAGTCTCGGCGTAAACATCATCACAGTGGAAAACAGAGATCGACAGGTTTTAGGCGTTAAATTCATGGCATAGTGCACAGCCATTTTTCATTCCAAGCAAACATCAGGGATAAATCAGGCACCAGACGCTTACCTCCGAATCACACACCAGACGCATTCATAGACAAAAAAAAGAAAAGAAAAACAATTCATAAATCCGCCACGCACAAGCACGAACGTCGCTGACCAATCACCATTTGCAAAATTCATCAATATTTCGTGCAAAGCTAAGGTAGTTTTATTAATTTAATTTGCTGACGTCTTTTAAAAAAAAATTCTTTTCGTGGGCTTAAATCTTTATCCCACACGAGCTAGGGGAAACACAAGCGGGGGTTTATAACTCACAAGGCGCACTAAAGCCATTGTGACTTGGTCACACCCGCTCGTCTCCTTGCTCACGCGTCCCGTCGCTTCCAGCTCTCCTTGTCCCGTTCGTCACTTCCAGCTCTCCTTGTCCCGTCCGTCGCCAGCTCTCCTTGTCCCGTCCATCGCCAGTGTCCTTGTCTAGTTCTGTTGCCAGTTGTCCTTGTCCAGTCTCATCGATTCTCATGTCTCCTCGTTGTTCGTCATCCTCGTGTCTTGTCGAGTCAGTGTCGTGTCCTCACTGTCCGTCGAGTGTCATGTCATTACGTCTGTTTCCTCGTTGTCTGTCGCCTGTGTCCTCGCTATCCATCGTCCTCGTGTCTTGTCGAGTCAGTGTCGTGTCATTACGTCCATTTCCTCGCTGTCTGTCACTTGTGTCCTCGCTATCTGTCGTCCTCGTGTCTTGTCGAGTTAGTGTCATGTCATTACATCTCTGTCTTGCATGTTGTTCTCTGCCATCTCAGGGTTAGTCCCAGTCTTACGTATTGTTCTCCGCACGTCCTACCTTAGTCAAGACCAAAAGTCCTCAAATAATAGATGTCAAAAAGTTGCTAAAAACTTGTTGTCAAAGTTTCTGAAATTGTCCAAATTGAAAAGTTGTTGAAATTTGCTATCAAGGAGGCCACCCAAATTCAAATTCACGTCGCAGTTGGAGCGACAGTTGAAGCGAAATACAAATTTTTTTTTCAACAAATTTTGTAGAAATCAAAGCTCAAAAGCTGTTAAGCAGGATATTTTGAAAGTGCATGAGCAAAAAGTGGACCAAAGGATCTGACGGTCGACTATCAAGCTCGAATACACCCAACAAAGACATAAGAAGACCTCATCGAAGCCAAGGTACAAAAAATTCTCCTTCTCCTTTCAAAATTGGCAGTTATAATCCGAGTCATCCACTGATTGATCCCATGGCTGCTAACCCTTCCCCAACTCACGACAACGTCACACAAGGAGAATCAAGCAACTCTGCCATTACCACTGATGAAGCTCTTCGACACTTACTAGATGGTATGGTCCAACTTAATATCAACATATCTAAACTGTTGGACACACAAAATTGACCTAATCCCAACACTAATTCCCAAAATCACTCTCACGAACAAAGGAATGAGGAAAATAATGACCAGGATGAAAATTGGGAGCAGCAAAGAGGCAATCCGGATAATTACAGGAATCGCTTTCATCGACAGAGATATAACCAAGATCAGGATAGGGATATGGGTTATCACCAACCGAGAGGCCCTAATAATTTTCCACGCATTGATATGCCCACTTTTGAAGGTCATGATCCTCGTGGTTGGATAGCAAAGATGGAAGGCATTCTGGACTTATACCAAATTAGGGATTCTGATAAAGTCCCTTTCGCTGCATCAAAATTAGGCACTGAGGCCTACCAATGGTTCGTATGGCTTAAACGCGAGAAAGGAGCTACTGTTTACTGGGATAATTTCACTACCTATTTTTTAGAAATATTTGATGAAGGAGCTACATCATCATACACAGTAAGACTGTTATCTCTTAAACAAGAAGGATCGGTTAGTGAGTTCATCTCGAAATTCACCAGTTTACTACCGTATGCATTACACCTCAGTCCAGACACAGTGGTAGGAGCTTTTCGCAATGGATTGAAAGAAAATATTAAGGTTGAGGTGGACATTCAAAATCCAACCTCGTTGAATGATTGCATAAGAATAGCCAAGCTGGCTGAGAAGAGAGTTCAAATGTTTACACGACGTGAAACTTATAGTCGTCCTTCGTATCGCAACAACTCCTTTCGCAGAAATGATCAACCATCAAGATACTTTTGCTATAAATGTCGCAATCACCATCCCAGGGAACAAGCATGTGCACAAAAACAAAACTTTCATATTGAATGCGATCAATATGAAGGAGAAGAGGAAGAAGCATACCACCAGGAAGAACCTATGCAAGAAGAACTATCGAGTGTTCTAGAAGAGAAGGAAGAGGATACAATGGCTATTTCCATGCATGCCCTCATGGGGTTAACAACCCACCATACAATCAAGGTACCGGGATTTCTCCGCCAGAAAAAGGTGAATGTGCTAATTGATTCAGGCAGTACCCACAATTTTATCGACATCAAAACAACAAAAGCTTTGAACTTATTCATTAACTCTTCCAACAAAGACAAATTCCAGGTTCTAGTAGCCAACGGGGTGAATGCTCAATGTGTTGGGAGAACATCTCAAGTTTCCATTAAAATGGGAACTTATACATGGTATGGATCTCTCTTCGTAATGAATTTAGGGAACTCTGATGTCATTTTGGGAGTCGAATGGTTGGAAACACTAGACACGGTTAGCTTCAATTTCAAAAAATTATTTGTGGAATGGAAGGAAAACGGACGGGTCATTCGCTTACAAGGCATTACTACTCCTCCATCACAGATGGTGAGCTCTCATAGTATGGAGAAGATGTTAAAAAAGGGTGGATACGGATTCATAGCTCAAATTAATTGTTTGGAAAAGCAATCTCGAGCAACTTCGGATATTACTGCTCCAGATTTACGAGACATCGTAGCAAATTACGAAGAGGTCTTCCAAGAACCTAAAGGATTACCACCTAAACGATCTCATGACCATGCCATCCATTTGATTCCAGGGAGTGTTCCACCTAACAGTCGTCCTTATCGCTATCCTCAACCACAAAAGACAGAAATCGAGCAGATCATTCAGGATCTGCTAGACCATGGAGTCATTCGTCACAGCACTAGCCCTTATTCTTCACCTGTAGTTCTGGCCCGACGAAAAGATAACTCTTGGCGTATGTGTCCTGATTTTCGTTCCCTCAATAAACTCACTATCAAGGACAAATTTCCTATTCCTGTCATAGATGACTTACTAGACGAGTTGCATGGTGCAAAATTTTTTACAAAATTGGACCTTCGCTCGGGATTTCACCAAATCCGTGTCAGAGAAGAAGATATTCCCAAAACTGCTTTTCGTACTCATGAAGGTCATTACGAATTTTTGGTCATGCCTTTCGGTCTCACTAATGCACCATCCACATTCCAAAGTCTCATGAACCAAGTGTTTCGTCCTCTCCTCCGTAAGTTTGTGTTAGTTTTTTTTTATGACATTCTCATATATAGCAAAACATGGAAGGATCATTTAAATCATGTGGATAAGGTCCTTCACATTTTACACAGAGAAAAGTTATTTGTCAAACATTCCAAATGTTCATTTGGGGTCCAAGAAGTCGAGTATCTTGGTCATATAGTTTCACACGAAGGCGTCAAAGTCGACCCCAATAAGATTAAGGCAATTCAAGAGTGGCCTTTACCTAAAACCATCAAGAAACTTCGTGGTTTTTTGGGTCTCACGGGCTACTATCGCAAGTTTGTATGGAATTATGGTAAGATTGCAGCACCTCTCACAGCACTCACGAAGAAGGATGCCTTTCGTTGGTCAGAAGAGGCCACTCAAGCCTTCGAAGCTCTTAAGGAGGCCATGTGTACCACTCCAGTTTTAGCAACTCCAAATTTTCACAAACCATTTATTATCGAATGTGATGCGTCAGGCACAGGAATTGGGGCCATATTAATGCAAGAAGGTCATCCGTTGGCATTTGAAAGTAAACAGTTATCGGGAAAAAATTTGGGAAGATCAACATACGAAAAAGAAATGTTGGCCATTCTTCACGCAGTAGAAAAATGGAGACACTACCTAATCAGTAGCCGCTTCATTATAAAGACAGATCATAGTAGTCTCAAACATTTTCTTGAGCAAAGGTTTTCCTATCCAGAACAAAATAAGTGGTTAACCAAACTGTTGGGTTATGATTTTGTTATCGAATATAAGAAAGGGAAGGAAAATGTAGTTGTCGATGCGTTATCCAGGAAATATGAAGACGAAGTAGTCATTAACGCTATTTCGGGTCCTTGTTCCCAATGGGTGAATCAATTACAAGATGAATGGTTGTCCAATAGCGAAACTGCTCAGATAATTCAAGAATTATCTATAGGGGCCTCTAAACACCCTTTATTCTCTTATGAAGATAAAATCCTACGAAAGAAAAACCGCATATACATTCCACACAATTCGGAACTCAAATCAAAGATTCTCGATGAATCGCACGCTTCTCCATCAGCGGGACATTCAGGATTTTTGAAAACATATTTAAGGGTCAAACAATATTTTTGTTGGAAAGGATTAAAAGCAGAAGTCAAACAATGGGTAGCAGAGTGCGAAGTTTGCCAGCGCAATAAAGGAGAAACAGTCAAATCACCAGGGTTGTTACAACCATTACCCATCCCTGAGCGTCAGTGGGAACATATATCCATGGATTTTATTGAAGGTCTTCCTAAATCAGAAGGCAGGACAGTAATCTTCGTAGTCGTAGATCGCTTATCCAAATATGCTCATTTTTAGGCTTTACAACATCCATTTTCCGCAAGCAAGGTGGCAAAGGTATTTATGGATTCAATCTTCAAATTACATGGTATGCCAAAAAATATTGTAAGTGATAGAGACCCCATCTTCACTAGTAACTTTTGGCGGGAATTATTTCGACTTAGTGGTACCAAATTGAATATGTCTTCGGCTTACCACCCACAGACAGATGGTCAAACAGAAGTAGTTAACAAATGTTTGGGTACGTACTTACGATGTTTCGTTCAAGATAAACAATATCAATGGAGCCAATGGCTAGCATTGGCAGAATGGTGGTACAACACTTCTTACCATTACTCAATTAAGATGTCTCCCTTTGAAGCATTGTATGGAACCAAGCCTCCAATAGTAGCGGATTACGTACCAGGTTCATCCAAAGTAGCCAAAGTGGATGATTGGTTTCAACAAAGGCAGTCTACACTCACCATCCTCAAAGAGAATTTATTCCAAGCACAAAATCGTATGAAACAACAACAAGACTTGCACCGATCAGAGCGAACTTTTAATGTAGGTGACAGGGTTTTCCTAAGGTTGCAACCCTACAAACAATCATCGTTAAGGATAAAGACCAGTCAAAAGTTGGCTCCACGATTCTATGGTCCTTACAAAATTGTGCGCCGCATTGGAGAAGTAGCCTATCAGTTAGAGCTACCCTCATCATCACGAATACACCCGGTATTTCATGTTTCGTGTCTCAAAAAAGTAATTGGTCAGAAAGTGCAAGGTCAATCAGAATTACCAGTGCTCGATGAGGAAGGACGCATATATCTCCAACCTGAAGAAATCTTACAACACAGAATACGAAGACTACGGTCGCGCCAGATTCAAGAATTTCTCATCAAATGGCAAGACCTACCAGAGGAGGATGCCACATGGGAACCTGAAAGTATTTTCCAGACATTTCCAGCTTTGAGGACAAAGCTTTCCGAGGAGGGGAGTCATGTTACAATACAAATATTATGAGCAGTCGGCCATAATATTTCAAATCATTTTATTGCATATATAGATAGTTTCCAAGAATAGGGTTTAATTATCTTGCATATTATATTTATTTCTTCATCTGCGTATTCGCAATATTGCCTTCACAACGGGGACGTGCCTTCCCGGAGTGGCGAACAATTACTTGAATTCTATTTTGATTTACTTAATTCCATGCATTATTGTTCTGGTTATCTACCATTGGATGATATCAATTAATAATATATAATTTGTACAACGAATTAGAGATAACTCGCAGGAGTATCTCATCAGATTTTGGGATTAAAAGGCAGAAAACAAGTCCTTACACACCTCAACAGAATGGGGTAGCTGAAAGAAAGTACATGACTTTGGTGGATATGGCATGGTGCATGATGCAAGAAAAAGGTATGAGTAAGTTTTATTGGGTTGAAGCAATTAGGACCGTTAATTACATTTTAAATAGAAGTCCTACTAAGATTCTTGAGAATATTACCCCTTATGAATGTTGGTACAACAAGAAGCCAAATGTAAATCATTTTAGAGTTTATGGATGTGTGGCTTTTGTTCATGTTAATGGTGAGAATAGGAAGAATTTGGATGCAACGAGTGAAAAATATATTTTTATTGGGTACAATTATCAATCTAAGGCTTACAAGTTCTTTAATCCTATTTCACATAAAATAATTGTATCTAGAGATGCAATTTTTGATGAAGGGGGAAGTTTGGTATTACAAAAATTGTTTGTTGAGGATGTTTTTGGTGAAGAGAAGGTGGAACCAAGCCATGTTTTAGTTCATCCCAGGCATGAAAAAGTTTCCAGTTCATCTTCTGCAAGTGCACCTTCAAGTCTAAGAGAGGGTTCTTCCAATAGTTCTCCACCTCCATCACCACCGACCAAAGGAAAAGGTAAAATATTGTTGAAGGATCACCCAAAATATCAAATTCTTGATAAGAATTTCCATAAGAGGGTGACAAGGAGTCAGCATACATATATGAATGCAGTAATAGAGAGGTTAGAGAACCTACATCTTTATGGAGATGATGACAGTGGAGATCCCAAAGGTGATGTTGTAAACTATGCACTTGTTTCACAAGTTTCAAAAGTTGTTGTTGATGATTTTGAGCATGCTAGTACTAACAAAGTGTGGATGAAGGCTATGCAAGAAGAAATGCATTCTATTGAAAATAATGATACTTGGAAGTTGTGTGATTTGCCCAAGGATAGGAAATGTGTAGGATGCAAGTGGGTCTACAAGATCAAGAAGAACAATGATGGATCCATTGAGAGGTACAAGGTATGGTTGGTAGCAAAGGGTTTCACTCAAAAATATGGTTTGGACTATGAGGAAACATTTGCTCCAGTGGCAAGGCAAGAAATAGTAAGGATGTTGCTATCATTGGCAGCTCATAAAAGTTGGATGGTGCATCATATGGATGTCAAAAGTGCATTCCTCAATGGGTATTTATATGAAGTATATGTGGAACAACCACAAGGTTTTGTTGTCCAAGGAAAAGAATATCAAGTCTACAGGTTGAAGAAGGCTCTATATGTGCTGAAGCAAGCTCTAAGAGCTTGGTATGCTAGAATCCATGACTACTTCCTATAGTGCAATTTTGAAAGGAGTAAGAGTGAGCCCACTTTGTACTACAAAAGAGAAGGTAATGATATTCTTATTGTATGCCTTTATGTTGATGATATGTTATTTATGGGGAGTAGTTATTCTTTGAATGATTCTTTTAAACATGATATGAAGAAGGAGTTTGAAATGTCTGATTTGGGTTTGATGAGTTACTTTCTTGGGATGGAAGTACATCAAACTAGTAATGATATTTTTGCTTGTCAATCTAAATATGTAAGGGATATGCTAAAGAGATTTGGTTTGAGTGAATGTAAACCTGTAGCAACAACCATTAGACATGGGGAGATCTTGAGTTTGGAGGATGAAGCTGAAAGGGCAAACAAAATAGAGTACAAGAGTATTTTTGGTAGCCTTATGTTCCTTTGTAACACTAGGTCGGATATATGCTTTGTTGTTTCACAGTGTTCTAGGTATATGGCTAATCCATCATAGTTACATTTGAAGGCAACAAAGAGGATTTTGAGGTATGTTCATGGAACAATTGATTATGGTATCCACTAATCACAGAAAAAGAATTGAAATTTAGTGGGATTTAGTGATAGTGATTGGGGCAGTAATATTGATGATAGGAAATCCACAAGTGGGCATTGTTTTTCTCTTGGTTCAGGTTTGGTGACATGGAGTTCCCAGAAATAAGCTATAGTGGCATTGTCTTCTACTAAAGCAGAGTATATTGCACTTACATAGGCAAGTGCACAAGCATTGTGGCTTTGAAAGGTGCTAGGAGAGATTGGGGAGAAGCAAGGGACTCAAACTACTTGATTCTATGATAATCATAGTACCATTAAGTTGGCACATAATCCTATCCACCATACCAGGTCCAAGCATTTTGACATCAAGTACCACTTCATTCGGGATATGGTAGAGAAGGAACAAGTTAAATTGAGGTATTGCTCCACACACAATCAAGTAGTAGATATTTTTACTAAGGGAGTAGTAAAACCTCAGTTTTTTCTACTAAGGGACTTGATAGTCAATCCCCTTACCAGTAAGGGGGAGAACATTGGAAATCTGGCCAGCCATACATTAAAACAAAAATTTAGGCTGTTAGATAATGTTTTCAGCCTTGTAAAGCATCTCCTATTAAAGGATATAAAACAAAATCATAGAGCTTTGAAATCTGTGCAATCTGGAAAAAAATGGGCTCAAACAGACACTCGAGTCAAAAGTTATGGCCGAAATACTAAGACATGTAATAAACACCGTCGATGTAGATCCGACGAATGTGATTTGCTAGGGTTAGGGTTTGCTTTATTTTTTCTTACTTAAGGAAGTTTTAGGGTTTTATTTTATGATGAAGAATATTGCATTGTAGCATGTGTGTGAACTCTTCCAGAGCCTATGAGGAGATTGTAACATAGTACTGAAACTTTGCCAGAATTATTCCAGATAATAAGAAGATAATATTTGCTCCAATTTTGTTTTATTGTATTATTGTAAATTCTTCAATATAGGAATTTGATAGATAGTGGTGAGACAAGACATTATGAAGGAAGAGCAGTATATTAGTTAGTGAGTTGATAGACTAGAGTAGATACAATGTAGAACTTGTATGAAATATGGAGCATTGAGATCTCCACATATTGTAACAAGTTTAAATTTTTGTGAGCTTTCATTAATGACTATTTCATGAGTTATTTCAGAAGTTTCTCATGCTATTTACTTGCTTATTAGATTGTCATTAACATAGATATAACATTGCATGCATATTTTACTACTTGTGGTTGCATTTCCGTTAAGTTTATAGCATCAAAAGCTAACAATCACATCCCCTAATTGAAGGGCAAACATATCTTGTTTGAGCTCGTAATCCTTAATTTTCAATTTGACATTACGAAATTTACCTTTGCAAGGTAAGGTCCCCTGCCACCATGATCTCAAAGGAATTGCATGTGTGGATGTAAAAATTGGTTTGCTTTGCAATTCGAGTATCAACAAAGTTGTGTGTGCTACCTAAATCAATAAGGATTGTAAGGTATTGGCCCTTGAAGAAACCTACAACTTTCATGGTTTGTGGAGTAGTAATCCCTGCAAGAGCGTGGACCAAATTTTTTTCCTGTGGTTATTCATGTATTTCCTCTTCATTTTGAGGTTGTTCTTTGGTTGTGTCTTCTTCATCATCATTATGGTCACTACTGGTGGGTTCCTCTACATCTATTAGGAACAACTTATTTTGGGCACACCTATGCCCCCTAACATATTTTTCATCATAATTATAACACAAACCTTGGGCTCATCGAGCATCCATTTCCTTGGTGGTCAAGCATTTTGAGGGGATAGATTTATTTTCATGATTACTTGTAAAATTGGGAGGAAAAGAGGGTTTGATTAATTGAAATTTAGATGTCCTTCTTTGAGCTACAAATTTGGATTCAGCCAATCGTGTTAGGCTTATGGCCTGTATCATTATTTTTGGATTAAACATCTTAACCTCGGCTTGAAGATCATACCTTAAGCCACTGATGAAACAACTCATAAAAGCCCTTCATTCAACCCCGTAGTTTTGTTAACTAATTTTTCAATTTGAGCTTGATAATATTGAACTGTAGAAGTTTATATCAACTTGGCCAATGCTCCTTGGAAATCATCATATGCACTAGGGCCAAAGCAGGTGAGAAGTGATTCAAAATATTCCCAAGAAGGATCAGTAATTGTTTGTCTAAACCATTGGTACCACTATAAGGCTTTCGATTCCAAATTGAAAGAAGCCATCTTGACCTAGTAATATCGAGGAACATTGTGGAGTTGGAAGAATTGATCAACACAACATAACCATCCCTCTACATATTTCCCATTGAATTTTGGAAAATCTAGTTTAGGCATCTTGAAAGTGGTATCACAGTCAATGTTAAGGTGAAAACTATCCAGGTCCTTATGGGATCCTTTTTCTCACCTTGACTATTCATTATCATGATACTCAAAAGCATGTGGACTAGTCTCCACTTCATAAAGCTATTGCTCTATGTCTAATTTGGTGGTAGTATGGTCACTTCTTAGGTGGGCAATGTCTAAATGTATTGATTTATTATCATCAGTAAGGGTACTAGGTTGTTTGAAGATGATATCAAGTTGTGATGCATCTTGTTCTATCTCTATTTTGTGTCCACAAGTCCCCTCAGCCATTTTTGGTGTGTTTTGGATGACTACCATGTAACATAGTGGTGGATTATTCCTGGTGGGGAGGTGTTTTCTAGATGTGAGAATGATTCTTAGGCCAAGCCTATCTCAATTACCAAATCAGACAATATTCTGATCACCCGAACTACCCTCATACGAACTGTCAATTCCTAGTACGGACCCTAATTACCTATATTGTACAATCCCAAATCATATAGTGTCCAATATGGTACGATATCGCATCCAAAAAAATTGACATATGTTGTTTTGGAGGCTACCGTACACAGTTTTGTAATCGTTCAAGCCGAGTTCCCAAAACTACCAAATCGGGTAAGTTCCTATCAATCGCCTGTTTTACCAAATAGGGTAACAATTCTTTGTACGATTTGTATGATGTACGATATGTACAAACTAAAGGTATAGCATGGTAGTAGTTAATATGCTATTCTGATCCAATCTCTCTTTGAGATGTTTTGTAAAGGTTTAACAGCCTAAACAATACAATCTCTTTCACAAGCAAAACATCCTAATCGGGTTGGTGAGAGATTCCATACAGGTAACTACGTCCAAAAATCGTACAGTATGCTTCAACACATCCTTGCCAACATCCTTATGCTCATAAATCATTCCCCATGATTAACCAGTGATAATCTTCTTTATCAAGCTGCAACAATGCCTAAAACTAACATATAACAGTAATATAGAAACTCAATTACACAATATCAATCTATAATGCATTATCCATTCATAACAAGATCGTACACAATAATCCACAATGTCTTTATTATCATTAATGGTTGTAAATTTGAGTACAATGTGGAAAACTCTCTTAATGTAATTGCAATAACTGAGAAATGTATCTATTTCTCTATTCTAGCAACTAATAACCAGTAAACTAGTAGCCAGACCTACAAATTTGAAAATGGGGCCTTATATAACGTTGCCCAGGCCGTTCCAAAGCGGTTCCTGAGACAATTCGTTATTCACAACTGCCCCTATACAACTGAATACATTATTTTGGCATTTTCCTAAGTTTAACACCTTAGTTTAGCAAATCCATGCGACATTTCATCCCGAAATTACATTTTCTTTGCATTTGAGTGAATTTTGGTGCGCCCTGTACGATTTACTAGTGCTCTATACGATTTGCCAATCCAGTTGTACGATTTTGCCTTCCACTATATGATTTTCTCCCATTGTACGGTTTTACAAAACTTGAGCAAATTATTCCAAAACTATCAAAATCTAGCAAATCACTTCTTCTTCTTCTAGGAGGTGGATTTGCTGCCTACATACCAATGAATTACTAAAATATAAGTGTGATTTCAAGGGTTACTATTTTAAGTAATAAATCCAAAAAAGTGCTTGGGTGTTATATATCTAAATGACCAGCTTGGAAATATGGTCACAATGAGCTATATCCCACAACACTGCTTTTGGACACCCCAATTTTTTTTGTTTTGTTTGTGAATTAGGTTAAAACACTTATTTTAGGATAGGGACCACTTTGATGGCTGATCAATCTGAGCACTCGGTGAGGAGATATACTGACTTCTTTGAATTTTTGTGATCATCTAGTTTGGTGCAAGTCAATGTCAAGGTAATTTCTTCAACTTGGACTTAAAAATTCATAGGTGGGTCCTTGTGGGTCTTTGGTACAAAATAATGAGTTGCTTCTAGTCCCAAAATTTTGGGCCAAATTGACTAACTGTTGAGAAGTTATGGCCTGAATAAGAAAAATAAAAAATTGTAAATTTTGAAAAATCGATGCAAAATTTGACCAGGAGCTGCCAAGGACAATTTTGTCTAAAATAAAATGTAGAGTTGTTTGCTAAATTTTGGAGTCAATCTATGCTTTGAGTGAAGAGATATCCCTATTTGAGTAAAAGTTCAGGTTTTTTTTTAATTGTAGATTGGGTTTAGAAGTTGGGTATTGTGTCAATTTTCTCTACCTTGTATGTTCCAATTTTTGTCCACTCCTTTCACTATCCTATATTTATCCCTATCATCTGTACTACGATTACTGACATTGTTCAAACACTGACCCTAGAATTCTTTGTACTATGCAGTTACTGACTTTATCACTTCTATTTTTGTCATTGACAACCCTATAATTTCTTACTATTATTGACTGTTATAGATGACTATTATTGACTGTTACTACCACTAACCCAAAGGTTACTAAAATAATTCCTGACTATCACAGACACTTGTATACTTTATCCTGACTATGTGGTGCATGCAATTTTTTTTCTATGATAGGGAAGTCTTCCTTTGTATGCTCACTTTTGTGGGAAAAATTTGTAGGTTTAGTAGAACAAGGAGGCTTCGTGTTTTTATAAGTTGAAGCTTTTGACAAAACTAGGGTATGTTAGACAAAGGAGTATGTAATACCCATAGGCCCTATATTATACTACAGTGACAAACAATAGTGCTTAGACCAATATTTCAGGCCACTACCCAAGGAGGGTTCCACACATACCCTTGAGCACACTATCTGCCTCTCTAATAGTATAGGAGGATAGTCTTCCGAGATGTTTTGTCCCGTGCACTATGGACTATACAAGGTCAAAAAAGCTTTCTAGGGATAAATTTCTATTTTTTTTTTTTGCTAAGTAACGATATATTTACAGCGGGTTTTTTGTTAAAGGATCCCAAAACCTTAGTTACATAGATAGCCGAGGCTGCAAGTGTGATTAAAAACCAGGGCTGCACCCATGGGCAATAAGCCAAGGCCCAGGGCCCTGTTGCCTACAAAAAGATAAACCAATTTTGAAACCAGTACAACAAAATTTGGCCTGTGGCAGCCAAAATATGAGAAAACCGCAAAACAGCAACCGCCAATATCGCAAAAAACCGCTCGTCGCCGCTCCGGGAGGCCCGAAAGCCGGGCCTGGACTGGATGGGGCCCAACCTGATAGATTAGCTCCTCTCCTTATCAGGGCCATCGCCCAGCCTACGTCGGAGTTCGGCCAGGGCACTGGCCGCTGAGGAAGTCACTTTGGCAGAAGCGATGAGGGAGCCAATAGTAATGTCAAGGAGAGCTCTGGTCGCCAGGTTCTGCATCTTGCTGTCGAAGTCAGAGCTGACTTTGGTGGCCTTTGGGGCCTCCACCTTGGCCATATTAGAGCTGTCGGTAGCCCTGCTGCTGCCTAGGGCCAGCCCTCTATGGATTGAGCTAGCACTAGGTGTCGGGGCCCCGCTTGGGCCCTGGATCAGAGTTTTGCATTTTCGAGTGGGCCTATGTCCTTTCAGGGAAGGGGAGGCTTCAAGGGAGGGGGTCTCCTTGGATTTAGAAGTTGTAGGGGAAGCCCCAAGGGAGTTAGCCACTTCAGGGGGGACAGAGGTCAGGGGAGGAATGCAGTGGAGCTGCGGCTGGTTAGCTAGGGCATGCCTGTAAAGGGCGGCCATGAGCCCTTGGTGGGAGGGCCTGGAATGGTTCTTGCGAGCTCGATCGATGGTGAGGCCTAAGGAGTAAATGAGGAACCGAGGGATGCTTACCAACGTGGCTTCGTGGAGGTGGTTGTAGAAGCTGAGATGGAAACTATAGAGCCGCTGGTCTAGATCATCGTAGGTGATGTATTGCATCACCAGGATGATGGCTTCGTCGAAGGGGGCTAGGAGGTTAGCGCAGAAGAGATTAGCCTTGTCCCATTGCTGCTTCGGGAATCAGGATAGCTCCTCCTCCCAATTGTGCTTGTCTCGTCAGATGAATCTGCCTTTCTCCTCATGATGCAGACCTGTCACCTCTGTCAAAAATTCTTTGGTCACTTTGAAGTGGAGCCCCTTCACTTTAACTTCTCCATCATTCCAGGTGTCCAGAAAACCTTGAGTAATATCTTTGTCGGCCCCTACGAATTTGCTAAATAAAGGGATGTATTTCTTGGCATTGGAAAATAGCTCGTCCGACTCACTCAGGTCAAGAGTGGAGGGCTCGAGGAAGAAGGTCTTGGCAGCCATGAGAAGCGAACTGACAGCCCAGGGATAGGGAAAATAGGGGGTGACCTGACCAGAGATGCGGGGACAGAGGGAAGGGGAAGCAGACAAGAATGCGGGAGAGCTTTGTGCATGACAGGTTTAAAAACTTGTAGGGGGCGCAGAGGAGGGGAAGGGTCGTCGACGTTGGGAAGGAGCGCTTTGGGCGGAGGGCAACACGAGTCGGGAGGAGCTGAGGGGGCGTGGCTGCCGACTGCCATGTGGGGCAGGGGAGGGGGGCCAATGCCTGTGCTCCAAATGGCATAATATGAGCGAGGGGGTAGCTTGGGGAGACCTCACAAGATAGAGCCATGGGCGAACTGACTCGACATGGGGATCTGGCAGCGCGACATCCAAGGCAGGAAGGTTAGAATGGGGCGTCGCTCACTCCGACTTGGACTTGCCAAAAATGCTAGTCGGGCTTCGTGAAATTTTGACGTGGTCGTTGACACTTGGCACCGCGAGGGAGAGCTTGAACGGATTGGCTAGCACACGAGCAAGGGGGGCGTCGAGGCTAGTCGTCATGGCAAAGCAAGAAGGAGAGTCCCTTGACAACTAAGGGCACGGCAATGCAACGTCGGGGCCCCGACTCAGGGTGGGCTAAGCATTTGGGCCCTCATCGGTGCTAGGGTTGTCTTACAAAACTATTCAGACTAGAGCTTCAGGGAATTTTATGGTCTAGGTGGTGAATTCTTCTACTGAGGTGGCCTGGTTGGCCATGAAATCAGCTGCCCTGTTGCCTTCCCTGTACACATGCCGAAAGGTGTGGTCAAGAAGTCCTTGGAAGATGGTGAGAGCTTCCCAAATGGAGTTGTGAATGCATCAAGAGCTAATTCTCGGGCTACGGGCAGCTTTGATAATGACTTGGGAATTGCCCTCAATGATGACTTTTGAGGAGGACTCCTTGAGGGCGATCAGCCTGTTGAAGAGAGCTACTGCTTCAGCGAAGTTATTGGTCTGGATGTCGAGCGGTGCAGCGTATGCCAAGATCAGGTTCTTGTGACTGTCTTTTATTACCCTGCCCGCTCCAAAGGGCCCAATATTACCTTTAGAAGCTCCGTCAAAGTTAAGTTTGACCCATTCGGGAGGGGGGTAGTCCATCGGGTCTCAGAAAGATGGGAGGGGGCCGGGGGGGACCAGGGGGGAAGCTGAACTTTGAGGGAGGATAAGAGGGTGGCCTCGCCTGGCCACTGGAGTGCCTCGATCAAAGGGATGGAGCAAGAATTCTCAAGGGCGAATGAAACCGCCTTGGTCGCTATCCATAGGGGGGAATGGGTCGGGGAGGAGAAGGCTTTGCTGTTGCGCTCAAGCTAGAGCTACCAAAGCAGGTGAGGAAGGCAGGAGCCCTAGAGGAAGCGGATGAAGGGATGGGTGAAGGGGTTGGGCCACTGAGAAAGGAGGTTAAATATGGAATTGGGGGTCGCCCACTGAATAGAGAATTGGGAGAGGATGAGGCCTAGGACTTCAGAAGAGAAGGGACATCTGAGAAAGAGGTGATTAGTGGACTCCCAGGCAGCACAACAAAGGAAGCATCTATTTAGGATCTAGAAGCCCCTCCTGATCAGGTTCTCGATGGTCAGGATCTTATTTTGGACGATCGCCCAGACGAAGTGATTGATTTTGGGGATCAGCTTCTTGGCCCACACCTGATGGGCTGGAAAAGGGGCCTCGTCAGGGACTCTTTGGAGGTTATAGGCAGATTTGATAGAAAAGACACAACTAGGAGTGTCGTACCAAACGCATCTGTCGTTCCCTCTAGAGGACGGGATAATTATCACCTTGAGGAGGCGCTGGAGCCTGGAAGATTGGAGCGGGTGCCTGGGGTTTAGGATGGGTTTCCAAGTAACCCGTCCCTGGTTTTGGGAGAGATAGGTCGACACTCTAGGCCTTCTATCCGCTAGCCTTGGCTTGAGGATGAGGAGATCATTGTCAGCAGTCAGGGCCTCATCCTGCATCCACCTATCTTCCCAAAAGTTAATCTGGGTTCCTCGTTGGTCATCAAATCCACCTAGGTAAGGGTTTTGGAAAAGTGTATGCGCCCTAGACCTGCGACCAACATTGAAAGGTCGAAGGGAAGAGATGCCCCTCATGCCAATCTCCGGAGAAAGGCCGACTCCTATGCTAAACTACTTTTGGGGGTTTTAAGATAAGAGTGCAGGAAAGAGATAAAAGGAGTTAGGGTTAGAGAAAGAAATAAAAAGGGGTAAGGGAAGAGATTTCAGTAGTTCAGTGGTGGGAAGGAATAGGAAGCACGATCACTAACTAAAAACTTGAATAGCAACAAGGAACACCAAGAATAAATGAAAGAAACACTATATCAACCTTCCTATGTATCCTCTAGACGAGCTCACAGGATTCTCCTTCTCCCTTTCGCCAAAATTTAGGGTTCAGAGTAAAGGCGATTAGGAGAAGTGAATGTAACAGAAACCACGATCCACCAGGCAGCATAAAAGAAAGCCAATATGGCATTTTTCCTCTCCTATGTATCCTTCAGGGCGAATTTCAGGGGTTCAGTCCCCAATCACACACCGGATTCAGGATTCAGAGTCTCAGTATGCAAATGAAGAAAGACAAAAGAATTAAGCACAGAAGGCAGCATAAAAGAGAGAAATAGAGCTCAAGGATTTTAGTATTAATCGCAGGACATCAAGTTACATCAGCTTTCTAGCAAAAATTTCCCCCCTCCTTTCCATTACAATGCTTGGGTTTTTATAGAGGACTCAACCCTCTGAGTCATAATTACACAGCACTAAAAGGTACTCCCTCGAACCTTGAGAAGTCGGCCCTTCGCGGTCCTCGTGACCTAGATTTCAAATAATTTTACCCAAAATAGCAATAGCAATCAGGTTAATCGGGGAAATGGACATTTAATGAGCCATCTGAATTGTCCTTAGCCTCTGGGTGCAATACTCGAGTAGCCACCATGCTTGACGGGTTCTCCTTCAGGGACTGATGCTTCGCGTCCAATTGCCCAAAATGAGCGATGAGCTTGTCGGGCAAGGAAAAATGCATTTATGAGGCACTTGACCACCTCGAGAAAATACTCGGCTTGAAGTGCGTGCCTTGGAAGCGCTTCGCTGGATCCTTGTTCGCAATTCTGCTTCGCAATGGATTTGGGCCGAAGCAGATCCTCCTTCTCGATTTGTACTTCGGACGGTTGAGCTTCGCAACACAACTTTGGGGGGTTTGAGTGCCGAAGTAGATTTCCTCTCCAAAGTGGGATCCCTTATCCTTCACTGCTTCGCTGTTGAAATTACTTCGCCAGTCTTGTAGAAACGCTTCGTCGCGATATTCTTTCTAAATGTGATTCGGGAGGTCTTCGGTCCGAAGCACTTGCCTTCAAAAATGTTTCGCTCTCCGAAATATTTGCCAAAAAATACTTCGCATGAAATATGGCCGAAGCGGATGCTTCGCGATGGCTTTTGGCGAAGTAGAAATGGCTCGTTGGCTGGAAGGCCCGAAGTGGGTGTTTTAGCGATTTTCTAGCGAAGTAATCTTCAACACTCCTTTGAATTCTACTTCGCAAGTTTTCTGGCCGAAGTAGTTGTTGGAAATACTTTGGGCCCGAAGTTCTTTTCTTGCCTTAGCAAATTTGTCTTGCGATTTTGATTTTCTTTCTTTGGCGGAGTTGCCGCTTCGCAAAACTTTTGCCCGAAATGGTTGCTAAAAATGTTTCGGGTGCGAAGCTCCTTCTTTGAGATCCTCTTCGGCAACACTACTTCGAGGAAGCCCTTTTTCATACTTTTTTTTTTTTTGGCGAAGCTATTTTCTTTAGCTTGTTCGACAGCGAAGCTGCTTTCTCTCTCATTTTATGTACAAGGGGGGTTGATAGGGAAATCCAAAATTGCTGCAACTTACATATACTTTTAAAACAACAAAAGGAAACACTTTACAAGAACAAATTGTACAAAATGTTGGATTTTCTTTCTATCCCATTTGTAATGTGACAAAACTGTCAACATTCTTGGCGGCTCGTGGGGCGACGAGCTCGTCTCGGTAGAAGAACCTTTAGCCTTGATCCATTGGGCCACAGAGTCTGTAGTTACCTCCAGACCCTTCTTCCTTTTTTGTCTACGGGGGCGCTTCTTCGGTCTGTCCTCCCTCTTCTTCTTCTTCTTCTCCCTCCTCTTCCTCTGGCGCTACTTCCTCTGGCGTGGCCTCCTACCGTGATGATGGTGCAAGGCGATCGCGGATACGTTTCATAGTTCGACGGACATGAGCCCAGGCACCCTTTGATCTTGCAGTGCCTTGACTAGAACGTGAAACCGATCAATTTGCCCGATGTCAGCATGTTTGGCTCTGGTGAATAGATCGTTGAGGCACGCTGCTATCTTGCAATGTCTCAGGATAAAGTCTATTACTTGCCCTTCTATGATCGGCTCTGCCCACCCGTCTATTTTTGAGACATCGCTCTCAAAATGAAGCCATACCGGTTTAAGCTCCTCTTTGGTCAGAAGGTTCCCATCATCGTCTGTGAAGCTCGGGAAACCTAAGGAAGAAAGATCTTGAAAATAGCACATTGATGCACGCTGCTCATTATCAAATATGTCTTGGAGGTCCCTCGCCTTCTGTGCTTTCCTCACCTTAGAAAAGAAGGCGCGAACTGTGGCCTGGGCCGTGGACCAATCCCTAGCCGTCCGGGTCATTGCAGTGACCTGCAAGTCCTGATACTTAGCGTTTTGGACGTCAAAGGCTAACTTGAGTCGGCTCCTGGCTTTCTGTGTGACCTCATCGATGACGGGCCCTCCTTCGGTAGCAGCATGTTGTGCTTCGGTGATGTAAGTCAAGATTGAAAGGGCACTGGAGCACCGAGACCTAAAATTTTTTAGCAAGTGTGCGCGAATCTCCTTAATCTTGCCCCTGTCAAACAGCGTTAGGTCCTCCTTTTCGTACAGCTAAGTTTGCATCTATGTGATTTTGCCTTCAAGCTCTTTGGCCTTCAGATCATTCTTGGCCTGTCTCTGTGCTTGGTTCTCTGCTGTACATTGGAGCTGTAGAATTTGCTATTTTAGGGCACGTGCTTCCTTTTTCATCAGTTTGCACTGCTCCTCAGCCTCTGCTAACTTGGAGGGGGCCCTTGCCAGCTCCTCCTCCAATTTGATATTGGCGCTTTCGGCCTCAAACCTGCGTTGATTAGCGATGTTTGCGTGCGCTCGAAAAGTCTCAATCCTGATGTGCATTGATGCAGATTCATTATCAACATTTAGACGCTCTAGGTCCTTAGGTTTATCCTGGTAATCATAGTCTGCTGGAGTCATTTCATCCAGGGGCTTCTGAACCTTGGGGACCTTCTTGATCTTATGCATCTTTCCAGCTTTTAAATCAAAGACGACGCATTTTTCAACCTGAGCCATCAAGCATCCTCTCTTCTTCCTTGCCTCCAACATTTTTTTAGTATTTTGCCAGGCTTGGAGTAGTCTTTTGACAAGGGGGCGTTCTTTGATTAAGGACAATTCTGATTCAAACAAGGCTGGATCTCCAGTCGAGGGAGTAAACAAATATAAGGAATGTATGGGGGATGCCTCACCAGAAGGTTCGACGACGGATGTGGCGAGAACTTCGGCAATTGGGGCTACATCATGTGAAACAGGGGATTGGAGAATGGGGCTCGGCGTCGAGGTAGTATCTTTGCCTCTACTAATGACCAAGGGGATGGTAGCGTGAGTAGGCGAAGTAGGATCAATGGACTTGTCCCGACCGGGATCACGGGATGAGCTTGGACTAGCAATAGGCGACGCATGAGGAGATGATTAGCCTTGCAGGGGAGACTGATGGGAATCCTCAGCTAGGACCGTAGTAAACATGTGTGAGACCAGGGCAAAGAGTGAAGAATGCGTACCTGCGTGCCCTTCTGGCAGAGCAGTTGTGGTGACTTTTGGTGTAGTCATCTCTTGCTCTTTCTCGACTTCGGCACTCCCAACCCCCACAATTTTTGCTTCGACGTCCCCTTCTGATTGGAGGAGTTCCTCCACATTGATGACATTGATGTCTAGGACCGTCTCGGCACTTGGTGGCGCTACACCCTCAACATTTGTTTTGGACGGGCCCGATGTAGGTCATCCAGTGGAAGCACTTAGGAGCCCTATGCGGGGTCGCTTTGGGTGGCTTGGGGGCACTTGGACTTGTTCTTGCCTCCTTCTTCTCTTTCTCTCCAGTGGTTGCTCTGACTCTTCGGTGCTCGTGTCATGGCCTTCTACAGGTACCTGAGGTGACCCTTGTGGTGTAGCTTTGGCCCTTTTCTCTTTTTTCTGCCCCGAAGTATTATCATCTCTTCTTGGGCTTTCGCCCAAACCTGGGATAGTCGAAGGAATGAGGTCGATGAAAGACATGGGTTTCCATGTTCCAACATTGGCTTCATAAACTATCGCGAAGTCCTTGTCTGTTGTCAAGAATCCATAAGAATTCATTTTCTGGTGATGGACCCTCATTATCCACCATTCTCTTAGCTGAGCCACATCCCAATCCTTCACTCCCTCCCTCAGATCATCTTTCGCTTTCCTCCAAAAGGTGGAGTTAGGGCTCGGGAAGGGATGCCGAACTGGGTCATATGCGACCTCCATAGGGTAGAATTCATGCCAGGGAGGTAGTGTTTCCATCCTCTCCAAATGCCACTCTAGATCCTTCCCATTAGGATTGTTTCTTTGCTCCACAATTTTTGGGTGGGGGCAAACATGAAAGTTCTTGAACCGTAGATGGTCCCTCATTACTCCCAAGGGATCATAGAGCCATTGCTGAGGAATTTGGAGCAGGCCAAAATTGGCAAGTTTCTCCTCCAAGAAAACATTTTGATTTAGAGCAAACACCTCGATAACTCCCATTTTGAAATGGAAGTCGCAGGTGTGGGCCCATTTTCGACCATGGCCGTAGATGGCGTTTGTTGAATCGCTCTACCGAGCGACCTCCAATGCGAATTGGTATTCGGAGGGGTAGACTGGTAGCAGGAAGGGCTTTCCTACGAAGCCGAATATGCGAATCACGAGCCCCTGCATCAGTTGGAAAATGTCTCCCTTCTTCTCCTGTACCACTTTGTCTCTTAGGCTGAGGGGAACCCGAGGGGAAGACCCTGTTAACATATGCATGGCGGGTCCCAAAAATTGTTGATTAAAAGAATAATAGGACTCTAACCTCAATAATAGGGGAGTCCATTGGTACACAGGCAAAGGATTTCCATCCTTGTCGCTTGCCGTAATAGCAACATGAGGAAAACTTTTATGTACATGAAAGAAAAACAACCAAACAAGAAAAGAGCAGGGCCCGAAGTACTGGCTTGTCCCAGCATTTTTCATGCTGGTGAGCCACGTGTGTAAGGTCCTGGCCACCCATTCTGCCCAGTCAAAAAATACTGGATTGGTGCTCGGCCTCGAAGCATCGGGGGCATAAAATTCCCCTCTGGAA
Source organism: Wollemia nobilis (assembly GCA_028583015.1). Taxonomy (NCBI): domain Eukaryota; kingdom Viridiplantae; phylum Streptophyta; class Pinopsida; order Araucariales; family Araucariaceae; genus Wollemia; species Wollemia nobilis. Next base: position 1,789,229 of record JAQPPZ010005291.1, on the reverse strand, counting down.
ATACACTCGGCCAAAGACACCTGCCAGGGGTGCACCGAAGCGTCGGTCGACAGGCCCGCCACCCATGCAATGATGGAGAAGATGTCGACGTTTTTGAAGGCCTCCAAGGGTAGGGGCATTTGGGGCAATTTTCCCGAAGGGAGCCCACTTTTGAGGCTCTCCCGCAAAAAATTGATCATGTAGCTAGAGGATGTGAACCTCTCCATTTGTTCGCTAAGAATGACGTTGCGAACCGTGTATCCCTTAGGCGGGCCCTGCTACGCGAAGGCTGCTTGCACATCTTCTTTCAAAATTGAAAATAACTTGTGGCCAGAGGCGTCTAGCACTTGTCTGGAGGTGGGCTGGTAGTTCTGCGTGATGGCATTGATCAGCTCGGGGCAATGGTGTGTGGGAGGCGTCAGATACCAGTATATCTGGGAGTAGTAAGCGACAACTCTTTTATTGTCTGTCGAGAGCCTGTCCCTCATGAACTCAATGGTATACCTGAGTTCGGCTATGCTTTTTGATAGCTCTATGTCTCTGATCTTTTCCCACCCATCAACTGGTGGTTCTTCGGGCTGCTCATCTTCAGAATCCTCCCTTTCTTCCATGACTTGTTTCTCTGGGTGGAGGCTTAGATCAACTTTCTTCGGTCTCTGCCTTTTCTGCTGGCCTTTCGCCTTTGTTCTTTTGGGGGCCATCGCTTCTGGCTCTTTTCCTTTTTCTTTGGAATTCTTCTTCCCCATGGTCGATGCTTAGGGCAGTGAAGTCTACAATGTGGAGGGTTTCGGAGTTGAAGGCTTCAAAGTGCAAGGTGGAAGAGCTTGCAGGCTGGCAGTGATTCTTAATCTTGCATGAATTGTTGAGCAAGTAACTTTCTTACTACTGGAGTCTACGTTATATAGCCTTAGAAGGCAACCACCCATATTTATGGCTCCTGCCATAATTAAATTTGCATTTCTAACCTGGGAGGTTATTGCTTCATTTGATTGGCTACACGATGGAGTAGTACACGGGGCCATGCGCTACGATGATTACAGCTTGCTTTGGAAATGCGACCTGCTGCCACTTTGTACCTGGGAGCAAACTTTTCTCCTAATCGAATCCCCTCAGGACGTACCCGCCACCTTTGCATTTAACTCGCTCGCTTCGAACACTTTTGAAGGTGGCTGTCGACACGTTCCTCTAGGCACATTTTAAATGCTCCCGCCTTGTGCGTCATTGGATTGGCGAAGCCGAAATCAGGGCTGAAATGCTTCGCGGTGAACCTTTGGTGCGAGCTGATTCTCTATGCTTCGGGCCCGAAGTAGTTCTTCTTCGTGGGAGGCTGCTTCCGAAGCTCATTCCTTTTGGAAAGTAGTTCGCTGATTTCTCTTTGGAAAATGTTTCGCTTGGACCTCCTTTGGCGAAGCACCTCTCATGCCTTGGTTTAAATTTTGTTCGGCCATCGTGCTTTGCTGCGAACTTCTTTGCATCAGCTACTTCGCACGCCAAGTTCCCGAAGGAGTTTTTTTTTTTTAAATAAGCCGAAGTAAAACTCGACCTGAGTCCCTAAGTAACACTTAGTGCCCTCAGCACTTTATTTACTAGCCGGATTATTTACAGTATTTACACAAGTTTGTGGCATAATAGGCATGCCGCCACCACAGATTCAACTTCGGGTGATTATCCGGTAAACCTGCAATGTCCGGACCAGATCTGATTGTATTTTAGTAGACCTTTGAAGTTCGGCTGGACTCTTCCCGAAGTTGTCCATGTTGCGAATAGGAAGCAACGTAATGAGTTGTCGCTCCTGCCAATACCTGTGCTATTGACGAAGAAGTTTGCCGCATGTGAAGGCCCTCTTGGGGTAGCGGTCTTAGTGGTAGCCGGGACCAATACCAGACCCAATACCAGAATTCTGAAGATTCTACTAACTGTAGGTCGGGTACAGGTTCTTCCATCCTATCGATGCGATAACAAGGCTCCTCCAGCGAAGAGTAATCTTCTAGGATCTCCTTAGGCTCAAATTTTTGATGAGACATGTTTGATGTGCTTTGGCTAAACACCTGCGTACCATCCCTTGGGATACAAAAAGGGGGCAAAAATGTGCCCTCTTTGTTCTTAGGCTCCGCCATTTGGGTCTGCTCTTGTTCTTGGCCCATCCTTCGATGGAGACTGCAAGCAACCATATTGCTCATTGTCGGGGCGAAGCTTGCATATTCCCATGGTTGGCCTTGGATGAAGTCTGCCTCTCGAGCTTCACACGACTGCATTTCAGGCCTCTGCTCGGTATGAGGAGTCTGCCATGATGAATACTGCGTTGGACAGATAGGAGCAGCAATTACCGAATAAAGTGATGGGGTTTCTCCCCATTGCCACTTCCCTGATAGGAGCAAAAGTTGCTCTGCTCGCACTGCTTCCTCAAATATTTGAGGGAATCTTCGTTCGCCTGATTGCAGCAAGAGGAGGCTTATGTCCGAGTGAAAGGCCCGAACGTAGAAGAGATGAGCTTGGGCGGGTGTCGGTTGGATCTCCCCTGGAATTCTCTTCCAAGTTCTGTAGAATCGGACATTGAAGTCCGTGATGCTCTCCAAAGGTGCTCTCCTGATGGTGGAGAGATGCATCAAAAGCTGGAAGGGGTCCTGAGAGCCGTCGAATGTTCTGATTAGCGCTCCCGCTAAGTCATCCCATGAATAGATACTTTTAGGTCCGAGCAGTCTGAACCACTGCCGCGCCCTTCCTTCCAGAGACAGGACCAGAAGTCTGATCATGACATCTTCGTGGACTATGTCATGGAGGGGCGCTAAAGCAGCAACATCTTCAAGGTGCTCTTGGGCCATTCCCGTAGTGCCATTGTATTTTGTCAATGTCTTCAAGGCACTTTTGGGAATCTCGTGGTAGCTTTGGAGATTCAGGGGGCCTGGATCGTTCCAGCTAGGAAAGCTTTTACCCTAGCCATTACAGCAGTAGTCTTCAGAGATCACGGTTGTCGCCGCTATTTCGGAGTTGCCAGGTGAACATTCTTTTCTTCGCTTGTGAGGTCAAGGTTGCTCATCGAACCTTGATTCCTCCGGGATATCTTCTTTCAGCTTTAAAAGGCGCCTACGATCAAGAAATTTGGATCTTCAACTCAACTGAGTCGCCAGGTGATTTTTGCCAGATGAAGACAAGCCAGAGATTCACCAAACTCGAGCTTTCTTAAAACACGAGGACTTTTGGCATGAAAACACAGGTTTAGGTACTGGTCTCTACGACTTAGAGATTTTTGGGTTGAACAGAGTCACCAGATGCTAAGAGTCTTTTGGTAATGATAGCATCGATTCTCACTACCACTCAAAAGGTGAGACTGATCGGATCTCACCGGGAACTGTTAGAACTTGGCTCCGGTGGAGATGGGTTTAAGTTTTCTCAAATATGGGACCTTCGGTCCCACCGAGCGTGCCAAAAACTTTTGGTCATCAAATCCGCCTAGGTAAGGGTTTTGGAAAAGTGTATGCGCCCTAGACCTGCGACCAACATTGAAAGGCCGAGAGGAAGAGATGCCCCTCGTGCCAATCTCCGAAAGAAGGCCCCCCCCCTTTTTTCTCCTTTTTGGGGTTTTGGGGGTGGGGGTGGGGAGAGATAAAAGGAGTTAGGGTTAGAGAAAGAAATAAAAAGGGGTAAGGGAAGAGATTTCAGTAGTTCAGTGGTGGGAAGGAACAGGAAGCACGATCACTAACTAACAACTTGAATAGCAGCAAGGAACACCAAGAATAAACGAAAGAAACACTATATCAACCTTCCTATGTATCCTCTGGACGAGCTCACAGGATTCTCCTTCTCCCTTTCACCAAAATTCAGGTTTCAGAGTAAATGCGATTAGGAGAAGTGAATGTAACAGAAACCACGACCCACCAGGCAGCATAAAAGAAAGCCAATATGGCGTTTTTCCTCTCCTATGTATCCTTCAGGGTGAATTTCAGGGGTTCAGTCCCCAATCACACATCGGATTCAGGATTCAGAGTCTCAGTATGCAAATGAAGAAAGACAAAAGAATTAAGCACAAAAGGCAGCATAAAAGAGAGAAATAGAGCTCAAGGATCTTTAGTATTAATCGTAGGACATCAAGTTACAGCAACTTTCTAGCAGAAAGTTCCCCCCTCCTTTCCATTACAATGCCTGGGTTTTTATAGAGGACCCGACCCTCTGAGTCATAATTACACAGCACTAAGAGGTACTCCCTCGAGCCTTGAGAAGTCGGCCCTTCGCGGTCCTCGTGACCGAGCTTTCAAATCCTTTTACCCGAAATAGCAACTGCAATCGGGTTAATCGAGGAAATGGACATTTAATGAGCCGTCTGAATTGTCCTTAGCCTCTGGGTGCAATACTCGAGTAGCCACCATGCTTGACGGGTTCTCCTTCAGGGACTGATGCTTCGCGTCCAATTGCCCAAAATGAGCAACGAGCTTGCCGGGCAAGGAAAAATGCATTTATGAGGCACTTGACCACCTCGAGAAAATACCCGGCTTGAAGTGCGTGCCTTGGAAGCGCTTCGCTGGATCCTTGTTCGCAATTCTGCTTCGCAATGGATTTGGGCCGAAGCAGATCCTCCTTCTCGGTTTGTACTTCGGACGGTTGAGCTTTGCAACACAACTTTGGGGGGTTTGAGTGCCGAAGTAGATTTCCTCTCCAAAGTGGGATCCCTTATCCTTCGCTGCTTCGCTGTTGAAATTACTTTGCCAGTCTTGTAGAAATGCTTCGCCACGATCCTCTTTCTAAATGTGGTTCGGGAGGTCTTCGGTCTGAAGCACTTGCCTTCGAAAATGTTTCGCTCTCCGAGATCTTCGCCACTTCGGGTGAAAAATGCTTCGCATGAAAGATGGCCGAAGCGGATGCTTCGCGATGGCTTTTGGCGAAGTAGAAATGGCTCGCTGGCTGGAAGGCCCGAAGTGGGTGTTTCGGCGATTTTTTGGCGAAGTAATCTTCAACACTCCTTTGAATTCCGCTTCGCAAGTTTTTTGGCCGAAGTAGTTGCTAGAAATACTTCGGGGCCGAAGTTCTTTTCCTGCCTTAGCCGATTTGTCTTATGATTTTGATTTTCTTTCTTTGGTGGAGTTGCCGCTTCGCAAAATTTTCGCCTGAAATGGTTGCTGAAAATGTTTCGGGTGCGAAGCTCCTTCTTTGAGATCCTCTTCGGCAACACTACTTCGAGGAAGCTCTTTTTCATACTTTTTTTTTTGGTGAAGCTATTTTCTTTAGCTTGTTCGGCAGCGAAGCTGCTTTCTCTCTCATTTTATGTACAAGGGGGGTTGGTAGGGAAAGCCAAAATTGCTGCAACTTACATATACTTTTAAAACAACAAAAGGAAACACTTTACAAGAACAGACTGTACAAAATGTTGGATTTTCTTTCTACCCCATTTGTAATGTGACAAAACTGTCAACAGTTTCGTCCCCGAGGATCCATCTGGTCCCTTTCTGAATGATGTCTTTAGTGAAAATCAGGGATTTCCAGTAGGCTGATCCATCTCTAGGCTGGGATTCGCTGAGGATGGGGTGGTGGTGGCAGTATTTCTTGAGCACGATACTGACCCACTCATCGGGGGCGTTGGTGAACACCTTCCAGGCGTGCTTGGAAAAGAGGGCCTTATTCATGAGGGTCACCCGCCTGAGTCAAATCCCTCCCTTGCCTTTGGGGTGGCAGACCAGGGTCCAAGAAACCAAGGGAATCCTCTTCTTATCTTTGCTATCCGACCAGAGAAAGCATTTCTGGATTTGTTCAATGTGGGCTGTAATGGAGGTCGGGATTCTAAAGACCGACATGAAATAAATCAGAATGCTTTGAAGTACCGCCAACAGGAGGGTGGCTGTGCCAGCCTGAGAGAGGAGGTGGCCTTTCTAGGGGCCCAGATTCCTTTGAATTTGATCCATCATCCCGCTCCACAGGCCCTTGGAGGATGCACCTGTAAACAAGGGAAGCCCGAGGTAAGAGGAGGGGAGGGAATCAGGGGTACAGCCCAAAATTTGCCCAATTTTGATTTGCCTAGCCACGGGGGTGTGGATGAAGAAGATTTTGCTTTTTTTGAGGTTAATTTTCTGATCGACCACCTCCTCGTACAGGGTCAAGATGTGCTTGAGGGCCTTGGCTTGAGGGATCGAAGTTGAAGTGGCAAGGATGGTATCGTCCACGAACTGCTGGTGGGACATAAGGGGTAGGCCCGACGTAGACCTGATGCTCGAGATGAGTCTGCAGGAAACAGCACTCAAGATGGAACGTCCCAGGGCCTCAGCCAGGATGATGAAGAGGATTGGGGACAGGGGGTCACCTTGACGAAGGCCTCTGGAGCTAGGGAAGAATCTGACAAGGGATCCGTTGATGAGGATAGAGAACCAGGGGGAGGACACACGATTCTGTCGATGAGCTCGACCCAGGAGGGGTGGAACCCGAACTTGAGGAGGACCTTGGAAAGGAAGCCCAAGTCAACTCTGTCAAAGGCCTTGTTCATATCCAGCTTGAGCAGGAAGGATGCCTTCTTGTAAAGGAAGGCCGAGTGGATGGCCTCGTGTATGATGATGACTCCGTCTGTGATCAGTCTTGATCGAGCTCCCCTGGAAGGGAGCAATGATCAGGGTAAGGATATACTTGAGGTGAGAGGCCATGGATTTGGTCAAGATTTTATATAAAACATTGCACAGGCTGATAGGGCAAAAATTTGAGAGGGATCTGGCAGCCTAGGACTTGGGAATCAGGGCAATAAAGGTGGAGTTTATACCTCTGGGGATGGAGCTGGCAGCCTAGAGGTTTCGGATGGCTGTGCACACTTCTTGCCCAACGATGTCCCAAAAGGATTGGAAGAAACAGGAGGGAAACCCGTTTGGGCCCGGGGTCGCCTCAGCCTTCATGGAAAACATGGCAGCATGGATTTCGAAGTCAGACAGGGGCTGCACGAGCATCTCATTTGCCATGGTCGAGACTGAAGTAGGAATATGTTCCAGCAGGGAGTCTGTCGCTGCTGGGGACATGGGGGACTGTCACCAAGGAGCTCCTAGAAGAAGTTGGTGTCTTAAGTCTGAATGTCATCTTCATCCTTGATAGTTCTGTTGTCACTGCTCACCAACTCGACAATCCTATTAGAGCCCTTATTTTTGAGAGTCGACATGTGGAAGAACTTCGTATCAGCATCGCCATCTTAGAGCCATAGGGCTCTCGACTTTTATCTCCAAAAGGTTTCTTCCCTGGCCAGGATGTTGTGGTACTCGTTGAGGGCCAAGCATTCCTCTTCCCTGATCCCCGTGTCTTGGGAGCCTACTTGGAATCTGAGCTTAAGGTCTTCGAGTTTTTTCTTAACTGCCACTTTATTTTCAAAGATGTTACCAAACACCTCTCTGTTCCATACCTTGAGTTGCTCTTTGAGGTGCGCCTCTCATCTTGTGGTAGACTTGTTCAGCGGGGCGCCCAGGGACTGGGGGAGCCCACCAGCAACCAACCTGGGCCCTGAAGTTGGGATGATGCAGCCACATGGACTCAAACCGGAAGGGTCGCTTGGGGGAGGAGCGATGATCGGTTTCGAGGAGGAGGGGGCTATGGTCAGACCCAATTTTAGGGAGGGCCAACAAGGTTGCATCAGCAAACAAGGGAATGGCTTCCTTGTACAGGAACACTCTGTCCAACCTGACCTGGATATGGCTTGCTCCCGCTCTTCTGTTTGACCAGGTGAACCTGGCTCCTTTCAGCTTGACGTCCATGAGCTCGTTGAGGTCGATGAAGGCTCAAAAGTCCTCCATGCTCTTGCCCGGAGCCGCTGAGCCCCCACTTTTGTCAGAAAGGAATAAGGGACTATTGAAGTCCCCTGCCAGGATCTAGGGGAGGGGGGCAAAGGCTTCTCTCATCGAGCTGATTTCCTTCCATAAGCCAGCTTTCTCAATCAAGTTGTTAGGAGCATAAACGTTAGACAGGATCCACGAGCGCCTTGACTTCACGCAATGGACCAGAATGTTGATTATTCTTGGAGAAGATGATATGAGCCTCCCCTCGTAGGACTAGGGATCCCACATGCATAGTAAGCCCCCGGCTATGCCAACCGCGGGGGTGGACAGGGACTCGCAGTTACGCTAGGTAGCTTGGGCAACTCTCTGGGCAGCTACATCATCTATTTTGATCTCTTGAAGGAGGAGGAAGGACGGGCGATGATCCTTGCAGAGTTGGCCGAGGATCCTTTTCTTGGGGGCACCATTGAGCCCTCTAACATTCCAGGTGATGAGTTTCATTTGACACCCTTGTGGGGTCGCTTGCCCCCCTTCCTGGCCAGAGCGGGGGGTTTGGGTCTAAGGGCATAAGTTTTGGAGAAGCTCGCAACAACATCAGAGAGGGTTTCCTAGGATCCATTGGCTATGTTGTCTTCGGTGATCCTTGCTCGTTGGTCACCCAGGGTGGGCCGGCCTCTCTTGAGTTTGCTGCCAAAGTTTGTGGCAAAAGTCTTGCTTCGGGTCATCTTGGGGCTGATTTCATTGGGACTAGATGAAGAACTGCCTTCAACCTCTTCATCAGACCTCTCGGAGCTGCACTATGAAGGGGGAAGGCCATAAGGGACCACCGGGAGGGGCGGGAGGGGGTCGAGGGAGGGATAGCGGGGGTGGGGGGAGGAGGAAACCCGGACAAAGGAAGACGGGAAGGTGGGAGCCGACGGGGAAGAGGGCCGGGTGGCTCACAAGCTCTGGGGGCGGGCGAGGGGCCTACAGGGAGGGATTCGCATCGGGCGGGGGGGGAAAACCTGGGGTTGGGGCCTCGAAAGACGACCCATGGAGGGGAGCAGGGGAAGGGGAAACCTAGGGAAGACCATCCTCTAGGCTAGGGCCCGCTTGGGATTCCTTTGGGACAGAAGGGGGAGCCTCCATGGTGGTCCAGGACTGAGATCTGTGGTCATCGTGAGGGGGCCCTCGTGAGGGGACCCAGCTTGGTCGGGAAGGGAGTTTTGGGAGAGGGCCATCAGCCTTCTTGGATACAGGGCATTGATGGGGAAGGTGGCCCTGAGTGCAACAGAGAGGGCAAAAAGCAAGTTTATTTTCGTAGATCAAAGATTGGCACCAAAAGAAGGTTCCAGAGGAGATGGTCACAGAAGAGGGAAGTTCAGATTCTAGATTTGCATTGACGCAAAATCTGGCATGAACCATCCGGGAGCCTGCCTTGGTAGCCAGGTCGAAGGCCACCAGTTCCCCGACCGACTGGGCAATAAGTCTTAGAACGTCTTCGTGCCACAAGTGGAAGGGAAGCTCAGGGAGCTAGACCCAAACCGGGGTAAAGTTTATGCTTTGGGTGCTAGGGTGGAAGTCAGCTCCATATCGCTTAAGGAAGAGGCTTTTGCGTCCCAGAAACTAGGGCCCGCCCGACAAGATCTTTTCAGCGTCATCGTTGTTATTTAATTTGATGATGAAGAATCCCTTGGTGAGGGCCACCAACTGAATATGTCCAAAAACTTTCCATTTGTAAGCCACCCATCTGCGGATGGTTTCCATGTCCGGGCGCCCTCCCAGGAACTTCCCAACCAGGGAGGTAGAGGATCCAGCGATAAAGGAGGAGTAGACCTCCTCTTGAATATAAATGTGGGTGCCCTTGAGGGAGAGCCCTAAACCTAGGGCCCGAGGCTGGGCCCTAGTGCCAGTTAGGATCTATTGATAGGAGGGTTTGGGCCCGCCCGGGGCAGAACCCTACCCAGGATTTGGAGGCTTTTTCCCTAGGCCTACGCTTGCATCGAGCTAGGGAGGAGGTACTGGGCCCAATATGTCGTCCCCACCCTATCCACCATTCTGCTCAGCATCTAAGCCCTCCTTTGGGCCAGTCGAGGGCCTTGCGGGCCCAAGTTCGGGCTTCGACGTGCCTGACCCCGATCCCGATCTAGCTCCCACCCTGGAACTTGCACTAGCTTCTGAACCTGTGCCTAGTCTCGCTCCCGCTCTCGCTCCCACCATATTTCGCTTTCGAGATGGAATCAGGTAAACATAAAAAATTGGGTAGTTTAGAAGCCCCAAGAACCTAGTTCTATGGCCAATCGTAGTTGTCCCATCCGGGTATACCACATGGCATTAGTCATAAGGGGGTTGAATTATTAATACATCCACAGGTTGGGCATAGGGAAAATGGAGCCTTGTCGGCCTCTACCAGCACATAGGACATTTACCAGCTATGCCTACATATCCAACAGGGTGGAGGCAGTGGAAATGGAACCTGGGTCGGCCACAACCAACACCCAGGGCATTTACCAACTGCTCTACGCATGCGGATGGGATAAATTTCTTTTTAATCCTAGACGGTCTCCCGATATACTCGAAGATACGTAGGAGCTCAATTCCATGCACGAGTGTTGTTTGAGGCCTGGGTATTAGAGTCTCATCGCCCCTCACTTCACTAGACATTGTATGGGCTATCTAGCTTAGCCAATAACGACAACTCCTTCATGATATTTTAAAACCACTAGCATAATATTTCTAGCCTACTTAACTACTGTAAAAAGAAAGACTATGTTTTTGCTGATTTTTTTAAATAAAAGAAAAAAAATGAAAAACACAAGATAATTATACCTAATAATCAGAATGGATGGGCAAGAATTATCGCAGTCATAGTAGAACTCGGTCCTGGAAAGCGTTTTGATACCACTTGTTAGGAACCTACTATTAAAATAAAGCTCACTCATACAAATACTGAAAATAATAGAAAATTCATAAAATAACATAACACACTATGTAGAAAAGTAATTACAAAATTTAAACAATATCACAAAATAACTTTGAATTGCGGGCCTCTTCAAGGGGGAAACCTCCAATATTTCATTAATTTACAAAAAAATGCATTCATACATGGCTTCATAGTTTTTAAAGAAAATAATTCATGCAACCCTAACCCTAATCTCAAGAGTTGGCTTACATGCAAAATGCCACTCGATCTAGAATCTTCTACCAAACATCGGTTACATTCTTGATAACGGTTACATGAAATGATCCCACTTATCTAGGTGCCTTGCCACATACCATTATAAAAGTATTACAAAATAGCATTATAAGTGGATCCCCATGTTGGATGTGGGTCATTACATAATCAATTGAGAATTACAAAAACAATGTTAGGATGGGGTCCTAATAATTTTTGTTTGTTGATTCAACCAAACCATTACCCTAGGGATAGTAGTTAGAAGCAACTTTTAGATAGATACCATGTTGGAATGTAAATTGAATGAGTTCTAAACCTGTGAATGCCTTGACATTATCTGTTATTATTGTATTTGGGACAAAAAATCTAGTTATGATATCCTCTAAGAACTTTATGATTACTTTTCCTATGGCTTCCATTAAAGGGATTGCTTCGACCCATCTATTAAAATAGTATATGGCTATTAAAATCCATTTGTTTCCTTCACTAGATGGTGGATTAATCATTCCATTAAAGTCTAATCCCCACTATGCGAAAGGTTCATCTACGATTATGGGTTTCAAAGGCATGGAGACATTTTTCTCTTCCCTTATAGAACTTGCATCTTTCATAGTTCCTAATCCATTTATGAGCATCTAAAAATATGTGGGCCAATAATATCCTACTCTCATTATTTTATTTGCAATTGTTTGGGCTGAAAAATGTCCACTAGCCAATCCTTGATGGAATTCTTGTAGTAAGCTTTGGACTTCTCCATCTTTTACACATATGAGCAATACCCTATCAATTTTTTTTCAAAATAAGACTCCTATTATTGTATAATGAATGTTTTGTAGGTGAAAAGTTTTTCTTTGAGCTTTATCTAGGTTTGAAGGGTATTTTTCTATATGTATATATTCAATTATTTGTTCAACCCATTCCAATTCCTCCTCTTTCTCATTCCATGAGGAATTCTTGAGGCTTTGTTCCTTTGTCTTCTTCCGCATCATTCCCTTTTATTATTACATCTTCAACCATCTGTTGGCAAAGTGCTCTTCCTCTTACTAGTTTGGTTGCCTTGATCTCTATATCATATTCCAAAATTTTGGTAATCCATTGAGCCCTTTTTCACTCATTTCTCCACCCATTATATAGTCTCTAACGCTATAATGTATGACAAAAGCAATGATTATGTTGTTAGAGATCATGTGTCCAAAATATTTTAGCCCTCTTCTTAAGACATATACTTTTTTCTCTGCAAGATTATATTTTCTTCGTATTCTTTGAGGGTTTGGTTGAAAAATACCATTGGGTGCTCCTGTTGGTCCTTATCCTTTTGCCACTATACTAAGCTCTTCTCCACATGCATAGATAATAAAAGTTTTCGTAAAATATGAATTTATGAGCACTACAACATTTGCAATAACTTCTTTTATTTTTTTAAAATCATCTTTTCCCTCTTCTATCTATATAAAGGGACGATCATTTTTTAGCATGAGAGTCATGGGCATAACTATTATCACAAAATCAAATACAAAATTTTTGATAAAGTTGATCTGTTCAAAAAGAAATTGCAATCCTTTTTTGTGCCTGGGTAATGAAAGGTTCATAATTACTTCAATTCTATCAGGATCTATAGCAATATAATCTTTGGATACTATATGTCCTAATATTTTTTCTTGTGGTACACAAAAAACACACTTCTTTGGATTTAGGTATACCCCAAATTCTTAGCATCTTTGAAAAAATTTCTCAAGATGCTTCACATGGTCTTCCTTTATTTTCAAGAACACTGTGATGTCATCCATATAGATAAATATTATTTTATTTATGAGATCATGAAAGGCGATATCCATAACCTTCTGAAATGTTTCTCTAGCATTTGACAACCAAAAGGCATTCACTAATATGCATACGTTCTCATTTTATGGTGAAATCTATTTTATGTTTATCTTCATCTTTCACCCAAACCTAATTAAAACTAAAGAAACCATCCAGTACTGAAAATCTCTCAGATCCTATTACTGTTTGAAGGATTTGCTCCATTGAAGGTAGGGGATAATGATATTTTAAAGAAGCCTTGTTCAAATCTATGAAATCCACACATAACCTGATTTCACCATTCTTTTTTCTTACTAGTACCATGTTAGAAACCCAATTGGTATGCTTAATTGGATATATGATTTTTTATTCTATCAACTTCTCTAACTCCTTTTGCATAAGGGGTTTAATTTTTGGATTGATTGGTCTTTGTTTTTGCCTGATTATTTTGGCTCCAAGATCCAATTCTATCATGTGTTAGATAACAATTTTGTCATATCCCTTGAGGTCTTGATAAGTCCATGGCATTACATCTTTGTACCTTTGGTATAATTTGATAAGTTGTTATTTCTCTTCCTATGTGGAAATTTTTCCTATATTTAATGTTTTCCTAGGTGACACTTTTATTTCTTGATAATCTTCCTTTTCGATGATAAACCCCTTCCTTCCCTTGAACTCGTTGTTTGGGCTAAAAGGGATTGTAAGGTGATTAGTCCTTTTGGCATTTTATTTGTACTTAACTGGATAATCTGATCTTCATATGTTTCCTCTATTTTGGAGTGGTTTCTTCAACAAATTCATCTACTTGTTGCAAAAATCAAATAATTTGCTCTTCATTTTCAAATACCCACTATTTTTCTTGGTTGTTAGGTACTATTGGCCTTGCTATTATCTTTATGAGCTGGTGTTTTTTTCCATTAACTGGATCAAATTGCGAGCCAACAAATGCCATTCTATCTGCATATGTATTTTGTTCTCTTAGAATTACTTCTATATTGATCACATCAAAATATTCCATTAAATCCCAGATTCTATTTTTGTAAGATTTCATCAACCTATTTCTAGCTAACCATTGAGCTCTAACTTGTCTAACAATTAGTTTAGCATCACCAAAAATTTGAAGCATCTTGATTCCTCTTTTTTTGCCATTTGGAGCCCTAGAGCCAAGGCTTCATATTTTTTTCTATTGTTGGAACAAGTGAACTACAACCTATATGCTTGAAAATATTTTATTTTTTCTCGGGAGACAAGACATATTCCTATCCCTACTCCTATTTTGCTTTTGGCACCATCAAAATATAACTTCCATAATCATATTGGCTCTTCCTTTTTTTGAGAAATTCTTGGAATATGAGTCTCTTCCTCTTGGATTATATATGTTCCCATACCAATTTGGTTGTAATAGGTTCTATATCTTTTGGCATCATCTTGTTGTTCTTTTTCTATTCCTTCTTAATTTTGATGTGATTCTATGCCAATTTCTCTTGTCTTTGTTTATTTTGTATCCTAACATGAATTCTGCCTCTCTAAAGTTAGCATATCCCCAAGTAGTATGCCTACAATGGCCTTTTTGCAATATTCTACTACATTAAATGGTCCAAGATTTTTTTTTATAGCAGCTTCTTGAATTTCAATGTTTTCCTCTTCTTTTGTTGTTGATGGTTGGGAATCTCATGTTTTGGCCTTATTCATGATTTCAATCTTTTGTATAAAAATTGTGTTGCAAAATTGTATATCATCTTTTCATTCTCTTGCTATACATCCTTTTTGAACTAAGCATTTTGTTAATTTCCTGTTGGTAGACCTTGTTGTTTCCTCTTGTGATATTAGGATTTGCTTAGGGATTCCCCATTGATGAGGCTCTTTTGCTAGTTCCAGGTTACTGCCATAATATTCATTGAGCTTACTCAGACAATTTTCTTGGGATTGTAATGAGGGTTCTATCATCTTGTTGGATGCTTCATGGACTATGTCTAAGGTAATTAGAGGTGTTATTGATGGTTGTGGATATGTGATTTATTGATCCCATGAATAGGGTAGGAGGGGATGTAGTCGCCTTGGAGGCAGTCTGCCTATTTGTATTAAATCAATTGTTATTGCAATAACCATATTGTATATTTTTGGTATGAAATCTTCTCCTCTAGCTTTGATCAACATAGATATTTCAAAATCTAATGATTTGAGTTAAAATTGTTTTACCAAACCTGGTGGAGGATGCATGTTTTTAGGTATTCTATGCTAGGATTTATGAAATCTAAGGTTGAAATATTTTACTGCCTCTATGGGAGCTCTTTTGATCAATGCTAGCTGTTGTAGGAGAGACACCCCATATTCCTTCTCTCTAAATAATTCAATAAAGACATTATTGAGCTGGTTCCAATTGGTGATTGAATTGGGTTGTAGTGTGATGTACCATTCTCAGGATTTTACTTTGAAAGATGTCACCAACAACCTTAAAGCCATATTTTGTTCTAATATGTTGTGGATCATACACAGGCTCACCACATGGTTAAGGTGCTCAATGGGGGTAGTGAGATCTTCACCCATGAAATAGGTGAGAGATTTCAAAGCTGACTAGGGTATCTCCTCCCATGTTTCATTTGGTGTTGGTGGTGCTAGTGGACCTCTATAATTCCATGCAAGGAATATTATAGGGGATGAAAGTGAGGGTGGGGTAGCCATATTATGGATTGCAGCTCTTATTTTTTGTGAAATAATTATAAATAATGATAACAACTCTTATCACGTTTGATGGATGCAAAATCCTAAACATAAGATTTTTGTTTGATTCTCTTTGGGTTCTTTCTTGAGAATGGACTCTCCAGGTGAACGTGGCTTCTTGCTTCTCAAAATAAGATAGAGAAATTTCTTCACCTGAACCTTAGTCTGGTTTCTTTAGAAATGGCTTCTTTTGATGTTCGTTATAGAGTAGAGTCACCATGTGAGAAAAGAGATGCTTCAGCAAGCAAGAACGAACTAAGACCCTCACCAAATCTTATCCCTACTCCTTATTACGATTTGAGACCAATTACGTACCATTGGGGTCCCATCGAGTATACCATTAAATTATTGTTGTCTTTGATTGTCCTCACCTGGGATAATTATGCCTCACATTAGATCAACACAACGAGCCACAATTGAGAGCATAGGGTTCGACTCAATCAAGGACCTCTTAAAGTTTTTTACAAGGTCAAATCCTTGTTAAGATGTGATCTTCAAGGTGCTAGTTGATCTAAAAAGGAAAAAGATGCAAGAAAGTAAACAAACTCAACAAAGAAAAGAAAAGGGGGTAATGCACCAAGAGATCTGCTAAGATATTCATACAAAAATAGGCTTGAATGCTATGTTCCAGTGACGAGCACTTCCTCTCCCTGACACAATGAAGTGTAATCAAGGTCTACTAATTATATGTAGGCATGAGAATGTGGGTCCTACTGGAGAGTCAATATAGTAAGTGATTAATTCTGAAAATAGATGCAACCCCTCATACACACGTACACTTAGCAAACCTTGATATTCACACAAAAGATCAAAAACACATACACATACACAACAACAAGTCTAGAGGCAAATGCTTAAAAATAGACATAGACTCCCACATGTATATATAATGCAAGTAAACTCTTACAAAGATTGTGCTAGAAGTGGGGTTCAAGATTACCCACGAGTCGCTCAAGAACCATAACTATTTTTATAGAGGGAAATGAAAGGAAAGCCTACAAATGCATACAATTGTAAACTTGTTGATCCTTTACAAAGCTAATATTACTGTTATTTATAGATTCTAGAATGATAATCTTTCTCCAAAATTATTTATAGTTAGATTTGACAATCTTATCTACTTTTCCTAGGGATTATGATCATTGAATAATGTACTTTGCTGATCATAATGACCAATCAACATGGGACTATTAGAGCTACCCTTCGTCTTGAATGAACGTTTGGGATAAAAATTGAGGTCATATTTTGGTAGGTGGTCTTCATCTCTTCAATCGAGGAAGTCATTAATTCAACTCATATACCTCTGTCGTTGTTTATTTGACTTGGGAATTCATGTCCACTTGGTTTTACGATATCTCTTACAGATTGGTCAGGAGTTTCTATATTGCACTTTATTGTATATCACAAAACCTTCGATATGAAGACTTTTCTTTTCTTGAAAGGTGGGTTCCTCTTGTGTTCATTTGATTGTCTGTCAAGATTTTTGGTGGATGAACTTTCATATAAGTCATGACCATCGATAATTTTTAGCCTGTTATTCGTGAGTAAGACAAAACATTGATCATCAGTTATCGGGGTTTTGCCTTAGTCACGAGTGGATAGTGGTGAATCACTACAGTTATAATGTTCAAATTAAAAACAAAACCCCATCATTAGAAGCATTCCTTGAATGGTCACTTATAAAACAATGTGTATAAATCTTAACAAAGATGGATTTTCTTGGATCTTGTTAAAAAATAACCCATTCAAAGTCCCCTTCAAGTGCTCACTCAATTTTAGGAAAATCAAGCTCCTTTTTCATCCTTGATCTTGTTTAAAGGCCATTCATTGAAATACCTTTTTGAGTGCTCACTTGGTTTTAGGAATCCTGAACTCCTTTTGCCATCCTTTGAGTATAGAAGAAATCCTTCTAAATAAAAAATTATACATAATTGATATTCTTTGTGTTCCATTGAGCTTCTAGTTAACTGATGATATATCGTTATCAGTTGTTTTAATCCTATTATCCAATCTTAGATTGTATTGAAACGATATACTGACAAACATTCCCATCCATGTTTGGAGGGTTATTCTCTATATAAGGGGTGTAGAAGGAACTCATGTTGGCAAGGACTAAATGAGTGCAAGGATTAAAATTATCGATGCCTTATGGGATGCTATAATGCTTACCTCGATTCCATTGATGTTGTTTACTGTGGATCATACACTCATCATTGGTTAGATCTATTTTTATTAGGTGCTAATTGATTTATTTCCATTGTGTGGAAGCAAAAGGACCTAACATGTATGATTGATAGAATGGTATTGCCTGAAAGTTAGCTCAAACTACTAAAAAAGGGTTCAGGCATTGTGAATGTTTCTACCTAAATCATAATAGTATTGAAGATATTTGAACTAGAATAATGGTTGCAAAAATATTTTGATAAAAATTACCTAATTAGTTATTAAGAATTTAGTCAAAGAGGCTTTGAAGTTAGGGCATTAATAGTCTTGTTGTCACATTTTGCCACCATAAGGAGCTAAAATTGTTACTCTAATTCTAATTGTAATGAGACCATTTCAAGAAGACAATAATTTCTACAGTATTTACCAGAATATTTGTAATAAAAATAGACTCATATAATTTAAAATAACAAATCCAATAAAATATAACAGTTCTAGATCCAAATTTCAAAATTAGTCCAAGCCACTCAGAGAGGAGAAAGTCTTTGTCTTCTTAGGGAGGGTAAAGTCTCTTATGCACACCAAAGGTGATAGAATTTGGAAGAATATATTGACGATTGAACTACAACACTTTCTATTTTTATCTATCAAAGTAACAAACCCTAAAGCTTAAGGGTTACCTCATCCTAAAAAAGGGGATCAAGTTAATAAAATAAGGACATTTAGTCTCGATATATTAAGGTTGTTATAGGATATATATAATCCAATGGGTATAATAAAAGAGTCTTAACCCATTACCTCTTAACAAATAACCACTTAGAGGTTATGAATAAGTTAGGCTATATATATTAGCATAATAATATAAGGATATAATATATTATAAATATTTATAAGAGATATAACAAGATAGCAATTGCACCAATTACATCAAGAGTCAAAGGTATTAAAGATTAAAGAACTACAGCCTAAGTCTAAAGCTTGTAGATCTAGAACCTGAAGCAAATCCATGAAGTGCTAGAGCCTATAATATGAGTTTTATTTAATATGGATCCATAACAAGTCACTCAAAAGCATGACAAGATGTTGTTAAGAATGAATGGCCAAATGGCAATGACTCTATAAGATCTCAAAATGGCACATCATCATATTTGGAAATAACTCCTTCAAACAAAGTTAAAATTTAAGAAAAATATCGAGCAATATTTTAACATCATAAGAAATACTTCAAAATAATTAGGGCTCAAAAATCCATTATTGGACCCATAATAGGTCACTTGGAAGCATGATAATATGATGTTAAGAATGAGTGGCCAAATAATGACGACTCTACAAAATCTCAAAATGGGGCTTCATTAGCTTTGGATATAACTCCTTCAAATGAAGTTAAAATTGAAGGAAATTGAAGAGGAATGTTTTAACATCATAATAAATGCTTTAAATTAATTTGGGCTAAAAATCCATTATTTATCCCCTATAATTGTAAGATACCATATAATATTTATAAGTTCACCAAGTTTAACTCAACACAAAGTAAATGAGAGCATACATAACATATATAAAGATACTATTTTGAAAGGAGGAGATACACATATAGAAGAAAACCTTCTATGTCATTAAGAAAATGATTATTTAATGAATTCTAAAAGGAAACATAATCAAACAAGTGTGAGAACATTCCATGCTTAGACCTAACTCTTCTTAGATAGAATTTAAGGCATAAGGAGTTGCATTATACTAATGTCAAATGTGTACAAATATGTCTTATTTTGCATGATAAGAGGTAATCTAAGTGACAGGAATGAGAAAGCAATATACATGTGTCACTCCTAATATTTCTTATGAGGAATGTGACATCTCATACTTACGAGAGGAAACTAGGTATATGAGCTTTTTCTTATTATTTTCATGAGAACATAGCATGAATAATAGAACATGGGATAATAAATAGAAATAAAGGTTATATCCTTAACAATCTCCGTTAAACTTTATTTTGGGGTTATAATGAGTATTGACATTAGTGAACTTGATGATATATATGATAATGACAAAAATAATAATGACTCTCTTTATATACATATGGAGCTACTTACAATAGATATACATTAATGAATTTAATGGAGGTGGAGTTATTTCATTTAAATAGAGGAAAAATATTAAGATCAAAGAATCATTTTTAAGAATAAGTAAACTAAATGATATCCAATTTGAGTGATTCTTTTTAAAGTGAAACAAGACTCACATGACTATATTTTCATATAAGTTTAAGCTTAAAACTCATCTACTTCAATCTCTAAAAAGCTAAAAAATAGTCCAACAAACAAGTTGATTTGGAATAGTTGGCATGTGCAATATGTCTTAAAACTAAATTGGAAAAGTATCAAGAGGAATATATGCAAGAAGAAGCATGAAACATCACATACATGTATGTATACACTTGGAAGAACCTTAAGAATTAAAAAAAATGTTTACTCCTATATTTGGAAGAAGATGAGACTAGATGAAGATTAAAGAAAAACAAGTTTTAAAGATCTAGGAACAAGGGTAAGCAATTTCCATGAAAAAGAATGTAAGAAAACCATTAAGAGGCATTAGTAGTTGTATGTTTCAACAGGGACTAGGTTGATTGCAAAACTTATTGTAATGCCTCCATTTTATAAGGAATATGAATCTTTATTGACTTGTGAGTTTTCTTTTGGAAGAGGTTTTTTCCCCACTTCAAATCATTGTGTTGTAGTATTATATAAGTTTAGTTGCATTCCATTTCATTTAATGGAATTTGCATGGTTTCATGCGGTTTTATGTTTAGAAACAAGCAAGTTTGAGTTAGAAATTATCAACAACTTGGCATAGTAGTAAATATCTCGTTTTGTAATCAGTTTCAAGTTCATTAACATTGCATCAACTATTAATGACTTTCCATATTCTATTATTAACAAATGATAGTACTTTTAGTGATAAAACATTAGATTTTATGTCAAAATAGAGTGTTTTACTTGTAATTAATATTTGATCATTGCCATAGTCCAAAATTTATTTTAAGGTTTTTATTAGCAAAAATTAAAATTCTCATGGTATCATAGCAGGTTTATCTTCATTTTTGGTACGAGATGGTCTTGTCTTCAACAATAAAGGTTCGTTCTCTTCTCAATGGCTTGGTCTCCCTAACATAATACTACATATCAACATTGGTTTTGTGGACCAAGGTGCCACAAGGTTAAAACTTACCACTTCCTTTTTTCTTTGATGTTTCCAAGGTAAAACTTGCTCCAAGCCACCAAAAACTTCTTACCTTGACAATTAAACATCATGGCATTGATTCTTAGATTTAGACTCTCTGTTGTATAGAAGATGGGATTAGATCCCACTCATGGACATTGTTTTATGCTTGTCTAAATGCTTGGCAAGAGTTTGAGTTGATATCTTCAAGGAGAATTAAATGCTTTCTATTTTGGAAGACATAGTGTAATGCATCTTGTGTTTGATTCCCTCTACTTTCTATATATTACTCATTCCATTTGTTTTACGAGGTATAGAGGGAAATATTTTATGGGATATGGGACCAACCTTATCTCTAAGGAGTAAGAGGTCCTTCTATCTCATCTATATGATTCATTCTACAATTTAGCTTATGGTGGATTTGGTGTTTTTTTAGGGGGATCACGTCTCTCTCCATGTGTGTGTATATTACTATATACATGTGTATGTGTATGTATGTAACTATATTTGTGTGTGTGTGTGTATGTGTGTTTGTGAAGAGGTTCTTCTAATTAAACCAAAATAAAATCACTTTTTCATTTACAAGAAACATCTAATGGCAGATAAATAATGCAATTTGAGTGGTTATAAGTAACAAATGACACTACACTAATAAATTTTGTATTGGTGTGAATTTATAGGGTTTAAGACTATAATATATATTTTTTGCTTGGACAAAACTTTTCAATCTAAGCAAAGCAAGGTTTCTTAAGTCTCCAAGGATGATAGATTCCATAATATTTTTGGCTCACATATTTTTTGGAAGGTCATGAGATCAATCCTTACCTCCAAGCAAATTATTATTCATTCACCTTAGAGAGGCCTCACATGCATGTAGTAAATAGTTACCTTCATTGCTTGAGTGGTGTGGGATCCAAACTAGGATAACTTGTTTAGGACATTCACATCCTAGGAGGTGCAAGTTCAACTCTCACTCATCCCTTTATTGGATTGCAAATATTATAACCATTATGGACTCCTGGTTGGATAGGAGAACATCATATTTTCCTATGACATTAAATATTTTCATGTTGACAAACATTCAATGACATCATTAATGAATGTTAGAATGCATAGAGGGCATCTTTTCGATGACAAGCATTAGACATATCTACATGCATCTAGTATTCCCACATGGTACTTCACGAATCCACACAAACTATAGAGGAAGCAAAATGGGCAATTATGTAGGCACAACTAAAACTACTTCTTAATCAGTTAGGGAGTTGAACCATTTCAACTCCCAACTGATTTGTTGTTGCACATTTATATATAGATCAGGACTGTCTTATGCTATTTATTTTGCTCCTTCAATTCTCCTACTTCATCATATTGATATCCACTTTATTTCTTCGAGGATCTACTAAGTTAATCTTTCCATCTTTCTCACCTTATAAACATAGGTTATCCTTGCAGTGCCCAAGATTTTGTTTTACTACTTTTATTGCATTAGAACATAGTGTTCCATGCCTTGTTGTGCCTTGTACCTTATGTATTAAGCATTGATATGGTCATCAACTTTGAGCTTTTGTAATTTTAAACTCTTAATCTTCAATTGCAACTTTGGATATTTTTGAATTTCAAACTCTTACATTAGAGTTGCTCATCTAATGTATTCTTCTCAATTCCTTCTAAAGTATACCTCAAATAAACCATTATAAACTTTGGTATATTATAACACATAGGTCTTCCTTTACCACATTTAGAGAGTAAATATCCTTAACACGAGTCATGTTTTACGACCAATCAATCACCTTGCTTTAATTTTGGGTTTTTCTTATGACAAAACTTTTTATTTATATTTGAATTATTTATATTTTGCATTTTTTTTACCATGTGTTCACTCTCACGATATATGGGTATACATAATATGTTTATAGTCCCTTTATTAGACCCATTTTCTTGGTTTAGATTTGATAATGCTAGATTTTGGTGAAGGTTTTAAAATATCTATGTGCACAACTAGATTTCATTCAACAAAGTCGATGCCACTTTGATGAATTCCTCCAAGGTATTAGTAATAATTTTCAAAATCTTATTTGATAAGCTTATATGAAAGTTCAAGTACCTTACCTATGTTAGAACCCTTTCAAGAGTTTTCATTTCTACAAAATATTTTTCTTAATTGATCCTATATTTTTTAACTTTTAAATTATGAAGTAAAAAATATTATGAGGAGAAAAATCCTTTAAAAATAAAAATCATAAGTACTTATAATTTAGTTCGTCTTTTTGAATCTACTATTAAATGTCCAAAAAACTTGGCTACTCTTGAATTTACAAACCAATGCTTTACTTTCAAGAACCATTATATTATGCTAGATCATGATAATCACTCTCGATGGATCACTCATAACCTTAACAAGGTGGTTTACCTTTTTTTATTCAATGGTCCTTATATATTTGTTTTGAATTTTAAATTGAAAAAAATTATTAAAAAAAACTTATAAAATAAGTGCAATTTAATCTTAATTTGCTTTGAATCATTCGTTATTTTTTAACGAGTAGAAAAATATTTCTTATATTTAAGACAATCCTTCTCAAATGAACACTTATTTTCAACTAAAACTTTTGTTAACTGATTTTTTATTTGCTATGGGTAATTTTTAATGTTTATTTAATATATGTTAGGTCACCCATACTTTAATTAAATAAGTTTGGTGTACTGTCTTATCTATTTTTATGTTTGAACTTATGCCTTTTAATGAGAATACCAAAACTTTTATAAGGAAACACATACTATGTATTAAGAAAAAAATAACATAATATGCTTTCAAAAGTAAAAGAATGGATTGAGGAAAAAAAAAAAAAAACAAAATTTGCTTTCAAAATTAAACAAACGATTTAACATATAAAATTGGATTATATAAAAAAATAAAAAAATACATTCTTTAGCGTTGACGTCTCGTTTTTATTTTTCTTTCGTTAAAGTTGGCTACGGATAAAGTCATCCGATGTTCGTCTAAAGACGTAATAACTTTGAATGAGTCCACAGAGAGAGACCATAATTCCCGGTATTGTCAAAAGAGAAAGGAAGTAGCATAGTTAATAATTGTACTAAAAAATAAATAATAATAATACAAGCCTGGTCGGCACAGGAGAGTTCATTTGTAAAGCTTGGTCGGCACAGTAGAGGTCCTTTGTAAAGCCTGGTCTGCCTACTTTCCATTTCCGACGAGAACAAGTAGGTGTGCGTATTGTATTTAAAAGGCATTTCATTTTATCACACCTCCTTGAGGTTCGCGGAAGGGGCGGGAAGCGACAGAGTCGAGAACAGAAGAGGTGATGGCTCCCGGGATAGACGTGAACGTTGCCAAACAGGCAGAAATTCTGAAGCAAGACGGTAATTCTTACTTCAAAAAGGATCGCCTTGGTGCAGCTATCGAGGCTTATACACAGGTTATAAAAATAAATATTTATCTTCCCTGCAAAGATTTTATCTATCGTTGGTACGAAAAACTAAATGGTGCAGTGTGAATGCTTAGGCTATAACTTTGTGCCCAGATGTAGCTATATACTGGACAAACAGAGCGTTGTGTCACCGGAAACGCGAGTGAGTATAGGTTGTCAAGTCTTTTCGACTGTTTGTTTAATTGTTATTAGAGGTTTTGACTGTAAATAGTGTTTTCTGTTTGATTACAGTGACTGGGGAAAAGTGGAAGCTGATTGCAGGAAGGCTCTGGAGCTCGACAATAATTCTGTCAAGGTCAGAGTTAAACTAAATGCTGTCGTTGCATATGATACTAATTTTGACACAAACATTCTCAAGCGGAGAGATTCGTGCCTCGTACATCCTTCGATACTGTTATACAAAACCCTATACGGTCAAAATCAAGCTACAAAGGAATTAGACATTAAATGCTAGTTTAAAACAAGGAAAAAAATAAATCTCGTCCTAAACTCTTCAACTTGCAGAGATGTATTTTTTTTACTTCGTGTGTCTTGCTTTAAATTTGAAATGCCCCGAGTCTTGCCAATATGCCTATGTTCTCAGACGTCAAAGGGACTCGATTATGGCAAGTCACAATGGCAAGATATGACTATAAAATGAACTCAAGTTCTTTTAGTGGATAGGTCGATTGGTTGCCGTCCTGTGTTTTTCAGCACATAAATTTAGTTCGATACCCTGGACTGGCGGTCCACCTCCCACTGTTTTAAGGAGCAGTCACCATAGTTGAACAGGTAGGGGATTGAACCCCTGATTGGATGCAGTCACCAATTCCTCTACGTATCAACAAAGACGAGAAAAAAAATAAAAAAGAAAGCTAAACCATTTTAAATTAAACTTAAAAACAAAATGCTAATAAGGAGTAAGCACAATCTGTAATCTGGACAAGTTAATACCATATTGAATGATTGTGGTATACTGGATATGATAACGATACATGTGCATTTGACAATTGGACAAAAAACAGTTAATCCGGCGCATTGTTTCCAAAATCTAAAGCATTGAAGCTTTTTTCAGAAAAAAGCAGAAAACAAAGATTCTGCCCCAAAGCAGAAAGGATCTGGTTCTTCTTATTTTTTATACTTATATGTAATTCAAGAATCTAAAGTGATATGGGAAGCCACAGATGTTGGAATTTCGGCAGAATGTATATGAACATTGTCATGTAGTATAATTTGTCATCTATGGGACACAGATAATAAGGATAGGTATATATTAAGATTAAAACTAGCAAGTGTCTTGATAAAGATACTTGTGTATAAGGGTTTGAAATACGTAAAAAATTTGTTCAACATATTTGTTTTGAGCTAGAAGAAGACCAAGATAGCCTTCTCATAGGCAGGGCACATGTACGAAATTCATCTTACAGGCAATGTTTGAAATTTGAACACACCATACAGTGATATTCTAGAGCAGACTAATAAACAAAAATAGGTGCATATGAGAAAAGAACAAAGCATGTGAATAGACATAATGTATTGATTCAAACTTTGGATAAGAGTATTACCGTAACACTACAGTTTGTTATGTAGACCTGTGCACAAGTTTGTATCTTCAATGACAACAGTTGCTGATATCCATGTGCTTCCAAGAGGTGTGAGGGAAATCCTTATGCAGGTGAGGCAGCATAGATGCAAGATTTGCTATCCTCTGAACTGTCTGCTCTGATTTGAAAGAGTGACTTCACCTAGGCACAACTATATATGTAGCTGAAAACAATTCAAATGTTGGAACTGGAATCTCATCTAAGAGAGTGAATCGACATGTGTGAAAAAATCAAAGAGCCAATGGAAAAGTGTCATCCATGGAGGAAGTAAACCCGTGTAACATGGCAAATAAAAGCAAACCAAAATTTGCATGTTTTCCAATGTGTGGTTTCCAAAATTTGGGTGAGTTTCATGAAACTTTATCACAACATAGCTTGAAATGCATCTATTGAAAGTGTGTTGAAAAGCTTGAGTCATGTAGAATATGATGAAAGGCTCTGCCTTGGAATTAACCTACTTTTGACCCTCAAAGTCCAATTTGAAAGGGATAGAAAATGCACATTAGAATTCTGTATTCGATTTGGGTCCTGTAAAAGTTCTCTTGACCTTACCCTTTTGCTTAACAGTAATAAAAATAATTAGAACAGAAATTGGATCATACCCAACACTTCTTTTAAGATATATAGTAGGGGAAACCAGTCATGGTACAGAATGAAAACTTAACACACATTGGACACTTTAGAGCAGGATTTTAAATCTTGTATACACATAATGGACTTCTAAAGTGGGTGGCCTTATACTAACCTAGTCACCGGGCTGTAGCAAGGAGGACAAGATGAAAGAAGGCCGTCAAAAGGACAGGTCACATGTATGTAACTTTTCATTTAATATGCACGTTGTAACTCATGGAAGGTGAATAACCACATTTCCATATGGGTGACCTTCCATAATGAATACAGTGGATTTCCAACACACCAATTCTTGTATAAAGAGAGATGCGCCCCTAATTGTAAAAAATATGAGTAATGGATGCAATGTTATAGCCTCATATCTCTTCTTAGAGTTGCTCGCATTGTACTCTGTTTTTGAGCAATAAAATCATTCTGTTTTTTTGCTTATATACTCTTGTGTTCTGGTTTGTTATACCCTATTATTCTTAAATTACACTCTTTCATGACCTTCCTTAACTCGAAACTCTAAGTTTCAAGTCAGTGGTATCAGAGCAGTCTGTCCTTTTGAGTGTATGTCCATAAACATGAGATCAGGATATCATAAGTTTGGGTATCAGACGTGAGATCCCTTTGATTACCTCCCTTGTCGTTCCAAATGATCTTAGGTGAGAACCAAAATGGACAACACCGAGACAGTCGATCCTTTCAAGGAGATGTTGAATGAAGCCCTTGTGAAATAGAGGAATGAGATGATGGACCAATTTGCTCAGATTCTTCAACGACTCCCTGCTAAAAGTTTTGCAACGTTCTCCGCACAACCTCTCACTGCCCTACCACCATTCAGTGCTCCTACACATTTTAAGGTGCTTGGTATTCCTAATTTTGAAGGAAAAGATGTTGATGCCCTAGAAAATTGGTTTGATAAGTTATCTTCATATTTCTCTATAAATAGATTCACTGACCGTGAGAAAATTACTTTTGCACTCTAGATAGCTTTACTACCTGTTCGAAATTGGTGGTAAGCATATTGTAACAAGGTTACAGAAGAGAATGAAGATAAAGTAGCATTTGCATGGGATAATCTTGTGGAGGCCATCAAGGAAGAATATTATCATGTGGGAGGCCTATGAAGACCAATACATGTGATGGCAACAATTGTGTCAAGGTAAATACCAATCTGTTCAAGATTATATTGATGCTTTCCACTCCATGGCAGCAAAGCTAGGTATTCAAGATATTGAAAGGCATCAGATCCTCAAGTATTGCAGTGGGCTACAATGGTACATTTGAGAGGACATGGACCTCTTTGTATTTAAGACATTGGAAGAGGCATATAAACTTGTCAAATTGGAGCAGAAGCACAAAAACAAAAATTAGAAAGGAGGAGAAACAAATAACAAAAACTAGAACACTAAGTACCAGCCAAAGAAAGGCAAGAGTGACTCTCCAAAGAATCAAGATAAAGGGGGTCAGCCCCAAAATCAGAATTGGAAGCAAAAAAAAGACTCCCAAGAAAAGAATTCCTCGAAGGCCAAGAGCGTCAAATGGTGCGATTATCACAAGAGAAACCGACATTTATGGGAGGAGTGTCGAGCAATTCGGTTGTTATTTACTGAGTCTTAACCCTCTACATTCACTACACCATTGCCTCCACATCCACAGGTTGAGGATAGAGGGAAGCAAATTGTGGAAGTTGAACCAAATGTGATCATTGCCACCACACTTGTTGCATTAGAGGAGTCACAAGAGGAGGAATGCTTGTTTCATTCAAAAACGTGAGTCAAGGGTAAGCCATTATATTTCATGGTTGATAGTGGGAATCAAAAGAAATTGATTTCTACCTAGATGGTGAAGGATTTGAATCTGCCTGTTACACCACACCAACAACCATATAATGTTGGATTGTTACAACAGGGGAGAGACATTCATGTTACTCAATAGTGTCTCCTCTCTTATGCTATCAAGCCTTTCAAAGATGAAGTTTTATGTGATGTTGTTCCCTTGGATGTTTGTGATGTGATTTTGGACCAACCATATATGTGGAAGAGGCATGGTGTATATGAACGTAGGCCCTGAAGTGTCATCATCACTATCGGATGTCAATGTTATAGGATCCCAAAGGTATCTCCTACCTCTGTTTCCTTAATCAATGCTAAACAATGCGCAAAGATGATAGTCAAGACAAGAAAGTTCATTCTATTGATGATCAAGCCACAAAGGAGGGCCGTCACTACATCAATTACAGGCATTGCAAAGCAAAAGCATATGGACCAGATTGTAGCAAAATATGATGACTTGTTCAAGTCATCAATTGGGGTTCCACTTCATTGTGAGGTGAAGCATTCTATTGATTTAGTTCTTGGTTCTCGTATGCCTAATGTGCCTGATTATTGCAGATCAATCCTTGAAAATGAGAAATCAAGAGGCTGATCCAAGAATTGATTCAAAAGTGGCACATCAGACCAAGTGCTTCACCATGTGGTAGTCCAATTGTCTTGGCTCCAAAGAAATATGGAACATGGAGACTTTGTATTGACTATAGAGCTTTGAATAAAATCACTATGAAGAACCGCTATCCACTCCCTTGGATAGATGACTTGTTGGACCAACTCCATAGTGCAAACTTCTTCACCAAAATTAATCTCAAAACCGACTATCATAAAATATGCATGGAGTCCACTGATGTATAGAAGACCGCATTCAAATCCAAAGAGGGTTTATTTGAGTGGTTGGTTATGCCTTTTGGCTTGACCAATGCACCTACCACATTCATGAGGATGATGGATGACATCTTGCATCCCTATACCATATCATTTGTGGTTGTCTATTTAGATGACATTCTCATCTATAGTAAGACATGGGAGGAACATCTGCAACATGTTCGATAGGTACTTCAGATTCTTTGAAGACACAAGCTATATGCTAATTTGGAGAAGTGTTTATTTGGCATGACGAAGATTCAGTACCTTGGGTATATTGTTGACAAAGAGGGAGTCCATGTTGATCTTGAGAAGATTCAGGTAATTAGAGATTGGCCTACCCCAAAGACTCTAACAGAGCTTCGCAGCTTTTTGGGTCTTGCCAATTTCTATCGAATATTTGTATTAGGATTCTCACACATTGCTTGGCCACTACACCAAGTGACCAAAGGAGGTGCCAAATCCAAGTTCCATTGGGGAGATACACAACAAAGGGCATTTGAGAGGTTGAAGGACCAATTGTGTTCAACTCTTACACTTTCTCTACCTAATTTGCATCAACCTTTTGAGGTAATGAATGATGCATCAGAGTACACATTAGGAGCTGTTCTTACACAGTATGGGCATCCATTTGCATATCATAGTGAGACATTCAATGAAGTAGTTCGAAAATACCCCATGTATGACAACAAGCTCTATTCCATTGTCTAGGCATGTAAAGAGTGGAAACACTACATCTTGGGCAAGGAAACCATCATCCACACAAATCACAGACCTAGACATCAAAAGTGGGCCACATAACTGTAGCAGTTTCATTTGATCATCAAGCATAAGAAAGGGAGTGCAAATTCAATAGTATATTGTTTGAGCTGACCTCCAATTATAGCACTCACCACCATTCTTGATTCCTGTGGGCATGATACTTCTAATTGGTCCACCTTGTATGAAATAGATTCTAATTTTGCAAATGCATATAGAGCTCTTCATGTGGGTAAGCATGTTTTTGATTTTTATTTGCAAGATAACCTCCTCTGCCACATGGGACATATTTGTGTACCAACTAGTGAGCGCTCAAAGATGATTTGGGAAGCACACTTCAACAAAGTAGTAGGTCACTTTGGGGTGGAAAAAACGTTGGTAGTACTTCAAAAGTACTTCTATTGGCCCAAGATGAGGAATGATGTTGAGAGGTACATCAAGTCATGTACCCCCTACGCTATTGCCAAACCAACCAACAAGAAGCAGGGACTGTATACACCATTACCAATGCCATCCAAGCCTTGGGAATCTGTCTCCATGGATTTCCTCTCAAGTTTGCCCACATTTAAGCATGGTAATAATTGTGTTTTTGTAGTAGTTGATATTTTTTAAAAAATGGCTATAATGATTCCTTGTAAGAAATCCATTTCAGCGGAGGATACTGCTAAGCTTTATTTTAGTCATATGTGGCTTAACTTTGGCTTGCCAAATTCCATTGTATCTAATAGGGATAACAAATTTCTAAGCATTTTTTGGTCCACCCTATGGAGCATGATGGACACCAAGTTGACCATGTCCACAACCTTCCATCCTTAGACTGATGGCTAGACAGAAATTGTGAATCGATTGATTATACATATTTTTCAAAAGTACAATTCCAAGCATCCACACACTTGGGATGAGAGCCTTCCTTACATTCAGCAGGGATACAATCGAGCTCTGCATAGCTCTACCAAACATAGCCCATTTCATGTCTGTTTTGGGTTCCAATCCTTGGCACCCATTGATGTAGCTCTCCCTGTGCAACCCATGGAGTACCTCATGGACAAAAAGAAGCAGAAAAGGCAGCACGGTTTGTGGAACAGATTCAGCACATCTAGCAACAGGTCCATGACCTCTTGGAAAAGACAAATCAGAAATACAAGCAACACCATGACCAGCATCAGGTCCCACATCAATTCAAGGTTAGAGATAAGGTATGGTTACGTCTTCAGAAAGAGAGACTTGTAGGATCCCATAGGAAGATCAGACCTCTTCACTATGGACCATACACCATCACCAAGAAGGTGGGAGAAAATGCCTTTGAATTGAATCTTCCATCTTGGTTTGCATCCAATCTTCAATGTTGAACTTCTTAGGCCCTATCATCCACCTTTGTCGGACACTTCCATAGTTCAGAACAATTGGACATTGAAGAAGACAACATCACTCCCTATGGGTGGAGGGGATGGAGGCAGGGTTGGTTGCTAGGGCAAAAACGAAGTCTTGTGCACAAGGTTTAATGATCCTTGTACCAACAATTAATCGGCTAGGGCCCATAAGTTGGAGTCAACTTTGAGAAGTCAACTATGAGCAGAAAGGAGAAAAGAGCAGCTTTGGACAATACATAGGTAAGTATGTAACTAATTTGATAAATTGCCAATTGAAAAAATTGGAGGAGTATATCTATGGATGACAACGTTGTGCCTTTGGTGGTACCAAACAACAAAGCGGAAAGCATGTCCTTTTATTTTCGTATCCTCATATCCCCCTAAAAAGGGTGAAAAATATCTTCAACATCTTGAAGACTGTTTACAACAGTAAAACTAAGCAAGGAACATTAGACCAGTATATAAAGCTGTTAAACAGGACTGATAAGATAAGGTAATTCTGTTAATGTCCACATATGGCCAAAGTAGGCCAATGGACTCATTTAGTCAGGCTTATACCTCATACAAGGATGTGAACCCTTTGAGAACCTTTTGTGATGTCATTATGATTTTACCAAATATCATAATAACAACATAAAATGTCCTCACATCTTTATAATAATATTTGATACTATTTATGATATAATTTGACCACGTATGACATCATCCATGTCTCTCAATCTAACAAAAAAAATAAAAATTTTGAAATTTTGCTGATTAGGCTGTCCTGCGAACCTATCTTGTGGAATGATATAAGTATGACAAAATAGCCCTCTTTAGTGCTCTATGATTAAGTTGGCTAGTAGTGAAGGGGATCTATTTGAGAGGTTATTTGCATTGGATTTTGTAGATGATATCAGTGAGCTAGTTGGTGAGGTCAGCAAGGTATACTGTTGACCATTGACAGTCCTGTGTCCCTTGTTTGACTGCTCACAACAACAAAAATTTGGTGGCATCAATACATGTGTTTGTTGGCTAAAACCAGATATTTGATGTTATTTGATCTGTTTGACCTTCACTAATGTACTGGACCTAAAATAAATGTTGTTGACTGAAACTGTGTATGAGTTGACTATCAAAATTTACTTATTTTAACTGGTTACATGGGATTGAAACAGGCCTCACCTGTATTACATCTTACCATGTTATCATGGTATTTCAACGAACCATATAATAGTATTCTATTGCCTAGCAAGAATTGAACCCATTGGAAGCCTACATTTTTAACCATTTGAGCTAATGCCATTTCATGTCGACTATCATAATTGTTTTGAATCTGCTGCTTTATTGTTATTGGGGGCTGAAGTTTTTACAGGTTGGATATTGTTAACCTTCTTCACAGATGGGACCATGCTTTGGTATTGAGCGTGATTGCCCTGATGAGGGGTCAAGCTCTAGTATTGATACTCTTGTCTTGAGATGGGGTCAATCTTGATGTTGAGCTGTATTGAATTGATTGTTGCTTAATTTATAAATTAATTTATCACATAGCTAGTTGGGAAGCCGAGTTGATTGGATTCTCAATATAGAGACACATGCCAATAAACATCAGAACATGCCTGCCCTTAGATATGGTTTGGCGATGGTCTTTCTCCATACTTGGCTTTCAGGTTTTCTTTTCTGATGCGTTAGAAGTTGGAACACTTTTCTAGAAGGTATCAGGAAGGGGGTTATCTATAAGCAAAACAAGGCAAGGAAAGCTATAAACAAAATTTATATCAAGCCAATGCACAAGAATGGCAAAGAAGTTGTAGATAATCTGTCAAATTATACAAAATTAATGCCAAATGTCTTACACTTTTTACATTCATTTAACATCATCTTATTACTCATAGCATTTCGTTCATTTCTAATTTATAGATAGGGAAGAGGTTTATGGATTGGTGAACTAGTATGCAAGCATTTATACATACATAAATACACAAGCAAGCATTGGAGCAAGCAGACATACAGAACTCTGGATGTACGTATGAAAGGGCTCAGGCAGTAAATATACAATCGTATTAAATACAACATGCATGGTTGAAGGAAAGGGCTTTAGTGCTTTTATTTTAATTTAAGTAACTTGTGGGGTTAGGGAAGAACATTTCTGCAGGCCTAGGGTGTTAATGCCTTCTTAACGATGAAAGAGTATGGTCCATATACAATTCTGTGGAGCATAAGGTGTGTGGTACAAGTGCATTTTAAAAACAAAGAGCTTTATTACTTTTCTAAATTTATTGGGTGATGTGAGGCCAGTACTGCAGCCCTAGGGTGGTAAGGAATGTAATGTGCTCTTAAGCACCGATTGCTGCAAAAGTTTTAGCTCAAAAGAAATAGGTCCATATTAATTCCTAGAGTGGTTGAACTATCTTTTTTTTTTTTGGTTAAAAGTAGGGCTTTGAAAGGGTTATCCTTTCCCTTTTACATTGATTTAGTTAAATTTAGCTATTTAGTGCTGCCGAGATTTGAACCTTGGTGTGGGCTACATCAACAATTTGTCCCAACTGTTGAACCAAGGACCCATTGGTTGGTTGAACTATCTTTAAATTTCTTGTTAATGGTTGAAAAGTTAATAGCTGCCGGAATTCATTTGAGGCTTTTATGGAAGACACTTTTTGTTTTACATTAATGATAAGGAGGTTGGTGGATGGAAGTGTTTGCAATACAAGCCTAGATCCTTTTCAGTTTGCATTAATTTGATTTTGTTGTAATGTTGTGCAGGCTTATTACATGTTAGGACTTGCATTGCTTCAACGCAAGCAATATGCATATGGAGTTAAGCAACTTGAAAAGGTAAGTATACATATCAAATAGTTAATGAAAAGACTTACTCAACTTATTTTGTGAACTAATTGATTGTTTTAGTCATTTTGTGTTTATTATTTATATTGTCACTAGAAATTATTGACATTCAAAGACTTTTGGCCCAATACAAGTTATGAATTATGTTTCATCTCTGTAATTTTGACACAGTGACGGTAAAATCTTCTCGTATTATGTTTCATCTTAGGATTGTGAGTTATTTTACAATCCTCAATTATGAAAAATAAAAAAAATGAAAGAAAGGTTCAATTGAGAAATGTATGTTATTGAATGTTCACAATGCACATTACATGTTGTCTAGGAGTTAGATTAGATGTCAATGTTACATGTTTGCTAGGAGGAATTAGATAATGCAAGTTACATTGATAATTTAATAGATAATGTTGGAGCTCAATACAGGGACCTCCTTGAAAAATAATAAAATTTATAACCAGAAAATAAACTGTTAAACAATAGGAAGATTGAATGCTGTACAACTCCTTGTGATAAGAAGACCTGGAGGACCTACATCCATATGTAGATTACTATGCATGCTCCTAGAACTCATGCAAGATTATTATGAACTCATGTATATTTTCTGTCTGCGAAGTGTATGTAATAATGGGGATCTAATTGTTAGCCTAGGTGATAACGGAGGGGATCCATTGTATCTCTTATAAGATGTTGCATTAGGCCCTTTGACAATGTGGATGACGATGTTTTATGTTCCAAATCTAGTGTTGCTGTAGAATTGAAGTTGGCAAAATCTGAATGATAAGTTTCCAGGAAAATTGGAGTTGAAATGTGATAATTGCTGAAAAAATGTTGTGAACCATTTATCTTTTATTTTTACTTTTCTACGACGTTAAAAGTGGGTCCTCAACCAACCTTTTAATTCATGATTTTGTTCTTCTCAATTGTAGACACAAGTTCTGACGTGGCGCCATCACATTGGCCACCTTGTACTCACAAATAGAATAAGTGTGTTGGAAGTCAAGTAGGCGCACATGCAATTTTGATGTAATAGTTTGAATTCATTGTAATGTTTTGTGAAGTACTAGTTAACGTATGGATGATTAATGAGTCATGTAGTTGCCATATAGTTAGACATGAAATGAAATGTAAATGTATGACAAATGTAATGTAAAGGTGATGAGGTGTCAGGTTGGTAGTTGGAGGAATAACTACCTCCCACAAGTTTAAATAGGACTCCTCATTAATTTGAGCGGATACACGTGGAAATTGAATACAACATACTGCAACATAATTCCATTTCCACTTAAATGAACAAATATACAATGCAAATAATTTACAATTACAATGCATACACTGTGCACAACATATATCAGACTGCCTGGAACAACACCTAGACTGGCTGGAACAGCATTCAGATGGACTGCACAACTATCTCATGCATACATGTCTGATATAGCCAACTTCTGCTACCACACCAATGCCAACGTACAACAGCAACCTTCAATAGAAACCCTCGCTGCACCAGCACTCAGACTACACAACTATCTCACTCATACATATACAGCCAACTTCTACTACCATGACAATGCCAATGTACAACAGCAACCTTCAATACAAACCCTCAATACCATGCCAATAACACCAACCATGCCAACAACATAAATGAATGAGGGAGGGTTCTTATTTATACAACTAAGAGGTAGTTGCATCCTCCAACTACCCGACACCTCATCATTTACATTTGACATGCATTTGACTTATATTTACATTTCATTTCATGACTTATCCGTACATAACTAATACTTCACTTAACATTACACATTGTCGCATGAAATATTACATCACACTTTATAACTTTATTAATTATATGTATACACATTTTGTCAAACACTTTGTGTATGAACTACAAAATAACACAAAATGACAAAACTTATTCACTAATTACGCAAACATGTCAATTTGCCTACCTACATCTATCCCCTCCTCTAAACTTGTCAATGTCCTTGACGACACATGAGCTGAACACTAGGGATAGAAGCATTAAAGTTTAAACACAATATTGGAAGTTCTTGTTGTGCTCCTTCCACTTTCTTCTATTCTAGACATCTTTTGCAACTGGCATCACTTCAAACTGCTTCCAACAATACATTGTTTTGCGATTGTTCACTTCACTTTTTGCAATCAACCACATCATCAATTTGATCAACATGATCAACATGACCAACATGACGGGCAATGCGCGTCACCACCTTTGTCTGGGGTCAAGATGTAGCACCCCTTGTGGGGTCAAGGGGCCGTGCCCTTTGTGCGTACCTTGTTGCGATATAGGGCGGGGTCGAGGGGTAGTGCCCTTCGCGCGTACCCTGTTGCGATACAGGGTGGGGTCAAGGGGTGGCATCCTAAAACCTCAATGGCGAAACCATAGATACCTTCACTGTCTGAAATAATTTTTTCTTCTTGTCTGCATTTTGGTAGCCTTCGCTTGACTCACTTAAACAACTTCCCCACAACTTCAAATGACCTCTTTGGCTCTAGATGATTGCTTCTTGGCTTTTGACGACCTTGCCTTAGCCTCTGACAAACATCCCTTGGTCTCATACGGCTAACTTCATGGGTCATATGGCCTTGGTTCTCCATTGTACTGCATTGCAACATTGCTGTAAGACATTGCAACAACGGTGTATGGTGTTGCAACATTGGTGTATGGTGTTGCAACATTGGTGTATGGCATTGCAACTTCGTTGTACGACAATTGCAGTACGTCAACTTCATTGTACGACAATTGCAGTACGTCAACTTCATTGTACGACAATTGCAGTACGTCAACTTCATTGTACGACAATTGCAGTACGACGACTTTGTTGTATGACAATTGCAGTACGACGACTTCATTGTATGACAATTGCAGTACGACAACTTCATTGTAGGACAATTGCAGTACAACTTCATTGTACGACAATTGCAGTATGAGGACTTCATTGTATGATGATTACAATACGACAATTGCATTGTATGACAATTGTAGTAAAGCAACTTCATTGTATGACAATTGTAGTATGAAGACTTCATTGTACAACAATTGCAGTACGACAACTTCATTGTATGGCAATTGCAGTGCAACTCTTTGTACGACTTTGACAACTCATTGTATGACCTTGGCAACTCATTGTAGGACCTTGGAAACTCACTGTACTTGGCACTCATTTTACTACGTTGGAAACTCATTATACTGCATTTGGCACTCAATGTACGACACTGGCAATTCATCGTACGATGTTTGACATTCACTATACAACATTGGCAACTTGCCATACAGCCTTGGAAACTCACTGTATGATGTTTGGCACTTACTGAATGTCCTTGGCAACTCGTCGTAAAGCCTTGGCAACTCACCGTACGACCTTGGCAACTCACCGTATGGCCTTGGCAACTCATTGTACGACATTTGGCACTCGTTGTACAACGTTGGCAACTCGTTGTACGACCTTGGCAACTTTCGTACGCTTGTATGACCCACTTCATTGTCCTACTCCAGACAGTTAGATGCCAAACAATTTCTCTCTCCATTGTCTATATCATTCACTCCGTCGTCTGCATCACTCACTTCGCCGTTTGCATCAACCACTTCTGCAACTTCTTCTTGCATAGCTTCAACGATCTGCTAGATTTTTGCTAGTTCAATTGAAATCAAGTTCACCTCCTCAACTACAATCAGGTTCATTAAGTTCACCTCCTCTATTTCCTAACTAGGGTTGTGACTTCTCTCTGGTCCTTCAAACTCTGTAAATGTCATTGATTCATCTCGGCTTGCAGCACTCTGACCTTCACGTTCGGAGTGCCCCCACAAATGGCATCACCAACATTGTACAATGGGTTTGCCCTTAGTATCGTACTCAATTCTACATCTTCTAGTTCTTTGGTAGTTGTCACACTCTGCATGACCAGTGGCAACCCCCCTTGGTACAATCTCCCTTTGTGCTGCATACTCCTGTAGCAATGATCTTGCACTCTCCGAGTCACACTCATCCTTGGAGTCATCATTCTTCTCTTTAGAGTCACTTCCTTTATTGACTTCTCGACCCAACACTTGGATGATGAACTACTCTCATTCTCAAAATCATCACTCTCGCTGTCAAAGTCACTTTCATCTTTAGTGTCATTCTCATTCACATTAATATGACCCCATCATTATAATGATGTTTTTGCATCACTTTCTAAGTTCAAGGCTCGCTCCAAGGCCTCTTGATACCCATTCAACCTCCGGTTGTATAAACGGATAGTCTCTTTCTCATGTTGTTCCATTCTATAAATTTCAGCAATGACTTCATCATTATTTTGGAACAATTAAAATTCCTTCACGAATGCTTCACACAACTCATCCCAAGTCTAGTACTCGCCCTTTGGCAATGTCTTGTACTAGTCCATTGCGATTCCACGAAGTGTCACAGGAATAACCTCCTCCAATCTGCGTCATTATTCTGCCCACTCACTTTCCACGTCATGAGCCAGATTTTCCATTGCCTGACTAGGTCCTTTGTTTCCTCTCCATGGAACATTGGACACTTACACAATATGCCAAAATTGGTCTTTGTTTCGATAGGTTGAATTGACATTGGCAGTGGTTGTTCACGTGTCTGTCCTTCACAGCATTCATCACGCGCATGATCAGGCGCACCACACCGCAATTGCTCGTGCCGGACTTCCATCTTGAGGGGTCGAACTCCATGTCCTCCAAGGATTATCCAACCAGACCCTTTTAGTCCTATCCATTCTCCTAAGGGCATCATTAGATTCTTTGTTGGCCCTTTTGGGATAGTTGGTGACGATGACAACTATGCTTCTACTTTATATCCCACCATAGATTAATGTTGGTGCTTGGATCCATTGGAGCTTCTTTCTATCTTTGTTGTTCATCAACTTCTAAATCTCTCTTAATCATTACTTTTAGCATGTTGGGGTTTATCCATTTTGGGTAACCCTCAAGGCTGTAATTTAGGCCATACAACTGTTCCACTTTAGAATATTTTACGCTAGATTCTTTATTCTTGTTTAGCTTATTTTCGTAGTCCTTTGTGGTTTTTACAATGCATTATAAGTTGTAACAACTCTTTTCAGTGAGTCCCATTGGCCTAATTTGGCCATCTATGGACATTAATAGAATTATCGTATCGCCCCTGTGGCTTCCCCATGGTCCCTTGGCCGTAGCTTTACATTAATTTTTATTGCCTCTTGGGTCTCCCTCTTGCTTGCCCTTCCTTCTTCTAGATGGGATCTGTTATGTAAGAAGGTAATAGTTATTCTCTGATATTGTGCACATTTAATTGGACTTGGAAGACCTCCTATGGCATCATTGTCCTGTAGCACAAGTTGCGGTATTCCCAATAGGAGAGGTGGTGACAGATTTAGGAATAAAACACTGGGCTTTTCTTCATCTTCAATACATAGATTTTGGTTATATCAATCATATGATTGTACGTTTCCTAATCGCACAATCCTCCAAAACGTACAACTGTTCAACCGTACGGTTACAAAGCGTACAGTTCCACCCAAAACATATAGGTGCCCAAAAACATACAGTTTGCCCAAATGTTCAATCTGTTAGAACGTTCAATATGGCAAAATGTTAAGTCTGCCAAAACATTAAGTCTGCCAAAATGTTCAATATGGCAAAACGTTCTGCTCAATCAGCAAGTGTACAATCCATCCTATTACTGTACGAATTCTCACGGGCAACAATCATTCTTTCTAAGTACTTTATCAGTGTATGTTTTCCAGAAAACATATTAGTTGATCATTCAATCAGGGACTTGTTTGTTTATGCCATGTTCAGCCATAATCGTTGGTGCAACACCTACAATGTCCACATCCTTCCAAAACCTGCAATTGATCAATCTCCTAGAAATGCGATTTGTACCTGCAGACGTTAAAACATACACAGTTGCAATACAATCCTACTAAGCTCCATCTACCAACACATGCACAGATAACACAGGTATAATGGCTGCATTTGCGTTAATGGTTGCTGTAACTTGCAACCCCAACATACGGTACAAAATATAGCAAGTACAATGACTCTGGCAAGCATATTCACTTCAGCACTGTATATCTATGGCAGCATTACTTTGTGCATCTCCATCTTCCGGGAACGACACTACAAAAATTGAATGGGGGGGCCTTATAATGCCTGTCCAGGCCATTCTGAGCGTTCTTGAGAAAGCGCATTATTCACAACCGCCACCCCATAACCGTTGTCCTAAAGGTTGATTTACTTTTTCTAAAGTCTAATTTGATTTTTATCAAACTGCATTTCATTTGCATTTTCCTAATTTCATCTAATTTCATTTGAGCCTAATTTGCATTTCATATTCATTACACAAAATTTCATTTACATTTTATTTTTCAACACTTTATCAAAATTGCACAAAACTTGTCAAAATTTGCAATTTATACACACTTCTATTTCTTCTTCTTCTGAGAGGTAGATTTGCCGCCTACATGTCCAACTGCCATGTGTTCGGGCCTACTTCCCAATACAAAGCAGCCCACATATATTTCTTCAACCTGGACAATTTTTAATCTTTTGGAGTATGAAAGGAACTTATTATGAGCTGATTATTGGTCACAGTATGTAACACAACCTGTAGAATCTACAATAAAAAGAGTAAACTCATGCTCAGCCCATATGGATTAGAAATTGCCATTACAGTCCAGACTGTGTTTTGTCATTTTCAAGCACCAAACAAAGATATTTTGCCATGGAGTTTCTACAACAAATACTTTATCGAGTTTACCTTTAATCTGGAAAAAAAACTTAAATATGATTTTGTTTGACCAAGTTATGACAAAACTACCACCTCCAGGCCTGAACTGCTCTGTGAAACATTTGGGGATCAAAATATGGAGTTTCATGCTAAAAACAAATTCTGAGCATTGCTATGGAGGTCAACTATACCATTCTCGAATTTCATCCAAATCCGACATCATGTGGTATAGTTTATGACAAACTCTCTTGGTCCCTTCTGAGGATTGCCTGGATAGAGCATTGCCCAATTGAGCATAACATTTCCCTGTACATCTGACATCAGTATACCTGCAAAGGAATAAATTTTTGGAACTAAAAGCTATTTATTTTATTGACATAATATGCTTAAATAAGTACAAAGGCGTATATGAGTTGCCATCTCTTAGAACAAAGATGCTAACAAACCAGCTAATATTAGAACCTAGGCTAACTTTAGCTAAAGATGCTAACAATTGGCTATGACTAAGATAACAAATGGTAACCAATGACTATGCCGTCATTGACTTTTGCCATCACTTTTAATTTGCCGACATTTCTTATTTGAATAAAATCTAACTTAGACTTAGGACTTTAGACTTTAGAAAAAATTAAACATAAACTAAGCCTAAAAACATAAAAATAATCCTATGCCTAAATGATGTCCTCATCATACCTCCCCACAATAGAAGCATTGGACTCTAATGCTTTTACAATAGAAGTAGGAGGGTGAGTCACCAAACGCTGAAAACATATTCCACTGATAGGACGAAGCAGAAGTTGAGATGCCACATCATTGCAAGCCTGAACAAGTTCGAGAATGTCAATAGATGTTTGTGCTAGAATACAACGTTTGGTCACAACTCTCGCCAATTTGTGAAGAAAATCGATGAGGACCAAAGGCCTGCTGCTGAGTCCGCTGCATAACTAAAGGAGGCTGCAAAGAAGAGGGCCACTCAATACTAGGAAGGGGCATAGCAGGAGGGGCAGCAGGAACAACAAGTGTAGAAAGGGTTTTTACATATCCCAACAGTTCCCTTTCCACGTAATTAATCTACAGATCTGCAAGCATTGTAGTATAGCAATAATAATACGCAGAAATTCTGCAACAGCATTAAATAACAGCAGTAATGGCAGAAAATACAGCAATAACAGTTAACAGTAATTACAGCAGTTTGTATTAATAATGGTAGGTGTGATACAGCATTACAGTTTCATCAATACAATCTACAGCCATCATATCCATGGCTGTACACAGGACTGGACTGCACTTTTCCATCAATCTGCATGAATGCCCTGCAATATCTCCTCTAGGTATCCACCATTCAACCCTAGGCTGAACATCCTTCATGGCTGCATATCATGCTAGACTGCATTCTGCCCATAGACTTCAATCCTCACACGTACCAATCTGGAGCAACTCTAATGAATGAGGGGGGTTTATTTATACACCCACCAAGTAGTTACTTTCTCCAACTACCTTGCAACTACCCTCAAATTACATTTTATGTGCATTTGCTTTGCATTTACATTTCATTTGCACTACAGGACGAAATAGCTTATTTAGCCGACTTACATGATTTAATATGACTTTACATGACTTTATTCTTTACGTACAATATTAAATTGCACTTACAACATTAAAATATATGCACGGGCGTTTCGTCAAACATTTTGCGTGCATTTACAATAAAACACATAATATCAAAACTGGTTCTGCAATTAAGGATATCTCAATACGCCTGTCTACAACAAGAGGAAGAACCGATGAACAAGGAGGGATCTCCTCCTTGCAAGGAGAAGGTGGTGCAGCTGGTGTTGAAGTGTCCTATGGCCTACTAAAGATTAAAGCAATCTTTTGTGGCTGATTGGAGTGAAGCAAAAGTGTGGTATTCTTAAGGCCACAAATGAGAAATGTCTTATTCATGTGATGCAAGGTGTATGTATTGTTATATACATCATATTGAGCCCTCTTGTCATATTGATAGGGCTTGCCAAGAATTAGACCACAACAATCCATCAGAGTCACATCGCAGGTGACTTGATCCAAGAAATGCGGGCCAAAAGCAAAGGACACTGTGTAAGTTTCTATGATGTAGGAGGTGGAACCATTATTATTCCATCCAAGTGAGTATGGACGAGGATGTGGTTTCACAGGTAGCTGCAACCTATCAATGATGGATTTCGCAATCAAGTTCTTTTGTGAGCCATTGTCAATAATACAATCCATAGAAAAATTGTGAGTTAGGTGGGCTTTCGTAACAAACAAATTGTCACGGCCACCTTCATACAAATTATGATTCATGAGGGTAACATTGTTCAGTTTACCCTTCAACTCATCATACTCTCTATCTTCTCCTATGATCTCAATGGGACCATCTTGTGGTTCCTCCTTTTGAGATTGTACAATAAGGTTCTTCCTCTTCCTAAAACAATTAGATTCCACATGACCTCTTATTTTACAATGATTACAAAATTTG
This sequence comes from Wollemia nobilis, assembly GCA_028583015.1. Lineage (NCBI taxonomy): Eukaryota > Viridiplantae > Streptophyta > Pinopsida > Araucariales > Araucariaceae > Wollemia > Wollemia nobilis. Next base: position 1,745,940 of record JAQPPZ010005291.1, on the reverse strand, counting down.
TTGTTATTAAAAGGAGAAGAGGAAGAAGAAGAAAGAGAAGAAGAAGAAAATGAAGAAGTCTTCTTCACTGGTTGTTGCTGCTGATTGGGCACCTTGGAAGTGCTTGAAGATCGAGATCCACTCGATTGGCTAGCAAATTTCTCCTCCGCCAATTGTGCTTGATTGAACAATGTATCCAAAGTGGTGATAGGGGTATATTTCAACTCCCTAAATATTGATTCCTACAAACCACTTTTAAACTTGATGATGAGTCCATTAGCAAAATCCTCTACACCAATTAAGATTCTCAACTTGTTAAACTGAAAAATGTAGTCTTGGACACTCATGTTGTATCCTTGCTTTAAGTGAAGCCATTTGTAGATGAGGTCTTCACCATAATTTGAGGGATAAAATGTATCCTTCAAAGCTTTTACAAGTCCATCCCAATTTGTGATGGGATTTTGATTGCGTTGACGATTAGTTATCAAAACCTTGGCTACACCTGAAAGCTTCAATTTAGCAAAGGGGACTCTATCATCTTCAATGATTTTGCTATAAGCGAACCAAGTATCTAAGTGTAGGATAAAACTGTTTAAGACTTTAGGATCATGTGAATTGTCATAAATCTTGACTTCGCATTTTATGCTTGCGCAAATGTCATTGATTTTGACATCACTAAAACCACTTGGGACTACTATATCATTTACTTCGTCAACCAATAGACTGACTACAACAGCTAAAGTGGTCACTTGCTCTGTTAAATCGGAAGCCATTTGTTATCGGGTATAAGCTAGAACTTGTAAAAATGATCCAAAGGGTTACAACAATTTGGCCTTTTCTAGGCAATTACAACAGTTGACTTTTAAAAAAATAGTGCCAATTGCAAGCACTCACAAAAAGCTTTTTCGAAGCTTTTACATCAACAACAAAAGAAGCCTTTGTCTTCTAAATAAATGTTCAAAAAGGAATTGTCTGAATCAATTACAAAAAAAAATTAATTTTGTAATTTAATAGAAATTGTTTAAATTACTAAATTAAAAAAAAATTAATTTAACGGTAATTAAGGGAAGAACAAATCTTCAAAGAGTGCACTCGAAAATCCACCTTTGCAAAATTAAAAAATGTATTTTTTTCCCTTGCTTTATACTTGATGCGCTCGAGATGGTCAACATCAATCAAACATGGAAAGGTAAAACCCACTTGTCAAGAGAATGCATGCTAGACGTCGGATGAGCAGGGCTAGACGTTAGAAGCGGACGTCAGGGTGTTAGACGTCAGGCCTGTAGGGGCAGACGTCAAGGCACTAGATGTCAGGGGTGCTTAGACGTCGGGCTGGTTCTAGACGTCTAGTCTAGGTCCAGACGTCAGGCTGGTGGGCTGATGGCTAGCCGTCTGGCGGCTACCAGACGTCAGGCGTCTGGGTCACCTTCTCGTCCAGAAAACCTGCAAAACACATAACTGGTTCCCTGCTTCAGTGCTTGTCTTCTGCAATCTTTAATGACAGAACCTGCAATATTGGTTAACACAAAACAATTTGCAATCACTCCATTAATGGCTTACAATTTGCAACTCACAACACAATCACCATACACGTAGAACATAGAAACAATATAACAACATTGATATTACGTAGAATGAATAGCATCAATAGCTTCTGCAGCATCCATCGTATAGGCCTTACAATGTTTGAAGAGGGGGGTTTAAATAGGAGGGGGTAAATTGGTTCCCCAACCAATTCTCAAACCACCCCAACCGTGTCCTTAACACTTGCTTAACACAATGCTTAGATGTCTAACAACTTGACGTCTTAACTAGACGTCTAACAATCCGTCTAGAGCCTTAACTACAACATTAACAAAGGCGGCTGTTTTTGTCCTTTTATGCCATATGCGATTACATTTCAGCCTTTATTTCATTGGCTGTTTTTCCTATCAAATCAAAACATTTTCATACCAAAATTGCTATGTACAATTCAAAATTGATGAATGAGATGTTCCAGCCAGTCCTAGGGCTTAGAACTGCTGTCTTCATAGCCAACCGCCATCAGCGACAATTGCACGCACCAACATTAGCTCGCCTGCTAGTTGCCTGAGGTTGGTTGTTAAGTCTTCCACCATAGACGGATTTTAAAGAGCATTAACAAAATTAACCCCACGCATGTGGGATAAAGAGGAGGAAATACCTATCAAGTGGCATTAGCTCAACTGGTTAGATTCCTCAACATTTAAGGAGGAGACTAAGGTTCAAATCTTGCCAAACGATACATGGATAATATTCAAGATTTGTTGTAATACGTGATGATATAATACGGGTGGGGCCCGTTTCAATCCCATATAACCAATTGAAAAAAGAGGATGAAATACCTCTCGTGTCGCAAAAATACTCCCGGTCACAATGCACGAATCTTTGCCACGTGTCACGATGTGCTGCTGGAGTTGTATTTTCGCGTCGACAAACCAAAGGTACGAAACGTGCCAAGTGTCCGGTGTTTGTTGGTGTTGCGTGGCTTTGCTATTTGGTTCACATCAAAACTCACCCGTTGTACTGCCAAAACGTGACGAGTTCTCTCGAATCTGCTCAGGTAAAACTCGTGGTGCGGACAGGAGTTGCGTCCATCGGATTTTTTTTGTCATGGGTACAACAGAGGTTCAAATTGCACAGGGTCTCAAGAGGCCGCGTGCTTGAGAACAGTCAATGCTGTCCCAATAGGTGGTGCCAAGTAAGTGGAAGAGTTCCGAGTGGTTGCGTGGTCAGATCTACGCCTTAGACCCCCGATCAAAATTCAGCGGTCCGTTCGACCATTGCCGGCTCAAACAAAAGGCTGTGGAGGGTGCCGACCTTCATGCAACTTCACACTAGCCACGACGTAAATGAAATAGCCAAATTTTGCCGAGTGGTAGACGGATTGAAGTCTGCGCGATCGGAAATGGTCATTGGGAAAGGGCTTACGTAGGTCAACTCTCGCCTTCAGCCCAACTCGTCACTCTTTGCAACGTGGAGAATGCCATACGCATGCACCAAGTAAATGTCTTGGTAAAATTTTCACAGTCAAGTCTCTTCCTTACTGTCAATAACCGTCGGAAAATTGTTAAGGGCGTAAATTTCTTACAACATCACTTTGTTGTCCAATCGTCGACATCAACGTCGGAATTGCAAAGGCAGTCAGACAAGGTTTGGCCACAATTGAGTCGAAACGCGATTGACGTCGACAGGGCAATTGGCTTCATGTGGAAACTTACAAAATAAACCACCAGAACATAGAAGCAACCATTGGCGAAATGTTATTTATTTCTTCGAGCCTCCAAAGACGTAGCCGGATTGTCACACCAAGCTAGTCTGGAGCTTTCATTCGGCCGTGGTCGATTTGCCTAGGATCCCTTTTAAGGCACGTCGAACAACTCAATTGACAATGAGCTTCAACTCTGACTTCGAGTTAGACAGAAATGTCGCTTAAAATAGGCATTGAAAACCTCTTGCGCATGACCCAAATGCATGCTTGCTGGCTCCTAACAAGAAATGACGTGTCAAATCAAGCTTGTCTTCCCATACGAATGCGTTGTTCATCGGGCTAGGCTGCTCTTTGGTATTTCCACAACTTGGGCAGAATCAAGTTTCCCTCACAATATATCAGCGAATGATCTGTTGAGCCATCTAGCTCAACATATGCTCCGCTCCAACTCGTAGAGATCAGCTACTGATCAACACTTGATCCACAGAACATCCAAGAATAGGATTTAAAATTGTGGCTAACTGGACTCAACCCCCAAAGGAAAATACTCAGAGTCAAACAATTAGACTTCCAAAATAGTATTCCATCACAAAAGCTTATTCATGCAGACTGTAGTATGTCGACATAACTAAAGCTTCTCACATATTGTGCATAGAACACAAGCGATAGTAGAAGCAGAGCAAAGGCCACAAATCATCCTGCTCTGATACCAGGGCAAAGGAATCAATTTTTGGAACTAAAAGCTGAATATTTTATTGACATAATATGCTTAGATAAGTGCAAAGGTGTATATGAGTTGCCATCTCTTAGAACAAAGATGCTAACAAACCAGCTAATATTAGAACCTAGGCTAACTGTAGCTAAAGATGCTAACAATAGGCTATGACTAAGCTAACAAATGCTAACCAATGACTATGCCGTCATTGCCCTTTGTCGTCACTTCTAATTTGCCGACAATTCTTCTTTGGATAAAATCTAACTTAGGCTTAGGACTTTAGACTTTAGAAAAAATTAAACATAAACTAAGCCTAAAAACATAAAAATTATCCTATGCCTAAACGATGTCCTCATCAATACCTTATACCATTGAAAAGGTCTTTCAAATACGCTTCCAACAATGCTGATTTTGTTGAATGAAACTTAACAATGCTCCCATAATGCTCCTTGAACAATCTCTGTCTCCATCAAAACTACGCATTTGTGAGGCCTATAACCAAGTCTGAGTTCCTGCTGTTCAAAACATTAAACCATCAGCATGATTGGGTTCCCATATGTGTCCAATGATGACCTAATGTTCCAATTCAGATTAGGTTAGGTGCTTGGTATTTTATGCTGTCTTAAATCCTTCTTTGTTCTTGCTTTGAGATTAATACTTCACATCTTTCCATATAGCTTAATCCCTTAAAGTTGGGGAATTTACATCTATAGCTAATGTTCGGAAATCAATATGTTGCATATCATTTTCGATGTGTTCATCTACATGGTGTTTTAAATAATATTTGTAGCTTAACCAAACTCAAAACCAAAGGTTCATAACTACTATACCTATATAAAATATTTGATAAAAAGGGTAAAAAAATATTAATAGTTAATTAAATATACTATGAATATAATATATTTTTGTGTAAGATAATTTATTTATTATAAGGCATATAAATTAAAATATATAAATATATTGTGAGAAATACTTGTCAGTGTTAAGAATCTCTGAAGAGTCTAATCATGTTGTCAACATTTGTAATCGACAAGAGGCGTATAATATGGAGGTCGATCCCCTCTAGTCAACTTTGATCATCAATGGAATCAATGTTCGAAAAAGTCAAGGATTAGAGTTTGATTGATCTTGATTGTAGATGTAATTGCCAACACAAGAAGTCAAGGAATAGGGTTTAACATTGAAAAGTTTTTGTAATTGTTTTTCCTTCTGTTAGTAAAGGCAATCCATGAATACACGGGTGTTTTAAATTCTATAATGGTCTTTTACATTTCTTTGCCATTTTTGAAAGGATGCTTTGCTACATGGTATTTTGTTTTCTTCTTATTGATTATCCATGGCATTATAGTTGCCATCTCTAGTATGAACTCTTGCAATAAATAAAGGGTTTAACCCTTTCTTGTAATCTCTCTTGTTTGTTGAGAGATATTAACTCTTTCTTAGTCTAGGGTATAGCAAGAGGTTCTTTCCCCATGTTTTGGAATTGCAATGCATCCCATCTTTATTGCATTGTGTAATTGCGCCTCCTTGTGGTTGCAGGCATATTATAGATGCCACACTATAGGCATCATTTATCTTCTTTTATAGAATCAAAATGGGTATTTCAGATAATCCGTCAACAATTACTAACAAATAATCTTTCCCTTTCCTTGTCTTTGGAAGTCCAACAATTAAATCCGTGAATGTAACAACCCCCAAACCGAGGTTGGTAAAAAATAGCATACTTTTTTTTCTTAATATGTTGAGTTTATCTCAGCATAAATCTTAGCAATACATTTGATTGCTACTTGGCAAGAATATAGTCTACTAACAATGCAAATCACATCAAACTCCAAATGCATCCGACTAGCATGTCTAAAAGTATTCATCAACGCCAACCATTCCATATATATTTCGTTATCACATTTGGCCTGAATACAGTCTACTAAGCTAAATTGAACACACTAGTCTTTGCATGTCAGGTTCATACAGATATGCTTCACTATTTATTTATTATACTAATGACCTCCGTTCGTAAGGCTTAGTTGAATTCCTCTAGCAACTCTATTCAGCCTAATATGGACAAGATAATTCTTAGCTCTGTCCCACATGTTCTTGTGGTTATGAATAGCTGAATTTAGGTCTTCCAGCTAGCTCTCATATCTAGTTGAGGTTCAATGTCCATCTCAACCTTTCAATCACATGAGGATGAGCCAAACTCCAACACAAGCTTTACCTCACACAATTGCAAGCTAATGGCTTTAGTTCAACCAACAATACAGGGTGATTCAAAAAGTTTCCAAAAACTTCATCCTAGTTTATTCACATCTTCAAGGGTGCTAGAGGATACTACTATCTCTATAATTTCAAGTTTATGAAATTAGATTTTTACCTCAATTCAAAACAGCAAGATTCTTCTTTATTTTAAGAGAGTTTCACTTTACAAGGGGTCATAGTTTACTCAAGAGACATAGGATATTACATGGTCATACTCTTCTCAGCTGTTTCCAAAAGAGTCCCTTCTCTTTCCTATGTACAAGAAGCATATATATATATATATATATATATTTATTTATTTATTACAGTTTGTCCTTCCTTGAGGGCTCATCAAACAAAATGGCTCATCAACAAAGGAGATCTCACTAAGTTGCCATAAGGAGTTTCAAAATACAATAGCAGAAAGCCATTCATTGAGTCATGCCTCTACACCATAGAAGGGTACAAATTTCTGATCAGTCTTTGATGTATACAACAGGTACATTTCATTAATTCTGAATGGATTCAATAACTGATTTCATCGTGCGCATACAAGTTTGAGACAGTCAATTCCTAACTCATCATGCCATTCAGCAAGTGAAAAGCACAAGTTTTAGCCTTAAAAGCTTGCAAAAATCTGAATATCTTGAAGTCATTTATTAATATAAGTCCAGCAAGAAGAATCTTGAAGTCTTAGCTTACATTCATACTACTGTCAAAGAACATAATAAAAGACCAAATTGAAGTTATAATAAAATATCCAGACATAGTACAACCAGTTCTTTTAAATATAATGGAATTATGTTATCTCTTCAAAGAACAGCTGGGTATATTATACTATCATCATTTACCTTAAGCACAAGCAAACAAGTCTCTGTTTGAATACAAGTTCAGCCTTTCAACTTTAAACACCAAGTCCATCAAGAAAAGCATTTAAGCAATCTTCCCACAAAGGAATTTAATTACAATACAAGATTTAACAGCTTTGAATCCTTCAGACTTTCTCTTAAATTTCTGTCCAGTGAGGCTCATACATTTCAATCAGTATTCGTGAACGCATGTACCCATCTATTCATATGAACTCAACAAGGAGATATACATTCAACTCATTTATGATACTTAGCTGAAGTTATCATTTTCATAAAATTCCACAGGACACATGATTATAAGTCTCATAAGCTCATTCTCATTATGAGGTTTTAAAAGCTTATTACAGCTGTACATACTTTTCATAACAGGACAAAAGCAAGTTTCCAGAAAACGTAAATCATGCTGTCTCAAAATCTTAACAGGTTAAAAGAAAGTTTCCAGAAAACAACAATTTATGCTTGTTCCAAAAGTGTACACAAGTTTACCAATACATATCCAGGTCCAATACCCAAATAGCACAAAGATTGGAACAAGTTAACATACTCCCTTGCTTTCCAAGGTTCAACTCAGTCAACATGGCCATCATGAACAGGACTGATACAAGTTTCCCCAATGCTTTCTACATATATTTCTGGTTTGCACAGGATCAAACATTTCCAGTTTAGACAAGGTTTCCAACCAAAGTACACCACTTGCATGGACCAGCTACCGTACATCACCATACGTAAAATCCATTACAAGAGTTTTTTGTTTTGTTTTTGTATTGAATAATTTCATTTGATTAAACTTGGGAAGCACAATACATGAAAAGGGTAGCCAAAGGGCTTACCACCAGTATGTGTTAGGATAAATTATTACATTAGTTTGGTAATCTAGAAGGAGCATCATTTATAACGATCTCCTCGTATGTAATGGTCATTGATTATAATGATCCTTGATCATAATGATCTAGTATATATTAAATATGCAAACATTGAATAAAATTACTTGGATTATTATCCCGACATTGGTATCAGAGCCAGATTAGACTCTTAGCAAAGGTAATTTGAGTATGCTCTAAACCTGCGGCATTAAGCTGATCTGGTTTATCAAAAAGGAACCCTTGCTTAGGGACGATCTGCTCAAGCTGGTTCCCATATAACCTGAGACGATCTATGCGTTTGCTCCATCTAAGCGGAAGGCCACTGAGCGCATGCTGGAGGAGATCCGAGGCACAAAGAAACATGGGAGTTTTGTCAATGACAAACGAGTTGAGGTTGTGAAATCCCTGAAAGACCCAAAGGCAGATCTAGAGGCAGACCCAGAGGCAGAACCAGAGCGAGAGACCCCAAGGCAGACCCCAAGGCAATGACCTAGAGGCAGACATAGAGGCAAACCTAGAGGCAAAGATCCAAAGATACAGCTAGATCCAGACACATTCAGATCCAGATCCAGAGCTAGATCCATATCTTGAGCCAGATCCAGATCTAGAGCCAGTGTCAGATCCAGATCCAGGTCTAGATTCAAATCCGGATTCAGATTCAGATCTAGATCCAAACACCTAAAAAAAAAAAATTCAAGGCTAGGCGAGCTAGATGAGACGAAGGGAAAAGCAAAGCAAGAGTCGAGAGCTAGAGCCAAGAGCCATATTCCTGGGTTAATAACTCCCTAAGAGCAAAATGTCAAAAAAAATTTAAAGCCATAGTGCAAAGTCCTCAATATAAAAACTATGGAAGAAATCCTAAATCTGGAAAACAAGAAAACTAAAACTAAGGAAGAAATCCTAAATCTGAAAAACATGAAAACATTAAGCTAGGCTTAAGAAGTTGTCGAAACTAATGCTGCAGCTGATGAGCCACCATTTGGATCTCCCGGGGGTTTCCGTCTTACATGGGGCATCTTCCCAAAACTCTAGCAAATGACAATGGTGCTCTAGCTCCATCTGCTGTAGACAGGCAAATTGATATGTCTTTATTTGCTGAATCAGTTTTGGTATTATGTGTTATTTTGTAATTGTACGCAAAGTGTTTGACAAAATGTGCGTACATACATTTAATTATGTTATAAAGTGCAATTTAATATTGTACGTAATAATAAAGTGATGTTAAGTCATGTAAGTCGGCTAAATCATAAGTTATAAACTAGTTTGTCCTCTAGTGGGAAATGTCATGTAAATGCAAGATCAAATGCATATGAAATGTAATTTGGGGAAGTTATGAGGTAGTTGGAGGGTTACTACTTAATGGGTGTATAAATAAGCCCTCCCCTTATTCATTCAAGTTCATGCATGGAAGTGGTTCAGGGGTTCATTCATTCATTCAGCCAGGGCATTGAAGGCAGTCATGCAGGTTGGTGGATTAATGGAACAGCATTGGTACGTGTGAGAGTTGATGCATATGTGCATAGGGCATGATGCAGTCCAGTCTTGTATGCAGCCATGAAGGATATTTTGCCTAGGGTTTGCAGGTTGCAGATTGTAATGCTGAAACTGTAATGCTGTACTGTAAATGCCATTGTTAATATAAAACTGCCTGTATTTATTGTCATTTTCTATTGCTTCTGCTATTGCCATTGCTGCTTCTATTGCTGTTATTGCTGCTGTTATTATTGCTGTTGCAGGTTCTGTGCATTATTATTGCTGTACTACAATGACTGCAAATTTGTAGAATTATTTAAGTAGAAATGGAATTGTGTGTAAGCATGTAAAATTTCATTTCTACATCTGCACTTTCTGAGCTTGTACTGAAATTTGGTTCAATTACATTATTCGGGGATGCTAGGAACTATATCCATATCCTCTCCTTCATTGTTGACATCTTTAGCTTCACTGTCACCCTAGAGTACCTCAAACCTATTAAGTGAGGCAAGAGCACTACCATTGGATGAGTCAAAATTGGGGTTCTTGCTTTCTTGCTATGGCTGCTCATGAGCAGGCCAGAGCAAGTTGGCGACTTGGGACGAATTTGCCTTTGCACATTCACAGGCCAGAGCAAGTCGGCGACTTGGGACGAGTACGCCTTTGTGCATTCACAAGAACAAAGATCCAAGATTTTCTAGGGGTTGTCGAAATTGGAATCCAAAAGGTTTTGTTGGACTCGAGGAACCAGCCGCTTGAGGCCTGTTAATTACGTTGTTGGCTTGAGAAACTAAAGAATTTTTAGGGCCAAAAGGCTAATGGCCAGAATTAATGGCTAGAGGAGCTAGGTTAGAGTTTTGCTTTCTTGTGATCACTTGGGTCCAAGTATCAGATTCTTTAGTTTGCAAATTATATAGATCTTCTTGCACCGCAAGACTCACTTGTGGTTGGTTTAGCAAAGGGCAGTCTTTGACCTGGTGCTCCATACTTTTGCACTAAAAGCAAGCTTTTGGAAGATTAACATATCGAACAACTTGATGGCAAATTTTACCATCAAACCCGAAGTACATCTCATCCTTTAGGTCTTTGGAAAGCGGAATGTGCACACAAGGCCTAGGAAACAACCATGGTTGGAACTAACGAGGAGCTTCCAAACAAACGAATTCACCAAGTTTCTCACAAAGCTAAGAGATAAGGTCCTTGAAATGCATGGGTAAAGCTGGAAATTCAACCCACACTTTGCACCGAAGGCCTATTTCTCCATCAACTGTAAAGTTGGTGTTCGAAATGGACATGACTAAAAAACGACTAGAACAAATCCATGTTCCTGCCTCACAAATAGCTTTGGCCTGCTCGGTTGACCCAAAGGAAAAGGAATAAAAACCCCTGGACAAACTCCTAACTTCAACAACCTGAAGGCCCAACAACTCCCATGCCTCTTGGATCTAGGATTGGATATGAGCGGCCTAAGGAGCTCGGTTGCCCATGAAATATCCAATGATAACCCTATTTTGAAACTCTTGTAATATTTAAGAAAAATGATTGTAATCTGCCTCAACCAAAAGCTCTGGATCAAAATTAGGAAGGAGCTCAGAATCATTACGTCGTGCAACAATCTGGGGATGAATTTCTTGGGTCGCATCATGGGTGGTGCCATTCTCAGCAGAAACTCCGTTTAGAAAATTACGAGTGGAGACTTTCTTCATGGCCATGGCTTAAAAAGCCGAAGCCTAAGGCCAACATTGCAGAATTCACAACTGATGAGTTGCAGACTTGGGAATTGGATCCTAAGGACCTTGGTTTTGCTCGAACCTCCAGTGACACAGGTTACTGCTTACAGTAAGCATCTTATTGAGTTGGGTGAATCCAACAGGCTAGTGCTTCTCAATGGTATATCTTGTTTTCCGGATTTTGGTGGGTTTACTTGCTTTCCTCATAGTGGTGCAGTTAGTGTCGTTGACTATGCTATCTCCTCTACCACCTGAGAAAAATATACTCATTTAATTAATTTGAACTCTGAACTTACAAAGCTTTTATAGACCTTAATACAGTTAGGAATCACAATTCCCATGGAGATATTATGTGACTTAGCTCTATGACTCAACAACTACTACTCAAATGAAACACTCTAAACAATTCCCTATATGCTCTCAAAGCTAAACTTATCACCTTTAAAATAGCAAAACTAATACAAATATTAACTTTAATCAAAGATTAAGCTAATACTAAATATTAGAACCTAGATACTTAGGGAAGATGCTTTAAAGTCCAACATTCTCCCCCTTAAAGTTGAGAGGGCTGACCAGACAGTCTCTTAGCTTTAAATACTGAGCTTTAGCAACTCCTTTGGTGAAGATGTCTGCTATGTTGTCCAAAGTGCTGCAATGTTTTAGCTCAATCACATTTTTCTCCACCATGTCTCTAATGAAGTGATACTTCATGTCGAAGTGCTTTGACCTGCTGTGGTGGATAGGATTATGTGCCAATTGTATGGCACTCATATTGTCACAATACAATATGGTAGAATCATTTTGTCTCTCACCTATTTCATCTAGAACTTTTCTTAACCATAAGGCTTGGGCACTAGCATTTGTGATTGCTATGTACTCAGCCTCAGTAGATGATAGTGCTACAGTAGTTTGCTTTCTAGAACTCCAAGTAATTAGCCCTGACCCAAGACTAAAACAATTCCTTGAAGTGAATTTCCTATCATCTATGTTGCTTCCCCAATCACTATCACTAACGCCAACTAATTTTACATCATCACATTTGTGGTAATGGATCCCATAATCCATTGTACCCTTTACATACCTCAAAATTCTTTTAGTTGCTTGTAGATGAAGTTCAGATGGATCAGCCATATATCTTGATACTAGAGAGATAGCATATTGAATATCCGGCCATGTGTTGGTGAGGAACATTAGACTCCCAACCATGCTCCTGTAAGTGGTCTTGTCAACTTTTGATGCTCCATCTTCTTTGCTTAATTGTATCCCATGACCTATTGGAGTTGCAACTGACTTGCACTTCTCCATAGAAAATTTCTTTATCATGTCCTGTGCATATTTATATTGACATATGAAGATTTCATTTTCTTTTTGATGTACCTCCATTCCTAGGAAGTAATGCATCAAACCTAAATCCTTCATTTCAAACTCTTTCATCATGGAGTTTTTGAACTCCTCATTCATTTTAGCACTACCACCCATGAATATTAGATCATCCACATATAAGCACACAATAAGGATGTCTTTACCTTGTTTCATATAGTAGAGAGTAGGTTCACTTTTGCTCCTAGTGAATCCATAGTCTTGAAAGTAGCCATCAATGCGTGAGTACCATGCCCTTGGTGCTTGCTTTAGTCCATACAATGCTTTCTTCATTTGTAGACAAGGTTCTCCTTACCTTGTTCTTCAAAGCCTTGAGGTTTTTGCACAAAAACCTCTTCATTCATGTACCCATTAAAAAAGGAACTCTTAACATCCATGTGTTGAATGTTCCACCCTTTGTGGGCAGCCAAGGAAAGTACTAGTCTAATGGTCTCTTGCCTAGCTACTGGAGCAAAGGTTTCCTCATAGTCAATTCCATACTTTTGAGTAAACCCCTTTGCTACTAGCCTTGCCTTGTGTCTTTCAATGCTCCCATCAGCACTGAACTTGGTCTTATAGACCCATTTACATCCAATACATTTCTTTCCCTTGGGAAGCTCCACTAGCTCCCATGTGTCATTCTTTTTTATAGAGTTCATTTCCTCTTTCATGGCTTTTTGCCATACATCATGATTACATGCTTTTTCATAACTAGATGGCTCTAGCTCTACACTAGTCATTAAAGCATAGTTTACAACATCTCCCTTAGGCTCTTGGGAGTCTTCATCACCATACATGTGCAAATTTTCAAGTTTCTTCAAGACTTCATTCATCTCACTAGCTTGGCTTCTAGTGTACCTTCTTTGAAAATTCTTATCCATCATTTGGAAGGAAGGATGGTACTGAAGTGTTCTCTTACCTCTTGTTGGTGGATCTTGTTCCATTGGCATTGGAGAAGAACTTGATGCTCTTGGTGGTCTTTGTGGAGGACTTGGAGTAGCACTTGTTGTACTTGAAGTAGAACTCTTTCTTGGACTTGGAGGAGGACTTTCATTGCTGTTCTTGTCAATGGGCTGCATTTGGGAGGAGCTTTCACCTTGAGATCCATCATCAACAAAAAGTTTTTGATGACCCCATATCCCCCCTTCATCAAAAATTACATCTCTTCATCAAAAATTACATCTCTTGAGATTACAACTTTGTGTGTTTTTGGATTGTATAGTCTATATGCCTTGGAAAACTCACTATACCCAATGAAAATACATGCTTGACTCTTGGGGTCAAGTTTCTTTCTTGTCTCATCAGGAATGTGTGCATATGTAAGACAACCAAAAACTTTGAAGTGCTGTACATTTGGCTTTTTTCCATACCTTCCCTCATAGGGACTTATCCCATCTAAACTAGAAGTAGGACTCCTATTCAAAATGTAAACACTTGTCCTAATAGCATCAGCCCAATACATGTTACTTAGTTTCTTTGTTTGAAGCATTGATCTAGCCATTTCAATCTTTACAATATTTAAGAAATGCATTTGAGCAAAACTCCCCTCCTCTATCAATCCTTAAACTTTTTACAACAAACTCACTTTCATTCTCTACATTATTTTTGAAATCCTTGAAGCATTCAAAAGCTTCATCCTTAGTTTTCAAAAAATAAATCCAACACATTCTAGAGAAATCATCTATGAAAGTAAGGAAATAAGAATTGTTACCTAAGCTTTTGGTATGCATTGGACCACAAATGTCCGAATGTACCAATTGTAGTGGATGGCTTGCTCTCCATGCTTCACCTCTTGGAAACTTTTTTCTTGAGTACTTTCCCAAAGCACATCCTTCACACACCTCCTTGTGCTCTTCAACTCTTGGTAGTCCACACACCATAGCTTGAGAAGTCAACAACTTCAAGCTTGTAAAATTAAGATGACCATATCTCAAGTGCCAAAGCACACTTGAATTCTCTATGGCCACACTAGCAAGTTGAGCACCTCCTTGTTCCCCAAATTTAAGAGGAAATAACCTATTCTTTGTCATAGGTACATTTGTGACAACTCTATTACAATTGTTTTTGTCAAAAATTACACATTTTCCATCTTCAAAAACAAGTTTATAATTCTTTTCCATAATTTGTCCAATACTAAGCAAATTATGTTTGAGTTTAGGAGTGTAATAGATATTGTTTTCCTTCTTTGAGCCTTCACTTGTTGGAACCTCCATGGCTCCCATGCCTTCAACTTGTAGTGCCTTGTCTTCTCCCAATTTGATCTTGGACTTGTATGTGGAATCCATTATAGCAAATAACTCTTCTTTGCCACTCATATGATTTGAGCAACCAGTATCCAAAATCCAAGTTTCATTCAGATTTTAATCTGATTTTCCATAGGTGAGGAACAAATTTGATGTTCCTTCCTCTTCTCCATAGTTTCCATAATTATTACTTCTCCCTTCTTGAGAAGCCTTGAGTCTACAATCTCTAGCAAAGTGACCAAGCTTGCCACAATGGTAACAAGATTTGTTTGATTTGTCACCTCCTCTTCCTATTCCTTGGTAGCCACCTCTTGATCTACCTCTTGCTCTTCCTCTTCCTCTTGAAGATTGTCCTCTCCTTTGTCCTCTTCTTTGTGTATTACCATGAGTCTCACCTTCCTTGGATGAGAATGCTTTTTCATCCTCCAAAACTTTATGATGTAGAATCCTGGAGTCTCTCTTCATGGGACATCAAAGAATCAATTAGTGCATCAAATGTGAGATTAGAAAGATCTTTTGATTCCTCAATAATGATTGCAATATGATTCCACTTATAAAGAAGTGTTCTCAACACTTTCTTCACAACAACTTCATTTTTTACATCCTCTCCAAGCGTCTCCATTTTATTTACAATTTCTTTGACTCTCACACAATAATCTCCCACTCTTTCATATTCTTGCATTTTGAGATTCTCAAAATCTCTCTTCAAAGTTTGAAGCCTCACTTGCTTCACTTGATTGCTCCCTTGATAACTATCTCTCAAGGCATTCCATGCTTCTAGGGCTTTTGAACAAGAAGCAATCCTAGGAAAGATACTTTTCTCCAATGATGCTTGGAGATGGTAGAAATGAAATGAAATATTATTAATGTCCGCGGTGGGCCAAAATAAGACCCAAGGGACTATATGAAGTACAATAATGACTGCCAGCTAGCAGGCTAAAAAGCCCAACAAAGAAAAGAACTAAGAAAAATACAAGATCAAACCCAACAAACGGGCCAAAGAGAAAGGGAAAAGAAAAGAAAAGGGAGAGCGAGACGGGGGAGGGCTGCAGTCCAGAGAGAGAAGTGCATGCCAAGAAGAACGGAGAGAGAGGAGGGGGAGGGAGCAGACCAAGAGGGGCAAGCTCCGAGAATCCCCCAAAAACTAGTCTCTCCTAACAGTCGAGGCCGAAGTACCGGAGCTGAAGAAGTCCATGATCTTGGGCATCCTTCTTATTATTCCTATCAGTGACATTTAAGATGTTCCAATCAGCTGGTTCATTGTAGCCTTCTACTACAATGTCCCACAAACCTTTACCTATGAGTAATGTCTTCATCTTAATAGACCAATACTCATAGTCCAAACCATTGAACTCAGGAATAGGTAGGTTGTTAATAGCAGCCATTGAAGAACACCCAACAATCTGCAAAACAACTCAACAATAGCTTTGGAGTAACACACTTGCAAGAATTCAACTAATTTTTTGCAAAAATTTCAACAAGTTTTTTTTAATTGCAGTCATGCATTGCCAACAATGTGCAGGCTCCTTAAGCAGTATTGACACCTGAATATCAAACGCAGCAAATAGCGCTGCAGTCCAATCTCAGAAACACAGCAATAATGCAACTAGATCAATTCTCCTTTCCTCAGAAAGGAACAACTTCTCATCTCGTCAAAGATATGATTATTTCAGCTCATCAAAGATATAAAAACTTGATGCCAAGGGATTAAACATACGAAGCTACCTTTACGAGCAACAAGTCTATCTCCACGCGCGCAGGTTTGCAGGTCTACCTTCAACGCAGGCGTCACACCAGGTCTGTACATAGATCACACAAAGCATGAGCAAGGTGACGTAGTCTCCACAGCAGCGAGCAAACACAATGACGTAGTCTCCTCAATGGCTCACGGTATTCTTCTTCGCAAAATGCCACAATCTCCAGACCTTCGATGCAGATCCGTTGAAACAGGTTAATGAACAGGTGATACAAACCACGTGCACATTACCTCACGCTTCCGCTGAAACAAGCTTGTCAAACCCACGCGTGCAGCCTCCTCGCCAATCTATGTCAAGCAGCGACGCCACGGTAGCAGCGCACAACAACAAGGCCACACAATCACGTTCTTCAACCTTGAACACAGTCACGTAGCTCTCTATGCGCAATTTTGACGAATGCACACCGTTTTCGAGTGTATGACTGAACGATTTGAATAGTCTGCCTTTCCTCGTCAACCTCTTCTCGCAGGTTTGAACAGTCCGCACACAGATTTCTGTGTTCACCAGTTTAGCCAAGCAAATCTTCACGAGCAAATCTCAACGTGTTCACCCTCCAATGGATGAGCAAATCTCCACGAGCAGCAGCACTTCTGGTTTGCAACACATCTCAATGTAAGACTGAACTCACGAATTCAGCATTCGTGATGGGCAGATCTTTTCTCTCTACAGGTTTTGATCCTTCTGAACAAACCCGGATGCTCTGATACCAAATGAGAAAAATATACTTATTTAATTAATTTGAACTCTGAACTTACAAAGCTTTTATAGAACCTTAATACAATTAGGAATCACTATTCCCATGGAGATATTACGTGACTTAGCTCTATGACTCAACAACTACTACTCAAATGAAACACTCTAAACAATTCCCTATATGCTCTCAAAGCTAAACTAATCACCTTTAAAATAGCAAAACTAATATAAAGATTAACTTTAATCAAAGATTAAGCTAATACTAAATATTAGAACTTAGATATTTAGGGAAGATGCTTTAAAGTCCAACACCCTCATTCCATTCATTTCCCGGTCTAGCGTCTCTGATCACCCTCCCCCCCTTATCGATCATTCAATTCTTTCTCTTACGTTATCCGCTGTTTCCCTTGTTATTCATCCCCCTCCTCCCTCCCCTTCAGTCCCTCGGGTCATAATAGACTTTGACTATTATTATTCCTTTACTTACATGGACTGGTTGCGTCAGGTTCTCCCCAAGGTGTCTTCTCTTCCCGATGTTTCTGATTGTTCTGCTTGCTTGGTCCAAACTATTTGGAAGGCTGCTTTGGACTTGTACCCCCACTCTATTTGTCCTCCCCCTGCTCATTGCCCCATGAACATTTGGTATGATGAGGAATGTAAGTCTGCCCACCGAAGATTGAAATATGCCATTCGGAATCCTTCCTAGCTCTATGCCATTTCCCACAAAGACTACAGGATGCTTCTTCTTAGCGTCTCTTCCTATCTCAACATCGACTTGATCTTATCCACTCCCTTCAACAATCTCCTAAATCCTTCTGGCGCCTTATCCTCCCCCGTGATCGGATTACTCATGGGATCAATCTTTCGTCTTGGACCATTCATTCCTCTTCCCTCTATACCATCCCAAATCAGCCTCCTATTACTGTTCCCTCCCCCCTCCTCGTGCCACCTCTTTTCTACTAGTCTTGTCGAGCGAGGCTATCAGGAAACTATGTACGAGCAAAGCAGTAGATTTGGATGGGTTACAGGCTGAATTTCTGAAGCATAGTATTGACCCTCTTGTTGGGCCCCTCAATGATCTCTTTAATCTCTCTGTCTGTTATGGGTTTCCTGATTCTTGGACTCAACATATCATTCACCCCGTTCATAAGGCAGGTGATTCCCATGAACCCAATAATCACAAGACTATCATGATTGGGCATATCTTTGCCAAGCTTTATGCCACAGCATTGGATGTGCTTCTCTCCTGCAAGTTGGAGGAGGGTTTCAAGGCTCTTGGCCAAGCTGGTTTTTGGCAAGATCACCAAACCATAGATCACATTCTAGTCCTCAGAGCTATTATTGAGGAGGCGTGTTCCAAGTCCTCGAAGGTTTATTGTTGCTTTGTTGACTTCAAGAAAGCCTTCGACACGGTGCCTCGACATTTACTTCTTGAGAGACTTCGGTCAGTTGGCATCTCTGGGCAACTTTTGACAGTGGTTACATTGTTATATGAGACTATGAAAAGTCGGTTTCACTCACCTCAAGGGTTTTCAGACAATATTCTTAGCACCATAGAAGTGAAACAGGGGTGCCCCCTTTCCCCGAACTTTTTGGGATCTTCATCGATGAGCTTGAGACTTTTACTAAGGAGAACACACGCTTACCCAGAGGATGGTTGCCTTCTTCACTATGTGCTGATTTCTATTCTCCTCTTTGTTGATGATGTTGTTCTTTTGGCCTCTTCCCCTAAGGGGCTTCAACGCCATCTGGACAAGCTTGTCGCTTTTTGTGACTCGAGACAATTGACGGTGAATCTTTCTAAGACCAAGGTTATGGTATTCAATACTACCAAAGAGGCTCTATCTCATCTCCACTTCTCTTTCCAAGGTCGAGAGGTCGAGATCACCACCTCTTATGTGTACTTGGGGGTTCTTTTCACTGGTCCCACTTTTGGTATGAAACTTGCTGCCCAGGCCCGGGTGTGTAAGGGATATGCAACTTTGTCTTTGTTAGAGAGGACTTACTTCAAAGTACAATTTCAGGATATACCTGTGAAGATGAGGATTTTTGATGCCTTGGTCAAGCCAACTATCACTTATGAGTCAGTGGTTTGGGGTCCTAGTCTTGGCTTGACTGAGTGGTCATGGGTTGAACAAGTCCAGACACTCTTTCTTCGACGATTCATTCATTGCAAGGGCACAATCCCCCATTCTATTATTCTCACTGAGTTTGGGGCTTGTCCTCTCCAGCTTGAGATTATCTTCCTGATTATCGGTTATCTTCACAGGATCTGTACTTTCGGAGATACCCCTGAGGGTTGTAGGTGGTACCCTTACCTCGCCCTTCGCTCCTCGATGGAACTCTCTCCAAGTTCTCAGGGAGGCCACAGGGGTTGGTATTTTCAAGTTTCTGCCCTCCTGGCCAGCATTCAGATACAAATAGATAGGCTCCCCCCTTATTCTTTGGGTGTTCTCCCCCCCTCTCGGCTTAGTAAGGAGAGGATGCTCCACGAGATCCGAAAGGATGTTAGTCTCCAGTACACTAGATGCACTTGGATCTCTCCTGTTGCCCCTCTTTCCCCCAAGCTATCTTTCTACCATGAGCACTTCTTACAGATATAGGAGGGCAGAATAGTTCCTCCACAATACCTTCAACAACACACAATGCATAGTCTTTGGATCACTATTGGGCAACTTAGGTTGTGTTCTCACCAACTCCGTATTGAGTTAGATCACCATCTTCCGACGGAGGAGTGGATTTGCTTTTTTTGCCCCTTGGGTGAAGTTGAAACCCTTCATCACTTTATTTTTTGCTGTCCCATTTATTATGAGATTCGGGGTAGATTTCATTTCCTTTTCAGGGACAACTCTCGATTTGTTATACTTGGACCAGCTGTGTCTCACACTCTTTCTTAGGGAGATAACTCATCTTTGGCGACATAAAAGTTCTCTAGATGGATTTCATCCTCCTCAACATCGGCTCATCACAACATACTTCACTAGCTCCGACGGACTAGGTGACTCTGGACGGAAACGCCCATCATCTATTTCGGATGGAAGCAGGGTCACTAGATAGCGCACCCTTAGTTTGTCAGGGTTCCGAACTAACGTTGGTCAGAGACATATCATGGACTTCTTCAGCTCCAGTACTTCGGCCTCAACTGTTAGGAGAGAATAGTTTCTAGGGGGTTCTTGGAGCTTGCCCCTCCTGGGTTGCTCCCTCCCCCCTCCTCTCTCTTCATTCTTCTTGGCGTGCACTCCTCTCTTTTGGACTGCAGCCCTCCCCCCTTTGCTCTCCCTTTTCTTTTCCTTTTCTCTTTGGCCCGGTTGTTGGGTTTCGTCTTATATTTTTCTTAGTTCTTTTCTTTGTTGGGCTTTTTAGCCTGCTAGTTGGCAGTCATTATTGTCCTTCTTATAGTCCCTTGGGTCTTATTTTGGCCCACCGTGAACATTAATAATATTTCATTTCATTTTGCAAAATTGTAATAATAATTATCTAACATCCCCCCTTATTACATTATTTGGTATACAAAGAGAATTGCGAAACAATTCAAACTTGACTCGTCCAAGTGCCTTTGTGAAAATATCTGCAAGTTGATCTCCAATGGGAATGTACTTGAGTTGTATTTGGTGATTCTAAACTTGCTCTCGAATGAAATGACATTGAGCTTCAATGTGCTTTGTCCTTTCATGAAATACTAGATTCTTGATCAATTTTAAAACACCTTGATTATCACAATTCAACAAGGTTGGTTGTTTTTTACACATACCCATATTTGACAAAAGGCTTTATAACCAAATTGTTTCACACGCAACTCCTCGTGTAGCACGATATTCTCTCTATGGATGAAAATGGCACTGCATGCTGTTTTTTGCTATGCCACGAGATAGGTCCAGATCCTAGATGAAACACGTATCTAGATGTTGACTTTTTGTCATCTATAGATTCAGCATAATATGAGTCCATGTATCCCTGTAAATTTTTTTATCATTTTTCTTATATTCCAGGCCATATTCTACTATACCACGGACATAATGTAGTATCCTCTTTGCAGCTTTCCAATGACTCTCCTTAGGATCCTGCATGAATCTTGAAAGATAACTTACAACAAAACTGATGTTAGGATTGGTGTTCCTCAGGTATATGAGCCTTCCGATCAGCTGACGATACGGAGTAGAAGATACCTGAGGTGATTTATCATATCTAGACAGTTGTAACCTTAGCTCCATTGGTGTTGTCATAGGTTTACAATCTGTCATCCTATATTTTTCTAGCAGTGTCTTGGCATACTTTGTTTGTGTGACAAGAGTGTGGTTCCCAAACTTCCAAGCCAAGACAATAGTGCAGAAGCCCCAAATTTGTCATGTCAAATGATTTTTCAAATTCATCCTTCACATCATTCACCAATTTGTCTGAACTTCCAGTGATGACCAAATCATCAACATAGAGCACAAGAATCACTATCTCATTTCCAATTTTCTTGACATAGAGATTTGTATCGAAGGGACTTCTAGTGAATCCATGTTGCAATAGGTGTTCATTAATTTTGATATACTAGGATCTGGGAGCCTGTTTCAACCCATGTAATGAATTTTTCAGTTTGTAGACTTCTTGACATTGCCCATTGTCAACAAAGCCTTTAGGTTGTGTCATGTACACTTCTTCAAGATTGCCGTTGAGGAATATACTTTTGATAAATCCACTTGCAGCCTATGGGCTTCTTTCCTTCTAGCAAATCAATGAGATCCCATGTTTCATTCTTCATCAAAGATGTGTATTATGCTTCCATGGCTTCCTTCCATTGTGGCAAGCTTAGTGCTTCCTTTATTGAGGCTGGTTCTGCATTCTCCATTACAAAAGTCATGAAGTACAAATTTACCTTGTGTTGTTTACTACTATGAGTATGTGGTTATGTGGAGGTTAGATCAGGTGGTGCATAAGCTTAGCATCTTTGAGAGTATTTTTGAGCCATTTTGGAGTCCTTTGTTGTGGAGCAACCACTACCGGTTTTGTTATTGATTCATTAACCACTTCTGACTTTGACTCATCTTCTGGAACTGTGCGAACTTCCTCATTTGACTCAATGGTTACAACAGGAGATTCAGACTCCTTAGGATCTTCAACATTTTTCTTGTTTCCAAATTCTTCGTCAAATATCACATCTCTACCTATATGTATGTTCTTGGTGACTGGATCAATCAATTGATAAGCTTTTGACGCCTCATCATACCCAAGAAATATGCAAGGCAGAGTTTTTGCATCCAACTTGGTCCTCTTTTATTTTGGCACATGCATGTATGCCTTACTTCCAAAAACTTTGAGATGAGCAACTGATGGCTTCCTCCCAAACCAAGCTTCTTCAAAAGTATTCCCTTAAAGTGCCTTTGTTGGCATTTTATTTTGAAGATACACCGTAGTAGAGATAGCTTCAGCCCAATACTGCTGCTCTAGATCATCTCTTGTACACCGTAGTAGAGATAGCTTCAGCCCAATACTGCTGCTCTAGATCATCTCTTGTGAGCATGCAACAAACCATTTCCATGATGGAACGATTTCTTCTTTCGGCATACCCAATCTGTTGTGGAGTGTAGGCAATAGTAAGCTGTCGCTTGATCCCGTTTTCTGGAAGGAACCTTGAAAAATTGTTGGATGTATATTCCCCTCCCTTGATATGAATGGAGGACTCGAATATGACGTTTGGTTTTTGTTTCAACAAGCTTCTTGAAGCATTGGAAATTTATGAAGGCATCTAATTTGAGTGGTAGGAAATATACCCACATCTTTAGTTAGTAACTATCAACAAACAACTGAAAGTACCGGCTGTAACTGGATGGCATTGGTCTGCACAGATCGATATGTACGACATCCAACAGTCCTTTTGCTCTGTGAGTTTTGATCTCAAAAGGTATTGGTGTTGCTTTTTTGCTAAACAACCTGAGCAAACTGGCAATGTGGGTGAAAGGTTGGGTAGACTTGTCACCATATGATGCTTATTTAGTTGAATTAAATAGCTAGGACTCAAATGTCCATATCTCCTATGCCAAAGGGAGGTATCATCTGTCATGGCTACGGACAATGCAACATTAGGAGATGATGACATCAGGGGAAAACAAGCCATTTTTATAGGAACCAGTTGCTACAAACTTGCCATTTTTTGTAATGAAACACCTCTTTTTGCCATCAACCACTCAGAATTTGATTGTCATGTCTTGATCCAAAATTTATGACACAACAAATTGTTTGCTAATCGTGGTACATATAGTACATTTTCAATCGTACATTTGCCATCGGTTATATTGAGAGGAACATTTCCCACTCCTTTAACATGATAAGTATTATCATCAACAATAGTGATTGATTGGATTCCCATATTTGGCTTGTAAGGAGTCAAACCACACTTTATCTCTAGTCATGTGCTTGCTAGCACTTGAATCAATGTACCAAATTTCATCCTTTGGTTTTGTCACTGCCTTGGACATCAAGACCTTGCGTGCCAATTCAGTGTCTTGTTCAAAAATAAGTTCTAGTTCATGTACAACATACCCTTGTTGTTGCTTAGGGTGTGGTTTGAATTGTGTCCTTTTCTGAGGATTACGAACTTGACAACCTCTAGTCATGGAATTATATCAGCAAAACTTTGTATCATGCCCTTCTTTCTCATAAATATGACAGTACCTCCTTTGTCTTTGAGGTTGTTTTTGTGATGATGATGAAGATGAAGGATTTTTCCGTGATTTCTTTGTGGAAATGAGTGCATTATTTGTTAATTGGTCCCTCAACTGATTGTTTGCTTCTTCCTGTTGAAGCATGTTCACCAATTCATCAAAAGACACCTTCCTATTTGATATTTGCAATGAAGTAATAAACACTTGAAGAGAATCTGGCAGGGCTCTAAGTATGATGGGTACTAAGAGCCTATCTTCTACTGTTTTCCCCATGGCCTTGCTTTCAATTCAACAACTATGTGAAGAAAATTTTCAATGCTTTCTTCATCTTGAACTTCCATTCTCCCCTTCAATGATTGTAGAAACTGTATCCCATGCCTCCTTGGATGTTTGTGCTTCACCAATGTGTGGCTGAATAACATCTACCGTGGCAAGGGTAATGATCATTAGTGCCTTGGTATCTGCCTCATCAAACTGCTGTTGAGCATCTTCATCCTCTTCTATGTAGACAGGGGTGAGTGCCTTCCTGAGACAAGGGAATGACAGGATTTTAGGAAAGAAAGGATTGATGAACTTGACTACAAAACATGGTGTCAACCTGTATTAGTTAGCTCCAGATGGGTAGTCAATGATTGATTGTTGTAGACGGCTAGTCCAGATAGGTAAACCAGTCTAGACGGGTAGCTTTCAAACGTGTACCGCCCCGGACGGGTAAGTGCTAGACCGGTAGGTTCTGATGGGTTGCTGGCTGGACGGGTAGGTTCAAACGGGTAGGATCCTAGACGGGTTCTCTCAGACATGTAGTTCTAGTCCAGACGAGTAGTCGCAAGTCCAAACGGGTTGACAGGTGACAGATAGGCCTAGATGGGTTTTGCAACACACCAATTTGCAATCTCATACTTCATCCTGCTAACGCGAACTGATTTCTAATCACTCCTTCCTACAACTCTGCACAACACAAACACAACACCAGTCTGCGCCAATCTACTCCATAACATGCATCAATGAATACCTGTAACACAAGACAATGCAATCATACTGAAATCCACACGACACTAGAACAATTATGCTTGTATTTATTCCTCAACAGATAGATCATGAATCATGGATGATTACAAAAATGAGAAGGGGGTTATTTATAAGACGAGCCTTGGTGGTTATTGCAACCAACCAGGCTCAATCGTCCCAACTGTCCCTACGTTAATGCCTTAACTAATCAGTCTCAAGTCAGGCTTAACAACTAGTCTCAGACTAATTAACTAGTATGATTTAACTAATCATGAAGGCTAGATTATACAAGTTTGTCGTTTTATTCCACATTATTAATTAGTCCGTATTAAATCATGACGACTGATTTACATTGCAAAAACATTACTTTATCAAAATTTCCAATATCATGTAGACATTTTGTCAAAAAGTTATGGATATCATTTCTTCTTCGAACTGCTGTCTACATTATGGCCGAGTGATCTTTCCAATGACAATGTCACAGAGTTTCTCAGCCACTAGGATGGTCCTGATCTTGTTCTTCCAAGGTGCAAAATTTGGGCCTTTGAGTAACTGTGATTTTGTAAGAAATGTTTTTGATGTCACCATGGGGAGGGTTCCTTATGTCTCCCAAATGGTCCCCCTTTCAATATACCACCAGTCCTATATACTGAACCTTCCTATATACCCGCCCTTCTTATATACTTGTCGGTATGTGGAAGAAGCTAACATTCTTG
Organism: Wollemia nobilis; assembly: GCA_028583015.1. Lineage (NCBI taxonomy): Eukaryota > Viridiplantae > Streptophyta > Pinopsida > Araucariales > Araucariaceae > Wollemia > Wollemia nobilis. Next base: position 1,720,424 of record JAQPPZ010005291.1, on the reverse strand, counting down.
ATATACGTGGTTGTACATGAGAGAGACCTTAAGGTAAGTGAAAGAGAATGATACGAGGTTCCAAGGTAGTACGGAAAGGGATTTGGCCTATCAATAACACCTGCTTAAGGAGAAATCCTTGTACGTGCGTGTAACTTCCCTATATACTCGGAATTTCTCAATTTCAGGATTTATGTCTAACAATAGTGACAAATAGGGTAGAAAATGGAGTGAAAGAATAAAAAAATGATGTCCTTATTTCTCTTTGATGATTTATAGGGTCAATGCCCAGACGTCGTTATGGCAACTTAATTAGGCTATAGACATAGTATCTTAGCGTATCAACTTTATATGTAAAAGCAAGCTAGAGGTGCCATTTATATTGAACGTTGCGATTTGTGCTTGAGAATGTATTTTACACACACAAAAAAAAAATTGAGGCAAATAGATTAAAAAAAAAGTTGAAGGTGTCAATCATCGTTAAAAATGCACCTTTTTTATAAAACATCATTTTACTACCCCTTAATTTTGCAAAAAATTGCTCACTATAGTTATTGTGCAAATACTATAGGAAATTTGCAAAATAATAAAAAAACCTTCCTAGCTGAAAATTATTAATATAAACTTTGCTCTCGTGACGTGAATAGTGTTGCGGCGTGAAAAGTGTTGGTGTTGCGGCGTGAAAAGTGCCGTGGGTAGAACAAGGAACAAGGGGTTTTCAAGCGTGACAATGAGCCCTAGCATTGTCGTTTCTTGAGTGGCCCTAGGGCTTCTATATTATGGGGAATTTTGATGGTGGAGGAACTGTTGCCAATTTTGCCACACCTTGTTAAATTTCGTACTGTATACAGTTTTGAGACCATTCATTGTAAAAACTTCCCATTTTCCAAAATGATTAAGGTATTGTTATACTGCTGTGCTTTCACCGGTTGTCTCTTCTGGTTCAAAACTGTATTTTGTTGCATTATGTGGTTCCTCTGCTTTTCTGTACTTTTCTCTAGGTTTTCTGTACTTTTCCCTATTATGTTGCATGCAAAATTGTGAATGTTTTAGCATGGGCATTTTTCTGATGGTTTCGCTTCCTTATTTTTGTCTTGAAATCCTCTCTTTTTCATATCTGCACATACGACTGTAATTTCCAGCACTTAGGCACTTGGGTACGTTTTTCTGTTAAAGATATGAAGTCGCTCCGGCAGAGGGAGCGGAAGGCCAAAAAAGAGTAAAAATAGGAAAATACGGCTAAGTATGAAAATCTAAACATAGTCAGAGTTGTAGGCGCTCCTCTCCTGGAGCGAACTCCCAAAGCGCTCCACCCATGGAGCGACATTCTAAAAACAACAAAAACAAGTATAAAGGCTAAATATGAAAGGGTCAATTTGGTCAAAATGTAAAGTGCTCCACTAGTGGAGCGCCTCTCCAAAGCGCTCCACTAGTGGAGCGCATCTCCAAAGCAAAGGCAAAGCAAAGTGAAAACAAGAACATAAATGCAAAAGACAAACTCCTAAAAGGTCAACAAATGGTCAAATCTCAAAAGCGCTCCACAGGTGGAGTGCCTCTCCAAGACAAGAAACGTAAAAGAGACCAAGGCAGAAAGGGTCAATTTGGTCAGAATGTAAAGTGCTCCACTAGTGGAGCGCCTCTCCCAAAGTGCTCCACTAGTGGAGCGAACTCCTCAAACAAGTGACTAAGAGAAACTGTTGCAAATCTAACATTGACCTGTTGTCACATTTTGCCTAAGGGGTAAAATTTTGAACTGTTGTGATATTGTTTTTCTGTTTTAATTCCTTCTCTCCTCCGAAAATAGCATTCTCCAGCAAAGGTTCTTCTCTGGCATTTTCGTGGCGCTGAGGCGCAACTAGGAATTCTTCTTTTCCCCCACTTTTCATGCAGAATTCAAGTTCGGGGCGGCTTCGCTTGAAAAATCACTAGTCAAAAGGCAGCTTCGCCCAGAAGAAAGGTTGAAACAACACTTCGCTCATTTTTGAAGCGAGGGGCAGCTTCGCTGAAGAAATCTTGCGAACCAAGGCAGCGAGGCTCACTTCGGGCCACGACGCTGCCGAACTGCCACTTCGGGCCCATCTTTAGCGAAGCTCCCCATCCCTAGCGAAGTGACGCTGCCGACAAAATTTTTCTAAGGCAAGCAGTCGGGCTTTGCCTTCGCTCCTTGGCCGAGCGAAGCTCCGGTTCGGGCCTTCACTCCAGCGAAGTGCCACTTCGGGCCCGTCCAGACCAATCTTCCCCCAACCGAAGTCCATTTCAGACTTAGATAAAAAGCGACATCATCGAAGCGCAGCTCTTCCTTGGCCCAGGGAACCGCCAGTTCGGGTCTGCCTCCCTGCGAACCTACACTTCGGGTGCAGTTTCAGCGAACCTCCTTGCCAGACCGTGCCAAGTCCACTTCGGGTCTATTCCTCAACGAAGCTTCCACAAAAGGTTTTCTGGGCACTGGAACTGCTTTCAAGAGGCGCGCTTCCAGAGAAGGGGGTGGGTAGAAATTTAAGGCGCCTTCATGGCGCACGAGTTTGAAGCTATCCTGCCCATCCCATCAAGGCGGCGATGCTAATCCCAAAGAGATCTCCCCACCAACTGCAGTAACTGCCGATGTAAGATCCCAATAGAAAATCTCAGGGTGAGCCGTATTTAATAATTGCGTACTTCCCAAGAGGCCTCTCGATCCGCGCTATTTTGCCTGACAGGGGTCAAATCTCAGCTACCCCATCAGTTTTTAGGGTTCGCTATTAATGATACAGAGGTACAGTCCTCTATAAAAACCATCTCATTGTAATGAAAAAAGGGGGGGGAACGCTTTGCTAGAAAGCTGCTGTATTCAATTTTTGCATCAATGCTAAGAACACCTGGCTCTGACTCTATTCCTTCTTTGTATGATGCCTTCTGTGTTTATTTCTATTAATCTCGTCTCTTTATGTGATTGTTGTAATTTTGTTGTCTGGATTTAAACCAAGGTTCCATGGGGGGACGGGTTTTGGGGGACGGCGGGGGATGGCAGGCCGATTTTAGGGGACGGCTCGGGGACGGCTGGGGGGACGGCTAGTATAATACTATGAAAATTGATTTTTTTTAGAAATTTAGAATAATCTAACATTCAGAATTCTATACCCAACAAAAATGATATTAGGATATTCATATTGATATTAGTTACTAAGTGCAGCCATTTAATTGTTTCAAAAAATATAACTTGAAGGTTCAGCCAAGGATATCAAGTGCAATCTGCCAATCTCTAACAGTTAACCAAATTAGTTGCTATTGCTCAAGTAATGAATGCCACATTATTCAGCTTGTAACTTTTAAGTTTTAACATTCAAACAATAAGTATAAGTTATAACTTTTAAGTTTTAACATTCAAACAATAAGTATAAGTTATAACTTATAAGTTTATAACAGTCATCATTTTTTCAGCCACCAATGTTCAAGCAAAGACTATCATTTTTTTAATTTTTTTCAGTCACTAACTGTTCAAATATGACAGCAATCAGCATAAATGGTCAGCCACTGTAAAAAGCATTGAACATTGAACATTTGAACCTTAAATTTTATATCTAAAATATTTTAACCTTTATTATTATACCAGTCAAGCTGTATTTACAATTGCGTACCTATAGTAGGGTTTTCATTCCTAGAGAAATAATATTGCGCATCTTACTGCATCAGAAATCAAGGGATAATAATCACCATTTCATAATGTCAGTACATATTTATATTGATTCAATGTTATTAGGCTTCTACATAGTAAATCGAGCGAAGCCTTCGGGTTTATGGATGTTATAAGTAGCCCCAGCCATTTTAATTTAACACACAAGATTTTAAACAGCTGTGCAAATGCAAAGAAGTAAATGTTAATAGAACCAACTTGCAAACCATGACCTTTGAACCTAAGCATTGTTTCCACCTTATTCACCATATCATTTTTCTTCTCTTTCTGGATTAATTAATAGCTGTTAATAGTTTAGTGCACTGTTGTCTGCTGTCACAAGGTTTGAGACTTTGAGTTCATGTCAAGTTTGGCAGGATTGAAATTCAAAATAAATTCAATATAATAAAATAAGGCACAAAACATTTACAGAAAAAGGAGAAAAAGGACATGCATTAGGGCTTAAAGCTCAATTTATCCTTGAATTTTATCTATTTAATTTAATGCCCAGGTAATTTTTTTTTTTAGTTTTTCTTTTGGCTGAGGACGCCCAGCCATGGGGGACGGTTGGGTCCCTTTGGGGACGCTAAGGCCATCCCTAGGGACGGCTGGGTGTCCTCGGGGATAGTTGGGCATCTTTGGATGGTGCCCAGCCGTCCCCGGGGACGGCCTGAGCAATTATATGTCATTATTTGCATAGGTAAAATAGTGCATAGCGGTCTCCAATTAGGTGGGTAGTTTGGTAACTTATTGGGTGGTTCATTAACCACCTTCGAAACGCTTGAGCAATGTATTTATTTCTCGATCTTCGCAATATCAATTTGCTGCTTGATTCATTTCATAGTACCAGAGCTAGGCGAAGGGAGAAGAGTGCAACAGACGCGCTTCCCAAGACGAAGCGGACTAGACTGGATGCAAATAACGAACCAGGATGCACGCAACACGAAGACCGAGGACTGACCAAACCGGACGATAGTGCCCAGACCGTAGACCCAGATCGGACGACAGACAGAACGAAGACCCAAACCAGAAGACACATAGACCAAGGCGACACATTTTTGTTTGCAGGTGATAGGACAAAACGTAGACCGAGATGGACCAGAAGACACGCAGACCGAGGGCAACACGTGGCATAGCATGGAGGCAGGCTCACGTGGACGGGCTCGAATGTAGGCTGACGTGGATAGGTTTGATGGCATATTGTTGAGCATGTGGCTGTGATGTGGCATATGTTGAGGACGTGGCGACATCAGGTTTTGCACGCAGTTCGAGGCAAAAGGCTATGGGAGAAGGGTGACTGCTCGAAGGCAATCATCTTCCTAGGCGAGTCTTGCCCTTTTTCAACGAAGGGAAACACATTCTCCTAATGCATGTGGGATAAATCCCATGTATTTTTTTTTTCAAACGTGTTGCAGTGCGTGGGATAAGAGGAAGGCTGGTCCCCTTCCTTCCCAGTGCGCCCGGTAGCGCACTTGGTTAAGTGTGCTTGCTAGCGTGGACGAGGTCCACGGTTCGAATCCCGCGAAGGGATTCACCATGCACAACAAAGAATTTTTTGCCCCTCCCCGCGTCAAAACAAAACGTGACGCCTCAGAAATTTTTAACGCCAGCAAGAAATTTTTGACACCAGCCAGAATTTTTGACGCCAACAAGAAATTTTGACGCAACAACTTTTTTTTGCTGACAATTTTTGCTCAGCAATTTTCTTTGCTGACGATTTTTGACAACTTTTGCCTAACTTGTTTTTGACCAAGGAGGGTCATTTTTTTGCAAACAAGGGGCATTTTTTTTGTCAAAGGAGGGCATAGGAGCATTTTTTTTCTGCCACAAGCCAGAGGAGACGCAAATTTTTCGAGGTATTTTTTCGTACTTCGATTTTTTTCTTTTCAAAGCAATTTTGGAGGGATAAGTTGTTTTTTTTTTTTTTTTTGGAATTCGAAAGGGTCCACATACAATTTTTTCATCCTTGTTTATTTTGCAACAAAAAGGGGGGATTTCCAGCATTTCTTTTTGCAAAATTCTAAGACAAAGGGGGAAAGAAAAATTGTTGATTTGTGGAAGTGAATATTTTTTCTAAAATTGGCATTGTAATAGGTGCATTTTCGGTGGAAACCGACACCTAGAGTAGGTAAATTTGTGGGCATTTGTGATTGTATTTTGCATTTAAATTTCCTGTTTTCTTGCATTTTCAATCATAAAATAAAGCAAAGAAAAGACCCCAAATTTATACACCTATTTGTGCAATTTATTGCACAACAACGTTCGGTATATACGGTACCTCTGGTCCACACTTACAAGTTATGCTGTCGTGCTTGGACTACTGTATCTAACGCCTAATATAGCTGCAACAACGACGTCTGAGCTATTGTTCTCTATCAATCGTCGGGGAGAAATAAGGCAAACCAGTTCTGATATTCACTCCATTCAATACCCTAATTCAGAAATTGGAAAGGCATCAATATTATCATGGATCTACATGAAGTTGGAAAGGCATCAAGTATGGCAGCGTTTGGTAGAAAAAGCATAGTGATTCTAGATTTCAAAGGGGTGCAGTAGCTTTAGGGAACAATTGGACCAATCGTTCAAAATATCAGAGTAGAGCAGTAGAAGCATGTAGCCAACAGAGTAGTTATGGATATTCAAGTAGCACAATGGCAGCTTAACATCATTGATGACCACCACCAATCAAGATTTCATTGGTATGGATGGATGATCAAGATTGGTACTAGTCAACATTGCTTAGAAGATCATATTATTTAGTTTCTTCTCATGTTTCAAGGATGAAACATTTGTAAGGAGAGTGGAATGCTATGGTACCTAGGAATAGGTATAGGGGGATATGATATTATATTGTATATGGGTATTATGGATAGTTGGCATGGGCCACACATAACCTAGGGTTGATTATATTATTATATTATATTATAATAATAAGTGGGATGAGGGTTTATAAGATGGGTATATAAAGAAGGAATATTGTCATTGTAATCATCATGGAGATCATTCATATGGAGTATTACTTGTAATCGTCTTTGCCCATGAAGTGGCTTATGAGACTTTGCCCTCTCTAAGTGGCACTCTCATCTTGGGAGATTTTGTGGAGTTATTCCTTCTTTAAGGAGTATTATTGTTGTTGCCCTACCCTAAGGGTATTATCTATCTTTGTCTCATTATGTGGATTGTTATTGTAGATAATTATTTATGGATGAATGATTTGATATTTTTGTATATTGGTGAATGATTTTTGTTATTGAGAATAAAGTTTCATAACAATTCAGGTAGTTCCTTGTGAAGTGCCCCCACTATTGGCATCTTTGGCATTCAATAATGCATCATCCATCCAAATAATATTGTAATCGATCTTGTCCTTGTGGACGATTACCCTACTATGGTTGTCGTCCTCCTCGATGGTTCCTATATCCCACTCGTCACTCCTTGCCCACTCTTGGAAGTGCTCGGTTTCTCTTCCTTTTCTTCTTTTTGTACCGATAAAGTTTGATGCCTTGAACTTATAAGGTTGAATGGGCAATCGCCAACCGCATGTCCTGCAACTTCGCATATATTACAAAAAGCATTCTTTGGACAATTGATATTTATGTGTCCCTCTACCTTGCAGTCTGAACACCAAATATCCTTTTCCTTTTTCTCGCTCTTTGCATCATTTATCATCCTCTCCAGGTCCTTCCTCATGGCTTGGATAGCCACATGCAAATCATCTTGGTCACTATCTGAATCATCATCTCTATAGTGACCTATTCTTGCTATAGTTTGCTTTGTTTCACTTTCCAAATTGATTGCTCTATCAAATGCTTCCTAATAGGTAGTAGGTGGTACTACCTTCATTTTCTTCTTATATCTTGGTAGCAGTCCATCCAAGAACCATCACCTCTGTAAACCATCCGTTGGTGTCACTTCCATTTTATCGATAAGTTCCTTGAGCCTTCTATTATATGATTTGACATCTTCATCTTTCTTTTGCTTTGTGGCATAAATCTCTCCGATGATTTCTATCTCGTCCCATAGTAACTTGAAATCCTTTGTAAATTCGGTCGTTAATTCTTGCTACATTGCAAAGGGATTTTTCCTAGCTCCTTTTAGATGCCAATCCATTGTGATCCCTCACAATGTCTTCGAAAACAATCTTAGCCATGATCCTTCATTGTCAACTCTATTTGCTTGCCATATTGTTACACATGTTCCAATATGAAGTTCTTGGTCTTCCCATCACCCAAAAATGGTGGGCACTTCTATTTGCTCGTTGCTACTACTATATTTGTCATATTTGCCATAGGTGGCTTGTTTTCTTCACTTGCCAATTATTCACTTGCAAACAATCTTCGATCGGCTCCTAGTGCACCTACACTTCGCGATGACCTATGCGAATACATGAGCATTGGATTTGGTCTTCGCACCCACACACTCTCCTGCAGTTGCCCTCATGCTTGACTTCCATCCTCTATACCTCTTGACAATATCCTCTGCTCTTATGTTGGCATTACCAGCTATTACACCTTGTCTCCTTGTGGTCTCTCCATGTTGGCACCTCCAATTGCACGAATGTTCTCCTCGGTCCAACCATTGTTTGCTCGTTGTACTTCACCTTGTTCTTCGTCTTCTGTTGTCAAGAACGACGTTTGCCACCTTTCACTACATGCACTAGAACTATCCTCCACTTGAGGATTCTAAACACATTCCACTTCGGGTTCTTCAAGTTTTTTTGTTTGTGACTGCAGTACTTCGTTGGCAATGTTCAAATCTGTCTTGCGCAACATGACACTGTTGGGCAATCCTCTGTCTCCTTACAGGTTGGTTTTGACTTGTTCTACGACCATGTCTCCCACGTCCTCATGACAAGTAAATCTGTCGTTCACCTCTCCAAATTTCATGCATGCTGATTCGAACTTCAAGCAGTAACGGTGCCAAACACAGCACGATGGTGAGTACTCCAATAGTTAGAGGAACAATTTGATATGACAAATTTAGGAGTCAATCAAGATTGCAGTCAATGTTGATCTACACTTGCACAACATTTCCAATTGTATGACAATTTGATCACAACCACTTGTACAAGTTGCTCCACCACTTGTATGGCAAGTTCTTGTATGACAAGTACATGTATGGCATGTACTTATACGTTAACTCTACAGTCCACTTGAATGGCACTTCCGACTGCACCTCTCGTACGACAGTTCTGGACTACAACTCTTGCTTCACACTAACACTCAAAACTTGGAACAAAAACAACCTACAAACCTATTTGCAACAATAGCTTCACACAGAACACTTACAACACACAAAAGAAGGATGAATCATAATTGCATTACTTTCGCCCATATGACATTAGCATTACAGAATTGTTTGCACTTGGCACAGACACAAACTCTACAAATACTCCCAATGGATTGAATGATATCCGATACTTGCATAGATTCTCTTGGATACATGATATCGTACAATTGATTTTTTTTTTTTTTTGGAGGGGTTCCTTATCCTTGAGGATGGCAGTTAACAACTACTGCCCAAGACACCTCACCACTAACTACCCTCCATTTGCATATGCTTAATTACCTAAGTTTTTTGTACATTACAAATTCCATTTATCAAATGATGATGTCATCACCTTTGATATCAAACTAAAAAATTGCTTTTCACTTGCATTTACATTTAATGTACCTTTTTATTTCACTTATTTCCAGTGTTCCACGGGGACGCGTCCCCCCGTTTCCCGCATCCCCCAGCACGGGGGGGCGGCAAGGGGGACGTTTCCCCTCGTCCCCCTTTTGGGGGACGGTTGGGAAACGTCCCCGGGACGGCTGAGGCCTATGGCCTCTCGTCCCCGGGACGTCCCCTTTTTTGGGGTGTCCTCGGGGACAGCTGGGCCCCATTGGGGACGCTCAGACCGTCCCCGGGGACGGCTGGGTATCTTTTAGTGGTGCCCAGCCGTCCCTAGGGACTGTTTGAGCATGCCCAATGGGACCTAGCCGTCCCCCACAGCTGGGTGTCCTCACCCAAACAAAAAAAAAAAAAAAAAAATTAATATAAAAAAAGGTAAGGGGTGGGACCCATTTTAAGTCTCACCCCCCCAAACCCTAAACCTAAAAGAAACTCTATATAAACTTGGACAGTCTTTATTAGCAGTATTGGAAACAAGAACTTGCAAACAAGAAACAGGGATTTCCACAAACAGGAATGGTTTGGGTACAATTCCAGTTGGAATTTTAGGTTTATACCTATGGAAAAGCAAGGAAAAAGGTAAGGAAAGGAAATGGAAGGAAGAAATAATTAAACATGTAAGGAACCATGAAACAAATTAATTAAAAACCTGGAAATATCCCTTTAGAAAAAAAAATGGACCTATCACATCCTTGGAAAAGCCTCAACAATAACATCACCAAGTTGCATTTATCCCCTCTTGAAACTGTTAGTGAAATACATAAATTTAAGTACATGCAACTTTACCCTAATTGTGGATGTTTCCAGTAAATCACTTTTTGGGGCCAATTATATGGTAAGTTGTTATTTTCAATTTCACCATCTGGCTTTATGTAGTAGATTGAACTATTTGTATCAGACGATCAGTTGCTTTTAAGTATGAAAATCTTTAAGACGTTCCTCAGAAGTATTCATATGCTAAAATTCAGCATATTACCCACTGTTATTGTTTAAAGTGGATTCTGGGCAAATCAATAATTATAAGAGATTAATTCAGCTTGGTACGCTGCCTAGTGCTTATTGTAGGCACATCAAGAACTAGCAGAGATTAATTCAGCATTATACATCACCAGCTTTGCGATTAGTCCCTCAAACAATGGGAGGGGTGAGACAGTCTTTGTTTGAACATTGGTGGCTGAAAAAGTGATGACTGTTATTACTTAAAATGATGACTGTTTGAACATTGTTTGAACATTGTTTGCACTTGATATCCTTGGCTGAACCTTCAAGTTATAGTTGTTGAACTTGAAACAATTAAATGGCTGCACTTAGTAACTAATATGAATATCCTAATACCACTTATGTGTTAGTAACTAATATGAATATGAATGGCTGCGCTTACATAATTGATTGCTATATGAAATATCATTTTTGTTGGGTGTAGAATTCTGAATGTGTAGATTATTCTAAATTTCTAAAAAATTTCAATTTTTATAGTATTATACCAGCCGTCCCCCCAGCCGTCCCTAAAATCGGCCTGTCGTCCCCCGCCGTCCCGGAAACCCGTCCACTCGTCCCCCCGTCCCCCCGTCCCGTGGAACCTTGCTTATTTCATTTATTTACACTATTTTTCTGAGGCTGGTCAAAACTTGCTCATATAGATGAAAGTTAGTACTAGGGAAAGAAGAAAAAAATTCCATCAAAGAAGAAGAAGGCACAAGAGGCATCAGGAGATGAGATGGATGATATGGCTGAAGAAAGTGAAGAATTTGATGGAGATGAGGATTAGCTGTCAAATGCTGAGGAACTAGTCAAGAAAGATAAGCGGAGATAGTTGGAGCAACAATGACAGTAGATGGGAGCACAACTACAACAATTGCAGCCTCGACAACAACAGTCAGCTAGCTAAGCTGCCAAGATGTTCTCTTCAGGACTCCCACAACAGGCCACTGAAAGGATAGTTGGTCGCAATGTGCAGAAAGTTGTGGGGGGTTAGCAAACCCAAGAGCGTGGAATGCCAAAGGATGTAGTGCAAGGGGAACTCCAGCACAACCAGGAAGCCAGACTGTGTGAGGAGGCATTGCAGGTGTTATTACAGGTACCAGAGGAGTGGCTTCAAGTATGGCTGCCATTGGTGGACATTAGTCAAAATCAGATGTATCTATTGTGTAGAATGTTCGGTTTGTGGAAGAAGCATTGTAACAATCTAAAGGAAGAACTGCGCAATAATTGGCACAAGAGACGTTGGTGATTGTAGATGTGGATGAGGATATTCAAACTGCAATGGATGCGGAAGCATCACCACTATTGGACAAAGTACCAAGAGGAGACTTTGTTGGTGATGTTTCATTGCATGTGGATACATTGGAGAACTACAATACAACACCGATGAGGCAATGTGCAGATGTAGTAGACAGATTTGGATCAACTCCATTCGATAAGGGACAACCCATTGAGTTGACATTTACAACTAAGTAGACTATGGCACCAAATTCATCTATGTTAGAGAAAAAGAATAAGGATAATGGATTGCAGCCTACTTGAGAACATAGGTTATGGCAAGAAGGCCAGAGTAGTCAACTATCAGAAAAAGAACCTAAGAAAGGTAAGGAAACGATAGACACAATTAGGAAGATTGTTGATGCAGAAGGATGTTGAGGAGACAACGACTGCGGATGATACGAACATGGAATTAGAAGATGAAGAAAAGACGAGCTTTTCATCATAGAAGTGTCAAATTTGAGGAGACCACTAATCCGTGGACAAACAATCAGTGAGCAGGTTGGTACATTTTTCGAGAAGGTGAGTTGGTTGTTCAATAGAGTCCGGAATGAGTTCTCAATAGGATGTTTTAGGGACTAGCGACTATGGCAACTAAGGATGGAAGTAGAGTTGAGCAAGTTGGTGAATTGGGCTCGTGATAATGAGTGCATGAAGAAGTTTGCAGAGATGTATCAAATGGGAGCTAGGAGCTGGTGATAGTAGTGTCAATTTGATGTTGGAAGTTAGGAATTTGCTAGAAGGAACTCTAGTACTCTATTGATATCCACCTCGGATATATGTTAATGAAGGGAACTTGGTGCCTTACCTTGAAATTCCATGTGTCAAGAATGTGAAGTTGGCACCTGAGTTGAAGTCGTATGCAAGAATGAATTTCTTAGCGTACTTGATTCAGTGGTTAGCAGTAGGATTAAAGACGTTTTAGTAGATGGTTTGTAGCCTAAAGTTGAAAAAGGAAGAGCAGGTTAACGAAGTGCAAATGGTGGAAGGACAAGTTTGGCAAGTGCAGCAGGATGCCGAAGTAGAACTAGCAGTGTGGAGGAAGGAGATAGACAGTATGAGGCAGACACAGGAACACCAGGATCAATTAATAGGACAACTAAAGTTTGAATCTGCAATGGGATGAGTAGCTGGTAGTAGTTGCAAGGAAGAAAGCCAAAGCAGGGAAGAGGAAGGCTGAATTATAGGCTAATTTTGGCAAACGTTGAGCAAAAGTCGCGTCACTTTGGCTTCTAGTGGGCTTGTTACCAAGCCTATGCTAAGAGACTCAAGGGAAAGAATGAAGCTTTGAAGTTGCATATTGAGGAGTTGGGAGTACCTTTTCCATCGCCTCAACTACAACAAAGTTAGTTCCCAAGAGGAGCAACAGTCGTCGACGAGGATGTTGACCAATCTAGAGGGGAGGGCAGATGTAGGCGCTAGTTCTGACTTGCCACCTCAACAAAAGAAATAAACGTTAGAAATAAACTCTATGCATGGAAGCCGAGTACACATATGTTAAAGTTTTGGCATAAGTTTGAATAAATTTGATAACGTTGTAATATTACATGCAATAATGTAATGATGAGATAAGTAGTAGTCATGTGTGAATAAGTTAGTTGTCATGTAGTTTGTCTTGTAGTTAAGAGGGGAAATGTGACATTGATGAGGTGTCAAGGTTTGTAGTTTGTAGAAATGAAATTTAACATGCTTACACACAATTCCATTTCTACTTAAATAATTCTACAAATCTGCAGTCATGAGCAATAACAATGCACAGAACCTGCAACAACAATAATAACAGCAGCAGCAATGGCAGATGGCAAATAAATACAAGCAGTTTTATATTAACAATGGCATATATGGTTACAACAATACAGTTTCAGCATTACAATCTGCAGTCTGCAAACCCTATGCAAAATACTCTTCATGGCTGCATACAAGACTGGACTGCATCATGCCCTGCACACATATACACCAGCCCTCACACGTACCTGTTGCCACATTTTGCTCGGGGTGCCATGTTTTCAGTTTCTACAAGAGAGCTGCTCTCTTTTCTTTCCCTCCTCTTTTCCCTTTCTCCTTGCAGTTTCATTCCTCCCTCTTCCCCTTGAATCCCCTTCAGTCAAGTTTCCAGAACAGAGCAGGTTTCCCTGAAAAATTCTAAGTGTCAGGGCGCAACCCGACTTCGCAGCGAAGTCGGAGTGCGCCCTCCAGTTGGAGCGAAGCAGGAAACGGCGAAGTGCGCAATCAGAACGAAGCAGGCAAAAATGACTAAGTGTTCGGGCGCAATCCGACTTCGCAGCGAAGTCGGAGTGCATCCTTCTTCCTGTGAGCACTTGGGAGCAGTCTGGCAGAAAATTTGACTAAGTGTTGGGGCGCAACCCGACTTCGCAGCGAAGTCGGAGTGCGCCCCCTTGTCCGTGCGCAGTCCGAGCAGCAGTGAGCCAACGAAGCACCGGTGCGCAACCCAACTTCGCAGCGAAGTCGGGCTGCGCCCTTTGACCGGTGCGCAGTAGGGAAACAAGCCCAGATAAACGACTAAGGCATGAAGGCCTCCCCAACTACGCTGTTTTTCACCTGCGCAACCCGACAACGCTCAGATCCTGGGCGAAGTTGGATAAACTGCCTTTCAACGCAGACACGTGTCAAGCATCAACATTCGACAAGTGTCCAACTTCGGGATCTGTGCCGAGACATGACTGGGGAAAGGACAAGCATGGACCGCACTATCCACACCAGTTGCCACCATTTAAGGCTGATGTGAGTTTCCACCTGCCTCAGCTACCCGCATTCCTGCCGATGTGAAGTTCCACCCAACGCGCTGCCACGTAGCTGTACAGCCTTCAGGGAGACCACGCCGCGAGTACAGTCCTGCCCGACAGAAGTCAACATCAGCAACTCCTTGGCCGCTTTTGTTAGCCTTTGTTTGGTCTGGGACTCTGTGCCCATGAATGTAATCCGGGGGAACTTGGGGCTATAAATAGCCATCTCATTTGCATTGTAAAGTGGTGGAAGGGGAATATCCTGCTAGGGAACCATTGTAGCTGTGCGTTTGCTTCTATATATAAGGCATATACTTGGCTCTGTCTACTGCTTTTATCTTGTATGCTGCCTCTCCTTGTCATTTATGCCTCATGTTTCTTGTATCATTGCTTGCTGTTGTACTGAACTCTGGACTCTGGCATTTGATGGTCAAGTATTCCTGGAATGCATAGATAGAGGATACATAGGATGGATGTTAGTAGCAGTTCCTATAGTTATGTTTTGTATGTATATTGCTGTTAGTAGTGGTGATTGATGCGTTGCCGTGCTGATCGTTCCCCCCACCCAACTCCAATCACATTTGGAATCCCTCTTTGCACTTTTATCTCTTTCCTTGCACTCTTATCTTAGTCACTAAAACCCACAGGAAGCCGGCCTTCTCCGGAGATTGGCACGGAAGGCATTCCTTCCTTCCGGCCTTTCAATCTGGTGGGCGAATCTTGGCGCATTATACCAAATCCTTTCCTCATGGCAGATTCGTAACCAACAGTTTCTCTGGCACGCCCGGTGGGACAAGGAAGTTTCCCACCCCCAAACAAAATCGAAGCACGGGTGTTCGCTTCATTGCTATTCAAAATCAGAGCACCTGGCGACTCTGCACGTACCTGAACATTCTCTGAGCCCGTAAAGACCGGTCCTAACGCCTTCATGCAAACGAGAAGGTGGCGAGCAAGGAATCCGGGAAACCCGCCTGACTTTTACGAACTTGATATTGATGCTCCAGGTGAGCGCGTCAGGCTGGCTGATCACCAAGCTCGCGAAGAGGAAGCCGAGGCTGAAATTCAAGAAGAAGCTGAAGCTGAAATAGAAGAGGCCGAGGACGAAGAGGAATCTACATCCTCGGACGGTTCTGACACCGAGTACACCACAGGAGGAGAAGAAGACATGGCTGCCCAGCAACAGAATGATGATGATCTCTTCCCGGCGGTAGACTCCACGGGGCCCTTGACCTTGGCCGGACAGCAAGGTGTGCCCCCTGCTGCCTTAAAATCCATCCCTACGTATGACGGCTACGACAAGACGGCGTATGAGCACATCCAGGACATTCTGGCCCTGGCTGCATTGCACTCCATTACCGATGAAAGTGTGAAGACCCGTCTGCTGGCCCTTTCCTTGAGGGGAAAGCTTCTCTACTGGTGGAGATCACTGCCAGAGGGATCAATCACAGGGTGGCGTCAGCTGGCCGGTAGACTCGTGAAAGGATGCAACGAGTCTGCTGATCCCTCTTCTCTGTTGCATCAATTTCAAAGTATCCAGAGACACCCCCAAGAGGAGGTGTCAGACTTCAACATTAGGTTTGCAAGTTCCTGGAAACGGGTACCTCGCGAACTTCGGCCTTCAGTAGGTCAGGCTACTCACTACTACCTGAGATCCTTCAACTCAGACATTTACCTGCTGCTGAAGATTGCCAGAATAGACTCGTTCCCGGCTCTGTACGAGGCTACCCAGCAAGCTGAAATGGATATCATTTCCATAGGCAGACTCCCACACAGGGTGCAGGAGCCCATTTATCCCGACTTTCCCAGATCTTAGTACCCATCAGCTTCTGGAGGCGTGCCGTCCACTTCAGGGCAACAACCCCAGCAGCAATGGAATCCGGCGCCGGTTGTGAATCCTTACGGCCCGCCGCAGGTACATTATCCTCACCCGCCTCCTCCTCCGCATTTTCCAGCACTCCCTGCTCCCCCGCAGTATGCACAATATTCCACTCCTCCATTGGCTGCATTGCCTCCACCGGCACAGTTGCCGCCTCCTGACAATGATATTCAAAATAAAATCCTCCAGGAGGTACGGGCTTTGGCCTCGGGATATCACACCATGTCCAACGACATGACCATTCTGAAGAAGAAGCAGGCCCAGATGGACCTTGCTCCGAGGAGGCCGTTTCCGCCCCCGACACTGACAAAGGATAGAACCCCAAAGCAACAACTGCAAAGGCGTCCTCCTCCGAGAAATGCTGCCATAGAAGATCAACCTGGTACTTCTGACCAGGTCAACTGGTGCACTACGTGCAATGACCTGCATTCGGAGGATGACTGCACACTGCATCAGCACTACCTCCAGACCTTGGCTGGCAGCACCATAGAGGATGATGAACTCTACATGATCCTGGGCGACGAAGGCAACTTTGCCTTCCTCGAAGAAAATTCGGTGCCGCCGCCTGCCAAGGAAGATAGAAAATCTGCCGAAGCTGCTACAAAGCCCTTGAAGGTATACGCCAAAAGAGATAAGGCGCAACCCCCTGGGCTGCCACCTTACAAAAGGCTGTGGCCTTACACAGCCCAGGAGAAAACTCCTCCAGCAAAGGCTCTCGTAGCCAAACCTCCAGTAGCGAAAGCCCTTCAGGCTAAAACTCCCGCTGCTCAGCCTCCCGCTGAAACAAAAGAACAAGCTCAGGAGAAGCTGAGATATCCGTCTCTGACCAAGAGACAGCGAGTTGAAGCCACTCAGCAGTACCGGACGAAGTATGAACCGGCAAAAGAAGCGGAAGGAGCTAGCACTTCGGGCTACAGCATAGTAGACGAGCTAAAGAGAACTCCTGCGAGAATCAACATGTATGATGCTCTTCTGCTCCCAGGCCAAGTGGATATGCTGCAAGAATCCCTGAAGGACATAAAGCATGGCAAGCAGATACAGCCCGCTATCCTGGTTCAACCTCTGATGGTCTTAGCCACCGGGAAGAACAGACCACCTCCCTTCTATCTGTCATTGCGGATGCAAGGGTACATAGTACACAACTGCATGGTGGATTCTGGTGCTTCCACGACCATCATGCCGAGAGCCGTCTGCAACGAGATCTGGATGGAGTACACAAGGAGCAGCCAAGGCGTGCTGCAACTGGACGACACCCCTGTCAAGACAGTCGGTGTCATTAAAGACATCCCCATTCGGCTGCATAAAGCTCTCAACATTGTGGTTATCCAAGAGGTCGTGGTGGTCGACTTGGAACCCTACTTCGGCATGTGTCTCTCCAGGGAGTTCACTGCGTAGCTGGGCGGGTACTGTTGTCACATTTTGCACGGGGTGCAATGTCTTCAGTGTTGTAACAGTGCTGCTCTTCTTTTCCCTCTTCCTCCATTTTCCTTCCTTCTTCTCTCCCTTTCCTTTTCTTTCCCGCATTCTCTTTCTTTCCCCCCCTTTCTTGGAGTCCCCCAGTTAATTTTTCAACTTCCAGCAAGTCACCTGAAAAATGGCTAAGTCTGGGTGCGAAGTATGCACTTCGCCCAGTTTTGGTGCGAAGTTCGCACTTCGCCCAGTCTGGGTGCGAAGTACGCACTTCGCCCAGTTTTGGTGCGAAGTTCGCACTTCGCCCAGTCTGGGTGCGAAGTACGCACTTCGCCCGATTTGGTGCGAGTTCGCACTTCGCCTGGTGCGAGTACGCACTTCGCCCGCTTTTGGTGCGAGATTCGCACTTCGCCCCTCTTCCGGGCGCACCTTGTAATCGCGGATCGGCGGGCCGACAAAAGAGAAATCAAGTCTTGGAGCAAGTCCGTACGGCGGCGGACATCGGTTTCGCTCAGTGCGCATTCCGACTTCACACCGAAGTCGGAGTGTGCCCTTGAAAGGTGCGCAGTAGGGAACAAACCCGGAATTTGACCAAGGCATGAAGGCCTTCCCGACTGCACTGCATCCTGCCCGCGCATCCCGAGGTACTCCGATCCCAAGCAAAGATGGACAGACTGCCCTCCAAGGCAGACGCGTGTCAAACAGCATCATCCATCATCTGAGAAGTGTCCAGCTTCGGGATTAGAGCCGAAACGTGCCAAGCAAAAGGACAAGCATGGGCTGCCCTGCCTGTACCAGTAGCCTCATTCAAAGTTGATCTGAGGTTCTACCTGCTCCAGCTACCCGCATCACTGCCAGATTGAAGTTCTGCCCAGCGCACCGCCATGTAGCTGTCCAGCTTCCAGGAAGACCATGCTACGGGTACAGTCCGGTCCGACAAAAGGTCAGCATTTGCAGCTCTTTCGCCGCTTTTGTCAGCTTATGTTTGACTGGGACCCTGTGCCCATTAATGTAACGGGAGGGACTCGGGCTATAAAAGCCCACCATGAATTCATTGTAAAGTGTGGAAAGGGGAATGTCTGTTAGGGAACTACTGTGCTTATTGTAACCGTGCTTCTGCTTATGAATATAATCTGTATGCCTGGTTCTGTTCTATTGTCTTTATTCTTTTATGCTGTCTTTCATTATATGCCTTAGGCTAACCTGTCACGGCTTGTTGATTCATTTCAGCATTTGGTGAGCAGGTCCCTCTAGCATTGCTTGTTTAAAGCACCCTCTGTATTTCATTAATTTAAAGCATACATAGAATGGATGTAGTAGCAGTTCCATCAGTTATGTGTTTTGTTGCTGGCCCGTATCTGGTGACTGATGCGATCCCGTACTGTTAGTTCCTTGTAGGGAATGTCTGTTAGGGAGCCATTGGAGTTGTGCGGTTAAATTCTCTACATAAACACATATACCTGGATCTGATATCTCTAAGTCTGCTTTCTACTCATGTTAGTGTACGTATCTGGTAAACCGGTGCATTGCCATGCTGTTAGTTCCTTGTAGGGAATGTTTGCTAGGGGATCATTGGAGCTGTGCATACACTGCATGAGTATCGGAAGTACACATAGTTTTTGCAGTTCCTGTCATGCTCTATGTTTATAATGCAGTAAGTAGCGGTAATTAGTGTGTTCCCGTACTGTTAGTTCCCCCCACCAACCTTTGGACATATTTGTATTCTCTTTCTGTACATTTGTCTCTTTCTGTACATTTATTTCTTTCCTGTACTCTTAGCTTAAACAAACCCCCCAAAAGGAGCCGGCCTTCTTCGGAGATTGGCTCGGAAGGCATCTCTTCCTTCCGACCCATCATGCTTGTGGGCGAATCTGGGCGCATTAACCCAAAATCCTTTTCTCATGGCAGATTCGTAACCAACAGTTTCTCTGGCACGCCCGGTGGGACACTTGTCCCACGTTTTAAAGAAAGGGTACCCGTTTGGTCTTCACCTGGCGCAACAGTTTTCCTGCTACGCTCGGCGGGGCACGGGTCCCACATTTGACGAGAGATTTCCTGATCAGTCTCCACCTGGCGCTGACAGTTCCTGAGCTCTCGGTGAGACAAGGAAGTTTCTCACCCCCGACAGAATTGAAGCACCGATGTTCGCTTCATTGCTGTTCCAAATCTGAACACCTGGCGACTCTGCACGAACAAATCCTCTGAGTCTAGAAGACCGGTCCCGTCACCTTCATGCACACGAGAAGGTGGCAAGCAAGAAATCCGAGAAGCCCGCCTGAGTTCTACGAACTGGACATCAACGCTGAGGCGAGATCCCCGAGCTTGCTGATCCGCGAGCTCGTTTCGACGAGCCGAGGTCGAGATCTAAGAAGAAGCCGAAGCTGAAGTCGGAGGAGCCGAGTACGAAATAGAAGAAGCCGAGGAAGAAGAAGATCCCATATCCTCGGAAAGTTCCGACACTGAGTACACAACCGACGGCGGAGAAGAAGAAGAAGAAGAAGAAATGGCTGCCCAACAGCCAAATGACGATGATCTTTTCCCGGCGGTGGACTCTACGGGGCCCTTGGCCCTGGTCGGACAGCAAGTTGTGCCCCCTGCTGCTTTAAAGTCTATTCCCACATACGACGGCTACGGTAAGACGGCGTACGAGCACATCCAGGACATCCTTGCCCTGGCCGCACTGCATACTATTACCGATGAAAGTGTGAAGACCCGTCTGCTGGCCCTTTCCCTGAGGGGAAAGCTTCTCTACTGGTGGAGATCGCTGCCAGAGGGATCCATCACAGGGTGGCCCCAGCTTGCCAGGAGACTCGTAAAAGGATGCAACGAGTCTGCTGACCCTACTTCTCTACTGCATCAGTTCCAAGCTATTCAGAGACATCCTCAAGAGGAGGTGTCTGATTTTAACATTAGGTTTGCGAGATCCTGGAAACGGGTACCTCGCGAACTTCGGCCTTCAGCCGGCATGGCCGCTCACTACTATCTGAGGTCTTTCAACTCAGACATATGCCTGCTGCTGAAGATCGCCCGGATTGATGAGTTCCCTGCGCTGTACGAAGCGGCCCAGCAAGCTGAAGCTGACATTATCTCCATCGGCAGGCTTCCGTCCAGAGTGCAGGAACCCATTCATCCCGACTTCCCCAGATCCCAGTATCCTTCTGCTTCTGGTGGTTTGCCGTCCACATCAGGGCAGCAACCCCAGCAGCAGTGGAATCCGGCGCCGGTCGTGACTCCTTACGGCCCGCCTCAGTTGCATTACCCTCATCCGCCACCTCCCGCTCCCCACTTTCCAGCACTTCCCGCTCCTCCACAATACGCATCTTATTCTAACCCCCCTCCATTGGCCGCATTGCCTCCACCGGCACAAATGCCGCCACCTGACAGCAGCATCCAGAACACGATTCTACAAGAAGTGCGGGCTTTGGCCTCCGGATACCATGCCATGTCCAATGACATGACCGCTATGAAGAAGAAGCAGGCCCAGATGGACCTTGCTCCTAGGAGGCCTTATGCGCCGCCCGCACTGACAAAAGACAGCCTCGGAGCATCAGCCGCAGAGGCGTCCGCCTCCGAGAAATGCTGCTATAGAAGATCCGCTTGGTCCACCCGACCAGGTTAACTGGTGCACTACGTGCAATGACCCGCATTCCGAGGAAGACTGCACTTTGCACCAGCACTACATCCAGACATTGGCCGGCAGCACTATAGAAGACGACGAGCTGTACATGATCTTGGACGGCGAGGCCAACTTTGCCCTCCCGGAAGAGAATCTAGTGCCGTCCGCCAAGGAAGAAAAGAAGGCTGCGGATGCGGCCAAGCCTTTGCAAGTCTACGCGAGAAGAGAAAAACCGCAGCCTGGCGGGCTGCCACCATACAAGCGGCTGTGGCCTTTCATAGCCCAGGAGAAGGCATCCAAAGATAAAGCTCTAGTCAAGCCTTCTCCGGCAAAGGCTGCCCCTGTTCCAGCCAAACCTCCAGCAAAGGCCCCAACTCCGGCTAAGGCTCCCGTACTTCAGCCCCCAGCTGAAACCAAAGAACAAGCCCAGGAGAGGCTGAAGTACCCGTCTCTGACCAAGAGGCAGCGAGTTGAGGCCACCCAGCAGTACCGGACAAAGTATGAGCCGGCAAAACCAGCAGAAGGAGCTAGTACCTCGGGCTACAGCATTGTAGACGAGTTGAAAAGAACACCTGCTAGAATCAGCATGTACGATGCTCTTCTGCTCCCCGGTCAGGTAGATTTGCTGCAAGAATCATTGAAGAACATGAAGAACGGCAGACAGATGCAACCCGCTGTCCTGGTTCAACCTTTGACAGTCTCCGCCACTGGTAAAAATAGACCGCCACCCTTTTATCTGTCATTACGGATGCAAGGGTACATAGTTCACAACTGCATGGTGGATTCTGGTGCTTCCTCGACCGTGATGCCGAAGGCCGTCTGTGATGAGATCGGGATGGAATACACACAGAGCAGCCAAGTCGTGCTGCAATTAGACGGAACCCCTGTCAAGACAGTTGGGGTCATAAAGGACATCCCTATCCGATTGCACAAAGCTCTCGACATCGTAGTCATCCAAGAGGTCGTGATTGTTGACCTGGAGCCTTACTTCGGCATGTGTCTCTCGAGAGTTCACTGCGAAGTTGGGCGGGTACCTGTCTCTAGACTACTCGCATATGGAAGTGCCCTTCAAGGGAAGAAGACTGAGAATTTTTAATGAGAAGCCTTCCACCTTCCTAGTAGAGAAGATACCCGGAGGAGAGTTGGATTGCATGGTCCAGTTGTCAGAGGAAGAACTGGTGACAGTAGAACTGACCGAGCAAGCCCTCGAAGTGTTACAACTCGAAGATGAGTTCTCGTTGCGGGATTTTAATGCCGTAATCGGGACAGAGCAGGGCTGCTACTCCATTAAACAGCCCGAGAAGCTTGACGTGTCAGTGGCAAAAGAAGTAGGACCTGCACCCGGAGAGCTGTGGAAGCTTTTCTTTGACGGCGCGCGATGCAAGAATGGCGCCGGTGCAGGGGTACTCCTGGTTTCTCCAACCGGAATCCAGAAGGACTATGCCTACAGGCTGGCCTGGAGCTGCACTAACAACTCGGCGGAATACGAAGCCCTGTGCTTGGGTTTGCGAAAGGCGGAGAGGCTCGGAATTAAACATCTCCAAATTTTCGGAGATTCGGAGCTGGTATGTCACCAAGTGATGGACAAGTGCGCATCCAGACAGCACTATCTCAGAGCGTACCGCAATCGGGTATGGGACCTGATGGAGTCGTTCGACTCATTGAGTATCAAAGCAATATCGCGTGAGAAAAACAAGCACGCTGATATTCTGGCGTCTGTTGGAGCCAGGTACGTTCCGGCTGAAGACGTTGTCCAGAAACCGAAGCCGGTTCAGATCTGTCTACAGGCCTTCTGTGCCTGATAAGGACACCCACTGGCAGGTGTTCAGTTGTGACGAGGAGATCGTCACATTCCTGGTTAACGAAGTGTGTGTAATCGGAGGTAGAGACCCTGATGACGAGCAATATGAGGGGTTGATACAGTTACGGAATAATCACGTCCCAAAAGGACTGATTACATTAGAGAGTCTCTTTGATCAGAATGACAGAGCAATATCCCACAGGATCAAAGTAGACCCGAGGCAGTATGCTGACCTAGAACTTGAACCTGGTAAAACCATCAAGGTCGGAACAGACTGCACGTCGGTGGAGCTGGAGCAGATCAGATCACTGTGCCAGGAGTTCCCCGACATCGTGGCCTGGTGCTACGAGGATTTGAGGGGGTATGACAGAACTGTCATCCAGCATACTATTGAGCTAGAGGATGGCGCCAAGCCATTCCGACAGAAGCAAAGGGCCGTGAATCCAAAGATTGAGGCCATGATGAAGACCGAGCTCTTGAAGATGCTGGAGGCCAAGATCATCTACCCCATCAAACATTCATCCTGGGTCATGAATTTGGTGCCCGTGAGGAAAAAGAATGGCGACATTCGTCTCTGTGTCGACTTCAGAAACCTTAACCAGGCTTCCCTCCGGGACCATTATCCGCTTCCCCAAATCGACCAGATCCTACATATCGTTGCTGGAGCCCAGAGATTTTCACTTTTAGATGGATTTTCCGGCTACAACCAGATTTGGGTCAAAGACGAAGACCAGCATAAGACGGCGTTTACCACGAAGTGGGGGACGTTCGCCTATCAGCGTAGGCCGTTTGGCTTATCCAATGCTGGTGCCACGTTCCAAAGGGCCATGGACTTGGCCTTCCGAGAGCTGCTCAATAAAATCATTGTCATCTACCTCGATGACATGACTGTTTTCTCTCTACCAACGAGAAGATCATGTTTCGCACCTACGACAGATATTTGAGAGTTGTCGAGAATTCGGCATTTCTATAAACCCGAAGAAGTCTGTCTTCGCGGTAAAGGAAGGAAAGCTGCTGGGACATGTCATCTCCGAGGAAGGCCTCGCCATTGACCCTGACAGAGCGGAGGCCCTCGTTCGCTTGCCAGCCCCCATCGACAAAAAGGGGCTGCAGTCCTTCTTCGGTCAGATTAACTTTGTGCGAAAGTTCATCCCGGACTTCGCACAGGTGATCAAGCCTATGGCCGAACTGCTCAAGAAAGACACCTTACGAATGGACTGATGAGAGAGAGCAAGCCTTCGAGGAAATCAAGGCCCGAATAGCACAAGCTCCGGTGTTGACCAACCCGGACTACTCCAGGGACTTCATCCTGTATGCAGTGGGAGAACCCGAAAGTTACGCTGCAGTCCTAACTCAGAAGGGAGACGACGGTGAGGAGCGCCCTATAGCGTTCCTGAGCCAAGTCATCTTGCCGCATGAAGAAAAGTACAATTTTATAGAGCGGCAGGTTCATGCTGTCATGAAGTCCCTTCGAAAGTTCAGGCACTTTGTCTCCCAGAGCAAGACTACTGTCTTTGTGATTCACCCGGACGTACGAAGCTTCATCTTGCAAGGAGAACCGGGTCACAAGAGAGCGGGATGGATTGCCAAAATCCAGGAGTTTGACATTGAAGTGCGGCCCACCAAGCTTATCAAAGGCCGAGCCTTGTGTCAGGAATTGGCCCGAAGCGCTGTAGCCGGCATCTCCGCCTGTAAGTGGGAGGACACAGCGACACGCATCTACCTAGCTGACTCCTTATCGGAGGGGAGTGATTGGACAGATGAACCGGTGAGATTCTTCCGCACCGGAAGATGTCCCGATCACCGAACGCCTCACAACGAAGGAGATTTCGGCTGGGTGCACTCAAGTACACTCTTCGCCCCGAGGGGCTTTACTTCAGAAACATTGACGGCATCCTGTTGCGGTGCGTCAGAAAATCCGACCAGCCTAGGGTCCTCGGAGAATTTCATTCCGGGATGCCTGGGGGTCACCATTCTTCAAGGCCAACGACCTTAAAAATAATAAGGGCTGGGTACTATTGGCCCACTCTGTTTGCAGACGCGCATGCGGTCTGCGCTAAATGTGATCAATGCCAAAGGTTTGCTGGCCGAAACAGAAAAGCACCCCTGCCCCTTCAACCGATTCAGGCCGAGACTCCGTTCCAGCAATGGGGTTTAGACTTTATTGGGGTGATTTCTCCTAACTCCTCTGCCGGCCATAAGTTTATTCTTACAGCTACCGACTATTTCACGCGGTGGACGAGAGGCGATCCCGACCAAAAACGGCCGACCAAGAAACGGTCATCGGGTTCATTGAGAGCCTGATTACCCGCTTCGGGGTTCCAGAGTCAATTGTGACAGACAACGGTCCGGGATTTGTAGGCGCTGTACTCACAGAGAACATCGGCAGACTTGGCATCTATCACAAGATGTCTTCTAATTACTACCCGCAGGGGAATGGCGTCTACTAACAAGAACCTCCTGAAGATCATCCGGAGGACCATTGACAGAAACAAGCGGACTTGGCACTTGCTCCTGAACCGGGCGCTATGGGCCGACAGAGTTGCGTTCAAGAAATCCCTCAGAGCGTCCCCCTATGCGCTCGTCTATGGCAAAGAGGCTGTCATGCCATCACACATCGAGATCCCCGCCCTGTGGATGATTGACGAAGATAGGAGCAGCGGAGACCCGGTGGACGACAGACTGTGCCAACTCCTGCAGTTGGAAGAAGACAGAGAAAGTGCATACCAGGCCTTCGCGGATCACATTGCAGCCACTCAAGGCTGGTTTGCCAAAGGCACCACTGCCCGAGTTTTCGAAATCGGGGACCTGGTGCTGAAGTGGGACTCATACAAAGCAAAGCCGGGTAATCACGGGAAGTTTGATGCTCTCTGGGAGGGCCCTTATCAGATTGCCCGGGTGAACCAGTTCAATGCCTACATACTGCGGGATATGGAGGGTCAGCTCCTGCCTATCCCTGTTAACGGGTTCCACTTGAAACTTTACCGCTGTTAAAGGCGCCCGAGTGGCCCTTTCTTGTAAAAAATTTTCCTTATGCTTTTTATTTCCCAGCATGTACAGTTTCCAGTTTTCAGCTTTTAAATTGTTTTTATTCTTATTTGAGCTTAACTGTGGCATGGGAGAGAGAGAGAGACTTCGCAGCGAAGTCTGTCGTCGCCCCTCAGGAAGGGCGAAGTTCGGCTGTGCAAAGGAAGAAAATAAGCAAAGAATGCAGGGAAAAGAAAAGAAAAAAATTGACTAAGTGTTGGCCGAAGCCCGACTTCGCAACGAAGTCGGACTTCGGCCCAGCCAAATTGCGAAGTCCGATCAAGGGAGAATGCTAAAGCACACAAAAGACAAGCTCCGCTCAGCCTTGAGCGAAGACTGACTTCGCGCGCGAAGTCCGACTTCGGCCGGCTTCCGTGCGAAGTACGCACTGCGCACTCTTTCCGTGCGAAGTACGCACTGCGCGCAACTTTTGCGCGAAGTGCGAACTTCGCGCGAAGTTCGCACTTCGCCCCAAATTCGGGCGAAGTCCGAACCCGCCTCAACTCACGCGCTGCGCAGCCCAGTTCAGTCTAAAGAGCAGAAAAGAGTTTAAGTGCTGGCCAAGGTCCAAAGGTGGCAAGAAAACCAGAACGCACTCACCCCTTGAGCACAGCGAAGAAAAGAAGGAGGAACAATGCAGCGCGCGCTTCGCGCGAAGTTCGAACTTCGCCCGAAATTCGGGCGAAGTACGACTTCGCCGGCGAAGTCGGGACGCGCCCAACTTTGGGCGAAGTCCGACCCCGCCTTGTAATCCGTGCCAGCTTGCGTGAAGTTTAAAAAACGAATAAAATATTCAAAAAAGGTCCCAAGCTGGGCCCAAGGCGCGTTGCAACCATTCCAAAATAGGTTTCCGCACCAATGGTCCTTTCTTGAGCAGTGTGCCCGGTTGGTGGCAGCGACGTCAGCCATGGTGCAGCGCTCGAGACAGAATTAATGATTGCACGTTCCTCAACGAAGGTGCAACAAAAGAGGCTTGGCACGTCTGCCGGAGCGCACTTTTTCCAAGCATTCTCCTGCGCAGCCATCTAAGAACCTTAACTCAGCCGACCTACCCCCTCCTGCGCGACATTTATGGCGCTGTCTTTATCTAGAAAAGGGGGTCAGATGTTTTTAAACATTCCAGACTATGCAGATTATTCCTCGGACAGTGCAAATTATTCCTGTGACAGCGAAATCTGCTGCAGACGTCTTGAACTTGCAATTATTGCTGATTCGGAGAGATGGACAAAGGAAAGATGCCCGTGTCAGCGCAGTCCAGCGAAAGTGGCGAACCAAAGGAGTTACCGCGGCCGGGGCGTTTCGGGAGTGAAACCCCGCCGGAAAAAAGGTCAAAGTCCCGGACGAAGAAAGTACAGCGTGGGCAAGCCCCACCACCTCCGGTGAATTATTTGTCGGGATACAAGGACGGCTCCTTTTCGATGAGCCTGGCGAAGCTGTGGGCAAATGTGGAGAGCTGGGCAGACAAAGTTTCGCCCTCCCACCATTTCGGAGCGGCGTACAAATCCAATCTTTTCAGATTCTTGTGCCCTCCAGTCCACCAATGCCCAGAACTGGTAGACCTAATTGTCAGACACTACAGACCAGCTACCCGGCAAATTTGCAGCTCCAGCGGTAAACCCTTGTTCGCACTGCGCAGGGAGACTGTCCAGCCGGCTTTCGCCCCAGGGTTGGAGTATGACTCCAACGCCATTCTCAGAAAGATAAATTTGGGCGAGCAGGCGGGACGTTTCATGCCAACCAAACGGATGAGGGATTTCCTCAATTCAGAGCTGAACGCCCCGCTTGCGGCTGGACAGTGGCCAACTGGCCCCATGCCCTTGACACAGTTTCAGAGCAAGTACTTGTACACTATTTTGGCATCTATTCTTGGCTGCGATTCTGATGAGCTGGTACACCCGTACCAGCTAGCGCTGGCAGAATGTCTCCTATGTGGAGAATCCTACGAACCGGCAGCACAGAGAAGTGGGAAGCGTCCCATCTCTTTCGACTGGGCAGACTGGCTGGCTTACGCCGTTCATTCCAGCCTGGTAAAAATCCAGAAGAAGCAGTCCACCGACTTTCGTTTCAGTTCTGTTCTAGCCTGGCTTTGTTTGTACCATCTGCATCCCCAAATGCCGATCCTGAACCTGAAGAAGGTCAACGAGAGGGGAGAACCACAGCCCGTCTATAACTGGACGGATGACTTATACCGGAAAGGGTCCTACTACAAGTTCAACATCAACTTTCTGGGATTCGTCATGTCAGTCTTCACCGAAAGCGAGATCCCCCGTCCCCCGAGAGAAATGACGAGCGCTTTGATAAATCAGAAGCTCGGGGACGTTTTCAGACTGACGCAGGGAGTTGTGGTCAGAATCTATGGATTCAAGGGCAAACCCCATTTGCTGCCCTACTGGTGCTCAGAGCACCTGTTCGGGATGGAGATTGCCCGACAAATGGACTATGTTGAAGAGGAGTTCGGCCTAGGAAAGAAGAGAGGACAGATTTTTCAATACCCTCTTTCTTGGGCAAATGTTGAGATTTTTGAGGTAGGACAGCATGTCTACCTAGAGCAAGAGCTTTCCCGATTTGGCCTGGTTTTGTTGCCGCAACGCTGGAAGTATGACCCATATGGAATAAGGGGAAAGTTCGCGCATCTCTGCCCCCGGGCAGATATAACTGAGGATAAATGCGATGTGGTCCATGTGGATCTTGACTGGGAAATCGAACTGATGGAAGCTTCTCCTCCCTGGCAGGATTTCTACTGCGAGGAGGTGACATATGACCCCAAGCGGAACCCGGACCACCATTTCTCATCTCCGGGATTCAAAAATTTCTATCCAAGATAGCAGGCCTTAACTGGTCTAAAGAAAAGATTATCGAATGCTGGAAGATGAGATGCCGCACGCAGCACGACAAATCAACAAGGAGAAACCTGGCCGTAGATGACGACTTTTCGGTTCTCTATGACCAGCATCATGACAGCTGGCGGCCGTTCGCATATCAAGGTTACGTTCCCCGAGGTCCCTTTGAAGACTATAAAGGAGGGTCTCCCTCCCAACAGTTGTACACTTCGGCAACTACCTGCGTGGGCCCAACAGACTTCCAGGCAAATCCAATGCAGCCCGTGGCTTCCAAGGCGGCGCCTCAGAAGGCGAAAGAGTTAGTCGAAGCAGCGCCCGAGGCAGTCCCTCAGGCACGAAAAGCGCCAGCGCCGCCACAGAGCAGACCGGTTGCGGCAGACCTTCTGCAAGTCAAACCTCGGTACAAGTTCACCATGGGAGCCTCAACGCCTGCTGCAACTGCTTCATCTCCTTCCCCTGACCCAACCGTTATTCCAGAAGAAAAGAAGCGGAGGAGAGTTGAGAAAATCAGGCGACCTAGCCTGATAGTGCAGCAACCAGTTGCAGAGCCGCAGCCGCGTCCTGCCGCCGCAGAGGCAGTTCCTCTGGGCAGTCCCAAGCCAGCCGCCGAGACCAGAAGCGAAGACATCCATCCGGCATCGGCTCAGGCGGAGCCCGCAGGTACGTTTGCTGCCCCTGTCTCTTTGGTCTCACCAAGTCCTACTCCCACTCCGTCTCCCGCTCAATCCGAGCAAGTCATGGCCGCATCCCCCTCCCCGTCTCCGCGTCCTTCTAGCGGCCCCCATTCTTTTGATCAGTTTGCTCAGAACCCTAACGTCTCTCTTTCTCTGAGCACAACTCCAAACCCTTCGCCTGAAGTCAGTGCTGAGACCGTCCGTTCACCGTCACATCCACCGTCTCAGCCGCTTCAAACCCTTGCAGTGTCAACCATTCCCATCCCCATTTCCCGGTCGCCCCCAGAAGCGGCCGATTCTTCCAAGGTCCGTCCGGTTCCTCCTGATCCCATTCCCGCAGGAGAGACGTCTCAGCAGAACCCTAGGCTGGGGGAACCAGATTTCATGGACGACCTCCAGAATACAGACGACTTGCCTTTGGCAACGAGGGTTGTAGAGTATTCAGTCTCTTTCCTCCAGGACCTGAAGCGGAGGAGACATGAAGAGATAGCCGCCCCGGCAAAACGCGCAAAGTATGATTTCGGGAGGAGAGTGATTACAACAGAGAAAATAATCCCGAAAGTAAAGAAACCTCTCCGGGAAATGACCAGGGCGGACTACGAACTCCAGACAAAGGAGAAGAGCTTTGACGACATTAACAAGCAATATCAGATTCAGTCAATTATGCGCAAAGCTGACAGTCTCTTTGTCAAAAGTCTGGAGGAGCAGGAAGAACTTTTCGGGTTGCAGGATAAAACAAGGCAGCTTGAAGAGGACCTGTCTAGGTCCACTGAGCAACTGGAAGCGGCGCGGCAAGAAATAGATGAACTCAAAGCCCAGCTGGCCGCTTCTCAGCAACAAGCCGCAACCGAAAAGAAAGCAGCCTCGGAGCAGATTTCTCAGCTCCAGGAGTCTTTGAAGCAAGCGCAGTCGCAACTTGCAGAGAGAGCATCTCAAGCGACGGTCTTTTCAAAGACAAAGGTTAAGGAGATGCGGGCTGGCCTGCTGCGGGAATGCAAGCCCCACACCTTCAAGGCGATGGCAGTTCTGGATTTTGCGTCCAGAATTCAAGAAGTTTTTGACCAGGGAAAGCCTGTGGTAGAGGAGGCCGAGCGCCAGGCGAAGTAATGGCTGGACCTGGCGGTAAATCTTCAGGAGTGCGAGCGCAACGGCCTCCAATTTTCTCCCGTGTCCTCATTCGCTGCAGAATGGGCAGGTGCAAGGGTGACCTTGCACAAATATTTCAAAAAAGTTGAAGAGGTGAGAGTTGCCAGACGAATGCTAGATGCATTCGGACATGAAAGAGATATCTGTCTGGCCCCCTTTCACGCTCTTTCTGAACTTGGGTGCCCAGGTTTTGTTGAGAATGGCGAGCTCCTCACCCTAGATCGGGTGAAAAGGAATTGGCAGTCCTTCGAAGCAGATACAGCTGAAATTGACAGCTGGGCTGAGCCAATTCAAGACAGTCAGGTCACTCAGATGGTGGCCAAATATTCCAAGATCAGCTCCTACTTCCAGGAGTTAGAAAAAAGATACCTCACCATCGACCTGCATGCGGTCGTCGCTTCCACGCAGCATTAGAAGATGCAGCTGACCATCGGCCATTTGAAGCAGAAGCTTGGCGCCCAGCCCAAGCTGCGTATGATCGCATTCGCGAAGCAGAAGCAGGAGATGGAGAGCTTTCGGAAGGTAACTCTGAGGGGGCAACTGACAAAGATGAATCTGAAGAACAGTTGCCACAGGGCGAACAACTAGAGCAGCAAAAGGCAGGGGAGGTAAGTTCCTCTGCACCCAAAGGATGAAGGCATGGATTCTTTGCGCCGAGGCGAGCTCGACACCCCACGAGCCGCCAGAAATGTTGTCACATTTTGCACGGGGTGCAATGTCTTCAGTGTTGTAACAATGCTGCTCTTCTTTTCCCTCTTCCTCCATTTTCCTTCCTTCTTCTCTCCCTTTCTTTTTCTTTCCCGCATTCTCTTTCTTTCCCCCCTTTCTTGGAGTCCCCCAGTTAATTTTTCAACTTCCAGCAAGTCACCTGAAAAATGGCTAAGTCTGGGTGCGAAGTACGCACTTCGCCCAGTTTTGGTGCGAAGTTCGCACTTCGCCCAGTCTGGGTGCGAAGTACGCACTTCGCCCAGTTTTGGTGCGAAGTTCGCACTTCGCCCAGTCTGGTTGCGAAGTACGCACTTCGCCCAGTTTTGGTGCGAAGTTCGCACTTCGCCCAGTCTGGGTGCGAAGTACGCACTTCGCCCAGTTTTGGTGCGAAGTTCGCACTTCGCCCCTCTTCTGGGCGCACCTTGTAACTGGCAGACTGGCAGGCTGACAAAAGAGAAATCAAGTGCTGGAGCAAGTCCGTACGGCGGCAGACATCAGTTTTCGCCTGTGCGCATTCCGACTTCACACCGAAGTCGGAGTGCGCCCTTGACAGGTGCGCAGTAGGGAACAATCCCGGAATTTGACCAAGGCATGAAGGCCTTCCCGACTGCACTGCGTCCTGCCCGCGCATCCCGAGGTACTCCGATCCCAAGCAAAGATGGACAGACTGCCCTCCAAGGCAGACACGTGTCAAACAGCATCATCCATCATCTGACAAGTGTCCAGCTTCGGGATTAGAGCCGAAACGTGCCAAGCAAAAGGACAAGCATGGGCTGCACTGCCTGTGCCAGTAGCCTCATTCAAAGCTGACCTGAGGTTCTACCTGCTCCAGCTACCCGCATCACTGCCAGATTGAAGTTCTGCCCAGCGCACCGCCATGTAGCTGTCCAGCTTCCAGGAAGACCATGCTGCGGGTACAGTCCGGTCCGACAAAAGGTCAGCATTTGCAGCTCTTTCGCCGCTTTTGTCAGCTTATGTTTGACTGGGACCCTGTGCCCATTAATGTAACGGGAGGGACTCGGGCTATAAAAGCCCACCATGAATTCATTGTAAAGTGTGGAAAGGGGAATGTCTGTTAGGGGACTACTGTGCTTATTGTAACCGTGCTTCTGCTTATGAATATAATCTGTATGCCTGGTTCTGTTCTGCTGTCTTTATTCTTTTATGTTGTCTTTCATTATATGCCTTAGGCTAACTCGTCACGGCTTGTTGATTCATTTCAGCATTTGGTGAGCAGGTCCCTCTAGCATTGCTTGTTTAAAGCACCCTCTGTATTTCATTAATTTAAAGCATACATAGAATGGATGTAGTAGCAGTTCCATCAGTTATGTGTTTTGTTGCTGGCCCGTATCTGGTGACTGATGCGATCCCGTACTGTTAGTTCCTTGTAGGGAATGTCTGTTAGGGAGCCATTGGAGCTGTGCGGTTAAATTCTCTACATAAACACATATACCGGATCTCGATATCTCTAAGTCTCGCTTTCTACTCATGTTAGTGTACGTATCTGGTAAACCGGTGCATTGCCATGCTTCGTTAGTTCCTTGTAGGGAATGTTTGCTAGGGGATCATTGGAGCCGTGCATACACCTGCATGAGTATCGGAAGTACACATAGTTTTTGCGGTTCCTGTCATGCTCTATGTTTATAATGCAGTAAGTAGCGGTAATTAGTGTGTTCCCGTACTGTTAGTTCCCCCCACCAACCTCTGGACATATTTGTATTCTCTTTCTGTACATTTGTCTCTTTCTGTACATTTATTTCTTTCCTGTACTCTTAGCTTAAACAAACCCCCCAAAAGGAGCCGGCCTTCTCCGGAGATTGGCTCGGAAGGCATCTCTTCCTTCCGGCCTTTCATGCTGGTGGGCGAATCTGGGCGCATTAACCCAAAATCCTTTCCTCATGGCAGATTCGTAACCAACAGGTACCTGTGTCTAGACTACTCACACATGGAAGTGCCCTTCAAAGGAAGGAGACTAAAAATATTCAATGAGAAGCCTTCCACCTTCCTAGTAGAGAAGATACCCGGGGAAGAGTCGCAGGACTGCATGGTTCAGCTGACGGAGGAAGAACTGGTGACGGTGGACATGACGGAACAAGCTCTTGAAGTGCTGCAGCTCGAAGATGAGTTCTCCTTGCGGGACTTCAACGCCGTAATCGAGACAGAGCAGGGCTGTTACACAATTGTACAGCCTGAGAGGCTTGACAAGTCAGCCAAGAGAGAAGTGGGACCTGCACCCGAAAAGCTGTGGAAGCTTTTCTTTGACGGCGCACGATGCAAAAATGGCGCTGGTGCAGGTGTACTTTTGGTTTCTCCGACCGGGATCTAGAAGGACTATACCTACAGGCTGGCCTGGAGTTGCACTAACAACGCGGCGGAGTACGAAGCACTGTGCTTGGGTCTGCGAAAAGCGGAGAGGCTGGGAATTAAGCACCTGCAAATCTTTGGAGATTCAGAGCTGGTGTGCCACCAGATTACGAACAAGTGCACCTCCAAGAAGCACTATCTCAAGGCGTACCGTAATCGGGTGTGGGATCTGATGGAGTCGTTTGACTCCTTGAATGTCAAGGCGATATCGCGTGAGAAAAACAAACACGCTGACATTCTGGCGTCTGTTGGAGCCAGGTACGTTCCGGCTGATGACGTCCAGAAACCGAAGCCGGTCCGCACCATTTACAGGCCTTCTGTGCCTGATAAGGACACCCACTGGCAGGTGTTCGATTGTGACGAGGAGATCGTCACATTTTTGGTTAACAAATCGTGTTCAATCGAAGGTAGAGACCCTGATGACGAGCAATATGAGGGGTTGATACAGTTAAAGAATAATCATGTCCCAAAAATACTGATTACACTTGAGAGTCTATATTTGATCAGAATGACAGAGCTATATCACATAGGATCAAGGTAGACCCGAAGCAGTATGCCGACCTGGAGCTCGAACTTGGAAAAACAATCAAGGTCGGGACAGACTGCACCTCAGAGCAACTTGAGCACATCAGAGCATTATGCCGAGAGTTCCCTGACATAGTAGCCTGGTGCTACCAGGACTTGAAGGGGTATGACAGAGATGTAATCCAGCATACCATTGAGCTAGAAGATGGTGCCAAGCCATTCCGGCAGAAGCAGAGGGCCGTAAATCCGAAAATCGAGGCCATGATGAAAGCCGAGCTTCTGAAGATGTTGGAGGCCAAGATCATCTACCCCATCAAGCATTCATCCTGGGTTGCGAACTTGGTTCCTGTGAGGAAGAAGAACGGAGACATTCGTCTCTGTGTGGACTTCAGAAATCTGAATCAGGCCTCCCTCAAGGACCATTATCCGCTTCCCCAAATTGATCAGATTCTTCATATAGTTGCTGGAGCCCAGAGATTCTCCCTCTTAGACGGCTTTTCCGGCTACAACCAGATCTGGGTCAAGGATGAGGACCAGCACAAGACGACGTTCACCACCAAATGGGGAACGTTTGCTTATCAGCGCATGCCTTTCGGCTTATCCAATGCTGGTGCCACATTCCAAAGAGCCATGGACCTGGCCTTTCGAGAGTTGCTCAACAAAGTTATTGTCATCTACCTCGATGACGACTGTTTTCTCTCACAGAAGAGAAGATCATGTTTCCCACCTGCGGCAAATATTTGAAAGGTGTCGTGAATTCGGCATCTCCATAAACCCGAAGAAATCTGTCTTCGCGGTGAAAGAAGGTAAGCTGCTGGGGCATGTCATCTCCGAGAAAGGCCTTGCCATTGACCCTGATAGAGCAGAAGCCCTCCTCCGATTGCCAGCTCCAATCGACAAAAAAGGGCTGCAATCCTTCTTCGGCCAAATTAATTTCGTGCGGAAGTTCATCTCGGACTTCTCACAGGTGATAAAGCCTATAGCCGAACTGCTGAAAAAGGACGCAGTTTACGAATGGACTGATGAGAGGAATCAGGCCTTCGAGGAAATCAAGGCCTGAATTGCACAGGCTCCGGTGTTGACAAACCCGGACTACTCACAGGACTTCATCTTGTACGTGGTGGGAGAACCAGAAAGTTACGCTGCAGTCCTGACACAGAAGGGAGACGATGGCGAAGAGCGCCCCATAGCGTTCCTGAGCCAAGTGATCCAGCCGCACGAGGAAAAGTACAACTTTATAGAGCGACAGGTTCACGCAGTCATGAAATCTCTCCGAAAGTTCAGGCATTTTGTCTCCCAGAGCCGAACAACTGTCTTTGTGATTCACCCGGACGTTCGAAGCTTCATCATACAAGGAGAGCCGGGTCACAAGAGAGCAGGATGGATTGCCAAGATCCAGGAGTTTGACATCGAAGTGCGGCCAACCAAGCTTATCAGAGGCCGAGCCTTGTGTCAGGAGCTGGCCCGAAGCGCAGCAGCCGAGATATCCGCCTGTAAGTGGGAGGATCCAGCAACAAGCACCAACCTAGCCAACTCCTTATCGGAGGAAAGTGACTGGACAGATGACCTG
Source organism: Wollemia nobilis (assembly GCA_028583015.1). Taxonomy (NCBI): domain Eukaryota; kingdom Viridiplantae; phylum Streptophyta; class Pinopsida; order Araucariales; family Araucariaceae; genus Wollemia; species Wollemia nobilis. Next base: position 1,684,563 of record JAQPPZ010005291.1, on the reverse strand, counting down.
GTAAAATACTTCTGCACCGGGAGATGTCCAGACAACCTGAACGCCTCACAAAGAAGGAGGTTTCGGCTAGGTGCATTAAAGTACACTCTTCGCCCCGAGGGACTTTACTTCAGAAATATTGACGACATCCTGTTGCGGTGCGTCAAGAAAGCAGACCAGTCCAGGGTCCTTGGAGAATTTCATTCCGGGATGCCTGGGGGTCACCATTCCGCAAGGCTCACGGCCTTGAAAATAATCAGAGCTGGGTACTATTGGCCCACTCTTTTCACAGACGCGCATGCGGTTTGTTCAAAATGTGATCAATGCCAAAGATTTGCTGGCCGAAACAGGAAAGCACCCCTGCCCCTTCAACCGATCCAAGCCGAGACTCCGTTTCAGCAATGGCGTCTGGACTTCATTTGGGTGATTACGCCTAACTCCTCTGCCGGGCACAAATTCATTCTTACCGCCATCGACTACTTCACACGGTGGGCAGAGGCGATCCCCACCAAAAACGCGGACCAAGAGACGGTCATTGGGTTCCTCGAGAGCTTGATTACCCACTTCGGGGTTCCTGAGTCGATAGTGACGGACAATGGTCCGGGGTTCACAGGCGCTGTACTCATGGAGTACACTGGCAAACTTGGCATTTATCACAAAATGTCTTCCAATTACTACCCGCAGGGGAATGGCCTTGCCGAGTCCACCAACAAGAACCTGCTGAAAATCATCAGGAGGACAATAGAAAAGAACAAGAGGACTTGGCACTTGCTCCTGAACATAATAGCCTTCAAAAAGTCCATCAAAACATCCCCCTATGCGCTCGTCTACGGCAAAGAGGCAGTCCTGCCAACCCACATAGAAATTCCCGCTCTCTAGATGTTGGATGAAGAGAGAGGTAACGGGGATCCTGTAGATAACAGACTGTGCCAGCTGCTGCAGTTAGAGGAAGACAGAGAAAAAGCATACCAAGCCTTCACCAAGCATGCTGAAGCCACTCAAGGCTGGTTTGCAAAAGGTACCACTGCCCGAGTTTTCAAAATCGGGGATCTGGTGTTAAAGTGGGACTCACTAAAGGCGAAGCCGGGCAACCACGGGAAATTTGATGCCCTCTGGGAGGGCCCTTACCAGATTGCCCGGGTAAATCAGTTTGATGCATTCGTGCTCCGGGATATGGAGGGTCAGCTCCTCCCTATTCCCGTCAACGGGTTCCACTTGAAAATTTACCGTTGCTGAAGGTGCCCGATTGGGCCCTTGTATAGATTTCCCTTCCGCATTTCTAAGATTTCAGAATGTACATATTTCAGTTTTCAGTTTTTCAGTTTGTTAAGAGCCCAAGTAAGACTCAAGGAAGACCCCGACTTCGCAGCGAAGTCGGGTGTCGCCCCTCGGACAGTGCGAAGTTCGTAAGGAAGCTGCTGAAAAGAGGAGCAAAATGGCTAAGACTGGGTGCGCAGCCCGAATTCGCAGCGAAGTCGGGCTGCACACCATCCGAAGGGCGTAGTTGGGAAGCAGGAAGCGAGAAACGACGAAGTGTCAGTTCAGACTGCGCAACATTTTGGAGCGAAGTCTGACTGCGCAGGCGAAGTTCGAATGCGCCCAGTTTTCGGGCGAAGTCCGAGTGCGCCCTCATTTTTGGGCGCAGCTTGAACCACCCATCGTGGAAAACTCAGAAAAAATTCTAAGTGTCAGACTAAGCGAAGTCTGACTGCGCTCAGTTTGATGGGCGAAGTCGGAGTGCGCCCTGTTTCTGGGCGAAGTCCGAGTGCGCCCTGTTTTTCGGGCGCAACATGAGCAGCCTATGAGGAAAATGCAAAAAATTCTAAGTGTTGGCCCTGGGCGCAGTTCGACTGTGCGAAGTTGGGATTACGGACCTAAAATTCTGCCTTGAAAATTGTGCCCAGATAGCGGCGATGACGTCAGCGAAAACGCGACGTCCGAGGAGGTTTTAATGATTGCACGACTTTCAAGAGTGATAGCATTTAAAAAGCAAGGTGCGTTTGGGGCCGACGGCGACTAGGGTGTGCTTTTCAAGAACATTCTGATGCACAACCACCAAAAATCATAACGCCTCCACCAACTTCTATTTGGCCGACCTAACCCCTTCTTCGCGCCATTAATGCTACTGTCATTGTCTACAAAAGAGGGTCTGGCGCACTCAGAAAATTCAAATCGTGCAAACTGACTATGAGATTGCGAAATCCAGTACTGACAATTCAGAAGCCGTATTTTCGTCCCTGCTGTTTAAGAAGAGATGAACAAGGGAAAGGCGCCGATGCAGGCGCAATCCAGCAAAGGGCGCGAGGCTGAAGAATCGCCAGGGTCAAGCGCTCATGAGAGCGAAACGCCGCAGGACCAGAAAAAGAAGACCCGGACGAAGAGAATTCAGCGTGTGGAAGATTCCACCGCCGCCAGTCAACTACCTTTCCGGGTACAAAGACGGTTCATTCTCCATCAGCCTCTCCAAGCTGCGGCTAAGTATAACAAAATGGGCTGACAAGGTTTCGCCCTCGCACCATTTCGGGGCCGCATACAAGTCGAACCTGTATTGGTTCTTGTGCCCTCCTGTTCACCGATGCCCGGAGCTGATCGAAACAATTGTCAGATATTACAGACTAGCTGCCCGGCAAGTCTGCGACCACAGAGGGAGAGTGCTGTTCACTCTGTTCAGAGAGACCGTCCAGCCGGAACTTGCTCCAGGGTTGTAGTACGACCCCAGCGCAATCGTCAGAAAGATAAATTTGGACGAGCAGACGGGGCCCTTTACACAGACGAAGAGAATGAGGGGATTCCTCAACTCGGAGCTGAGGACTCCGTTGGCAGCTGGACAGTGGCCGACTGGCCCCATCCCCCTGGAAAGATTTGAAAATAAATACATCTACATCATCCTGGCGTGGGTCCTCGGTTGCGACTTTGACAAGGTGGTACGGCCGTACCAGCTGGTGTTGGCAGAATGTCTCCTGTGCGGTGAATTTTACGACTCTGCAGCGCAGAAAAGCGGGAGGCGCCCGATTTTCTTTGACTGGGCGGATTGGCTGGCCTACGCCATTCACTCAAGCCTGGTTAGGCTGCAACAAGAACAGACAACTGAATTTCGGTTCAGTTCGTTCCTAACCTGGCTCTACCTGTATCACATGCACCACCGGATGAACATCCCGGACTTGAAAAGGGAAAATGAAAAGGGAGAGCCACTGCCAGTCTACGAATGGACAGAGGACCTATATCGGACAGGGTCTTATTACAAGTTCAACTTCAACTTTGTGGGTATGGTCATGTCAATATTCAATGGTGGCGATGGCCGTCGCCAGCCAGAGGCCATGACGCTCAAACTGATAAACTGCAAGCATGGAGATACCTTCCGGCTGACGCAAGGGATTGTGGTCAGAATCTACGGATTCAAGGGCAAGCCGTTTCTGCTGCCCTACTGGTGCACGGACCATCAGTTCGGGATGGAAGTCGCGCGACAGATGGATTATGTCGAAGAGGAGTTCGGTCAGGGCAAGAAAAGAGGGCATATTTTTCAATACCCAATTTGCTGGGCGAACATCAGGCTGCAAGAGATAGGACAGCACGTCTATCTCGAGCAGGAGCTCACCGACATAGGTCTGATAATGCTGCCGCAGCGCTGGAAGTACGACCCGCTTGGGATCCGGGGAAAGTTTACGCACATCTGCCCTCGAGCAGAAATTATGCAGGAAAGGTGCAACAAGACTGGTGCAGACCTCGACTGGCGCATCGACCTGATGAAATCATGGCCTCCGTGGCATGAATTCTACTGCGAAGAGGTGACGTACGATCCCGAGTGGAACCCGGATCACCGGTTCGATTCTGCGGGGTTCAAAAAACTCCTCACCAAGGTGGCAGGCCTCAACTGGCCAAAGGACAAAATCGTTGAATGCTGGAAGATGAGGTGTCGCACGCAACACGACAAATCCGTCAGAAGGAATTTGGCCGTTGATGATGAGTTTTCGGCCTTATATGACCAGCACGTTGACACTTGGCGGCCTTTCGAATTTCGAGAATACGTTCCCCGAGGCCCCAGAAAGCGGTATACAAGGAGGTCCCCCTCCCAACAGTTGCCCACTTCCGCAACTTCCAGCGTGACTCCAACGAGTAGTCAAGTGGGCCCAATGCAGCCTGTAGCTCCTAAGGCAGTGCCCGAGAGGATGCAAAGTTCAAAAAGTCAACCCTTGAGGTGGCCCCTCAGGCAGAAAAAGCGCCCGCATTGCCATCTAACAGACCGCTCGCGGCAGGCATCCTACCAGTCAGACCCCGGTACAAGTTTACCGTGGGAACATCAGCACCTGCCGCCCCGACCCTATCTCTTTCCTCTGGACCAGCCAGTGCATTAGAAGAAAAAAAGAGGAAGAGAGTTGAGCCAGCCAAACGACCTAGTGCGCCTCTGCAGCAGTGAGCCGCGTCCAGCCGCGCCAGAGATTCTCTCTGGATAGCCTCGAGCCACAGGCAGAGGTCAGAACCGCAAGCCCTCCAGCATCGGCTCAGGCGGAGCCCGCAGGTACGTCCGCTGCCCCGCTCCCTCAAATCCCAGTCGGCCCTGCCTCAACTCCATCTCCCATCTCATCAGGGCAAGCCGTGGCCGCATCTTCCTCCCAAGCTACCCAGCCATCTAGCGGCCCGCATTCCTTTGACCAGTTTGCTCAGGATCCCAACGTCTTCTAATCACTGAGCCAAACCCTAGACCTCTCACCCGCAGCCAGCGTTGAAGCTGCGCATCCATCGCCACGCTCCTCACCTCAGCCACTTGAAACCCCAGCACCGCCGTCCACTCAGCCGCCCACTTCCCGGTCGCCCTTAAAAGCGGCCGCTCCTCTCGAAATACCTCCCGTTTCTCTGTTTGCAGGAAGGATGCCGCAACAGGACCCGATGCTGGAGGAGCTGGACTTCATGGGTGAACTGCAGAGCGCAGATGACCTGCCTTTGGCAACAAGAGCTGTAGAATGTCCTGCCTCCTTTCTCCAAGGCGTGAAGCGGAGGAGAGCTGAGGAGATTGCCGCCCCGGTAAAGCGCACGAAGTTCGACTTAGAGAGGAGAGTGCTCACGACAGAAAAATTGATACCAAAGGTGAAGAAGCCTCTCCGAGAGATGATCGGGGCGGACTACGAGCATCAGTGAAAGGAGAAAAGCTTTGACGATATCAACGAAGAATACGAGATTCATGGTATTGGTCGTAGAACAGACAATCTCCTTGTTAAGCATCTGGAGACCCAAGAGGCGCTGTTCCAACTGCAGAACAACACAAGGCAGCTCGAGGAGGACCTGGCTAGGGCCACCGCGCAGCAGGAGATTGAAGAATTAAAAACCCAGCTGGCCGCTTCACAGCAGACTTCCGAGCAGCTGTCACAGGAAAAGAAAGCAGCATTGGAGCAGGTTTCTCAGCTCCGAGATTCGCTGGAACAGGTGCAGTCGCAACTCGCAGAGAAAGCATCACAGGCGGCGGCCTTTTCTAAGAGCAAGGTCAAGGAGATGCGGGCTGGTCTGCTGAGGGAATGCAAGTCCTGCATTTGTAAGTCCATATCGGTCCTGGATTTCGCATCCAGGATTGAAGAAGTTTCTGCCCAGGGAAAGCCTGTGGTAGAGGAGGCCGAACACCAGGCAGAGCAATGGCTCGACCTGGCTAAAAAACTTGAAGAGCATGAGCGCAATGGCCTCCAATATTCCCCAATGTCCCAATTTGCCTCAGAGTGGGCAGATGCAAGGATTACCTTGCATGTTTACTTCAAAAGGGTAGAGTGCGTAAGGGCTGCCAGAAAGATGCTGAACGCATTAGAACATGAAAAAGACATCTGCCTGGCCCCCTTTCACACTCTGTCCGATCAAGGGTGCCCGAGCTTCGTCGAAAATGGCGAATTTCTCGCTATCGAACAAGTAAAGAAGAATTGGCTGTCTTTTGAGGCAGACACATCAGAGATTGATAGCATGACAGAGCCAATTCAGGAAGCTCAAGTCACCCAGATGGTGTCAAAATACTGTAAGATCAACTCCTCCTTCAAGGAGTTGGGAAAAAGGTATCTCACCATCGACCTGCTCGCGGTCGCTGCATTCCACGCAGCACTAGTAGAAATCAGCGACCTTCGACCCTTCCAAGCAGCAGTCTGGGACCAAGCCAAGGCTGCGTACGAACGCATTTTCAAGTCAGAAGCCGACAGTGGAGAACACTCAGATCCAGAAGGGGAAACTGAGGAAACTACTGCTGAAAATGAACTTGAAAAAGCAGGGGAAGGAAGTTCCTCTGCACCCAATGGATGAAGGCATGGTTCTTTGTGCCGAGGCGAGCTCGACACCCCGCGAGCCGCCAGGAATGTTGCCACATTTTGCACGGGGTGCCATGTTTTCAGTTTCTACAAGAGAGCTGCTCTCTTTTCTTTCCCTCCTCTTTTCCCTTTCTCCTTGCAGTTTCATTCCTCCCTCTTCCCCTTGAATCCCCTTCAGTCAAGTTTCCAGAACAGAGCAGGATTCCCTGAAAAATTCTAAGTGTCAGGGCGCAACCCGACTTCGCAACGAAGTCGGAGTGCGCCCTCCAGTTGGAGCGAAGCAGGAAATGGCGAAGTGCGCAATCAGAACGAAGCAGGCAAAAATGACTAAGTGTTCGGGCGCAATCCGACTTCGCAGCGAAGTCGAAGTGCGCCCTTCTTCCTGTGCGCACTTGGGAGCAGTCTGGCAGAAAATTTGACTAAGTGTTGGGGTGCAACCCGACTTCGCAGCGAAGTCGGAGTGCGCCCCCTTGTCCGTGCGCAGTCCAAGCAACAGTGAGCCAACGAAGCACCGGTGCACAACCCAACTTCGCAGCGAAGTCGGGCTGCGCCCTTTGACTGGTGCGCAGTAGGGAAACAAGCCCAGAAAAACGACTAAGGCATGAAGGCCTCCCCAACTGCGTTGTTTTTCACCTGCGCAACCCGACAACGCTCAGATCCTGGGCGAAGTTGGATAAACTGCCTTTCAAGGCAGACATGTGTCAAGCATCAGCATCCGACAAGTGTCCAACTTCGAGATCCGTGCCGAGACATGACCGGGGAAAGGACAAGCATGGACCGCACTATCCACGCCAGCTGCCACCATTTAAGGCTGATGTGAGTTTCCACCTGCCTCAGCTACCCGCATTCCTGTCGATGTGAAGTTCCACCCAACGCGCTGCCACGTAGTTGTACAGCCTTCAGGGAGACCACGCCGCGAGTACAGTCCTGCCCGACAGAAGTCAGCATCAGCAGCTCCTTGGCCGCTTTTGTCAGCCTTTGTTTGGTCTGGGACTCTGTGCCCATGAATGTAATCGGGGGGAACTTGGGGCTATAAATAGCCATCTCATTTGCATTGTAAAGTGGTGGAAGGGGAATATACTGCTAGGGAGCCATTGTAGTTGTGCGTTTGCTTCTAGATATAAGACATATACTCGGCTCTGTCTACCGCTTTTATCTTGTATGCTGCCTCTCCTTGTCATTTCTGCCTCATGTTTCTTGTATCATTGCTTGCTGTTGTACTGAACTCTGGACTCTGGCATTTGATGGTCAAGTATTCCTGGAATGCATAGATAGAGGATACATAGGATGGATGTTAGTAGCAGTTCCTATAGTTATGTTTTGTATGTATATTGCTGTTAGTAGTGGTGATTGATGCGTTGCCATGCTGCTCGTTCCCCCCACCCAACTCCAATCATATTTGGAATCCCTTTCTGCACTTTTATCTCTTTCCCTGCACTCTTATCTTACTGGCACGGAAGGCATTCCTTCCTTCCGACCTTTCAATCTGGTGGGCGAATCTGGGCGCATTATACCAAATTCTTTCCTCATGGCAGATTCGTAACCAACAGTACCAATGCTCTTCTATCAATCCATCAACCTGCATGACTGAACCATAGTGGATCGACCAAATGAATGAATGAGGGAGGGGAAGGCCTATTTATACAACCAGAAAGTAGTTACCCTCCAACTACCTGACACCTCATCATTTCTTACATTACATTTCATATGCATTTAATCTTGCATTTACATGACATTTCCCACTACAGGACAAACTAGTGTATGACTTATGATTTTGTCGACATAAATGACTTAACATCACTTTATTATTACGTAAAATATTACATTGCCACTTTATAACATTATTAAATGTGTACGCACATTTTGTCAAACACTTTGCAAACAATTACAAAATAACACAGAATACCCAAAAACCGATTCACCAAATACAGACATATCAATTTGCCTGTCTACATAGTTGTCAATAACCACCTTCCCCCTAGTTTAAATAGACTTCATCTTTCAATTGAGTAGGTACTGTTGGCATTTTTGCCACATTAATCTTTTTTGACAAAATTTTGCCTAAGTATGAAGCTTTAGGCGGCAAAGGGCATGCAGAAGTACTGGCACTTTCGCGGGCCCTAAAAGGGGATGAATAAGTGGATGAAATGATCTTTCGATATTTCGTCATTGCAGATTTTTCGCAAGCTTTCCGACGATATATTATAATAGGTGATCGGGGCAGCGGATCAAAAGTTATGACCCCGGGAAGCAGAGCCAGCGAAAGCCCATTTCGGGCTTGAAATATTGGCTAAGGCATAGCCAGAATGCTCAGGTTCGCCCGATGCTCAAAGTAAAGCTGCAGTTCGCTCTGATTTTGAGCGAGAACGAGTTTCGGGCAGAGTCTGGAGCGAACCCGGGGTTCGCTTGAAGTCAAGGCAAGATGCAAGTTGAAAATCCGACAAAGTTCGCCTAAATGTCCAAAGCAAAGCCGGGACTCGCTCGAGGCTGGAGCGAAGTGCATACATGTTGGGCCACGAGTGACCTAAAAGTCCGAAATTGCGGAGTGCGATGGCAAGAGATAAAGCAGGTCAAAATTCCCTAAGGCGAAGCCAAGTCCCCGCCATCCGAAGTTCGCTCCTATGTGGAGCGAGTGCCGGAGTTCGCTCTGTTTTGAAGCGATGACGGGATTCGGGTGAAAAACGAGGTGACAACAAGGTTCGCCCGAACTTGAAGCGAGGCGCGCAAGGCAGGCCGTAGTTCGCCTGAGGGTGAGGGCGAGAACAGGGTTCGCTCAAATTAGGAGTGAACCGTAGAAAGGGTTAAAAATGCGAAGGCTCCCCATCATGCCAAAGTTCGCCCGACCTCGGAGCGAGGTCGGGTTTCGGGCAGCATTTGATGCGAACCCAAGGATCGCTCGGAGTTAAAAACAGAGCTGAAGTTCGCTCCAATTTTGAGCGAGAATGAGGTTTGGGCGAGGTTCGGAGCGAACCTCGGCCAAAATGCCCCATGTCAGCCAAAATGCTCAGGATCTCTCCCCAAATCCAGAAAACCTAGGGTTCGGCACCATTCTCAGCGATCGACAGCAGGTTTCAGGCTCAGCCGCTCCAAAAAGCAACTAAGGTAGGGTCGGTCCGAAGTTTGCCCAAACTCTCAGCGAATCCCAGATTCGCCCCCTACCCACGGCGAACTCCAGCTTCAGTCATTTCCAGGCGAACCTCAGCTAAAGGGCTCAGCTGCTCCAAAAAATGACTAAGGCAATATTGATCCCAAGTTCGCCCGAATCTCCAGCGAACCTCAGGTTCGGACTTCAAGTTCGGCGAACCTCAGCTTCAGCATGCTCAATTTCTCTCCTCTGCTTCTGCGAACCCTGACTTTGTGCCAAATTCAAGTGAACAACAATTTCAGGCCCTGTTTCGGGCGAACTTCAACGCAGGCGGCCATTAAAAGGGGCACTTTGAGGTCGGGTTTTGGGCAGCATTTGATGCGAACCCAAGGATCGCTCGGAGTTAAAAACAGAGCTGAAGTTCGCTCCGATTTTGAGCGAGAATGAGGTTTGGGCGGGGTTCGGAGCGAACCTCGGCCAAAATGCTCCATGTCGGCCAAAATTCTCAGGATCTCTCCCCAAATCCAGAAAACCTAGGGTTCGGCACCATTCTCAGCGATCGACAGCAGGTTTCAGGCTCAGCCGCTCCAAAAAGCGACTAAGGTAGGGTCGGTCCGAAGTTTGCCCAAAATCTCAGCGAATCCCAGATTCGCCCCCTACCCACGGTGAACTCCAGCTTCAGTCATTTCCAGGCAAACCTCAGCTAAAGGGCTCAGCTGCTCCAAAAAATGACTAAGGCAGTATTGATCCCAAGTTCGCCCGAATCTCCAGCGAACCTCAGGTTCGGACTTCAAGTTCGGCGAACCTCAACTTCAGCATGCTCAATTTCGCTCCTCTGCTTCTGCGAACCCCGACTTTGTGCCAAATTCAAGCGAACAACAATTTCAGGCCCTGTTTCGGGCGAACTTCAACACAGGCGGCCATTAAAAGGGGCACTTGGGCGGGAAAAAAGTAGGTGAAAATTTAAGGAGCTCCCATCCCATCCAGATGGCGCTGCCATACCGGGAAGACCCCCAAGGACAAACCCCCACCAACCGCAGTAATGTGACAGTCAGTCTCAGCGGCAAAACTCGTCCGGAGCCATACCTCATAACTACAAGTACGGGTGTGCCATGTTCCTCCGATGTACTGTCATCTGACGAAAGGTCAAATCTCAGCTGTCCCAGCTGACTTTTAGGGTTTGAGCATTAATGTAATGGGGTGAAAATCTTCTATAAAAGCCGTTGAGCACAATGTAATAAGGGGGGGAACATATTGCTAAAAAACTGCTGTATTCAAACTTTTGCATCAATATTAAGAATTCTTGGCTCCGACTCTGTCTCTTCTTTGTATGCTGCCTTCTGTGATTATTTCTGCTAATGTCATTTATTTTTCTGATTGCTGTAATTCTGCTATCTGGATTTAAGCATTGGATGATAAGTGGATCTGAAATTCTCATAAAGGATACATAGGGAAGTAAATGCAGTGTTGGTTTCTGTTTCATTCTTTGTATTGATAGCTGCTGGTTTGTGTAGAGATTGGTGATTGTGCTGCTTGTTCTTCCCCACTGTTACTGCTATGCAATTTACATTTCTTTCTGCAATTTTCAAATCTCTTTCCAGTTCCCTAATCTGAAACCAAAAGTAGTGTAGTATAGGAGCCGGCCTTCTCCGAAGTTTGGCATGGAAGGCATCCCTTCCTTTCGGCCTTTCAAGGTTGGTTCGGGTCTAGGGTGCGTACACAAACCAAATCCTTCCCTAGGGCAGATTCGTGACCAACAGGTACATGCCAGGGAGAGTACGTTGGGTACATTGGGAATATTGTATATGCCAAGGAGTATATTACGCACAAGATAATTCTGCACAATAGATATTATATATGCTAAGAGTAGTATGTTGATGGGAGAAGCCGTATGTTGTGTGATTGTATAGGCTCATATGTAATGCAATATCTTGTTAATATCAATTCATCATTCAACCATTGTTTTGTGTGTATGATTTGCATATGTTTATATTGATTGTTACTGCAATAGATATAAAATCCAAACTTTGTTCTATTATAGTTTGTTCTTCGTACTTTGTTTGTACAAGGTTGTCTAGGCTAGTGCTAGGCTGTCCCATGCAAGTTTGGGCCATCTGACTCAAAGGCAAGCCATCTAGGGAAGTGCTAAGCGATTTGGGCAAGTGCTAAGCGATTTGGGGAAGTGCCAAGCCATTTGGACCTCAGATTGGGCCGTCTGACTTGTGTTGTGCAGGCAGTCAAAGTGGAGTTAATGCAGGCCGTTTAGGTTGTATCTTGAAGAGTTGTTGAAGTAGTAAACTTGTTATTCATACTTGTTCCTCCAAGTGTGGAATACCACCGCTATGCTACATAAGATGTGAGATCCTTCTAATTACCTCGCTTGTCGTTCCAAACAATCTTAGGTGAGAACCAGAATGGATAACACCGAGACAGTCGATCCTTTCAAGGAGATGTTGAATGAAGCCCTTGTGAAATAGACGAATAAGCTGATGGGTCAATTTGCTCAAATTCTTCAATGACTCCCTAGTGCAAATTCTGCAACCTCCTCTACACAACCTTGCATTGACCTAGCATTATTAAGTGCTCCCACACCTTTTAAGGCGCAGGTAAATATTGATATTGCTACTTTTGAAGGAAAAATTAATGTTGATTCCCTAGGAAATCGGTTGGATTAGTTATCTTCATACTCTATAAATAAATTCACCGACAGTGAGAAAACCATTTTTACACTCTTAAAAGCTTCATTACCTGTTTGAAATTGGTGGGAAGCATATTGTAACAGGGTTAAGAAAGAAAATGAATATGAAGTAGTGGTCACATGGGATTATTTCATTGAGGCCGTCAAAGAAAAACACTATCTCATGGGAGCATATAAAGACCAATATATGTGATGGCAACAACTACGTCATGGTAAAGACGAATCTATTCAAGTTCATATGATGCTTTCCACTCCATGGAAGCAAAATTAGGTATTCAAGACACCAAAAGGCATCAAATCCTCAAAACATTGCAGTCGGCTGCAATGCTACATTCAAGATGACATGGACCTCTTCGAATTCAAGACATTGGGAGAGGCATATAAACTTGCTGTCAAATTGGAGTAGAAGCACAAAAACAAAAATAGAAGAGGAGCAAATAACAAAAACCAGAATATTAAGTACCAACCAAAGAAAGGCAAGAGTGACTCTCCAAAGAATCAAGATAAAGGGGGTCATCCCCAAAATCAGAATTGGAAGTAGAAAAAAGACTACCAAGAAAAGAATCCTTCAAAGGCCAAGATTGGCAAATGGTGAGACTATCACAAGAGCAACCAACATTCGAGGGAGGAGTGTTGAGTAATTCAATCATTATTTGCTGAGTCGCAACCCTCTACATCCATTGCACCACCACCTCTACATCTATAGGTTGAGGATAGAGCGAAGCAAATCGTGGAAGCTAAACCAAATGTGACCATTGCCACACATGTTGCACCAAAGGAGTTACAAGAAGAGTTGCAAGAGGAGGAACACCTATTTCACTCACAAATGTGGGTCAAGGGTAAGCCATTATATTTCATTGTTGATAGTGGGAGTCAAAAGAATCTGATTTCTACTCAAATGGTGAAGGATTTGAATTTGCTTGTCACACTACACCCACAACCATATAATGTTGGATGGTTACAATAGGGGAGAGATTTTGTCACTCAACAATCTCTCTTATGTTATGCCATCAAGCCCTTCAAAGATGAAGTTTTGTGTGATGTTGTGCCCTTGGATGTTTGTGATGTGATTTTGGACCAACCATTTATGTGGAAGAGGCATGTTGTTTATGAGTCTAGGCCCCGAAGTGTCATCATCATTGTTGGAGGTGAGTGCTTCAGGATGCCAGAAGTATCTCCTTGTACCTTTGTTTCCTTAATCAGTTCTAAACAATGCAAAAAGATGATAGCCAAAAAGAGGAAATTAATTTTGTTGATGATCAAACCACAAAACAAAAGGATGACCGTAGCTACATCTATCACAAGCTTTGCATAGCAAAAGTAGATGGGCCAGATTGTAGCATAATATGATTTGTTCAAGTCAACAATTGGGGTTCCACTTCATTGTGAAGTAAAGCATTCCATTGATTTTGTTCCTGGTTCTCCTTTGCCTAATGCGCCTGTTTATTGCAGATTAGTCCTTGAAAATGATGATTCTCCAAGAATTGATTTGAAAGTGGCACATTTGACCAAGTGCTTCACCATGTGGCAATCTAATTGTCTTGGCTTCAAAGAAATATGGAACATGGAGACTCTGTATTGACTACAGAGCTTTGAATAAAATCACTGTGAAGAACCGTTATCCACTCCCTCGGATAGATGACTTGCTAGACCAGCTTTGTGGTGCAAAGTTCTTCACCAAAATTGATCTCAAATCTAGCTATCATCAAATACCCATAGATCCCACTAATATATGGAAGATTGCATTCAAATCCAAGGAGGGTTTATTTGAGTTGTTGGTTACGCCTTTTGGCTTGACCAATGCACCTGCCAAATTCACGAGGATGATGGATGACATCTTGTGTCCCTACACCAACTTATTTGTGGTAGTCTACTTAGATGACATTCTCATCTATAGCAAGATATGGGAGGAACATCTGCAACATGCTCAATAGGTACCTTCAGATTCTTCAAAGTCATAAGCTATATGCTAATTTGGGGAAGTGCTTATTTGGCATAACGAAGATTCAGTACCTTGGGTATATTGTTGGCAAAGAGGGAGTCCATGTTGATCCTGAGAAGATTTAGGTAATTAGTGATCAGCCTACCCTAAAGACTCTAACAAATATTCATAGCTTTTTGGGTCTTGCTAATTTCTATTGAAGATTTGTATTGGGATTCTCACACATTGCTTGGCCACTACACCAAGTGACCAAAGGATGTGCCAAATTCAAGTTCCATTGGGGAGATACACAACAAAGGGTATTTGAGAGGTTGAAGGACCAATTGTGTTCAGCTCCTACACTTTCCCTACCTGATCTGCATCAACCTTTTGAGGTAATGACTGATGCATCAGAGTATGCATTAGGAGCTTTTCTCACATAGCATGGACATCCAATTGCCCATCATAATGAAACATTTAATGAAGTAATTCAAAAATACCCCACATATGACAAATATATCTATGCCATTGTGCAAGCATGTAAACAATGGAAGCACTACATCTTCGGCAAGGAAACCATCATCCATACAAATCACAAACCTTTGGAGTTCATTTAGACACAAAGTAAGCTAAGAAATGAAAGACATCAAAAGTGGGCCACATAACTATAGCAGTTTCATTTGATCATCAAGCACAAGAAAGGGAGTGCCAATTCAGTAGTAGATTGTTTGAGCCGACCTCCAATCATAGCACTCACCACCATTCTTGATTCTTGTGGGCATGATACTTCCAATTAGTCCACCTTGTATGAAGTAGATTATGATTTTGCAAATGCATACCGAGCTCTTCGTGTGGGTAAGCATGTTTTTGATTTTAATCTGCAAGATAACCTCCTCTACCACATGGTACATATTTGTGTACCAACTAGTGAGTGCTCAAAGATGATTTGGGAAGTGCACTTTAGCAAAGTAGTGGTTGGTGGAAAAAACATTGATAGTACTCCAAAAGTACTTTTGTTGGCCCAAAATGAGGAACGATGTCGAGAGGTACATGAAGTCCTGTATCCCTTGTGCTATTGCCAAACCAACCAACAAAAAGCGGGGATTGTATACACCATTGCCAGTGCCAGTCAAGCCTTGGGAATCTATCTCCATTGATTTCCTCTCAGGTTTGCCCACATCTAAGCATGGTAATGATTGTGTTTTTGTAGTAGTTGATCATTTTTCAAAAATGGCTATCATGATTTCTTATAAGAAATCCATTTCAGCTGAAGAGATTGCTAAGCTTTATTTTAGTCATGTGTTGCTCAACTTTGGCTTGCCAAAGTCCATTGCATCTGATAAGGATAGCAAATTTCTGAGCATTTTTTGCTCCATCCTATGGAGCATGATGGGCACCAAGTTGACCATGTCCACAACCTTCCATCCTCTGACTGATGGCCAAAAATAAGTTATAAATCGATTGATGTACATCTTCTTTGAATGTACAATTCCAAGCATCCACACACATGGGATGAAAGAACCCCCTACATTCAACATGGGTACAGGCAAGCTCCGCATAGCTCGACCAAACAAAGCCTATTTCGTGTCTATTTCGGGTTCCAACCCTTAGCACCTATTGATGTAGCTCTCCTTGTGCAACCCATGGAGTACTCACCTCATGGACAAAAGGAAGCAGAAAAGGCAACACGATTTGTGGAATGGATTCAGCACATCCAACAACAGGTCCTGTTGGTCACAAATCTGCCACAGGAAAGGATTTTGGCAATTATACGTGCCCTAGACCTGGACCAACATTGAAAGGCCGGAGGGAAGAGATGCCCTCCGTGCCAATCTCCGGAGAAAGGCCGACTCCTTTACTAAACTACTTGGTGTTTTAAGATAAGAATGCAGGAAAGAAATAAAAGGGATAGGGTAAGAAGTGTGAACAATTTGGTGGGAAAGAACCAACAACACGATTATCAACTAATACCTTGAAACAACAACAATAAATATAAAGAATAAAACTTAAATAAACACCACGCTATCTTCCCTATGTATCCTCTGGAAGGGTTCCAGGATTCAATTATTTTCCTACGCCTAAATCCAGAATTCAGAATTACAACAATTAGGAAAATATAAGAACTTGACAGAAACCACTATCCACAGGCGGCATAAAAGGAGTTTAACGCAATATTGTCTCCCCTATGTATCCTTTAGGAGAATTCCAGGGTTCTGTCCCCAATTACACACCTAAATTCAGGATTCAGAATTACGGTATACAAATGAAGACAGAGTAGCAGAAATAATCACAGAAGGCAGCATACAAGAGAGAAATGAGCCCAAAGTCTTTAATATCTATTGCAGGAATCAAGTTACAGCAATTTTCTAGCAAAAGTTTCCCCCCCTTCTTTCATTACAATTCATGGGTTTTTATAGAGGACCCGACCCTCTAAGCCATCAATGCACAAATTCTAGAGGTACGCCCTCGATAACCTGAAAGATCTGCTCCTGCCCTTCCCGTGACTGAGCTCTCACATCTTTTTCTAAAATTAGCAGCTACGGCCGTATTAGCCGAGGCAATCTGCATTTATGGGCCGCCTGACTCGTTTTGAATCTTTCTGGGTGCGGTGCTCGAGTGGCTGCCAGGTCCATCGGGCTCTCCCCTGAGGTTGATATTTCTTTTCTGGTTGCCAAAAATGAGCCCCGAGTCTTTTGGGCAAGTAAAAATGCATTTATGAAACACTCGATTGCCTCGGAAAGATACCCGGCCTTGGGGTGTGTGCCCTTGAAGAGAGCGCCCTTGAAGAGCTTCGCCAAATTTCAGTTTGGGACCTTACTTCGCAACGGACGTGAGCCGAAGCGGGACTGATCTCCTTGCATGGGTGCTTCGCGCAAAGGGACTCCCAAAAACAGCTTCGCGAAGGCCTTGTCCCGAAGCAGATGTTCCTTCTCAAAACATGGCTCTCAATCTTTCATTGCTTCGCCGAAAAAATGAATTGAAGGCTGCTTCGCAAGAGACTTTGCCCGAAGTGGATGCTTCGTTGATGGGCTACAAAAATGCTTCGCTGCGAACCTTCTTCAAAATGGCCGTTCGGGGGGTTTTCGGCCGAAGTATAATTTTGCCTTAGGATATTTCTTTGGCTTTCCAAAGGCAACTAGGCTTCTAGTGAGGGGGCTTCGCACAAAAGTTGGCCGAAACGGGTGCTTCGTAGCGTTTCGAGGTGAAGCAAATCTTGCTTGGAGAAGCGGTTCGCCAGGAGAAGGGCCCGAAGCAGATGCTTCGCTTAAGTTCCGGCGAAGCGTTTTTCCTTCTCTTAGAAATTTCCTCATTGCCGCTTCACAAAAACTTGGCCCGAAGCGAGTCTTTTGGAAGCTTCGCTTGCGAAGCTCTTTCTATGCCTTAGAAAATTTTGGGCCTGCATTTTCATTTTCTTGTTTTCTCCTTGCGAAGCTTATTACTCCTGCTAATGCTGTGGGCGAAGCTTCTATATATGTAACTTATTTACAAAGGGAGCAAAAATGACAGCCAAAATTGCTAAAATGCTGTTTACAACAATAAAAAGCAAAAAAAAAAAAACAAGGAAACCATCACAGAATTTTAATTTCTCTACCCCTCCAAGCAATGTGACAAAATTGTCAACAGGTCCACTACCTCTTGGAAAAAACAAATAAGAAATACAAGCAATGCCATGACGAACATCAGGTCCCACTTTAATTCAAGGTTGGAAATAAAGTATGGTAACGTCTTCAAAAAGAGAGACTTGTAGGACCCCATAGGAAAATCATACCTCTTCACTATGGACCATACATTATCTCCAAGAAGGTGGGAGAAAATGGCTTTGAGTTGAATCTTCCATTTAATCTTGGTTTGCATACAATCTTCAATGTTGAACTTCTTAGGCTCTATCATTCACCTCTGTTGGACACTCTGTAGTAGCAGAATAGTTGGACATTGAAGAACTCAGTCCAGACAATATAGCACCAGTAGTTGACAAATGGATTAAGACCACTAGAAGACAGTTCATTTAGATGTACAGAGTGGTCAAGGTAGGACGACTTGGCCACCAAGGGGAATGGCTCACAAAAAATCTGATAAAGAAACAATTTCTGCACCTGATATCAAAGGTTGATATAATCGGGACCATTGCTTTTCAAGGGGGTATGAATGATCTAGGCATGTGACCTTTTTGGGTTATGGCTTTATGCTCGAAAATGTCTAAATTTTTATTTTTCATTTTTAATCCTAACTGCCCTGTTGGGACATAACTTTGTGCTCGGGACTGTATTTTGATCCATTCATGAAGCGTTGGAAAGATTAGAGAGAGCAACATTTTCAACAGGCAACTTTGTAGACAACCTTGTGGAAAAAGAACGCTCCGGAGGCTCTAAAAAATGCAAAGAAAATAAAAATAGTAAATTCTTGCTTTTAAATTATTGTAGCCAAAATGCATCTCTAGCTATGTTGACACGTTAGTAGAAGACAAAACACAAAAGGACAAGTCATGTATGTAATTTTCATTTAATATGCACTTTGTAACTCATGGAAGGTGAATCACCACATTTCTATATGGGTGACCTTCTAACTCACAAAAGGTGAAACACCACATTTCCATATGGGTGACATTCCATATTCAATATGATGGATTTTCAGCACACGAATTCTTGTATAAAGAGATATGCACCCCTGCCTGTAAAAAGCAATGTTACAGCCTCACATCTCTTCTCAGAGATCTTGAATTGTCCTCTATTTTCTGAGCAATAAAATCATTATGCTGTTTTGTTTATATATTTTTGTATTCTGGTTTGTTATACACTGATGTTTCTGAATTGCACTCTTTCATGATCTTCCTCAAATCAGAATTCTGAGTTTCGGACCAGTCGAAATTATGAGTTTGGATCAATATACATCTTTACATCTATACTCATGGAACAAATATTTGAACTTTCTTTGCAGCTATGATTTTCAGTCATTTTTCATATTAAATTCTCTTTTATGTTTAAACATATTTTTTGTTGTCTCCTTGGCAAGGTACTTTTATGAATATGGACATGTATTTTAAGTCTTTGAATCTGAATAGGCATTAGAGCTTGGAAGAGGGGGAAACCCATCAAGTTATATGGTGGAGGAGATCTGGCAGGAACTTGCAAAAGCAAAATACTTAGAATGGGATTCTGTTTCATCCATCCGTTTGAAAAAGCAACAAGAGTTGAGGTACATGTCAAAGTGGTTTGATTTAATTTTTCCATTCTGTTTTAATTTCCTTATGTTTTGAGCATTGGAAATAATGCCTGCAAATGCAGTTTGAGTTCTCTCTCCGTGTGCATTCATGCATGCACACAGACACACCTTTATAAACCTTGAACCTTTATCCTGCATACAAATGTAGTGACTATTGGCTTCCAGCCTCTCTACAACTAAGCTGTGATATGAATGGAATTTGATATTGTAGGGTTATTTGTGAAAGGGCATTGCAGCAAGAATATGAAAAAGATGTTATGCAGAATAGTCAAGCCAACAACCTTCCCAGTGAGGCTCGTAGATATCCTAATGGAAGTATGGCAAGCCCAAATGATGCTGACTCGGAAGCAAGTGATTTGGAAGGAGAATCCATATCTTGTCAAAGATTCACTAATGTGGATTTAGGGAATGCTTACAAGGAACAACGTGAAATCCTTTCTGATGTATTTAGGAAAGGAGCAGAGGCAGACATTCCTACTGAGGTAGAGAACATGGAGCTCACATGGGATTGCTTTTCAAAAAAATCAGTGATAGATATTATGCTAAGATATAACATTAACTACTACTTTCTTTATCAATTATGTAGGTACCTGAATATTTATGTTGCAAAATTACATTGGATATCTTTCGTGATCCAGTAATCACTCCCAGTGGAGTTACATATGAGAGGGCAGTTCTTTTGGAGCACATCCAAAAGGTGATTCAATTAAGTACTAAATTTTTGTAAACTAATTAAAATGAAGTATTGGAGTTCCCATTATATCTCCATTGGAAATTAGATTCCACATGTTTGACTACTCGCAGTGTTTTCTCAGTTCTGTTTGGGTGCATTTTCTTGCAGGTTGGAAAATTTGACCCAACTACACGAGAGCCACTACAGCCTTCGCAATTGGTACCAAATTTTGCTATTAAGGAAGCTGTTCAAGCATACTTAGACAAGCATGGTTGGGCTTATAAAACAACATGAAACTTGAGATATGAGAGCTGTAATGTCAACAGTTGAAGTGGTAGCTGATGTCATTAACTATGCAATCTCGGATGTCAGTCATGAACATAACGGAATCAATTTCTTTCTACCTCTTTATCGAGTTCATGATCCGGGTTTACTACTCCAGGTTCTACTTTTCTGTCAATGTGGGATGTACATAGTATCCATTATATGGTGAAAATAATATTCTTGTGCATCTATTGTTCAATGATGGGACTTTATGATCTACATGTACGGAAATGCATTGAACAGTTGATCTAAATCTTGTGTTTTTTTCGTTGCTTAATCAAAGTTTTGTAGCGTGGTAGCGTGGGTGAAGTGACTTGTCTATACTGTCAAATCTCAATATTTGTATTAATTGAAGAGGTTTGTCTTATTAACTCCATAGAAGTGCCTCAAATGCAGGGCAGGCAATTCATCATAGAGGTACTGCTAAATGAAGCTATTTTTTTAATTCAATGATATATGTTAAGATACATCGACATGCTTATGTATGATTGTGTTTGGCAAGCACACCAGAAAAAGGCATTTTCAAGCTGTAAGATACATTGACAATTTGACACGCTTATTTATGACTGATTATGTTTGGCGTGCAAACCACAAAAGACAATTGTATGTATTAAGGTCTTTTAAAGTTAAAATTCGTCTCTGTTGATTTGCATTGGCCATCAGCTTCACTTGTAATTCTGATAATCAATATTCAAAGCATTCTTTGCGATATATACAATCCAAACAAATTCATTATAACTCTGGAGATTCATTCAATCCAAATTAAATTTAGCCAGTTTTTAGACAATAGCGTTCTCTAAAATATATAGAGTCTAGAAAAGCAGACGTTTACGAATAAGAAAAACTTCCAGAAAAATGTCAGCTTGTTGCTGGGAGAAACTGCTCAGTAAGAACTATTTTCAATTTTCAGCTGGCCACTAGGGTCCCTTGTCAAATCTTCATACTCTTTCCTATTTTATGTTATTTTCTGTTAAGATATTATATGCAAGATTAAGTTGAATTTGTAAAAATTTATCAATTTTATATTCTATAAAAAGTTTAATAGTTTATATTTATTTTGCTGCAGTGTCCTAATATAATTCTTTGACAGTGGTGGTTACCATTCATATATTCCTCCATGCCTAATGTTTTCTTTGGGGATGTATTATCATATTGGTCATATTTTAAAAAATATATTATAATAGTTCATTTTTAATTAATGAAAGTTATGAAGGAAATTAAAATCTGTTAACATGTAATTGTATAATAACTCCCAAGATTTATGTTCAAGCAAACATTTTTGAATTGGCAGAAGATTTTTCCAGCTATGAAATAAATTAAAATATGTTACTTTGTAATTATATAATAACTCCCAAGATTTATGTTCAACCAAACATTTTTGAATTGGCAGCAGATTTTTCCCTTGAATAAGAAGACCGTTTTGATCGCCAACTCGTGATTTTGTTATAATATTTAGTAAGTTTACATACAAAGATTATACTATTACAATATTTAGTAGGTTGTAGATATAGAGACAATCCTCCAATAATACACTTAAGCATTACCTGTCCCATTCTAGGGGGATATTGCAATGGTTCGGGCTTTGGTTCTTCTTCGGGAGATTCAAGGTTCAAACCGCGGTGTGGGCGAGTGTGTGAGGGGGTGGGTGTGTGGTGGCTGTATGTTAAATTCCCTATTGATAAACATAGCTCTCGATTTTACGAGGGGTCATGGTTGGGAGGAGATTGCTCAGCCCTGTGCGTTGGTCGTAGGGAAAAAAATTTCTCACAATTAAAAAAAAAATGCACTTAAGCATTACCACATAAAAAATGAAAGCACTAAAATAAAAGCTTATGGTAGGGAATTATTTTTTTGCTCGAGGAAAAGGGGTACTCTTGTCCCTCACCCTTGATAAATGACAATTTTCTTCTGTAAAGCTTGAGAGTTTGCAAACATATTCAATTCTCTTCTCAATCGAGATGCGATAACTAGATACCTACATCTTTTTTCAAACAAGTCTGAATTTTTGATATTCATTTTTTGGATTTTCAAAAAAATTTAAATACAAATATTCAACATCCTTTTTCTTGAGAATTTTCAATTTTGTTCATCCATCCATCCAAGTGAAATCTTGATTAGTGATGGTCTTTGATGATGCCAAGTTGCCATTGTGCCACTTGAATATTCATAACTGCTCTGTTGGCTCCATGCTTTTGTTGTTCTGCTCTGATATTTCAAATGGTTTGTCCTATTGTTCCTTGATGTTACTACACCCCTTTGAAATCTAGAAACATTATGCTTTTTCTACCAAACATTGCCATACTTGATGCCTTTTTGACTCCATGTAGATCTAAAATATTGATGCCTTAAGCCATGCCTCCAAGATTGTTGCCACTCAGGGGTGTGTGGGATATGTTGCAACTTTAACCTGACATTTTATTTTCTTTGATTCTTAAATTTTTCTTCACAATCTTCTTTCTTTTGATGCATCCCTATACACTTTTGACAAGACTTCCTTGGACTTTGCTACCGTTTCTTCCATAGATTCTATTGTTGTTGCTATTGCAAATTCAACTTTTGAGTTTTCTAATGGTTCTTCAACTTGTTCCCTTACCATAACTACTTCTTGCTTCTCCTTGGATCCTTTCTTCTTAAAATTTTCCTTTTGAATACGATAATGAACTTGCAGATTGTCATCTACATTTTTTTCCTTCTATTGTATCCTTTTTATTGACTTCTTTTAGTTTCTTTTGAAGCCTTTTTATTTCTTTTTCATATCCTTTGATGGTGGCCTTCAAACTAGCTATCTTTTTACAAGGGTTCCATTGACTCAAGAATGTATACTCCATTTCATCCCTTATCAAAATTCTTTCCTTAGCATGCCCTTCCTTAGTAAGCATATCCCACCAATCATGAGATTCCTCTTTTAAAAGATAAAAATGTTCGCAATTCCAAAAATTCTTACAAGAATATAGAGATCTAAACTTCATCCACCATTCTTGAGCATCAATGTCATTATTTCTAATAAAAATTTGTAACTCCATGATGTCATCCCAAAAAAATCTCCAAAGTAGTTAGGATTTTGAAAAGAAAAGAAAAAAACTAAGGTTATCCATTTTTTTTTTAACTCTTTTAATCGTTGCTCAGAGAACAATTTAGATGAAATATAATTGACATAAAAAAGAAATGCAACCGTCTATCATGAATTTGCTTTAATCCATTACCAAGCTTCTCTTCCAAAGGGTTCAACATTGGTGCACAGACTGTAGCTGTTGTTGCAAAGAAGCGTGGACTACTTCGATAGTGATGCGGTTCTTCTCAATGGCGGCAACGGTAAAGTTGAAAAATTATTTTGCCATAAACAAGATATTGCAGGTGAAACTCAAATCACTTATCTTTGCAAGTAATCTTCAAATTGCTTCTCTTTGTTGGTAAATTTGTCGGTAATCTTCTCCTTTGGTCATCTCCTTAATCTTCTCTTGTCGATAATCTTCTTTTCTGTCTTCATGCCCTCCTGCCATCCTGATGCTATATTGATTGCCCCCATAGGGAATTGAAAATGAACAAATTTGAGGTTTAAGTTGATGGTGGAATTTAATAGATACATGTTTTATATATATAAAATTTAAAATTTGTTACATTTGTATCAAATGTTATTAGGCTATTGATTAGATTCTTAACATTCAAGGACGAGACCCAAGTTCAAATCTTGCCAAATGATACATATATAATATCCAAGTTGTAATACCACTATATGGTGATGATGAATAACGTGAAGTCCATTTCAATCATATATATATATATACTTGGCTGTACTTGCTCCCTACCCCCACCCTCATATATATATATATATATATATATATATATATATATATATATATATATATATAACCAATTAAAAAATTATTAATTTTTCTATATATGAGTGAATATTAAAAAAAAGTTAATCTAAAATTTAATTAAAAAAACAACTTATAGGAAAATGATGGACTTGGTATTCTAACTTAGACAATAACTAAACATTACCGTATAAAATTTGAAAGTACTAACATAAATGCTTTATTGAAATTAAAACAAAATTTGAGGGTCAATTTGATGATGGAATTTAATAAATCCATGTTTGCATGTTATATATTTTATTTTTAAAATATGAAATTTGGAGCCTTTTACATTATTTGATCTCTTTTTAAAAAAAAAAAATTGTATGTTTAAAAAAAGTTAATTCAAAATTTAATTGAAAGATTAAAGAGGAAAATGATGCAATTGTTGGCATCAGAGCTACAGAGCAACAAGGCACATCACTGGGCAAGGCGGGAGGTGTTCTTCTCGTTCCATTTGGACCAAGGGGCTCAATTTTTGAGGTGCGGGATCCCTTGGACAAGCACATGTTTCAAGGCGAAAGCACAAAACACCTTGGTTTGTAGGTTATTTCGTTTGAATTACTAATTACCTAAAGTTTTTTTGTTGTTTATTCCCTGAATCCCAGGACCAAACAACCCGCAGACTATCGGCCCTTAGGATTGACAGTCTGTCAGGCTGCTGGCAGATTTGGGGACACAAAACACCTAGTCGGCCAGCGGTGTCCCCGAGAGGACAGGCCCATCTCTAAGCGAGGGCAAATGCGCCCTTTGACCGATGGTGTCCCTGAGAGGACAGACCCACCTCTAAGCGAGGGCAGGCATGCCCTCTGAACGACGGTCGGAGATCAAACTCCGACGACTGACACACGGTGACACAACCTGACTCAACAGACTGGCCATAAAACTTGACTCAACAAATTGGTGGCACGCACCCTGAGGATGGCACCAGACACCTAGCATGCATCCCGAGGATGAACCAGGACCTGACATGTGGCAGACCGACCACACGTCACCTGGAAGACTCGACTGACATGTAGGTGACACATGGTGGACTGGCCACACGTCACCTGGCAGAATCGACTGACATGTGGTGGACTGGCCATTCGCCACCTGGGAGACTCGACTGACACGTGGGAGATAGGCCACACGCCACTCGGACATGAATCGACATGTGGACTATACGTGGCGGACAGGCCACGCACCACCCGGATAGGGTTGCTGCGACACATGGTCATAGCAA
The DNA here is from genome assembly GCA_028583015.1 of Wollemia nobilis. NCBI lineage: Eukaryota > Viridiplantae > Streptophyta > Pinopsida > Araucariales > Araucariaceae > Wollemia > Wollemia nobilis. The sequence continues at coordinate 1,659,312 of JAQPPZ010005291.1, read as the reverse complement.
AAGGACCGATGGGACTCTGACTACCCATAAGTAGTCATACAACAAAGGGCAAATTCGCCCTTTTAAGGCACAAAGAATCACCTGCATGGGCGATGTGGGATAAAACCCACCCATTTTTTTTCGCTTAAGAGTGGGGAAGGGAAGAAAAGGAAACTGTTTCCCTTCTCTTCCTGTCGGGCGAGCTAGCTCGATTGGCAGGGGCGCCAGTATTAAGGCTAGACCCGCGGAGTCCCGAATTTGACTACCGACGGAAGAAAAAGATATATATTTTGCCAAAGCAAACATTAAAAAAAAAACAAAAGGTATTTTGTTTTATTTTTTTTGTAATTTGTTAATATTTTTTAATCATTTTTTAAAATAATTTAGTCAAAATTTGGTCTAAAATCAATTTTTTTAAAATTGAGATCGAAATTAATTAATTATTATTATTATTATTATTATTATTATTATTATTATTATTATTATTTTTTAATTTGTGGAAAACATCCCAAAAGAGATGCCATTGTTGAGCAAGGTGCAACGACAATATTGTCATTGTTGTCAACACACTCAGATGGACAGGTTGATGCAGTGGATAGTTGTTCAGAGGTTTTTCGGAGTATGTACAGTGATGTTCAATGCTTATGAGGATGTTTTTGATGTTCGGGTGAAGTTGTTACAGGTTGTTCGTGCAAATTTGCAAAAGTTGAAAAAATCGTCAGGAAGTTGTCAAAAAATTGTAAAAGTCATCACGGGCGCAGTTGGATAGGATGGATCAGTTTGGAACATGCCAACATGTCAGGAAATAGTCCAGAACAGCGTTGGAGGTGTCAACATAGTGTTTGGATTGATCGGTGATGTTTTCGGTATCTTGGCGGATGATTTGGCAAGTGGTTGTATAGGCCAAAAAGGGCAGTTTTGTCAGAAGCACTGCGAGCAAACCGAGAAGAATTTGATAGCAAAATTTGAACTAGAGGTGGTCGTTATCTTCAAGAACATGTGTTCCAAATTTCCACCAAAACGGAGAAACGAGGCGAATGTTACAAGCGTTGCAAGACTGTCACAAAAACGCTCTTTTTGGAAAAAGTGTGTCAGCAGTAGTTTTCGTGGAGGTGGTACAGGTGAACCATAAGGATTTATGTAGCGAGATTCAGACTAGATGTAGTCAGCATTGCAGATATTCTACGTTTCAAATTTTAGAGAAAACAGAGTTACGAGGTGAGAGTTATGATTGTTGCAAAAATGGTACAGGTCACTTTTATGTCAATTTGTTCCACTTGTGCAAAATCCTTCAGTTGGCCGTTTCGACCTTGCAGAGTCGCCATAGTTTTGGTTTCAGTGTTGTTACACCTTCAAGGCATCAAATAGAGCATCTTTCATTTTTGGTTTGAGGTGTCACGTGGCTCCGAAGTAAGAGAACGAGTAAGGTGTCAATTCTTTGCATGTGACGTGTTTGACGAAATGCCTTCTCAAAATAAAAAAAAGGAAGTTATATTGTTTTAAGAAGCTTCATTAAAGAAAATATTTTTAAAATTGAAAAGGGAAAAAGAATGCAAGTGTGTGCTTTTTAAGTGACAAGGGATTTTATTGAAAAGTGGGGACTTTATTTTGTGAAGAGAGAAGTGTGTGTGGAGAAAAAAAAAGAGTGAAAATCCATGATTTTTGGAGAGTGGTGAAAAACGTCACTTCAGTATTTTGGGCATAACTTTCTCATATGATATCCATTTTGGCTGAAATTTTGAGAGGAGTTCGCAGACAAAGTGTTGCACAATACCCAGAAAGCGTTTAGCAATTGGTAGAACGAGCTAAGAGAACAATCAGTTTTTTTTTTGAGAAGAGAAGATTCAAATTTTGAGTAATGCAGAGAGAGGGATGTTATACTGGGTGAAATAGAAAGTTTTAGATTTTGAGCTTACAGACCATAGAGGGTTCTGGTTTCAGTGAAGACATTCATATATGTCATTTTATTATCAATATCAAAATCAAGTGGGTGCTTGGTAGAGGGGTTGGTGCTCCTTTTTGTTGGTGCAGATAAATCAGGGGTTGGTGCTCCTTTCTGTTGGTGCAGATAAATCAGGGGTTGGTGCTCCTTCTAGTGGGTGCTGGTAAATTGATTGTAAAGTTGGTGCTTTGCAAAGGCTGGATTTGGATGGGAGTCCAAACAGTCATTTTCAGGGATGTAGCCAAATCGGTGAACCTCGGTACATCTTGTGTTGTGTGATGTTCTCTTGTTATACTTGCTTTATTTGGTTTTATGTTTTCATTGTTTTGGCTTTGAGTGTTGAAGATTTAAGTTTTAAAGAGCTACACTGATTCACCCCCCCCTCTTAGTGTCATTGTGAGACTAACAATTGGTATCAGAGCGAGGTTCCTGAACAGGCTTAACCGGCTAGGGTGATCTTGGAAGTGACACAATGGCAGGTGGTGAAGGCTTCTCATCAAACAAAGCACCATTGTTTGATGAAACTAATTACACATTTTGGAGACTCAGGATGCAGACATATCTTTGTGCTTTGGGATACGACATTTGGGATTCAGTAGATAGTGGATACACAATACCCACCACTTCTCCAACCGATGCTGCTGGTAAGAAACTGTTTGAGAATGACTCAAAAGCAAAGAATGCTATCATGTGTGGATTAGTGGACAACGAACTGGTAAAGATTATGGGTTGTAAAATGACAAAGGAAATATGGGACAAACTGAAGAGCATTCATGAAGGAGACGTTAAGATCAAGGAGGCCAAGTTACAAACACATCGAGCTCAGTTCAAAGTATTAAAGATGAATGACGATGAGAATATAGAGGCATATATGCTGAGAGTTAATGAAGTCATTAATGCGATTAGAGGACTCGACGAGGAAATCAAATATTCTGTCATCGTGAAAAAGGTATTAAGATCCCTTCCCCAAAGATTTGATTCTAAAGTTTCAGCTATAGAAGAAGCTAAAGATCTAAATTCTTTTAGTATGGATGAGATGCATGGTTCTTTGACCGCATATGAGATGAGAATAGGAAAATCTAAACCCACAGATAGAGAAGCCGCTTTTAAAGCCCATAAAAATATGAAAGCAAAACAAGAATCCGAGGAAGAAGAGACATCAGATGAAATGGAAGCAAACTTTGTTCAAAAACTAAAAAGGGGAAAAGGAAAATACAGAGGAAAGTTACCGTTTAAATGTTTCAACTGTGGAGGCATTGGGCATTTTGCAGCTAAATGTCCACTTAATGAGAAGAACATAAGTGATGAAGGATCACACGAAGAAAGAAGTGACTGGAAGAAAAAAACAAATTTTAGAAAAGGCAACTTCAAGAAGAAAAGTTTCATCTCCAAGAATGTCAGTTCATCAGAAGATAGCTCCAGTGAGGATTCTAAAAAGGAAATAGGTGAAGCTCTTTTCATGGCACTCAAAGAAGAAAAACCAGAAAAAGAACAGGAATGTGATGAAGAAGAAATTGACGCAGAAGTGAATTTGGAAGAGGAACTAATTGCAACTCTAGATGAATTGAAGATAGAAAGAAAAAAGAATAAGAAAATTTCAAGAAAGCTTGAGGATGCAAATGAAATCATAACAAATTTGAAAGTACAGATAGAAGAATCCAAGAAAATCTTCGAAGATCTCGAAGTGCAAATAACCATGAAAATAGATTATTGCAACAAGCTAGAAGAAGAGATTGTTGGTTTAAGAATGCAGCTAGAAGAGATGAATCAGAAAATTAGTTGTTATCACAAACGTGAAGAAAGTTCTATGAAGCTGGATAAGATCATAAATAACCAAAAGACTACAAGCATCAAATTTGGTTTGGGTTTTGATGAAGGAGAATCATCAAATGGATCAAAGGCCATAAATGAAGAATCCACAAAGAATGAAGAGAAGAAACAGGTTGATCAAGCAAAAATGAATCATGCAAAGGAAAGCAATAATGCAAGGCACGAAAGGAGAATTGACAATGATGGCTTCACCAATGTCACACATCAAAGAAGAAGATTTATGGCTCCTACGACAACATGGCAAAGACCACCACCCAGGTTCAATCATCTCTTTTTTGGTTACTGTTTTAAATGCAATGGTTATGGACATAAGATCTCAGATTGCAAGTATAATGTAGGACCAAGGAATTTTACCAATAGAAATGCTTTTTCACCTTTGATGGATTATGCAATAGAATGTTATAACTGTCATAATTTTGGGCATATTGCAAGAAATTGTCGAAGTACATTTGCATCAAATCAATTTCAGGGAAGAAAATTTCAGCCAAATGGAATAAGACAAAATAGAAAATTTCTCGAAAAACATGCACAAGCTACTAAAAAAGAAAAGCCAAAACAAGAGCCCAAAATTGTAATCAAACCTGAGTGGAAAGAAAAAGAGCGACCTAAGGAAGAAAAGGAATCCTTGATCGTACATACGACATTTAAAGCATAGAATAAATCCGCACCATGGATACTTGATAGTGGATGCTCCAGTCATATGACAGGTGACAAACAAAAATTTGAGAAGTTGCAGCAATATGAAGGTGGTTCAATAAAGTTTGGAAATAATGATGGAGCTAAGATAGTTGGCAGAGGTTCAGTTAAGATTAGTGATGGAAAAATCAGGTCAAAAGAAGTCTTGTTTGTGGTTGGTCTGAAGCATAACTTGTTGAGCGTAAGTCAGATTTGTGATAGAGGTCATGAAGTGATCTTTAAGAAGCAAGGTTGTGAAGTCAAAAAGGCAAACAATGGGAAGTTGATAGCAACTGGATCAAGGACATCTGGCAACCTGTACACTCTCTCAGAGACTTCAGAAGGAGCTTGCTTGATTGGATAGGAAGAAGAGAATTGGTTGTGGCACAAGAGGCTCGGTCATATCAGTTTTGACAATCTAGTAAAAATCAGCTCAAAGAAAGCAGTGAGAGATATTCCCACCATTGGCAAACCATCAAATAGCATTTGTGCTTCATGTCAAAAGGGGAAGCAAACTAGAGTCTCATTTAAAAAAAAAGAGTACTACACAAGCAAACCTTTGGAACTAGTACATACTAATTTATGTGGACCCATGAGAACGCAAAGCATAAACGGTGACAAATATTTCATGTTGTGTATAGATGACTATTCCAGGATGACATGGGTACTATTTTTGAAGCATAAATCAGAAGCTTTTGAGATGTTCAAGGTTTTAAAAAACCAAGTTGAGAATAAAACAGGAAAAAGGATTAAATGTTTAAGGTCAGACAGAGGAGGAGAGTTCATTTCAGAGGATTTCATAGAGTATTGTGAAAAATATGGCATTAGGAGACAATTTTCAGCAGCCAGGACACCTCAACAGAATGGTGTGGTAGAAAGAAAGAACAGGACAGTGCAGGAAATGGCATGGACTATGTTGACTAAGAGCAAAGTAGCAGACAAATTTTGGAAAGAGGTAGTCCATACTACGATATACATCCAAAATAGGTGCATGTTGAGGATGCATGAAAGCAAAACTCCTTATGAGTTGTGGTTCGGTAAAAAGGCAACAACAAGATACTTTAAAGTTTTTGGCAGCAAGTGTTACATCAAAAGAACTAAAGAAAACCTTGGTAAGTTTGAAGATAGAGCGGATGAAGGTATTTTTCTTGGCTATTCATCAAAAAGCAAAGCTTACAAATGCTACAACAAGAGGCTAAGGAAAATTGTGGATAGTGTCGATGTTAAAGTTGATGAAGGAAGGGAACGAGTAATTAGCTATGAAGAGAACTACCCAATTTATGAAGAGGTCATTGAAGGAGATGAGGAAAAGGAAACGGAAAAGAAACCAAAAATTGACTCAGAGGATTCAAACAATGATTCAAAAGTGGAAGAAAACAAGAAATTCAAAACAGGCAGCTGGTAGAAAGATCATCCTAGAGAGCAAATAATTGGAGACCCCATAGTTGGTGTTCAGACAAGAAGAATATTAGTAAGTAACTACTCTTTATTATCCAACATTGAGCCCAAAAATGTTGCTGACGCAAGCAAAGATGAAAGTTGGGTAAAGGCAATAAATGAAGAATTAGATCAGATCGAGAAAAACAAGACTTGGGAGTTAGTACCAAGACCCGCAAATAAAAATGTAATCGGTACTAAATGGGTCTTTCGAAACAAATTGAATGAAGACGGACAGGTAGTCAAGAACAAAGCAATATTGGTATGCAAAGGCTATGCACAAGTTGAAGGTATTGACTTTGAGGAAACCTTTGCACCTGTGGCCAGACTAGAGGCAATTAGAATGTTTCTGGCTTTAGCAGTTTACAAGAATTTCAAAGTTTATCAAATGGATGTGAAATCAACATTTTTGAATGGGAAACTTGAAGAAGAGGTTTATATTGAGCAGCCAGATGGTTTCCAGCTTGGTGATGATCCCAACTTGGTTTGCAAGTTGAAGAAAGCGTTATATGGCTTAAAACAGGCACCCCAAGCATGGTATGCAAGGCTAGACAATTATCTTACTCAACAAGGGTTCAAGAAAGGTATGGTGGATAGTAATTTGTATGTCAAAACAAAAAATGGTCATCATATTGTTCTTGTTGTATACGTAGATGATATCATATTTGGCAGCAACAAAGATGAGTTGTGTAAATATTTAGCAAATAAGATGCAGAAAGAATTTGAAATGTCAATGATTGGTGAACTTTCGTATTTCCTCGGATTGCAAGTTAATCAAAAGGAGAAGGGCATATTTATTTCTCAAATTAAATATGTGAAAGAGATGCTGAAAAATTTCACAATGGAGGATTGTAAGCCAGTTAGCACTCCCATGATGACAGGTTGCAAGTTGAGCAAGGATGACAAATCTCCACATGTTGATCAAACTATGTATAGATCTATGATTGGGAGCTTACTGTACTTGACAGCTACCAGACTAGATATTTTGTAGGCAGTATGCATGGTAGCACGATTTCAGGCTAGTCCCAAGGAGACTCATGTGACAACAATGAAGAGGATTCTTCGGTACCTCAAGGGTACTATGGAGTATGGGTTATGGTATCCGAAAGGTAAGGACTTCACCCTTATTGCGTATTCAGATGCAGATTGGGCAGGATGTGTAGATGATAGGAAGAGTACCAGTGGAGGTGCATTCTATCTTGGAGACAGGTTGGTCGCGTGGCATAGTAAGAAATAGGAGTCAGTCTCCTTATCCACAACAGAGGCAGAATACATTGCAGCGACAATGTGTTGTACGTAGGTGTTATGGATGAAACAAACTCTGAAGGATCTTGGCATTAATTTTAGTGAGCCAATTTTAGTTAAGTGCGATAACACCAGTGCCATTAACATCTCAAAGAATCTGGTTATGCATTCTCGCACAAAACATATTGCTATCCGGTATCATTTTTTGAAGGAGAAAGTTGCGGAAGGTGAGGTTAAGTTGGATTTTGTTCCAAAAATAGAGCAAGTAGCGGATATCTTCACCAAACCATTGCCCAAGGAAGTCTTTGAGTACCTTCGCAAGAAATTGGGAGTGGTCACACTTCCCAAGAATTGACTAGCTATTGGGGCCACATTCTCAGGGGGGAGCATTTGTGTATTTGTTTATCTTTTTGCTCATGTTTGTGATTTTTGCTAAGTGTAATAATTTTTGCCTGAGAATGTTGTGCATGGACTCAGGGGGAGTTTGTAGCAGCCCTTTGGTCTTGTTGTCAAAGGGGGAGAAGAGTTACAGGAAATTGTGCGTGTGTTGCCAACAATTCCAAAGGGGGAGATTGTTGAGCAAGGTGCAGCGATAGTATTGTCATTGTTGTCAACACACTCAGATGGACAGGTTGATGCAGTGGATAGTTGTTTCGAGGGTTTTTCGGAGTATGTACAATGATGTTCAATGCTTATGAGGATGTTTTTGATGTTCGGGTGAAGTTGTTACAAGTTGTTCGTGCAAATTTGCAAAAGTTGAAAAAATCATCAAGAAGTTGTCAAAAAATTGCAAAAGTCATCACGAGCGCAGTTGGATAGGATGGATCAGTTTGGAACATGCCAACATGTCATGAAATAGTCCAAAATAGCTTTGGAGGTTGGGTTTTTTTTTTTTCTTCGGATGATTTGGCAAGTGGTTGTACAAGCCAAAAAAGGGAAGTTTTGTCGAAGCACTGTGAGAAAACCGAGAAGAATTTGATAGCAAAATTTGAACTGGAGGTGGTAGTTATCTTCAAGAACATGTGTTCCAAATTTCCACCAAAACGGAGAAACGAGGCGAATGTTACAAGCGTTGCAAGACTATCACAAAAATGCTCTTTTTGGAAAAAGTGTGTCAGCAGCAGTTTTTGTGGAGGTGGTACAGGTGAACCGTAAGGAGTTATGTAGCGAGATTCAGACTGGATGTATTCAGCATTGCATATATTCTACGTTTCAAATTTTAGAGAAAACAGAGTTACGAGGTGAGAGTTATGATTGTTGCAAAAACGGTATAGGTCACTTTTATGTCAATTTGTTCCACTTGTGCAAAATCCTTCAGTTGGCCATTTCGACCTTGCATAGTCGCCATAGTTTTGGTTTCAGTGTTGTTACACCTTCAAGGCATCAAATAGAGCATCTTTCATTTTTGGTTTGAGGTGTCACGTGGCTCCGAAGTAAGAGAACGAGTAAGGTGTCAATTCTTTGCATGTGACGTGTTTGACGAAATGCCTTCTCAAAATAAAAAAAAGGAAGTTATATTGTTTTAAGAAGCTTCATTAAAGAAAATATTTTTAAAAATTGAAAAGGGAAAAAGAATGCAAGTGTGTGCTTTTTAAGTGACAAGGGATTTTATTGAAAAGTGGGGACTTTATTTTGTGAAGAGAGAAGTGTGTGTGGAGAAAAATAAAGAGTGAAAATCCGTGATTTTTGGAGAGTGGTGAAAAATGTCACTTCAGTATTTTGGGCATAACTTTCTCATATGATATCTATTTTGGCTAAAATTTTGAGAGGAGTTCATAGACAAAGTGTTGCACAATACCCAGAAAGCGTTTAGCAATTGGCAGAATGAGCTAAGAGAACAATCAGTTTTTTTGTGAGAAGAGAAGATTCAAATTTTGAGTAATGCAGAGAGAGGGATGTTATACTGGGTGAAATAGAAAGTTTTAGATTTTGAGCTTACAGACCATAGAGGGTTCTGGTTTCAGTGAAGACATTCATATATGTCATTTTATTATCAATATCAAAATCAAGTGGGTGCTTGGTAGAGGGGTTGGTGCTCCTTTTGTTGGTGTAGATAAATCGAGGGTTGGTGCTCCTTTCTGTTGGTGCAGATAAATTAGGGTTGGTGCTCCTTCTAGTGGGTGCTGGTAAATTGATTGTAAAGTTGGTGCTTTGCAAAGGCTGGATTTGGATGGGAGTCCAAATAGTCATTTTCGAGGATGTAGCCAAATCGGTGAACCTCGGTACATCTTGTGTTGTGTGATGTTCTCTTGTTATACTTGCTTTATTTGGTTTTATGTTTTTATTGTTTTTGCTTTGAGTGTTGAAGATTTAAGTTTTAAAGAGCTACACTGATTCACCCCCTCTCAGTGTTATTGTGAGACTAACAACCACTTTTGGGTAAGACCCAAGGAGGCAGGGGTATCCATTCTACCAAAAATGCCTAGGACTCGGACCTGGCCTACCACCTTTGACATACTCAAGGAGCAAACAAACACACAAAACCAATTTAAAAATAAGTAAATAAAAACAAAAATAATAAAATAAAATAAAAAATATGCTCCTTGAGTGTGTCAAAAACAAAAGCACAACCAAACACACACAATAAGATAAAAGAAACCACAACACGAACCACATAGAAAAACACAAGAACCACATAACAAAACACAAACAAGACAAAAACAACAGAACACTACAAAGACATAACCCAAAAAAAACATGAAAAATAAACACAACCAAAACCTAAAATATTAAAAAAATAAAATAAAAATAAAAATAAAAACAACCAACAACAGACAATAAACAAAAACAAAAAACATAGAAAACACTCACACATAAAAACATGAATTAACACAAACAAAGAGAAACACAAGAACAAGAACGACAAAAACACAAGAACAATAACAAAAAACATAAAAAAACACAAAACAAAAAACACAAAACAACAAAAACACAAGAACAACAAAAAACAACACAAAGAACACAAAAACAAAACAAAAGAACACACCCACCTTAAAAAACTAAACAAAAAAACAAAAAAGAAAAAAAAAAAAATTGAACATAACAATGACCTATCTAGACCAGAAGACTATTAAGGCAAGAATCAACAGAGGAAACAAAAGAAAGAATAGATTGAGCTAGGGAACTAAAAAAACCTGAATGAACCAAAGAGAAGCAAAAAAAAGCAAGAAGAAACTAGGTACCTTCATAACTGGAGCCATCCAAAGAAATGATAGAAAGAAGAGCTTCCCTAATTTGAGAAGCCCACCATCTAGGAGGGTGGCCATAACAAGTAAGATCACCTTTGTCCAAAGCCCAATTAGCTAAAGCATCAACACTCTTGTTTTGATCTCTCGACCACATGATTGTAATCAACTTTCAAAAATCCCATCCTGGATTAATTGAATCTTCTCAATAATTCTTTTTATTCTCCAATCAACCTTATGATTCTTAGAAGGAGTCTTCAAAAGATTAATCATAAGTTGAGAGTCGACTCAACTAACACCTTTTCCCATCCAACCTTAGTAGCCTCCTGAAGGCCTCTGAGGATACCATACCCCTCAACAAGGTTATTGGAAAGAATACCCAAATTCTCAGCAAAAGTAAAAACCAGGGAGCCATCTGAAAGTCTACCAATTCCTCCCACACCGGCTTTTCCAGGGTTCCCTCTAGAGGCTCCATCAGTATTGACTTTTCCAAAATCCTTAGGAGGAGGTTGCCAATTTCTTGTCCTATCCATCTTACTAATACTCACATTCCCTTTAAGTTGGTTGCCCTTAGAAGATTTAATCTTCAATATTTGCATCACTTGATCCCATCTTTGGTGGGAGTTTTGGGGGTGATTAAGGAGTTGATGGACTGATTCAACTAAGTTGGCTATGGTATTTTGCCAAATATAGTGAATATCCTTCCTATCTTGATTAAAAATTTGGTTGTTCCTTTCATTCCAAATATTCCAAAGAAGAATGGTAGAACCCATCCAAACTAATCGCCTAATAAAATGATCAACACCCTCTTGATTAGGCCAATCCCTCCAAAGTCTGTTCAAAAGTAAAAAAATTGGACCACCTGTAAGCCAAGTAAAGTGGCCATTCTCCTCCATAGCTCAGAGGCTAAAGTACACTCAATAAAAATATGGTTGAGAGTTTCTACATTCTCTTCACACATTTCACATCTAAAAGGGCCATGAAAACCACGCTTCATAAGTTGCTCACCAGTAAGCACCCTACGATGCAATAAAAGCCAATTAAAGAACCTCACCTTAGGCCAGAGCTTTTGAGCCCACAATTGAGAAAATATGTCGAAGAATGGTTGGGATTATTATGGCATAAGGTCAAATAACCTTGAGCAACTGAATACTCACCCTTAGTAGTGTTGTTCCATCCAAAACAATATTTTTCATGGGACCAAGAGAGAGATCTCATATGAAGGATGCCTTGGATATCTTGTCTTTGCCTTTCTAGGATTTGAATAGGCCAGTCCTCAATAGGGATCCAATATCTACCAACCTTTGAATTACCAATATGGTACCGACAAGTAATTAACCACCTTTATCCAGTTAGCTCGGTGAAGCTCCTCCATCCAAGGCCTCCAATCGGGAAACCGAGTTATCAAAGGCTTGTGACCATCCCAAGAATCTATCCAAAAATTTGCCTGTTGACCATTATGAATGATCCAAAATAAATTTTTCTTTATCAAATCCTCACCAGTCTTAAGAACTGCTAAAATGGGAGAACCTTTGGTAGGAAGTTGATAGCGAACAAGGTCTTCAGGACTTTTGTTCTCAACATATTTAGCATGAAGATTATTGGCCCAAAGAGCATTGGGGTTATGCAACATCCTCCAATATAATTTAGCAGCTAAAGCTTTGTTGTTATTAATAGAAGACCGGAATCCTAACCCCCCTTCATTCTTAGGAAGACATAAAGTGTCCCATTTCACCAAGGCCCATTTTCTTTTCTCCTTAGTACCACTCCAAAGGAAACGATGACTGATTTGATCCAGTTCTCGAAGAACAACCTTTGGGATATTCAACACGAAAGATACATAAATAGGAATAGCTTGAAGGACTGATTTTACCAAGGTGATTCTACCCCCAGAAGAAAGCCACCTGTTGGTCCACTTTCCAATTTTCTTCTTGACTTTGTCCAACAACCAATTCCAATATTTATTTTTCTGCCTTTGAATATTTATGGGAATACCTAAATAAGTGATTGGAAGGGAGGTCTTCTTATATCTTAATTTATCCAAGACCATGGATTCCTGTCTAGCAGAGCAGTGAAAGAAAATAACTTTAGATTTGTCTTCATTGATCAACTGCCCAAGTAGCCTTAGAAAAACAGCTAATGATTTGCTTAATATTAGAAGCTTCCTTAACCGTAGCTTTACCTAAAAGAGTAGAGTCATCCACAAATTGAAGATGAGAGATAGGTCTAGCTCCATGAGCAATGGTAACTCCCTCAAGGGTTTTGTTTTCCCTCTTTTTGGTTATAGTCCTACCCAAGCATTCAACAAGAATGATGAATAAATAAGGGGATAGCGGGTCACCTTGCCTAATACCTCTGGAAGCTGGGAAATGACCGAGAAGGCCTACCATTGATAAGAACTAAGTAGGAAACTGAAGAGATACATCCCATAATCCAATCCATCCAATCCTTAGAGAAACCAAATTGCCTCAAAACTTTGATAAGGAAGTGCCAATCCACTCTGTCATAAGCTTTGGATAAGTCTAACCGAATGAACATGGAAGGAGATTTTTGCATATCCATGGAATGGATGGCTTCCTGAGCAAGAACTATCTCATCTACTATTTGACGCCCTTCCACATAACCCCCTTGCTCGGGGAAATAATCTTATGCAAAAGAGGCTTCAACCTTTCTCGCCATGATTTTAGTAATGATTTTGAGAAGAACATTACATAAAGCAATAGGTCTAAAAGCTGAGATATGATCAACCTCTTGAGCTTTTGGAACAAGAGTAATATAAGTTTTATTGATAACCTTCAAAATTTCTTTGGCTTTCCTGGCTTCTTCCACCACCTCTAATAAATCAACATGAAGGATATCCCAGAACTCTTGGTAGAACTCAATGGGAAAACCATCAGGACCTCGGGGTTTTCCCTTTTTGCATTTTAAAAACTACTTGTTGAAGCTCATTGATAGTAACAGGAGCAATCAAAATAGAGTTCTCCTCTAAGTGATAAGAGAAGGGATTGCTTGAAGAACATTTTGTTGAGAAGCTCGAGTCAAGAGGAGTAGGAAGCAAAAATATTGGAAAAGTAATCAACAACAATAGAGTTCATGCCATCCCAAGTATAAACAACATCTCCAGAATCTGATTTTAGGGAAGAAATAAAGTTGTGAGATCTTCGAGCTAGAAGAGATTTGTGGAAGAAATTTGTGTTTCGATCTCCTTCTTTGAGCCATTGAATTCTAGATTTTTGCTTCCATAAGATTTCTTCTCTTTTTTCCCATTCCTCTAACCGAGTTGTGAGTTTAATTTCATCTGCACTTCTCTTCTCTCGTGAGGCCATCTAAACGGATTTTCTTATTCAAATTTTCAAGATGAGCAATAACTTCATGTTTTTTTTATGAACATCCCCAAACTCTTTCCAGTTCCAAGTCTTGATTTTGGATTTAATGTATTGCAGTATTTTGGCAAAATAGAACATCTTAGTCCCATGCCTAGGTTTACCTTCCTTCCACCATTGTTGCACATGAGGTCTAAAGGAAATGTCTCTAAGCCACATTAATTGAAAACGAAAAGGAGAGAAACTCACATTGGTTTTCCACATTTCCACCATGATTGGCCAATGATCCGAACCAACATTATTAAGAGTCTTCACTTTAGGAATGTGACCATGGATTAAGAAATTTTTAGAGAGCAAAAACCTATCCAATCTCTCCATTATACAAGCTAAGCCTTGCCTTCTGTTAGACCAAGTCATAAGGCCATTATCTGGTTGGATGTCCACAAGATGGAGGTTTGCAATATATTCGCTCATGAGGTCAGTGCTTTTGTCCAAATTTCTATTTCCCCCCTTTTCTCATCCAGAGAGAGGATGGTATTGAAATCTCCTCCGATCAAGATCCAAGCTTCAGGAAAATGAGAGATAATATGAGTTATATCCTTCCACTGTCTTCTTTTTTCCTCCAAAGAAGTCGGAGCATAAACAGTAATGCAGAGCATAATTTGGTTGGAATGTCTACTTTGAATAGCTATAGCCAACAAACCCCAACTGCCAACCATATGGTGAATAACTACCTCTTTTGGGTCCCAAAGACAAGCAATGCCACCAGAAGTCCCCTGGGAACTGAGGGAAACCACTTTTCCAACTGGCCAAATTTTACTGGCAATTGAGTCCATATCCTCCATTGACATCTTTGTTTCTTGAAGGAAAACAAGATGTGGATGATTTATTCGAATCATTCTTCTAATTTCATTTTGTTTTGAAAGACTCCCTTTGAGTCCTCTAATATTCCAAGTGATGATCTTCATTAATACCAGGGCTAAAAAATTTGGGAAGGGCATTAATCTTACCTTCCTCTACAAGCTTTTCACCTTCTTTTACCATATGATATTGATTGGTCTTGCGACCTGCTTTTTTATTAGAATCCATCTTCAGTTTTTTTTCCCTGTTTCTTGACTTATTCCAATTGAATCTGAGATGGCTTCTAACCTTGAAGAATGCTCGTACATAGCCAAAATTTTACTAGAGGGTTCAACGGAGTCTATATTGGGACCTGTATTATTTGAAGTTTTGACATTTAAAAGATTGTTTTTCTTGTGTAAATTTTCTCCCTTTTTTTTTCGTTGAAAACCTTTGATTTGTTGGTTTGTCTCTGAGTTCTTCCCTTCATATTTAAATTGTGTTTCTAAGATTTCTGTTTCCATTATTTCCTCTTCCTCACTTGGGACATCATTTGTGGAAAGGATTTCAAACATATTAGCAGATGACTTTGATTGATCCTTCATAATTGGTTTTTTTTGAGTGTTCTTCTTCTTAGGCATTTGGAAACCTGCTGAGTTTATATCTTCTTTCTTTTGATCAAGAATTTTATTTGGGCAAGCACTGGCCAAATGACCATATTCATGGCAAATTCTACAACGAAAAGGAATGTTCTCATAGTCCACTACTTGCTCCCAAGTGTCTTCCCCAAATTGTAATGTGATATTTTTAGGTAGGGGTTTGTCAAAATCCATTAAAACACAAATCCGAGCATAAATAATATGTTCAAAATTTTGAGTACAATCAACAATCATCATAAAAGTTCCTAAAGAGTTTCCAATTGAAGAAAAAATAGTAGGATTCCAAAATTCAATAGGGAGGCCAAAGAGTCTAACCCACACGGGAGCTATAGAAGGCATCTCTTCTTCGGCTTTAAATTTAGTATGCCAGGGCTTCATGAAAAGCCCTGCCCTTCCAAAAAACCAAGGACCCCCTTGAAAAGTTTTCTCTCTTCCTATCTTCATTATTAGCAAATAAAACAAGAAAATAACCATTTGGATAAATAGAGATTTGTAACTCACCTTTAGTTTTCCAGATTTTTGCAGCCCAGACTTTGAAAGCAGATAGGCTCGGACGAAAACCCACGAACCGACAAATTAGTCCTCTTTTTTCCAAATCTTCAATGCCATGATGATTGTTACCCATATCAAGCTTAACAATAGGAGTTCCATCAACTGCTTTAAGACATCCTGACTCCATTTTCCTGGGATCAATATTAGGCATTCTTAGAGGTTTATGGGAAGCCCTAAGATTGATATTAGCATTGGGCTGAGGCTGTCCACCACGGAGGGCATCCCTAAAATTCATTTTTGGGGCTGAGTCTTCAAAATTCTTACCCTTGACAGGGGTTTTCATAGTAGAATTATTTTGTGGGTGCACCTTAGCACCAGATTCACTTGAGATATGAGCCATTTTTTGATCAACTGCTTGAAACTTGTTTCGTGATCTCTTTAATCCTTGCCCTAGACGCCGTGGAAAGGTATGGTTTTCACTTTTCTTTTGTGCAGCAAATTGGAAGTCGTTGTCACTCAAGTTCACAGTATGATCTGTTGAAAGATAAATTTCTAACCCATATTGGATCCCCTGCAACATTTCCTACTAAAATATTGAGCATAAACCACAAAAATATTGGCCGCTAGGGCCCGAAGGCCCTAAAAACCAACCTCTGGAGCTGCTTGCACTCAACCCAGATGAAACCCTCGCATAGCCGCTTGCCAAAAATCTCGTTCACACATAGGGATGCGCTAGGATCTGTGTTGCTCCAAATGATATGAAAATTGGTGGAGATGTTCTAGGGTTTTTCAGGCATCTACCCTCAAAATTTCAGCTCAATCCGAGTCCGGATGAGTGAGATATGGCCGAAACAAGTTCGACAGTTTGGGCAGTCCTGCGAAAAACGTCCCTGCTCTAAAGCCGATATTGTGGGTTTCCATTTTATTATTAATTAACATAGCATGATTAAAATTATTAGCATTTTGCATTAAAAATTGAAAAGTTTAAGACATATTTTTTTGTTTTGCAAACTATAAAAATTGTTTTTTCTGTTTTCTCCAAATCAAGGGGGGATAAAGAGACAAAAATTCAAAGCACAATTTCTTTTGCAAAAACTTGATATTTCTAACGCTTTGCTCCAAAATTGTTCTAATAATTTTTTTGAGAGTACAAGTTTTATCTCATGAAGAAGAGGCATTGGATACAAAAAGTTCTTTGTCATCTAAGAGTTATAAAAAATAGGAACGAACTTCAATGACAAACAAGATCTCTTTTTCATCGTATGCTTCGAGAGCATAGAAGAAGTTTACCTCATTTCAATACTTACACATATCCTTGGAAGGGTTTGGACTGAAGCTATGGTCCAATGAGGATTAGGAAACCTTTTAATCCTGATGCCCCTCCAATATTTGAGTATTGAAGCCTTAAGGGTCCACTAAAAACTACGTCGTGTGTCGATTGGTTCTGGAAAGCCTTTCAAAAGCTAGTCGTGTGTCGACTTGTCTTGACAGGTGAGCTACTTTGTTATTTTTGCAAAAAAAGGGGGGATAATTGATCTTTGATAAATTGTATTTTTGCAAAAATTGTAACACAAAGGGGGGAGAATTTGAACTTCAAAATTATTTTTTTGCAAAACACAAATCCATCTTTTGTTGCAAAAACTTATAATTAGGTGCATTTTCGATATTACTCGACACTTATATTAAAAATTGAAATTCCTAAATAAGGTGCATTTTCGGTTGCATCCAACACCTTAGTGATAAAAATTTTGTGGGCACTCTTTGATTGATTATTGCATTTACTTTCTTGTTTTCTGCAATTATAAGTCATCAAAATCAAGAGCACTCAAAACCCCAAAATTTCACAATAATTTGTGTAAACTCATTGCACAGGTATAAAAGCCATTTTTTTTTAAATTCTCTTCTAAATCAAAATCCCTAATTCACTCTTTTTTGTTTGGCTTAATTCCCTCAAACTAACTATCCTTATGTTGGAAATTTGAGCAAGATTTGTTGTCATTGATGTCAAGAAGTTTGATGTCCAGTTTCGTCATCATTAATGTCATAAGGTGGTTTTTCCAAAAGGCAAGGAAGTGATTAAAAGAAATAGGATATAATATTTATTTTACAGTTTAAAAATAAGAGACCTAAAATATTGAAGACCCAAGGAAAGAGAAGCAAGTTTAAAAAGAAATAATAATATTATAATATTTCGGGCAAAAATATTAGGTGAAGAAAACGAGGTCCAAGGAATAATTAAAAATAATCTATCCTTGAAAAGACCTAGTGAGCAGATAATAAAGGATTTAATTTAATTTATTTAAATTAAAATATTTCAACCTATGGTTAAAATTTTAATTTAAATAAACAAAAGGCACCAAAGTTTTCAAAGTTTAAAATTTAAATTTAAATTCGAAAATCAAATTTTGAAATAGGTCGACGTGTTGAGTGCAAAGGACAAAGTATATAAAAAGGGGAAATTATTTTCATTTCCATTACCAATGCTATTTGAATGCTAATGTTAAAATATTTTGTGCACTGCTTAGTTAAGGGAGAAGAGAATATTTGTGTGTTTTAAAATTTAAAAAGGCAGACATTGGTTGAAGTTCAAGTGATGCAGCTAAAACGTTCCATAGCGTTGGGTAGCGCATATGGTGGTCAAAGAATTGCTAAGACGTTCGTATAGCAGAGGTCATGGTTTCGAATCCCACACGATCCATTTTGCAAAGGAGGGAGAAGCATTTTGGTTTTCGCTGAATTCATGCAGAGGTATTAGAGAGAGAGCATGGATATTGATTCACGTGTGGGCGTGTAGCCTAGGTGGCAACTTAGCCTTGGGTTAAGGCACTACGATGACAGTTGGTCGCAGGTTTGAGTTTGGGCACAACCAAGACATGCATAATAGTTTTTGAGACGTGGGCCAAAGATTATAAGGTAAGCGCTTTTTGTTTTTATTTAAATTCATCGAAGTTTGGAAGGTGCAAGTATTATAAAGGCCACGTGATAATTATAAAGCGCATTGGTTGAATGCATAGGGAGTCATAAGGTTAATTAAAAATATTTTATATTTTTGTTGCTTAGAAAAATAAATAAAGAATTGGAGTTATAAGGGTTAACAAAGGAATTTGATTTTTATATGTTGAATGTTATTTTGAAAAGGTTGGAGTTTATAAGGTGTTAATAAAGAAACTTGATTTTGTGATGAGGGTCATTCCTTCCACCCTCCCAAGGGGGCTCTGTAGGTGACCTCCTATGGAAGTCCTGTTCCACTTCCCTGCATTCCTTCCCTGGTCATCTCCCAACTCCCTGATCCTGTCCCAGCTTCCCTGACACTTCTTTTTCCCTTCCTTCTTGGCAGGATGGTGTTGAAAATAATCTCTTTGGGGTGGGAGATCACTGATCCAATGTTCTACCACTTTTCTTACCCTGTGGTGGGATTTTACTTTGATGCCTGGATCTTGGTATGGCTTTGGGATCTTCCCTGGGAGTTTCCCTAGGTTTTTTGGGATTTTTTCCTTGGATTTCCCAAATTTTCCTAGGTTTTTAGGTGTCTTCTTGACGTTTGCCCTTGGAGGATCTTCAATTGCAAAATGTTGGGGCTATAGGAAAGTGGTGTTGAACTAAGCGTGACACTGAGAGGGGGGTGAATCAGTGTGTATTAAAAATTTAATCCAACTACGAAATCAAATCAAAATGAGCAATCACACAAACATGCATCACATAACACCAGATTTATAGTGGAAACCCGATGTGGGAAAAACCTACGTGCCAATGGACTGTTTGGACTCCCATCCAAATCCAGCCTCGAAAATATTTGGTCTTTACAATATTTTTGCAGCACCAACTATAGGGAATGGCACCAACCAACCCGGACTTTAGCAGCACCAACTGCAAGGAGCACCGACCCCTGTTGCCAAGCACCGACCCGACAAATTTAAAAAGCTCTGATAAAAGTTTGAAATCCTATCAAAAGACCCTGAGTGGTCTAGCTCACAAATATTCTCCTCTAAAATATTCTGTCTAACCTTTTCAATCTTCTCAACTCTACACACTGATAATCTCACACCTTGCACATATTTTTCAATCAGAATGCCAAAAAAATTCTTCACAACATGCGTTGGCAGTCCTTTCTACAAAAAACCGTCGTCTCCCTTTTCTTTTAAAACATATATATACTTCACATTGAAAAACATAGCTCTTTATTTTTCAGTTACACAAAAGCACCACTCCACCGTTATATTCTTAGAAACTGCCAAAATTGCCAAAAAGAGCTGACAGGGCTTTTTGTAATAGTCATAACTACCTCCTCAAATTTCCAAACGGGCTAAAAGTTGAAACATATATTCTTGGATAAACCGACTACCTCCAGTTTAAATTTCAGATTTTAACTCTTCACGGATTATTCGCAGTACCTCCGACAAGATGGCCTTTTACGCAGATTTGACACGTCTAAAACTGCCAAAAACTGGAAAAAGTGCTCCGAAGCCATTTTGCAACTGTTACCGTTTCCTCCTCAGATCTTCGTTTGGACTGAAATTTAAAATGTATGCTCTTGGTACATCCGACTATCTCCAGTAAAAATTTCAAAGTCTGATTCCTCATGGATTGCTTAATATACCTCCGACAAAGTGGCCTTCGATGCTGATTTTACACCTGTCCAACAATGTACAAAGTCATCCATCAAAGTAGTCAACGGTGCAACCGATTGTCCGTTCAACATTGAACTAACACTGTGAATTGCACTCACTACTATCAAACAAGACTCCAAACAATGTGTCGGGTTATCCAACACAGTCCATTGGCACTTATGAACAACATTTGCAACTTTTGCAACTTTTGCAACTTTTTGACAACTTTTGCAAATTTTGCAACTTTGACAACTTTTTCAAACACCAAACATTTCTATACAAGCTCCAAACACCTTACCACTGCACCAACCAAGTCCAACTGAGTGTGTTGACAACAATGACAACACCTTGCTCAACAATCTCCCCCTTTGGAATTGTTGGCAACACACGAACATTTTCCTATAACTCTTCTCCCCCTTTGACAACAATGACAAAGGGATGCTGCAAACTCCCCCTGAGTCCATACACAACATTCTCAGGCAAAAATTAGTACCAAGCAATAATTACAAATAGGAGCAAAAAGATAAGACAATGACAAAATTGCTCCCCCTGAGAATGTGGTCTCGATAGCGGTCTAGTGCTTGGGAAGTGTAACCACTCCCAATTTCTTGCGAAGATATTCAAAAACTTCCTTTGGCAATGGTTTTGTGAAGATATCCGCTACTTGCTCTGTCGTAGGAACAAAATCCAACTTGACCTCTCCTTCTGCAACTTTCTCTTTCAAGAAATGGTACCTGATAGCTATGTGCTTTGTGCAGGAATGCATAACTGGGTTCTTTGAGATATTAATTGCATTGGTATTGTCACACATAACTGAAATAGGCTCGCTAAAATGAATGCCAAGATCTTTCAAGGTTTGTTTCATCCATAATACCTGTGTGCAAGATGATGTCGCTGCAATGTACTCTGCCTCTATTGTGGACAAGGAAACTGATTCCTGCTTTTTGCTATGCCATGCCACAAGATTGTCACCAAGATAAAATGCACCACCACTGGTACTCTTCCTGTCATCTACACAACCTACCCAATCTGCATCTGAATAAGCAATAAGAGTGAAGTCCTTACCTTTCGGATACCATAAACCGTACTCCATTGTACCCTTAAGATATCAAAAAATTCTCTTTACCGCTGTAACATGAGTTTCCTTAGGATTGGCCTGAAATCTTGCCACCATACACACTACCTGCAAAATGTCTGGTCTTGTAGCAGTCAAGTACAATAAGCTCCCAATCATGGATCTATACATGGTTTGATCTACAGGTGGTGATTTGTCATCCTTGCTCAACTTACAACCTGTTGTCATGGGAGTACTGACTGGTTTGCAATCTTCCATTGTAAATTTCTTTAACATCTCTTTCACATATTTGATTTGAGAAATGAATATGCCTTTTTCTAACTGATTAATTTGCAAACCAAGAAAATAAGCAAGCTCACCAATCATAGACATCTCGAACTCATTTTGCATCTTATTGGTGAAATATTTGCATAACTCATCCTTGCAACCTCCAAAAATGATATCATCTACGTACACGACAACAATAATTTGATAATATTTTTCAGATTTAACATACAAATTGTTGTCCACCATACCTTTCTTGAAACCTTGCTACTGGAGATAGGTGTCTAGCCTTGCATACCAAGCTCGGGGTGCTTGTTTCAAACCATATAATGCTTTCTTCAACCTGCAAACCATATTAGGATCATCTCCTAGCTGAAAACCATCTGGTTGCTCAATGTATACCTCTTCTTCAAGCTTACCATTCAGAAAAGCTGACTTTACATCCATTTGATAAACTCTAAAATTTTTGTAAACCGCTAATGCAAGAAACATCCTTATTGCTTCTAGCCTGGCTACAGGTGCAAAAGTTTCTTCAAAATCAATACCTTCAACTTGTGCATATCCTTTGCAAACTAACCTTGCTTTATTTCTTACAACCTGTCCATCTTCATTAAGCTTGTTTCGAAAAACCCACTTGGTACCAATCACGTTCTTGTTCGTTGGTCTTGGCACTAGCTCCCAAGTCTTGTTCTTTTCAATCTGGTTCAACTCTTCTTCCATTGCCTTTACCCAATTTTCATCTTTACTTGCTTCTACAACATTGTTGGGCTCTATGTTAGACAAAAGAGAGTAAGTTCTGGTTATTCTTCTTCTTGTCTGAACACCAACTTTGGGGTCTCCAATTATCTGTTCTTGGGGATGGTCTTTTTGCCATGTTGCTGATTTGGATTTCTTGTCTTTCTCCAATTCTTCTTCTTTTGATTCACTTCTTGACTCCTCATCTTCCTTCTCTTCCTTTTCTCTTTCAATTGTCTCTTCATAAATAGGAAAGTTCTCTTCATTGCTAGTTACCTGTTCTCTTCCTTCATCAACTTTAACATCAACACTTTCAACAATTTTTCTTAGCCTCTTATTATAACATTTATAAGCTTTGCTTTTAGTAGAATAGCCAAGAAAAATACCTTCATCCGCTCTATCCTCAAATTTTCCAAGATTGTCTTCAGTTCTTCTTATGTAACACTTGCTGCCAAATACCTTAAAATGTTTTGTTGTCGCTTTTCTGCCGAACCACATCTCATATGGTGTTTTGCTTTCATTTGGCCTTAGCATGCACCTATTTTGTATGTAGACCATTGTATGGACTACCTCTTTCTAGAACCTGTCAGCTACTTTGCTCTCGGTTAGCATAGTTCTAGCCATTTCCTGCACTGCTCTATTCTTTCTCTCCACAACACCATTTTGTTGAGGTGTTCTTGCAGCTAAAAATTATCTCCTGATACCAAATTTCTCACAATAATCTGTAAACTCTTCAGAAATGAATTCACCTCCTCTATCTGATCTTAGGCATTTAATTCTTCTTCCAGTCTGATTTTCAACCAAGTTTTTGAATATTTTAAACATTTCAAGGGCTTTTGATTTATGTTTCAAGAATAGTACCCATGTCATTCTGGAGTAATCATCTATGCACAACATGAAGTATTTGTCACCGTTTATACTCTGAGTTCTCATAGGCCCACACAAATCAGTATGCACCAGCTCCAATGGTTTTCCAGTATAGTGTTCTTTTGCCTTGAAAGATGTTCTAGTTTGCCTACCTTTCTGACATGATGCACAAATACTGTTTGATGGCTTGGAAATGCTGGGAATGTCTCTTACCGCTTTCTTCGAGCTGATTTTTACTAAATTGTCGAAGCTGATATGACCAAGTCTCTTGTGCCACAACCAATTTTCATTTTCATGTCCAAGCAAGCAAGATCCTTCTAAGGTCTCTGTGAGAGTGTACAAATTTCCAGATGTTCTTGTTCCAACTGCTATCAATTTACCACTGTTTGCCTTTCTGATTTCACATCCCTACCTTTTAAAAATCACATCATGACCTCTGTCACAAATTTGACTCACGCTCAACAGATTATGCTTTAGTCCAACCACAAACAAGACTTCTTCTGACTTGATTTTTCCATTGTTGATATTAACCGTGCCTCTGCCAACTATCTTAGCTCCATCATTGTTTCCGAATTTGACTGAGCCACCTTCATATTGCTGCAATTTTTCAAATTTTTGTTTGTCCCCGGTCATGTGACTAGAACATCCACTGTCAAGTATCCATGGTGCGTGTTTATTCTGTGCCTTGAATGTTGTCTGTACAATTAAAGACTCCTTGTCTTCCTTTGGTTGTTCTTTCTCTTTCCAAACTTGTTTGTCCTTTGCCTTGGATTCTTGTATTGTCTTATGATTTTCAGTTGATTGATCATGATTGTTTGATATTTTTCTATTTTGTTTCCTTGAGTCTGGCTGAAATCTTCTTTCTTGAAAAATATTTGATGCAAACACACTTCTACAAAATTTTGCAATGTGCCCGAAATTATGACATTTATAACATTCCATAGAATAGTCCACCAATGGTGCAAAGAAATTCTTACTCACAAAATTTCTTGGTGCGACATTAAACTTGCAATCTGAAATCTTGTGACCATAAGCATTGCATTTAAAATAGTAACCAGAAAAAAATAATTGAACCTGGTTTGCGGTCTTTGCCATGTAGTCGTAGGTGCCATGAATCCTCTTCTCCTTTGATGCACGACATTGGTGAAGCCATCATTATCAACTTTCTTCTCATGCCTTGCATTGTTGTCTTTTCTTACTGGATTCGGCTTTGCTTGATCAACTTGTGTTTTCTTTTCTTCAGTCTTTGTAGATTTTGCATTGGTTGCTTTTGGTTTATTTGACGTTTCTCCTTCTTCAAAACCCAAACCGAATCTAATGGGTGTAGTTCTCTGGTTCTTTATGATCTCATCCAGCTTCATAGAACTCCCTTCAAGTTTGTGATAAGAACTAATTTTCTGATTCATCTCTTCTAACTGCATCCTTAAACCAACAATCTCTTCTTCTAATTTGCTACAATTTTCTACTTTCATGGTTAATTGCACTTCAAGATCTTTGGAGATATTTCTGAATTCTTCTATTTGCACCTTCAAAGTTGCTATGATTTCATTTGCATCCTCAAGATTTCTTGAAGTTTTCTTGTGCCTTTTTCTTTCTGCCTTCAATTCATCTAGAGCTGCAACCAATTCTGCTTCCAGATTAACTTTTGCATCTATTTCTTCTTCATCGAATTCCTCTTCTTCTTTCAACTTTTCTTCTTCAAGTGCCATGAAAAGAGCTTCGCTTGTTTCTTCCTCAGGGTTCTCACTAGAGTTATCTTCAGATGAACTAACATTCTTGGAAATGAAACTTTTCTTCTTGGATTTGCCTTTTCTGAAATTCGACATCTTTTTCCAGTCGCCTCTTTCACTATGTGATCCTTCATCATTGTTATTCTTTTCATTGTATGGACATTTAGCTACAAAATGTCCAACACCTCCATAGTTGAAACATTTGAACGACAATTTTCCCTTGTATTTTCCTTTACCTCTTTTCAGTTTTTGCACAAAGTTAGCTTCCATCTCATCTGACATTTCATCTTCATCGGACTCTGGTTTGGTTTTTGTATTTTTCTAAGCTTTGAAGGCAGCTTCTCTATCTATAGATTTAGCTTTTCCTATTCTCATTTCATAAGCAGTCAAAGAACCATGCAACTCATCCATAGTAAGAGTATTTAAATCCTTAGCTTCTTCTATTGCAGAAACTTTAGAATCAAACCTTTGAGGAAGAGATCTTAATACCTTTTTGATGATTACCGAGTCTTTGATTTCCTCTCCAAGTCCTCTGATAGCATTGATGACTTCATTTACTCTTAACATGTAGGCCTCTATATTCTCATCTTCATTCATTTTCAGCCCTTCAAATTGTGCTCTATGTGTCTGCAATTTAGCTTCCTTAATCTTGTCATCTCCTTCATGAATGCTCTTCAACTTATCCCAAATTTCCTTGGCGGTCTTGCATCCCATAACTTTTACCAGTTCACTATCAACTAATCCACACATGATAGCATTCTTAGCTTTTGAATCATTCTCAAATAGTTTCTTTGCCGCAACATCAGTCGGAGGAGTAGAGGGTATTGTATATCCACTATTTATTGAATCCCAAATATCGTATCCCAAAGCACAAAGATATGTCTACATTCTAAGTCTCCAAAAAGCATAGTTGGTTCCATCGAATAATGGTGCTTTGTTTGAGGAGAAGCCTTCACCACTTGCCATTGTGTCACTTCCAAGATCACCCTAGCCGATTAAGCCTATTCAGGAACCTCGCTCTGATACCAATTGTTGAACTAAGCATGACACTGAGAGGGGGTGAATCAGTGTGTATTAAAAATTTAATCCAACTACGAAATCAAATCAAAATGAGCAATCACACAAACATGCATCACATAACACCAGATTTATAGTGGAAACCCGATGTGGGAAAAACCACTGTGCCAATGGACTATTTGGACTCCCATCCAAATCCAACCTCAAAAATGTTTGGTCTTTACAATATTTTTGTAGCACCAACTATAGGGAATGGCACCAACCAACCCGGACTTTAGCAGCACCAACTACAAGGAGCACCGACCCCTGTTGCCAAGCACCGACCCGACAAATTTAAAAAGCTCTGATAAAAGTTTTAAATCCTATCAAAAGACCCTGAGTGGTCTAGCTCACAAATATTCTCCTCTAAAATCTTTTGTCTAACCTTTTCAATCTTCTCAACTCTAAATCTCACACCTTTTTTCAATCAGAATGCCAAAAAATTCTTCACAACATGCGCTGGCAGTCCTTTCTACAAAAAATTGTCGTCTCCCTTTTCTTTTAAAACATATATATATTTCACATTGAAAAATGCAGCTCTTTATTTTTCAGTTACACAAAAGCACCACTCCACCGTTATATTCTTAGAAACTGCCAAAATTGCCAAAAAGAGTTGACAGGGCTTTTTGTAACAGTCATAACTACCTCCTCAAATTTCCAAATGGGCTAAAAGTTGAAACATATATTCTTGGATAAACTGACTACCTCCAGTTTAAATTTTATATTTTAAATCTTCATGTATTATTCGTAGTACCTTCGACAAGATGGCCTTTTACGCAGATTTGACACGTCTAAAACTGCCAAAAACTAGAAAAAGTGCTCTGGAGCCATTTTGCAACTGTTACCGTTTCCTCCTCAGATCTCCGTTTGGACTGAAATTTAAAATGTATGCTCTCGGTACATCCGACTACCTCCAGTAAAAATTTTGAAGTCTGATTCCTCACGGATTGCTTAATATACCTCCGACAAAGTGGCCTCCGATGCTGATTTTACACCTGTCATAAAGTACAAAATCATCATGTTCCAACAAAGTTGTCAAGCGGTCCAACACTGTACCATCTTCCATTCAACACTACACCAACACTGCGACTACACTCACTACTATCAAACAATGCTCCAAACAATGTGTCGAGCTATCCAACACAGTCCATTGGCACTTATGAACAACTTTGACAACTTTTGCAACTTTGACAACTTTTACAACTTTGACAACTTTTTCAACTTTTGCAACTTTGACAACCTTTTCAACACCAAACATCTCCATACAAGCTCCAAACCACTTACCACTGCATCAACCATGCCCAACTAAGTGTGTTGACAACAATGACAACATCTTGCTCAACAAGTGGCTTCATGAGCAGTTTTGCACAACATCCTTTTGGTTCTTGAGGACCATGTGCTTTCTTATGTGACTCTACTCTTTGGGATTGATGTAGTGAGTCCAGCGAGATTTTAGTTTCTTTCATGGCCTACCTAGTGGGCCTCTGGTTTCCTTGCTGTTGTTTTCTTGTAGGACTTCCTCATATACTTCCCTGAAGCTGTTCGATGGTGGTGCTAAAGGTTGCTTGGGATTTTTAGCTGGATCCTTTATATCTAGGCTTTATCGTATGTATTTGGGCTTCCTCGTGACTCCTTCCTATTGGGTTACTTGGGAACTTTCCTATCTGTTTCCTATGGCATGCCATTATGCTTCTGTTACTTCCTCTGTTGGGCTGGTGTTCTTGAAGGCTTCCTTCTTCATTGCATGCAGACTTCGTGGCCTATGGAGTTCCTCAATATGTTGACCCACTTTCTAGGCTTGTGATCCAATGCTTAAGGATTTCATGGCCTGAGGAAATCCTCTAATGGTTGTTCCACCTTTTAGGTTCGTAAGGGACTCAATTTTTCATAGCTTAAGTGATCCTATGGTGTCCTTGGTTACTTCCCATCCTTGTCTTGGTGGGATTTACTATAATCTCAGTTTCTTTGCTCCACCCTTTGATGTAGGGTGGTTTTTTTGCTTTTGGTTGGTTTTCCCCTGTGTGGGAAGTTATTTCTATCTTGGTTTCTAGTTTCCCATGGGTGGTTTGGCACCTAGTTCCTTTTCTCACACTTGGATGTTTCAAATTTCAAATTTAGGTGCCTATTTCTATTCCTGCTTGTGGGCAGTTTCAAATTTGATTTTAAGCAGGTTTTCCATTTTCTTCTACCACCTTCTCCTTTCCCGCCTGGTGGGCTTTTCAAATTTTGCTTCGCATGGTTTTCCTCACTTTCTTCCTCAATGCTTTCCTGAAAGTGTTCCTCAAGGATTTCCTCAAGCCTTTCTTGATGTCCATCCTTGGACTGTTCCTCTTGCAATTTGATGTAATCAGGTTTTGGGATCCTTGATAAAAACCCACTTTTAATTAAACTTAACTTACCAAAAAAATAAAGAAACTTGATTTTTATGTATTGAATATTATTTTGAGAATTTTGGAGATTATAAGGTGTTAACAAAGGAAATTTGTTTGTATGTGTTGAATGTTATTTTGAGAGTATTGGAGATAATAAGGTGTACTTGAGACTTGATATTTTTGTATGGTGAAATAATTATTGAGGAGAATATTTGTGTGGAGATTTTGAGATAGGTTATTGCTATCTAACCTTGAAATTGGCAAAGAGGATTTGATTGTGATTAAGACAAGTTTTGAAGATATATCTCCATAAAATCAAAAGGTATGGGTACATCTTCCTTATGAGTGAAATATTTTGGATTGAATGTTGCATAAATGCTAAGGTGGAGTGAAAAGGATTGTTTGATAAGCATTGTTGGAAATATTTGAGTGAAGTTTTTGAGTACATCTTGTTGATAAATGATTTGAGCATTGGAGTGATAGTTCAAATTTTGTGAAACAAATTA
The DNA here is from genome assembly GCA_028583015.1 of Wollemia nobilis. Classification (NCBI taxonomy): domain Eukaryota; kingdom Viridiplantae; phylum Streptophyta; class Pinopsida; order Araucariales; family Araucariaceae; genus Wollemia; species Wollemia nobilis. The sequence goes on along the minus strand of JAQPPZ010005291.1, from coordinate 1,630,493 downwards.
TACTTTATCTCTGAATTGATTTGAAAGAGGGTTTGAAAGTAATAGGGTGTTTTGTTGAGTATAAAATATTGTGAGTGTGAAACATATTGAGTCTTTGATCATTCTCTATATGTTCCTATGGTTAAACAAGATTCTGAGTGAAACTTGTCTGTGTGTTGAAGAGGTTTTATGAAAGAAAATTAAGTTGTGTTTTGTATGCAAGTTCTGAAATTGTTTTAGTGAGCTTTTGTGAAATCTTAAGGATAGATTTGAGGTAAGTCTTTGTGAAGACTTGAAAGCAGAGTTGATTCATTTATTTGTTCAATCTTTGTGTTAAGGCTTGGGATAAATCTGAGCAGAGTTGATTTGTGATTTGATCAAGCTTTGTGTTAAGGCTTGAGGATAGATTTGAGGATAGAGTTTGGTATAGATTTGAGAGCAGATTTGTGCCAGAGTAGAGATAAATTTGAGGATAGATTTTGGTATAAATTTGAGAGCATATTTGTGCCATAGCTAAGATAGATTTGTGCTAGACCGAGGATAGTGTTTAGTGTAGATTTGAGACAAAGATTGAGCAGAGTTTAGAGCAAGATTTTATGGTGATAGAGTAGAGGATAGTAATCTCCAGTGGATAGAGATCCATTAGCCAGGGAAGTGAGGACATAGGTCTTCTGAGTGAGGATAGAGGTCTTCTGTGGAGAGATATCCACAAGCCAGTGTAGTGGGGGTAGAAGTCTTCTAGAAGAGCACCAACTAGAGAAGAGGAGAAAGAGTTCTCTTGTGGATAGAGATCCACGAATTAGAGTAAGGGGATTGGTGTCTCCTTTGGATAGAGGTCCATAAACATTGTAATAGGGAATTGATTCCCAAGAGAATTTATTGAGAAAATTTATAAGGAATATTTTCTTTGTGGAGTAGCCCACATTGGGTGAACCACATTAAATCATGTCTCTCATGTGTGTGATATTTTGTGTAATGCTTACTGCTTTAATATTGTTGATGTTATCATATGGATTGAAAAGTAAAAAGTTTTATCTTATATTGTTCACCCCCCTCTCAATATAAGCTCATGTTCTTCAATTGGTATCAGAGTGGGTCTCTCCATGAAAAGACTAACAACTTGGAGGAAGATCCGATAGGAACACACATGACTTCAAAAAATGAAGAAGAGACCATGATCGACATAAAAGAGGAATTCTTTGCTGCTCTCAGGAACTTGGAAAAGGTTAGAAAGAAGAACTCAAGTTTGAAGGATCAAATTCAAGAGGATGAAGAAGCAAATATGGAACTTCTATAGAGTCTCACAAAACTCAAGATAAAGGTGGAAGAAGGAAAGAAAATTGAATAGGATATGATAGATCTATTAAGAGCAAGGGAAATAGAGTGTGAAATATTGGAAGCAAAAATTGTCTCTCTAAGGAATGAAGTTGAAAAGACCAAGTTACGACAAGATATAAAGTTAGGGAAATAGAAAGAGGAGTCAAGCTCTCAAGAAATAGAGACATCAAACAAAGATAAGCTCATGACTCATACTAATACTCTGGAAGGAAAAGGCATCAGGAAAGAAGAGGGTAAAGAAGAACCATGGATGAGAGTTAATCACAAGAACAACAAAAGAAGAAGCACTCAACCATATTTTCCAAGGCACTCAAACAGGTTACATAATCTCTTCCATGGCTATTGCTTTTCATGTAACAAATATGGTCATAGAGCTGCACATTGCACTAGTTATGTGAAAAATAATGTTAATAGAAATTTCAATTCTTTTGCACCTCTTATGAATGATGATGTCATATGTTATAAATGCAATAATTTTGGGCACAAGGCTAGATGGTGCAAAATGGTATTTCCCGAGTCAAGTAAAAGGAATACAACTTCAACAATTAGGAGAAAGAGAAAAGGGCATGAGAAAGCTAGATCAATGTTAGTACAAACAACTCTTCATGTTCAAGATAAAGGAAAACAATGGTTTCTTGATAGTGGTTGTTCTAGTCATATGACAGGAGACAAAAGTAAATTTCTAGTACTCAAAGAAACTGATGGAGGATCAGTAAAATTTGGTGATAATGGATCAAAAAAAATTTGTGGAAAAGGAACTCTGAGTTTAGATAATGGAAAAATAAAGATAAAGAATGTATTGTATGTCAAGGGGTTGAGGCACAATCTACTAAGTGTAAGCCAACTTTGTGATCAGGGGCACATGGTTACATTTCATCCAAATAGGTGTGAGATCAGAAAATCTAAAAATGGAAAACTTATTGCAAATGCAAATAGAACTACAAACAACCTCTACATGCTAAGTGATATTAAAGGAGAAAAGTGTTTTCTATCACAAGAATATGAGAGTTGGTTGTGGCATAGAAGAATGGGTCATTTGAATTTTGACAACATAGTGAACATAAGCAACAAGCAGGTTGTCAGAGATTTACCCAAGCTAAAAAGGCCACAAAACACAATTTGTGCATAATGTCAACATGGGAAGCAAACTAGAACAAGTTTCAAGTCAAAAGTATTTATGTCATCTGAGCCATTGAAACTAATACACACTGACCTATGTGGTCCTACAAGGACAAAGAGTCTACAAGGTGAAAGTTACTTTATATTATTTATAGATGATTACTCCAGAATGATTTGGGTAGCTTTCTTGAAAGAAAAGTTAGAAGCTCTTGAGAAGTTTAAAGCTTTTAAAGAATTAGTGGAAAATGAAATAGGTAAAAGGATTAAGGGTTTAAGGTCAGACAGAGGAGGAGAATTTACCTCAAATGAATTCATAGAATTTTGTGAACAACATGGGATCAAAAGAGAATATTCAACAACAAGAACTCCTCAACAAAATGGGGTAGTTGAAAGGAAAAATAGGACTATTGAAAATATGGCTAGAGCCATGTTAAATGAGTCTAAGATTTTAGATGGTTTTTGGAAAGAGGTAGTACATACAATAATGTATATCATCAATAGGGCTCAAATAAGAGTAAATCATCACAAAACTCCATATGAGCTTTGGAAAGGAAGACCAACCACTATAAAGTATTTCAAAATTTTTGGAAGCAAATGTTACATAAGATGGGAAGAGAAAAACTTGGGTAAGTTTGACTCAAGATGTGATGAGGGTATTTTTCTTGGCTATTCCACTAAGAGCAAAGCCTATAGATGCTATAACAAAAGGACACGTACTATTATAGAAAGTATAAATGTAACAGTTGATGAGAAGATAGGGTCAAGAGAACCAACTCGAGAAATTGTGTATCAGGAAGATGAAAGTTGTCAAGAAGAGTTACGTGAAGAATCAGAAGAAGAAGAAGAAACACAAAGACTTTTTCCTAAGACTCCATCCAGGTATGTACAAAAAAATCATCCAAGAGATCTAATCATTGGGAATCCAGATGAGAGATAGACAAGGAGAAGGGTAATAGCATCAAATGAACAAGCAAATTTCTCTTTGTTATCTAAAATTGAGCCAAAAGACTTCAATGAGGCAAGTGAAGATGAGTTTTGGATTAAGGCAATGAATGAGGAACTAGATCAAATAGAAAAGTAAGACTTGGGAACTTGTCCCATGACCAAAAGGTAAGAATGTGATTGGCACTAAATGGGTATTCAAAAATAAGTTAAATGAAGATGGTCAGGTAGTCAGAAACAAAGCAATATTAGTATGCAAAGGTTATGCACAGGTTGAGGGAATTGATTTTGATGAGACATTTGCTCCAGTTGCATGACTTGAAGCTATAAGAATGTTCTTAGCCTTCTCAAGTTTCAAAAACTTCAAAGTATATCGATGGATGTTAAATCAACCTTTCTAAATGGTGTCCTAGGAAGAAGAGGTTTATATTGAGAAGCCAGAGGGATTCAACTTAACTGATAAACCAGACTATGTATGCATATTGAAGAAGGCACTTTATGGACTAAAACAATCTCCTAGAGCTTGGTACTCAAGATTGGATAAGTACCTTCAGGAATAGGGTTTCAGGAAAGGAATAGTGGACAGTAACTTATACATCAAAAATGAAGGGAATGACTTACTAATTGTGGTTGTTTATGTGGATGATATCATTTTTGGAGGTAACAATGATAAGATGTGTCAAAAATTTGCAAAGAGCATGCAAAATGAATTTGAGATGTCAATGCTTGGTGAGTTGTCCTTCTTTCTTGGACTTCAGATTTCACAATCAGAGAAAGGTGTATTTCTTTCACAAACCAAGTATATAAAAGAGATGCTAAAGAAATTCAAGTTAGAAGATTGCAAACCAATGAGTACCCCCATGGTTATAGGATGCAAGTTAAGTAAATATGATGAATCTCCTGAGGCAAATCAGAAATTGTATAGATCTATGATTGGCAGCTTATTGTATGTCACAGCTACAAGACCAGATATAATGTAGGCAATGGGACTAGTGGCAAGGTTTCAAGTAGCACCCAAGGAGACACATGTAGTAGCAAGAAAAGGATTCTCAGGTATTTAAAAGGGACTATGGATTTTGGGCTCTAGTACCCCAAAAGTGATAATTTCACTCTCACAACATATACAGATGCAGATTGGGATGGCAGCATTGATGATAGAAAAAGCACAAGTGGAGGAGCATTCTTTCTTGGAGACTATTTAGTCTCTTGGCTAAGTAAGAAACAAGCTTCAATATCCTTATCCACAATAGAGGCAGAGTATATTGCAGTAGTTGCTTGTTGTACACAGGTATTATGGATGAAGCAAACTTTAGAGGACTTCAAGATAAAACATGATCACCCTATTCCCATATTGTGTGATAATACAAGTGCTATAAATATCTCAAATAATCCGGTGATGCACTCCAGGACCAAGCACATTCCGATCAAATATCATTTTTTGAGAGAGTAGGTGACAAATAAGCAAGTCAGGTTGGAATATGTTACTACAAAGGAGTAGATTGTGGACATCTTCACTAAGCCACTTCCAAAAGAGACTTTTGAGTATCTTAGAGGAAAATTGGGAGTAGTTCTACTCCCACCCCAAAATTAACCACCTCAAGGAGAGGAGGTGGAGAGGGGGCTGAGCTAAGAGTCTTATATTTAGCCCCAAAGGTGGCCCTTTGCCATTGATGTCAAAGGGGGAGAGATTTGAGTTAGGGGGAGAGCATTCAGTCAGGGGGAGCAGTTTCTCAAGGGGAGAAGAACTAAAAAAGGTAAAAGAAATGATTAAAGGAAAAAGGGTTGCCATCAATGACAAAGGGGGAGATTGTTGGAAATTTGAGCAAGTTTTGTTGTCATTGATGTCAAGAGGTTTGATGTCCAAGTTTCATCATCATTAATGTCATAAGGTGGTTTTTCCAAAAGGCAAGGAAGTGGTTAAAAGAAATAGGATATAATATTTATTTTAAATATTATATGCCTAAAGAGGCCTAAAATATTGAAGACCCAAGGAAGGAGAAGCAAGTTTAAAAATAAATAATAATATTATAATATTTAATATTATAATATTTTGGGCAAAAGGATGAGGTGAAGAAAATGAGGTCCAAGGAATCATTAAAAATAATATATCCTTGAAAAGACCCATTGAGCAGATTATAAAGGATTTAATTTAATTTATTTAAATTAAAATATTTTAACCTATGGTTAAAATTTTAATTTAAATAAACAAAAGGTGCCAAAGTTTTCAAAGTTTAAAATTTAAATTTAAATTTGAAAATCGAATTTCAAATTGGGCCGACGTGTTAAGCGCAAAGGACAAAGTGTATAAAAAGGGGAAATGATTTTCATTTCCATCACCAATGCTATTCAAATGCTAATGTTGTTAAAATATTTCATGCACTGCTTAGTTAAGGGAGAAGAGAATATTCGTGTGTTTTAAAATTTAAAAAGGCAGACATTGGTTGAAGTTCAAGTGACGTAGCTAAAAAGTTCCATAGTGTTGGGTAGCACAGATGGTGGTCAAAGGCTTGCTAAGGTGCTCACACAGTAGAGGTCATGGTTTTGAATCCCCATGTGACCCATTTTGCAAAGGAGGAAGAAGCATTTTAGTATTCACAAAATTCATGCGAAGGTATTAGAGAGAGAGCACATATATTGATTCACGTATGGGTGTGTAGCCTAGGTGGTAACTTAGCCTTGGGCTAAGGCACTACGACGGTAGTTGGTCGTAAGTTTAGGTTTGGACGCAACCAAGACATGTGCAATAGTTTTTGAGACGTGGGCCAAAGATTATAAGGTAAACAATTTTTATTTTTATTTAAATTTGTCAAAGTTTGGAAGGTGCAAGTATTATAAAGGCCACGTGATAATTATAAAGTGCATTGGTTGAATGCATAGGGAGTCATAAGGTTAATTAAAAATATTTTATATTTTTTTTGCTTAGAAAAATAAATAAAGAATTGGAGTTATAAGGGTTAACAAAGGAATTTGATTTTTATATGTTGAATGTTATTTTGAAAAGGTTGGAGTTTATAAGGTGTTAGTAAAGGAACTTGATTTTTATGTATTGAATATTATTTTGAGAAGTTTGGAGTTTATAAGGTGTTAACAAAGGAACTTGATTTTATGTATTGAATATTATTTTGAGAGTTTGGAGATTATAAGGTGTACTTGAGACTTGATATTTTTGTATGGTGAAATAATTATTGAGGAGAATATTTGTGTGGAGATTTTGAGATAGGTTGTTGCTATCTAACCTTGAAATTGGCAAAGAGGATTTGATTGTGATTAAGACATGTTTTGAAGACATATCTCCATCAAAACAAAAGGTATGGGCACATCTTCCTTATGAGTGAAATATTGTTGGATTGAATGTTGTGAAATGCAAAGGTGGAGTGAAAAGGATTGTTTGATAAGCATTGTTGGAAATGTTTGAGTGAAGTTTGAGGACATCTTGTTGATAAATTATTTGAGCATTTTAGTGATAGTTCAAGTTTTGTGAAACAAATTATACTTTATTTCTGAATTGATTTGAAAGAGAGTTTGAAAGTGATAGAGTGTTTTTTTGAGTACAAAATATTGTGAGTGTGAAACATATTGAGTCTTTGATAATTCTCTATATGTTTCTGTGGTTAAACAAGATTCTGAGTGAAACTTGTCTGTGTGTTGAAGAGGTTTTCTGAAAGAGAATTAAGTTGTGTTTTGTATGCAAGTTCTAAAATTGTTTTAGTGAGCTTTTGTGAAAGCTTAAGGACATATTTGAGGTAAGTCTTTATGAAGACTTGAAAGCAGAGTTGATTCATTGATTTGTTCAAGCCTTGTGTTAAGGCTTGGGAAAAATCTGAGCAGAGTTGATTTATGATTTTGTCAAGCTTTGTGTTAAGGCTTGAGGACAGATTTGAGGATAGATTTTGGTACAGATTTAAGAGCAGATTTGTGCTAGAGCAGAGATAGATTTGAGGACAGAGTTTGGTGTAGATTTGAGAGCATATTTATGCCAGAGCTAAGACAGATTTATGAGCAGATTTGTGCTAGACCAAGGATAATGTTTAGTATAGATTTGAGATAATGATTGAGCAGATTTTAGAGCAGGCTTTTATGGTGATAGAGCAGAGGACAGTAGTCTCCAGTGGATAGAGATCCATTAGCTAGGGTAGTGAGGACAGAGGTCTTCTGAGTGAGGATAGAGGTCTTCTGTGGAGAGAGATCCACAAGCTAGTGCAGTGGGGGCATAAGTCTTCTAGAAGAGCACCAGCTAGAGTAGAGGAGAAAGAGTTCTCCTGTGGATAGAGATCCATGAATCAGAGCAAGGGGATTGGTGTCTCCTTTGGATAGAGGTCCATAAACATTGTAATAGGGAATTGATTCCCAAGAGAATTTATTGAGAAAATTTATAAGGAATATTTTCTCCGTGGAGTAGCCCACATTGGGTGAACCACGTTAAATCATGTCTCTCATGTGTGTGATGTTTTGTGTAATGCTTACTGCTTTAATATTGTTGATGTTATCATATGGATTGAAAAATAAAAAAGTTTTATCTTATACTGTTCACCCCCTCTCAGTATAAGCTCATGTTCTTCACCTTCTTTGAGAGGATTTTTAGGTAGGTGCCATTAAATATCACTAAAGAGTGAATTATCTCTAATTTCTTCTTGTTTGGGTTAAATATCATCAAACTGATAAATCCTTCACAAATATTTTTTAGGAAGGTGCCATTAAATACCAAGTAGAGAGAAAGAGAGACCATATTGGAACCATTCTAGAACCTTCAACATGGCAACTATCAATAAATACCTAAATTATACACTATTACTTAAAGGTTCTTATTTTTTAGCATGGAAAACCAATATGAAAACAATACTTAATGTAGAAGAGATGTGGTATTTAGTGGATGACACTAATACAAGACCCACCTCCACAAAAGAAGATAAAAAAGCATGGGATAAAAAGAAAACTCATATTCTCATGTTGATTATCCTTGCTACTACTGATGAGATTTAGCCTCACATAAGTGAAGCTAAAAATGGTAAAGATGCATGGGATGCAATTTGTACCATTTTTGAAGGTAATAATCAATCAACTATTATACAACTTCAAAAACAACTTCATACACTCCATATGAAGTCAGGAGAATGAGTAGAGCTATTCCTTTGTAGATTGGCAGAACAAAGTCAAAACTGAATGCTTTAGGAGCCAAAGTAGAAGATACTATTCAGACTTTAGTAATATTAAGGGCTCTTCTTGAATCCTATAAGATGTTAATAACATCCCTTAATGTATCTCAAAGAACAATCACCTTTATGGAGTTAGTAAATTTACTTCAAACATAAGAAGCAAATCAACTCAAAAGTGATGAAGTATCAAACAATGCACTTTACACAAACAAACAGGGTGGAAACAAGAAAGGTAAATTTCAAAAGGGAGGATCATCTTCAGGATCATGATCAAGAGATAAGGGCAAGCAACCTCAACCTCAAGGGAAGTATTGCACACATTACAAAATGGATAACCATGACACCAAACGGTGTTGGTTTAAGAACAAACAAGACAAAAAGGGCAAAAACAAGCCATAGAAGGACAATAGACAACAACGAGGATACATTGCTATTAAAAATTCTGATTCTGATTCAGAAAGAGCACACAAAGTGCTCATGACCCATACAACTTTTGCACATAAGGATTCTATTTGGTACATTAATTTAGGTGCCAACAAACACATGACTAGCAACAAGCAGTGGTTTGAGATATTTTTGGTAGGATAAGGCAAACCAGTAATAATTTATGATAATAAGACATATCATATCCAGGGAGAAGGTAGTGTCACTATTTCCCTTCCATATGGAAAGTTTCATATTCACAATATCCTTTATGTTCCAGGATTGACAAACAACTTGTCAGTTCCACAAATCCTAGATAAAAATATGGTTGTCAATTTCAAAGTGTAAAATAGATTGAAACATTGCTATATCACCAAGCAAGGTAAACACATAGCAATCGGTTCTTACAAGCATGGCTTGTTCACACTAGATGTTGTTTCAATGCCTCATGTTGCCATGGAAGTCAACACGAAGAAGGCCAATTCTATTTGGCATAAGATATTTGGGTATCTTAGTAAAGGGTATTTACTTGAGCTAAGTAAATCTCAAATGGTGAAGGGACTTACCACCCTTTTATCTATATTTCCCATCTGCTCGGATTGCTTAGTAGACAAGAAACATCGAGCACCATTTGAACCTAGCTCTTCTAGAGCTAAGAGACCATTAGAGTTAGTGCACACTGATTTGTGTAGTCCTATGCCACCAAGTTTTGGAGGTAAAATGTATTATCTATTGTTTGTAGACAATCACTCACAGAAGATGTGGGTCTTATTTCTTCAGCTAAAATCAGAAGCATTTTCCTACTTTTAGTAGTTTAAGCAACTAGTTGAGAAAGAGTCTAGATGCTACATAAATATCCTTTGCTCAGATCGAGGAGGGAATATACCTTAAATGAATTCTCCTAATTTTTGAAAACACATGGGATCAAAAGATAGTTAACAACAACCTATTCTCCATAGCAAAATGGAGTTTCTAAAAGGAGAAATCGTTCCATCATGGAAACAATTCATAGTATGCTTAAGGGTGCAAATCTTGAGCAACGCTATTGGGTATAAGTTGTCACAACAACAATATATCTTTTGAATAGGGCACCCACAAAATCCCTTCAAGATATAACTCCACAAGAAGCATGGAGCAGCAGAAAGCCCTCCATCTCTCATATAAGAGTTTTTGGGTGTAAGGCATTATGCATATACCTAAAGAAAAGAGAAAGAAACTAGATGAGAAAACCTTACAATGCATTTTACTTGGCTATGATGAATATTATAAAGGGTATCGATTGTATGACCCTAGAACAAAGAAAATACATGGAAGTAGAGATGTGGTGTTCGATGAGGCTTTCACACCTGACATCACATACTCAATATATCTAGAAGATAAGGAGCCACAAAAATAAACTCCTCCACCTTAGAAAAAGGTGCCAAAATGGTATACAAGTATAGTGAGAGATTCAAAGTTGACCTCACCTCCTAATCTTACTATGAATTGTCCTCAAAATCACAGTATGTCACGACAGAAGAGAGTAGAAGCATCACCAATAGTTTATGACCTTTACTAACATTTTGCTGTAGAGAGAGATTGATAGTGGAGAAGACTAATAGCAGAGAAAAATGATATTAATAATGATTAATGATGCTATATTTAAATACGAAACAAAGGCTAAACATAGCCTTAGGAAATCCATAGGAGATATTAGATCCTAGGATATTGCTAACAATTAACAATATGATGCTAACAATAATAAAGATGCTGACAAAATATAATATCACCAAAAGGTGTCGATAAATAAACTAATGTAATAAAAAAACTAACTACCTAGGAGAATTACCAAATAAGGTAATAGTAATCTAACATCCCCCTTATTACATTATTTGGGTAATAATATAACTGTCCCAATATAGTGAAGAAGAAGAGAAATGAAATATGTTGTCTCGGGCTCTGGCTATGGCTCATGGCTCTGGATCTGCCTCTAAGGTTACTGCTGGATGAGTACCTCTGGGTCTATCTCTAGATCTGCCTATGAATTCGCCTTTGGATCATTGCCTCTGGATATGTTAGCATAAAATAATATATTATATGTCATATATTATTATGCATATAATATTACATTATAGGATTGATTAAGCACTGCTAGGGGTGGTTGCTAAAATGGGTTGGTTGGTTCAACTACCCAAACCAACCAATATCATCATGTATATATTTCATTGATTTCAATGCAGTTGGAATTTGTCATTTCATCACATGGCATCAGAGCAAGGTGCACAGGCAGGAGAAGAGTAGGCACGTTTCTCAAGGGTGACAAAGGCATGAGGATTTGCTGATGCAGGGTGTAGGCGAGAGAAGAGTTGGCACACTTCCTGAGGGTGAAGCATAGACCAAACTAACGTGGAAAAAGACATAGACCAGACATGTGGACCAAGAAATAGACCAAACACGTGAACCAAGACATAGACGAGACTATCAGAGACACATGGACCAAGGCGATGTGGCAGGGAATCTTGGCATGGGTGTAAAGTTCAAGTTGCTAAAGTGGCGATGACGAGGGGAGGAAAAAGGACGAATAGATTTGATTACTCGAAGATAATCAAAATATTATACGTTTTGATTTGCTCTTAACGTGTTCTTGTGTAGTGCCCCATTGCATGTGGGATAAAACATTTTTGTTCTTTTTATTTCCTCATTCGTCAAGTGCTTTATGACCATGGTGCTTGTTTTATCCTCCATTGGCTGTTGTAGTCGAACTGGATTGCTTGACCGCATGAAGAAGTTGTGCCTAGTAGGTTATGTGTTCAAATCCCACAGAGCTGGGTATTTTTTTTCTTGTTTGGGTGGCTTGTGGAGACTTTAGAAGTTAGAATGTGCATTTGACTTCTCATCGACCTGTCTAGCTGAGGTGATGCGGCTGCTCGTGCTATGGTGCTTGGGAACCATAGGTCTGGAGTTCTAACCACACCGACTCTGGTGGCATAGCAAATAATTTTTTTCTAAATAAATATGTTAGCAAGTTTACTGCAAGATTTTTTTTGATAGCAATTTTGTGACAATATGTTTTTTGTTGACGATATTATTGACAATTTTTTTGTCAACCAAAGAAGGGTCATTTTTTTTGCAAACGAAGGGGCATTTTTTGACCACGGAGGGCAAGGAAGTGATTTTTTTTTGCCAAAGCACGCGGAGGGGCTATTTTAGAGGTATTTTTCAACAATACTTTGTTTATTCCTTTCAAGCAATTTTGGAGGGATAAGTTTTCTTTTTGGAATTTTGAAAGGGTAAAAGCACAATTTTTTCATCCTTGTTTATTTTGCAACAAAAAGGGGGGATCACAAGCATTCTTTTTGCAAAATTCTAAGACAAAGGGGGGAAGAAAAATTGTTGATTTGAAAAGTGAATATCTTCATTGTAAAACTGGCATTGTAATAGGTGCATTTTCGGTGGAAACCGACACCTAGAGTGTTTAAAATTTTGTGGGCACTTGTGATTGTTTTTGCATTTAAATTTCCTATTTTCTTGCATTTCAATCATAAAGTAAAATATACAAAGCAAAGAAAAGACCCCAAATTTTTTACACCTATTTGTGCAATTTATTGCACAATAGCATTCGATATATACGATACCTCTGGTCCACACTTACAGGTGATGTTGTCGTGCTTGGACTACTGTATCTAACGCCTAATATAGCTACAACAATGATGTCTGAGCTTGTTCTCTATCAATCATCGAGGAGAAATAAGGTAAACCAGTTCTGATATTCACTCCATTTATACCCTAATCGTTATTGTTGTTAGACGTAAATCCTGACGAAGTGCTTTCCAAAGTGTTTAGGGGAAGTTACGCCCCACGCATGAGGAAAGACCTTCTATGGTAGGTGTCATAAACAAAATGATTCCCTTTCAGTACCGCCTATGTTCCACGTATCGTTCTGCTCTTATATACTTATAGTCTCCCTCACGTAAGGGCGGGTATATATAGAGAAGTTTGGTATAAAGGCCTGGTAGGTATAATGAAAGGGGGACCATTTGGTGTTATAAGGAACCTTCACAATGGCCACTGTTCACAAATATCTATCAGATTCACAGTTGCTGAAAGGTTCTAACTTTGCACCATGGAAGACAAAGATGAGAGCTATCCTTCAGGTTGAATATTTGTGGGATGTAGTGACTGGCACTACAAAACAACCTAGAACAATAGGGCCAGATCAAGAGGCCTTTGATAAAAAGGATAGAATATATCTCATGTTTATTCTTCTTGCTACTACAGATGAGGTCCAACCTCATATCTGTGATGCCAAAATTGGTAAGGAAGCTTGGGATGCTTTGATTACCATTTATGAAGGTAAGAATCAGTCCACTATTCTAAACCTTCAAACTCAACTACATACACTCAGTATGAAATCTGGTGAGACAGTTGACCTATTCCTATGCAGAGTGGTAGAATTGAAAGCCAAATTGAATGCTATGGGAGAGATAGTGGAAGATGCTCTCTTGACCTCAGTCATCTTGAGAGCTTTGCCAGAATCCTATAAAGTGTTGATCACCTCTCTTCATGTATCTGGTAGACAAGTTTCCTTTGTGGAATTGGTGAATTTGCTTCAAATTGAGGAGGCAAATCAGTTTTAGAAATATGAAGTGCTAGATAATGCCCTCTACACCAAACAAGGGGGTAAGAAACAAGGTAATTTTCAAAAGGGAGGATCTTCATCAAAAGGAAAAGGGAAACAACATCAGTAGAAAGACAAACAATATTGCAAGATTTGTGATATGAATAACCATGACACCAATAGGTGTTGGTTTAAGAACAAACAACAGAATGACCAAGATCACAAGAAGAAGGGTAAAGGGAAATACAAACCATAGAAGAAGAATAAGCCACCCAAGGGGAATGTTGCTTATGCTGAATCAAACTCAGACTCAGATTCTATTGAATCAGACTCAGACTCAGATTCTGAGCGAGCACACAAGGTGCTCATGACTCACACTTCATCTCAGTAGAAATATGCAGTGTGGTATATTGATTCTGGTGCTAGTAAGCACATGACTGGCGATAGATCATGGTTTGAGATATTTGAGGAAAAGGAAGGTAAGCCAGTAACAATTGCTGACAATCAGACCTACCAAGTGAAGGGTGAAGGCGATGTTTCTGTCACTCTTCCAGATGGCAAATGTCATATTGAGAAGGTACTCTATGTTCCTGGATTGGCTAACAATTTGTTGTCAGTCCCTCAGATCTTGGATCGAGATATGGATGTTGTGTTCAGTGTTGAGAAAGGCAAAAAGAGATGTTTTATCACCAAAAAAGGAAAACATGTAGCAACAGGATCATACAAGCATGGCTTGTTCATTTTAGATGTCATTTCAATGCCTCATGTTGCCCTGGCAGCAACTACAAAGGAGGCTACTTCTCTGTGGCACAAGAGATATGGGCATCTAAGTTCAAGATATTTGCTCGAGTTGAGAAAATATGAGATGGTGAGAGGTCTTCCCAACCTTTCATCCACATTGCCAGTCTGCTCGGATTGCTTAGCAGGGAAGCAACATCGGGTACCATTTGAAGTTAGCTCTTCCAGAGCTAAGAAACCTTTGGAGTTGGTACACACCGATCTGTGCGGTCCTATGCCAACCAACTATGGTGGAAAGAGGTATTTTCAATTGTTTATTGATGATTACTCATGGAAGATGTGGGTTTTCTTTCTTCAATTGAAGTCAAAGGTATTTATGTACTTTCAACAGTTCAAGAAGCTTGTTGAGAAGGAGTCAAGATGTTCCATCAAAACCCTCCACTCAGATCAAGAGGGGGAATATACCTCCAAGGAATTTTCATCATTTTTGAATGAACATGGGATTAAGAGACATATGACTACATACCTATACTCCACAACAAAATGGAGTTGCTAAAAGGAGGAATCATTCCATTATGGAAATGGTTTGATGTATGCTTAAGGGGGCACATCTTGAGCATGAGTATTGGGCAGAAGTAGTGAATACAACATCATACCTCCTGAATAGAGCACCCACAAGAGCTCTACAGGGCAAGACTCCACAAGAAGCATGGAGTGGTAAGAAACCCTCCATTTCTCATCTAAGAGTTTTTGGATGTAAGGCATTCATGCACATACCAAAATAGAAGAGGAAGAAGTTAGATGAGAAAACCCTGAAATGTATTTTTCTTGGTTATGATGAGCATTCAAAGGGATATCGATTGATAGATCCTATGACCAAGAAGACACACATAAGTCGAGATGTGGTATTTGATGAAGCTTTCACATCAAATAACACTTCTACAATTGTATACCTTGAGGAAGATGAGCCTAAGAAAGAGGTTCCACCCCCATAGAACAAGATTCCAAAATGGTATACTAGTACATTGAGAGATTCAAAGTTGACATCACTTCCAGATCTAACTCTAGATCGACCTTGTACTCGTAGTATGACTCAGCATATGAGAGCAGAGGCATCAACTTCAGAGGTTGACGAGCTTTACCAACAATTTGATGAACTATCTATAGATGCAGAGGAAGACAGAGAAACATATATGGATGATGAGAGGGTTTATATGACAGCATTGGATGAAAATGAACCCACAACAGTTTAGGATGCACTTAGTGAGCCTCAGTGGAAGGCTTCTATGGAAGCAGAACATACATCTCTCATGAAAAATCATACATGGAAGCTAGTAAATCTACCTTCAGGAAAGAAGCCCATTGGCTGCAAATGGGTGTTCAAAGTGAAGTATAAGGTAGATGGTACTATTGATAAGCATAAGGCCCATCTTGTTGCAAAGGGCTATGCTTAGAAAGAAGGCATAGATTATGAAGAGACTTTTGCCCCTACTACAAAAATGACTACCATTCGAGTACTTTGTGCCATGGCAGCTCAGTTTGGGTGGAAGTTACATCATATGGATGTAAAAAGTGCTTTCTTGAATGGTGACCTACAAGAAGAAGTGTACATGACCCAACCAGAAGGATTTGTCGTTGAAGGGCAAGAACAAAAAGTTTGCAAGTTGATCAAATCCTTGTATGGGCTAAAACAAGCTCCACGAGCTTGGTACATCAAAATAGATAGTCACCTAGTGCAGCATGGATTCAAAAGAAGTCCTTCAGATGCAAATCTCTATATCAAGAACAATGGTTCTGACATAGTGATTTTGGTGCTATATGTAGATGATCTGATCATAACAGGGAGCTCAAAGAGTATGATTGATGCAGTAAAAGATGATTTGAAACAATATTTTGAAATGATAGATCTAGGACTTCTTCACTATTGTCTTGGTTTGGAAGTGACTCAAAAAAAGAATCATATCAGAGTAACACAAAAGAAGTATGCCAAGACATTGGTTGATAAATATCACATGACTGACTGTAAGTCTAAGGCAACTCCAATGGATCCTGGACTTAAGCTATCATGATATGATAAATCACCATAGGTAGATGGTACTCTCTATCACCAACTGATTGGGAGTCTCATATATCTGACAAATACTAGGCCAGATCTCAGTTTTGTTATGGGTTATCTTTCAAGGTTCATGCAGGAACCGAAGGTGAGTCATTGGAAAGTAGCAAAGAGAGTTCTTCATTATGTCCATGGTACTACAGATTTTGGCTTGGAGTACAAGAAGAATAGCAAGTTCTATTTACAGGGATACACGGACTCAGACTATGCCGGATCCATTGATGATCGCAAGTCGACTTCTGGATACATTTTCCATCTTGGATCTGGTCCTGTCTCTTGGCATAGTAAGAAGCAACAGGTGGTTGCTTTATCATCTACAGAGGTAGAATATCATGCAGCAAGTGGAGCAGTCTACGAGATAATATGGTTAAGTCACATTCTTACAAACATGGGTCTTCCAAAGAATCTTCCACTTCATTTGTTTTGCGATAATCAAGGTGTTTTGAATCTTGTCAAGAATCCAATATTTCATGATCGTACCAAACACATCGACACTCGATGTCATTTCATTCGCGATGAAGTTCCAAAGCATCACATACAGCTCCAGTACATTCCCACTGATGAGCAAGTTGCAGATATTTTCACCAAGGCACTTGCACGTGTCAAATTTGAATTGTTTCGCAATGCTCTTTGTATTTGCCAATAATGTAATAAGGGGGGATGTTAGCATAAAATAATATATTATATGTCATATATTATTATGCATATGATATTACATTATAGGATTTATTAGGTGCTCTTGGGGGTGGTTACTAAAACGGGTTGGTTTGTTCAACTATCCAAACCAACCAATATCATCGTGTATATATTTCACTAATTTTAAAGCAATTGGAAATTTTCATTTCATCACAGGATATGCTTGTAGACATGCCTCTAGAATTTTGTCTCTGGGTCTATCTTTAGGTTTGTCTTTGGGTCATTACCTCTGGGACTACCACTCGGTCTTTCACTAGATCTATCTTCGGGTCTACCATAGGTTTTACCTTTTCTATAGAAGCCATACAATATTGCTTTCATTTTGGTCCATTGTGTGTGATATGTCCATCCACAATCTATATGAACCTTGTTGGCCATTTTTAGTTTGTACCAACAATTTGAAGAAGAGTGATTTGTACATCCACATGAGTCACAAGGATGTAATTTCCAACACCTAGTTGCTACATGTCCTGTTCGACCACAATGACTACAACAATGTTTTTTAGGAGTTGTAGGAGATTTAGGGTTTACAAACATGGTTTTACTGGTACTTGCTTGTCCAGAATAGCCAAGGCCTTCATTCTTTACCCTGACATTTAGTAGTATTGGAGTTTTAATACCTTGTTCCTGTTTACCTAATCTCTCACCATTGAATCCCATTTTATTCATAAATTTGGAACCAAATCCTTTGGTATGTTTTTCAAAATACCCAATTTCATCATCTTCATCAATACTTTTAACAATATAGCATTTGTCACTATTGATGAGATTATGGAGCTCTTTTGAGGAGTTTCAATTTTTAAGTCACTAGTATTGCAAGCAAAGTCTGCTTTTGAAATGAGATCACCTGTGCTACAACTGATATCTACCATTGAAGGTATGAGGTCGCTTGTATCACAACAAGCATTTGCCATAATGGGTTGAAGATCACTTATGTCACTACAAGCATCGACCATTAGGACCTCTTTTTCCTCACTTATATCCAATTTCACTTTATGTTGGGCAAGGTCAAGTGCAACCAATGACATGTATATTCCCCTTATAACGCCAATAGTGAATCAAGCACCATTTATCTGAAGGTCTTTACAAGACTCAAAATATTTGAGTAGGGCTACTAAACCATTGTTTAGTGTGAGAAATGTGCCCTCCTCATAAAAATTTGGCCCATCCATCTCAGGTGGAAAATAAGGATTTTTAACTGATTTTTCAACATCATCAGTTTGTTTTGGGGCTTGCTTTTTCTTTGATCTGCACATTTTTAAGGTGTCGGTCGCTACCAAAAATGCACCTTTTACAATGAAATTTTGCAAAATAATTTGACTAAGGTGTCGGTCACTACCGAAAATGCACCCTTATAAGTCTTCCCCCTTTTGTTTGCAAAATTATAATGTATCCCCCTTGTGTGCAAAATAGGAGATGGTGGAGAAAAACATATATCCCCCTTAGTGCAAAATAATGTAACTTGTGAAGCCTTGAAGGCTTGTACAAAGAGTGCCTTGAAGGCAAATCTCAAACAATGTCACCAAAAAAATGCCCCTCTTGAATTTGCAAAATTAGGATGAAAAAAATGGATTGATTATGATCAAAGGTATTTAAAATTCAAGTTTGAAAAATAATTTATTTCTAATGAATCACAATCATAGTTTAATTAAATATAATGTTTCTTAAAATTATTAAAAAATAATAATTTAAAAAAAAATATAAATATTTAATTAAACTAAATTGTAAAACATTAAATATAAAATAAATTAATCAAACCCAAAAAAATTGTTTTTATACCTTTGTTGTTAGCGGGGTTGGAACCCCCGACTAGATGGTGGGAAGCGCCCTAGTTGTGGGCTGACAACCAATCCAGCTATCACTCCCAGTGGGAGTGAAGAGCATGAAATGCTCTTTGTCACAATATGCACCACTGGGACTCAAACGGTGCCTCCTCCAAGTGGGTGGTAATGCTCCACTACCACCAACAAGGTGGCCTCTTCACATCGTTGCTTCTCGAATTGCTGAAAGTGCAAATCACCAAGGCATCAGTGTCATGAAGAAGAGGGCAGGTGACAAATGTATCCGATCAAAAATGTGCACTATTTGTTTTAACATATCTATGCCATCTGGAATCGATATGATTGGCCTGCACTGCAACTTGATGTCGAATGTTGTAAAGTACTCAAGCCTTCATGGTTGTCCTCCCACCGATGTTCTACGTGAGAGAGAAAAAATATGGGGGAGTAGTTTGCAAGTTTGAAATGTGCAATTCATCAGCAGAATACGACCTTCACTTGTAGCAAGACGTGACTATCTATACAGTTCATATGCCAGCATGTCAATCACTCAATTGTTTTGAAAAATTTTACGACTGGGGAAGTGCACTACTTTTTCATATTCTATCACCAAACACGATGAGAATGCATTGGCCAACTACCAGTTGCCTTCTACAAATTTACCCACCGAGGAGCAGTTATCTACACCAGGAAGACATGATCTGCAATGTCTCTAAAATTTTTACCATGGATACCCAACTTCTTAACCACCTCCATCTTAGATCAATAGCCAAAGGCACTACACGTTTAGGGGAAATGCAAAGTCTATCACCAATTGGTTGGGTTGATGCTATCCAACCTGGACCTCGAGGGTGCCACTAATGTTAACGTGATGGTCTGGGTATTCTAATGTATGATTACCAGAACAAGCTACGAACATCAAGGATGTAGACTGGGAGATATGCCCAAACCTGATACACACTTGTGATCATCTGCAATCGATGATCATCTTCAACCGACACAAAATATTATTGATCCAAATCACTGAAGTCATTTCACCAGAGATATCTTGGATTTTCTGTGGGAACCTCAACTCCACTTGTGCGAATAGGCTTCACCACGAACAAGATTTCGCTATGCTTACGACACGAGCAGAATATTATGAAGATCATGAATAGGCTACGACATGAGCAAAATATTATGAAGATCATGAACAGGCTACGACTACAGCTACAGCTTGTACAAATTTTTTTAATTTTTTTTAAATATTAAAACTAAAATTTGCACAATAATAGAATAATAGAACGAAAAATCATCGTGCAATATGTTGTGAAAAATACATAAATCCATTTGAAGAGGTCATGAGTGGCTATTTTTATAGACGTCAAATATAGCAAGCACCAATAAATACCTTGTAACTCAGGATCTACTCCTTTAGGATGGTTGCCTGCTACTGATCTACGTGATGAGCTCCCTCCAAATGATTGCAATTTGTCCATCAAATCGACATCAACAACTAGCCGCAACACCAGGGTTTAAATCGGTGAAAAACAAATCTGCCTACAATTTGTCCCACATGGGGGATGCTACAAAAAAAAACAATTTAAAAACTAAAAAATACGATTAATTGAATGACCACCTAAGATGATCGAGTCCTCCTTTTGCATGTTTGTTAGGTACTCGCTCCCTTTGGTCCACGTAGTCAGGTGTCAGGTTATCATCAGTAGTTAGCAGGCTCATTTGTGTTGAGCAAGGTGCAGCAACAATATTGTCATTGTTGTCAACACAGTCAGATAGATCAGTTGATACAATGGACAGGAAGTTCAGATGCTCAGAAGCTATTCAGATGCAGTGGATAGGAAGTTCAAATGCTCAAAAGCTATTCAGATGCAGTGGACAGGAAGTTCAGAAGCAATTCAAAGTATGTATAGTGCTTTTCCAAGAAGATTGAAGTGACCCATATGCAAAAAATCAAAGAAAAAGACAAGTAAGAAAAGTGTCACGATATCGCGACATATTCGAAAAGCAGGAAAAAGTGTCGCGATTTCGTGACATATTGGAAGAGAGAAAAATCAAGAAAAAGTGTCGCGATTTCGTGACATATTGGAAGAGAGAAAAAGCAGGAAAAAGTGTCGCGATTTCACGACATATTGGAAGAAAGAGAAACAACAAGGAAAAGTGTCACGATTTCACGACATGTTGGAAGAGAAGAAGGCAAGTTGAAAAACTGTCACGATTTCGTGACATGTTGGAAGAGAAGAAGGCAAGTTGAAAAACTGTCACGATTTCGCGACATGTTGAAAGAGAAAAAGGCAAGTTGAAAAACTGTCATGATTTCGTGACATGTTGAAAGAAAACGGGCAAGGAAGGAAAATTGTCGCGATTTCGTGACATGCTATAGAAGAATGATTCAGAAAGAAAAACTGTCACGATTTTGCGACATGCTGCAGAAGAATGAGTCAGAAAGAAAAACTGTCGCGATTTTGCGACATGCTGCAGAAGAATGAGTTAGAAAGAAAAACTATCATGATTTCGCGACATGCTGCAGAAGAATGAGTTAGAAAGAAAAACTGTCATGATTTCGTGACATGCTGCAGAAGAAAGAGTCTGAAGTGAGAACTGTCGCGATTTCGTGACATGTTGCAGAAGAAAGAGCAAGAAGTGAGAACTGTCGCGATTTCATGACATGCTGTAAAAGGAATAGTTTGAAGTGAGAACTGTCACAATTTCATGACATGTTGCAGAAGAAAGAGCAAGAAGTGAGAACTGTCACGATTTCGTGACATGCTAGAAAGAGTTTGAAGTGAGAACTATCATGATTTCGTGACATGTTGCAAAAAAAAGAGCAAGAAGTGAGAACTATCACGATTTCACGACGTGTTGTAAAAGAAAGTGTACTAAAGCATAAAGTGTCATGATTTTGTGACAAAAATAGAAAGCAAGACATCGAAGGCAGAACTGTCATGATTTCATGACAAAAGCAGAGAAGAAGTATACGAAGGCAAAAGTGTCACGATTTCGTGACAAAAGAAAAGAAGAAGTGTACGAATGCAAAAGTGTCACAATTTTACGATAAAAGCAAAGAGAAAGACTACGAAGGCAGAAGTGTCATGATTTCGCGACAAAAGAAAAGGAGTGTATGGATGCATAAGTGTCGTGATTTCATGATAAAAGTAGAGAGAAAGACTGCGAAGGCAGAAGTGTCATGATTTTGCGACAAAAGAAAAGGAGTGTACGAATGTAGAAGTGTCGTGATTTCATGACAAAAGTAGAGAGAAAGACTGTGAAGGCAGAAGTGTCATGATTTCATGACAAAAGTAGAGAAAAAGGTTTTGTAGGCAGAAGTGTCATGATTTCATGACAAAAGTAGAAAGGAAGACGACGAATGCAGAAGTGTCACGATATCACGACAAAAGCAAAGTTGAAGTCTACGAAAGCATAAGTGTCATGATATCACGACATAAGCAAAGACAAAGTCTACGAAGGAAGAAGTGTCACGATATCGTGACATAAGAATAGAGAAAGTGTATGGAGACAAAAGTGTTATGATATCGTGACATGTTGTTTTCATGGTGACAGCAACAAAAGAAGCTACAAAGTTAGTTGAGTTGAAGCCGACGAAGACCGATGACAATCGACTAAAATTAGGGTTTACAATCGATGAAGATTAGGGTTTACAACTGACTAAGATTAGGGTTTTCATCATGAAAACATTGTTATAAAAGGAGGGCTATTTGGAGATTTGGAAAGTAGTTCGAATGTGTGTGAAAATACGGTCATTGTGCACAGAGAGCAAGTCATGTCGAATCATGCTAAGTGTGAAGTAAGTTCGCAAAGAGAGCAGAGTGCACAAAGGAAGAAGATGATTATGAAGTCTCAGCTGTAATGACACAGAGTGTGCGAGGTGAATACGTAGAGATATCAGAGTGCACAGAAACAACAGATAGTGCAAAAAAGGTGAAGGTATTTTACTGTAAAATTTATAGATTCAATTTGAAGTCCAAGTTGCAGCTTGGCATCAGGGGTTGGTGCTCCTTCGGGGGGTTAGGGGTTGGTGCTCCTTTATGTTGGTGCAGATAAATAAGGGGTTGGTGCTCCTTCCAGTGGGTGTTGGTAAATTGATTGTAAATTTGTTGCTTTGTAAAGGCTGGATTTGGATGGTAGTCCAAGCAGTCATTTTTTGAGGAGTAGCCACATTGGTGAACCTCGTTAAATCTTGTGTTGTGTGATGCTCTCTTGTTATACTTGTTGTATCTATTTTTAAGTTTGCATTATTTTAGCATTAAGATTTGCAGATTTAAGTTTTTAAAAGGACACACTGATTCACCCCCCTCTCAGTGTCATTGTAAGACTAACAATTGGTATCAGAGCTAAGTTCTTGAACAAAGCTTAATCGGCTAGGGTGATCTTGGAAGTGACACAATGGCAGGTGGTGAAGGTTTCTCATCAAACAAAGCACCATTGTTTGACGGATCTAATTACGCATTCTAGAAAATCAGGATGCAGACATATCTGTGTGCTTTGGGTTTCGAAATTTGGGATTCAGTATTTAGTGGGTACACAATCCCCGCCACTGCTCCAATCGATATTGCTGGTAAGAAAGCGTTTGAGAATGACTCAAAAGCAAAAAATGCTATCATGTGTGGATTAGTGGACAGTGAACTAGTAAAGATTATGAGCTGTAAAACTGCAAAAGAAATATGGAAAAAATTGAGGAGCATTCATGAAGGAGATGACAAGATCAAGGAGGCCAAGTTACAAACATATCGAACTCAGTACGAAGCATTAAAGATGAATGACGATGAGAACATAGAGGCATACATGCTGAGAGTTAATGAAGTCATTAATGCGATTAGAGGACTCTGTGAGAAAATTGAAGACTCTGCCATCGTGAAAAAGGTATTAAGATCTCTTCCCAAAAGATTTGATTCTAAAGTATCAGATATAGAAGAAGCTAAATATCTAAATACTTTTAGTATGGATGAGATGCATGGTTCTTTAACTGCTTATGAGATGAGAATAGGAAGGTCTAATCCCACAGATAGAGAAGCGGCTTTTAAAGCCCTAAAAAATAAAAACGCAAAATAAGAGTCCGAAGAAGAAGAGACATCGGATGAAATGGAAGCTAATTTTGTTAGAAAATTAAAAAGGGGAAAAGGAAAATACAGAGGAAAGCTACCATTTAAATGCTTCAACTGTGGAGGCATTGGGCATTTTGCGACTAAATGTCCACTTAATGAGAAGAACAAAGGTGAGGAAGCATCGCACCAAGAAAGAAGTGACTGGAAGAAGAAAACAAACTTCAGAAAAGGCAACTTCAAGAAGAAAAGTTTCATCTCCAGGAATGCCAGTTCTTCAGAAGACAGCTCCCATGAGGATTCTGAAGAGGAAATAGGTGAAGCTCTTTTTATGGCATTTGAAGAAGTAAAATCAGAAAAATAAGTAGTTAACTCTGAAGTATGTGGTGAAAATCCTAAGGCTGAAGTAGATCTAGAAGGTGAGTTGATCTCTGCACTTGAAGAGTGGAAAATAGAAAGGAAAAAGAATAAGAAACTTTCAAGGAAGCTTGAGGATGCAAACGAAATCATAACTAGTTTGAAAGTACAGACAAAAGAATACAAGAAAATATCTGAAGATCTCGAAGTTTAGATAACCATGAAAATAGATTACTGCTGCAAACTCGAAGAAGAGAATGTTGGGTTACGGATATAGATAGAAGAGATGGATCACAAAATCAGTTGTTATCACAAACGCGAAGAAAGTTCCATGAAGCTGGATAAGATTCTAAATGACCAAAGGCCTGCAGGCATCAAATTTGGTCTGGGGTTCATCGAAGGAGAATCATCTAATGGATCAAAGGCCAGAAATGTAGAATCCATAAAGAATGAAGATAAGAAACAGGCTGATCAGAGAAAAATGACTCATGCAGAGAAAATCGATAATGCCAAGCACAAAAGGAGAATTGACAATGATGGATTCACCAAAGTCACAAATCAAAGAAGAAGAAGCTTTAGGGCTCCTACAACAACATGGCAAAGACCATCACCCAGGTTCAATTATCCCTTTTCTGGTTTCTATTTTAAATGCAATGGTTATGGACATAAAATTTTAGACTACAAGTATAATGTAGGACCGAGGAATTTCACTAGTAGAAATGCTTTTTCACCTCTGATGAATTATGCAGTAGAATGTTATAACTGTCATAACTTTGGGCACATTGCAAGAAACTGTCGAAGTACTTTTGCTTCAAATCAATTTCAGGGAAGAAAATTTCAACCAAATAGGATGAGACAAATTAGAAAACTTCCCGAAAGAACTGCTCAAGCTACTGAAAAGGGAAAGTCAAAACTAGAGCCAAAAACTGTAGTCAAAATAGAATGGAAAGAAAAGGAGCGACTTAAGGAAGAAAAGGAATCTTTGATTGTGCAAACAACTTTTAAAGCACAGAATAAACATGTACCTTGGATACTTGACAGTGGATGCTCCAGTCATATGACAGGTGACAAACAAAAATTTGAAAAGTTACAGAAATATGAAGGTGGTTCTGTAAAGTTTGGAAATAATGATGGAGCTAAGATAGTTGGCAAGGGCTCAGTTAAGATTAATGACGAAAAAATCAAGTCGGAAGAAGTTCTGTTTGTGGATGGTCTGAAACATAACTTGTTGAGTGTTAGTCAGATTTGTGATAAAGGTCATGAAGTAGTGTTTAAGAAGCAGGGCTATGAAGTCAGAAGAACAAGCAGTGGAAAATTGATAGCAACTGGATCAAGGACATCTGGAAACCTGTACATGCTTTCAGAGACTTTAGAAGGAGCTTGTTTTATTGGACAGGAAGAAGAAAATTGGTTGTGGCACAAGAGGCTTGGTCATATCAGTTTTGATAATCTGGTAAAAATCAGCTCGAAAAAGGCTGTGAGAGATATTCCCACCATTAGAAAACCTTCAAATAGTGTTTGTGCTTCATGCCAAAATGGAAAGCAAACTAGAGTCACATTCAAAACAAAAGAGTACTACACAAGCAAACCTTTGGAGCTAATACACACAGATTTATGTGGACCCATGAGAACACAAAGCATAAATGGTGACAAATATTTTATGTTGTGTATTGATGACTATTCCAGAATGACATGGATATTTTTCTTGAAGAATAAAACAGAAGCCTTTGAAATGTTCAGGTCTTTCAAACACCAAGTTGAGAATGAAACAGGAAAAAGGATCAAATGTTTGAGATCAGATAGAGGAGGAGAATTCATTTCAGATGAGTTTTTAGAGTACTGTGAAAAACATGGTATTAGGAGACAATTTTCAGTAGCCAGGACACCTCAGTAGAATGGTGTGGTAGAAAGAAAGAATAGAACAGTGCAGGAAATGGCAAGGACTATGCTGGTTGAGAGCAAAGTAGTAGACATATTTTGGAAAGAAGTGGTTCATACTATGGTGTATATCCAAAATAGGTACATGCTGAGAACACATGAAAGCAAAACTCCTTATGAGTTGTGGTTCGGTAGAAAGGCAACAACAAAATACCTCAAAGTTTTTGGCTGCAAGTGTTACATCAGAAGAACTGAAGATAATCTTGGCAAGTTTGAAGATAGAGCGGATGAAGGTATCTTTGTTGGCTATTCATCAAAAAGCAAAGCTTACAAATGCTACAACAAGAGGCTAAAGAAAATTGTGGACAATGTCGATGTTAAATTTGATGAAGGTAGGGAACGAATAGTTAGCTTTGAAGAAAACTACCCAATTTATGAAGAAGTCATTGAAGGAGATGAGGAAAATGAAACAGAAAAGAAACAAAGAATTGACTCAGATGATTTAAGTTATGATTCAGAAGTGGAAGAAAATAAGAAATTCAAAACAGGCAGCTGGCAGAAAAATCATCCTAGAGAACAAATAATTGGAGACCCCACAGCTGGTGTTCAGACAAGAAGAAAAGTAGTAAGTAACTACTCTCTATTATCCAGCATTGAGCCCAAAAATATTGTTGAGGCAAGCAAAGATGAAAGTTGGATGAAGGCAATAAATGAAGAATTAGATCAGATTGAGAAGAACAAAACTTGGGAGTTAGTACCTAGACCTGCAAATAAAAATGTAATCGGTACTAAATGGATATTTCAAAACAAATTGAATGAAGACGGACAGGTAGTCAGGAATAAAGCAAGATTGGTATGTAAAGGTTATGCACAAGTTGAAGGCATTGATTTTGAGGAGACCTTTGCACCAGTGGCCAGACTAGAGGCAATCAGAATGTTTCTGGCTTTAGCAGTTTACAAGAATTTCAGAGTTTATCAGATGGATGTAAAATCAGCATTTTTAAATGGGAAACTTGAAGAAGAGGTTTATATTGAGCAGCCAGATGGTTTCCAACTTGATGATGATCCCAACCTTGTCTGCAAATTGAAGAAAGCTTTATATGGCTTAAAACAGGCACCCCGAGCATGGTATGCAAGGCTAGACAACTATCTCACTCAACAAGGGTTTAAGAAAGGTATGGTGGACAATAATCTGTATGTCAAAACAGAAGGTGGGCATCTCATTGTTCTTGTTGTATACGTAGATGATATCATATTTGGCAGCAGCAAAGATGAGTCATGTAAAGATTTAGCAAATAAGATGCAAAAATAATTTGAAATGTCTATGATTGGTGAACTATCGTACTTTCTCGGGTTGCAAGTTAATCAAAATGAGAAAGGCATATTTATTTCCCAAGTTAAATATGTGAAAGAGATGTTAAAAAGGTTCACAATGGAGGACTGTAAGCCAGTTAGCACTCCCATGATGACAAGTTGCAAGTTGACCAAGGATGAAAAATCTCCACCTGTTGATCAAACTATGTACAGATCGATGATTGGAAGCTTACTGTATTTGACAGCTACCAGACTAGATATTTTGCAGGCAGTATGCATGGTAGCACGATTTCAGGCTAGTCCCAAAGAGACTCATGTGAAATCAGTGAAGAGGATTCTTCGGTATCTCAAGGGTACTATGGAGTATGGGTTATGGTATCCGAAAGGTAAAGACTTCACCCTTATTTCATATTCAGATGCAGATTGGGCAGGATGTGTCGATGACAGAAAGAGTACCAGTGGAGGTGCATTCTATCTTGGAGACAGGTTGGTCGCTTGGCACAACAAGAAATAAGAGTCAGTTTCTTTATCGATAGCTGAGGCAAAATATATTGCAGCAACAACATGTTGTACGCAGGTATTATGGATGAAACAAACCCTGAAAGATCTTGGTATTAACTTCAGTGAGCCAATATTAGTTAAGTGTGATAACACCAATGCCATTAACATCTCCAAGAATCCGGTTATGCATTCATGCACAAAACACATTGCTATCAGGTATCACTTTTTGAAGGAGAAAGTTGCGGAAGGTGAGGTTAAGTTGGATTTTGTTCCAACTACAGAGCAAGTAGCAGATATCTTCACAAAACCATTGCCCAAGGAAGTTTTTGAGTACCTTCACAATAAATTGGGAGTGGTACACTTCCCAAGAATTGACTAGCTACAGGGATCACATTCTCAGGGGGAGCATTTAAGTATTTGATTATCTTTTTGCTCATGTTCATGATTTTTGCTAAGTGTAATAAATTTTGCCCGAGAATGTTGTGCATGGACTCAAGGGGAGTCTGTAGTAGCCCTTTGGTATTATTGTCAAAGGGGGAGAAGAGTTACAGGAAATTGCACATGTGTTGCCAACAATTCCAAAGGGGGAGATTGTTGAGCAAGGTGCAACAACAAGATTGTCATTGTTGTCAACATAGTCAGATAGATCAGTTGATACAGTGGACAAGAAGTTCAGATGCTCATAAGCTATTTAGATGCAGTGGATAGGAAGTTCGAAGCAATTCAAAGTATGTACAGTGCTTTTCCAAGAAGACCTAAGTGGCCCATATGCAAAAAATCAAAGAAAAAGACAAGTAAGAAAAGTGTCGCGATATCGCGACATATTCAGAAAGCAGGAAAAAGTGTCACGATTTCACGACATATTGGAAGAGAGAGAAATCAGGAAAAAGTGTCACGATTTCGCGACATATTGGAAGAGAGAGAAAAAGCAGGAAAAAGTGTCACGATTTCGTGACATGTTGGAAGAAAGAGAAATAGCAAGGAAAAGTGTCATGATTTCGCGACATGTTGGAAGAGAAGAAGGCAAGTTGAAAAACTATCATGATTTCGTGACATGTTGGAAGATAAGAAGGCAAGTTGAAAAACTGTCACGATTTCGCGACATGTTGAAAGAGAAAAAGGCAAGTTGAAAAACTGTCGCGATTTCGCAACATGTTGAAAGAAAACGAGCAAGGAAGGAAAACTATCACGATTTTGCGACATGCTGCAGAAGAATGAGTCAGAAAGAAAAACTGTCGTGATTTCACGACATGCTACAGAAGAATGAGTCAGAAAGAAAAATTGTCACGATTTCACAACATGCTACAGAAGAATAAGTTAGAAAGAAAAACTGTCGCGATTTCATGACATGCTGCAGAAGAATGAGTTAGAAAGAAAAACTGTCACGATTTCGTGACATGCTGCAGAAGAAAGAGTCTGAAGTGAGAACTGTCACAATTTTGTGATATGTTGCAAAAGAAAGAGCAAGAAGTGAGAACTGTCATGATTTCGTCTGTAGAAGGAAGAGTTTGAAGTGAGAACTATCACAATTTCATGACATGTTGCAGAAGAAAGAGCAAGAAGTGAGAACTGTCGCGATTTCGTGACATGCTGCAAAGGAAGAGTTTGAAGTGAGAACTGTCGTGATTTCGTGACATGTTGCAGAAGAAAGAGCAAGAAGTGAGAACTGTCATGATTTCACGACGTGCTGTAAAAGAAAGTGTACGAAAGCAGAAAGTGTCACGATTTTGTGACAAAAACAGAAAGCAAGACATCGAAGGCAGAACTGTCACGATTTCATGAAAAAAGTAGAGAAGAAGTATACGAAGGCAGAAGTGTCATGATTTCATGATAAAAGAAAAGAAGAAGTGTACGGATGTAGAAGTGTCGTGATTTCACAACAAAAGTAGAGAGAAAGACTGTGAAGGCAAAAGTGTCACGATTTCGTGACAAAATAAAAGGAGTGTATAGATGCAAAAGTGTCACGATTTCATGACAAAAGCATAGAGAAATACTGCGAAGGCAGAAGTGTCATGATTTCATGATAAAAGTAGAGAGAAATACTGTGAAGGCAGAAGTGTCACGATTTCACGACAAAAGAAAAGGAGTGTACGAATCCAGAAGTGTCACGATTTTGCGACAAAACCAGAGAGAAAGACTGCAAAGGCAGAAGTGTCACGATTTCACGACAAAAGCAGAGAGGAAGGTTTCATAGGCAGAAGTGTCACGATTTCATGACAAAATCAGAAAGGAAGACGACGAAGGCAGAAGTATCGTGATATCACGACAAAAGCAAATTTGAAGTCTAAGAAAGAAGAAGTGTCGTGATATCGTGACAGAAGCAAAGACAAAGTCTACGAAGGTAGAAGTGTCGTAATATCATGACATAAGAATAGAGAAAGTGTACAAAGACAAAAGTGTCATGATATCATGACATGTTGTTTTTTCATGACAGCAACAAAAGAAGCTACAAAGTCAGTTGAGTTGAAGCCGACGAAGATCGATGACAGTCGACTAAAATTAGGGTTTACAACCGATGAAGATTAGGGTTTACAGTCGACAAAGATTAGGGTTTTCATCATGAAAACATTGTTATAAAAGGAGGGATGTTTGGAGATTTGGAAAGTAGTTTGAATGTGTGTGAAAATACGGTCGTAAGTGCGCAGAGAGCTAGTCGTGTCGAATCGTGCTAAGTGTGAAGTAAATTTTGCAAAGAGAGCAGTGTACAAAGGAAGAAGACGATCATGAAGTCTCAGCTGTAACGACATAGAGTGTGTGAGGTGAATACGTAGAGATATCAGAGTGCGTAGAAATAGTAAACAGTGTGCAAAAAAGGTGAAGGTATTTTACTATAAAATTTATAGATTCAATTGAAGTCCAAGTTGCAGCTTGGCATCAGGGGTTGGTGCTCCTTCCAGTAGGTGCTGGTAAATCAGGGGTTGGTGCTCCTTTCTATTGGTGCAGATAAATAAGGGGTTGGTGCTCCTTCTAGTGGGTGTTGGTAAATTAATTGTAAAGTTGTTGCTTTGCAAAGGCTGGATTTGGATGGTAGTCCAAGAAGTCATTTTTGAGGAGTAGCCACATTGGTGAACCTCGTTAAATCTTGTGTTGTGTGATGCTCTCTTGTTATACTTGCTATATCTATTTTTAAGTTAGCATTATTTTAGCATTAAGATTTATAGATTTAAGTTTTTAAAAGGACATACTAATTCACCCCCCCCTCTCAGTGTCACTGTAAGACTAACAATTTGACTGGTGGTTGTCGTCTAGCGGATCTCGAGAATTTCCTCCCATCATCAATCATAAGCGGTTAGGTTTTAGCGTATTAGGTTAAAGTCCTAGTCAACTTTATTGATCAACTATGTTCTTACATATCATAGTCATGATCTTGATCACATGTGGTCACTATCACAACCACGTAGGCAGACAAGAATAGTCATGATCCTAGTCACATGTGGTCACATCACATCAGTTATCAGTCTAGCCTCCTCATAGTCACATCACATCACCTCGAGATCATCTCAGATCTTTGCTTACCATGTAGGCCTCCATGTCATTCGCCAAGCCAAATGTCAGATCTGTTAGGGTCTGTCAGGTCCTCTTGCTTGCTTCACTTGCATCCAATTTGCTAGTGCTATCACATCAACCTTTAAGCTAGTCTATACCCTAGTGTGCTGTGTCAGGGCCCTATATAGTAGGGTCAATTGGCACAAGCATGTCTAACTGAGCCAGATATTTGTTGTTAGCAGTCGCTTAGGTAACCCGTCCAGGTCCAAACTCTTACTGAGTAAAATTTATATTGACCATGCCCAAAAAATTATCTATGCATTCAGGTTGTCAACCTACCATATGATCTCGACAAAGCGTGCTCTAATACCATAATAGCAGAGTAAAACGATAATAATATTGATTAATGATGTTGCATTTAAATACAAAACAAAGGCTAAACATAGCCTTAGGAAATCCATAGGAGATATTAGATCCTAGGATATTGCTAACAACTAACAATGTCACTAACAATAATAAATATACCAAAAAAATATAATATCACCAAAAGGTGTCGATAAATAAACTAATGTAATAAACAAACTAACTACCTAGGAGAATTACCAAATAAGGTAATAGTAATCTAACAAAGACATGGATATTGATGATGAGAGGGTTTATATGTCTTCATATGATGA
Source organism: Wollemia nobilis (assembly GCA_028583015.1). Taxonomy (NCBI): domain Eukaryota; kingdom Viridiplantae; phylum Streptophyta; class Pinopsida; order Araucariales; family Araucariaceae; genus Wollemia; species Wollemia nobilis. The sequence goes on along the minus strand of JAQPPZ010005291.1, from coordinate 1,598,347 downwards.
ACATGAAGCCACCACGATCAACGAAGCACTTAGTGAGCCACATTGGAGGGTAACTATGGATGCTGAATATAAATATCTTATCAAGAAAAATACATGGAAGCTAGTTAGTTTACCTTTAGGTAAGAAACCCATTGGCTATAAATGGGTTTACAAAATAAAATACAAGGCAGATGGAACCATTGAAAAGCATAAGGCCCACCTTGTGGCAAAGGACTATGCTCAAAAGGAAGGCATCAATTATGAAGAGACCTTTTCACCCACTGCAAGGATGACCACCATTCATGGTCTTTGTGCTATGATAGCACAGTACAGATGGAAACTTCATCAAATGAATGTTAAGAGTACCTTCCTAAATGGTGATTTGAACAAAGAAGTATATATGACTCAAAACAAGGATTTGTTGAGGAAGGCCATGAGAAACAAGTTTTCAAACTGGTTAAATCCTTGTATGGGTTGAAAAACGCCCCTAGAGCATGGTATATAAAGATAGAAAATCACCTTCTACAACATGGTTTTAAGAGAAGTCCTTCAGATGAAAATATCTATGTAAAGAACATTGGTTCTGAGATAGCGATACTTGTACTCTATGTGGATGATTTGATCATAATTGGAAAATTAGAGACATTGATAGACACTATGAATAATGACTTGAGAGAGTCATTTGATATGACATATTTGGGACTTCTCCACTATTTTCTTGGTCTAGATATTGAACAAAAAGAATTACCTAAGGGTGACTCAAAATAAGTATGCCAAGACACTGATTAAAAAGTATTGTATGAATGATTGCAAGCCAAAAGCAACACCGATGGAACAAGAGCTTTAGTTGTCATGATACGATGATTCACCTCAAGTATATGACACTCTTTATCATAAAATGATTGGGAGCCTTATATACTTGATAAATACTAGACCAGATATCATATTTGCTATGAATTATCTTTCTCGGTTCATGCAAGTACCAACATTTAATCACTGGAAAGAAGCAAAGTGTGTTCTCCACTATATCTGTAGTAGTGCGGAGTATGGTTTAGAGTATAGGAAGAATTACAAATTCTTCTTATAGGGTTTCACGGACTTTGACTATGCTGGATCAATAGATGAATGAAATTCAACATCTAAATATGTTTTTCTTCTAGGATCCGGACCTGTCTCATGGCACAATAAGAAGCAACACGTGGTTGCTATATCTTCAACAGAGGTAGAATATCGCACAACATGATATACAGTGTGTAAAGTGATATGGTTGAGTCACATCATAGCAAGTATGGATTTACCCAAGAAACTTCTAATTCATTTGTACTGCAACAACCAGGGTGTTTTAAACTTAGTGAAGAATCCAGTTCACCATGAGCACACCAAACATATTGACACACATTGTTATTTCATTCACGATGAAGTTCCTAAACACAACATCAAGCTCTAATTCATTCCCATTGATGAATAGGTTGTAAACATATTCACAAAGGAACTTGGCTATGTCAAATTTGAGCTATTCAAAAGTACACTTTGTATTTAAAAATAATTTAATAAAGGGGGGATGTTAGGGTCAAAAGTAGTATTTAATTTTAAGATTATGTTATTACATTATTACCTAGTAGGTAATTTGTATTTCTACATTTACTATGAAGATATTCATGTCAAATATCTTATGGTTATATATCACGCTATTATTTAGACGTGATATATTATTGTTAGTAATTAATAATTTGTTAGCATCTTATTCTAGTAGGTAGCTACCTTTTAGGGGGCAACCTATTAGGCTATTCATAGCCTAAACCTATTGTTATATAAACTCACGCATATCAATATATTGCTTAATTATTCAAGTTTAATTTATTTGCATCTTGAATTTGCCAACAACAATTAGTATCTTAAGTCATTGGCTATAATTTTTTAAACATTACCATATAAAATATGAAAGGACTCAAATAAAAGCTTGTGAGGATAGAAAATTTGAAATAAAATAAATTTGAGGTTCAAGTTGATGGTAGAATTCAATAGATCTATATTTGCATGTTATATGTTTTCTTTAAAATATATGGAATTTTAAGACTTTGGATATATATACACACACAATTTGATTTTTTTATATTTGTTAATGTTAACATAATTTAAATTTAATATATTTTATATATAAAAGTGTATATTTAAAAAAGTAAATTTAAAAGTAACTGTAGGGAACTTTTTCCTACAACCCCACTTTACCCAAAGAAGACTTAGTCAGAAGTGGAATAGGCCAAGGAAGATGGTTGAGAGGAAGATAATTTAAGGAAGGGGTGGACACACTTAAAAGTTGCATTGACTGTTAGATATTCCATCAATAGTCAGTGCCAAGTCTCTACTCCAAGACAACAACATTAAGGATGCAAAGATCCACATGTGTTGATTTTTAATATAATGGTCTGCATGATCCTTTTGATGGAGGACAGTGCTAAAAGGAAGATAAGGCTCTAACAAAAATTGGAGCTAGACATGTGGTGACCAGTCGACAGCCCATGGAGGAAAGCACCAACGCTCAATGAAGAAGGATTGTTATTGGTCGAAGGAGGTTCCACCTTGACTGGGGACATGTGGCAGCTACACATGCATGCAAGGGAGGAGGTAGGTGAAGGAGAATTTAAAGAACCACCCACCATTGGTTGCAAAGGTTGACCTTAGTGTCATGAACTATCAGAGCCAACCATGTGTTAGCTATAAAAACTACCCACCATATGTGTGAGCCTACCCTATCGATTTGTGTCAGTAAATGAGGCCATGCTTGTCACATTAGCAAGACGATGCATTCCAAGAGAAACACAACAAAATATTATTGGTGCAACCAATTTAAAACAACAACCAAGAGATGAGTCAACAAAGATTGGTCATCTGAAAGTCCAAAAGCTCTCAATATTTATAGCCCCATATCTCTAGAGCTTGAATTTGTTTCCAATTACAAAAGGATTTTGGTTGTAAAATAAATGCTAATTTGTAGGACTTTTGCAAAAAAATTTAGAGGGAAGACCTTCCTCTTGACTTATAAATAGGTCCAAATTTTATTTTAAAGGGATTGGGAATTGTTTGCTTTTGCCTAGTATTTGGCCTTGCATGCTATTCCTTTCACCCCCTTCTTTTTTATTGAAACAAGTGGAGGTCAAACCTTGAACCACTGTCTAAAGAGCATCAAACCCTCTAGGACATTTATTGTATATTGATGAAAGTCGTGACTAACTCCTCTCTGTATTTCTTTAATGTGTTTTTGACTTCTAGCAGTGTGTTTATTTAGTTGTGTTCCTTCTATCTATTCACGATGGATTTTCTATTCATTTATGGACACTTGTTGCAGTCGAGAGTAGGGATTTTAATTCTTGGGATATTGCCCCCATAGCTTAGGTTTTATTTTTTGCAAAGTATTTACTTTTTTCCTTTTAAATTTTCATTGCAATTTCTTTCCTTGTCAACCCCCATGACCTCAGATCATGGTGGTACTTGTGCATTAAGGATTAATTTTGATAAGGAGTCTACCTAGATTAAAATCCCTAGAGGTTTCCCCATTAGCAGTATTTAACCAGAGTAACTTCTTGTTATTTTTCTCTACATGAGGCCTGGGTACCCCTAGCTTGTGGGGTCTTCCACCAGGATGGGTAAGTGCATTCAAAGAAAACAATATTTTCTAGAAAACCTTATGGGATGAGATTCTATGTTTACCCCATGAAGATTCAAGAGTTTCGATTGTGATTTCGATAACAGTCACAGTCCATCAACTTGAAAGTGAAGCATAAAATATTCACTTGGTGACTCCACCTAAAAATAGAGACTCTGAAGAAGTCATATGAAAAAATATAGATCGAGATTCCAATGGGGGTCTCTATCTCATGAGCTTGTTGAAGCAAACATTTACCACTTGGCAACATTGTTCTCAAAGGAAGGGCCCAAAATTGCATGAGCAGAAGGCTTGTAACAAGAGCCTTCACTCGAGCCAATCAACAACAGTTGGTTCCACCACTAAATCAAAGACAAAAGAGGAGGAAATGACGATGCAACATGGCAATTTTTGTGTACCATCCTCCTAGAAATTTTCCAGCATGGAATAACAAAGGTCCCTTGATTTTACCTATTCCATCTAACATATGGGACCCAATTACTACCTCAACGCTCAAGTCCTTACCCTATTTCTTGGGAGAAGATACTACCACTTCGAAATTTTTTTACATCACCTAGTGAGCTTGTGCGCTATGCACTATTGAAAAATAATATGTAGCCTTAAGGCTATTGGTAGCTTATTTTAGAGGGAGAGCTCATGAATGGTATTTTAGCCTCAACCCATGATTAATCAAAATCTAGGACCAATTGGTGGAGCCCTTGATAAACATATTAAGAGAGAATGCAAATGGAGCATCTCTCCTAGAACAACTCACAACTATTAAGAGGGTACCTACAAAAACTATATCTAATTTCATCATTTGATTTACGAAGGCTTGGAAAATGATCCCAAATGAGATTCAACCACCTCTAGGCATGGTGTTCATTTACTATCTAAAATATTTCAATTCTGAGATTGCTATGATGGTCAAGTCTAAGGGTGGAAATTCACTACCAAAGGCCTATGAGATAGCCATCTAGGATGAGAAGAATTTAATCCAAATAGGAAGGCTAGCCCCTAGAAAACCTCTACCATTATTTCCTTCCATTCAGCCCTCGTATCACTCTCCACCCATATAACCCGTCACCAGTGTGACTAGTCCTACCATAGAGTAAAATCAAATTCCCTCTCCTTTCGATGCCAAAATGAATGAATTGTTCAAAGCTATGAAGACCATATCTAATAAGATCACAACCCTATAAAGGTAGCATAATTCTAAAAGTTTCCTCTACCAAAGTTATCCAAAGTCTCTAATAGGGAAACCAAAATATTCGAATACCTCTAATTGGATATCATAAGTCTTCATTTTTGATCAACAGATATCCTGGTCAATTGTTGGCTTCTACTCAACAAATAGTACCAATGTCAATCCTAATCCAATAAATGCCTATAAGCTTAGCTAGGGACTTAGTCACCACTATAAAACAACTATGTTGAAGATCCTAGTGATTGGTACTATCCTACTCCCAACTACCCCCCTTTTGATTATGTCAAAACTGAATCTCAAGCAATCAAGGCTTCTTATGACTACAATATTATGCATTTTTCTCAATCAAAAGCATTGATACAAAAGTTTGGAACCCATCACTCAATATCCAACTTTGCCATTATCTTCCAACTCACAAAATTTGAAGCTAATTTTTGTTACTTAGGATGAAGCAAAAGTGTATGCCATGTCAGATGAAGCAGACCCCTCAAGCTCTGAGAGGCCAAATTGTTAGAGTTACTGTGTTAGTAACTATAAATATTACCTCATTTTAGGTAGATATAATTTACCTCATGGTAAAAAGTAAATTCTTACTTTTTACCACTAGTAAATTTATTTTACTAGTTAGTCATTGTAGTCATTTTGACTACGTTGGTTAGTAGGTTAGTTGTTAGCTAGCTTTAGGGTTAGATATCCTAGAATGCACTATGTTAGCATGGATATAGGAATATTAGTTAATTTTCCTATTATGTAACCTATTTATACTATGTTGTAACCTATGCTAAGGTTAATTATTAATTCATACTATTTCACATTATGAGTTCTTCCTAAAATTGGTATCATTCGTGAGGTTTCACCTCTGATTCCTGTGAGCACGGAGAGAGCGACCCTAATTCCAAGTGGCGAAGACAAGAGCCACTATCCTTCCACTAGAGAAGGTGAGAGGCCCCTCTTTCGAGCCTAGGTGGGTAAGACAAGCAATGCTCATTCCCTTGGACTGTAGACTTGGTCATCCATTTTGGCTGCTGGTTGGTTTTTCCTAGTTGCTGAATTTGCTGACTTGGAAGGCCTGATGGTTCGCCTGAAGCTAGCTGACTGGCCCATGCGATCACCCAACAAAATTGGCCGAAGCCCTCCTGGGCCCACTGTGATGCTGGCCAACCAGGGCCCGTGATCGATCGAATAGATTTTGCCGACTCAGTCGATGCGATGTGGTCCAAAGACCAAGCCAACGTGATCGACCGACCAGGGTCAACGCGATCTGATGGCTAGGCCCACGATCAACTTGATCGGCCCACAGTTGATGCTTTGAGGCTCATTGCCTCGGCTCTCACATAGGCCACGGTTCGCAAAGCCACATGGGCCTAGGAGCCATGTGGCGAGTGCTCGAGAGAGTTGAGAGGGTAGGAGCACCCTCCCTATCCCAGCTGGACATGCAAACCAATCTACTATCGACATGTGGCACTGCCAGACATAGACCTAACTAGACTCAGACCCAGTGCTGACTAGACCAGGAAGCTGACATGGTGAACAACCACTAGAATTGAGATGGCTATCTGACTGGGCTCTTAGAAGACACATGGCAAGATCTGGTTACTGGTTACTCCGACGACATGGGGATAGTGCTTCGTTGGACGCTGATGTGGCGTTGGTTGATTGGTATACGTGGCAAAAGGAGGGCGAAAGACCGACTGCTCGAAGGCAATAAACAAGGAAGGGGTGCGCTTCTTGTTTTAAACCACCTCTACTCGCCTTCACAGGCGATGTGGGATAATTCCCATGACATTTTTTTTTTTAATTTTTTTTTGCCTGCCCATGGATAAGTTAGAGGTTTTACCCCTTTATGCTCGTCGGGCGGCATAGCCCGACTAGTGAAAGTGTTCCCTTGATAGGAGGTCGGGGGATCGAGCCCTGTCGGGGCCAAGTAACTTTTGCCACCCCCGAATTATGCATATTTTTTTTGCCCGCTCGCTCAAATAAAGGTATTTCTTTTGCATTAATTTTTTATTATTTTTTAAGTTTTTTTTTAATAATAATTTCATTTCTTTGTTTTAGAAATCATTTAAAAAAAAAAAGGTGATTTTTTTTTAAACATAGAAATTTATTATTATTAATTAATAATGCTTAAAATAATTGAAATTTTGCATTAATAGAGAAAGCATTGCTATTTGGTGGATTCATTTGTTTTTTCAAACAAAGCAATAGAGAGAACATTCACCAAAGGAAACCTATTTTTTGCAATACCATCACATTGAGTGCTTTTGTTTTCTCACCAAGAGGGATATAAAACACAAAGAGAGCTCATTCATCCTAAATTGTTGAAGATAAAAATTGGGTCGTGTGTCGACTAGTTCTGGAAGCCTTTCAAACGCAGGTCGTGTGTTGACTTGTCTTGAAAGGATTGCTCTAAATTCTACATTTTGTAAACATTAAGTGGGATAGAATTCAGTTTTTTGATTCTATAGTTTGCAAAATTGTAACAAAAAAGGGGGGACATTTCAGAGTAAGAAAGGTGCATTCTCGATTGTACGCGACACCTTCTCTTAAAAATTGCTTGTACTAGGTGCATTTTCGGTTGCATCCAACACCTAGAGTGATAAAAATTTGGGTTGCTCTCATGTTTTGATTATTGCACTGACACTCATGTTTTTGTGTGCAATTAAACAGTCAAATACAAACATTTGAAGAAGCATTTCACAATACCCAAATTTCACTCAAAAACCATGCTACATCTTGCAAAGGTTAAAAACAAGTCATTTTTTTTTACTCCCCATCAAAGGTCAAAAATTCATAATCACCTTGATTCACTCTCTTTGTTTGGCTTAATATCCTCAAAATTTTCATCCTTCTTGAAAAGTGTTTAGGTGCCATTAAATATCCTAGAGAGCACAATCAAAAGTTTTTCACAAATCTACCCCCTTTCATTTGCTCTATTTGTTTGGCTTAATTTCCTCCAACTTTTCATCCCTTGGTAGGGGTGTTAAGGCAGGTGCCATTAAATATCTTATAGAGGCAAATTGAAAACAACTTCCATATACTCTTTTGAGGGTATAGTGCAAGCTACATTCATCTTAGTCCTATCAAATTTGAAACCTAAACCATGGCCATGATACACAAGTATCTCACTGAGAGCCAACTGCTCAAAGGTTCAAATTATTCAGCTTGGAAGACTAAGATGAAAGCTATCTTAACTGTAGAGGATTTGTGGTGAATAGTGGATGGAAGTGTCACTAGACCTCAATCACCTAGAGCAGATCAAAGAGAATTTGATAAAAAGGATAAAAAAACTATCCTTAATGATCTTGCTAGCTATTACTGATGATATCCAACCTCATATAAGTGAAGCTAAAACTGGAAAGGAGGCATGGGATGCCTTAACTACCATCTTTGAGGGAAATAATCAATCCACGATTCTTAACCTTCAAACATAGCTTCATACCATTAACATGAAATCTGGAGAAACAGTAGAGCTATGCCTCTGCAAAGTGGTCGATTTGAAAACAAAACTGCAAGCCCTAGGAGAAACTGTGGAAGACAAAGTATTAATCTCAATTATTTTGAGAGCTCTTCCTAACTCCTATAGAATGTTGATTACATCCCTTCAAGTCTCTGGTAGGACAGTGAATTTTGTAGAGTTGGTGAACATGCTTCAAACTGAAGAAGCTAATCAATTCCAAAGAGATGAGGCATCCAACAATGCACTTTTCTCACATAAACGAGGAAAGAAAAAAAGGAATCAACAACAAGGCTCTTCTTCTAACAAAAACAAATGTCAAGACCAAGACACTAAGAAGAAGAAGTGGTATTGTAAAATCTGTGACAAAGACACTCATCAAACCAAGAGATGTTGGTTTAAGAACAAGCCTCCCAAAGAGAAAGGTCAAAAGAAAAACAAAGCCAATGTTGCAAATGAGATGTGTAATACAGATTCTGATTCTGGTTCAGAGAAAGCACACAGAGTGCTAATTGCTAGAATAGTTTTGTAGAGGGAAAATAGATGTGTCCCTTGGGCAAAAGCACCATTTTCTCTCTCTTCTTTTAGGCTTCATAAATAGCATAAGTTTTTTGTTTGAAGACCTTGCAATAAGGGGTGCTTGTACCTCTCTTAGGCTTCATAAATAGCAAATTCTAGGTGTTTGAAGTACTTGTAACAAGAGGAGCGACTTTTTATGATGTAAAATTGTCTAGGAGGCAATATTTGTAAAATCCTTCACAACACTCTTGCGTTGCACATTTTTTGCAATAGAGGGGGGATATAAATTTCTTTTCTTCACAATTTTTGTAAAAAGGGAAGATGGCTTATAAGGGTGCATTTTTCGACCGACACCTTAGTCACACTTCCTTCAAAAATTAATTACACTATGTTTTGCAATGAGAAGGGGGGAACTTATAAGGGTGCATTTTTGGCAGCGACCGACACCTTAGCTACCTTATATTTTGCAAAATCATATTGTAAAATGGATGAACCTCGTATAAAGTGATCTATTCTACTACACCTAGCGATTGCAGTGGCTGGTTACCCATGTAATTCAGTTGGATGATGTGATTACCATAAGGACATTCGTTGGTATGAAGACAAAGTGAGGAATGACCCACTTTTTGCTTAGGAGCAGCCAGAGTACTGTGACAGAGCAAAGAACCAGCAAATCAACATCTTCTTCACTGTATTGGGGCAGTTATATACTTTACCCAAATATTGTTGTATAGAGGGATATGTATGTATTACCAAAATAATGTAATAAGGGGGGATGTTAGAGTTACTATGTTAGTAACTATAAATATTACCTCATTATAGGTAGATATAATTTACCTCATGGTAAAATGTAAATTCTTACTTTTTACCACTAGTAAATTTCTTTTACTAGTTAGTCATTGTAGTCATTTTGATGAAAGCGGCTCCACCAACACGTCAAGATTCATTTCGGGTCAAGTGCCAAGAAGAGGGCATTGAAAAGTCAAAGATATGTTCACTCAAGGTAAAGGGTGATAGCACCTTGTGACTTGTTTGGAGGTGAATGTATATTTTAAAGGGAAAAAAATGCTTTATGTAAAATGTTTTTGCTCTGGTGAGAAAATTAAGTTCTTTGCCACCTCTTTTAGGGATTCTAAGATAAAAATAATTCAAAATATCAAGCATAAATTCAAACAAGAAGTTAGTGTAGTGCAAATAATTTGAAATTGAGTAAGGTTTGATGCTGTGCATGAAACACAGTGGTGTTAGAATTATGAGCAACAATGAAAGGCACAATTTAGAATTGTAGAATGAATTTGATTCCTAGAATCTACTCTCTCCAACAAGAAGTACAACTAAGAAAGAAATTATGAAAGTAAAGAAGGTATTTTCGTTCATGGCTCAATTTTGAGTGAATTCAAAGTTTATGCATCGATGGAGACTGGTCAAAGGTGCTTGGGTCGAGTGAATAAGAAAATTTTATGATTGTGGTGAGGGTTAACCAAAATTATGGATTTCAAGCGAAAAGAGCTACAACATTAAATTCATAGGGATATTTTCATGAGTTCCAAAAAATTTCGAACGAAGGTGAATTTTTGAGGAACAATGGAGATTTTAAGTCAAAAACCAGGTTTGCAGTTTTTTGTGCAACAACACCTGAATATGCTGATTTCCTAGAGATTTCCCCCTTAGAAACTGGATCGCTGTCTCAAAAGGTAGATTTTCAATAACTTCGAGGAGAAATTTCTTTACACTGATTGCTGATCTAGGAAAATTTTGTCTTTTGTACATTAAATGATACAGGTAAAATTCCTCTATAAATTCTACTCAATTTCTATTGTAAAAGGAGGATAGACATTTTGTAGAAAAATCGCCCATGTTTTCTACGTAATAGAAGAGACTCAACTTCTAATTTTGCAAGCAGTTTTTATGTGTGATTTCTTTCTCTTTTAAGCATTTTTATTATATATTCATATTTTTTATCTACTGATATGTTCAAATTCTACATTTGGATTTGAATATTGTCAATGAGGGAGTGAGTACTAGAATGTGATCTTGGAAGTTATCTCCGTGGAACTGTAAGTAAATTTCTTGCCTTCTCTTCATATTATGTTGCTACCATGCTTGGTTGGAATTCCTACTGCTAGTATGTCCTCGATCCTACATCTTCAACCTATGGCCATATATCCCATTTATTTCCATTATTTCCAAATTTCTTTCCCAAAACTCTAGTATTAAATTAGTGTAGGATTAGTAAGGGAAGTAGCCCTCTCTAGAGATTGGCACGGAGGACATTTATTTCATTCAACATTTCAATGTTGGCCATGTCTAGGGTGCATAAATGCATGTTTGTATGATTAGGAATATATTTGACCAACAATACTATAATTAGATGAAACTCTAGTGCTAGTCTTCAGGCTAATTCAAGATCTTCCTCTAGCACTCGAAGCATACCTTGAACTAATGGTTCACCAAGACAATGATAATTGATCTCCCAACTACATTTAGAATATGCCTCTCAAGAGACTTCATTGTTAATATTGGAAGATACTTGTAGCTAGATTGGACTCACATGCTACTCCAAACCAGATACAGGACCAATTTCACTATCTTGTTGGAGCCCCTCCACATGTACCACATAGAGCGAATCCACTCTAAGGATAAACAAGAAGATCAGACCTACTTTACAGAAGAGGAATTATCAAATTTTGACTACCTTGTTTATGAGATGCATCCATACATTATTGATGACTATTTGGAGCAATGGACATTTGAAACATGAGGGTCAGACCCTGGTAAAGTATTTGAGCTAGCTGGCATGGGGTGATCTATCACCAAGTATTCCTTTGTACATATTGTAAATATTCTATATAGTCTCAATAAAAAAGAATATATATGTATGCATATATGTATATATACATAGAAGTGAAATCCTTTTGAAATCATAAAGTGGATTGCTTGATGTTTGAAGCAAAGCTTAAATATGACCCATCATCCATTCGATTGAGAAGATCTTTGTCAAAAAGCACTTCTAATGTAGCAAAGTATCGCTCGCACCTAGAAGAAGCGCTCGATAGAACCACATTAGTCTCAAGACCAAGAATAAAATGTTCTAAGGATAGGAATCACCTACCATTGAACAAAATATCATAAATAATCAAATGCCTAATTTCATATAAAATCCTAATGACACATGATTCAAGTCTAGATTGTTAGAAGGTGCCAACGGTTAAACCTTACTTATGAGAATGTTCCTTGATAAATACCACATGGATATGGCTTGAAATGACATAAAGGCTGAGACCTAGAAGGCATGAGCTAGATTCCAAAAGGAACAAAATCCCTTGGGACCCTACAAATCATCATGCATCACCCATAAGACCCATCAGACTGACAACAAGATAACTACCACACTAAAACATGAGAAGGGATGATAGAAAATCAAGCTATGCTTATTCAAAGCTACAATATATAAAATAAGGGTATTATTTGCCTTAACCTTATATTCTCCCAACTAAAGTTGCTTTCCAAGGAAGGGATATTCTTGCTCAAGAGAAAATATATTGGAGCAATATTTTGTACATAGGATGAGAAAAGAGAGAAGATCTAAAAATTCTACAAGTCATTTGCTGCCAAGAATACCAACAAGTAAGAACCTTCGAAGGAGACTACTAGTAAAAATAAAACTCACCATACCACAAGGTAATGATAACCACTCATACTTTATGATCAAAGGGATGTAACCTTCTTGGTGGTATCTAAATGGGCTTTGTCATCAACTAGGCTACAAAATGCTCTATTTCCCCAATTCCACCTTCTAACCAGGAGAGTGAAAAAAAGAATAGAACTAACATCTCCCAGTTATAGGATTTCAAAGGCATATGCATCCCAAGGTAGTTGTGAAAAGACCTAAGAAACATGCCTTGCAAATACAATCCAAGAACCAGGAAGGAAAATAATAAGATTTTAGAATACAAGGCTGAAGTTGGTAAGCTTGTCAAAGCTTACTAAACTATATAAAAGATCTCTTCTAAGTTTGTGGTGAATGACTAGGGATCAAATCTGGTAAAGCGGTAGCCCTAAGGCATTATACAAGGGACAAGGTTAAGGGTAAAAGGTGGATTCTTGATCTTCTCACTCCAAATTTGGAAGGTAGTACCTACTTTGAAATATCAAACCTAATATAGTAAATCCTCCTTATTCCCTTCTCCCAATTTTTTGAGGTACATACATATTTTTTTAATATCCCACTTCCAATTTTGACTCCACACCCAATGGACACAAAAACAGTCTAGGTTCACTCTCTTTTCAGGAGGTTAAATAGCCTTGGGAGCTACCAAAGATATAGGAAATTTTCCCTATAGCCCCCCTTAACCCAAAGAAGATTTAATCAAAAGTGGGACAAGCCAAGGAAGGTGGTCGAGAGGTGTTTCTTGCCTTTAGTTGGGAGGAAGACTTCAAAAAAGGGGTGAACAAGCTCAAAATCTGCATTAACCATTAGATCTTCCATCAATGATTGATGCTTAGTCTTCAATCCAAGACAACCACATTAAGGATGCTAATGCCCATGGGTCATTGATTTTCAATCCAATGGTTTATACATTTCTTTTAACAAAGGAGATCATAGAAAGGAAGAGAAGACTTCGATAAAGCTAGGAGTCAAACACGTGGCGACTAGTCAGGACCCCAAAGAGGAAAGTGTCAATGCTCAAATGAAGGAGTTCCACCATTAGTCAAAGGAGGTTCCACATTAGTCAAGGACACATGGTAGTCACACATGCAAGGGAGGAGGCACATGAAGGATCATTTAAAAGAACCACGTACCATTGATTATAAATGTTAACGTTAGTAGCCTAGCCTGTTAGATCCAACATCTGTGTGTTAGCTACGATAATCACCCAACATATGCTTGAGCCTCTGCTGATTTGCACTAGTTAGGGAGATTGTGCCCATCACGTCAACAAGGTGATGCATATTAGAAGAAATGTAGTAGAAAACTAATGGTGTAGCCACCCCAACATAGTAGCCAAGATATTAGTCAGTAACTATCAATTATTTGAAGGTCCAAAATATCTCAATATTTATGGCCCTGAATATAGAGACCTCAAAGTTATTCTTTCCATTTTTAGAAGAATTTTGGTTACAAAAAAGAGGATAATTTGTAGGTCTTCTGCATAGAACTTCAAATAGAAGGAACCCTCCTCCTAGCTTATAAATAGGTTTGGATTTTATTGTAAAAGGATTAGGTGTTGTTTGGTTGTGCCTAGTATCTAGCCTTGTAGGCTCTTCCTTTCACCCCCCCTTCTTTCTAATTGTAACAAGAAAACCTCAAACCTTGGCCCACTATCTAAGGAGCATCGAATCCTCTAGGCTAAATTATCTTGTAATCATTTCTCACATATTAATGGAAGTTATGACTAATTTTGCTTTGTCCTCCTTTCTTTAGTGTGTTTTCTATTCTTGACAATGTGTTTGTTTAGTTATGTTCATTATACCTATTAGTATATATAATCCCACTTGCACACAAAAATATGATCCCACTTGGATGCTCTTGCATTATGAGAATTGTGGTTACCTCATGGTCATTAATGTTAGTAGGATAGGGAATAGTATCAACAAGTAAAATTCACATAAAATTTTTGAGAATATTCAAACTCCACCTAAAAATAGTAGTGCTAGTTGTTGTCATTGATTACATGGATCGTGAGCTAGAGAATTGCAAAGGTTGTTGCTTGATCCCATCCAAAAATAGCAATCACATACCCATGCCACTTTCACAACATAGAATGTTTGGTAATTTGTCACTTTCATGCTACTTATTTTAGTGATGTAGTGATGCATGCTTAGGAGTCAAGAAAAATATCATATATGGTAAGGTTTACATGAACACCCCCCATAAGATGTCTTGAAGATGCCACAACTAGTTAATGTACTTTATTTTAGATGTTAAATTCTTTGGAATTCATTGTGATATATGGTTGGAGGTTTGTTATTCACTTCAATCAATTAGGATATTTCAAATTTAATCTCCACTCTACTTGTTTTAAACAAAAAATAGAATGTATCCACTTGTATAATACTAGTTGGCACCCTATATTACCGAGTTGAACCTAGTGAATAGGGCTTTAACCTCAGATCCACTATAGCATAGAATAACTGTGACTCTTAAAAACTTATATCACCCATAAGAAAATTTGTTGTTGGTCCTTATAGCATAAAAATTCCTTTCCAAGCTAGATTGCAACAATGTATGTTCTACTAACATGAGTGAATTTTGCTATGGTAGGAAGACATGATTAGGCCTTGGCACATCCACCAAGAGGGACCATGATGGTGAATAGAAGATATTCCTTATTGCTCTAACTAACATCCATAAATGATTGATATCTATCATATTGGATAACACACTATGTTCCCTAGACATGCTTCTACTTTGGATCGATTGGATAGATGCTACATTGTTTATCTTTATAAATTTGATGTATTTTATAATTGATAGCATGTTGTATGCCCTAGATGCACTTTTTCTTGGGATTAATTACCAATAAAAGTGTATTCCCTCTATAAATTGGATTTCTTCTCTTCCACCCCTTTCTCAAATTTCTAAGAGGCTCATACCAAGTTGTGCTAGCTATAATCACTACATAAATATTATATTCTATCTTATATTCTATTCTATATGTATTCATAACCATTCTATAATAAAACGATATTATGGAATATTATAATGGTTCAATATCACAAATGGTTGAATACCTTTTTTCAATAAAGTGTTGATGATATTGTTATAGAATTTTAGTCCCTTAGCATTGTCTTTGATGATGGTCCAAAATACTAGAACTTGGATGGTCATTTCATTGGTCACCATATTTTCATGCATACAAATCATTTCTCCAATGTCTTCAAGAAAATATTGTGTGCATACATATCATTTCTACAATATCTTCAAGAAATTATTGTTAGCAATATCATGGAGTTGATGAGATGTTCTCTTCAGTTGCAAGACCAACCACCTATATTTGATCAACCCATAGAATATGGTTAGCATTATCTATGTGATGTCTACCAAAAACTTTGCATCCCCATACCATAATCCTTCTTCTATTCCTTTTTTCTAGCCAACATAAACAAAGATCATGCTACACTTTGGAATTTTCATGCACTATATCAGTAATGTATCCTTTCTATACAGTAGATAAGGCTTCACTTTAGAAATTCAATATTTCCATGCACTATGTCGTTAATGAGCCCTTGCTTTATAATAGAGAAATTAGAAAAACAAATTATACTCAGGATTATTTTTAGGTCATCAAAGATTACCACTTTCTTAATTGGAAATTTAGCAAGGCACCTACACAGGATATTATTTTTTGTGCTATTATACTATTAGACTATTGAAATGATAGTGTTCATATCAGAGACCTACCACTTCTATTCTATGCGTAAATTTTTTACCCAATTATTGATATTGCTTGAAATCACTTTCAATTCCTCTCGACCTACTTTGGTACCACATGTTACAAATATCTTTAATGTCTTTTTGCTAATAGAATATTAGACCATTAGAATGACAATGCTCATATTAGAGATCTACCACTTCTATTATATTCATAATTTTTTTATGAATGCATGGAACATTGTTTCCAAATAAAATATTGAAGCAAAGGAAAGAGACAAGCAATTATAAGCCAAAAAGGAGTACAAAATGGGAGAAAGTGTGATGCAAGAGAGAGTGTAAGCTAGGAGTAAGTATGAGGCAAGAGAGAGTGCAAGTCAAGAGCAAGAGCAAGTGCAAGTAGCGAGGGAGTATGGACCAAGAGGGAGTGCAAGCTAAGAGTAAACCCCATTAGGTATTGTGGAAGGAAAGTCATATTTGAAATTCCTAATGGGAAGTCAAGATACCCTAGCTTGAAATCAAAATACCTTAGTTATAAGTATGGAGGCCTAAGCTGGAGATAAGCAAAAGAGTGAGTACATGGTAAGTTTAGTCCAAGTAGGAAATGTTACACCAGAAGTAAGTATCAAGGATGAGATGTTGAGTATGATATAATGGTTCTTAGAGGGTTAATATGTAAGGTCCATAGATCATGGTCATGATATTTGAAGATTCAAAATTTTATCAAGTGGAAGTGGGTAATGAATTCAAATTATTTTATGACTTTTCTTCCCAAAGGTTTTTTCTTGGTCATATTTTCTAGTTCAGAAATTAGGGATAAAATAATGGTTGGTGGCCCATGGTTTAGGGGAAGAGATGCACTTTATTTGAGATCATAGAATACATTTTTTCTATTGAGATAGAAACTATTAAGAAGCTTCCAATGTGGGTTAGGTTTTTTGGACTTCCATATCAGCTTATAAATAAGTTTTTTTTGAAGAATATTAAAAATACCTTAGGGAAATTCATCAACAAAGGACCAAAAACTAAGGATCAAAAGCATGCTATATATACTTGAATATGTGTTGCTATAGATATTTTAAAACCTTAGCCACAATACATTAGAATGAGAGGAACAAGTAGATTATAAAAATATTACATTTTATTGGCACAATTATCTTGAGATTGGACACACGGTAAAAGTTTGCAAAGTAAAAACTATGAAAAAAGAGATAAAAAATTCTAACCATGAGATAAGCTTCAAGATAAAGCAAGGAAATCATACAACAATAGAATCTAGATTAGATCAAGGATATTTCACTCAAAAGAAGAGGTAAATAAATCTTATCTACAATATCATTTGACAAGTTCAAAAGGCATTAAAAGTGAAAAACAAATGTGGAGATAAAATCCGAAAGAAAGACAACAAAAAAAAAGGTCAAGTTTATTCCAAGTAATTCATCTTCATTTTTTCCAAGTAGTATAGAATCCTCTTCAGAGAATAACAGTGAAAGTGGTGAAGATGTTATCCCTTTTATTTTAAAGTTTCAAAAGCAAAATAATATAAAAATAAGATTGAAGGAAAACCATAACAATTTAGGATTATAGGGTAAAATAAAAAAGAAAATAATTATTATAAAAGAACATCCTTATACTTTATAACTTTATATAAATTAATTTAATGTATATAACTTTTATAAATATAAAAATTAAAACCGTGAATAACCAATCATTTATGTTCTCAATGGTACAGATGATACTATAAATAATAACAATTGACTGCTAGGAAAGTTGGTCTACTTAAACCCTCTTCTCCTTTTCCTTGTCTAGTTCAAGTATCTTTTGGAAGATGCTACAAAAATAAAGAGGATAGTACGTCAACCCTAAAAAGCAACCGGCTAAGAAGATAACCACTGTGATGCCTTCGGTAACTACGAAGCTTTGTTTGGCAACTCTATCTTCTTCTGCTATCTTTTTCTTTGGACCTCCTTTTTCGAGCTCTACCTTACAAGTAAACTTGCCGCTTGAAAGCCTCCTTATTTTTGCAGAGACCATCTCCGGCTGGGACGCAGCCTCTCTTAACTTATGTTCAACCTCCTCAAATAACATGGCCGATGCTTTCTGTTTTTCATCATCCACATTTGATAGCAGCTGCATCGTCCAAACATATCTGCTTTTGAAACACCTCCTTATTTCTGCGCGGGATATCTGGAACGCAACCTTCTTCAGATTATGTTCAAGTTCTTCATACGAACTGGCAAAAATGCACTGTTGACGAATTGCTGCTTTGTAGACATGGTAACTCTTGTGAAACACTAATTTCTATTCATAATATTCAAAGGAGTGGCCCCTTTGCCCTTATAAACATGCCTCGCATGCATAAAATTAATTCTAAGGTAAAAATAACCATGCATGTAGTTTTTTTTTTCGTTAATTATTATTTTTTTTGCTTTCTTCCCTATCAATGTCTTCTGGATTATCTAGGGTTTCTTTAAAAAGATTTTTCCCTGGATTTATTTAAATTACTTATTAATATAACAGTTAGTTTATTTATTTGTCTATATGTTTAGGTGAAGTTGGTGTAATTTATAAAGTTGAAAATAAAATATGTTTTAATATTTTATATATAAATATTATGTATTATTTAAATTTATATAATTAAATTAATATTTTTAATATAAAATTAAAATGAATCTTACTCATAATTATCTAATTATTTATATTTATATTTTTATTAAAATTTTGATATTTTATTTTGTAATTTAATATATCCATTTTTGAACCATGCATTCAATTATTTAGGCTTTTTTTTTCTTTCTTGCGAATCTATGTCTTCTAGTTTTATGGTTTTTTTTTTTTTTTTTCCAGGTTTATATATTTTTAATAATTTAATATTTAGTTTATTTATTTGTTCTATAAAATATTGATTTGATGTTTTTAAATAAAATATATATTAATAAATTAAAAATATTAGGTTCGAGGTGTAGACCAATTGGTTCATCCAAACCCCATAAGGGGGGCAGAGGTCCAAGGTTCAAATCTCGTCGGACTGAACGCGGGGTAGAGGTCCAAGGTTCAAATCTCATCGGACTGAACGCTTGTCCATTTCCTGTGGCTTAAAATGATTGTGGCATGGTGGTTATAGGGGCAGATTGCGCAAAGATCTGTGTGGCAGCTTCTAGGGTGGACAGCGAGAATACTATGGCGGCCATAAAAGTCGGATAGCCTGCTCGAATTCGTGGCGGCTACCAATTCCACCATGTAAATTCAAAAAAAAAAAAAAAAAAAAAGAATAAATAAATAAATTAAAAATATTTCTATTGAATCAGTATATGTATGTATTGAAATAAATTTTATCTATATTATATTATAATATTATAATAAGTTTAGAAATTACCTTTGTATATATATATATATTTTGGTAATATTTAAACCTTGGTTTCCTCCTTTGTTGTTGTGGAATTTAACAAGTTAAACTAATGTCATTGTAAACTAATTTCATTGGATAAATTGACTATAAATATTATGTATTATTTATTTGTATAATTATTTAAGTTTTTATAATAAAACTAATGCCATTTGATAAATTAAATATAAATATTATATATTTTTTTGTATAATTATTTAGATTTTTATAACCAAGCTAATGATAATTAATAAATTAAATATAAATATTATACATTATTTATTTGTATTATTATTTAAGCTTTTATAAGAAAATTAATAGTTATTTTTTGATTAGTTAGTATGACATCATCATCGGTGATATTACAATAACTTGGATATTATCCATATATCACTTGGCAAGATTTAAACCTAAGTTTCATCTTTAGATGTTGAGGAATCTAATCAATTAAACTAATGCCATTTGATAGAAAATTAGTATTTTTTTTTTCTTGAATCTTAGATTTTTATATGAATTATGAAGTAATATATTATTTTTATTGTTATTTTTTAAATTGTTAGGTTTTAACATAGGTCTCAAACCCAAAGACATGCCAATGGGGTCTCCTCTCAACAAATTAAAAAAAAATTAAAACTATATCATGCACATAATTATATTTACTTATTTTTTTATATTGATAGATAGAAGAGGATTTGAAAGGATACCCCAAGCTTTTACAATGATAAAATACCCTTCGAGATAGGTCAAAAGGATACAATTCCAAAAAAAGAAGAGGAGAGCTTCATGAGTCTAAAAAAAATAAGGGAAGGAGAACACAGAAGGAAAAGATTAAACAAAAACCTAACAAAAATAAATAGAGGAAGGCAAGTGAACCATGATACCTAGGAGCAACACAATGCTATCCATGTCACCAAAATTTTTCTTGTATCTCCAATAGAATAGTTTATTCATAAGCAAAGGATATGCACATTTTTTGGCTCTAAACATTGGAGTCATTTAGATCTTGAAAGAAATCCTATGAGACTAGGTTGTAGGGGTTTGAAATGTGTTTCTCCCACTACCATGGAATAAGGAGAGATTAAATTTATTTCACTATCGATGTCTACACCTCCCTTTTTTATTTTTTGTAATCAATCAAGTAGTGCCTATATTTTTACCATATTTTTGCTATGCAAAATTTGGGGTTTCTACCAAAAGAACAAGGGGTCTAGACAGGGACTTTGCCTTAGCAAATATCTACTTTGGGGTTAGTCCCAATACCATGCAATAAAAAGGATCACTCTATTGGAAAACCAAAAGGTTCATTTCCAGGGTTTGTAAAAATAGAGATATCTTCTTTGTGAGAAATCCCTCTACCTTGTGAAAGATAAGACTTTTTCAATCGATAACTCAAGGGTAAACTTCTACTATAAATAGGGGTCTAGGGCCTTCATTGTATTTATATTTGGTCCATGAGAATCTAGGGCCACACTTATAAAATCAATATTATTCTGTGTACTCACTAGATGGTAAAAAATTGGTAAGTCATTTGCATTCCATTACTAATATCACCTTGTGGCTTCTTTGTACTCATTAGGTGGTAAGAAATTTGTAAGTCCTTTGCATTCTATTACTAATATCACCTTGTGGCTTCTCAAGTGCATGGTGGTTGGGTACTACCTTTTAACAAATATTATTACTTTCTTATCAATTTTATAATAAAATTAATGGATGCACATTGATGTTATTCAAGTTTCCATGTGTTGGTTGATCACATGCTATTCTCAATACGATATAACAAGTGTATTTGCTTTCATCTTATGCACTCTAAACATCATGTATTTACTTTCTACACTTTATTGTATGCATTTAATTTCATGCATGCATTTGATTTCATGTAAATAGTTAGTTTAGACTATATCTAAAATAAGGATAATAGGGAATCATACTAAACTTAGAGGTAGTGGGAAGCCTATGGAAAATCCTTCCAACCTTGTTGAAACTTACATTTAATGGCACAACAACTAAAATAGAAGTCATTTTTTCCCCTCAATTAATAATCCCATATAGTTGCAATACCTCCCAAAGCTATTATAGCAAAACCAATTAGATAATCCCCCATATTCCAAATATTTTTAATGCATCCTTCAATTTCTAACTACTTATTTTTATTTCTTGTATTAAAATAAACTAAAGGGGATGTCACAATCATTCTGCTAGGGTTTCTTTCTTTGGTGGGAGTCATTTTTTCACTACGTTAGTATTTTCTTAACTTTTTGTGGTTTCTCATGACCCCCAACTTTGACAGACCAATGAATAAATTTGGCACTCATGGAGTGTCTGAGGAAAGTGCTATCAATGGAGATTCATGAGGTAAGTTCATTGTGCCTCTACCCAAGTTTAATAACACCTATACATGGCTAGAATATTTTACTCTAGTTAGGTATTTTATGGGGATCAACATTCCCAATGAATCATCATTTCGATCTTGGGTTAGCTTGACCTGGGCTTCTCATGGATTCAAGCTCTAATTTATTTAGAACCTATCTAAGGATTATTTTCTCTTATGATATGCAAATGTTACTCAAGAAAAGACAATTTATAAGCACGAGCCATGGAGCATGTGAAGCACTTTGATGGTTTTCTTTCTATGGACCCAATATTTTTTAGTTTGAGAGGAAATAACCTCTAGGATCCCAGTCAAGATAAATTTCCTTAGTGTTCCCTCCCACTTTGGCCCTTTTTAAACCACATGGTGCCTATCTTAGGGTGTATTTTATTGGAAGAAGTCAACAAATTTTTCAATGCTTACTTATAATAAAGGGTTTGTGTTGAGGTTGACCTATCCAAGGACCTCAATGATTTCTTCAAGATATAGGTGGAAGACAACACTATTTTTCAAAGGATGGTGTATATTAACCTACTAAATACCTACTTCATATGTCAAGCTTCAGATCATAAGGTTAAGTATTACCTACTTCTTCCTTGCAATAAGCCAAAGGTAACCCTAGTTCCACCTACTCTGTCTTCTTTGAAGACCAAGGAGGAGGTTTGAACCATGATGGAAGGGCATAAAATAATACATGCTTCTATATAATTTGAGGTAAATTTTCATCCTCCGTCTGATCTTAAACTCTTAATCCTTTTACCTATTTCATTTTCCACTAACTCTTTAAAGACTTTAAACTTCTTAAGAGCTTTTGACTTTTCTTTCAGAAAAGCTACCCAAATCATTCTGGAATAGTCATCTATAAATAATATAAAGTAACTTTCACCTTGTAAACTCTTTTTCCTAGTAGGACCACATAGGCCAGTTTGTACTAGTTTCAATGGCTTAGATGACATAAATCCTTTTGACTGAAACTTGTTCTAGTTTTCTTCCCATGCTGACATTGTGAACAAATTGTGTTTTATGACCTTTTTAGCTTTGGCAAATCTCTGACAGCCTACTTGTTGCTTATGTTTACTATATTTTCAAAGATCAAATGACACATTATTTTATGCCACAATCAACTCTCATATTATTGTGATAGAAAAAAATTTCTACTTTAATCTCACTTAACATGTAGAGGTTGTTTGTAGTTCTATTTGAATTTGCAATAACTTTTCTAGTTTTATACTTTCTAATATCACACCTACTTGGATGAAAATTAACCATGTGCCCTTGATCACAAATTTGGCTCACACTTAGTAGATCGTGTCTCAACCCCTTGACATACAATACATTCTTTGTTTTTTATTTCCCATTATCTAAACTCAAAGTTCCTTTCCCATAAATTTTTGATGATCCATTATCACCAAATCATACTGATCCTCCATCAGTTTATTTAAGTACAAGAAATGTACTTTTTTCTCTTATCATGTTATTAGAACATCCACTATCAAGAAACCATTATTTTCCCTTATCCTGAGCATGAAGAGTTGTTTGTACTAACATTGATCTAACTTTCTCATGCCCTTTTCTCTCTTTCCTAATTGTTGATGTTGTATTATTTTACTTGACTCAAGCAGTATCATTTTGCACCATCTAGCCTTGTGAACAAAATTATTGCACTTACAACATATGACATCATTATTCATAAGAGGTGCAAAAGAATTGAAATTTCTATTAACATCATTTTTAACATAACCAGTGCAATGTACAACTCTATGACCATATTTTCTACATGAAAAGCAATAGTCATGGAAGAGATTATGTAACTTGTTTTAATGCATTGGAAAATATGGTTGAGTGCTCCTCCTTTTATTGTGATTAACTCTTGTCCATGGTTCTTCTTTGCCTTCTTCTTTCCTGATGTATTTTCTTCCAGAGTATGATTCACGAGCTTATATTTTTTTTATGTCTCTGCATATTGAAATATTGACCCCTCTTTTTGTTTTCATAACGTTATATCTTGTCGTAACTTGGTCTTTTAAACTTCATTCCTTAGAGAAATAATTTCTACTTCTAATATTTCACACTTTGTTTCCATTGCTCTTAATATATCTGTCATATCTTGTTCAATTTTATTTCCTTCTTCTACCTTTATCTTGAGTTCTGTGAGACTTTGTAGAAGTTCCATCTTTGCTTCTTCATCCTCTTGAATTTGATCCTTCAAACTTGAGTTCTTCTTTTAACCTTTTTCAAGTTCCTGATAACAGTAAATAATTCCTCTTTTATGTCAAACAATGTCTCTTCTTCATTCTCTAAATTCATGTGTATTCTTGATGGATCTTCCTCCAAGTTGTTAGTATTTTTCACGGAGAGACCCGCTCTGATACCAATTGAAGAACATGTGCTTATACTAAGAGGGGGGTGAAATTTATAAGATAAAACTTTTTCTTTTCAATCCATATAATAACATCAACAATATTAAAGTAGTAAAAATTGCACAAAGCATCACACATATGAGAGATATGATTTAACGTGGTTCACCAAATGTGGGCTACTCCACGTAGAAAATATTTCACTAAAATTTTATCAAAAAATTTCTTGGGAATCCTTCCCTATTACAATGTTTATGGACCTCTTTCCAAAGGATACACTAATATCCTAATCAATTTTGTGGATACCTATCCACAAGAGAACTCCTTCTCCTCTGCTCTAGCTAGTGATCCTCTTGAAGACTACTACCTCCACTACACTGGCTTGTAGATCTCTATCCACTAAAGACCTATGTCCTCACTCAAAATATCTTTGTCCTCACTACCTTGGCTAATGAATCTCTACCCACTGGAGACTAATGTCCTCTGGTCTATCACCTCCAAAGCCTATTCTAAACTCTACTTAATCTTTGTCTTACATCTGTATTGAACACTTTCCTCTGCTATGTCAACGCTTCTCATAAAATTGTCTTTTCTCTAGCATAAACATGCTCATAAATATGTACCAAAATCAGTACTCAAATATATCCTCAAGCCTTAGCACAAGGCTTGATCAAATCATAAACCAACTCAGCTCAGATT
Source organism: Wollemia nobilis (assembly GCA_028583015.1). NCBI lineage: Eukaryota > Viridiplantae > Streptophyta > Pinopsida > Araucariales > Araucariaceae > Wollemia > Wollemia nobilis. The sequence goes on along the minus strand of JAQPPZ010005291.1, from coordinate 1,573,361 downwards.
TACCCAAAGCCTCAATACACGGTTTGAACAAATGAATCAACTCTGATCTCAAGTATTCAATAATACTTACCTCTAATTTATCCTTAAACTTTCACAAAAAGCTTATTAATAATTTTAGAAAACTCAACTTAATCTCTTATAGAAAACCTCTTCAATACCACAAACAAGTTTCACTCAGAATATTTTTTAATCATAGAAACATATAGAGAATTATTAGAGACTCAATATGTTTCACAAAGCACTCAATCACTTTCAAACTCTCTTTCAAATCAACTCAAAAATAAAGAACAATTTGTTTCATAGAAATTGAACTATCACTCCAATACTTTCAATCAATAATGCTCATCCAACTTCACTCAACCATTCACTCAATAAAACACAACTTGCTTACAAACTCTAACCAAGTGTTTCACTATACTTCCAATAACTCACACTATGGAATTAAAACCTTGACTCAAGATGATTCCAATTTCACATAACAATTATACTCATGATATTTCAACATACACAAATCAAGCACATGAAAATATCACTCAAAAATTTCCAACAATGCTTATCAAACAAACCTTTTCACTCTAACTTTGCATTTCACAACATTCAAACCAACAATATTTCACTCATAAGGAAGATGTGCCCATACATTTTGTTTTTATGGAGATATACCTTCAAAACTTGTCTTAATCACAATCAAATCTTCTTTTCCAATATGAGGGTTAGATAGCAACAATCTATCTCAAAATCTCCACAAATATTCTCCTCAAAAATAATTCACCATACAAAAATTATCAAGTCTTAAGTACACCTTATTATCTCCAAACTTTTCAAACAAATATTTCAATCACTCAACTTCACTTATAACCTCTTTCAGAAATTTAATGCATAAGCTAATCCAAATTTCTTACTTATGTATTCCTACTCAAAAAATATGTTTTGAAAGATAATTTTACAAATAAAAAATAATGCAATTTACTCTTAAATTAAAAATATAACCTTTACCACCTTTAACTGAGATAAAAATTTAATTTTACCTTAATATCCTTATATCTCCCTAGGCACTCACTTAACCTCCTTAGACCTCGTGCTCAAATAGCGCTCACAATGCAACCTTAGATCACGCGCTTAAAAATAAAATAATAAAAATTAAATACCTTTGCACATCACTTGATGGGATTCGATCCCAGGTCACATTGCTGCCAGCGCCCTAGCCACGGCCTAACCATCGCATGATCTAGGTGCTTAATTTGGAGGGAAAAGCGCCTTGTGCACTTAGTACCTCCTTTCGATGCCAAATCAAAAAATAAAACCCTTACCTCTTTGTAGCTACCGAGACTCAAACACGAAACCTTTGCTTTCCAAGCACCTTACACACCAACCACTTGCCACTAGCCCAACCATCTGGTTGGTGACAAGGCTCTACACCTTGACCAATTTATTTGTCTTGTTTTCAATTGCCCCTTTAACAATGATACTCATGATATTTCACAAACCCTAACCATGGACATGAAAGCTCACTCAATTATTTTCAACAATGTTTATTAAAAAACCTTTTCACTCCAACTTAGCATTTCACAACATTCAACCCAACATTATTTCACTCACAAGGAAGATGTGCCCATACCTTTTGCTTTGATGAAGATATGTCTTCAAAACTTGTCTTAATCACAAGAAAAACATCTTTGCCAATTCCAAGGTTAGGTAGCAACAATCTATCTCAAAATATCAACTCAAAATTCTCCTCAAAATTTATTTCACCATACAAATACCAAGTCTCAAGTCCACCTTATAATCTTTAAACTAACAAAGGTTCAATCAACTTAATTTCAAAATAATCCACTTCAGAATTTTAATGCATAAAATAATTAAACTAATTCCCTTATATCTCCCTACTTAAAAATGCATTATCAAATAATCAACACACCTTTCTAGAAATAATTCAATTCACTTTTAAGCCAAATTAAATATTTATCACTATTTAAATTAAGACAAAAATAAAATACATCTTAACCACCTTATATCTCCCAACTTAAAATTGCATTTCAAAAAAATTAACACCTCTTATCCATAAATAATGCAATTCACTTTAAAACAATAACTAAATTATTCACAAATTTTAATTAAAATAAAAACCTTTTAATCACCTTATATCTCCCAAGGCGCTCAACATACGACTTTAGACCACATGCACATATGACAAAAATAAAGTACCTTTACACTCCTCGGTGGGATTCAATCCTAGGTCAACTCGTCATATGTGCCCTAGTCATGGCCTAGCTACCGCATGAGCTAGGTGCTCACATGAGAGGCAAAAGTGCTTTGAGTGCTTTGTCTCTTCCACCAGTGCCAAAGCCACCAAAAGGCTTTGTCCCTTCATAGCCACCAAGACTCGAATGCAGGTCTCCTGCGTATCCTACGCCTTACACGCCAACAACTTGCCACTATCCCAACCACTTGGTTGGTGTTAATCCTTTATGCCCTTGTCACTTTGACCTTCACGTTTCGGCTACAAATAAAAAATAATTTCCTCTTCTCTTGTTTTTCTCACAAATTTTTCACATTCCACAACAATCACATGTGCTCTAAGATATTCGGAGACTTGCATTTGTGAGCCAAATGTTATGGTATTTATACCATATGCTTCTATCCTTCGAACGTCGGTGGGGGAATAAAAGTTTGAATTAAATTTACACCTAACCCAACTTTGGGTTTTAATAATATTATTTTTATAAATTAATTTATAATATAAATATTATAAATTATTTATAAATTACCTTAGGTTTTAATTTAACCTTTAATATTATAATATTATTTCCATTGGACCTAGGTATTTTTCTCTTTCGTCCTTAGACCTTTTCTGATCGCATTTAATATTATCATAATAAATATTATAATATTATTTTCTTTAGGCATTTTCTTCAGATTTAACCATCATTTTGACCAATCATGTGAAGCTATTAAACTAAATTTCAGGCTTAAAATATAAATATTTTAACCCTTCTTTTACCAAAATTTTTACTGATTCTTAATGTTGACCCTTTACATCAATGATAACACAATTTAACTTAAAATTTCCAACAATATCCCCCTTTGTAATTAATGGCAATCCCTTTTTTTAACCATTCCTTTTTCCAAAACTGCTCCTCCTGACTGAATGCTCTCCCCTAACTCAAATCTCTCCCCCTTTGATATCAATGGCAAAGGGCCACCTTTGGGGCTAAGAATGAGACTCTTAGCTTAGCCCCTCTCCCACCTCCTCTCTCGAGTTGGTTAATTTTGGGGTGGAGTATCTCTACTCATAGCATGCATTGATCTTCACCTTTTTCTACCTTTTTCCTCAACTGATCCTTTTGATTTCTCTGAATATTCTTGTTCCTGATTGTCTCTGGAAATTCTGCTCTACACCACTTTTTTGTATACCCAAAATTATTACACTTATAACAATTAATGTTGTGGTTCCTTGAAGGTTCAAATGTTTTGAAGTTTCTCTTGGTGAAGCCATATCCATTCTTATCATGAACCTTGTAATTAAATGCCTTATGACCAAATTGATTATAAGAGTAGAAATACCCTTGAAAGAGATGCTTGTTTCTAAAGTTTTCATATTCCTATCTTCCATGTGTCTTGCACTGTGTAGCCTTGTGTCCAAACTTGTGGTATGAGAAGAAATATCCATTGAAGAAACCCTACCTTGACCCCATTGGTCTCCTAGTCTCTTCTACTCTGTGTTGTTTCCTGTTCCATCTATTCCTCATTTGTACATTGTTCATTCTCTTATTGAACTTTCTATTGTTCAACTCATATTCAGAAGTCTCACTTTCTCTTACACTCTCCTCTTCTGAAGCTTCTTATTATTTGGAGTTTTAGATTGAATCCTCTCCTTATCCTTTATATTATTCTTCAAAACCAAGTCCTATATTATTTGATGAAGATCTTTGTACCTTGATAATTTAATCCAATTTCTTTGAGCTTCTTCCAAACTTAGGTAGCTTGTCTTTAGACTCTTTTACTTCCTTCCTTAATGAAGCTACTTCATGATCTAACCTTTCACATTCTAAAACCTTTGCTTCTAACTTCTCTTTAAATCTCATTATCTTAGCTATTGAGTTGGTTAGATATTCTATAAGCTTTCTTTTCTCTTCATCATATTCTTGAATTTGAAGGTTGAGTTTTGAGTTCTAGTTTCTTACCTTCCTTAATGCATTGAGAGTAGAAATAAACTCACCCTCAATATCAACTTCTCCTTTCTCTTATTTTTTTTTATTCTTCCTATATTATTTTGTTTTTAAAATCATCTTTATTATTTTTTGATCCATTTCCACTAGAAGGACTTCCTTCTTCTTATATTGCCATAATAAGACTTTCTTCTTATGGACATTCACTAGCATATTCATATTCTTCACTGAAACTGAATCCATTCCTTGTACAACTATATTCAAGATGATCATATTTATCACATCTAAAACACTTGAGGATTATTGGTGTCCTATTTCTAACCATTATTTTTCTTTTGCAAAAAATAGAATTTCATCTTCATCATTATTTGAGGAGCTTCCATCACTATCACTTGAACTCTTAATTGCATTATCTACATAAAATATCTTTTTATCCCTTTGGAAAAACTTCTTTTCTTGCTTACCTTGTTCATCCCTGGTTTTCTTTTGGTACCTATGTTTTCATCCTTCCTTGTTCTTATGATCCTGTTTCTCATCACTGCTATTTGCAACTTCTAGAAAATTAGTTGCATAGTGACCATATTTTCCACATTTAAAACATCTGACTGATTTTGTACATTTATGATTTCTTGAGTCCTTGTTCCTTCTTCCATAATTTGTTTCGTCATCACTGGATAATTCATTGCTTGAATTTGTCTTCTTTGTAACTTTGAAGGCTGCTTCTTTTTGGGGAATAGGTTCCTCTTTTATTCTCATCTCAAAAGTTGTGAGAATTCCATGTAATTCATCCCTTGTTAAAATTTCAATATCTTTTGACTCTTCTATAGTTGAAATATTTTCACTATACTTTTTTGGGAGTGACCTTAAAATATTATCACAAACATCTGTTTCTTCAACTTTAAGCCTAAGTCCTTGCATGGAGTTAACAACCTCATCCACATGAAGTAGGTATACAACAATGTTTTCCTCATCTTTCATCTTTAGGTCTTCAAATGTTCTCTTGTAATTTTACAACTTTACCATTTTGACCTTTTTATCTCCCTCATATATACCTTTCAACTTATTCCAAATTTCCTTTGTTGATGTGCAATGCATAACCTTTATAAACTCTTTTTCACACAAACCCTTTAAAATTCCATTCATTGCCTTTGAATTATTCAGTTGTAGGAGCTTACCATATTTATCTATAGGTGGAGTTGTTGGCGGTATGTATCCATCCTCAAATGCTTGCCAAATTTCATTTCCAAGTGCCATTAGGTGAATCTTCATTCTCATACTCCAAAGTGCATAATTGTTCCCATTGAACAATGGTGTCAAATTCACTGAAGATCCATTCTGAGAATCCATCTATGTTCTTGTGATATTTTCCTTCAAGCTGTTAAACTCTTCTGAAGGAACCCACTCTGATACCAATTGAATAACACAAGATTATATTGAGAGGAGGGTGAACTTTATAAGACCACTTTTTACTTTTATTTCCCAAACAATATTATCTAATATTCTCAATGGTGTTGGTTATCAAACACTGGTTAAATTTGTCCTAAATTTGTCACAACACTCGCATTTAAATTGTCAAACCAGAGAGCTCGTAGACTTTCGAAGTGCCATGATTGAGACTACTCACATTACCACTTTTGAGACGAATCCATTTAACTATCATTGGGTTTTTTTTTTAAAACAACGGTTGATTCATCCACACCAAGAAAAATTAAACATAAATAAAATACGTAGAAGTAAACACACCACACTGAAAGCAATAACACACTTTACGTAAAAATAACATAGCTCTAAAATAATTAAATTTAATCTAGGCAATGAATATACTACCATACATAATTAAATCTATAAAAATAACTAAGAAACAGGGGAGGAATACTGGCTTCGAGTGGGCCCGAGCTCCAGTAGTTCTCGCTTGAAAAATCACACAGACAACGCGCTGATAAAGATCGTTCGAGATTTTATTAATAGTACAGTGAAGTATTACATGTGATAATGTTCTATGAAAAAATGCCTCCCCTGCTACAAAGAAGTTTGTGTGTTTATAAACCACACACAAGACTTCCTATTAATTTTTTTTTACAATAGGCATCCTAGTTACAATCTAAACTATGATAGTTTAGTTATTGTAACCGACGCGTGATGATCAACTCTTCGTTGTTTCCTTGTAATCGGGTGATTTCCATTTCATTACGGTTCTACTTCATGAGTGTTTGCGCGTTCATCCACCCTAGCTGGGACAACTCATTTATTAGCGATTTCCCACATATGATGTGGAACGGTGGTCAACGGGGTCCTTCTCCAGTCGTTTGGTCAACACGCATAATTTGGGCATCCACTCAAGTAAGACACCTACCTTAGTAAGGCGTCTTTCTCAGTAAGGCACCTTCTTTAGTAAAGTGTCTACCTTAGTAAGGCACCTTCTTCAGTAAGGTGCCTACTTCAGTAAGGAACCTTATTCAGTAAGGTTCCTACCTCAGTAAGGTGCCTACTTTAGTAAGGAGCCTACCTCAGTAAGGTGCCTACCTCAGTAAGATGCCTACTTTAGTAAGACACCCAATTCAGTAAGGTACCTACTTCAGTAAGGCACCTACCTCCATGTGCCTTCATCTGATTGAGTGGAACCGTGCCAGGTCCATGTAGGATCTCGACTAAGCAAAAGATAACAAAATCAGGGAAATAACTATACAAAACACACTTCACGTATGGATTAGATAATACACATGATTTAATTAAATAAATACATAATATATCATAAAAATATACAACTCATGATATATTTTCGTGCAAAAACTGTTAGTACATATACAAAAATATGAGCATATCTGATGCACATCATTCCCCCATGCCTAATATGTGCCACGCCCTCGTGGCACCTAAAACTGGCGATCACCTCCTCTGCATAGGCCACTACTCCCTATTTCATTTTCTTGTTGGTGGTATTGGATTTCTCTCCATCTTGAGGCTTTCATTTTTGTTGAGAGGCCCTAGTTTGTTGTAGGGCATCCATGGGTTGTGTTTCCCTTCGGTTACACTGGCTTCTAGTTGCACTGGGTTGGCATTCATTCTGCGTTGGATTATTATTATGCTGGCTACACCTCTCTATCATGCTTGGCCCAATACTTGTGATGGGTGTTGCTACCACAATAATCGATCCCTTCTGGAAGGTTGCCTCTTCTTCCTATCACAAGTCAACGTGTTGAGGATGTAGCTCTTTGAAGGGAATTTTGGAGTCATCCCTCTTCTGCACAACCACGTTGGCCTTGTAAAACTGAACTTCTTCAGGGGTGAGGCTTGTGTTTTCTTCTGTGATCATTTCTTCCTCTACCTCTAGTCCATATACCCCCATATTTCTAGCCATTTCCTCATCTTGGAAGGCCGACCCTATGATGAACCATGGATATCCCAAAATTGATCATCCGTAGTAGGGTTTACACATATGTTGGGTCCTCTTTTGGCCTTTTTGGTAGCTTTCCTAGCTGCCTTTGCCTCCTCAAACTCCTTATAGAGTTGTTCAAATTGTTCTTTCCGCTCAATGAAGGCCTGCATGCCTGCTTCCCATTCTTCTTTTGGGGTTCGATTTGGAAAACGTCATTCTAGACTTTCTTTTAGTCCTCTTCTATGTTGTTTGAGGTCCCTTCCCCTTTATCCTATCTGGTATTGCGGTGGCCTACGTGGGGAGATATTCATTTTTTGTGGAGATTGCCTCCATGTTAGAGGATCCAAGGATCTGTAATTTTTTCTTAGGCCCCCCGTGGTTGTTTCTCCTATTTTTTGATCGCTCGGTGCCTGCTCCTCTGGTTATTTGGGTAGCGGTCCCTCAATTTTGATTCCTTGGCACTCTAGAGAGTCCTTCTTGGCCTCAGGTTTAGGGTTTTTCCCTTGGATCTACCCTGAAGGCTCGTCATTGTCATCAATGTTGATAACAGGGGTTTCTATTTGAAAAATAGAATTCCCTTGTTCCTCTGCAATTACTCTGTCAAAGGTGCACAAACCTTCTCCTACCTTGAATTATTCATTCTAGGAATCTTACCTGACTGCACCTCAATTTCCTAATCATTTTGGGTAGAGATGTCCTATATTTCGATCATCCTATTCTGTAACTACTGGTTCTCTGCACTGAGCTGCTAGATCAGTTGCTAAAATTGGGTGATGGTAGCATCCTACCTCTAGATTCTTCTCATAGATATTTCATTATATTATTTGAACAATGCTTGCATCATGAATTTCTTACTCTACTCATTGCAGTCCCCTTCCATAGGTACCTCAGATCGTTGTTGCTTGCTCTTTGAGGGTTACAGGTCTTGCAAACTGTGAGCATCTAAATTTTATAGGGTTTGGGTTGTGAATCCGAGCTCTACATATTCCTCTTCTTCCTCACTTGAGAGGACTAGGCACCGTAGTCGTCTTTGAATGTGTATGCACTCTATTCATTGTACTGTAGGTTCAGGGCTGTAGGATTATGGCCTGTCCTCCGTATTAGTGAGCAGAGAAGTCTGCCCTTCCTCCATAGTATCTGGTGAAAATTGGGAGTGTTCCTCTTTAGAAATTCCTCCCAGTTCATCATCATGTCCTATTTTTGTTACCACCTACTCTGATGCATAGGAAGGTTCAACCCTAACCTCTTCAGCTGCTCCTCGTAATTTCGCCTCTTGCTCTGGTTCGGTCGCCACCTGCTCTAGCGCACCAGAGTGTTCAGTTCTAGCTATCAATGAGCTTCCCATGTGCTCCTCTATATGGCGTATTAGGGCTATAATTAGCCCATGCTGAGCTAGGTTAGAGACTGCCCCTATCTGATATTGCAATGCCTCATCCTGCAAGACATTTTCCAGGTAGAACGGGACGTTAATTTCTCACTCGTGCACCAGATGGTTCAAAAAATACATATGGTTCACATTCAGGTGCGAATACTTCTCGATGCATGCAAAGTATCTTGCAACCTACTCAAAGATCTTCCTCAAGTGTATCAGGAGTCTCTTCTTTAGGAGCCCACTTTGGTTGCATGGGACGTTCCCTTGTTTAAGCAATAATTTTGTGCACTTCTTTGCCATGCTATATTTATATGTGCATTCTCCAGTAAGGGGGAGGTCGGTGACTCGAGCAATATACTCTAGGGTGACTGGAATTTCCAATCCATGAAACTAGGGAACTCCTCCACTCACAGTGGTAGCAAACTCCTTTGTTGCCTCTACGTCCTAGTCTTGGCTGACTAGGCAACAGTAATTCATCCACCCGACTGCTTCGAACTGGTTGTGGACTTTTACCCTAATCTTCTTAGTGTTGTCGGGCTCATGCTTTTGAGCCCATTCTTCTTCGATCATCCACCCATTGTGAATTCCCCACTGGTTTCGATTGGTTTGATGCTCTGCTCTCAGTAAGGTACCTTTTTATAAACTCAGGCGCCTAACTCTGGAAATTATTTTTGCATTGGGGTTGGTAGGGTATGCCACCCAAAGTAACTTCTGGCACGACGTATTAGGCATGAGGGAATTCAATTCTTGCACTGGTATTATTTTTAGAGAAGCATACCATATGAAAAATTATGTATATATCTAAATAAAATCATGCGCATACCTTGATTGGTCATTTCGTGCTACGTGGAGTATGCCGAATTGGTACTCGATAATATTTTTTCCATGTGCTGATTACGTCACCTTGGGTACTGCATTTTTGGTTCACTTGAGGTCCTGTGCTAAAAATGTAGTGGATCCTATTGGTTTAGGTTGGGATGCATATCTCCTCGATGGTTGGCCTTGGGACATGCACAGATCCTACCCAATGATTTTGAAATATTTTGGGTGCTTTTGGATTTCCATCATGTGAGATGATGGTGTTGGCTTTGGCTACTCCACGTACTGCCATGTTATGCATGTGCTTGGGTAAGGCACCAAAGTAAGGTGCCTACCTTAGTAAGGCATCCTTTTGAGTAAGGTGCCTACCTCAGTAAGGTGCCTACTTGAGTAAGGTGCCTACCTCAGTAAGGCACCTACTTGAGTAAGGCACCTACCTCAGTAAGGTGCCTACTTGAGTAAGGCACCTACCTCAATAAGGTGCCTTCCTCGGTAAGGCACCTTCCTCGATAAGGCACCTACCTCAGTAAGGCACCTACTTGAGTAAGGCGCTTACCTCAGTAAAGTTCCTACTTGAGTAAGGCACCTACCTCATTAAGGTGAAAATTGAACATAAAGAACCCTTCAGGGTGGCATCTCCTTTGCGAAGTAAGGTGTCACTCCTTCGGAGTAAGGGGCCTCCTTGAATTTTTTTTTTAATGCTTCGAGGTGGCGCCTCCTTGGTGGAGCAAGGTGTTGCTCCTTCGGAGTAAGATGCCAGAGTAAGGCGTCTTCTTGAATTTTTTTTTTAAATTCTTCGGGGTGGTGCCTCCTTCATGGGGCAAGGTGTTGCTCCTCTAGAGTAAGGCACCAGATTAAGGCGCATCCCTTCTGAAGTAAGGTACTAGAGTAAGGAACCTTTTCTTGTACTACAAAATGAAAGAACACTTTGGGGTGGTGCCTCCTTGGCGGAGTAAGGTACCGCTACTCTGGATTAAGGTGCTAGAGTTAGGTGCCTCCCTTTTGGAGTAAGGCACTAGAGTAAGGCACCTCTCCTTGTACTACAAAATGAAAGAACACTCTGGAGTGGCACCTCCTTGGCAGAGTAAGGCACCGCACCTCCAGAGTAAGGCACCAAATTAAGGCACCTCCCTTTCGGAGTAAGGTGCCATAGTAAGGCACCTCTCCTCATACTACAAAATGAAATAAAGCTCTAGGATGGTACCTCCTTGGTGGAGTAAGGTGTCGATCCTCCAGAGTAAGGTGCCATAGTAAGACACCTTTTTTTCTTCATCATTGAAAATTCAACAGCGGTTGACGTGACTGTTGATGTGATATTGATCAAGCCTCCTAAAATTCTCCTGATACTACGTTAGCATCCGCTTCATCCAGGCACAGGGGTGCATAATTTTTTCTTTGTGAGGAATTGGTACCCACTCTATGCTTGGATCAACACTATCCTCCTGTTATGTAGGTTCATGGATATTGAGCCAGTATAGGCCTTGTTCTCCAAGATGCCTATTGTTCGAGTAATCAGGTCATTTCCATACAAAAATAAAATGAAAAATAAAAATAAAAATGTAGTTAAATGCAATTCGTGCCTATTAGGCCTTGGTTCTCAGGATGCCTGCAGCTTGCATGCGGGCGTTGTCCCTGCAAAACACACTGTAAGATAAAAATAAAATAGAAAACTATACTAATTTATTTTTTGTGGACACCTCTATGTCCATCATGTTGTTGAGAACTCTCGAGAATTTTTACTTTGATGGGGTCTCCCCCATGCCTATTTTGGATTCCACCAGTAATATTTTGGACCTGTGGCATGGGCACAACTGGTGGCCATTGGCTATTAGAATGGTGTTGCTACCATCAATTTTCTTGACCCGTACAACACCATTTTTTATTATTTCCACTACCTTGTACGGTACCATCCATATTTGCATCAGTTTTACCTTTTGCTCCTAGAACCTGGAATCATACAACAATATCCAATATCCCTCTTTGAACTGTTTCATTTTAATGTAGCGATCATGCCATTTCTTCCTTTGCCTCTACACAATTCTTGTTCTTTGGAGGGTGTCCATTCAAAATTTGTCCAGTTGGTTGAGTTGTCGAATTTGTTCTCTTTGTGCTTCGTCTAGGATCAGGTCTAGTTCTACCGCTGTTCTAAGCATCTTGACATTGAATTCAATGGGTATTATTGCATCCTTCCTGTACACCAGTTGGAAGGGTGTGAAGTCGGTGGTTGATTTCCATGTATTGTATGCCCATACTACCTTTGATAATATTGTAGCCCAATCCTTCTTGTGCTACTGCATGATTTTTGTTAGGATGTTTTCTATTTCCCTATTGGTTACCTCCACCTGCCCATTCACCTATGGATGGTAGGGGGTAGTTTTGTTGTGTCATACCCTATACTGTTCCATCAGCTCCTCAATTAACCTGGAGGTAAATTGGGGTCCTTGGTCCATTATAATTTCCCTGGGAACTCCAAACCTCATAAAAATATGGGCAAACAGGAATTCTCTGTCCCCTCCTTGGAGTCTCTCAATGCCTAGACTTTGACCCATTTAGTAACATAGTTTTTTTAGACTAGAATATATATCCTCCTGGTTGAAGGTGGGTTATCCTACGAAATACATGTCCCATTTATCGAAGGGCTCGATATGTACGTGAGGTTGAAGGGGTATCTTGTCCCTATGGGTCGGCCTACCCATTCTTTGGTATTCATCACACTTGCTGGCATATGTGGCTGCGTATTTGAATAGAGTGGCCCAAAAATACCTAGTCTGTAACACCTTATATATAGTTCTTCTCCCTGATAAGTGTCCTCCACATGGCTTGTTGTGATAGGCTTTGAGTATCTCTGGGAACTCATGCTCTACTATGCACCTCCTCATAATATGGTCGAGCCATGTTTTGAATAGGAGGTCATCAATCCATTGAAAGGAAGCACTCTTTTAAATCACCCCTTGCTTATCTCGGTACAAAAGAGAAGGGGATATTCTTCCAATGGCCAGATAATTGGTGATTTCCACATACCATGGCATTTGATCATTGATGATAAACAAATGCTCATCTAGAAATCGGTCCTCTACCATTGTGTGATCTATCTAAATTAGTCTGGACAAGAAGTCCATGACTATGTTGTCCTTCCAAGGCTTGTCAACTATGGTAATATTGAATTCCTACAATAGAAAAAGCCTCTTGATGATCATGCCACTAATTTTTGGTTTACTCATTAGATACCTGATGGTTGTATGGTCCATGTGAACAAACACCTTTTACCAAGTGATGTAGTGGCATAATTTGTTGATGGCGTGTACTACTACGAGAAATTATTTCTTTGTTACCATGTAATTGAGCTCAACCCCTGCTAAATTTTTACTGACATAATAAATGGTGTATAATTCTTTGCCATCCTTCTACCCGAGGACTGCTCCAATTGCATTATTGGATGCGTCACAATATATATGAAACGGGACAACCCAATTTGGGCCCCATAAAATTGGGGAAAAAATTAGCTTCTCCTTTAGCGTCTAAAATGCCTACTCGCAGTCCTCCATACAGATGAATTCTATGTCCTCCGTCAGCAAGTTATGCAGTGGTTTGGCGATCTTGCTGAAGTCAGTGATGAATTGCCTGTAGTACCTGACAGAGCTGAGAAAACTCCTCACTTCCCTCTGTATTTTTAGGTTGGATAGGTATTTAATAACCTTTATTTTCTTTTGATCCACTTCAATCCCTTCTACTGAGAGATGATGTCCCAGCACTATGCCCTCACGTATCATCATAAAATATTTCTCATTGCTAAGGGATAATTTGTTCTCTTTGCATCTCTAGAGCACACATTCCAAGTTCGTTGTTGCTTCTTCAAATATTTCTCCATAAACGGTGAAGTCGTCCATATATACCTCTATTGCCTCACCCATAATATCCAAAAATATACTCAACACCACCATTTAGAAGGTGGTTGGTATGTTGTACAACCCAAAGGGTAGCACTCTGTAGGCAAACATTCCCCATGGGCAGGTAAATATTTTCTTGTCCTGGTCTTCCTTCCCAATCTGTTGTACCCGCTAAATCCATCCAAAAAGGAGAAGTATTTCATTCTGAACAATGTGTCCAATACTTGATCAATGAAGGGAAGCGAGAAGTGATATTTCTTAGTCACTTTATTTAGTTATCTGTAGTCAACACATATCCACTATTTCCCATTTTTCTTGGGGACCATCACAAGTGGTGACACCCACTCACTGTCGGATATCGGGTAGATAAACCCTGTATACAAGAGCTTATGTAGCTTGGATTTGATGATTTATTTCATGGTCAAGTTCATCCTTCTTTGAAATTGTCTAACTGGGGTTGCCTTCTCTTCAAGGTAGATCCGATGGGTGCAAATTTTTGGGTTGATTCCCTTCATATCTAAATAATCCTAGGCAAATGCTTTTTGGTGCTTGGTTAAGAGATCTTTCAATTTTGTCAACTGTGTGGGGGTCAACCCACTGCTGACATTCAACGTTCTTCCAGACCCAATATCAATTTGCCTAGTATGATGGTCCTAATTGTCGACCAATGGCGACTCGAGAATTATGAGGGAGGATTCTCCTTGTAGGAATCCTATTATAATACCATCCTCATCGACATCCTCCTCCAACTCTCTCAATGCCATCACTGGCTAGAGCATGAACAATGAATCATCATTCTACTTGGTCAACGTGGGTTCACCCAACATGTCCATGAATTAAGCAAGGGGAGATATTTTCAATCTCTTGATGTTCTATCCATTCAAAATAGTCATTAGTCCATTATGGCAGCTGATGTAGGCATCAGTCATAGCTCACCATGGCCTCCCAAAGATTAGTGGGTAACCACCTAGTCCAATTTTTTGTTGTAGCACCAAGAATTCCACCAGGTATTCCCTTGTGTAGAATGTTATGATGATTTCCTCGAGCATCCCTTATGGTGCTACGGTTGATTGGTCAACCAGTTGCAACATCATCTTTGTGGGTTTTAGGTTTGTAAGCTTCATATTCTGCATGGTCCCTTGCAGCATCACGTTGATTGCTGCACCCAAGTCAACTACGGTATTTTCTAGTGAATGCCCTCCTATTTTCATCGTCAGCACTGGGCTACCTAGGTATGTATATTTGGGATGATATGCATTCACCATCATCAAGTCAACCAATTTTCTCATGATACTGATGGTTTGTACCGCCTTACATCTCGGTTTCCTCAAATATAACTCTTTTATTGCCTTAGTGTATATGGGCACATATCAGAGCTTGGAATAGTGGGATAGTGACTATAATATTACTCATGCTAGAGAGGATATCAAATTTTAGTTGTGTTAGCTTCCTCTATTCCTATAACCATTTAGGGAATGGAGCCTCTATTTTCTCAACAACTTTCTCTACCTCCACCTCTTCTATGAGAGGGGAATCTCCTATGTCTTCCTCCTCTTCTACTAGAGGAGGTTCCCATACTCTTAGTTGCTTGCTTAATCTAAGTTGAATAGGATTATAACTAATTGTAGACACTAAAATGTGGTAAACCCGATTAAGCATCCACAAGCAATGATCAAATTGACATCATATGGCCCCTTGGGCAGCCCTCAGGAGGCTCACAGTGGTTCTAGCCACTCCGAAAAGGGTTTTGGAGGCTACCGGCCCAATTTTGGGAGGTTTTGGCCCAAAATTCACCACCGTCCCACCCTGGGATGATGGTAGATTCCCCTCGTCCCACCCTGGGATGGTGGTGAGCCCTCGTCCCAGGGTGGGACGGTGGTGAAGTTTGACCCAGAAAAAGTCAAAATTTGGCCAAATGGCACCCAAAAACTGCCATTTGACCACCCAAACAGAGCATGCGAGGTAGAGGATAGGGAATCCTTATGACATCCATCTTTATGAGGGCCAAATTGGGAGATTCTCTTCCACACCCTGTGCATGCCTCCCATTTGACAAGTGGCACCTCTTGCCATGCATGCCCTTGCATGCCTTTTTGCACATGAGCCCCTTTGGGCTATAAAATGGGTTCCATATCCACAAAAAATAATGGATAGGAGTTCTAGGATATGCAATGGAGTGCTTCCAAGATTTCCCCTCACCTTATTGCACCTTTTTGCCCTCGAAATCTCCCTTTTGCCAAGGAGGTTACCGGGTGACTTCAAGAAGGTAATCCGAGCGTAACTTTTCCATCCGGGTGAATTTCTTCACCAAATTCAATGAAAACACACCTTAGGTTGTTTAGGAACATCTTCTAGTGGTTTTGTAACAAAAAGTGACTAGATTTTGTGGGTATCCCCTCCTAGGGTGCCCCCCAAATAGTTGTAGTCACCATCGCCCCCCGAGATGAGGGTAAATTATTAAGAAATTTCTTTACTATTTTTAATTTTTTATTTTCTAAATTATTCCATGATTCTACAGTCCAAATTTCAGGTCATTTGGAGTTAAAATGAATTAGTTATGCTATTTTTAAGTTTCCATAGGCTCGTAGGGCCCATCCGGGCACCCTAGTTTGATGCAGGTGGATCCGGGATCCAATTGGAAAATATGATCATATGGGTTGTCTTGAAATGCCAATTTATGCATACTGACCAAATTTCATGAGTTTTGGATGAGTGCAGGTTCGATATTTTGTTGTCCTCCTTTTCGTAGGTTGTAGGCGGGCGACGCTAAATCGAGGGGTCTACGGATGCAATTTCTAATATTTTTTGGGTGATATCCTCCCAAAACATCCTCTTTAACATCTCTGAAAATTTTCAAGTCATTTGGATATCATTTGATGCACTTTTAATTCATATGCCATTTTGCCCCTATGGGGATTGCATGTTTTCACCATACACCCTTGCTATTTGACCCCTTTTTGCTTCCTTGTGTGTAGGTGCAGGTCCTCAGAAGGATTTGGGAAGCAATATCAGACATCATAGAACCTAGATACAAGCAGCGATGGCATTGGCTCACCCACCTCGATTGTGGGTACGCGGAGAAACATTGGATGTGCACCCGAATTCCGTGAAAGACTTGGTCTTTGGGCACCCAATATTGTAAAAATTGTATCACCATTTTGAGCCCTCAAGGGGACTTCTGTGTAACCTTGGATCTGATCCAACAAATTAATGAGAAGAGACTTGCTTTAGATTCATTTCCTTTTGTTTGGTATTCTTTCCTTTTGCATGCATGCTTCCTTTTTGATGCTCATTAGCGATATGGGGTAGATACACATATTTTTCCACATAATTTGGTGCACCATTTTTCCCTACTTCAGTGGTGATCATGGTGGGACCCTTGTCCCTTTTTATTTGGGTGAAAATTTGACTTCTTTCTTGCATTTTTGCCCTTTTTGTGTTGCAGGTGCTCCCCTCCCCACCCTGGAATGGTGGCAGAGGCTTTATCTGGCACACCCTAGGATGGTGGCTTCACCATCCCACCCTAGGATGGTGGTGGAGCTGCTACTCACCCCACCCTGGAGCGGTGGTGAAATAGAGATATTTTTGCCCAAAATTTCAGAATTTGGAGGCTTCAAAATGGACAAGGTAAGTGCCTAAACCCTCTGATTTTCTGCTATATTTTTAGAGACTATCAAAATTCAGTTTTCTTTCTTCACTTGCTTGCATAGAAAGGTTAAAATTTGTGTTTTTTCTTTTCTTATAACATCACATAGCAAAAGGTAGAAGGAAAATAAAAAATAACTTGTAGTAGCAATGCATCTGTTTGGCTTGATTGCTTGTGGCTTACCCATTGGGTAGGTTAGCATGTAGGATTTGCATTCATAAAGTCAATTTGTAGGTTCCTTATCTTATTCTTCTGAAATTAAAATGCACCTATTGCATGCATTTAGTGAATAGTCATTGATTGCTTCTTTGCTTACTTTCTTGGATAATAATGAACCACACACACCACGATTCATGTAAACGCTAGTGAGGTGGACTTCATTACCATCCACTAGTAGAGTTCAAGTGACGGTGGGTTTCATCTCCATCCACTTGGCTCAAATCCCATGAACCCGATCCATCTTGCCAAGGCCGGTTCCAAGATCCATCATAGCCCATGGGTTATAGCACGCATCACCCTTCGGGGAGGTGTATCGTAGACTACGGGTGAACTGGGTGAGGAACTGGTAGGACCTATGCTCCCTGGCCATGTGTGGACCTCATCACCACACATTATAGGTGGGATAACGCAACCTAGAGTTCATAGCCGGGTTGTCGAGCTACGAGTATACAGGTGAAATCCAATTGAACATGAGATTACAATCCAACAATATTTCAAACACGTGACACAAGGTCATTCTTTACAAAACAACACATCTGAAACACACGAAATAGTTTAGGGATTCACACTTAAAACTTAAAAGAGATAATCATCTATCTTATTGAGTGTTTCTTTCTTGTATACTATTTCATTAAGAATTTGTAAAGAAGATAATCACCTTGGGGTACTAATAGAGGAGCGCAATGGTGCGCACCCACAGCCAAGCCCAATCATGGGTGGAAGCTATGGAGAGTGGATTAGGAGACATGAATCATCTCCGATATAGCCCTAGGGACTTGGTTATACCTCCTTGGTGAGCTTCCACTCCACCTAGCCCCAAGATAGTAGGGCATGAGCCTCATCTCCAAAGGGATCCTCTCTAGGACACCCCGAGGGATGATGAGCATTACTTGGGAGAGTGTTCCCGGTATGTAGATATCTCATAGGCCTTCCTTGGTGAAAGGCAACTACGCACTGAGGTGCTAATAGATAGAGTGGTGCCACGCATCCACATACCCACTAGGGCTGACACGCCTAAGCAGAGGTAGGAGTATGACTTCACACACTGGTCGGAGCAAGTCGACATGACTCTACCTCCACGTCACCTTGATAGGATACAACAGCTCTTGCAGCCCGATGGGAATGACACCCATCGGTCTGGGCGAGCCAACTCAGCCCTACCTTTCCTCGTCTAGGAGGGAAGACATGAGGAGATCCTAGATTTTCCTTAGGAACAATATATCGTGCATGCCCGATGTGCCTCTGCGCTAGCTGAATGTAATGAACACATGTTCCAGCCTGAGCCTCAAGTCAATGCGGCGAACCTCGAGAGAGGCAAGCGCCCTATGGAGAACATAGAGTACCTTGGACAAGGTCGACCCTAGGGTGAGACTCCTAGGCCTCCTAGGCCTCACACTATGGATCAAATTAGGCAAGCGGTTGTGAGATATATAGAATGCCAAGCTCAGTTCAAGCAGCTTCGATGGGATAAAGAGCAACTAGATCACTTGCACCAGCTTGAGAAAGAAAGGATCGAACAACAGACCAATGAGCTGTTCCAAAAAACTTTGAGAGAGAGGGTCCCTACCCCTAAGACACATAGGCAGGAGGTCCATCCGAGGCAACCCATGCTCGTTCGAGAGAGGTCCCCAAGACCTTATCAAATGTTGCTTCCATGACCTCCTAGGCCAGATCGGGAGATGCCTCCTAGGCCAAACATAGGGCACCCACCATGGGTAGATACCCCCATTCATAGGCCGGCTCGAGAGATGCCTTACGGGGCTTATACTGAGCATGAGCCAGAAATAGAATATGTTGAGATGCCTTACCGAGGTAGGGGGTGACTTACCACCACCTCACCCTAGGTTGGAGGAGCCTAGACCTCCACCACAAGATGTGAACAAATATGAGGAGATCAAGTCCTCAGGTCCTTACAAAGCATTGTTAGAATGCTTAGAGTCAGTAGAGAACAAGACCTCTGGGTCAGGATCTCAAAAGCCCACTATGCATCAATTGCATAGTCAACCTATTCATCCATCAGTACTTGCACCTCCCTATCCAGAACAATTTAAGTTGCCTCAGTTGGCTACCTTTAAGGGAGAAGAGGATGCGCAAGAACATGTCACTAGGTTCTTAGGCCAATGCTTCGACATTCATGATGATGATGCTTTGCTTTTGAGGACATTTGTGACTACCCTCATCGGCCCTACCTCTGAGTGGTTTTACCAACTCCCTAAGCATAGCATCCATAATTTGGACCAACTTGCGGATGCATTCCTGGAGCGCTTTGCCTTCAATACCAAGAGGAAGGCAACGCTGGCCGATGTAGCTAGGTTAAAACAATATGATGATGAGTCAATAACAAATTATGGTAATAGATGGTGAACCTTGCTCGCCAAGCTACCTTATCTTCTCCCCATGTCGGAGTTGACTCAGATGTTCTCCAAAAGTTTCTTAAAGCCAATCTCTTTGTTGCTACAGTTGCAACAATACCCCACTCTTGAAGATGCCTTAGCATAGGCTAGGATCATCGAAGAAATCAAGATTCAAGAGGGTGAGATTGTGAAGCCTCACAAGGAGTGGAGCAAGAACACTAAGAACACCCCAATGCAACCTAAGTCAATAGTAGTAAATCAGGTTGCCATTAGTGTCCCGGGGCCAGCGCCAATCATGCCACCTCAAAAGCCTAATTATCAGGCCACCCCTGGGAACTATGCCAAGGATAACCAGAATGGTCAAGGGCAAAATCAACAGCGTCACCCCAAGCGACAATTCACGCCCATTGCAGAGTCTATGGATTCAGTGTTTGATCACCTCTTGGTGGCTAATGCGATCCATCTACCTGATAGTCGACCTATCGACCCTAATGCACCTAAGCCCAAAGGATACAGAGAAGACCTATATTGCAAATTTCATAGGCAAAATGGGCATGATGTGCAAATGTGCTATAAATTCAAACATCTGGTGCAAGACCTGATTGATAGGAATGCCCTCTAGGTAGATAACCCTATCACACCAAACAACCAATAGATGGGGGTCTTTAAGGACCCCTTGCCTACCCATGTGAAGCAGGCCAAACCAGTGCCCCAAGTGAATGAGGTTCACCATGCCCCTCCTAAGCAAGGATATGTTGGCATGGTCAGTATTGTGACAAGAAATAGGTGGTATCCAAGTCCAGCCACACCACCTATGGCTCAGAGTGATGTCCCTTCGACATCATAGCCTATACCACCTCTTGGACCGAGCCTCCCACCTAGGCCTGTAGTCACCATTAAGAGCAAGCTCACTCAGAGCTTAAGAACAACATCTACTCGACTCTCCATCTATGAGCTCATCCAACAATCACAACCTCATAGAGAAGCCTTGATGGAGATCCTTAAGGCAATTGAGCTTCAGCCCCAAGAGTCTAACTCCTTCAACAACTTTGTGGGGCATGTGCAGCAATGCATGGAACCGGTAATTACTTTTTGAGAAGATGAACTTAAACCGGTTCCACATGATATGGTGGATCCCCCTTTACACATTGTCGCACGTGTGAATGGAACACCATACAAAAGAGTCTTGATAGATACTGGGTCTTCGAGCAACATCATAACTACAATAGCTCTGAAGCACCTAAAGCTTCCAACATCTCATATTGTCACATCTACCTACACCCTCCGAGCATTCAATGATGCCATATGCTCAATGGTTGGTACAATCATCTTACCTATTCAAGTAGGGGAAAAGATCATCTCGACGATGTGCCACATCCTGGAGGGTGAGATGGCATACAACATTTTGTTAGGAAGACCATGGATCAGGGACATGAAGTGCATCCCTTCCATCACTCACCAGTGCCTCAAGTACACTCACGAAGGGCAAGTTCATGTCATCCCCATGGACCTAGAGCCCTTCAAGTACTGCAACATGGTGCAACAATTACCCGAGTCGACCTTGCCATCGATACATCTAGATTTTCAACCAAATAAATCTAGCCGAGGTTCGACCCCACCACTACAGCATACCATGCCCTCCTCATCATCGGCCCCACCCTAGATGCCTAATACATCAGTGGATCCTTTGCCTAGGAACCCAGAGAAGCGGCCCATTGAGGAGGACCAACCAATCATATCCACCATCTCTACAGAGGAGATACTTAGCCCGGATGATGAAGAGACACCACACGAGGCAAACAATGAGCCGGATCAAGTCTCACTCTCATCCCTCTTCTATCTGCAGCCCTAGGTTATAGTACATCTGGCTTCTACCAGATTGGGAGAGTACATGGTTAGGAATGTTACCACTACTCCTACTTTAGAGTCGATGCAAGACATGGGTAGACCCCGTCTTCCCATAGGCACTATCGTGCCTCTTGGTATTCCCCCTAATCAAACAAACTTTATCTATGGGGGCCTTGACTATGGCATCGAACCTTACCAACAGTAGGAGGAAGATGAGGAACCTTTTGGAGAGGATATCAACTACTTGTCTAACCCTAACTTCACCTTGAAGTACCTTGACCTATGCAACTGGCATGGTTATGGGTTAGGCCTGTATGAGCAGGGCACCAGAATCCCTTGTCAACCACAATATCAAATGCCCTATGACAAGTCGAGAGTGGGACGCAACAATCCATTGCCTCTAGATGTCCTCTTAGACAGCCTAAATCGCTTGAATATAGGCTACGAGGGTGGGTTGGCCCAAGACCCTTATGCCAATCCCAATACAGTCTACTCCTTGGGAGATTACTTTCCATGGCTAGATGGGAACCCCACGATCCCCAGTGACATTCCCCCACATTTTGAGAGAGGGGAAGGGTCATGGAGTTGTCCCCATGTCTGTGATGAGTCAGATCTAGGCACCTCATATGAGTGGACCTCAGAGGATGAGTCGGGTTATGAGGTAGCGCCATATGACCCTTTTGAGTCGGACAGTGATCATTCACAAATTGTCCCCATTAATGACCAACAGGAAAGCCTCATACATTTGTTCCCTTTCCCTGATCCTGTTTGGTGGTAGCTCCTTCCTCCTGAAGAGCCGGTTCATCCGTAGGAAGATAGACCTCCTGGGGGGAGCAGTTAATTTACTTGAGCAGTTGGGCCCTCGGGAGCCTGAGGCACTACGAGATGAGAATGAAGGAATCCTCATCCATGATGATGATTATGAGGAATTAGCATATATGGGACCACACCTACCTGATCGCCCGATCCCAAGGGGTAACAATGAGGTTCCCATATATGACAGTGACTATGAGGATGAGACAGAGAGGGCATACCTAGGTCCTCATTATTTGTGACATCATCACGAGAATATTGACATAGATGAAGTCTATCGTCAGTTACATGTTGGCCCACGCTTGAGGGCAAGGCCTATCAATCTAGGCCAGATTCATCATGAGGTCTTCCCTGACCCACCCACACACATGGAGCTCCTTGAGCCTAATGATCCCATCCTACAGTCTATTCCTAGATAGGATCCGGAGATCCCAATCCCCCAGAACCACATCTGGGGGTGAGAGATAACACCAATACATAGTCACATGCACGTGGTCCTAGAGAGCAAACACATTTCATCAATATGATCTCCATTGATTTGACCACACCACTCCACAACCCAATCGATCCTTCCAAACCACTCCATCTAGACCTAGATGCGATTGATTGGGATCACGTTGATTCACCCCCATCACCCTCTGAGTATTGGGCTTGCGGTGGATTGTTTCACTTCTCCGTAGGACCAACTCATGATGTCTTCCATGCTGAGGAGGAACCCGAGGTTCCCATCAAAGATTTAAATCTAGCTAATGACATCCATTTGATACCTACTCCCCATCAGTTGGAGGAGGGGTCTCATATGTCAATCGAGCCTACGGTTGATAGAGATATCGGCTCAGATCCTAAAAACCTATAATATATCAAGCTAGGGGAAAGCCTATCCCCTGAAGAGCAAGCTGATTATATAGCCCTTCTCACAGAAAAGAAGGCAGCTTTTGCATGGTCTTACAAAGACATGTCGGGACTAGATCCAAATCTGGTCACCCATAATCTCATGCTTGACCCCATAGTCAAACCTGTCAAGCAAAAGCTGAGAAAGATGCACCCAACAATGGCCTTGATGGTCAAATATGAGCTACAAAAACTATTGGATGCCCAGTTTGTCATTTCTGTAGACTATCCACCATGGTTGTCCAACATGGTTCCCATCAAGAAGCCTGATGGGAGGATTCACATTTGCACCGATTTTTGAGACCTAAACAAAGTGAGTCCTAAGGATGATTTTCCTTTGCCAAGCATAGATGCCTTGGTAGATGCCACCATAGGACATAAAATGCTCTCCCTTATGGATGGCTTCTCTGGGTATAATCAGATTCGTATCAACCTGGAAGACCAGCTCAAAATGGCGTTCACAATGCCTTGGGGGACATTTTGTTACAAGGTCATGCCATTTGGCCTTAAGAATGTCGGTGCCACCTACCAGCGTGCCATGACATATATCTTCCATGACTACATGCATAAAATTTTGGAAGATTACATGGATGACTTATTGGTGAAATCTTTATTACGTCATGAGCACCTAGATGTCTTGCGCAAAGTCCTCGATCGCCTTATTGAACATAATGTGAGACTGAATCCCAAGAAGTGCATCTTTGGCATCACATCTGGAAAGCTCTTGGGATTTATAGTTTCCAAATGAGGCATCGAAGTGGACCCTAACAAATTCAAGGCAATCCTTGAAATGCCTCCCCGACTACCATCAAGCAGCTTCGTAGCTTGTAGGGGAGGATTGCATCCATCAAACGCTTTATAGCACAACTGTCGGATAAGTGTAGACCCATGAACAAACTTTTACACAAGGGGGTCACATTCCACTGGGATGATGAATGTCAGGATGCCTTTGACACAATTAAACAATACCTGGCTTCGTCGCTAGTGTTAGCTCCACCTAGACCAGGGGTGTCATTCCGATTATATATCTCAGCTACTGAGGTCGCATTGGGTGCCATGTTAGCCCAAAATAATGAATTTCATAAGGACAAAATTTGACCTAGAGTTCATAGGACATAAGTCAATCAAAGGATAGGTCATTGTTGATCAACTTGTAGAGGCTCCTCTCTAGGAGGACCAACCTCTTAGCATGGAGCTTCCCGATGATGGAGTCTTCCAAATATCAAAATCACCTGATTCTGATGAGCTTGAGTCACAGGCGGATATGACTCTCTTCTTCGATGGCTCCAAATGCGAGCAAGGGGGTGGTGCAGGAATCATGTTTTTCACACCGCATGGGGCTCCCATACCCCTATCATTTAAACTCGATTTCCCCTGCACCAACAATAATGTCGAGTATGAAGCCTTACTCATAGGGCTTAAAATGGCTATCACCATGAAAATCACCAAGCTCAATATTTTTGATGACTCCTTGCTCATTGTCAACCAGGTCAAGGGAATCTTCCAGTGCAAGTGCCCAGTTTTGCAAGCCTACAAAGCCCTTGTGGACAAATCCCTAGCAAAGTTTGAATGGTATGACATCGAGGCACTCCCTCGATCATCTAATCATTTTGTGGATACAATGGCCTCTTTAGGATCCTTGATTCCACAAGACCCCATAGGGGAGATGACAACCATTCAAGTCAAGATGCTATCACAATCAATGGTTGAGCATGAGAGCACTCAAGCCATGCCAGAAGTCCACTTGATTCAAATAGAACCTCATCAAGAGAGATTCTCACACATTCATGAGCACTTGAATCATGCCGCTTGGGGGACTCTGTTCCCCCAAACCCCTTTTGATAGCAGCACAATGCTATTCTTACAAGTTCTATCCCAATCTGCATTTGCTCGGGATGAACTTCATGAGGGACAGGCGATTCATGCAATCGAGGCTTGCACACTACAAGACTGGTCCACACCAATTAGAGAGTACCTAAAGCTTGGTAACCTCCCTCCTGGATTATCGCACGCTGCCAAAAGGACATTTAAATGGAAGGCAACAAAGTTTGTCTTGTTAGGAGACATCCTATACCATCGAAGCTATGAAGGAATCCTCCTTCGTTGCTTAGAGTATCAAGAATCGACTTGGGCAATGGCCCAAGCACACGATGGTACTTGTGGTGGCCATTTTAGTGGCATGGCCATCGCAAAGTGCATTCTTCGCATGGG
The DNA here is from genome assembly GCA_028583015.1 of Wollemia nobilis. Taxonomy (NCBI): domain Eukaryota; kingdom Viridiplantae; phylum Streptophyta; class Pinopsida; order Araucariales; family Araucariaceae; genus Wollemia; species Wollemia nobilis. The sequence goes on along the minus strand of JAQPPZ010005291.1, from coordinate 1,547,757 downwards.
CTATTATTGGCCAACTTTAGAGCGATATTGTTGCGCATATGTGAGGAAGTGCATGAAATGTCAACACCATGCTAACTTGACACATGTACCTTCCCAGGCCTTACAACCGATCCAATCGGCTTGGCCATTTTCACAATGGGGGTTGGATTTAATCGAGAAAATCTCCCCTGCATCCTCGGGCCACCACACATTTATCATCATGGCTACCGAGTATTTTACAAAGTGGGTGGAAGCAATTCCCCTTACCACTACGATAGGACCCCGCATAGCGGAGTTCATATTGCATAATATCATTTGTCATTTTGGTATTCCATCCAAGATCATTTTGGATAATGGGACATCATTCAAGAATAAATATGTGCGTGCTTTGACAGCAAAGTATAATATCCAACACAACTTTTTGACACCCTATTATCCACAAGCAAATGGGCAAGCAGAAGCATCAAACAAGACATTAATTGCCATATTGAAGAAAATAGTCAAAGAGAATCATACCGATTGGCATACGCAAATGCCGCTTGCCCTTTGGGCTTACCACACTAGCATTCGGACACCCACTGGGGCAACTCCATTTTCACTAGTGTATGGTGTTGAGGCGGTCATGCCTCTAGAGTTAGAAATCCCATCACTACACATATCCATGCAGGAATTTATTGATGATGATACTACGTGACAAGCTCACCTAGATCAACTTATGTTGTTGGATGAGCATCACATTAATGCACTTGAGCATCTACGTGTGTATCAAGAGCGGCTCAAAAGAGCCTACAATATGAAAGTCCATCTCAGAGACTTTTAGGTTGGTGATCTCATCCTGAAAGAGAACCAACAAAATTCTAGCTTGCCGCCCCACCTACGGGACAAATTTATGGTAAACTGGTTAGGTCCCTTTGTCATCACTAGTCAAATAGGGCCTGGAACTTATCACCTAGCTTCACTTGAAGGTGTCGAGGATCTTGAACCTTTGAACATCCTTCACTTGTGGCCATTTCATGCTTAGAGAGCACCCAAAAGGCTCCTAGTAGGTTCTCACCATCTAGGTCAAGTAAAAATGCTCCTAGACTATCTACGATCATCTAGGTCAACCCTAAAAGCCCCAAAGGCATCCATAAGCCCTTTGGTCATAGCCAAATGCCCCTAGGTAGTCGTAGACACTTTTTAAGTGTCATTGCATGTCTAGGTCACCCAAAAGGCTCCTAGCGGGTTCTCACCATCTAGGTCAAGTAAAAATGCTCCTAGACTATCTACGATCATCTAGGTCAACCCTAAAAGCCCCAAAGGCATCCCTAAGCCCTTTGGTCATAGCCAAATGCCCCTAGGTAGTCGTAGACACTTTTTAAGTGTTGTTGCATGTCTAGGTCACCCAAAAGGCTCCTAGCGGGTTTCTCACCATCTAGGTCAAGTAAAAATGCTCCTAGACTATCTACGATCGTCTAGGTCAACCCTAAAAGACCCAAAGGCATCCCTAAGCCCTTTGGTCATACAATCCCTAGGATTAAGTTAGGTTATAGGTAAGTAAAATTTAGACTATCTAGATATTAGGTAACTAAAAAAGGCATCATAAGTTTGGTCATAGCAAATCCCTAGGTAGTGTAGACACTTTTTAAGTGTCGTTGCATGTCTAGGTCACCCAAAAGGCTCCTAGCGGGTTCTCACCATCTAGGTCAAGTAAAAATGCTCCTAGACTATCTACGATCATCTAGGTCAACCCTAAAATCCCCAAAGGCATCCATAAGCCCTTTGGTCATAGCCAAATGCCCCTAGGTAGTCGTAGACACTTTTTAAGTGTCATTGCATGTCTAGGTCACCCAAAAGGCTCCTAGCGGGTTCTCACCATCTAGGTCAAGTAAAAATGCTCCTAGACTATCTACGATCATCTAGGTCAACCCTAAAATCCCCAAAGGCATCCCTAAGCCCTTTGGTCATAGCCAAATACCCCTAGGCAGTCGTAGACACTTTTTAAGTGTCGCTGCATGTCTAGGTCACCCAAAAGGCTCCTAGCGGGTTCTCACCATCTAGGTCAAGTAAAAATGCTCCTGGACTATCTACGATCATCTAGGTCAAACCTAAAAGCCCCAAAGGCATCCATAAGCCCTTTGGTCCCCCCAAATGCCCCAATGGCCCCCAAGTAAGCCCGTTGGTCACATGTGTATACATATCAATCAAAAATTCAAAAAAAATCATCAAAACATCAAAATACAAAAACATTGCATCGCATTGCACTTTCATACATACATATCCATCAAAATTTCAAAAATTCAAAAATATTGCATCACACCACATTGCATTTTATCATCACTTGCATCTAGGCATATTCATCATTAGCACTTTACATTTTAGAGTTGCTCATACATGTCTAGCACCATGATGGTACATTACTTACCGCTCAAAATCAATGTCATGAAAGTACTCATAGTTCAAATACCGCAATTAGCATTTTCACCCATATTTTTCACATTTTCATAATCATGTCTATTCCCTTCACTTAGCCATTTGTTTTATAATGTCAGTAGGGTTTTCGGTCACTCAACCATATCTAGTCTCTACTCAGATTTTGTAGCAGGCTAGCTTGATTTTTAGGAGGTAGAGTCTTGCATTGATTATGCCTTGCGTACATCATATCCCAAACACAATTAATCATTAAAAATCTAAGTTTTGCACAAAGATAGATGAAATCCATGAAGTGGTCTAGGTTACCTTAAGGAAAAGGTCATCCTGCTCATCCCCCTATGTGAATGGTTCAAGAATGCTGAGAGTTGGCAAAAGGACAAGCTCTTCCCCACCCAATTCCTCAAAATCAATAGTGGTTTTCACCACTATCAAAATTTCCAAACACCCTTGATCCCTAAAGTCATAAGGATTCATACTACACGTCCCTATGAAGGATGGGTAGTCATCCCCAAGGCCTAAAATATCAACACCACTCCACAAAAAAATCCCAAAAGCTTCCCATCAACATTTCCAAACACCTTTGATCCCTAAAGTCATAAGGATTCATACTACACATCCCTATGAAGGATGGGTAGTCATCCCCAAGGCCTAAAGGATCAATGCCATCCACAAGCCAAAAATCCCACAAGTTCAACTTTGAAATCAAAATCCTCAAAAAGCAACAATAAAAAATAATAGTGGTTATCACCACTACTCAAACCCCTTGCTCAAGAGAAAAAAGAAAAACTCAAAATAAATAGTGATTATAGTCACTAAAAAGAGAAAAATAAATAGTGATTTTCATCACTATATATGAGAGCAAGTAATCCCAATCAATTGAATAACCAAAAGACACCTGAGCTTGAATCCCTGGAACTCTCAGCATTTGGAAAACCATCAGGTGATCCTCATTATGGGTTTGGTGGATAGCCTATCCATCAATGGTGGTAGCCTCATGCATGATGATATGTCTATCACATTAGCTTTCGGGCGTATGTGTAGACCAATGTTTGCATGTGGATGAGCTAGCTTTGGTAACCTAGATTGCCTAGTGGTCTAGTCATACTTAGTACAAAACCTACGATGGTGGCATTCATTTGGTGATCCTCAGTATAGGTTTGGTTGAGAGCCTACTTGGCACTGGCGGTATCCTTATGCATCTCACAGGAATGAACTCACTTGCACACATAGGGATATGAAGTACCTTGGTCATCCTAGCAGATTCATACCTTGTCAAAAAGTCTTGCATGGTTAGTATACAACTTTTGATAAGTTGACTAGAGTGTTTGAGTCTCATGAAAACCTAATGAGCATTTCCTAAACAACATATCATTCATATCACTTCACCTCATTCATTTCAATTACATTATTCACAAATCCATTATATAAAGTCTCATGACAACATTACATATGAGTTGGTGCAAAATACATCATCTATGGTGCTAGCATAATACAACATGTAGTCTACACATTGCATCCTCTAGATCAAGAAATCATCCATCTCAATATACATCCATGCATGTACAAAATAAAATCAAATCACATTACAAAATATGCATACATAGGCATTCATCATCATTACATAAATCAAATTGCATACATTTGCATACATCTCATAAAACAATAAACACATGATGATAAACCACATAAAAAGCTCATATATATATATGTGTGTGTGTGTGTGTGTGTGTATATGTATGGGATAAAAAGATACATCATGTTGCCCATCGGCTACAATAAAGTGAGTCCTCAGACTTCACACTGCTAAAACATCCAAAAACACAAAAAGAGTCATGCGAGCCACTACCATGGTCATGTAGGATCGGTACTATGACTCGCACTCCCACCTATAGTAGGAGTCCTCTGTGAACTCCCATATCTGCTACCACCTACCTTGTCAGCTCTCCGCCTAGACCCTGGTGCCTCCCACCTAGAGGAGGACTACCCTGTCCTATTGTGGTGACTCTGGTATGACCCACTGGCACCTCCATCATCCCGTATATGCCCACCAAGGCGTACTACCTCAGTCTCCAGCTCATCCGCATAAGCCTACCCCCATCGGCACCATGCCTGGTAAGTCTCCACCATAGAATGGAGTCATGTCACCTCTTCCTATAGCCTAGTCACCTCCCCACTATTGGAATCCTCTCGTGTAGGGCTTCGAGATCATAGCTATGCTCGAAGAGATGCTATCTCGACCTGAGCCACCTGTACCTCAGCTCGCTCGACTGCTAGCTCTACCTATACATCATGCACCTATGTCCATAGGAGATCTCTCTCCTACCTCACCCTGAGTAGCTCATCTCATAGCTCTACCTCTGTATCCCTTGGTGCCATCGATGGTGCCTGCACCTCCTCATCCCCAACATCATCATCCCCCAAGTCACCTCGATCTCCTAAGTCTAGGAGATCCACATGCTCCCCTACCCTGTGTCCCTACCAATCACCTGCCTCACCCTGGTCCTCACTAAAAACATCTTGATGTGCCTCCCTAGCTGCACCCCTCCTTAGTGGCCCCTCTCCATGCCCCTGGCCTATCACCCACCAAGCATCATACTCCACTGTAGTCTCGACATCATCCACATCTAGAATGTCCACTATAGGATCTATATCCCATGCCACTACCTCTACCATCGGCCATGCCAATGTCCTCTCATCCCCATGATGTCGATAAGGCATCGACTCACTAGGCACCCCCTGGCATAGCCCAAACTATCACATCACCCAAGCAAAATGGAAGTACTCCCACTCCGTGCCATGTCATCCAACTAACCATCTGCCTCACCGCACCCTATGGAGCTACATAGTAGCATCTACCCACTCTGGACAATCTCTGTATGGCCTCTAGAATACCTGACCTACCTCGAGTCGAGCAAATAGATCTGCATAGTAGGCCACCTCACCTATGAATCATCGACTCTATCCCCTCTCTTGAGCCCTCTACCATAGGATACCGTATCCTATCTCCCTATCTACTAGTTATGCTCGAGTCATCCAGGGTAGCCCCTATGGTCACCCCATAACTATGTGCTACCATCCCTAACACTACAGCAAAAATCTACACCCAATACCCTTCCACCGATGGTAGCGGATCTCGTACAACTCATCATAGAGTTGTGCCAATAGTGTAGTACCCCATGCCATCACCAGTGGCTCCACCATAGTAGACCTCACCAACGCAAACACTATCTCCACTAGGTTCCATGGGAACCTCACTCTAGAAGAATCTGGTAGTAGCATATTGGAGATGAGCATCATGAGTAGTGTATGCCTCACCCCCAATACCTTCACCTCATGCTAGAATCCTACCAGCATACCACCCTTCAAGCAGTCCAACTCTGCCATCTCTAGATCATAACTGAAGTACCTCTCGAGCACTGCCTATCTCCGGTCTCGTGGTGTCATGCGGATCGGCCACCCTTCTATCAAAATCTAAAGAATCTGATAGACATCCTCTAGCATCACCATCATCTCCCTAGTGGGTAGGTGGAAGGTATTGGTGCACGGATCCCACAGATCAATCAGGGCAGTCAGATATGCATGGTCTCCTATGACAACCTCTAATCGGGTCACCTGCTTGAGGCCGATGGCATCCAACCACTCCCAGTCCTCTATGGTCAAGGCATCCCTCATGGAATCAAATAGAGTAGGTACTCGATACCGACTCCTCACCACCTGACAGGGATAAGCAACTCAATAATATACCACCAAAATGGCCTCGCATGGCCCCAAAAACATTCAAAAGAAAAGACTCAAAATGGCCCCTCTTTGAGGCCGGTTTGTGGCCATTCCTCCTAGGAATGGCCCCCAACCCTATGGCCAACCCATCAAGGGATGGCCTATGACCAGCCCACACTAGCCATCCCACCTAGGGATGACTCCAAAAAAATTGGGCTCAAAAAGGCCTTTCAGGCCATCAAAAATAGCAAAAACAATGCAAAATTGATCTATAAAATGCAATCTAATTGCACAAAAACATGGGTAAAACACAAAATTTGGTACATATCTCATAAATTAGGTTTAATTACCTACAATTTAGTGTGATATGCTTCCAAGCCAAAAACATACCATAAAAGCAAGAAAATCAACTCCTAACACTAGGAAAATGCAATAAGAGAGACTTGGCATACCTGTCTCGCATCGACTCCTCCACTGGCTGAGTCTACCCACTGACTCATGGTGATTATGGGATGAATTTGATAGTGCTCCACTACTCATAATCACTCTCCTACTCCTCACCTCTCAAACTGCCAAAGAAAGCATGCAAAAATGAGCCTAACCTTCATATTTTGGGTTTATATAAAGATGCAGGGGTCACCACCATCCCAGGGTGGGATGAGCACACATTTTGCTGACCGTGCCACCCTAGGATGGTGGTAGAACATGCCCTCATCCCACCCTGGGATGGTGGTAGCAAAAATAGGCCAAAACAACCCAAAATGACCCAAAATAGGTCCAAAACTGCACCAAAATAGCTCAAATTGGGTCCAAATTTCACATAGATCAAAATGCAACCCTGAGGATCCTAGGAGGGATGGAAAAGTTGTTAATTCATGCCCTAATAAGGCCATTGTGGCTGGACCACCCCCTGAACATGCAGTTTTCAGCTCCTTTCCTCCAGGAAAACTCAACAAAGTCACCAAAATCCTCTCCAAATTGCCCTATTTTTCAAGGGACAAAGCTGAAGGTAAGCATAACACAAGTCAATTGGGTCAAGTGACTCATCACTTTTCTCACTGGTCATTCCCTCATCGACTCATCACTTGAGGGGGTAGTCATACTCAGTCCAAATCAGCAAGCACACACTCAATTATGCGAATGGCGTTCGTTCAATGAATCTTCGATAAAGACAATCACGCTCCTGCTTGGGGCAGCAAACAAGCACACAAAATCACATTATAACGCTTGACATTACTGGCATCATGAATTCATAGGCCCTAACCCTTCATGACAGACAATGTTCAAGCATAAGCATGCTCATTCAATGAGTCAGAAGCAAGGATTCAAGAACACACGCCCTTTTCATGATTGGGGCATCTAAAGTTGGTTAGGTTATCGAGTAACCTTAATCATTCTACATTTTGGTCATCTATTTTTGCTCAGCATTGTGCTGCACACAATGCATCTCAAAAAGGGGCATCTGTAGACACTAAAATGTGGTAAACCTGATTAAGCATCCACAAGCAATGATCAAATTGACATCATATGGCCCCTTGGGCAGCCCTCAGGAGGCTCACAGTGGTTCTAGCCACTCCGAAAAGGGTTTTGGAGGCTACCGACCCAATTTTGGGAGGTTTTAGCCCAAAATTCACCACCATCCCACCCTGGGATGATGGTAGATTCCCCTCATCCCACCCTGGGATGGTGGTGAGCCCTCATCCCAGGGTGGGACGGTGGTGAAGTTTGACCCAAAAAAAGTCAAAATTTGGCCAAATGGCACCCAAAAACTACCATTTGACCACCCAAATAGAGCATGCAAGGTAGAGGATAGGGAATCCTTATGACATCCATCTTTATGAGGGCCAAATTGGGAGATCCTCTTCCACACCCTGTGCATGCCTCCCATTTGACAAGTGGCACCTCCTGCCATGCATGCCCTTGCATGCCTTTTTGCACATGAGCCCCTTTGGGCTATAAAATGGGTTCCATATCCACAAAAAATAATAGATAGGAGTTCTAGGATATGCAATGGAGTGCTTCTGAGATTTCCCCTCACCTTATTGCACCTTTTTGCCCTCGTAATCTCCCTTTTGCCAAGGAGGTTACCGGGTGACTTCAAGAAGGTAATCCGAGCATAACTTTTCCATCCGGGTGAATTTCTTCACCAAATTCGATGAAAACACACCTTAGGTTGTTTAGGAACATATTCTAGTGGTTTGGTAACAAAAAGTGACTGGATTTGGTGGGTATCCCCTCCTAGGGTGCCCCCAAATAGTTGTAGTCACCATCGCCCCTGGGATGAGGGTAAATTATTAAGAAATTTCTTTACTATTTTTAATTTTTTATTTTCTAAATTATTCCATGATTCTACAGTTCAAATTTCAGGTCATTTGGAGTTAAAATGAATTAGTTATGCTATTTTTAAGTTTTCGTAGGCTCGTAGGGCCCATCCGGGCACCCTAGTTTGATGCAGGTGGATCCGGGATCCAATTTGAAAATATGATCATATGGGTTGTCTTGAAATGCCAATTTATGCATACTGACCAAATTTCATGAGTTTTGGATGAGTGCAGGTTTGATATTTTGTTGTCTTCCTTTTCGTAGGTTGCAGGCGGGCGACGCTAAATCGAGGGGTCTACGGGTGCAATTTCTGATATTTTTTGGGTGATATCCTCCCAAAACCTCCTCTTTAACATCTCTGAAAATTTTCAAGTCATTTGGATATCATTTGATGCACTTTTAATTCATATGCCATTTTGCCCCTGTGGGGATTGCATGTTTTCACCATACACCCTTGCTATTTGACCCCTTTTTGCTTCCTTGTGTGCAGGTGCAGGTCCTCAGAAGGATTTGGGAAGCAATATCAGACATCAGAGAACCTAGATACAAGCATCGACGGCATTGGCTCGCCCACCTCGATTGTGGGTACGCGGAGAAACATTGGATGTGCACCCGGATTCCGTGAAAGACTTGGTCTTTGGGCACCCAATATTGTAACAATTGTATCACCATTTTGAGCCCTCAAGGGGACTTCTGTAACCTTGGATTGGATCCAACAAATTAATGAGAAAAGACTTGCTTTAGATTCATTTCCTTTTGTTTGGTATTCTTTCCTTTTGCATGCATGCTTCCTTTTTGATGCTCATTAGCGAGATGGGGTAGATACGCTTATTGTTCCACATAATTTGGTGCACCATTTTTTCCCTACTTCACTAATATGATACATCGGATACTTCTCTCCTTCTAGTTGGTATGCTAGTTGGTTTATCTTATTATTTGGGTTCACCATCGATTGTGCTGGTAACTGCGCAGGTCTCACCGCAGGTAGGGCTGGTAAGCCTTGATGAGGTGGAACCTGTGCCATGTTTTGTGGGGTATAATTCTATGGAACATGGTTCCTCCACTGCTACCCAGGGTGCTGATATGGCATCCATGGTTATTGATTAGGAAATGCAGCTCCTGGAGGCATGTTCGTCCAAGGTGGTGGTCCCCACCATCCCATATTGGGTGGTTGAGGTTGCCATTGTGGCATATATGATCCTCCTCCATAGGGCGGCATCCCCGTGGGCATATTTATCATAGGGGGTTACTTCCAATTTCTTCGATTTCCCATGAAATAGGCTTTAGTTACATTAGCCTCCTCCTTGGTATTGGGCAGCTGCAGGCATAGTCAGGTCTTGTGGTTATGTTGGCAAACCGTGCATACTCTGACCTTGTTCTATGGGCATGCATTCCTAGTGTGCTTCCCTCTATATTTTGGATAAAAATAGGTCAACGCTATGTCGTTCTCCTGTTTCTTCTTCTCCAGCAAGAGCATATCCAACTGTAGTGCTAGAGAGGATAGCATTTCACTCTTTAAATCTTCCAACATGTTTCCTATATCCATTTTTATGACCGATGCAATCACCTTCATGGTCTTGGAATCTGGTTTGCCTCTCCTCCATGAGTAATTCTGACATAGTTGTCAGATATATTCCATGGTGTGCTGGTAAACGTCTCCTCCTGAAATCATATTTAGTGCTTCCAGTAGCTTGTTGTTGAGTCCTCTCAAAAAAATGCTCTTGAAAGACTTATCTCCTAGCTTTGAGGGAGGAGATCACTGTAGGTTGAAATTGAACCTCTCCCAGTATTCTTCCAGGGACTCGTCCTCCTTCTGCATCATGTTGAGGACTTCCTCCTTAGAATCTCATGCTCTACCAAAGTCCTTGTACTGTTTTAGAAAGAGTTTCCTCATTTATTCCCATGTGGTGATCTACTTGTTTCCCAACCTGATAAACCATCATAAATTTTAGTCGTCTAATGTCAACAAAAAGAGATTTAGCTTCTAAGCATCTGATTTATAGTCGACAAACCTGCACAACACATCAAATTTAAACAAAAATAGGTTAGGGTCTTCTATTGGGTATCCCCTGAATGTAGGAATATGGGCAAGGGATATGTTCTTCATTTTGGTTTCCCTTGCTCCTTCCTCTATCGGGAAGATAAATCCATATGAGACTTATTCAACCATTTTTTTGGAAATGTGTTCTCTAATGCAGATTCTATGGCCTTTCGATTGCAATTTTTTTTTTGTATTAGAGCCTCTAAGTCAGTTGGTGTTACGGTCTGATCCTCTATGAATTTCCATAGTAGGGCTTCCTTCGAGGGTGTTATATTAAACAATGGGTTCAGGATGATATTTTATTTCCCAGATCTATGAGACGAGGTGGCGCTTTGCAAGAAGTGAGGATGCTAACTCCAGTGGACTACTAGATATGAGTCAGGAGAATCTAATTCAAATTCTAGGTCTTTAGCTAATTCAGACTTTTCTAATGGAATCTATCTTATAAAATGATCGTCGGGTCCTCTTTTTCTTGGGAGACTCATACAAGGTCAAGCAAAAGGTTTTATGGGGTAATGTAATTAGTCTACTAGTGACACTTCCCTAAAAATGGTACCAAAATATTGGGTGCCAAACACTGGTTAAATTCATCCTGAATTTGTCACAACACTCACATTTAAATTTTCAAACCAGGGAGCTCATATACTTTCATAGTGCCATGATTGAGACTACTCACATTACCACTTTTGAGATGAATCCATTTAACTATCATTGGGGGTGTTTGTAAAATAGTGGTCAATTCATCCACACCAAGAAAACTTAAACATAAATAAAATGCGTAGAAGTAAACACACCACACTGAAAGCAATAACACACTTTACGTAAAAAAAAACATAGATCTAAAATAATTAAATTTAATCTAGGTAATGAATATACTACCATACATAATTTAATCTATAAAAATAACTAAGAAGTAGGGGAGGAATACTGGCTTGGAGTGGGCTTGAGCTCTAGCAGATCCCGCTCGACAAATCACACAGACAACGTATTGATAAAGATCGTTTGAGATTTTATTAACAGTACAGTGAAGTATTACATGTGATAACGTTCTATGAAAAAATGCCTCCCCTACTACAGATAAGTTCATGTGTTTATAAACCACACATAAGACTTCCTATTATAGTTCTTTTACAACAGGCATCTCGATTACAGTCTAAACCGGGATAGTTCAATTATTTTAACTGGTGCGCAATGATCAGCTCTTCGTCGTTTCCTTGCAATCTAGAAAATTTTATTTCATTACGATTCTACTTTGTGAGTGGTTGCGTGTTCATCCACCCTGTCTGGGACAACTCATTCATTAGTGGTTTCCCATAGATGATGTGGAACGATGGTCAACGGGGTCCTCTAGTCATTTGGTCAACATGCATAATCTGGGTATCCGCTCGAGTAAGGTGCCTACCTTAGTATGGTGCCTTCCTCAGTAAGGTGCCTACCTTAGTAAGGCACCTTCTTCAGTAAGGTGCCTACCTCAGTAAGGTGCCTTCTTCAGTAAGGTGCCTACTTCAGTAAGGCACCTTCTACAGTAAGATGCCTACCTTAGTAAGGGACCTACTTGAGTAAGGCATCTACCTCAGTAAGGCACCTACCTCAGTAAGGCACCTACTTTAGTAAGGCATATACCTCAGTAAGGTGCCTACTTTAGTAAGGTGCCTAACTCCATGTGCCTTCATCTGATTGAGTAGAACCATGTCAGGTCCATGTAGGACCTCGACTAAGTAAAATATGACAAAATCAGGGAAATAACTACATAAAACACACTTCACGCATGAATTAGATAATACATGTGATTTCATTAAATAAATACATAATATTTTATAAAAATATACAACTCATGATATATTGTCGCTCATAAACCGCTAGTACATATACAAAAATATGAGCATATCTGGTGCTCATCAAATGGTAATATCAACTGCAGTAATCAAAGTAATGCACAAATCATCACACACAATAGAGACACCAATTTAACGTGGTTCACCCAATTTGGGCTATGTACATAGAGAAAATATTTCACTAAAATTTTCTCAACAAAAATCTTGGGAATCCTTCCCTATAACAATATTTATGGACCTCTATATAAACGAGATACCAATCCCCTAATCAAGTTTGTGGATACCTATCCATAGGAGACACCAATATTCTTTGTTGGTTCATGAACACCAACCCACAGGAGACACCATTATCCTTTTATGGTTCCTGGATATCTATCCATAAGACAACTCCTTCTCCTTTGCTGTGGCTGGTGATCTTCTTAGAATACTACTGCCTCCACTGCTCTAGCTTGTGGATATCTCTCCACTAAAGACCTATATCCTCTCTACCATGGTTAAAGTATCTCTATCCACTGGAGATTATTGTTCTCTAATCATCACCTCTAAATATTGCTTTTAGCTCTGCTCAAATCTACACTAAAAATTGTCCTTTTGTCTAGCACAAATCTTCTCAATATCTATCTCAAATCTACACTAAACACAGTCCTTCGGTCTAGCACAAATCTACTCAATCTCTATCTCAAATCTATACTAAACATAGTCCTTTGGTCTAGCACAAATCTACTCAATCTCTATCTCAAATCTGCACTAAACATAGTTCTTCGGTCTAGCACAACTCTATTCACTCTATCTCAAATTTATCCTCAATTCCTTTTAAGAACTTGTCCAATCTGCTCAACAAGTATTCATCGAGACTTACCTCAAATATGCTTAACAAGTCCACTCTAGAATTTGTCCAATATTCTCAACAAGTCTTCACTAAGACTTACCTCAAATCTACATTGTAAGCTTTCACAAAAGCTCACACTAATCTTTCCACAAGTCTTCATTAAGACTTACCTCAAACCTACTTGTAAGCTTCCACAAAAGCTCACACAAATCTATCCTTAAGTCCCCTTTAGAACTTACTCAAATCTACACACAAGCTCTCACAAAAGCTTGCTCAACTCTGTCCTTAAGTCCCTTCTAGGACTTACTCAAATCTGCACACAAGCTCTCATAAAAGCTTGCTCAACTTTATCCTTAAGTCCCTTCTAGGACTTACTCAAATCTATCCACTAGATTTCACAAAAGCTTATTCAAATCAATTGTAAAACTTGCATATACAAATTCAACTTAATCTCTTTCAGAAAAATATTTCAATCTCACAAACAAGTTTCACTCATAATCTTGTTTAACCATAGAAACATATAGATAATGGTAATATACTCAATATGTCTCACACTTACAAACCACTCTATCACTTTCAAACTCACTTTCAAATCAATTCAAAAAGAAAGGACAATTTGTTTCACAAAAATTGAACTATCACTCCAATGCTTTCAATTGCTAATGCTCAACCAACTTTACTCAAAACATCCACTCAATGAAGCAAATTGCTTATAAACCCTAACCAAGTATTTTAGAAAAATTCCAACAACTCACTTATGGAACACAACCCTTGACTCAAGATGATTCTAATTTTCACATAACAATGATACTCATGTTCTTTTACAAACCCTAATTAGCACATGAAGGCTCACTCAAGTATTTCCAACAATGCTTATCAAATAATCTCACATAACAATGATACTCATGATATTTCACAAACCCTAACCATGCACATGAAAGCTCACTCAATAATTTTCAACAATGTTTATCAAACAAACCTTTTCACTCCAACTTAGCATTTCACAACACTCAACCCAACATTATTTCACTCACAAGGAAGATGTGCCCATACCTTTTTCTTTGATGGATATATGTCTTCAAAACCTATCTTAATCACAATAAAAACCTCTTTGGCAATTCCAAGGTTAGGTAGCAACAATCTATCTCAAAATCTCAACTCAAAATTCTTCTCAATATTTATTTCACCATACAAATACCAAGTATCACGTACACCTTATAAACTTCAAACTAACAAAGGTTCAATCAACTTAATTTCACAATAAACCACTTCAGAATTTTAATGCATAAAACAATCAAACTAAATCTCTTATATCTCCCTACTCAAAAATGCATTGTCAAATAATCAACACACCTTTCGAGAAATAATTCAATTCACTTTTAAGATAAATTAAATCTTTCTCAATCTTCAACTTAAGACAAATATAAAATATATATTAACCACCTTATATCTCCCAACTTAAAATTGCATTTCAAAATAATTAACACCTCTTATCCAAAAATAATGCAATTCACTTTAAAACAATAACTAAATTCTTCACAACCTTTAATTAAAATAAAAATATTTTAATCACCTTATATCTCCCAAGGTGCTCAACATACGACTTTAGACCACATGCACATATGACAAAAATAAAGTACCTTTGCACTCCTTGGTGGGATTTGATCCCAGTTCAAGCCGTCATCTACGCCTTAGCCATAGCCTAGCTGTCGTATGAGCTAGGTGCTCACGTGAGAGGCAAAAGCGTTTTGAGTGCTTTGTTTCTTCCACTAGTGCCAAAGCCACCAAAAGGCTTTGTCCCTTCGTAGGTACCAAGACTCGAATGTGGGTCTCCCGTATATCCTGCGCCTTACACGCAAACAACTTGCCACTAGCCCAACCGCTTGGTTGGTGTTAATCCTTTATGCTCTTGTCACTTTAACCTTCACATTTTGACTGTAAGTAAAAAATAATTTTCTCGTCTTATTTTGCTCACGAATATTTCGCATTCCACAACAATCGCATGTGCTCTAAAATATTCGGAGACTTGCATTTGTGAGCCAAATGTTATGGTACTTATACCATATGCTTCTATCCTTCGAATGTCGACGGGGGAATAAAAGTTTAAATTAAATTTGTGCCCAACCCAACTTTGGGTTTTAATAATATTATTTTTATAAATTAATTTATAATATAAATATTATAAATTATTTATAAATTACCTTAGGCTTTAATTTAACCTTTAATATTATAATATTATTTCCATTGGGCCTAGGTATTTTTCTCTTTCGCCCTTAGACCTTTTCTGACCGCCTTTAATATTATATATATAAATATTATAATATTATTTCCTTTATGCCTTTTTTTCAGATTTAACCATCCTTTTGACCAATCATGTGAAGCTCTTAAACCAAATATCTTGGGCTTAAAATATAAATATTTGAACCCTTTTTTTGCCAAGTCCTGCACTGATTCCTGATACTGACTCTTGACATAAATGACAACACAACTTAACTCAAAATTTCCAATAGTTAAAATATTTAAATTTAAATAAATTAAACCATTGTCTTCAAAATCTACCAAATGGGTCTTTTGGAGGATTTAAAATTTGATAACACTTTGGCCCTTGGTTTTCTTCAAACCAACCTGTAACCTAGAATATTATAATATTAAATATTATAATATTATTATTTACTTTTAATCCTACTTATCCATCCGTGGGATTTCCTTTTAAATTGCTTCTCTACCTTTTTGGAAAAACCACTTGAAGACATTAACGATGACAAAACTTGGACAACAACATCTTGACATCAATGACAACAAAACTTGCTCATATTTCCAATAGATAGTTTCATATTTGTCTATTCTGAGTATGTTCACTTCACGTCATCCAAAGCATTTACAATCTACATGTCTAGTCTAACATGGATCATGTCATACTTGTCTATTATGAGTCTGTTCATGTCGTGTCTAGTGTTAGCATCGTGTTGTCCAAGCATTCATGATCTCGTGGTTGCGTCGTGTTGTCCAAGAAAGTGAACGTTAAAAATCAAGTCAAATCAAATTGTCATTGGTAGTGTTCAAATAAAATCCATTGGATCACATCATTTATGGTCTCATTCACCCCCTTGCTCGCATTTGGAACCATCAAAGAACAAAGTCATGTCTGCTTTATTTTCCAGTTCTTCAGTTTCAGGTGATTGTAAAAATGCAAACACTGCATCATTAGGTAGTTTGATAACAAGAGACTTATCATCCTAAAGAGGAGCCTCTACCAACTAATTAGCTAAGTCTACTTTATTTTCCAGTTCTTCAGTTTCAGGTGATTGTAAAAATGCAAACACTGCATCATTAGGTAGTTTGATAACAAGAGACTTATCATCCTAAAGAGGAGCCTCTACCAACTAATTAGCTATGACTTGACCTTTGATTTATTTTTGACTGATGAATTCAATATCGATTTCTATCATAGTATGATCCACTTTGTGGTTTGTGTATTATGATATGTGCGACTCATCATGTACCACAAAGTATTTTCCTTTGATGCGACATACGTTGTATGACTTAACATGTAGTGAAAAGATTTTTGGTAGCAAACACCATTGCTAAATAGAGTTTCTCAATGTATGCGTACTTAAGCTTGTAGTTGACCAAGGTGCGACTAATATAATAGATAGCTTGCTCTTTATTTATTTGTTTTTCTAGGCCAACATGGTCCCTAGAGAAAAATTTGTGGCTAAAATGTATAGCAAGAAAGTTACACCTGGTCGAGGTGGAGCTAATACTGGTGGTGATGCTAGGTACTATTTTATTTTATAAAATGCCTTTTTTCATTGCTCATCCCAATTGAATGGGACCCCTTGTGTAGCAGTAAATTCATGGGTTGACATTTATCCAATAATTTCACTATGAAGCATTTGATGGATGCTACTTTTCCTTGTAAGCTAAGAAGCTCTTTAATGTTTGTGGGGGGAAGCATTTCTAAAATTTCTTTGACCTTTGTGGAATATACTTCAATCCATATTTTAAATACTATAAATCCCAAGAGTTTTCTTGATGTGATGCTAAAAATAAACTACTTAGGATTTAGCCTGACATTATGCTCTATTAGGCGATTGAAAATGTTTTGCAGAATGTCTATGTTTTCTTCATGCAATAGAGATCTTGTAATAAAATAATCTATATAATATTCCAGTATCTTGTGCATGTAGCCATGAAATATATATGTCATTACATAAATCTAATGCCATGCAATTTAGAACAAAATATTAAATCATTGAATATTGATAATGTTGCAGGTTAAATACATTAGGCATGGTGGTTTGGTTGGTTGAACCACCAAGTTGGTTGGTGAACCAACTCAATTAATTAGAGAGCGCTAAAGCGCTTCTTTTATCCACCCGCCAACTAATGAAATAAATATGCACTAAATATAATATGCTAACATCCCCCCTTATTACATTATTGGAAAATACCAAGAGTATTACGAAACAATTCAAATTTGACACATGCAAGTGCCTTGGTGAAGATATCTGCAACTTGCTCTTCGGTGGAAATGTATTGGAGCTGTATGTGGTGCTTTGGAACTTCATCATGAATAAAATGACAGTGAGTGTCAATGTTTTTGGTGCGATCATGAAAAATTGGGTTCTTGACAATCTTGACAATATTCAAAACACCTTGATTGTCACAAAATAAATGTAGTGGAAGATTCTTTGGAAGGCCCATATTTGTAAGAATGCAACGTAACCATATTATCTCACAGACTACTCCACTAGCTGCGCGATATTCTGCCTCTATAGAAGAAATAGCAACCACCTGCTGCTTTTTGCTATGCCAAGAGACTAGGACCAGACCCAAGATGAAAGATGTATCCAAGAGTTGATTTCCGATCATAAATGGATCCAGCATAGTCGAAGTCCATGTATCCTTGTAGATAGAACTTGTTATTCTTTTTGTATTCCAAGCCAAAATCTATTGTACCATGGACATAATGTAGAACTCTTTTTGCTGCTTTCCAATGACTTACTTTGGGTTCCTGCATGAACCATGAAAGATAACCCACAACAAAACTAAGATAAGGCCTGGTGTTGGTTAGGTATAAGAGACTCCCAATCAGTTGGCGATAGAGAGTACCATCTACCTGTGGAGATTGATCATATCTTGACAACTTAAGTCCTTGCTTCCATTGGAGTGGATTTTGACTTACAATTAGTCATACGATATTTATCAAAGTCTTGGCATATTTATTCTGTGTAACTCTGATATGGTGCTTTTTTGAGTTACTTCCAAACCAAGATAGTAGTGAAGAAGTCCCAGATCTATCATTACAAAAGATGATTTGAGATCATCTTTTCACTGCATCAATCATCTTTCTCTGAACTTCCTGTTATGATCTGATCATCCACATATAGTACCAAAATCACTATATCAGAACCATTATTCTTTATATAGATATTCGCATCTGAAGGACTTTTTTTGAATCCATGTTGTAATAGGTGACTATCAATCTTGATGTACCAAGCTCGAGGAGCTTGTTTGAGCCCATACAAGGATTTGATTAACTTGAAAACTTTTTGTTCTTGCCCTTCGACAACAAATACTTCAGGTTGGGTCATGTATACTTCTTCTTGTAGATCACCATTAAAAAAGGCACTTTTTACATCCATTTGATGTAACTTCCACCCAAACTGAGCTACCATGGCACAAAGTACTTGAATGGTAGTCATTTTTGTAGTAGGGGCGAATGTCTCTTCATAATATATGCCTTTTTTTTGAGCACAACCCTTTGCAACAAGATGGAACTTATGCTTATCAATTGTACCATCTGCTTTATACTTTACTTTGAATACCCACTTACAACCAATGGGTTTCTTTCCTATAGGTAGATTGACTAGCTTCCAAGTGTGATTCTTCATGAGAGATGTATGCTTTGCGTCCATAACAACCTTCCATTGAGGCTTAATAAGTGCATCTTGAACTAGTTGCGGGCTCATTTTCATCCAATTTTGTCATATAAATCTATTCATTTTCCATATCTATGTCTCTATCTTCCTCTTGATTCTATAGATAGTTCATCAAATTGTTGGCAAAGTTCATCAACTTTTGAATTCGATGCCTCTACTCTTCTCTATTGTGTGATACTTCGTGTACATGGTCTATCTAGAGTCATATCTAGAAGTGTAGTCAATTTAGAATCTCTCAAAGTACTAGTATACCATTTTGGAACTGTTGTGGCTGATCCACAACACACCCCAAAATTGGGGACCCACCTTTTTTGCATGCTTTCAAAGAAGATCTCAGTGACCCAGATGCTAAAAATCAAGAAAAAGGCAAAATTGCACAAGGATGAAAAAGTGTCGCGAAATCGCGACATGTCGCAAAATCGCGACATGTCACAAAATCGTGGAAAATGAAAAAGTGTCACGAAATCGCGACAGGTTGCTCCGTCGCTGCCAGAAAATGGAAAGTGTCACGAAATCGCGACATGTCGCAAAATCACGGGCGAAAATGAGAAAGCGTAGCGAAATCGCGACATGTCGCAAAATCAGGGTCAAACCGGTCAAACAGGACGAGGCAGAAAAGGTGTCGCGAAATCGCGACATGTCGCAAAATCATGGTCAAACCGGTCAAACGGGGCAGGAAGCAGAAAGCATAGCGAAATCGTGACATGTCGCAAAATCACGGTCAATGGCAGCAGCTAAGGGGCATGAAGCGGAAAAACGTCGCGATATCGCGACAGTCGCGTTGCGGCAAAGCGAGAAGGATGCGGAAGGAAAAGGCATCGCGATTTTGCGACGAAAAGCTGGCGATGGTATGAAGCGAGAAAACGTCGCGAAATCGTGACAGAAAGCAGTGAAAGAGCACGAAGCGAGAAAACGTCGTGAAATCGTGACAACATGCAGCGAAAGAGGCACGAAGTGAAAAAACGTCACGATATCGCGACAGCATGCAGCGAAAGAGGCACGAAGTGAAAAAACGTCGCGATATCGCGACAACATGCAGCGAAGGTGCCCGAAGTGGAAAAACGTCGCGATTTCATGACATGTTGCGGGAAAATGGTACGAAACGAGAAAAGCGTCACGATTTCGTGACATGTCACGTTTTCGCGGGCGTGATGGCAGAAATGGTTGTGGGAAGGAAAACGTCGCGATATCGCGACATGTCACGTTTTCGCGGCCAGGAAGGCGGACAAAGCTGCATGCTATTTTTTGTCATGATTTTCTTGGGGCCGTTATAGAACGTGCAAAAAAGTGCGGGACACGTGGCGTACAGGCTGCAGAAGCGTTACAGAGAAGATCAAACGTCTCAATGTCGAGCATAAAGCCAAAACATACGCAGTCAAAGAAAGATGAAACGAATCGAACTGGAAGATGAAGCGAAGCGTTACAGGCGAAACAGAAAGCATTGCCAAGCTTTAAAAGCAGAGGCACATGACAGATACGGGCGGAAACCGCTGGAGCAGAGTTGCGGTGCTAGAGGCCGAGGGTCATTCTGGGCTTGCTTTGAGGCTGTTTTCCTTCCTTTTGCTGGTTTTGAGAAAACCAGAAAGTCTGCTATTGTAAAATGATTTATTTTAATGCAGAAGTGTTCAAAAATTTGCATCTTGTTGGCAAGAAAGAAGGAGATCTTCTGTGCATGCTAAAGGATTTAATGTTTATTCTTTCATTTTCAAATTTTAGATTTATAGATAATGTTAAATGCCACTTTGTGGGTTGCATTAGGCGAATGTTCGAAATTTGAATTTTATTTCAAAACCCTAGGAATCAGCACTTAACTTATCAGGATTGTGCGTGTTTGCAGGTCCCATAGGTTAGGTTGCATGCATGGAAACCTCACATCTTCGGTTTTGCCAGGACGGGATAGCATCAAACTGAATGCAATTTTAATTTCTTTTCTTTTACATTTTATTTTCTTTTTGCTGTATTTTATTTTTCAGAAGCTCCAATTTTATTTTCAAGCATTAAAATAAAATAAAAATTAAAAAACTTCAAAATCCATAAATAATTCCATCATGTTATGGCATTTCATTAAATTTTATTTTGAAGTTACAACATGGTCATATAAGGATCAAATCACATTTGTTTTATAAGGGTTCAATGAACAATCATTAATTTCACAGTAAAATAAACCACAGTGCCCCTTGTTTTCAGTTACTTGCAACCACTAAGGTGTTCCAAGCATTTAAAATGAATATCTTCATTTAAGATTATTAATACACAAATGCAGAATGCTAACATAACAGGAACCTTGGAGAAATTGTTTTTCTTTGCAAGCAGAGGATTTAGAACCCAAATCCTATCGGAGAGTGTGTTTTCACAATCGGGTGAAAATACCACTCAACAGATTGGCGCTAGAAGGAGGGCCTGAAAAGGGTTTATTTTATCGTGATTTTAGATGCTACGGGTTTTTAATTGTTTAAGAGCTTTACATTGCTAAATATTTCAAGTCCATTTTATTAGCATATACGGCCTCTAACACCACTCAACAGATTGGTGCTGGAGGGCCGAACGGGTTTATTTTAGTGTTATTTAAATTTAAATTTTTATGCTTTAATTCTCTAACACTCAGCAAACTGTAAAAAGGACGGCCTGAATTTATTTACTTGTTCTATTTTAATTCAGGTATGCTGTAATATTTTTCTGATTGTTCATACAGAAGTATGTGATTTGATTTAATTTTGAAAATTTTGGTCTCATGCAATTACTTGACATTTGATTTTAATAAATACATCTCTTAGTTAATGCTAATTTGATTTTTGTTT
This sequence comes from Wollemia nobilis, assembly GCA_028583015.1. Classification (NCBI taxonomy): domain Eukaryota; kingdom Viridiplantae; phylum Streptophyta; class Pinopsida; order Araucariales; family Araucariaceae; genus Wollemia; species Wollemia nobilis. The sequence continues at coordinate 1,525,879 of JAQPPZ010005291.1, read as the reverse complement.
ATAAATTGCAGGTTGAATATTCAACAGATTTGGTTCTGAAATTACAGTTTCACTAATGGCAACACTTGAGGAACAAATGGTATCCCTGAGAGCTGAAATAATGTCTCTAAGAGAGAGAATGGTATCAATGATAGAGGATTATTATGAGGGTTTATCTATACCTGTGGTACCCTATCAAATTCCTACAATGTTATTGGATTTTTTACGGTGTTTTAATCAAGAGGTGCCACTAGGATACTTGCAAAAACTGCATGTCTACAAGGATGCATTATGTAAATTCCAGATTTTCTATGAGGAGGTGGCTTGTAAGTTATTTGCATACATTTTGGATGATAGACCATTCTTTTGGTATAGCCAACTACCCATGGAGGTTAGGACTTCTTGGATACAATTAGAAGTAGCCTATCTTCATCATTTTGGTAATCAGGCTGACTTAGAAATATTGAAAAATCAGTTTACCTCCATATGTAAAGAGCCTAATGAATCCTTGAGTCAGTTTAATGGAAGATTTCATGAATTGCACTCCCAAATGTGGGAAAATTTTAACACATTGGAAGAAGAAGCCATGGAAGTATACCTAGGAGCCATACACCCCACACTTGCTTCACTCATTGAGGAAAAGCTGAGTGGCTTGTCTCTAGAGAAAATCCATGAGGTCTTAGAAGAGATAGAACGACAAGGTCTTGAAGAAGAAAAGGCACAACATGTTCATATGAGAAATTGTTCTTTTGATGCCAACCTACACCAACCATCAAACATAGCACCCTCCACTCCAATGATATCTAAGGTAAATGATCAAGGGGATGAATCTGAATATCCAAATCTTACAACCACCTTAGATGTAGTCCAAGAGGAGGTGCAAATTGCTAAGACAACATCCACTAGTGAGGATCATGTAGAGATACATGATTATCTAGATGAAGGGGTTCTAAATTCAACAATGTTTGATATATGTGGTAAGATGGAACCTGCCATGGAATTAAATAAAGTGGTTGAAAGTGAAATTGGAGAGAAAATCAATAAATGAATTTGAAGACATGATAGAGTTTCACCACTTGTTCTTGGAAGATACTATTGATGAGATGTGTAAAATTAAAGATCAAGAAATTCTTCACCCTCCAAATTATGATAAAATTGAATCATGGGTTACTAATTTGGATTATGATAGCCTTATAAATTTGAATTCAAGAAATGACCCACTTTTGGAAATAATTGAACCATCTAAGGAAGGTGAAGATGAATTTGATGAGAAGCATATTGATGAATTGGAAGATGTTGAAGAAGTAGTTGAACGTCACCACTTGATTTTGAAAGATGATTATTATGATGCTTGGAAGAAGTGGGAAGACTTCACTCATTCCAAAACTACTAATGAAACTTGTGTGCCAATTGATATGCAGGACGACATAATTGCCTACTCAAAGGAAGATATTACAACTCTTGTACAATTTGAGGATGTTTTGGAAGAGGGTTTCAAATCTCATCAAATTTTGGAAGATTATAATGATCCTATCGCCAAGGACAAAGAAGAAAATGAATGGATGAATGAATCAAAAGATCATGTCACAAATACCATGGAGTTTCATCTCACGATTTGGATGACGATTTTTACAATGGTTGGGGGAGATATGATAATGCATTCTTTTCTCACATCCCTATAGATGAAACTCATATTTCACTTGATATGCAGGATGTTGAACCTTCTACATCATACGAAGATCTCATATTCACAAGATTTGAAAAGGGGACAAAATATAAATTCATTGAAAGTGTGGATGCAAGTTTGCATGATGATTTGGAGGATTCAAATGAAGAGATACCATGGATAGTGAACAAAGAATTAGAACCAAATGATAAAGAGATGGATCAATTGGAAGCAACTCAAATAAGTGATCATCAAAGCAGATTACTTGACATACACTTTGACCAAGAGTGTTTGAGGATTGAAAAGGATGACCATATTTTGAATTTAAATAATTTGAATGATGAAATGTCATTAAAGGTAAATGAAAAACAAGGTATAATTTTTAATCACACCTTTAATAACATGGTTTTAATGAATGGAAAAGAAGTTGATGCACTTGAATTGTTAAACCAAATTCATCAACAATTATTAATTGAATCTAGGATAAAAACTTTTAATGATCCTAATTTAGTAAATATCCTAGATGCTTGTAAATTGTTGCACAAATTTGATTGGCCTACAAATTTGGAAAATGATTTGGCTTTGAAATTTGTAGAAATAGGCTCTTACTTACAAAATTGCATATTTGAAAAGAATAGCCTAATTCTAAATCAAGGAGGGAATTATGAAGTTTACATTTTAAAGAATAGACATGATAAAATTGAAAATCATTTATTGTCTAATCATTTTAGTAATTTGATGCTCACCTATGGGAGTATTATTGGAACTAAATCAAATTGGTATGGTGAGCATGGCAAGTGGAAATTTGTTGCATTGTTTGGTCTTGTCTTGTTTGTGTTGGATTCCCACAACATTTGGCATGCATATCATGTCATATTTTTGTTGAAATGTTCTAATCATGTGTGGGATCCAGGAAAGTGATAATCCAAGCTTTGCATCATCTTGTATTATAGTGTACATTTGTATATAGATTTTGGTTTCTGGTTTTGGGTTTGTGTTTTCAAGTTTCATTTTGGGATTGCAGTTTGGTTTTGGATTGAATAAGTTTTGATTTAAAGTTGTGTGTTTATTTGACATGTTTTGTTTGTCTATAAAAAAAAAAAAAAAATGATGATGAAAAAGTTGCCTTGAGATGCTAACTTATGTTCTAGATCGGGAGAATATGAAACATTGGAATTGTCTTGTAAAAGCTCCACAAGTAACACAAACAATTTAATAGTATCGTTTGAAACTTGTGATGCATGAAGTAGTCAGTTTTGTATGACAAATATTTCATTTGCAATTCAAGAGATAATGCATTCATGTTACATTTCACTTTACATATACATTCCATCTTAGTTGCATATGCATCTTAGGTACAAATCATTAAAGTGTGTCAAATCCTCTTAAGGTTATGCTATCATATAAATAAGAAGAAGATCCTAAGGTTGGGAACTGAGTCTTGAGATATCTAGAACCAAGCACATTTTATACACATTAAAAAGGATCTTGAGCAAAATGATCAAAACCTAACTTGGAAGAAAAGGTTGGGCGAAAGAAGTATTTCATGTCTATCCTATTTATGCAGCATGATCCTTAAGACAGTGGTTTTGACCACTTCCATAAAGCTTAAAGCCTAAAATCAGAGTAGTAAGGATAGGGCTAAATCCTCATCGAACTTAGGTTGAGGATCCAACTCCCCAAAGCTTTGATTTGACCTACATGGAGTAGTAAGGATAGGGCATAAATTCTCATCTCGCTTAGGTTGAGAATCTGATTCCCCAAAGCTCCTATGTCTCATTTCATAATAAATCTTGGATTGGAAGGATCGTACTACTTGTCCTCTCGCAAAGGATGGGTAGTCATCCCCAAGGTCTAAGCAATAAAATTAATATTTTCCATTTACATCTAAAGTTTGGATTGGAAGGATCGTACTACATGTCCCTAGCAAGGATGGGTAGTCATCCCTAAGGTCCAAGAGGTAAAAAATAAATTTTTCCCATCTCATATTTATATTGGATTGGAAGGATCGTACTACTTGTCCTCTCGCAAAGGATGGGTAGTCATCCCCAAGGTCCAAAGAAATGAGGATAAGTCTTGGATTATGGGGTTAAGTGTGCCCATGCATGGCAACATGTCTTGTCTAAAAAACAAGACCACTGTTTGTCCAAAGGGTTAGACTAGCATGACCATTTCTTCCATAATTGGTTATATTATTTTGATCAAAGTGAGGTAATGAATTCTAAATCAGAGTAGTAAGAATAGGGTTAAACTCCCATCTCGATTAGGTTGGGAGTCTGATTTCCCAAAGCTCTGATTTCACTTTCACTTGCACATGGGTTCAAGATAGTAGGGACTCATAACCAACTTTGGGATATAATAAAACAATTCATATAGTTGATCCTAAGAGGGTTTGATAATCTTGAATGTTTGTGTATGATACTAGAAGAAAGACTATGCCTTTTATAAAAGCAAAATCTCTTAGCATATTTATTAGGTTACACAAATCATTCACAATCTCACATATGCATTCATGTAAAATTGACAATGGAATGTTGATCAATTTCAAACGATAGGGAATGAAAACACATTGCACACACCGAGCTAATACTTGATGATTCTGATGATTCATATATTTCTGATCTATGGGCATTTGTTTATATTTATTATGTGCTAACACATGTTTTCGAGTTTATATACTTCCAGATAGGGTTCTCAAGAAAATGCTCAGGAGCATTTGACAGCAGAGTCGCCATTTGTTGTGGCTGATCCACAACACACCCCAAAATTGGGGACCCACCTTTTTTGCATGCTTTCAAAGAAGATCTCAGTGACCCAGATGCTAAAAATCAAGAAAAAGGCAAAATTGCACAAGGATGAAAAAGTGTCACGAAATCGCGACATGTCGCAAAATCGTAGCCGAAAATGAAAAAGTGTCACGAAATCGAAAATTGAAAGTGTCACGAAATCGCGACATGTCGCAAAATGAAAAGAGCGAAAATTGAAAAGGGAAATCGCGACATGTCGCAAAATCGGGTCAAGGAAAGGGAAGAAAGCGTAGCGAAATCGTGACATGTCACAAAATCATGGTCAAGCGGTCAAGGGTAAGGGATGAAGGAAAAACGTCAGGAATCATGACGTGTGGTTGCGACCAAAAGCAGAAAGCATACGAAGGAAAAATCGTGATTTCGCGACGAAAAGGGGATGGTATGAAGGAAAAACGTCATGAAATCGTGACGAAGGAAAGAGCAGAGAAAACGTCGCGATATCGCGACATGCAAAAAGAGGCACGAAGTGAAAAAACGTCGCGATATCGCGACAGCATGCAAGAAAGAGGCACGAAGTGAAAAAATGTCGCGATATCGCGACAGCATGCAGCGAAGGTGCCCAAAGTGGAAAAAAGTCACGATTTCGTGACATGTTGCGGGCAAATGGTACGAAACGAGAAAAGCGTCACGATTTCATGACATGTCGACATGTCCGGCGTGATGGCGAAAGGTGGCGGAAAATGTCGCGATATCGCGACATGTCCGTGATTTTGCGACATGTCACGTTTTCGTGGCCAGGAAGGCGGACAAAGTTGCATGCTATTTTTTGTCATGATTTTCTTGGGGCCATTACAGAACGTGCAGAAAAGTGCGGGACACATGGCGTACAGGCTACAGAAGCGTTACAGAGAAGATCAAACGTCTCAATGTCGAGCATAAAGCCAAAACATACGCAGTCAAAGAAAGAAAAAATGAATCGAACTGGAAGATGAAGCGAAGCGTCACAGGCCAAAACAGAAAGCATTGCCAAGCTTTAAAAGCAGAAGCACAGGACAGATACGAGCGGAAACCGCTGGGAGCAGAGTTGCAGTGCTAGAGGCCAGGGGGTCATTCTGGGCCTGCTTTGAGGCCGTTTTCCTTCCTTTTGCTGGTTTTGAGAAAACCAGAAAGTCTGCTATTGTAACATGATTTATTTTAATGCAGAAGTGTTCAAAAATTTGCATCTTGTTGGCAAGAAAGAAGGAGATCTTCTGTGCATGCTATAGATTTAATGTTTATTCTTTTATTTTCAAATTTCAGATTTATAGATAATGTTAAATGCCACTTTTGTGGGTTGCATTAGGCGAATATTTGAAATCTGAATTTTATTTCAAAACCCTTGGAATCAGCACTTAACTTATCAGGATTGTGCGTGTTTGCAGGTCCCATAGGTTAGGTTGCATGCATGGAAACCTCACATCTTCGGTTTTGCCAGGATGGGATAGCATCAAACTGAATGCAATTTTTAATTTCTTTTCTTTTACATTTTATTTTCTTTTTGCTGTATTTTATTTTTCAGAAGCTCCAATTTTATTTTTCAAGCATTAAAATAAAATAAAAATTAAAAAACTTCAAAATCCATAAATAATTCCATCATTTATGGCATTTCATTAAATTTTATTTTGAAGTTACAACATGGTCATATAAGGATCAGATCACATTTGTTTTATAAGGGTTCAATGAACAATCATTAATTTCACAGTAAAATAAACCACAGTGCCCCTTGTTTTCAGTTACTTGCAACCACTAAGGTGTTCCAAGCATTTAAAATGAATATCTTCATTTAAGATTATTAATACACAAATGCAAAATGCTAACATAACAGGAACCTTGGAGAAATTGTTTCTTTGCAAGTGAGAGGATTTAGAACCCAAATCCTATCGGAGAGTGTGTTTTCACAATCGGGTGAAAATACCACTCAACAGGAACCTTCTTCTTTGGATATGAGCTTTCTTTATTAGGTTCTTCTTCTTCTTAAAGGTATACATTTGTAGATGTGATATCTGATGTGGAAGCTTCATCAAATACTACATCTACTCGTGTTTTTCTTGGTATAGGATATCAGCGATATCCCTTTGAAACCACCCCACCCGAAAAAAACACCCAGGTCTTCTCATCTAACTTCTTCCTCTCTATTTGGGATGTGCATGAATGCCTTACATCCAAAAATCCTTAGATGAGAAATGGAGGGTTTCTTACCACTCCATGCTTCTTGTGGGGTTTTTCCTTGTAGATCTCTAGTGGGTGCTCTATTTAGGAGGTATGATGTTGTGTTTATCGCTTATACCCAATACTAATACTCAAGATGTGCTCATTTTAACATACATTGGACCATTTCCACAATGGAATGATTTCTCCTCTCTGCAACTCCATTTTGTTGAGGTGTATAGGCTATTGTCAAATTTTGTCTAATCCCATGGTCTTTCAGAAATGATGAAAACTCCTTGGAGAGATATATTCCCCCCTCAATCTGAGCGGAGGGATTTGATGAGACATCCAAACTTTTTTCAACAAGTTTCTTGAATTATCGAAAGTATGAAAATGCCTTTGATTTCAATTAGAGGAAGAAAACCCACATCTTTTGGGAGTAATCATCAATGAATAATTGAAAATACTTCTTTCCACCATAGTTGGTTGGCATAGGACCACACATATCGGTGTGCACCAACTCCAAAGGTTTCTTAGCTCTAGAAGAGCTAGCTTCAAAAGGTACTCGATGTTTCTTCCCTGCTAAGCAATCCGAGCAAACTAGTAAGATGGAGGAGAGGTGAGGAAGTCCTCTCACCATCTCATATTTACGTAATTCAAGCAAATATCTTGAACTTAGATGCCCATATCATCTATTCCAGAGAGAAGTGGCCTCCTTTGTAGTTGCAACCAGAGCAACATGAGGTGTTGAAAGAGCATCTTGAATGAACAAGCCATGCTTGTAGGATCCGGTTGCGACATGTTTACCTTTGTGGGTTATAAAACATCTCTTCTTACCTTTCACAACTCGGAACACAACATCCATATTTCTATCCAATATATGAGGAACATAAAATAGATTATTTGCTAATCCGGGGACATAGAGGACCTTCTCAATCTGACATATCCCATATGGAAGAGAGATAGAAACATCTCCTTCACCCTTCACTTGGTAGACTTGATTGTCAAAAATTGTGACTGGCTTACCTTCTTTCTCCTCAAATGTTTCAAACCATGATTTATCCCTTATCATGTGCTTACTAGATCCTGAATCAATATACCATACAACATCTATCTGGGAAGATGAAGTATGGGTCATGAGCACCTTGTGTGCTCTTTCAGAGTCAGAATCTAAATCGAACCCAGGGGAATGTGAGTCTAAGTTGGAGTTAGCATAAGCAACATGTCCCTTAGGTTGCTTATGTTTCTTTTTATATTTTTGTTTCTCTTTGCCTTTCTTCTTAGGAGGTTGATCATTTTGTTGCTTGTTTTTAAACCAACACCTGTTGGTGTCATGGTTATTCATATCACAAATATTACAATATTGTTTATCCTTCTGTTGATTTTGCTTCCATTTTTCCTTGGAAGAAGAACCCCCTTTTGAAATTGACCTTGTTTCTTACCCCTTTGTTGGGTGGAAAGGGCATTATCTGGCACCTCATATTTTTGAACTTGATTTGCCTCCTCAGTCTGGAGAAAATTTACCAACTCCACAAAAGACACTTGTCTACCAAAAACATTGAGGGAAGTGATCAACATCTTGTAGGAATTTGGCAATGCTCTCAAGATGACAGAGTTCAAGATATCATCATCCACTGGTTTTCCCATAGCATTCAATTTGGCTTTCAATTTTGCCACTCTACAAAGGAATAGATCAACTGTCTCCCAAAAATTCATACTAAGGGTGTGTAGTTGAGTTTGAAGGTGTAGAATAGTGGACTGATTCTTTCCTTCATAAACAATAATCAAAGAATCCCAAGCTGCCTTACTAGTTTTGGCATCACAAATATGAGGTTGGACCTCATCTGTAGTAGCAAGCAGGAGAAACATGAGACCTCTCTTGTCCTTCTTATCCCAAGCTTCTTGATCTGTTCCTACTATTTGAGGGCATTTTGTAGTGCCAGTCACTACATCCCATAAATCTTCCACCTAAAGAATGGCTCTCATATTTGTCTTCCATGGAATAAAGTTAGGACCTTTCAACAACTATGAATTTGAGAGATACTTGCGAATAATCGCCATTATGATGGTTCCTTATATCACCAATTGGTATCCATTTCTTTATACCTGCCAGATCTATATATCGTAACCACTCAATATATACCTGCCCTTACATGAGGGAGACTGTAGGTATATATGAATAGCACACCACTCAATATGTACCTGCCCTTATGTGAGGGATACTATAAGTACATATGAGAAGCACGATATATTGAACTTAGGCCATATTGAAAGAGCATCGTGTTGTTAATGACACCTACCATAGAAAGTTTATTCCTCATGCATGGGGCGTAACTTCCCCTAAACACTTCATAAAAACCTTCGTCATAATTTATGCCTAACAATAATCACGATGTGGGTATGAAATAGAGTGAACAATAGAACTGTTTTGCCTTATTTCTACCTGAATATTGATAGAGAACAAGCTCAGACGTCATTGTTGTAGCTATATTAGGCGACGGATACAGTAGTCCAAAGCACGACAACATTACCTGTAAGTGTGGACCAGAGGTATCACAAATACCAAACGCTGCTGTGCAATAAATTGCAAAAATAGGGTATAAATTTAGGGTCTTAGTTTTGCTGTAATTTATGATTGTTAATGCAAGAAAACAAAATATTTAAATGCAAAAAAAAAACAATCACAAATGCCCACAAATTTAACTACTCTAGGTGTCGGTGTCCACCGAAAATGCACCTATTACAAATCCAACATTATCATGCAATAATTCACTTCCAGATATTTGAATTTCCCCCCTTTATCTTATAATTTTGCAAAATAATCATGTGAATACTGTGATTCCCCCATTTTGATTGCAAAATAAACAAGGAAAAATAAAAAATTGTACCTAAACCCCGTTAAAAAACTATTTTGGAGCCTTTCAGGCATCAAAAAATGACTTCATAGGTGTCAAATGATCTTTTTAGGGCATCAAAAACACTTCTAAGGGTGTCAAATAACGCTCCTGAGCGTCAACAGGGCGTTTTGGCCATCATCAGATGCTCCCAGGCATCAATAGGACGTTTTGACCATCATCGGGTGCTCCCAGGCGTCACCAGGTCACTCTGGATATCAACAAGCAGACGCAGGGCATCAAAATTTATGCATCATGTCAAATGACCTCAACTTCGGAGAGCATAACAAAAAAATTGTACCTTGTTTGGGCAACCCGCATGGGATTCGAACAACAGACCTGACACAAGTTAATAAACAATGTCAACCAACTATGCTACCACAGTAGCTGGAAAGAAGACCATCAAATCATCCTTATATCAAATGCAAAGATCAATTTTAATTAAAAAAATCATGGGATTATCCCACATGCATCTAGAGGATGCATTTACAATAGTTAAAGAATGAAAACAACCACCTTTGGAGGTGACTACCTTCGGGCGATCACCTAGCCACCCTGTTTGCCTCCACTTGCCACGTAACCTTGCCACTATAGCCCATCCATGTTAGCCTTGACATGAAACCTTAGCCATGTGTATCTTCCTTGGTATGCGTGTAAACTATAGCCCATCCATGTCAGTCATGCTACGTAACCTTAGCCACGTGTATCTCCCTCAGTCCACGTGTCTCTGCCTGGTCAGCGTCTACCTCGATCTGAGTGTTTCTGCCTAGTCAGTGTTTGCATTCTCAGGCTTCATGCATGTTGTCTATATTTGTCTTAGGTTTTCTTGGTCAGTGTCTATGTTCTCGGGCTTCATGCATGTTGTCTGTGTCTATCTCGGTCTGTCTGGTTAGTGTTTGCATCGAAGTGGTTACAAAAACCACCTTCTCCAATCACCCATCACCTAGCTCTGGTACCATAAAGAAATCTAATACCATGTAATTTAGAACAAAAAATTGAAGCATTGAATATTGATAATGTTGCAGGTTAAATACATTAGGCATGGTGGTTCGGTTGGTTGAACCACCAAGTTGGTTGGTGAACCAACTCAATTAATTAGAGAGCACTAAAGTGCTTCTTTTATCCACCCGCCAACTAATGAAATAAATATACACTAAATATAATATGCTAACAATCATGGCCTGTTGATAGGTTGCACCAACATTTTAAAGGCCAAATGACATAACTTTATAGCAAAATGTTCCTCATGGTGTGGTAAAGGTTGTTTTGTGTTGATCTTTGAGCTTGACCTGAATCTGATTATAGCTTAAAAATCTATTCATAAGGGATAACATCTCATGACTAGTAGTTGCATCTACTAGACCGTCGATGTTATGTAAAATAAATTCATCCTTAGGCATTGCTTTATTTAGATCTCAAAAATCCATACAAATACAAATTTTTCCATCAAGTTTTTCTATAGGTACCATATTAGATACCCATTTTAGATAATTAATTGGTTGAATGAATTCCACATACAACAATTTCTATAACTCATCCTTCACCATTAAGGTGATTGTTGGATGCATTTTCTTAAGATTTTGCTTGATCAGCTTCATCTTAGGGTGTAAAGTAAGGTTGTGTATCACCAACTTCAGATCAAGACCCGACAAGTCCTTATATGACCAAGCAAATATGTTAGACTTTTCTAGCAAAAGAGATATGAGGATGGTCCGCTCTTCAGGAGATAGAATTTCTTCAAATTTGACTTTCTTAGGATTTTTAGGTTCATTACTAATATCCATGTCGAAAGTATCCTCAATTGACATGTGGGATCCCTCCTCAAGTTGATAAGGTGTAGGGATAAAGTGGATATCATCCACTGGGTTTGGACAATCTATCATATTAGATTCGACCTTAGCATTACAAAAATCTTGAGTAGGACCTAGAGTGAAATGGAATGGTTGCAACATTTCTTTATAGGGGAAGAACTCCTTAAGCGATGGTGGTGATGCAGTGTGGTCAAAGTCAATGGCCTCATGATTGAAGTGCAGTAGCTTTGAAGGGTCGTTGGGATTACGGAGAGGTGTAGTTAAGTCAATGGAAATCATTTTTATGGACGGTTGATGATTTTCATTATCTCTTGGGTAGGACCTATCCATTATTGATTGCTCTAGATATGCCAAATATGGATTAGGAGGTATTGGTATCTCTAGGTCTGCTCAAGGAGTAGATAGGAAATTGGGTCATCATGCAGGAGTAACTACCTCTAGTGAGGTGGGGAAGGAAACATCCTCTGATAGATGTCATCTACGTTAAAAGGGGACCTGATCGGCTCAATACCTCTTGTATAGTTATTGAGGCAACAAAGGTAGAGAGGACCTAAGTATGCATTTATTGTTTCATCCTCATACTCATCATCTTCATTAATCTAATAATTTTTAGGATTATCCTCGAGTTCATATTCCTCTTCTTGATTGGTCTCATGATATGTTTTAGGGGGCTATATGGTGACCATTGTTATTGGGAGATGATCCCTAAAAAAATTATAAGGGTAGGGGTTGGTGTATTAATTATCATCAATATCCTCCCCAAATCCTATGCTTAGGTGTTGTAGGAAATCATCCAAAATCTCATCCGACATGCGGATGGAATACCCTAACCCAAATCTATCTATAGGTAATTGATATTGTGGTTGATAGGATGTATTACAACCCTACTCATACATACTTAAGCCATCACCATGCCAATTTTAATGGTCAAAATATCTTAGAGCTAAATTATGATTCAACATATAGTATATGTTGCATGTAAATGATTCATTATCGTAATTGATAATAGGTGATTGATCTGTGGCTTGGTCGATACCCCCATATATGAAATTCATATGATTGGGTTGCATTCCTAGGGGTACGATTGTTCCAATGGGTAAGGGAGGAGCACGAGGTATCCCTATGTCTTGGGTAGACTCAATAATTTGTGTAAAAGTAACATTTTCTACCAAATATTCAGTGAGCCTGGGGTTGACTAAGTGAATAATCACTTGGGGTGTGAATGATCACATCGATGAGGCAGATGATGCAGGTTGAGGTACATCATCTATAATGTTAGGCAAATCTTCCTCTTCAATGGGAATCAAAATTTCTACTATAGAGACATTAGGAATGACCTCTGGAATGTTTTCCATAGGTGTTTTTAACTTCTATTTGATCAGAGGATCTGATGATGATAAAAATTTATCAGATGTAGCCAATGGTTTAGGTGAAGGTGGCAGTGATGAGGTGGATGGATCAACATGGGTTGATTTTTGTTGGTGCTCTAGACGTTTGATGGGAAAACTTGGCCTAATGTCTAGATGTGTAGTGGGTAAAATAAACTCCCTCGGATTGCTAACCTGATTGACGTATTTAAATGGTTCATCATCTGAATAGATGATATGAACCTATCCTTCATGAATGTATTTGATACACTGATGTAAATTTAAAGGTACACATTTTATGTCCTGAATCCAAGGGTGACTAGTCAATATATTGTATTGCATCACTCCTTCCAACACATGGCACAATACAAAGATTATTTTTAGTCCCACCTGAATAGGTATTGTACCTACTGTTGAGCACAACACATCATTGAAAGCCTGTAGTGTAAAGGTAGATGCTACTATGTACAATGTTGGAAGACTCAAATGCTCTAAAGTGTTTGTTGTTATTATGTTGATCGATGAGCTTGTATCAATCAACACTCACTTGTATGGTATTCGGTTGATGCAAGCAATTATGTGTAATGGGGTATATGCTACATTTGTTGGTAAAATTTTTATTTCATGATTATAGAAGGTTACCACAAACTCTATGCACTTCTATACATACCCTATAAAATTAGTGATTACATTAGGAGTGTGGGGTTGAAGCTCGATAGATTTTAGAATTTCCATGAGCTCTTCCCTATGTCTAGGAGATTGCTAAATAAGCTCATATATGGAGAGCTTAGCTGAGGTTATTTGTAGGATTTGCGTAAGCCTATTTCTACCAGTTATTACCGGTTAATACGATGGACCTAGCAATAGGTTTTGAGCTAGACCTTACTGGGGTGTAGAAGGAATTTAGATAGGTTCTACAGGTGAGTCGACTTGATTGTACCTTCTATTTCTTGTTACTATATTAATCATACCTATGAATCCATGCATGGGTGGATCCATATGTATCTCATTGACATGTCTAGTTTGGTTGTCCTTGACCTCATGAGTGGGCAAGGAATATTTGAAAATACCCATCTACTGATTATCCAGGCCAAGAGGGTTGTCTATTTACAGTTGATTCTTATCCAACATGTTTTTTACCAAGTTTTTGAATCCATAACACATTTGTATATCATGAATATTTTTACGGTGATAAGCACAATATAAATCCTCTCTGTACCCTTTAGGCTTTGGATGGGTAGTATCTATCAACCAAATTTTAGGTAAGGTAATCACCTTAGCCTCACATAATCTATTAAACAAGGATGCCAAAGACTCGGGCAATGGTGTATGTGTGTGAGAAGGATGACAGGGCTTATCCTGCACTTGATTTCTTTGGCACTGATTATTGTAATTTGTTGGAGGTAGTTGAGCCTGATAATTTGATTACTAAGGAACTTTCTCCATTTTAGGCACATTCAAAACAATTTAATTTTTTGTAGCTGGTTTTGTTTGATTGTAATTGTTTCAAGGATTCTTATTCCACTCCTTTTTGGAGAGTTTTATCTCCCTCTTGGACCTTGATGTCCTCAATAAATCTAGCTTGTGCCAAAGACTCTTCGAATGTTTGATATTGTTGCAACTATAAAAGAAGTGAGATATACTTTGAATAACTTTTTGTAAACATATATATTAGTTCTGAAATAGGTATGGTGAAAGGTAATGTTGACATTATTTTTTGCTACCTATTTTCATAGTCCATAAACGACTCATTGTCGAATTGATGAAGATTTGATAAGTCAGTTAAGTTAGCCTTTTTTTTACTCTAAAAGAGAAGTGTTCTAGGAAGACATTGGCTAGTTGTTCAAATCTAGTGATGTTATGTCGTGGTAGTTGATTATACCACTCTAAAGATGAGTCAAAGAGTGTTATCAAGAAGGTTCTCAACAATAAAGCATCATCATCCTGCAACTAGAAATACAAGTTCATAAAATTTGTCACGTGATCCTAAGCATCATCATATCCTTTGAATTTATCCATATTATATATTTTGAAATGCTATGGATAAGCAAAGACAAGGAATTGATGGGTGTAAAGTTTGATTGCATAATTTATGCAATGTCAGTTTTTGGTAATCCATTCCTTGATTTTCTAGTGATTTTATTTGCTCTATAAAGACCTTATATTATTGAGATGATATGATCTCATTTTCCTGAATTGGTATCTTATGATGTGGTGGTGGTAAATTCCTATTAGACCAAGGCGACGAAATATAATCATCTGCCACATCCTCTCAAAAGGACTCAAGATATGCTTGATCCTGGTATTCTGGTTTTATCTCTAAGTATAACTCATATTCCAATGGATTTGGAACTTGACACTATCTTGGATGATACTGATGAATAGATGCAGGAGGAGTACGATTTTTCGTTGGCCTATAAGGTAACTCTTGATGTTGTGCAGTGCACCTTAGGTTAGTCTGTTGCCTATATGTGCTAGGTATCGAGATTTTATCATAGGCTAGCCTATTTGATTGCTCCTCATACAATATTTGTTCAATAATTCTCTCTTCACATAGCCTATGCTCATATAACCTTTGATGGTGTAGCCTTTGTTGCTTTGTGTGTTCATGATGTAGGTGCTCTCTTTCTCTATGCAAGTCATCTAATTATGATTGGATTAACTACTCTCTTTGACTAGTATTTGGCTTAGGTAATCGATCTATGCGATCAGTTGTATGAGGTCTATGATTTATCATCTCAATACAAGGGGATTTGGTTATTTCTATATACATAGTAGGGATAGGTACCATTTTCCCTCGATCAAAAGAAGCTACATTGACTTGATGTTCAACCCTAAGAGTGTGATCCTCATGTAAGGATGGCACATGAGTATGATGTTCCCATGTAGAACACTCTCTGTACATAAGAATAGGACACACTAGATTTTCATCTCGCTCATCCTCAGAGTGAGTATGAATGGAAAAATATGTTCTACGAGTAGCATTAGGGCAATATCTATCTAGATGATCAAGCTCTTGACTCAACCAAGGATGATCAAGAGGAGTATCCTGCTCATCTAACCCAAGCAATGGCATGTATTTCACTCCATGTTCATATGGGTTTGTGGATCGATTAGGGACACGAATTTGTGCTACCCCTCTACTTGGTCCCTCAATGGGTAGATATTGTCTAGATATAACACGATATGGGTATGGTTCGAGAAGTTCATCTTCTATATCACCCAATTCACCTCGGTCAGTAATATACCTCTCCTAAAAGAGATATGTGCTATATTCCTCATCTATAACGGTTCTTGGAATAGCCTTGGCCAAAATAGGGTGTGAAGTACTCACAAACAAGCCATCGAGGTGGTTATGAAGGCCACCATAATTAGTCTTGATCATCAGTTGGGTGTGAATTCCAACTCATTGATGTTTAATATGATTTATTGTATGTGAGTTCATTGTATTTCATGCAAAAAGGAAAATGCAACATAGAGCAATCAATGATTTTTTGCTAATGCATGAAATAACATTTAAAATTTTTAAATTCCTATATAAGAACGTTTCAATTTTAAAAAAATTTAAATTGTAAACCCTAAATAATGTTAGCCTTTAGACATACAACAAGCATTCAAACCCAAACAGACAGTAAAACAAAGGTTATCTCTATGTAAGACGATTTGCAACAAAGGTTGTCTAACACAAAAGAGATCAAAAATAGAGGTCGCTTTAACCTATAGTGGCCAGTAGCAGAGGCCATTGGACCCAAGAGTGATCACAGATAGAAAGCTTGAAATTTAAAATTTCTTTCAAATTTCTCAATTAAAACTTGAAATCCTATATTTTTCTATGAAAAATAGTAAAATCAAGTGTAGAAATACTCACAGGTGAAGCCTACATTCGATGAAGTTGCCCTTCTAGTTTTTAATTCTATTATGAGGCTATCACAAGTCAGAGCGACGGGCCCTTCTAGTCATCACAAGGTAGGACAGTAGCTCTTGCAAGACATTCCAACCTAGAGTGACGGTACCTGCAATTCAAGAAAGACAAAAAATAGGTAATTAGTGATAAATTGTGAAATTTAAGTCGAGTTTTGGCCATGATCACCACTATAGAGTAGGAAAAATACTACACCTAAATATTTATGAAATCAAATTGGCAAATGTCAATCATATAGCCATCTTATTGTGGTCATTGCACAACTTACCCCAAAATTGGGGACCCACCTTAAATTTTAGTTTTTGGGGAGTTTTGGTATCCTTGGAGTGATGATTTTGATAGGTCCCATCCTTGATGTTTGCATTTCAATTTCCAAGGTTCCTTGTTGGTTAGGGCCTTCCTTTATCCTCTTTTAAAGTGTCTCGTTGGTTACCTTTTGTTTTGTTCCTTTGTTCTTTTGTTTTGAGGTTATTTTAATATTTTGGCTTTTAAAGCTAAAACAATTTTAATAGTGAATTAAGCCATATTTTATAAAAAAAATAAAAATAAAAAATAGGAAAATAATAAAAAATGAAAAATGGATTAAATAAAAAAATATTAATAAATAATAAATAAAAAAATAAAATAATAAACCTAAAAGAAAAATAAAATAAATAAATTATATATATATACACTAAATAAATGGAAGTAAATAAAATGAAATAAAGGAATAGTATTTCTTTTATTTTATGCTTTATATGTTAGTTGCGTGTTAGCATAAATTTTGATGTTACAATTTTATTATAAGTTGGCTTTGATTTTACTATATGAAGAATGTCATTAATGGCTTCATGGCAGGTTGTAAAAGCTTGGGAGTGTGGGTTGCTAGGTGAAGCCAAACACGATTAGCGCAGCGGTATGGTCTTTGAGGATAGTTTTCAAGGACCTAGACTATCGATATGACAACAGTTATGTGGTGGAGGTTTGAATAACGGGCAGTGTAGAAGTAGACTACCCGTCCTACAGGGATAGTTCAAGGGATGGAAGGTGGACCTTACCTACTGGATGGCAGAGCACCATGGACCCTAATGACCAGGTAAAACTGATGACTAGGATGGTTGTGGACAACCTAGACACTAATGAGGCCTCATAGGTGGATGGGATAGATAGGTATTACTTGGACATTGACCTACACTCGGAGCTTAAACGCAGAAAGATGGATGACGACGTTGATTGCCAAAGAATATTACCGTAAACAGTGAGCAACGATGTAAATTCATAGCATAGGCGTGGACATGAAGCCAACAAGGATTGTTTGAAGATCAGATTGGAGGTGATTACATGGATGACTTGGATATCATAGACCAAACGATGGCGGGTTACCCAAAGGTGGGTTCGATGGCAACAGAGCAAACCCAGCCATCACGACTCCTAACCCTTGGTAAACATATTCGATGACCGCATATATGTAGGAATAAAACGTAAAAGGAGGTGTCATTGTGTCATACATTAAAGAATCAATAACCGCGATGTGAAGAATGGTTGTTCTGACAATTACCAATTATAATAATGCATGATTTCAAAAAATTCACGATATTCTATTCTAAGGCAGTTTGGCAAAACAAGTGTGGGATACTATGATGGTTGCAGGGATACCAAATCTAACAGAACTAAGTCATCTATATGAGCAGAGCAGGGAGCTGCAAGGGCGCTACATAGAGGTGGCACTAACACTACTTATTGGGCACGACTCCAATGACATGGTGGATTCTCAGCCTAGTATTTTTTTCAATAAAATAGCGAATACAAGGATGCACATGATGATATTTCCTCAAATAATGTTGATTAAAGAATTTAAAATGAGTGAGATAAGATGTTTATCATGGATGTCGATAGCATGGTTTCCAGTGGAGCATATCACTTGTATTAACATATGGTATTATATCCAAGGGTTCTAGTTTATTGATTTCTATCTCGAGAGCTTGAAAGTGTTGGTCCAAGTTGCTATAAGTTTTTTAAAGAAGAGAAAAGAAGTTCCTAGTGAAAGATTTGATCCCAATATTCCTTAACTAGAATTTCAACAAATCTTGTTGGAGCAAAAATCCTCATTAATTGAAGAATCTATCATGGCTCTCAGAAATGCTTCCATGAACATCCCTTTATTTAAAAGAAGATAATTTTGAGTATTAGAAAAATCAGCTAAAGCTAATCTTAGTGTGAAAAGGCATATGGGATAGTCTAGTAATAGGTTACATGCCACAAGATCAAAAACCAATAAAAAAGGATAAGGAGAAGTCTAACGCATAAGCTTACATTCAAAGTGCTATAGATCCTAGCATCTATCCTCATATAGTTGGTTGTAAAAACACAGTAGATCCATAAACAACTTTGGAGACTTCCTACCAAGGAATGAAGAAGGTCAAGGTAGCCAAGCTCTAAAATTTGAAGATGAACTTTGAGAATATGTGAATGGAGGAAGGAGAAAGCATAGGAGACTAATTTTTCAAGGTGAATGACATGATGCACAAGATGTGGGTCTATGGTGAATCCAATCATGAGAAGGTTTTTATCAAGAAGATCTTGAGATCTTTGACACCCAAGTGGCTACACATAGTTGTCACTCTAGAGGAGTGCAAGGACTTGGACAATCTAAAAGTTGAAGAGTTGGTTG
Source organism: Wollemia nobilis (assembly GCA_028583015.1). Classification (NCBI taxonomy): domain Eukaryota; kingdom Viridiplantae; phylum Streptophyta; class Pinopsida; order Araucariales; family Araucariaceae; genus Wollemia; species Wollemia nobilis. The sequence continues at coordinate 1,506,656 of JAQPPZ010005291.1, read as the reverse complement.
GTTCACTCTTGTCACGTGATGACAATACTAAAACAACAATTTGGATCAATATCTTGAGACAAAGATAATGATTTTAAAATCTCAAGAAAGGAATTTCACAAAGCATAGAGGTGGGCGAGAAGACACCTTGGAGAGCTTTGTCACAACCCAAATTTTGAACCCACTCGCAAATGATTTTTTGTTTTGCTTTTTAGTCTTGCCAGGAAATTTGTCTCAATCCTACCCAATCAAGACTCATCTCTAAGGTTCAACTTCTGTCTTTAGTGGCCCTCAAAGGGTGCACCCATCTCCACACCTTACATAAGTTTGTTTATGTCAGGGTACTAGGTGTAGCACAAGGTAAGCTATCATTCTCATTCTTATAAGGAGCCAACTCATCCCTTTATGTCTATCAAAGGGAAGCGCTAATATCTACACCTACATAAGTCCATCTATATAGGTGCACTAAACGCTTTAGTTTTCTTTAGGTTATCCATCTCATCTCCTAATGAGCTAGCCTATCCCTCATAAGGCTCCTATCATGTCTTGGTCCGTGGTTAGTTTGTTTAGTCTCTCTCTCGTTTGCATCATTAAGTTTCTTTATGTAAGACTTAATCACATAAGATTCCATTGTCATATTTTTATTGCTACGGATGCTTTACCTTTTGCTAATATAACATTCATAATTAAGCAATAAGTAATCATACCATCCCATGGTAATCTTATCAACAATTATAACACAATATGTGAAATTAAAATATATTACCCACTTGATTTGAGAGTATAAAAAATATATTCCATTAAGCTATAATAAAACAACTCATAGATCAAGAGACTCTACAAAAGCACGTAACACCATATGTATCATGGGAACTCTCATGGGAAATAAAGCTAACCTTAAATAGTTTTCTTTATTTATTTCAAATGAATAGTTTCATACATTAAGTAAAGGCATCCCATAATGCCTTTCTTCTCATATAAGAGTTCCCCAAATTCTTATAACCAATACACTATGGATCTTCAATCCACAGTACAAATCGATTCCATAAAATGAGACAAAACCACCCCATAATGTTTTTTCTCCTAATCATCCAAATCCCCTAATTTCTAAGTTATTACATCATGAATTAGTTCTTCAATTCATGGATACAAAATTTGGTCCCATACAATAAGACAAAGGCACCCCATAATGCCTTCGAGAAAAGAATCCCTTCCGGTCTTTTCTTCAATTTCTAAAATTAACACAAAATATTATTCATAAATAAATCAATTCCAAAATTATATATAAACCCTTAAAACTAATCTTTTATCCAATTATATGAAATACATTAACCATTAGTATATATTAGTATATATTTCTTATCTCATGATTCGTGTTATTCCCAAACATAATTCAACCCATTAATTCAAATGAAAAGCATTATCTATAATTACATAAGTCTATTAGGTAAAATAATTATTTATCCTTAAATAAATGCAAAGAACTGTAAATCATGTTAAACAAAATCCTAAATCAATTATTTAATCCAAAATCATTTAATCAAACATAGACAAACCATTTAAAATCTATTCTTCCCACAACATAGATTAACTCAAACAAGGAAAGATTTAATCAAACATAAACAAACCATTTAAAATCTATTCTTCCCACAACATAGATTAACTCAAACAAGGAAAGACCTTTCAAGACCTCAAATTACGCACCTATTTAAGCAAAGGGATAAAATGGGTAGATTCCATCTTATAAGTAATTTAAGGGTCCTCTCTATTAAACACAATACCCCCATTGGCCACTCAAAAATGGATTAAAAGTTTATTATAAATTTTTTTATAAGAGTTAGTTACAATCACACTATTTATAATAGTTGACAAACATAGGGTTTAAATTATAGGGGTTACATCCATCAAACCTACCTATTCCACCTCGTTGTTTTATAGTCTGAAATACATCACCGGGTGCTCGGGATTTGTAGCGCACTTAAAAGATTCGAATCATATTACTACCTTTACAACAAGCTTGTCCCTTAAATTTAAACCTAAATCTCTTTTTAATAAATACCTAACCAAACATATACTTGTCAATCCACCTAACCTTTAAAAATTATTTTAAATCACATTCCAACCTACTAAGGGGCATATGTTAACACATAGCCCTTCATAAATTAAAACATACGTTAATCATACTTCCCCCAACAAATCAAATGGTTCATAACTTCGCTTTTCCTCTACTAGCACAAGTAGTCATGGTGCAAACCCCTTTTCTCCTTCTTAAATCGTATTTTACAGGCATAGAAATTAAAACTTTCCCTTAACACCGTTGAAAGCGAGGGCCAATTCCTAGTCTATGGCCTCCACAGCCACTTTATTAAACACAAAAGCAGAGGATAATTTTAATCACATGGGGCCCACCGCCAACGGAACCCTCAGCCCGTGGTTCTTTCACTAAACATAATTTCAGGGTTTTAATTGGAGGGTTGACTAGGTCACTGCCCTGTGGCCTTTAATTACTCATTCAACCTGAATGCCCCCTATATAATTTAAGTATAAAACATTAGGCGCCTGAAAGCACTCATATGATTAAATTTAAAACATTAGGCGCCTTATTTAAATAACAAATAAATAAAATTATTTTCGAACCTGTTGACGGGTAGCGGCGGAGGGAGGAGACACGACGGCTAGAAGTGGGAGGCACGCCAAAAAGATGAGGAGGATGAAAGGAGCAGGAGAAGGGAACTGGCGTGCTTCCTCATCCTTCTCCTATCTCTTCCATCCTCCTCATCCTTTTGGCGTGCCTCCCCTTCCATTCGTCGTGCTTCTGATTTTTTCTTTTTTGCCGTTATGGCCGCCCGCCATATTCAGTCCTCCCATGACATGGCCATCCCTTTTTTTTTACACGTAACCATCTCATTTTTCTCATTCAAAGATACTTCCTCCTCAAGGAAAGTGGAGATTCAAACAGAAACAATAATCCTTCCTAAACCCATATCACTGACCCTAATAATTCAATCCAATAAGAGAGTAAGCAATTATTAATCAGCATCCCCTTTTTTTTATTGCCAAATAAATTTTAAAAGTAACATTACGGCAATTAATATATATATCGTTAGCGTAACAATATAGAGGCTGGTCCATTATAAATCAATGCAAGCTTTAAGCGATATTAAACTCATTCTCTCATTTTTGACCATTTAAAAGGGTAATAACCTAGCTATTTTTAACTTGTCAGCTCAAAATTGAAATGATTAGTATTTTTATCAAAACAACAATAATTAATTCTCTTGCTAACAAACTGAACGCATCATCATGACGAATATCAATTGTTAGGTCGCATGGTTAGTCCTAATTATAAAGTTTTAAAATTTTATATTTGTATTAAAATAATAATAAAAATTAAATAAAAAACGTAAAATCAGCATAATTTAAAAAATATATATTTTTTTAAATAAAACATTTTAAAACACATACAAATATATTTATATATTAAAGTAACATTGCTTAATACACATGAACCAATAACACATGTAATATTGCGTTCCTCGTGTATGATATTTTTCTATTAAAGAACAATTAAAATGTCTTTAAAATACCATATTTTTAAATAATACATTTAAAATAAATAAATCCAATATTTCCTTAGCACATAGGTTTACTATGAGACTTAAGAAATTGTTTATATAATATAAAGAGAGAATGGCCCAATATGTGAGTGAGGTGCCAATACTTACCATAGTACATAAAACATTTAAGATTGAGTCTTGAACTCTTTTTATTTATTAATTAAACAATAAAAATATATCTTAAATAATAAAAATATAAATTATATATATATATATTTTGATTTGGTTAGTTTGAGAAATCTTTATGACCGATGTATAGGGCTGAGCAGTCTCCTCCCAATCACGACGTCTCGTAAAACCAAAAGCTATACTTGTCAATAGAGAATTTAACACATAACCACCTCCTCACACATTTGCCCACATCGCAGTTTGAACCTTGGACCTTTTGAAGAAGAGTCAAAAGCCCGAATCGTTGCGTTGTCCCCTCGAGACATAAATTATATATTTTAATATGAAATATTAATTATTATTATTATTTTTAGGTTTAGTTAGTGTGAGAAATTTTTTATGTTCGATACTTAGGGATGAGCATTTCTATCTCAACCACGGTCCTTCTTGAGATAGAAAGCTAAGTTTATCAATAGAAGGTTAACACAATCCTACGCACATATGTCATAGTTTGAAATGTGGATCTCCTTAAAGAAGAGCCAAAGCCCAAACCATTGTGTTGTCCCCCGCGATAAATATTAATTATTTTAAATAATCATATTATGCATAATTTAAAAAATTCTTCAAAACTTTATTTATAATAGCATGGTATCCATGTAATGACAAGTACAATTTTGGCTTGGAAAGGAATTCAAAAGCTTTGCTAGGGTTTGCATGCATTGTTGTTACCATTACATGCAGAAGCTTCAATAAAGTGGAATGGATGTGGAATGTGGGGCATAGAATTGATTTTTATCATATCAAACTTTGTTAGACAAAGTACAAGTAATTTTAATTTATCTTTTGTTTTCTTGGAGTGGATTAGGATTTAGGATACTTTTGAAACTCTATCATGACAACAATAGTGGGTGGGATCCCTTCTCCTAAACCTTCCTTTTGAGATGTCATTCAATTAGGCGGTGGAGGGCACTTGGGTAACACCATAGCCAAGTTTCTCCATAGGCCTCTAATAATGCCACATATAGACCCCAAGAGGAATGTCAATGGATGCATGAAAGTGTGGATGTCTTCCTAATAGTTTTTTTGAAAAAGATAGACATTCAAACGTGCATAGAGGATATGCAAAGGAAAAATATAATATGCATGTTCATGAGATTTAGACCATAGCTATTAGCCTTTAGGGACTGGGCATCTAGGAACTTGCAAACTAAAGGAGAATCTTCATATCACACTTTATCCCAATGGCTATTTCCTAGTAATATTTGAGTGCGAAGAGAATCAATTGTATTTTCTAGGGAAGGTCATGGTTTTTTGGAAGAGCATGCTTGTTAATGAAACCCTACCATACAAAGTCCCAAGCAAAGGAGGAAATGCCTTTTGTGTGCCTTGTAATGGTTAGGTTATTTGGGTTACCAATTGAATACTAGAACCCCATCTCTTTTGTAGCCATTGGCAACACTCTGGAATATTTTATGATGGCGGTGTTAGAACTTAAGGTTCAAATTAATTGCATTATGAAATTGAAAGGATGTTTAAGTATAATAGTCACCTAAACCTAGTATAATATTCTACAACTACCCTTGTCCCTATTGAACCTTATAAACAATGTGTTGAGCGGTTACTCAACTTACATTCACATTATACATGATGTAATAACTCTTAAAATTACCCATTTTTACATCAAGTCTTAGAGAGGAAAATTTAGAATTTTTTAAATTTGGCTCATCCTAGTGGTTTAGTGAAGATGTTTGCTACTTTTTCTTGAGTAAGAAAAAATTGAGCTAGATGTTCTACTATTGAACATGTTGATAGATGAAGTGGCACTCCATGTTGATGTGGTTAGTCCTTTAATAGAAAATAAGATTATGAACAAGTTTAAGTACACCTTGGTTGTCATAATGCATGGATGTAAGTTCATCTTGTGGTACTCTCATATTTCCCAACATATGTTTCAGTCATATTGCTTCATAGACAACTCCCCTTCTACATGGTATTCTACTTCAGTGGAAGATCAATTATTTGTTATTTCTTAATTCACCATAATACAGGTGTAGTCCTTAGAAAGAATACATAACCAAAGGTATATTTTCAATCATCAATACAATCGGTTGTATAACTTGTTAAGAGAAAATGATCACTCTCCTTGAATTCCAAACCATATTTAATAGTGCTCTATATATATCTTAGAATTCTCTTTACTGCCTTCCAATGTGTTATTTTTTGTTCTTGCATGAAACATGAGAGATAAATCATTGTAAAACTAATATTTGGTCTTGTGTAGGATAAGTAGATGAGACTCCTAAATAACTATTGATATCATTTACTAAAGGAGAAGAATAAAAATGTGATAGTTGTAAGCCTAATTCCATTGTTATAGGTTTACAATCTTCTATGTGATATTTCTTAACAAGATTCTTGCCATATTTGCTTTGTGAATCAAATATGTGATGATGATTTTGATTTACCTCCAATCCCAAACAATAATATAATAACTCAAGATCAATCATGTCAAATGATTTCTTCAAGTCTTCTTTTGTAGCTAGAATCATACTCTCAAAACTTCTTGTAATGACTAGATCATCCACATACACATTAATGAATACAATCTCCCCCCTTGCTCTTTGTGATATAGATTTGGATCATACAAATTTCTTTTAAAAATATGTTTTTCAAAATTGTCATCTATCTTTATGTACCATGCTCGAGGAGCTTGTTTGAGACCATAAAGAGATTTGATCAATTTGTGTACCTTTGTTTCTTGCACAAGTATGATGAATCCTTCTGGTTGAGTCATATAGACTTCTTCTTTTAAGTATTCATTAAAAAAGACACTTTTCATGTCCATTTGATGAATTTTCCATCCAAATTGTGCAACTAAAGCAATAATTCTAATGGATTTTATTTTTTTTGTAGGAGAAAATGTTTCTTTATAATATATGCCTTCTTTTATTATGAGAATTATTTCTTTGTATACCTTTGAATGATCATGTTGAGGGTTTAAAGTGATCCCTTGCACCCCTCAAGTGTCACGATCCTTATAGTTGTAATTTTGGCTCCTTGCCTCTACCAAGAGTCCAATTCCCTATGCCTTATGCGGGGGGCTTTAGTCCTGGGAAGTTCAATAGAGCATGGGTCATAGCTCTATAAAATGAACTCTAGGGATATTTACCCAAATCCATTTCCTTGCTTTAGATGTGATCTTTGAAGCTTGTATTTTTTCCTTCCTACTCTAGTCATACTCTATCGAGACATCAAATGTAGGGAAAAGGGAAAATAAATTAAAGTAGTAAAAGGAAAGTAGAAAATGATAGGACACATAAACTGCAAAAATAAAATAAAATAAAGAAAATATAGAAAAAATAAAATTACAAGAAGCAAAGCCTATTCAATAGGTGGCAATGCACCAAAGATTTAATAAGACCATCTTGTGCCTTCGTGGATTGAAGTGAACACATGCATAGTGACTGATAGTGCATGAATAACATAGGTCCTTCTAAGAACATGCATTAAAATAGAACACCCACACCAAGATAGGGATTTTATAAGTAGTTATAAATTCTATTTAGTGTGAACTCTAAGTTACATACATGTAGAGAGAAGAGGTCTTAAAATTCCTCGATCAACTATGCAAAGCTCACGCTAGGTTGGGACATAGGAGAGAATGAAGGAAAGCACCATTTAGAAGAATGAGTAACTTTTGATATCTATAATGAATAAGAAGAAAAATATTTATAAGAAGCAAGAAAATAATTCCCCGAAAATCCATGTAGGATTTCAAAATTTTACCCAAGCTAGTTAAAATAAACAATGAATAATATAGAAGCCTTGGAGATCTTTAGCTAGGTGTTGGTGCAAGAAATATCCATTATTATACATTTACAATCATTTGTCTTTAATGCCTTGGGTCATGTGTTGACCCTTGGGTTGTCCTCCCTGTCATTGCTTTAATGCTTTAGCTACTATCTGGGAAACTATGTTTTGTTGTGGAGATCCAAGATTGAGATCAAATCATCATCCCTTCCTTCACATCTAATCACTTTGTATTAGTTTGATAGTTCCAATGATAAATTCTTGACTCATCCATTCTCTTGGTAGGTTCCCTTTGTGAAGATGTTGTTTCAACACATTTGACATAAGTCATATGAACTAACTCCTAATTATGGGGATAAGGTACTCAAATATAGGTGGTCTTATTATCTTGTGCCCTCTATTGTTTCTATGTCATACCCTTTGGGTCAAACCTTATGGGGGTCAAGAAACCATGAAGCATAACTAGGACCCCATAGCTCAAAAATTTCCAAGGTGATAGGATTTAGGTAGTCCTTCAGGCCTTAAGTTCTTCCTAAGGAAGGGAAAGATTCTATGAACTTCTTCATGTTGGGTCATTCTAAATGATCTCAGTCTTTCCCTCGATTCAGTAAGCCAAGAATTTAGAGGAAAGATAAGCCATGGATCCCCTTTGATTGGATGGGAGAGTGGTCCATTGATCCTGGACGGTGTAGAGCCTTATTAAAAGTTCTGTCCTATTAGCTTCAATCAAAAGGGATCCAAGATAAATTTCTTTGTTGAAGCTCATCTTAGCCACCACTGAAAGGGCTTGATGACTAGTTATAAATTGGTTTGGTGGTTGAGCTAGGACTCATAGTGAGGGGAGATTTAGGCTCATACATTGGTGGTGGTTGTTCCTCTCAGGATGTGCTCTAGATAGACTTTTGGATTTAGCTTCTTTGTAAGTAGTAGGGGTGTTGGACCCCTTTATTTTAGCTTCAAGTAGGTGCTCTAATAAAACTTGCCTTTGGAGGCAAGATTTTCCCACTGTAGTGACTCTTCACTATATTTTTGTTGACTCATAGGGGAACTCTTGCTAGCAAGAATTAAGGAACCCAAAAAAAGGTGCCTTATCCATTAGGTGTAGAGTCTAAAATGGTCAAATCCTGAGGCTTTTGTAGTAGTGGCATATGCTTAAAGAGAGAAAAATATTGGGGATAACTTTACTCAAGACTTTTTTGAGACTTAGAATGGAGTGCACCTTATTTATAGGCCTCATCCCTTAGATATATCCCAAGGTTCATTCTCATCCTGCTAATTGATTGATGATAGATGGTAGCATGAAGACTCATTCCCTCATGCCTAGGATTTGGGGATACCATCATCTTCCAAGTTTCTTATACTTATATATAGTGGTTTTCCTTAAACTAAACAAAAAGGTGATCTTTACTAATCTAAAGGGGTTGTTACACATGCATCTACCCCAACAACTTTGTCCTTTTTGCTCGTGTGACTTCAATCCTCTTGTTGTAAGTCTAAATTCATTCATATCCTACATTGGCTTGGCAGACTTGCAATAAAATACACACACACACACACACACACACACACACACACACACACACACACACACACACACACACACACACACACACACACACACACACACACACACACACACATATAATACAAAGGATTTTTGGGTTATTGGATCCCTTCTCTAATTGGGCATTCATATCATGTCACTGGTTGAAATTCCTTACAGGATCAACTTCCTAGACTTCCTTGATGAATCACTTATTTTGGTTGGTTAAGTGCACTCCTTGTTTGAGCAAAGGCCTCTCTTCATCTTTATTTTAGAATTTGGTGGTAAAATATTCTTCATTTATATTGTATGTTACATTTTAGGATAGAGCCTCTACCTTGACTTGAGCCCATTGGTCCTTTAGAGCTTGTTCAACCCTTTGGCCTCCTTTAAATTCTGGATGCTCTCCTAGGGGAAGATTTAGTGGTATTGTTGTGGTACGTAAATTACTAGGTTGGACTCTTTACCCACTTGTTTTACCTTGTATCTAGTTAGCCATCGGGTAGACCCTAAAGTATGAGTCACCACTCTAGGTAAGGAGGAGATAGGAACTATGTCCACTTTGTAGCTTTGGATTGGATTTCCTCCATACCTTAAGGTTAGGCAGAAATAATATGTTCCTATTCACATGGGTTATTCTATCTTCATCCCCTCTTGCTACTCTTGTTTTCAATATTCCTTGATCATGAATTTTGGTTGCATCCTAAGGAATTTTGGGGAATATTGATTGCTAGTACCAATATCATCCAATAGATATAATAGTTTCCTTATCAATGCTTCCATGGTAGCTAGTGCCTTATCTATTCGAATTGATCTACTTCCTTGAGAATATTTTATAGGCTTATTATTGGTTCCTTCTTGGGATCTAGTTGCTTCTGGTCTAGTCATTCTTATTTTCACTTTTCCTTTGAAAATTTACAATTTTACTATGCTAGATATCCAAATTGAACCTCTAGAACCAAAAAGTAGTCCATCACTAGATCCTCTTTGGAGAAAATTCTATTGAAAAAGGGTGGGAGGGGAAGGGAGTTGAACCAGAGTTAGAGGAGATAGGGGTTTTTGGGGATTCAAAGGAAATCCACCCATTAGTATGCGATTATTTTCTATTTCGAGTGTGATCTGATAGACAATAAGCAAATATTTTACCCCAAGATTTGATCATTATGGAAATCTCTAAATGGAAAGCCCTGATATAAAATATGAGTGTCATACTTGGGGAAGGTTTGATTTCATTTGGGATCCTTTTCAAGGTTTTGTGAAATTGAGCATTGATATCCTCCATTGCCTCATCAAAATCTTACCTAATGTTGATCAGGTAATTCAAAAATAAGGCTCTCTCCTCCTTGAAATAGTCTATTATCTAGGTGACTAGTTGTTCCAAATCCCTTATTGACTGTGTAGGTAGGGAGACATACCACTCCTACAATTTCCCTTTTATAAATGTTACCAGTAGCATAAGGACTACATATTGAACTATCATGATGTGCACAATGTAGTTTAATTACATGCAGTGAAAGTGCTCCAACATGGTGATTGCATCTTCTATGGTGAACTTTGGTAGAGAATCCAATGCCTAGATGAGAATTGGATCCCATATATGGGGTGGAACCAAAACAACCAAAGGTATTTATTCCTCCATGTAGAAATTCTTCTAGCCATATCTCACTTGATTTCTTCACTTTGCTTTAATAAGCTGGTGAACAAGAGCTTCCACTAGAGCCTTAGATTTTAGGATTTATCACCAATCTTGATATTATGGGGATCAACAGAGTTGTTAGGTGAATTTACTTAATGCTTTTGGAAGTAGATATATTGAGGCCTTCACTAGAACTGATGTGGGCATTATTAGATCTAGGCTAATATTTATTAGGCTTAGTTTATTTTATCATATACTTAAACCTAAAGTCCTAAGTCTATGTTATAATGTGTGAGTTCTAGACTAGGTGTTAGCTTTACTTATTTAATTAAGTATTAAGTCCTAAGTCTAGGAATAATTCAATAATATCTAATTCCAAATTGTAAATATCGATAATCTTTGGACGACATAGTCTTGGATTAGATTTGTTAGCTTAGTGAGAGTTAGCAACTTGAGTTTGAGTGCTTAGTCATAAATTATCCTATTTTGGGATATTATGGTTGTAACTTGTATTATTTAAATCCATGTGAATAATAATACTTAGTATGATTTTGAGTTTCAATTCCCTCGTCACTGGTATCAGAGCCTGTGATCAGGCTTGTGCTAGTTGGACTCCTAGTTGGTCTAGGAAGCCATTAGTTTGCATAGGGATAGTTGTTAAAATTATGTGCAAAATTTTCCTCCAAATTCCTATTTTAGGTCCCCAAAAAGGTTCTCAACTATCTTTGTTAATTAAATTTGTTTCTATGCACACAATTTGATGCAAATTGAATCATTTTACTCTAATTTGGGTCAAATAGGTGGGCATTAAATTCAAGTTAAGTTTAAATTATAATTTAATGTTAATATTTTTTATTAAATATTAATATTAAAATATAATTTTTCTAAATTAAGCCCTTTTAAAAAGGGTGCACTTGGCCTTATTTAGTTTGATCGGGTGCGATCCACCCGATTTTTTGGTGACTGCCCCAATCGACATCGACTAACCATTGGTTGGCCTTGGCTTACCGACCTCGGCCATTACCGATTGGCTGACGTAAGGCTAGGCCTTCTATTAGGCCATGGTCAGGACGGGTCTTGACCATCAGCCGACAAACTCTCCCTGTGGCCAGTCTGACGGCTACCACCTAGCAGACAATTTTTTTATGACTACCGACAACCTACTCTCTTTCGACGTCATAATAATACTCACCGAATCGATCATGTGTTGGCCAACATTTTTTTGGTGGATAACCCATTGGTGACTAATCGGCGGTGATCACCTTGGCACTTTTCCTTGTCAAAAAAACCACCTTCCTATGCTGATGCTCTCAATCTCATATTCGATGACCATTGTCTTGCACCAGTGACTAGAAAATTATGTACAATTCATCTTTGGTGGCCAGTAATAGTCTCTCATGTGCTCTAGTTCTTTTCTACGATTCACAGTGTGTGACTCCCTTTCAGTTTTCCATCAATGGACCAGTTTCTTTTTTACTAATGCAGATGACATCCACCTTCTAGTCGACCGATCTAAATAGCAGACAGTGTTGCAAGATTTTTTGGTGGATTTCAGGTTATAAACAACATGCTTCTCATTCTTTCAATGTGTATTTCACATGTTCCAGTTAGACATTGATTCACCAATGGTGATATCTACTGATGGAAATTGATGTGTCATTCTAGATCATTAGTGCAATTCTAGTTCATTGATAGTGCAGTTCATTGGTGTCCCATTCAAAATATTCTCATAGACAAATCGTAGATCGTCTTTAGTGGCTTTCGATTCATTTTTTCTAGACGTTGACGACACCGTGCATCTAAGATAAATTCGTTTAATTGAATCTAGGCAAATGTAGGTGTTTTTTATTGTGTATTTGTAGACCACATCGTGGATGAAATCGCATACATAGAAGATTTGTTGTCCTAGATTTGTCGATGATTATAGGTCATCCCTTCAATTTTTGGTGACCCTTAACACCCTTATTGCATTTCTCGATGATTATCACAATCTCTAGATGTGCACCTTGGTTTGTTGTTCTACCATTTCCAGCAAATTGTAGATCATCCTGATGCATTCCAAGCATCTCGCCTGCACCTTCTAATAGTCCCAAAGAACATAGCAGCTTCCCAACAAAGTTGTTCTCGATGACCTATTGCATATCACGATGTTTGTCGGTAGGTGAAATATTTTTATTAGAAAATAATCCCACATTTATTGGGATACAAAATTGAAGGTTTATAAAAGGTATCGCATGCCTATACGAAGGTAGCCAACCCATGGGGGTTGGCTAGCACCTTGTGCATATGTTGTTGAGTTATTCTATGCAACCACATTCTATTGACTTATTCTCAAGCTGCCCAATCACCGTTTGACTTGACTGGTAGGATAAAATTCAACAGCCCCCGTCTGTGTGACTTGGTGGATCAACTTCTAAAAATAATTTTTGTTTATAAATAAATTAATTTTTAGTAATTAATTTATTTTTTATGCTCATTGTTTATTCCCATGGCATTCTAAAAGTAAAATTTATTATTTTTACTTTGGAATAATGCATAAAATAGTCAAACAAGGGAGGATATGCTTTTTCCATTTTTGTAAATCCTTCTTTTAGAAGGTAATTTTGAGAATTCTTGTCATAGCCTAGGAGAGGCTATTATTTGTAATCGATCTGGCATACACTAGATCACAAATGGCATCAGACTTGGCTAACCAAATGTTTGCTTTAGCCCAAACTATTGGCAATTTGGCCAACAAAGTAGATGAGATTTCAGTTCAGTATGCTCCTAAAGAAAAATCCCCTAGAGATAGTAAATCTCATCTCAAATGTGATGTCAAGATCTATGATGGTTCACGGAATCCTGATGTGCTAAATAACTGGATCATGGACATGGAAACCTAGTTTGCTTATACAAAAGTTCCATTAAATGATAAAGTTTCTTTTCCTAGACTCAAACTGAGTGGGTTAGAAAAACTAGTAATCTTAGATCGACAAGATGAACAAAATCCCATTAAATTTTGGGGCAAATTGGTTCAATATTTGAAGGATTATTTTTATCGTTATAATTATGCACAAGAATTGAAAGTGAAATGGTTTATATTACACCAAGGTTACAATATGTCTGTACAGGATTATATCTCTTCTTTCAACAGGTTACGCATTTTTTTGAGTGTAAAAGATCCTACAACAGAGTTGATTGTAAAATTTACAAGTGGCCTTCAAGAGCACTTGTATAGGGAGATCAAATATACTCCCTTGGAAACCATTGATGTGGCCTTCAATCATGCACAATTGGCCAAAGAGAAGTTCACCACTCGAGCACAAGAAACTTCTCACTCTTCAAATCAACAGTAGTCTTCGAAGGCCAAGATGCCTTCCAATTATTCTCCTTCTTCTTATCCTAGTTGTTCTTCTTCCTCTTTTTTTCCAAAGTCTTATAATGCTACAAAATATTGTAATAATTGTATGAGATCATGACACTTAGAATATGAGTGTTTTAGGAAATAAAAGAACTTACTTGTACAACCTATAGTGGAGGAGCCCCCAAAGGCCCCCATTGTGGTTATGGGATAAGGAAGAGCATATGATGAATTGAGAGGAAAACTAAACAATGTTACACTACTACATCAAAAATGTGGGTGTGATCATTTGTTTGTCACCAAAGCCCACCTCACACATGACTTCTTTATGGATTGTATTATCAACAATGGATCCCAAACCAATCTGATTGCACAATCTATTGTCGATAGGCTCAAATTGCCTATGGAACCACATCCTCATCCTTATCCATTAGGATGGAAGGATACGGATTCCAACTCCTACATCACAAAGACTTGCACTGTATCATTTGCTTTTGGGCCTCATTATGTAGATCGAGTCACCTATGATGTGACTCCCATGGACTACTATGGTATTATTCTTGGGCAGCCCTATCAGTTTGATAAGAGGGCTATTTATGATGCATACCATCAGACCTACACTTTGCATCATAAGCATAGATAATATTATCTTCATTCTCAGCCCTAGACCACACTTATACCTAATTTTTATCTACTATAAAAGATAACACTTGTCTTCAATAGGCCTCATGACATACTTGATTTCGCTGCACCACCTCCTTCCAGGGTGGTATCATCATCATATTCCACTACATTGCCTTCTCCTTCGAAGGAAATTTCTTCATTTGCATCTCCTCCTATTACTCCAACTCTTCTTCCACCTATTCTAGAGAAGCCATCATTTCCATCTTTATCGATTCCTATTTTTTAACAGACTTCACTAGCTCTGCAGTAGACTATTGGTGCTTCTTCATTGCCTTATAGAGATCCTACACGGATTGGTGACCAAGATGTACCATAACATTTAGCTCCAGCATCGACTGCGACTCTTGGCCCACATGATCTTGTTCAACATCTTAGTCAACTTTGTTTTCAGCATGTTGTATCTCACCCCTTCAACCCTATTGTAAAATCATTGGAGTCCAATGCTTCTATGGTGGAGAGGGATGATGTGGACATCATTAGATCTAGGCTAATTTTTATTAGGCTTAGTTTATTTTATCATTTACTTAAGCCTAAAGTCCTAAGTCTAAGTTAGAATGTGTGAGTTCTAGACTAGGTGTTAGCTTTACTTATTTAATTAAGTATTAAGTCCTAAGTCTAGGAATAATTCAATAATATCTAATTCCAAATTGTAAATGTTGGCAATCTTTGGATGACAGTCTTGGATTAGATTTTTTAGCTTAGTGAGAGTTAGCAACTTGAGTTTGAGTGCTTAGTCATATATTCTCCTATTTTGGTAGATTATGGTTGTAATTTGTAATTTTTAAGTCCTTCATGTGAATAATAATACTTAGTGTGATTTTGAGTTTCAGTTCCCTCATCAAGAACCTCAACCATACACTTTTTTTATGGCTTATTTGGGTTTTTCTTCTTTTTAGAAGAGTCTCTAGGTGGGGATTTTTGCTAGCCAAATTGAGGTTCCCACTACGACCTTATTTTAGGAATGGTGAATATTTTTGGGTTTTATTTTTGTAGCAAAGCCACCAGATGAATCTACATAGTGACTCAACAAGCTAATGATTACGACCTTTACCAAAACCATGACTTGACTTCTTTATGAGAGGATAGATTTTATATCTTGGTCCCATTGGTGATGTCAATCTAAATTATTTAGGACCAAAAGTAACCCCTTGTACCCCCTAGGTGTCGTGAACCCTTTTGGTTGTAATTTTAGCTCCTCACCTTTATTGCGTAGGTGCAACTAGTGACTTGTTCATCATATGAAGAGCTCCTATCCTAGAAATTCCAAAGGAGCATGAGACGTAGTTTTATCTAATAACATTCAAGGTTTTTTATGCAAGGCTAGCTCCTTGATTTTGATGTGATCTTTGTGATGATTTATAGGAAGTGAAAACTGTAATTGCCATAACTGACGCAACTCCTAGAGCCGGGAACACTTCGCTAGGGAAGATGAATAAGGCATGAAATCAGGATATGAAGTCACCTGCGGAAGAGCATGATCAATTGCCTTCATCGACCAAGCCGAAATTGATTAAGACATCCCTAGCAAAACCCTCGATTAATAATGAATCGATTGAGGTTTTGCATGGAGCTGTTGAGTCTAAAACCTTTGCGACCACATTAAATAAGGACATGGGAGGCAATTTATTGATGAAGGGTATGGATTCCGTAGTTTATAACTTGGGTGGGGATAATATTTCATTTGATGGAGACCTGGCTTTAAAAATGGATCGCATGAATTCACTTTTGGTTGATACGGAGGATGAGTTCACATTTTATGCTACAGATTTTGAAGAATACAGGGATTATTTTATTTTTCTTGCATAAGGTTCCATTGGAGGCAGACTTCTAGAATTGGATCCGATTGAACTGGGAGTCCAAGGGGTTGCATGTAAAGTCATTTTGGGGCTTGGGAGGGAGATATGTGTCGATTTTGTTTGAATGAACAGTTGTCGTGCAACATGTGTTGCAATTTGGGACTTGGAACATTGTTGGCTCCATGGCCTTTGTGTAAACTTGACATCCTAATTTTTATCCCAGGGATGGTTCTCAGGCTCATTACCCCCTGTGGATCAAATTTTTTGCCATGAAGTCAAAACTTAGGTGCATGTTACTCTCTATGGCACAGCGCTTTGGGAAAGTTTTGCTGGATTCGAGAGGGAATAAATCTCTCAAATTTAGTCCACATGTGTGTGTGGAGGTGGATTTGAGCAGGAAACTCCCTCAGATTCTTACGATTATCACACCCAAAGGTTCGGTGCAGCAAGAGGTAAGGTATCTAAATATTCCTAATGCTTGTTTCAGTTGTCAATATTTAGATCATATGGTAAGGGATTGCCCTTTTAGAAAAGTTTAGAAAGCTAAGGAGATCAAAAAATACAATAAGAAATAAGAGGAAGAGAAAGTTTTAGAGCAAGAGGATAAAGAGGAAATGGAGGTTGATGAAGGATCTCAAGCATGAGATAAACCCGCCAATTCTTCTATTATGCAGCAGGAATGGAAAGTGGTTCAGAAGAGAAGGGATGTTCATGGCTCCCCTTCTAAGCCTGGTAAAACACGAAAAGGTTCAGTTTCAAGGAATGGTGTAAATCCCACTCAAAAAAGTAGCTCATCATCGTCTAAGATTGAAGATGAAGGTAATAAGGTTGTTGTTGTTGATCAGGGAGTCTCTTCTTAGGTTTCTCCTTTGCAGGGAAGGAATGAAGGTATTGGTATTGATGGGAATCAGTTTTAGGTTCTTCGTTCCTTAAGTTCTTAATGAAGTTCAACGTTACATCTTGGAATGTGATAGGGATGACTATCCCCACTCTTAAAAGGATGGTCAATAGTTTTTTGAAATCTATTTTTATTGATATTGTATGTCTTCAACAGATTAAAGTTGCTGGTTTTGAGTTGCACAGTTGCTTGAATAGTTCTTGGAAGGGCACTTGGTGGAGCTCATCTCACCATCAGGGGTCTTGAGGATTTGTTCTTGTAGTTAGATAGTGGCTTGCTTCGCTTCTGCTTAATAGGGGTGAAGATCCAGAAGGTCGTATTGTTTGGGCTACTTTTGTTGTAGCTGGGCAGGTGATTGGAGTGTATTCTATTTATGGGTCTAATCTTGCTTGCGATAGGGTCCGTTTGTGGTATTCGATGCAATGTAATCTTCCATATGTGTGCTGGTTCCTTGGTGGGCATTTCAACATGGTGTAATGGGATGGATATAGAGAAGGTGGTTTGCGTTGTCTTTCTGGAGCTGAAAACGAGTCTTGGGCCAAAATGAAAGTGTCTCTACAAATTTTTGATGTCAATTTTAAACAAAAACATTATGAATTTGGCAGGTGGTTTACTTTGTCTAACAGGAGGGCTGGTATGGATAGGGTGTTTGTGAGGATTGACAGGTTCTACGCTGATCCTATTTTCACTTGTGAAGGTAGAGGAAAGAGATCTGTGGATGTGTATATTGGAGTCACGGGTTATGATCATGCGCCCATCCATATTTGTGTGCATATTGGGGCCATCCTTGTAGAGAAAAGGAATTTGTCATATAAACTAAATTATCTCACACTTGGATTCTGTTGACTGTAGGGAGTTGATCAGGTGTGTTTGGAATTTGAATTCGAGACAATCTGGGTAGGGGTGGATTGTTTTGTGGGATGTTGTTGTTCAAAGGGTGGTCAAGTTTTTAAGAGGATGGAGAAGATTATTGGCTAAAGGGCAGCGAAGGAAAATGAAGTCTCTTCAGAAAAATTTGGAAGTTGATAGAAATAAGCTTGAGATTGACCCCTTCAACTCTTCTCTTCAGGAGAAGGTTGCTCTCCAGGAAGGAGAAATCATAAATTTTTTATATTACATTGGCAAGGGAGCTCAGATTAGGAGTAGGCTTCATTGGCTAAATAAGGAGATGCGCCTACACAATTTTACTTTAACTACATTCGTAGGAAAAATGCTATGGAAAAGATTGTAACTCTGCAAAAGAAGGATTCCACTCATACTGAGGATGAGACTGAAATAAGGAATTTGTTTAAAAATCATTTTAAGCAGATTTTTATTGTCTATGAGAACTCTCTACCGGTCCAGCAGGCTAAAGATATGTTCAAATAATATGTGCCTAAAAAGATCGTCAGTTTTGAAAATGACAGGATGGCAACTGATTTTTCTAAGGAAGAGCTCTTTTATGCTTTATCGAGGATGAAAAATGGTAAGTCTCTTGGGCCTGATGGTCTCCCAGCTGAATTTTATAAGTATATGTGGGACTGTATTGGAGATGATTATGTAAGAATGGTTCAGGAAGTGTTTGATGGAGCTAGCTTTTCTCCTTGGATGAATCAAGGGGTGATCAAGTTAATTCCTAAAGGGAGTAATAAAGACAAAATTGGTGGTTGGAGGTCGATTACCCTTTTAAATGTCTCTTACAAAATGGTGGCTAAAGCTTTAGCCCTTTGGTTGTGAGACATTGCTGCTAGAATTGTTTGAGAGGAACAAACTAGGTTTGTTAAAGGTAGATTCATTCTAGATGTGGTGCTTTCAGTTTGGGAAGCTATGGAATGGGTAGAGGAGTCGGATCAATGGACTTTGTTCTTAAAATTTGATTTTTATAAATCTCATGATAGAGTGGATTGGACCTTTATTTTTAATATGTTGCAATGGCTTGGATTTAATAGGACAACAATTCATAAAATACAAATGCTTTTCTCTTCAGCCTTGGCTAGAGTGGTGGTTAATGGTAAACTGTCAGAAGACATTTAGTTGTTCAAATTTATCAGACAGGGCTACCCATTGGCTCCTCTTATTTTTGTTCTTTCCACTAATGCTTTGGGTTATATGCTGGAACAAATGAGGTTGGTCGGTCAAGTTAGAGGAATTGATATTCCTGATGGTCATATTATGAACAACCACTTTGCAGATGATTTATTTTTTACTGTCCAGTTAGACAATGACTCGATTGTTGGCCTACAGGATTATCTCAGTTTGTTTTGTCTTGCTTCTGGTGCTGTGGTTAGACAGACTAAATTTGAACACTGGTTGGTAGGAGCTGAGTCCTTACCTAAAGTAATTCATACAGGTTGGTAGAACATTGAGAATGAAGAGATTATTAGATATTTGGGCATCCCATTTGGCATAAGGGTTTCCCTTAAAGCTATGTGGGATTGGTGTATGAGCAGATTTGAGAAGAAAATTAAAATTTGAAAAAGTAAAATGATCTCATTTGCAGGGAAACTTACTGTGGTAAGTAAGATACTTCAGACATGCCACATGTACTATTCCTCATATTATCTTCTAGACCCTACTCAATATAGAATACTAGAGATCTATATCAAGAATTTTTTATGGGCAATTATGGATGGTTCCAGGTGGGTTCCCCTAATTGCATGGAAGTATTGTATTGTTCCTACGAAGGAGGGCGACCTTGGGTTGCTCAACATCTATGTTCAAGGTAAGGTTCTTGTGTCTAAGTGGATCATTAGGTGTTTGGAGGGTGATATTGGCTGGAAGAGGTTGTTGCATCATAGAATTAAGAATTGTGTGAATATTGACGGAGTCAAGGGAAATTTTAGTTTTGAAGATATTGTTGGTCACTCTAAGAAATTTAAAATTAGAGGCTACATCTTGATTAAAAGAATATGGGAGGCTTGGAAATATGTATTCGTATTGGTTAAATGGAAATTTCTGGATGATATATGGGGTTGGACTCTTTGCTCCAAAGCAATTTGCATTTGGAAAAAAATGGACTTATGCAGCTGATATACCTACCTTGTAGTGTGTATCGTTCCAAATTTTTCGCACCCTTACCTTCAGGCTAAAGGATCCGCGCCCGGAAGGGGGATGCGAGAAGGATGGGACAATACCTCGAACTGAGAGGCCCTTTGAAGGTCCCGCCTCTCGGGGGAGGTGTATTAAGGTGATTTTTCGATGGATGGTGGGGTTCCGCCTAGGTTGGGAATGTGTTTAATGTGTTCAGTTTTATCTTTAATCATCCAAGTCCTAGGTTTGGCCAAATGAATCTAAGTTGTTCTATATGAAATGCAGATTTAAATGAAGACAGAAAATAGATTTAAGCGAGAAAACACAGAGAATAAATTAAGTGAAGAAATCCATACCTGGTTTTGGATGTCTGATGGAGGTTCTGATTTTTGAAGCGAGTCAAGATCGTCTTGAATTTGACGAGGATCGTCTGCAATCAGACGAGATCGTCTGAGATCTAATGAATTCGTCTGACAAATTCGTGGAGACACTGCAATTAGAGAAATGGACACGAGAATACGAAAAATGCGACTATGCTTGATAAAGGAAAATGATGTGAAATGATAAAATGATGTTAATAAGATAATCCCAATAGAAATGCAAGTAAATTATCATGCTTTAATAGCTAATAATGATTTTATTATGTACTTAAGCTACATGGGTGAACTCCAAGATGCAGGATAACAAGAAATAATAATAAAACTAACTAGATGCTGAATAAAATAGCAAAAAGGTATAGGAAAAGTGCAAACTCTGGGCACTGATTGCCCCCAATGTAGACTGTAGTCGAAATCGTCTAGACAAGACGAAATCATCTCTAATTTTGATGTGATCATCCGAGATTGTACAGGATCGTCTGCGACGATCTGAGCTTGCTCCGGCTGAAGAATGACAAAGTTCCTGCAAGAAAATTTGAAAAGCACAAATGCAGATGATAATCCAGGGTATTCTAATGCACGCAAAGATCAAATTACAGGAAAATTCAGCCAGGGGAATGTCAAGGGGGGTCCTAAGGTTTAAATAGGCTTAGGAGGGAGGTTAGGAGGTTGGAGATCATCCTAATCTGGAAGATCTCCAACGGGGGAGACTCTAACGGTGCAGACGCGTCTCTGCCCGAGTTAGAGAAGTTGGAACAGAAGCTAATTATGAAAAATCAGTTTTGGGACGAAATCGTCTGGACGTTCTGCTCCAGACGAATTCATCCGATCTGAGGCGATATCGTCTGATCGGCGACGATATCGTCCAACGGTCAAAACAAACTCTAAAAATGGCACGAAAAATGGGGAAAGCGGTTTAACAGGCGGTTCGGGGTTAAAATTTGAATTTGAATTATTACTAAAGTAATTTTAATTATTTGCTAAGGTTTACTGCGCCAATTTTAGGGTGCTACATTTTGCCCCCTCTTTAGCGAATTTTCCGAAGAAAATGCGTTAAAGATGAGTTCTTCTCGATCTACGAGAAAGCAAAAATTATTCCCATTTTTAGGCGACGATTCTAGGTCGAATCGTATGACAACTTACTATGGTGCCCCCTCCGTGTTTTTACCCAAATCGAACGTTTGAGGTAAAAACGCGAAAAAGCAAAATTTTAAAATGTTGTTAAGTGTTTTTGAATAAAATTAAGAAAAATAGGGTAAAACCCTAATTCATTTTTACTGTTCATTTTCTTTGGTTTTAGAGGGTTTTTTTTGGGGGGGGGATTGTGGCATACCGATTAGTTTGATATGATGTACATATATTGTTGATATATATATATATATATTTTTTTTTTGATCATATGACTTGTCTTATGTGTTTGTATGATGCTTTAATGTTTTGGTGTGATTGATTTGATGATTCATGTAATTATGTCGTTTGGAAATATTATGGTTTTGATGTCATGCTTTTAAAATTTAAATGAAATAATCTGATGTAAACAAATTGGTTGTTTGTGGGATAATTTGATAAAAAAGGGACTTCTAACAATAATTTCAAAGGACATTGTCGCTATTATAGACCATTTCATGGAGTCGCCGCTCGCTCGGTCGTCAAGCTAATCCCAGTATAGAAATATTGTTAAAAGTAAAAGAGTGCTTAAGAGACTGTCTTAAGACTTTGTTGTGATGATGCAAATGATGATGATGATGGTGATTTGTTTTCAGATTTCCATGAAAATATTATGCATGAAATATATTAAAATGATTTTTGCTAGGCATAAATTCCTAAGTGTGATAAATTTTTTGAATAATTCCCTAGGAATTATACCATCATTGCAAAATTGAAGTTTGACATAATGACATGAAATAGTAACAATGTGCGTTGTTTTAAAGCATAATTGTGTAACATAATGATTTAAGTCATATGTTTTTATGATTTTAAATAAATGGGAAATAAAATTAATACAATGGTTTGCGCTAGGCATAGAATATTTAGGTATAGACTTATACCATCATCGCGAAATCCAAAGAAGAAATTGATATAATAGTTTTATTGCATGGTTGATTTTTAATTTTTGAAAATAAACAGATAATATGAAGATGAGGACTTGCGCTAGGCATAAAATTCCAATTTTGGTTTTGGAACTATACCATCGTCGCGAAAGTCAAAAAGTTATATATAAATGTAATTTTATTGCATGTTTTTGAAAATGATTTTGATTTTTTTGATAATGCATGTAGTTGTCTTTATACTAAACAATTGTTCTCAAATAAGAAAATGAAATTATTCCAGACAATTTGCAAAAATATTTCAAAGTATCTTAAAGACAAAAGTTAGATTTATAAGGAATCCCATGTGCGTATGTGAGTTCATTTCCGATCTTGATTTATCATAATGATACACAAAATCTCTCAAATACAAATGTGTGTGCAATTGCTTTGTGCATTTACCAGTTTTGAGCAAGATAATTTGATACAAGTGATTTGAATTAACCAAATAAGTGTTCATTAACCATGATTTAGATGCATATAACCGTACCGGACTACTATGTAAGTCGGGTTATCAAGAGCTAGCTAATCCATAAGCGAGACATAGGTCCGTACAAAAATAAGGTCGCTAATGTGACGGACATATCACCACGCTAGGAGTTACCCAAGGCCAAGCGGGTTGGGCACAAACCACCTGTTATGGGGCTTACCTCACGGTTTTCGAATAATTGAGAATTCCGGGGATTCAAGCTCATCAACCCTTCTTTTCTTTTCAATGGGTAGGGAAAGGGATTTTATTGCTTTTGCTTTTGCTTTCCTTTTTTTTTTTGCTTTTCGTTTTTTTCTTTTCTTTTCTTTTCTTTTTTTTTTTTTTGTATTTTTGCTTTTTCGTATCTTTTGCTTTGATATTTGAGATAATGCTGAAATAACCTTTTTCTTTTTCTCTTTTTCTTGAACTTTTCTTTTCTTCCTATGCTAGGGATACTTGCTCGGATTAGCTGTAGAGCAAGGGATTTTTATTCCGGGTAGGGGTGAGCTTGTCCTTTTGCCAATTCTCAAAGATTCTAGACCATGTGCATGATAGGATAGCAGGGGAAACTTTTCGCTCAAGAAACCACTTCTACTATGTAGCATAGCATGGACATTACAAATATAATCATTTTATTGTGAAAGGATATGCTTGGTTTAAGTAAATAACAAGATCAATTCTCTCGTGCTCAAACTTTATTTAATTGAATTTTGTGGACTTTGATATAAGAGAGATTAGTAATCATGCCAGATAAAATCAAGATATTTATTTTTGTGTTTGCAAAAGTGAGGGATTCCAAATAAATGCTAATTTATCCAAAATAATTTGAAAATATAACTGCAATACTTCAAGAATAAATATATACAACAAATACTTTTGAGGAGTTTGATAATTTTGACTCTCTCTTTCTTCTTCTTTTTTTTTTCGAAAGAGTCAATAATATTGTTGTTTTTACTTTTATTTTTGTTTGTTTTTGTTTAAACAGTTTTATATATTTTTAAAATGAGACAACATGCAAAATATATACAAATGATGAAATGACCAAATTTTATGCGTAATATCGCTTAAGATGCATAATATTCATAGGTTCTTTTAAATCTTTACCATCTAAGGTAGCTAATTTGTATGCTCCCGATTCAAATTTAGCAAGTGATAATATATGGTCCAAGCCAGTTGGGCTCAAATTTACCTTTAAGGTCTTTAGTTGCATTAGTATTTTTTTGATTTTCTTTTAAAACAAGGTCGTCGATCTCAAAGGATCGATGACGAACTTTCTTAGCATATGATCTTTTAAGCTTGTTTTGGTAGGCACGAAGATGCTCCAAAGCATTGATGCGCTTTTCATCTAGGAGTTCCAATTGATCGAGTCTGCCATTTCGATATTCATCTCCTACTTCGGTATCTTGAAGTAGTAGAGCCAAAGAAGGAACTTCTAATTCAAAGGGAAAAATAGCTTCAGCACCATAAACCAAAACAAAAGGTGAAGTACCTGTGGGAGTACGAACACTAGTGCGATATGCCCACAAAGCAGGATATAATTGAATGTGCCAGTTGCGGCCAGATTTATTGACCAATATTTTAAGAATTTTGATTAAGGTTTTATTAGATGCTTCTGCTTGGCCATTACCCTGAGGATAATAGGGAGTGGACCAACGATGTTGAATCTTATATTTTTGGCATAACTTCTTAACATCTTTATTTTTGAAACAAGTTCCATTGTCTGAGATGAGATTTGCAAGAATTCCGAACCTACAAATGATTTGATTAAAAATAAATTTAGAGACTTGTGTTCCAGTGCAGGAAGCTAAAGGCATAGCTTCAACCCACTTCGTGAAATACTCGATGGCGGTTATGATGAATTTGTGTCCATCAGATGACACAGGATTAATTTTGCCAATAATGTCTAAGCCCCATTTTGAAAAGGGCCAAGGAGATGAAATAGCCTGCAGTTCTTGTGCAGGTGCATGGACAAGGTCAGCATGTTTTTGGCACTTGTCGCAATGGCGCACATAATCATGTGCATCATTCTCCATGGTAGGCCAAAAGTAGCCTATCCTAAGGAGCTTTTTAGCAATGACACTACCACTGAAGTGTCCTCCACAAGATCCATCGTGGGCTTCACTCAAAGTTGATTTGGATTCTTCTAGATTCAAACATCTCAATAGGATACCTTCAAAAGATCTCCTATATAAAGTATTGCCAATTATTACAAATCGACTTGCTCGTCTACGTAATAACCGACGCTGGTTTCTATTAGAACTGGCAGGGAAAGTCCCATTTTGAAGAAAATCAAATATATCCGTATACCAAGGTTCAGGAGTAGTTTCATTGATTAGAAACACATCCAAAGGTTCTAAGCATGACTTATTTGAAGCGGGTTCCTGGAGTCGACGAATAATGATGGTGGCATATTCGTCATCTAACTCCAAGGGCGAGAAGAGATGCACTTGCGGCCATAGCGTCAATCGCACGGTTGCTAGTTCGAGGAATAGCTTCCAAGGTAACTTGATCAAATAGAGATATTAATTGTAAAACATATGCTTTATATGGGCACAATTTATCATCTCTCGGTCCGATAAACTTCATTAATTTGGTTTATAACAAGTTGAGAATCACCAAAAACTAGCAGATGTTTAATTTTTAGCGCCAAGGCAGCTCGTAATCCAAGGATTAGAGCTTCATATTCAGGAGTATTATTGGTGCAAGCAAATGTTAATTTAAAGGACAAAGGTATAATGTGTTTTTGTGGAGATATTAAAATAATACCTGCACCAGCCCCACTCATGCATCGGGCTCCATCAAAGTATAAGGACCATTGTTCAACATGGTCTACCTCTAATTGAAGGCATTCATCAGGAAACTCAATGATGAGGGGATGGGTAGACTCTAAGGGTGTAGCAACTAATTGATCTGCTATGATTTGACCCTTAACAGACTTATGTCCTATGAACGTGAGTTCAAACTCGCTTAGAGCAAGAACCCACTTTGTTGTATGACCCGATAAATAAGGTCGACTCATGAGATACCGCAAGGGATCATATTTAGCAATGACATATGTTTTTTGACTGAGCATATAATGGCATAATTTTTGCGTAGAAAATACGACTGCTAGACATAGTTTTTCTAATGTTGTGTAGCGGGTTTCATAACTAATTAAAGTTCGGCTAATATAATAATTAGCACGCTCTCTTTTCTCATCATCAAGTTGAGCTAGCATAGCTCCTAAAGCAAAATCTGAAGCTGAAATATACAGGAGAAATGGGCGATCAGGTCTAGGCGGTGAAAGCACAGGTGGGTTAAGGAGGTATTGTTTGAGAAGTTCAAAAGCTTCCTTACATTCGTCGTCCCAATTAAAAGGGACATCCTTCTTAAGAAGCTTAAGAAAGGGACCGGTTTTGTCCGCCAACTTATCGATGAAGCGACGGATGGCTTGAAGCTTACCTTGTAAACTTCGTAACTCAGATATATTGGTAGGTGCGGGCATATCAGTGATAGCCGCAATCTTGAGAGGGTCGATTTTGATACCACGTAAAGAAACTAAAACCCCTAATAGTTTATCGGACTTGACTCCGAATATGCATTTAGCTAGATTTAATCGAATAAGATATTCTCTTAACCGATTAAATACTTTTCTCAAATCATCTAAATGATCATCTTCATTAATAGAGCGAGCTATAATATCATCTACATAATCATGTAGGATATCATGCATCATATCATGAAAGATATAAGTCATGGCTCGTTGATATGTTGCACTCGCATTCTTTAAACCAAATGGCATCACTTTCCAACAAAAGGTACCCCAAGGGGTAATAAAGGTTGTTTTAGCCTGATCTTCAGGAGCTATCCTGATCTGATTATAGCCGGAAAATCCATCCATTAGGGACATCATTCCACTCCCAGCAGTAAAATCAATGATTTGATCCATGTTGGGAAGAGGAAAATCATCTTTAGGGCATGCAACGTTAATATCTCTAAAGTCTATGCAAACCCTAACTTTGGTAGCTTCTTTCTTGGTGACTGGAACTACATTCGAGATCCATTCAGCATAATCAATAGCTTGTATAAAAACAACATTCAGGAGTTTTTCTAACTCCCCTTTGACTAGCAAGGCCACTTTGGGATGCATTTTTCTAAGTTTTTGTTTAACAGGTTTAGCATCCGGATGGACTACTAGGTGATGCATGACTACAGAAGGGTCTAAACCTGGCATATCTTCATATGTCCAAGCGAAGACATCTTCATATTCTTTAAGGAATGCAATGTATTGCTCTTGTTTTTCTTGACTTAATTCTGATCCAATATTGATTATGTGAGGATTATCCTCAGTTCCAATGTTAACTTTAATGACGTTTTCTACTTCCATGTGTAGATCTCTTTCAAAATTAGGTGGGGCGGGTGAAACGCCCAATTCTTGTAATTCTTTTAAGGTTAACTTGGATAATTCATCTTGAGGAGTCGTGGCCTCAAGCTGGGCTATAGTAGGTATAGAACCATCAAAATAAAAACCATTGTGTAACAACTCTTCAATGGAGACATCATGGAAAATATCTCCTTCCAACTCATCATCGGATTCAGCAATCATTTCAGGATAAGCTATGGATAGCATATTACATGTAAATGGCTGATTTTTTAGAGGCAAATCATCATGCCCATCTAAATAATCTTGATAACATATGAGTTGATCATCATCTTCAAAAGGGAAGGGTTGACCCTTACTAGGAAATAGGCCCACACCACATCGGGCGGGCCATGGTTCTACCTCAATAGGTTCTTTCATACCATTTTGGAAAGGTCCCAAGCCTTTCCCTTTATATCCCATTTTAAGCATTATGGGTTTAGCTTTGATATATTCATTAGCAAAATAGCATCGAGCATATCCATCACAATGCGTCTTGATGTTTCGGGGTATTCTTCCCCAATCATATCCTTTATAAATAAAAGCACAACTCCCGACTTGGTAAGTACTTCCCATAGGTTGTGGGAGGCCCAAAGTACGAGGAGATGGCGACAAATTACTTAAGATAATGGAATCTTGCATAGAAGCATTTGTTTTTTTTGATATAAGAATTTTAGATAAATTAGGTAAGAGTTCATCAGAAAGAGCATAAGATGTAGAAGGATCATTCCCTATATCTTTAGATGTGGAAGGTATGATAGATGTAGATAATGTGGAGGTGTTAATAAATGGGTCTATAGGTTTTGAAATTATAGGGATGGAACATGAAGGATTGGTTGTGGATTTAAGATCCTTTTGAGGTTCTAGTGTGGTTTGTTTAGAAGATGGTTGAGTTAAATGTATAGGTGTAGTTGATGGGATAGATGATGTTATGGGTGTGTGTTTCACACGTTTGGATGAAAGATAAGAATTAGGATGTGTGGATGACAAAGCGGGGCAAAATTGCACTCCAACGGAGTTCCGCCAAAGCACACATATCAAAGGGTCTAGGGTCACCATGGATAGTGACCAACTGGTTTTTAAATTCAAATTTAACACATCGATGTAAAGTGGAGGGAACAGCTCGCATCGCATTGATCCAAGGGTGACCCAAAAGTATATTGTATGATGCAGGGCAATGTACAATAAACACGATCGTATCTAGGGTTCTCGGACCAACTTGCAAGGGTATAGTAATGACTCCACACGTTTCTTGTGTCTCGTCATTGAAGGCTTTGATAATCATATCCATTCTTTTCATCTCGTCACTCCTAAAGCCAAATATTTGGTAGAAGTCAAAAGTGCATATGTTTAAAGATGAACCATTATCAATCAAGACCCGTTTAACTGCTACATCTCCTATTAGGGCAGTAATATATAAGGGGTTATCCTTATGTAAACTATGTTGTGGGATATCTTTATCTCGAAAGTCAATACAATCGACTTCTCGAGTGATGATAGTATTGGACATGGCTTCGAGGTTGAATATTTTGAGGTACCATCATTTGGCTTAATGTAAGCATTAATTCATCCCTATGGGTAGGAGAAGATCTTAACAAGTCCAAAAGGGAAATTCTGGCTGTAGTATTGGATAATTGTTCATTAATATTGTAAGGAGGTTTTGGTTGAACATTAGACATATGATTCCCTTTATTGGGATTTTTCAAAATAAATGGAGCTGATCCATCATTCTGAGTTTGATCCTGTTGAGAGTTTTGAGCCCGTTGTCTGGTAACGACTCCGATGGTACCTACAATGTTATATTGAAGACGTTGAATTGGTCTCGGTCTAGCGTTTATGGCTTGTTCATTAGGAAGGAACTGATTAGAAGAGGGTCGAGTAGTAACTCTTCTAGGAAATGGTTCTTCCGAAACCATAGAATCTATGATAGGTTGAATAGGATCTGATTCGTTTTTAGAACTATTCGATTGATTTGAGGTGATGTCTATTTCACTTTCAGTATCCGATTCTACATCACTAAGATCCGGTGTTTGAGTATTATATAGGGGTCTGGACGTAACCATGGATAAAGTTGTGTCAAATTTTTGTAAATCATGATTAAGTAAATGTCCGCTAATAGTTCCTACATATCGGGTAGGAGGAGGGACATTATGATGCTCAATTTGATTGGCCACCTCTTTACCATGTTTTGGTAAAGGATGTTGAAATATATCTAATGATTGATTAGCATTTTGATTCTGATTTTGGGGAATGTTCTTTTGAGCATTATTAGGAGGATTTTGTTTAGGTTGAAAGGCTTGCACCTCCATTTCATTATTATCAATCAAATCTTGTATTTTATGTTTCAATATTTTGCAAGAGTTGGTAGAGTGTCCAGGCCCTCTATGGAAATCACAGTGTAAATCGGCTCTGTATCCGGGTATGGTTGGATCAGGTTCCCGGATAGCTGGTAATTGAATCAAACCTCTTTCGAGTAATTGGGGTAGAATGGTTGATAATGGTTGATTCAATCTAGTAAATTCTCGAGGAGGTTTATCAGGAGGTTTCAATATAAATTTTTTTGTTGTCTTCGTTGTATTGATATTAGCAACATTTCTACTGTCAGTGACTCCATCACCTACAACTTGTTTGTTTTTATATTGATTTTTGGATGTTTTCTCATCATCTTTCTTCCTAAGCTGACCTCTCCTAATGAGAGCATCTTCCACTCTTCGAGCTAAGTCTATAGCTTGATCGAAGGTAGTTAAGGTAGTAGTTGATAACTCATAGGATATTTGTTCTTGCAAATTATTAATAAAAATGTCCAACATTTCCCTATAAGGTAGCACAAAGTGTAGTTTTCCTGTCAACTGCCTCCATCTAGCTAAGAAATCAGCAAAACATTCATCTTTGTCTTGTTTTAAGTTGTATAAATCTTTAATGGTCACATGCCTCTCGATGTAGGCACTAAATTGATGGACAAAATATTCAGTTGTTTCTTCAAAATTCCTCAAAGAATGAGTGGGCAATTGATAGTACCACTCTAATGCCATTCCTCCTAAACTTTTTGGGAACATTTTTAGTAATAGCAAGTCATCATGTGATATATCATGACATGCTATCCTAAACATGCGAAGATGCTCTATGGGATCTTCGGTTCCTTTATATATAGGCAGGACGGGCATGGGAAAGTGTTTAGGGTATGGTTGTGCTACAACTATGGGATCCAAAGGCTGACTACACATCTCTCGATAATTGTACGAGGGACGGTAGGGATCTATCTGGTCCATGTGGGAAGCTAACTGTTTCACCATGGCTTCCAGTATCTTGGTTTGCCCACCATATTGGTTCGGTAGGGTATTAATATGGGACTTGTGAGCATATGATGGAGGGACATGAAGATTAGATGCTATATTGCTATTGTGTAAATTGTTGGTAGGAAGGGTGTTATGAAGAAGTTTTGAAGTTGTATTATGTTGTATCCCGATTGTTGAAAATTGATGTTTGGCTTCATTTTAGGTTTTTGTCGATTTGAAGCATATTGATCAATAGTTTGGCAAAATAAAGCAGTGAATGAAGGTCTCTTTTGTGTGGGAATGATTTTAGGCTCAATAACAGGTTCCTTAGGGGGTTGGGTAACCTGTTGTTTTTGCATGTTCTGAATCATAGTGACCATATCTCTATTGGATGGTCCAGCTTTATCACTTTCTTGATCGACAAAAGACAAAGGATTAGTGTGCACGTTAAACATATGTTCCATGGTTGCTTGAGTGTCACTAATTTGTCCTCTATCAATACGAACTGCCATATTAAGAGCACCAATGTTATTACTAAGAAATTTCCAGAAATGATCTATGTTATCAAAAGCAACAGTTCCGTCTGGAGCCATTCTAGGGGATGAGGATCCTTCCTCTTTAACATTTTCTTCTTGTTCATCTACAACAAGCTCATCTTCTGGCTATTCTAGAGTTCCTCCTTCCGGAATTGAATCCTCAGGAAGGACATTTGGGTTTTTTGTTTTGTTTCCTAGCCAATCTTCTTCTTCTTCTTCTTCAGTTTGTTTACCATTCCTAAGTCTAGGCATTGTGCTTAAATTTAGATTTCAGCAAATATATATATATACTTATATATATATGCAACAAGCTTAAGAGGTATATATTTTAATTATATACCTACTATAGTATTTAAAATAAAATGTTTTGGTTTTGTTATGTTTTTGGTTTTTTGGTTTTTCTTGTTTTTATAACAATATTATAAAGATAACAAACAACACACTAAATGCAAGAAATAATAATAATGAAAGCAATGATCTAGTTTTCTATAAACAATTTATAAATATCATTAACGGGCTCAAGTTCTTCAGGAGTCATGAAATGTTCTTCTTCAAATTGAAAATTTTCTTTCAAGAATTTGACAAAAAGTGCTATAGTGATATTATCTGTCTCAGACTCTGGTTGGTAGAAATAAAGTTCGTGGCAATACTCTCGATATAACACAGCTCTAGGAACTCTCCTCCACCTTTCCCTATCCGTAAGAACGACCTCTTGATCCTCTACACGACCTAGGAATTGGTGTATAACAACTGCGTTCTCGAGGTATTCCTCGAAGGTGAACAATTCTGAAGACACAAGAGCTCTCCTATAAGCTAACCACCTATGGCAAGCTCTCTGAAGTTCATGATAAAAAATGAGTTGATGAGGATCCAGGATTCTATCTAGGGCAAACCTCTTAATTTGCCTAAGTTCGGTTGATCTAGATGAAATGATACCTAGTCTCCTATCAAGTTCGTCCCACAAAAGTTGGTTTCTATCTGTTTCAGGCACACTAAGCACATAATTAATTTCTATGGCTGCTAATTGGTTTTCAACATTTATAGTGACAACTAGTCTTTTCTTAGGAGCTACCATCTAAACATGATATGCAACTTAGTAGTTTTCTAATGATTTTAAATGCATCTATGTTTTTTTTTTTTGTTTTTTTTTTTTTTCAAAAGGTTTTAGTTTCACGTCGGGTTCACCAAAATGTATCGTTCCAAATTTTTCGCACCCTTACCTTCAAGCTAAAGGATCCATGCCCGGAAGGGGGATGCGAGAAGGATGGGACGGTACCTCGGACTGAGAGGCCCTTTGAAGGTCCCGCCTCTCGGGGGAGGGGTATTAAGGTGATTTTTCGACGGATGGTGGGGTTCACCAGGAAACGTTTAGTGGCAGTCTCCACGCCTAGGTTGGGAATGAGTTTAATGTGTTCAGTTTTATCTTTAATCATCCAAGTCCTAGGTTTGGCCAAATGAATCTAAGTTGTTCTATATGAAATGCAGATTTAAATGAAGACAGAAAACAGATTTAAGCAGAAAACACAAAGAATAAATTAAGTGAAGAAATCCATACCTGGTTTCGGATGTCTGATGGAGGTTCTGATTTTTGAAGCAGTCAAGATCATCTTGAATTTGACAGGATCGTCTCCGATCTAACAAGATCATCTGAGATCTGACGAATTCGTCAGAGACCTGCAATCAGAGAAATGGACACAGAATACAGAAAATGCAGCTATGCTAATAAAGGAAAATGATGTGAAATGATAAAATGATGTTAATAAGATAATCCCAAATAGAAATGCAAGTAAATTATCATGCTTTAATAGCTAATCATGATTTTATTATGTACTTAAGCTACATGGGTGAACTCCAAGATGCAGGATAATAGAAAATAATAATAAAACTAACTAGATGCAGAATAAAATAGCAGAAAGGTATAGGAAAAGTGCAAACTCTGGGCACTGATTGCCCCAAATGTAGACTGCAGTCGAAATCGTCTCTAATTTTGACGTGATCGTCCGAGATTGTACAGGATCATCTGCGACGATCTGAGCTTGCTCCGGCTGAAGAATGACAAAGTTCCTGCAAGAAAATTTGAAAAGCACAAATGCAGATGATAATCCAGGGTATTATAATGCACGCAAAGATCAAATTACAGGGAAATTCAGCCAGGGGAATGTCAAGGGGGGTCCTAAGGTTTAAATAGGCTTAGGAGGGAGGTTAGGAGGTTGGAGATCATCCTAATTTGGAAGATCTCCAACGGGGAGACTCTAACGGTGCAGACACGTCTCTGCCCGAGTTAGAGAAGTTGGAACAGAAGCTAATTATGAAAAATTAGTTTTGGGACGAAATCGTCTGGACATTCTGCTCCAGACGAATTCGTTCGATTTGAGGCGATATCGTCTGATCGGCGACGATATCGTCCAACGGTCACAACAAATCCTAAAAATGGCACAAAAAATGGGGAAAGCGGTTTAACAGGCGGTTCGGGGTTAAAATTTGAATTTGAATTATTACTAAAGTAATTTTAATTATTTGCTAAGGTTTACTGCGCCAATTTTAGAGTGCTACATAGTGCAAGAGACTTGGTAAGAAGGGAATTTTCAAGTGGGCGGATCTTTGGGATGGAAACACTAGTAATTAGATTTCGTGGCAACAATTGGTTGTTAAATTTAAACTGAAGCCCTCCGATAGGTATGTAGTGCAACAAATGTAAAGTCTTCTTCCTACGGAACAACTTTACAAGCTTTCCAATGGTCTTGTAGGTCCTATCTAGAAGTATTGGAGGTGGAAATATGGAAAACCAATTTGGTGTTTTAAGGCCTCTAAAATTTATCAATTAATGGTTCTTGGAATCTTATTTTGTGACATTTTGAACATCAGATGGGGTTTGATTTGTTCTTGCAAATAATGGAAGAAGCGTCTCGCTGGGGTTTGGAAGTTTCGGGTTTCTATGCAGTTGAAGGTGTTTGCCTCGTTAGTTATAATGCAGGATCTTCAAAGTAAGGCTCATTTAGCCATATGGATGCTTGCGTCAGATGCTTGTTCTAGTTGTGGAAAAAGTGAAACAATGAAGCATATTTTTTTGGAATGTTCGAGAACGAGAAAGGTATGGAGAAATGTAGTCTGGTTGTATGACAATGTTATTCAGGGACAACTAAGGTGGAAGGCAGTGTTGTTTGGAGACTCAATTTACTGTGCAAGCCATAGAAGGATATTTTGGTACATTATTAGACTCTCTATCTTGTTCAGTATTTGGAAAGATAGATGTAGTCTGATTTTTAATAATGAGGAGGTGTCGATTGTTGTTACTGTTAGCAAAGTTGCTAAGCTTGTTTCTAGTCATCTTAAGGTGTTTAGGTCTGATATTATTAAGGACTGTATTAGAATTGATAAAAGTGTTAGATCAGATTGTTTACTGCTCATTCGCAAACTGATGTAATATTACTATGATGATGTATTCTTTAATATGAAGTATTTTTTCAATAAAAAAAAGAATAGTTAAGCCCATGTCAAGGACCATCCAATTATTTTAAAAAATAACTTTTGTTTCGCACTTGTTTTTGGTTGCGATACCATGAAATTTCATGCATAGTTTTAAATTATTTTTTAGGTAGTGTATAATTTGATATTGAGTGGGAGTAGGATACCTATTATATAGATTTAGGAATCCAAATATTTTGTTTGACCCACGTGTTGTGGTTGAAATATTACAAAAATCACATATAATAAATTTAAAAAAAAAACATTTTTCAACCTACAAAGACTAAGAATAGTTAAGCCCATGTCAAGAACCATTCAATTATTTTTAAAAATAACTTTTGTTTGACACGTGTTTGTGGTTGAGATGCCACAAGATTATGCTTACAATTTTATGTAGACCATTCAATAAGTTATTTTTTATGTAAGTGTATAATTTGACATTGAGTAGGAGTAGGCCACTAATTACACAAATTTAGAAATCCAAAACTTATGTTTAAAACATGTGTGAGATACAACAAAAATCTTATATAATCAATTAAAAAATATTTTCATCGTACAAAGACTAGGAATAATTAAGCCCGTGTCAAAAACCATCCAATTATTTTAAATAGTAAGTTTTGTTTGAAACATGTGTGTGGTTGAGGTATTGCGAGTTATTGCATATAGTATTTATATAAACCATTCAATAAGTTGTTTTCTATATAGGTGCATAATTTGATATTAAGTGGGAGTAGGATACTAACCATACAAATTTTAAAATTCAAAACTTATGTTTAACACGTGTTTGAGATACTACAAAAATCTCATATAATTAATTAAAAATATATATTTTTCAAAGGACAAAGAATAAGAATAGTTAATCCCATGTTAAGGACCATCCCATTATTTTTAAAAGTAACTTTGAAAAGGTAGGGTTTTGAAAGGGTTGTCCTTTCCCTTTTACATCGATTTCTCACATTAAGCTATTGGTGCCACTTGAGATTTGAACCTTGGTGTGGGTTACATCAACTATTTGTCTCAACCATAGAACCAAGGACATTGAGCTATTGCATAGAGTTTTATATAGACCATTCAATAAGTTATTTTCTAGGTAAGTGCATAAGATGGCATTGAATTGAATGGGAGTAGGCCATCAATTATACAAATTTAGGAATCTAAAAATGTATGTCTTACACGTGTTTGAGATTCTATAAAAATCTCATATAATAAACTAAATATTGCATTTTTAGTTAAGCTCATGTCATAGACCATTTAAATTTTTTTATTTATTTGGTTAGTGATAAAAATCTCATATAATCAACTAAAAATTTCATTTTTAGTTAAGCTCATGTCAAAGACCATTTAATTTTTATTATTTATTTGGTTAGTGTGAGAAACCCCTACGACCGACACTCAGGGTTGGACATCCCCATCCCACAATGACCTCTTATAAGGGGAACAATTGAGCTTATCAATAGGGAATTCAACTCACAACCCCACACACATCGTGGTTTGAACCTTGGACCTCTAGAAGAAGAGCTAAAGCCCAAACCATTGCACTATCCCCCTGAGATGACTACAATCCAATTATTTTAAAAAGTAACTTTTGTTTTGACACGTGTTTGTGGTTGATATACCACGAGACCTTACAATTTTATATAGATCATTCAATAATTAATTTCTAGCTATGTGTATAATTTAACATAGAGTAGGTGTGTTCTAGGTAGGTGTATAATTTGACATTGAGTGGGAGTAGGCCACTAATTATACAAATTTAGGAATCCAGAACTTATGTTTGACACATTTGTTTAAGATACAATAAAAATATTATATAATCAACTAAAACAAAAAATAATTTTTCAATGCACAAAGACTAAGAATAGTTAAGCCCATGTTAAGGACCATCCAATTATCTTAAAAAGTAACTTTTGTTTGACAATTGAGTTTGAGGTATCACGAGTTCTTGCATATAGTTTTATATAGACCATTCAATAAGTTGTTTTCTAGGTAGGTGTGTAATTTGATATTGAGTGGGAGTAGGCCCCTAATTATACAAATTTAGGAATCCAAAACTTATGTTTGACACATGTTTGAGATACAACAAAAAAAATTATATAATCAACTAAAACAAAAAACCATTTTTCAACGCACAAAGACTAAGAAAAGTTAGGCCCATGCCAAGGACCATCCAATTATCTTAAAAAGTAACTTTTGTTTGACACATGTATTTGTGTTTAAGGTATCACGAGATCTTGTATATAGTTTTTTATAGACCATTCAATCAGTTGTTTTCTAGGTAGGTGTGTAATGGGAGTAGACCACTAATTATACACATTTAGGAATCCAAAATTTATGTTTGACACATTTGTTTGAGATACAACAAAAATATGATATAAACAAATAAAACAAAAAATGATTTTTCCACGCACAAAGACTAAGAATAGTTAAGCCCATGTCAAGGACCATCCAATTATCTTAAAAAGTAAATTTTGTTTGACACGTGTTTGTGAGGAAGGTATCACGAGATCTTGCATAGTTTTCTATAAACCATTTAATAAGTTGTTTTCTAGGTAGGTGTGTAATTTGACATTGAGTGGAAGTAAGCCACTAATTATATAAATTTAAGAATCCAAAACTTATGTTTGACACATGTGTACACATGAGATACAACAAAAATCTTATATAATCAACTAAAACAAAAAAACATTTTTCAATGCACAAAGACTAAGAATAATTAATCATATGCCAAGGACCATCCAATTATCTTAAAAAGTAATTTTTGTTTGACAAATGTGTTTGTGTTTGAGGTATCATGAGATCTTGTGTATAGTTTTATATAGACTATTCAATAAGTTGTTTTCTAGGTAGGTGTGTAATTTGGCATTGATAGGGAATAGGCAGTTAATTATAAAAATTTAGGAATCCAAAACTTATGTTTGATACATGTGTTTGAGATACAACAAAAATCTTATATAATCAATTAAAACAAAAAAACAATTTTTCAATGCACAAAGACTAAGAATAGTTAAAGCCCATGTCAAGGACCATCCAATTATCTTACAAAGAAATTTTTGTTTGACACATGTTTTTGTGTTTGTAGTATCCCAAGATATTGCATATAGTTTTATATAGATCATTCAATAATTTGTTTATTTAGATAGGTGTGTAATTTATATTGAGTGGGAGTAGGCTACTAATTATTCAAATTTAGGAATCCAAAACTTATGTTTGACACATGTGTTTGAGATACAACAAAAATCTTATATAATCAACTTCAACGCACAAAGACTAAGAATAGTTAAGCCCATGTCAAGGACCATCCAATTATCTTAAAAAGTAACTTTTGTTTGACACATGTGTTTGTGTTTCAGGCACCACGAGATCTTGCATATAGTTTTATATGGACCATTCAATAAGTTGTTTTGAAGGTAGGTGTGTAATTTGACATTGAATGGTTGTAGGTCCTTAATTACATAAATTTAGGAATCTAAAACTTATGTTTGACAAGTGTTTGAGATACAACAAAAATCTTATATAATCAACTAAAACAAAAAACCATTTTCCAACACATAAAGACCAAGAATAGTTAAGCCCTTGTCAAGGACCATCCAATTATCTTAAAAAGTAACTTGTGTTTGACACATATGTTTGTGTTTGATGTATCATGAGATCTTGCATATAATTTTATATAGACCGTTCAATAAATTATTTTTAGATAGGTCTTTAATTTATACTTTAGCAAAGTTGCAGGTTGAACTTTAACGTTTTGATAATATATAGCCTAAATAGCTTAAAAAAAGGGGATGACTCATTGAAATAATAAATTAACTCTCTTTAAAAATAATAAAAAGAATAAAATATATATTATAATGTAAATCAAAATGTTATAAATACTCTTATTTTTCAGATAGAATTTAAAAAATTAAACGAATTAAAAATTAGAAAAACAATTATTACCGGGAATATTGTGATATGTACAGGACTCCTACTCAAAGGAAATCCCAAAATAAAACATTAAGGTAAAATTTTTGTGAGTGTATTTTATTAGTAAGGATATTATAATGACGTAATTTAAGTTAAAAAAAAAAAATACAACCTCAAGTTATAGAAGCACAAAAGTAGATGTTTTAGAATTTTAGGATGGACCTTTTGCGTGTTTAAAGTTAATTTTTGCCACTTTTATAACGATTTAAAGTTTTTATTAAAATATAATTAATTTTATATGTGTTATGGTCTAGTGATGTGACCCGAGTTCAACCTCACTACCGATATGTATATATATAAGTAGTATTTACTTAATATAAAAAATATATGATTAATTTTTTAACTTTTATAATGATTGAGATTCTTTATTAAAATATAAATAAAAATCATAAACTTATATTAAATAGAAAAAGAATAAACTATAAATTTTTTATAAAACAATTAATTTAATAAAATTTAATATAATAAAAACTAAATAAAATAATTAAAAACATAATAATATAGGGGACATACTTCTTATAAATTTTAAAGATACTAAGTGACAACGCAATTACATGGTCGGGTTCCTACCAGATGGACAGATAAGAATAGAAGATATGAGGTTTAAAAGGGTCAAAGTTACCAGCTTCTATTCCATAGGTATCTAGAGCTAATATACACTGGATAAACGTTTCACATATGCATATTGTGCTTAATTAACAACCATAAGCTGCCAATTAAAAAAACAATTCTTCCCATACAGCTTCAACTTGACAATTCATTTTTAAATATAGCATGCAATTATTGTTTTTACAATGCACAATAAGACTAATTGGAAACGAAAGTTTATTATTTTTTATTGGTCGACATTTAAAAAAACAAAATAACTATAAAAAATATTAAAGAAATATAAATATGTATATTTAATGTGGCCGGGATAAATATTTCGAAGTTTTTAAGCATGTGAGCAACCAAAAAAGCTTAGATATATATTTGAATTTGACAAAAAAACCAAACTCCTTTGCCACTTTTGGATGCAATTATCATTTCCCCAAATTTTACTATGATTTCTATGTACAATATTTTTATTTGAGACGGTTGGTCTTCAAAAGTTCGTTATTGCCATTTCCACTTCAACTTTTCTTTTCTTTTCAACCCTTTATCTTGTTATTTCTTCTTCCTCTCATGGTAGTTAGATGGTTCACCAATTATTATTAGTTTATTATTCTAACTTGGCGGATGCTTCCGTATCATACTCATTGGATAAGAGGAAATGTTCCATGAGCTCCAACTCATGAACATGAATTATTCTTCCAAGCTATCACCATTTTAGCTTGGTTGTCTTCACAAGGTCAACTTTGTTATCTTGTTTTGGCCTTCCTCTAAGAACTAAATCTCCTCCTATAGAATGCACTCAACATTCCTCTCACCTTGTCCCATTGCATCACATCCATCCAACTACAATCAACATGCACTTTGTTGGTGACTTCCTCTTGGTGCCAACACCTTCTTTTGGAGTAATCATGTCCTTCACAACTCTCACAAGGATGTAGGTTCCAACACCTAGTTGCAACATATCCAAATCTTCCACATTGATTGCAACAACCCATTCTCGAACCTTCATTATGTGTACTGTCCTCTCTTATTACAAATTTAGTCCCACTACTTTCTACTTGACCTGCATATATAAGGACTTCATTCATTGGCTTTACTTCTGCCATTAATATTTTTACACCTTGCCCATATATTTCTAATACCCATTCTTCTCATCAATTCAAAGCCAATGTCCATGGTGTGCCTTTCAAAGCAACAAAACTCTTCATCCCCACTTTGATATCAATCATCATCATAATGTCCTTCACCATGTTCTGAAGTACCATTATCACTATCAACTATGTCATGGCCAACAATGACCTAATGATGTTCATCTTCCTTTGTTATTTAGTTATCACTTATTTTCTCTCTTTCTCCTTATTTGCAACAAAAATTATTGCATCATCGTCATCATCATGACTACTACTAGTGACCTAGGCTAGATTCCTCTTCCCCATGCTTATTCTCTTGCATGTGTCCACCTTTTCCTCCACTTGTTTCACAACTTCTTTCAACATTGGCTCTTCTCCCTTCAACTTGGTCTCATAAGCCTTCAAGAATTGTTTATTTGTATTCAAGCACATTGTAGGACTATTGTACACCCCTTTTCCTTTGTCCTTCAATGGAATTAATGTGTACCCTTTGTCAGTGTAGGCCTTCATCCTACCATCATGCACTGCCTTCTTATCAAATTGCCATGGTCTTCCTAGCAAGACATGACAAGCACCTATAGGCATAACATATAATATCTCATCCTTGTAAGAACCAATTTGGAAGTCTACGATACATTGTTTCATTACCAGAATTTGATACCTATTTTGCAACCGTGAGACTTTGTATGGATTTGGATGTTCAATTCTCGTCAACCTAAGCCTTTATACCATTTTTTAGACACTAATTTATTCGTACTCCAGCTATCCACAATCACCTTGTAATATTTGCCTTCTTATTTGTAAATTGTCATGAACAAGTTCCTTTTTTGCTTAGGTTCATGGTCCTTCTTCACTGGTTTCAACAATACCCTTTCTATCATAAGGGATTCTCCTTGTTCAAGTTCCTCCATGTGCTTTGTTTCTTGTGTAGCACAAGGGTGCAATATTCTTGGTGGGGAGGTGATTTATAATTCTTAAGATGGTCAATTTACTAATCCCAACTTGTTTACCAAATCGTACGATCGTACGGTCTCTAAAACTACTAGTTTGTATCCAATGAACAGTTTGTACGAAAGTCAAA
The DNA here is from genome assembly GCA_028583015.1 of Wollemia nobilis. NCBI lineage: Eukaryota > Viridiplantae > Streptophyta > Pinopsida > Araucariales > Araucariaceae > Wollemia > Wollemia nobilis. Next base: position 1,464,860 of record JAQPPZ010005291.1, on the reverse strand, counting down.
TCAACACATTGTACAATCTAAAATCATACAGTTATGGAGCTTGTATGATTCCACCCTCAACCAATCCGTTAGATTTAGTTTTGCAAGCTGTAGTACACAATTTTGTAACCCAACAAGTCGATTTTCCAAAACCACCAAATCGGGTAAGTTTCTTCCAATCACATAAATTGCCAAATCGGGTAACTGTCTGGTGTATGATTTGTACGAAACAAAGGTACATCCAAGTACCAAATTGGATACTCTAATGGACCAATCTCTCTCAGATAGGTTTTTGAAGGGTTTAAGGTGGTAATTATTCCTTTTCCAATAACATGTAAAACATATCAACGGGGCTTGAGAGATGCAAATCCAATGGTGACGCCCAAAAATCATACAGCGGGGTTCAATACATCTTCTTTGGGATTACCATCACTCCATATCATTCCATAAAGCTACACTAGTGCGGGTTCAATCCATTATTCCACAACAATGCATAAATTAACCAAAACACTCAAACAAAAGTACATGCAGTAGAACTAAACCATCAATTACTATTCAAACATTCTAGAATCGTACAATACATGAGAGAAACTATGAGTTCTTATTATTATTTGTTCCTTTTTGGTAATGACATACAATCATTCTCTCATAACATAGTCTAACTCTTAACACTTGCTAGATTAACCAGAAGAATCCAACTCTATCAGATTATAACCAGTATATGTCCATATCATCAAAATTGAAAATGAGGCCTTATATAACATTGTCTAGGCTGTTCCAAAGTGGTTATTGAGGCAATTAGTTATTTACAACCAACCATGCATAACGAAAAGTCTAAAACCTTAATAATCAAATACATGTGCAATTACAACCTAAAATTACATCTCCTATGCATTTCACTTCATTTCATTGCACCTTTTATGATTTACCATTACCTTGTACGGTTTACCTTCCTGAATGTACGGTTTACTCCTACCTATACGATTTACAAAACTTGTCAAAACTATCAAAAATTAGGGAAAAACAATTTATCACTTCTTCTTCTAAGGGGTGGATTTGCTGCCTACATCTACCCTCCCCTTTACTTTGGTTGGTGTCCTCACCAACTCATCCTTTTGTTTCAATTGTGCTTTGTAATCCGTGACTACCACTTTCATGTCATCCACTTGTGATTGAAGAATTGCACGTTTGTTCTTCAACTTGGCTACGTAGTTTTTCATTTCCACTACATTCACCCCATGGAAATTAGCTTTCTCTTTAGTAGTCTTCAGGAGCTCCCTCATTTGCTTTTCACGATCAGTGGCACTCTTCTTCAGCTTCTCCTACAAATGTGCTTCTATTCGAGTTGTCGCCTGAAGCTCCTCATTCTTCTCTGTAATGGTTTTCAGGTGGTGGTCAACATCAGCCTCCAAAGCACGAACAATATCTTCTTTGGACCTCAATTATGCTTGCTTCTCCAGGATCATATCATTATATCTTTTGTTTTCCTTCATAAGCTCTTCTATCTTCTTATCCCATGCCACCATTTTCTCATATTTTTTGGCCAACTACGTGTTCATCTGTTCATCCTTTGCTCTAAGTTGAGCCTCCAACTCCTTAATCCTATCTTCTACCGTCTGTGAGACTTGTCGCTTCTCTTATTCAAGCGAGCTAAGTCTAGCCTCAAAATCAGCCTTGGTGCTTAGCAGTTTTTCTTCTAATTTCTTTATTTTAACCTCTATCGTAGCCTTACACTTTTGCAATTCTTCCTTCATTGCAATCATTTCCTTCCGAGTGGCTTCTGTCTCCTCCTTCTAGGCTTCCTTGAGCTGATAAATCTTCTCCAATCCTATGCTCAACCACTCTATCCAATGTGTTAGGAAGTTCAACTTACTCAGAGTGATAGCCAATCCTACAATGATCCTCTTGTGTTCCAACTCCACTATGTTCATGGGGTAAGTCAGGTAGTTGGATCTGTCCAGGTACAAACTTAGATGTTGCCTGTAATTGGTTCTCACTCCATCTAGAAAGTCGTCTATTCCCAACATCATGATTACCTCTTCCCTGGGTAACTTTCATGGGTGTTGTACATGAATGTCTGCAATTCTCCTTGTATGCTCCTCGTTGCTCACCCATTATGTTATCTTATCCAACTCAAGAGACACTTGTTCCTCCCACAAATTCAATTCTTCCACGTGTCCAATACAAAACTGTAATTTAGCACTAGCTATGGCATTGCCTATCTGAGAGAAGAAATTTTCCATGTCATCTTCTACTCCCTATTTTTCCTCAGTTTCAATCTTGCTAAACTGTAGTATCTTAAAAAGGTAACTTGTTTGCATTCTTCATACTTCCTCTTTTGTAGTATTTTGTTCTTCCTCCTCTTCCATGTGGTGGCTGGAGCTTCCCCCCAACTCTAGTAGTGCTCTCTCTGTATATATTTTCTCTTGGTGGAGTCTATTTCACTGTCTTCTCCACCTCCACATCATCTTCTATATTCACAATCTCCTATTGAGATTGTTGCTGCTCAGTTGATTCCTAGGCTTCTTTCTTTTCAGTGGATCCCACCTATTGTTCTTCAATCACCTACTCTTCTTCCTGATTCTGTTGTATCTCCATCATTGTGAATTTTTCATAAATAGGTTCTTCTTCTAGTTTTTGTAACCTAGTTGTTCTTTTCTCATCCAGCCTTCGTATTGTACTATCCAATTCATGGATGATTTGTTCTCTCAACCTTGCATTATGACCTTGCAACATCTGATATTCTTCCTACAATTGTTGAGTCTGCAGTCGCATTCTCTACTGTAATATCCCTATCTAAGACAATGGAGTAAGTCCATCCAATTCTTCATCGATGGTCTCGTTCTTGTCTTCTTTTGGAACTTCCATTTCAAATGTGTCCACTCTACCCTCGTACTATACTATTAACCGTATCCTTCTTTGTCCTTCATCTTGTTGGGGTAGTTACCTCCATTCTACCTAAGGAGGCATCATATTTTTTCTTACTTGGGATGCCTCTTATTGCCTTCCCCTATTTTTGGGTAACAGTACTATCTTATGATGTCCTCTTCTATTTTGAGGAATCCATTCTTCATCTCCCTCTTCTACTCATTCGGTCTCATCCGCAAATCTAACATGCACTTGCAATATTTTTCTTTCTCTGGGTCGAGGTGCCAACTCTTGTTGTTCTATGGTTGGTCGTGTCTCCTCCCCTTCTGCAAATAAGTGCATGAGTCCCGTGTTAGGCTCCTCTTGTGATGGACTTGGCTCATCTTGAGTCCTCCATTGAGCTTCTGCTCATCTTCTTCATTCAATCTCTTCTAAAGAAATGAATAAGCATTGTACTTTATAGGGCTTCAACTTTGAGTCGTTTATAGTGTCAGGTACCTCCATCCCATTCAAGTTCTATAAATTCACTTCTCCATTATTCATTATTTCAACCACTTTATAGGGACCAAGCCATAAATTCTTCAGCTTACTAGGCTTTATTTTCCTCTTTCCATTAAAATTTAGAACCAAGTCACCCGGACTAAGTTCAAACTTTCTCAAATGTTTGTCATGCCATACCTTCTTTTCTGAGCTACCTCAATCGCCCATTGTGCCATGAATCGTCTTTCATCTAATTTGATGAGTGTTGTCAGTCGCTCTTCCAAACTTTCTTGATCACCCAAGTGATGCTCTACCGCGACTCTCAAACTTGGTATCAAGAATTCAATTGGCACCACTACCTCCTGTCCATACATCCACTGGAAAGGTGTATGCTATGTTGTAGGTTTAAAGGTTGTTCTATACGCCCATAAAACAAATAGTAGCCTTTCCTCCCAATCTGCTCCTTCTATTCCACAGGTTTTATATAGAGTAGATATCAGGAATTTATTTGTTGCTTCCACCTGCCCATTTTCTCTGGGATAGTATGAACTAGATAATGAGTGCAAAATCCTAAATTCTTTTGTCAACGTTTTGATGATTTCATTGATGAAGTGTCCTCCTAGGTCACTCATTATCTGTATCAGAATACCAATTCTTGTGATTACCTACTCGTATAAGAATCTTGATATAATTTTTGCTGAATTATCTGGTAATACTCTTGCTTCAACCCATTTTGTCAAGTATTCCATTGCTACTACGATGTATCTATACTTCCTTCTCCAAGATGTCTTTAATGATTCGATGAAGTCTAATCCCCACCTTTCAAATAGTTCCTAGGGTTGTGATGGATGCAATGGCATAAAGTCCCTCTTTATCGACTTTCCTACCCTTTAACAAGTATCACATGCTTTCACATATTCTTTTGCATCATTATATAGTGTGGGCCACCATAGTCCAGCTAGTAATATTTTCCTAGCTATCACATCTGGTCTCATGTGCCCTCCTGCTAAGCCTTCATGAGCTTCTTTCAATACCGCTTTGACTTCTTCCATCACACATCTTCGTAGATGTTGAGGATACTTAGGCATGCATTTTTAGCCTAAGATTATTATTGCATTACATATTTTATTCATGCATTGTTGTAATACGTGAAGGTATAGTATACCTCATCCAATCTTGCATTTCCTTATTTAGATTGATTGTTTGAACTGTTAGATTACATTTATTCTTTTAACAATTTTTTTTTGTATGTGCACTATGTTAGGATTGAGTGTTACTCCCTGTTTAGCACTCTGTTGCAGGTTGTTGTAACGCTCTCACCATTTTACAGTTGTATTTCATTATATATTACATATCATGAATAAGAAAACTCAACTTCATTTTGGGTTATCAGTGGACTTTCCATATCACTGGTATTCAGATACAAGGAGAAGATCCTGGTTACGATTGTGATAAAATTGGTTTCAGCCAACCGCATCGTTTGGAAGCTCACAAAGTGATAGTGGGTAAATATTTCCCCTGCACCTAGTTTTTCCTGACAAAAGGTCAAAGGATCAGCCCAAAATGGGTGACCTCAGTTGCCTCATTACAAGCAAAATCCATCTATCTAAAGAGCAATATCAGATTGAGCAAAGATTCACAATCTCATTCATAGGCGTCACGGCTTGTCGTGCAGTTTCTAGCGTGAATAAAATCACGCAGACCCTCCAACCTTATTATTTATAAGGTTTACAGAGAAACTATTTCACCGATGTGCCAGGTCCTATCGACTTCTGCCAGTAATATTTTTCCCCCGGACACGCTGAAATATCCTCGACATCAAATGATCACAAGAAAAAGTCCTTGGGTCTATAATTTTCTCATATGTCGATCACTCCCTGCTGTGAAATAGAACCATGATAGTTACGGCCCCTGTTAAGTAGCAAACGTTAGTGACGGAGACGAAATTTCAACACTGGTCGACGCAGAGATTTATTGCCATCGCTACAAATCCGATGTTAATTTTTCAATCGAATTGGTGGCGGTGTTCCTTCCCAGTTTGAATTATCGCCAGTGCTAGTTGCTGATGTCGTGACAGGTTGACACTCCTGATGACAGGTTGACACTCCTGCACATACGTGGGTAACCTTCTCGTGGAGGGGAAAATAGTTCCCGATGACGCCTGACACCTCCAGAAATTGTCATCCCTAACGTCGAAAACTCTGGCTACCACAAATTCCTAACACCACATTTTTGTCGATTGCTAGCAGAAGATTATGGTGCAAATATTCCATCTGATAAACTCTGGTGATTTCAGCGATGTCGTCATCGCCAGATTCGTAATTTCTGGCAGGATAAAACCCCGACGCACCAAAGCATTAAGCTTTCTAAGATTTTTTCTTGGTAATGAAAAAACTGATGTACGATGGATGGTCGTTCTTCCCGACATTGACAACTTCCTCCCTCCAGTGACGGACATCAAAACGGCGATAAAATTAAATCTGCCGCTAAGGTTTGCACATAGGTTATAAAATTCTGGTGCCGCTTAACTTTTTCGGCACCTTCGCAAGGGGAGTCGATGACCTTCGGTGGGAGGTGTGGGGTAATAATCCCACATTGGATCAGTTGGAGCCAACGAGGAATATAAATGCGCTTTCGAATGCATATTCACCATCTATGCAGTGGAAACGCTTGTGTGGCGCACGATTGCTGAAGTTTTGACTGACCGCGAACTGTTTGAATTGTGAAGTTCTACGTGAATGATCGTTGACCTATTGTTTGATATACTATTGGGCAGTTGACTGCCCATCTTAAACCACAATTTTCTTTTTTGCTGTAGTCTACAACAATAGCAGAGGTAAAATATTTTTTTTTTCGCATTTTCATACCTCAGTAGAGGTGAAATATTTTTTTTTTTTTCGCATTTTCATACCTCAGCAGAGGTGAAATTTTTTTTTTTTTTTTCGTATTTTCATACCTCAATTGTGCAAGAATTTAAATATTTCACTAGTGGACAAAGTATTCTCCATTAGGGACCACAATTTTCTTTTTTGCTGCAGTCTACAACAACAACAGAGGTGAAATCTTTTTTTTTTTTTGCATTTTCATACCTCAATTGTGCAAGAATTTAAATATTTCACTAGTGGACAAAGTATTCTGCATTAGGGGAGCAAAGTTTTGAGTTTTACAAAGTGCAATTTTTGTGAACAATTTTTGGTAGAAATAAGTTCAATTTTTTGCACTTAAACTCACCCTAACAAATTGCAAAATTGGAAAGAAGGCAAGTGTGTTGAATTCTTTTTGGAAATCCCTCATATACTGGCATACACTAGAGCCCAAATGGCCAATGACCTTGCAACACAAGTGGAAAACATCACCACTGTAGTAGGATATTTGATGGATAGGGTGAAAGACATTACTGTCAAAAATGATGTCAAAATCTACAATAATAAGTTTACCAACAAAATCAAATATGATGTAAAACCTTATGATGGATCCCGTAATCCTGATGTACTATATACCTAGATATTGGATATGGCGATTTGGTTCTCATATGTCGAGCTTGAACCTGAAGATCAATTACCTTTGGCAAAGGTAAGACTTACAGGTTTAGCACAAATGTTGAGGAATTAGTGGCACTTTTGAAAGAAATATTTTTTCCACTTAACTACCCGACCTAAGAATCAAATGGTATAGGTTAAAGCAAGGTTTTAATATGCCAATTTCTGATTATATTTTTCAGTTCAATAAGCTTAGAGTTATTTCTAGTATCACTTCTTCAGAAGAAGAGCTTATTGAAAAATTTGTAAGTGGGTTGCATGATCCTATAATGAGCGAGATGAAATTCATTCCATTTGTCACATTGTCATCGGCATTCAAGCATGCCATATTAGCGGAGGAGAAATTTGGTGGTTCCTACAAAGCACGACACGCACATGAAAGCTCATCCAAAGGTTCAAATTGGCAATAACAAAAGGTGAAGAAATTATCTTCCCTTAATTCTTCTACTCCTCCCCATTCATCTAAATCTCATTCTTCCTCTTCTAGCTCTAAAAAATCTTCTTCTACATTATCTTGTAATTGTTGCAAAAAGAATGGTCATACCAAAGCTAATTGTTTTGTACTTGGGAGAATGAAGAAGAAATCCTTTTTTGTAAAGTCAAATGAGGGCACATAATATGGCCCCATTTTGGCTACAAGGAGAGAGGAAGAATACCCTTATTTGAAGGGGAAAATCAATAAGGTTACCCTTATGACAAATATTTCTGCTCATGGGGGTCATGACCATTTGTTTGTCACTAAGGCCCGCCTTACACACAATGATTATGTTGATTGTATCATAGATAATGACTTGCATAAAAATCTAATTGCAATATTTGTTGTCAAGAAGTTGAAGCTCCCCACCAAAACACATCCCCAACCCTATGCACTTGGGTGGAAGGATGTTGAATCTACTTTAGACATCACACACACTTGCATCGTTTCCTTTTCCTTTGGTGATAAATTTGTGGATAAGGTTAAGTGTGATGTCACAGATATGGATTGTTGTGGAATGTTGTTGGGTAAACCCTATCAATATTATAGGAATGCTATATACCATGCTAAAAAGAACACCTACACATTGGAATTGGATAACAAACAATATATGGTGGAATGCACAAAGGACACATCTAATCTAGTGCTAAGTTGTAGGTAAGATCTGTTAGAGTTAAAGTGCACTATGCCTTCACCTTGACACTTGTCAGTTTCTCTTGACAAGTGTCATGTGTTTCATATAGGCCTTCTGCCTATATATGTAACTCATTTTATCAATAATTCAATTCCATTAGTTTCAGTCCCAACATTTGGTATCAGAGCAGGCTTTCCCTGCCCTGTGAAACCCTTGAGGGGGGATTTCCCTCATGGAAATCCTCCCTCCCCCCTCATTTTTTTTTTTTTTTTTTTTTACCGAGGGAGTATGCTCTCCATTTTTTTGATGGATCAGAAACCAGATGGTTAAAAAAAAAAAATATACGTTAGGGAGGTTAATTTTATTTTTTAGGTTTTTCAAGTTTTTCTTCACAAACAGATTTATTGTGTGGCCAATATTTGTTTGATCTGTTTTTTTTCTTATTCGGTCAGCGAGTGAGTCTGTTCATTTTTTGGTGAATAGCAGTCTGAAGTTTCTCCCATCGACCACAACAGAGGTGAGTGGAGATAATGTTTGTCAGAGCTGAGTGTTTGGCCCGTCTGTGATGCCTATTCTCATTTGGGATGAAGTTTCAGACTCATGTTTTAATCTACTGACGGAGAGCTTCTATTTCGGAGGTTGTCTTGTATGGGAATCTGTGCGGCCAGTATTCTAGTTCCCACTCTTCGATTTCCTCTTCCCATTGCTGTTGTTTTATGCCGCCTGAGGGGCTCCACTCATCCACCATACGGCCCTCGACGAAAATCAGAAAGACGGACTCCACCACGGTCACCTGGGCTCCCTTCTTTCCCAGGAAGTAGGCCATGCAGGCGCCTACCACGCCCGTGCCACAGACTATAATTTTTTTTTTGAGGGATCCGAGGATTCCATCTTCGATTTATTATGCACTTTGAAAGAAGAGAAGCGGGCTTTGGATTTATTTCGATGGAGCGAAAATACAAATAAATTTGGAATTGTTGTGCAGACTATCGTTCCACGAAATCGATGGAGCATGTTCGGTAATGCCGCGGAGGTGTTCCAGGGCTGCACGATCATGGCGAGGAGGCCGCTGGAAAACCAGACGATCACGATGACGGCCCAGGGCAGGTGTGACCCCAATCAGAACACGGGGATTTCCATCCATGATAGTAATATTACGGCTACTCCGGACTTTGTTTCGGTCAAGGCATTTGTGCCGACGTATCTCGGCAGGCCGTGGAAGCAATACTCCCGAGCCGTGCTGATGCAATCTTATCTGGATAACATCGTGGATCCGAAGGGTTGGGCGTAGTGGAATGCATCTAATTTCGGCCTGGACACTCTCTATTATGGAGAGTATATGAACTATGGGCCAGGAGGACTGTTGATATGGCCATCTACCTGGCTTGTAAACTCTTTGCTTATACCAGTGCCAGTTTGAGGCGGTAGCCATGGACGCTATCTACGAGTTAATAATTATGAAGAATTGTTTTTTGACAAGTAGTTGAGAGAAATACGCACCCATAAGTGGCTTTTATTTGCACGTCCCGAGTTTTTTTTCTTTGATCAATCAGTGATGTGCAGTAAGGCGCTGGTATTTTATTAATATTGCTTACCCACCAGACTGGGTTTATATATGGTGCATGTGTCAAACTGTCTGTGTGGAGACGCGTGGTAGTTGTTCCTTTTTTGGTGCATCGGATGAGTAGAATTTTGATGAATTGGACCGGCTTGGACGGTAGTGACCTGTTTCATTTTCAATGCGGGCAGCACCATAGATCACATTGGCAAAAACATGATGGCGATGAATGACCCAGTGCTGAGTTCACTGTAATGTGATTGATGTTGTGTGTACCTGGACATTTTCCAGTTCATTGTCATTACAATCGAGAAGTTGGTGTGTGTTGCTCTCAGGCTTGCTCATGTTTCTCATGGTTTCATTTTGTTCAGCCACAATCAATTTTTTGGAGGTCTCCCAACTGGGAGAAAAAGTGATGCTGCTATTGTAAAAATAAGGGAGTTGCCTAAAGTTGATTACTTGATTTACCTAAAGTTGTTCCCTGTTTGCTATTCATAAATTGCTTTAATCCCGATTCTAAAATGGTACGTTCTGGAGGTCTCCCAACTGGGAGAAAAAGTGATGCTATTATTGTGGGCACTGATAAATATTTGCAAGTGGCAGACATGCTCGTGAAGATAAAACGTTGGCCCATGTAATTCCCCTGCGAGGGAAATTGATGCTATTTTTATTCCACCTGAGAGCGATGCCGCTATTGAGCGATGTTGTCTATTGCTGCCTAAATAGGCATGTTGTTGTTTTCCCAACAAGTTGAAGGCCCCATTTAGACACAAGTATAGGGGTATTTATAGTCGTTGGAAACGGTTTTTCGCGACGGACACAATGGTGGTGTTATATTGTAATTTTGAGGCTGTTTCACTTTAGCCTCAAAGTTTTTCTACCTTGGAGTGCACTCTCGGTTGAACCCGACACTCCCAAGGTAATTTCATATGTGATCCTTGTACCTAGTGATCTTTTCTATACATTTGGCGAATGCATCGGCTAGTTACCCATGCATTTCGGTGGGATGACATGGTCACCATAAGGACACTTATACTAGGGACTACAGACAAAGACACCCTAGACTCTATCCAAGGTTTTTTCCGGATCTACTTCTGAATACTACAGACGAAGACACTTTAGAAGATTCTCTTCTTTTCTTCTTCTCTCCTCCTATTTGGATCTATGAGTCATTTATTGTATTGAGTGCATTCTCGACAGAGACCGACACTCTTATATGGCTCATTTTTCCTTTGTATTAGGTGCATTTTCGGCAGAGACCGACACCTTCTAGATTGAGTTCACCATGAGGAGGGATTTCATACTCATGGTGGATCTAGTCAGTGACCTACGAGAGGCAACATCCTCTGAGGATGACCTGCAGAGGCAACAGACCCAGAAGTGGCTGACCCTGAGGCACCCATGATTACCCTGAGGCACTTAGACGGCTGACCCAGTGGCAACAGACCCATGGAAGTGGCTGACCTTGAGGCAACAGACCGAGATGTATACACAGTGAATCTAGCATTATTCACAGTTGGAGAGCCAAGCGCAAAGAGCACGAGCCTAGACCCAATCAGCAATAAGATAGGATGATAGGTTGTTTTTGAGAAGTCAACATTAAGGGGGAATGTTACCTAATGTTGACTTGTTTTGTTTCTTATTTAGTTAGGATAGTGCACTTTAAGGGGGAATGTTAGAGTTAAAGTGCACTATGCCTTCACCTTGACACTTGTCAGTTTCTCTTGACAAGTGTCATGTGTTTCATATAGGCCTTCAGCCTATATATGTAACTCATTTTTATCAATAATTCAATTCCATTAGTTTCAGTCCCAACAAGATCGCAAAGAAATAAATCAAGCACAAGAGTTGGCACTCATATTCATAAGACCCACACAAAAATAATATCAAGCATAAACTTCTAAGTTCCACACAAAGAATGCTTCACTTAAAAATATTCTATAGTCACATCAGATTGTGTTTAATGAACCCACCACTCTACCACCAGAGAGATAAATCACAGCATTGACATAATTCCAAGAGTTTCACTTCAAAATGCACATATGTACATGCAATGAGTAATACAAATGGATGAAATCAAACATCAAATTGAGGACATATTGGCAAAAGGATTCATTAAGCCTAGCACTTCTCTTTGTGCTTCCCCTATTCTTTTGGTGCTAAAGAAAGATGGCTCATGGAGACTTTGTATTGATTTTCGTGTATTGAACAAAATCATAATAAAAAATAGATATCCTCTCCCTCGCATTGATGACTTGTTAGATAAACTTCAAGGGGTAAATTTTTTCTCTAAAATTGATTTTAAGAGTGGTTATCATCAAGTAAGTGTTCAAGCAGAAGACACTTGGAAAACAACATTTAAGACTAAATTTGGGCTCCTTGAGTGGTTGGTGATGCCATTTGATCTTACAAATGCACCTGCAACCTTTATGAGGTTGATGAATAAAGTTTTTAGGGATTGCCTAGACAACTTTGTGATCATATACTTGGATGATATCCTTGTATATTCTACTATTTGGAAGGAACAATTACAACACCTAGATCAGGTTCTCCACACCCTCAAGAAGAACCAACTTTTTTCTAACCTTCCTAAGTGTTCATTTGCTCAAACTTCAATCTCCTATCTTGGCTTTATAATAAATCAGTAAGGAATCCATGTAGATCCCGCAAAGGTAGAAGCACTTCAAAATTGGCCAACTCCCTCCTCTATCACTGATATTAGGAGTTTTCTTGGACTTGCAAATTTATATCGTAAGTTCATACCTAGCTACTCTACCATTGCTCATCCCTTGCATCATCTCACAAAAGCCAAAGTTAGATTTCATTGGCTCAAGGAACATGATCATGCCTTTGAAACTTTGAAACACAAACTATGCACTGTTCTTGTTTTTGTCCTCCCCAACCTTTCTCACCCATTTGAGATAGAGACAGATGCCTCACAATTTGCAATGGGAGCAATTTTGAAGCAAAATGGACACCTCGTGGTATATCATTCATAGACATTTTAAGTTTCCAAAAGAAACTACTCCACATATGACAAAGAGTTGTATGCTTTGGTCCAAACCATCAAATATTGGAGACACTATCTTCTTGGGAAAGAAATAATTGTCCACACAGATCACATGACTCTCAAGTTTCTTCATTCACAAATCAATATTGAAGAAGCTAGACATATGAAGTGGACCACTTGCAGCAGTTCCACTTGGTCATCAAGTATAAGAAAGGAACAACTAATACAATGGTTGATTGTTTGAGTCGTCCACCCATGGCTCAAACCTTGACAAAAATTGTGACTACCTCCCATATTGGATTTCAGACTTGGCCACCTCTTTATGCTCTTGATACATATTTCAGCAAGGTGCACCATCATCTTGTACACCCTTCATCTTCCAACCTCACTCCTTTTCAGGACTATCATATGAAGGATGGATTTTTGTATAAGTTAGACAAACTTTGTGTACCACAAGAGCATAGGGTTTATCTCATCAAAGAAGCCGACTCAACTCTTTATGGAGGTCATTTTGGAAAATAGAAAACACTCCACCACTTACAGTGGTTCTTCTACTGGCCTCACATGCAGAGAGATGTCCTACAATTTTTGAGATAGTATGTCGTATGTTTTTACTCCAAATCAAAAAATAGGAAGTTGGGCTTCAGTGTTCCTTTACCTATTCCTTCACGTCCTTGGGAGAGCATATCCATGGACTTGGTGAGTGGGTTTCCCTTTATAGTGAGGCAACATGATAGTGTTTTTGTGATTGTGGACCGATTCAGTAAGATAGCCAAATTCATTCCATGCAGGAAGACTAGTACAACACTTGATTTGACACAGATGTTTTTGAGATAATGTGGTGATCCTTTGGTCTTCCCACTAGTATTTTTTCTAATAGATATCCACATTTTGTGGGACACTTTTGGATATCCTTGTGGAAAATTTTGGGAGTTTCCCTCAATTTTTCCACAACTTTCCACCCACAGTCAGATGAGCATATTGAAGTTGTGAATCACACACTAATACAAAGTTTGAGGATCTACCACCACACCTCACTGGCTAAGTGGAATATGAGCCTCACTCACATTGAGAATGCATATAATAGAGCGATTCACAGCTCCACAACACATTCACCTTTTGAGGTTTATCTTGGATTTCAACCACTTGCACCTTATGAGTTGCCTCTTGCCTTGCCCTCTCCCACCATTGCACACATGGAGAAGGAGCAAGATAAGGCAACCTATTTCATACAACATTTGTAGAGCCTTCAGGCTAAGGTGACACAAATCCTACATATGACTCAGCAGCAGTAGAAGATATCAATGGATAGGCATCACGTTCCTTATACTTTTCAGGTTGGTGACAGAGTTTATCTTCACTTGGAGAAATGATATTTTTTAGATAAGGCACATACCAAGCTCAAGCCTCTTTGCTATGGGCCATACACCATAATTCAACAAATATCTGAGAATACATTTTGCTTGGATCTTCCTTCACATATTGGTATCCATGATGTTGTCAACGTGGATCTTTTGAAGCCATATCAAGACTCGACTTTGGATAGTGCACGTATCATCAGTTATCCAGTATATGTGGTACCTGAATTTTAGCTTCCACATGATACAGATAGAGTATTTGACACAAATACTCGTCAGAATCGATAGGGTTCGACCACTTCCTACCTTGTCGCCCGTCGCAGTCAGCTTCCACACCAGGCATGTTGGATCCGTCACCATCATATGGCTCGTGATCTTCCATATTTGTTGAGAGCATTGGGTTCCAATGCATCTATGGTTGGGAGGAGTGTTGAGGATACTTAAGCATGCATTTTTAGCCTAAGATTATTATTGCATTACATATTTTATTCATGCATTGTTGTAATATGTGAAGGTATAGTATACCTCATGCAATATTGCATTTCCTTGCTTAGGTTGATTGTTCGAATTGTTAGATTATATTTATTATTCTAACAGTTCTTTGTTGTGTGTGCACTATGTTAGAATTGAGCATTACTCCATGTTTAGCACTCCGTTGTTGGTTTTTGTAACAATCTCACCATTTTGCAGTTGTATTTAATTATATATTACATATCATGAATAAGAAAACTTAGCTTCATTTTGGGTTCTCACTAGACTTGCCATATCAGTAGGATAACATTGCTTTTCATATTATACAACAATCCTGCTATCAACTCGAAGGGTGCTAACTTCATGATCACTTTATTTTCTCGGTTGTCATTTTCTTTGGCAACTCTCCTGTGAAAAGATAGTGGCCAATCAACTTGTACCATGATGGAACAACATTGATGGTGAATAATTATGCATTAAGGAATTCATCTGGAACTCATGTTCCTGCAGGCTCTCCTGATTGTATCCAAGACAACTAGTTTGCAATGACATGCTTCTTACCAGGTCTCACTACTACTTATAATATGAAATCATGTAGGGTGACGAGCCACCTACTGACCCATCCTTGTATAACCATTTTATTTATCAATTACAACAGAGCTTGATGATCTACATAGAAAGCAAAGGGATTCACCAATAGATAATGCCTAAACTTCTAGACTGCATATACCATTCCCAAAGCTTCTCTTTCTATTGTACTGTAATTTCTTTCTAGCCTTGACAATAGGCGACTAGCAAATAAAATCAGTTGATCCAGCCTGAACTATTCTTCTTGTGCCAAAGCACATCCTATTGCAAAATTTGAAGCATCAATATGGACATGGAATTCCTTATCCCAGTTTGGGAACACCAAAATTGGGCTACTCAAAAGCTTAGCCTTCAGCTCCTCAAAGGCATCTTGGTGCTCCTTTGTCCATCTGAAAGGAACATTCTTCTTCATCAAGGAATCCAATGGATAGGATACATGTGCATAATTCCTGATAAACCTTCAATAATATCCCATCGATCACAATAAGGTTTTAAATGAACTCACATCGTATGGTTCTTTCATGTGCAATATCACACGGATCTTATCAGGATCTGTTTTTAATCCTTAATTGCACACTATGTCCTTACAATTTTCCATATGGTACCATCAGGTAGCATTTTCCTGGATTTAATGATATCTGTGCATTTTTGCACCTACTCATACATTCATTGAGGGTAGGAAGACGCTCCTTGATCTTCCCATAAATGGACCAATCATCCAAAAATGCTTTGAATTTCCTTGTTGCCAACTGATCAAATATATACAATATGATGCACTGAAATGTAGTTGGGGCATTACAGAGCCCGATTGGCATTCGATTGTATGCGTAGATGTCATTATCCACAATAAATATGGTCTTCATATTATCCTCCTCAGCTATACTTATTTTATTGTAACCCTAAAACCCATCCAAAAATGAATAGATCTTGTGTCCTTCAACTTCTTCTAGGATAGAATCTATGAAGGGAAGAGGGAAGAGGTCCTTAATAGTTACTGCATTTAGACTCCTAAAGTCCACACATATTCTGATCTTGTCCACTTTATTCTTCAAGGTGATCACTATATGTGATACCCATTCACTAGTTGTCACCTTGAATATGATTCCTACCTCTAGCATCTTTTTTATCTTTACATTCACTAATGCAGAATACTTTGGGTTCATTTTGTATGCTCTCCTCCTTACGAGTTGTGCTCCAAGCATTAGTGTAATCTTGTGGACACATCACTCCAGTGGTACTCCCTTCAGGTCCTTATATGTACATGCAAAGACGTCCTTATATTTCAATAATATCTTAGGAGTTGTCGCTTTCAGTACAGGGTTCCAATCATCACCACAGTGAATCATCCTAGGTTCATCCTCCATTCCTAGGTTGATGTCCACTATCTGAGGTCCATCGTATTTGATATTCTCCACCTCAGTCGCTGCTTTCTCTACATTTTTTGGGTGTGTCGACCTTGTATCAATTTTTGCATCTCCTACTGTATACTCTACAAAAAATTTTGGAAATGTCCATTTCTCTTCCACCTCCTTCTTAGGTTCCTGGCTAACTTTTGGTTCGTCTTATTTTCCCTTGATATCCTCTGACTCAATATAGAGGTAGTTGGGCTGAAAAATTCCATACTCCTCCATTTGCCAATGAATAAGTCCACTATCAAATCTAGCTTCGTCTTCACTACATTCATCCAGGTACAACATTCCTTCTCCATCAAGTTCATACCCTTCATCTCCTAAGGAATTTTTTGATTCGTCCGTCATAGCTACATCCTCAATGACTTTTTGATTAGCTAGATTAATCATATATTTATGTTGTTCCTTCTTGAAAGTGATCTGATTATTTCCCCAGTTGTGATTAACTTTGGCTACTTGTAACCATCCTCTCCCTAAGAGAGTGTTGTATGCAGGCTTTTGCATAGTAATCATAATGAAATCCAAGACAAACTCTTGGTCAGCTATCACCACTTGTTGTGGTGTCAAGACTCTCTTTGTATCGATACCATATTGGTCAGCACCATATAATAGGAAACTAGGTGCCCATAGAGATGGAGTACCTAATTCTAGACAGGTTATTTTAGGTAGCACATTGACATTGGATCCTCCGTCCATAATAACTTATGTTAATTTATGCCCTAGGATCTCCATATGAACTAATGCGGGTTTTTTTCCCACATCAATCATCAATATAGTCAGATCCATGAATTTGTCTTTTCTTTCCTTCTCCTGAATCAGTTGTCTCCGCACTTCCATCACCTTATGCAATTGTATTTCTTCCGTCATCACTTTTTGTAATGATGGAATAGCTTCCAACAGGTTTACCACTTTGATCTCTACTATGGTGTCCAAAACCTGTGCTTCTAGACTTTGCACAATCACCTTCTCTTCTGATGGATTTTTGGTTCCTTTTCTTCAGCTAACTTCACTTATTTAGCTTTTTGTGCTTCATCCTGTAGTATTTTCTTTGCTACTTGCTAGCATTGCTTTTCCTTTGTTGTCTTTGGATACTTATCCTTTTTAGCCTAATTCCTTGTCATGGCTAAAACTTCCTGGGTTTCCTCCTTAACATGAGGAACCTCAATTTATAAATAATTTACATTTTGTGGGTTACTTGAACTCACCTGCTTTGGGCAATTTGCTTCCCTGTGGTTACCCAAATCACACCACCTACACATATGTATAGTGCTTTCTTACGGTGTTTTCTACCTCTGAGGTGAAGGATATTTTTTTACAAAATGCCCTCCTTATTGGTAATTGTGACATTATATGTTTGGTCTCCCTTTCGAGTCATACTGCAAATGACTCTATCCTCCTTGCCAATTACTCTAGTTTGGCCTTCCACCTTGCATGTTATTTCTATAATCGTCGCTTATTTCCTGTTGCCCACCTCCTAGGGTCTTCTATTTCTCTTCTTGATCTTGGATTGTCAAGACCTGTGGACGTACTCTTACATTATACGAACATAGCATTACCTCATGTCCCATCACATTACAGATGTGGCAATAGTCATTTTGTGGACACTTTACATTTGTATGTCCTTTAGTTTTGCATTTTGTGCACCAAATGTCATTCCTATCAGGTTTGCTCTTTTGTTCTTTCATGATCTTATCAAACTCCTGACGAAATGATTCTATTATCCTTTGTACAGTGTCATCTTCTCAACTATCTGAATCATTAGACTTGGGGTGAGACAAAATTCTTGTATACGTCTGTTTCAATTCACTTTAGAAATTCTTTGTATGCTTTACAACTTCTTCATACGTTTCTTACAGTATTGCCTTCATTTTTTTCTTATATTTCGGTAGTAATCCATATACAAACTACCACTTTACCAAGACATCTTCCAAACGCATATCCATATTTTCTACTAACTACTTTAGTCTATGGTTGTATGATTTTACATCTTCATCGGGCTTTTGATTCGTCATGTAAAGCTCAGTAACAATGTCTCCATAATCCTTCAAAGGGTGAAATTCTTCAATGAATTTCTCCTTTACTTGATTCCAAGTCTAGAAATATATAGTATTTTTCCTTTTCAAATACCAATCGATCGCCAATCCTCTCAAGGTAGCAAGAAATAAGGTTACTCAATCCTCTGGTCGGTCTACACCATTATTCTCAAAATAGTTATACAAGTTCTGATATATCTTGTGGGATCTTCCTTACCCTCACCTGTAAAAGGTGGACATCTCTTCTTGGTTGTCGTATTAGCCATCTTCAAATAATCGTCGTTGTCACTTGAGGTCTCCCATGGAATTTTTGTCTGATTCCTCCTTGGGGGTATTTTACTACAGTTATCGTTAGAAGTTTCTATCTAAGGTATCTTATTCTGTCACACCAATCGTTGACCAAAATCACATGTATCTTCACTCTGTGACCTCCTTCGCTAGTGTGAGGGAGATGTTCTTGGTCCTTCTTCCTGATACCTCGCACTATGTTGCTCTGGTGCCGAACTTTCATCCTCTACACTCCCTTGAAATCCTTCTATCACTTTCTCAGGTGTCACCATCCACTCTTCATCCTCCTACACTACCTCTCTATCAACTAGTACCTCTATGCTAGGTGGTTCTGGTACCTCCTCTTCTGTTTCTATCAACAACACCTCAAAGTCTCCTTCAAATGTCCAAACTTACTCTATTGTTGGTTCATGTTTACTATGGTCTGAGTTACTTTCATTCTCTCTTTGATAAATCCTCATGCTTCTTATCACTAGAATGTTCTATCATACTTCCTGTATACTATACCTTTGTACATTGGTGTTTGTCATTCACCTCCAAATTTATAGTATTCTTACTTTGTCAATTTGACCTGTTTTAACAAAAATGCCAAATTCAATAAGGCAACGGTGCTAAATGAAGCACAGGGGTGCATTATTCCCAGTGGTAATGTTATTTATAATTCTTAATATGGTCAATTTACTAATCCCAACTTTTTTATAAAATCTTACTACCGTACGGTCTCTAAAACTACTAGTTTACACCCAATGAACAACTTGTACGGAAGCCAAATCGACACACTGTACGCTCCAAAATCTTACAGTGATAAATTTTGTACGATTCGACCCTCAAAAAATTTGTCATATTCCGTTTTACAAGCTTTCGTACATAGTTTTTTAACCCAACAAGTCGATTTCCCAAAACTACCAAATCGGGTAAGTTTCTTCCAATCGCATAAACTGCCAAATCGGGTAATTATCTTTTGTACGATTTGTATGAATTATGGTGTATGATTTGTACGGAATGAAGGTACAACCAAGTACAAAATTGGATACTCTAATGGACCAATCTCTCTCAGATAGGTTTTTTTAGGGTTTAAGGTAGTAATTATTCCTTTTCCAATAACATGCAAAACATATCAATGGGGTTTGAGAGAGTTGCAAATTCAATGGTGACACCCAAAAATCATATAGTAGGGTTAAATATATCTTATTTGGGATTACCATTACTCCATATCATTCCACAAAGCTACACCAGTACTGGTTCAATCCATTATTCCACAACAATGCATAAATTAGCCAAAACACTCAAACAAAAGTACATGTAGTAGAACTAAACCATCAATTGCTATTCAACCATTTTAGAATCATACAACACTTGAGATAAACTATGTTCAGTAATGACATACAATCATTCTCTCAGAGCATATTCTAACTCCTAACACTTGCTATATTACTCATAAGAATCCAACTCTATCAGATTATAACCAGTATATTTCCAGACCATCAAAATTTAAAATGGGGCCTTATATAACATTACCCAGGCCATTCCAAAGGCAATTAGTTATTTTCTAGTAAGACCCCAAGGTATTACTGTAAAATTAATAAATAATTTAATATAAATGTAATCGCAGGCCACTCAAAATGGGGCTCCCTTGTAATCGCTTTGCCACTATAGGGGCTCCCTCCTTTAAATATTTAATACTACTTTTATTCTTCTTCTTTGGATGATTTGTGTAAATGGCCAACATAATATATATATCTACCCTAAAGCTACGTTGGTGAAGAGATGTGATGGTTCACGTTATGAAGAGACGTGATGGTTAACTTTATGAAGAGATGCGATGGCACACTTTATGAGTTAATAATATAATAATTAAATGATTAACAATACTAACTAATACTAACTAATAATGTTAGGATGGAGGATCCTAACATGCCACCCTCCTTAAAAAGATCTTTGTCGTCAAAGCTCAAAGTGAGGAGCTTTGTCCTTTTTTTTCCAAGAAGGATTTGTGTAAGTTCTTGGACTCTTTTAATGTCATCCTTATCATAAATTACTTCATTAGTGGATTGAAAGAAGAAATTAAAATGGATGATCCTAACATTTACAACCGCCCAGGCATAACGGAATGCATTAATTAAGACTTTTACTAAGTCTAAAACCTTAATAATCAAATACGTGCACAATTACAACCTGAAATTACATTTACTATGCATTTCACTTCATTTCATTGCACCTTATACGATTTACTATTACCTTGTATGGTTTTCCTTCTTGACTGTACGACTTACTCCACCTGTAAGATTTACAAAACTTGTCAAAACTATCAAAATTGGGCAAATCCATTTATAACTTCTTATTTTGAGGGGTGGATTTGTTGCCTACAGCTTGTACAATTTGATTATGGGTTTTCTTTCTATACCCATTGGTTTACTATGCTTGAGGACACTCAAATACCCTATGTACTTCTTCCAAGCATCTATAGCACTTGCCAACAAAACCATGACCTCTTCCTCTACCAAATTTACCTCATCCTCTTGATGATTCACCCTTTTCTTGGGTACTTTGGTTGAAATCACCTTGATAAGTACTCACTTCTCCTTCTTGGAAATGCCACCCTCTACCATTATTTAATTTTTTTCTTCCTTGAGATGATCATCCTCTTTCTCTCACATTATTTTATTGCCAACACAACTTTTTCTCTACCCTGAACGCATGCTAGTATGCCTCTTCAATTGTTCTGATTCAAATAAGACCAATCTCATCTTGTTTGGACAATCTTAGTTCATTTATATATCTTGTTATCTTCTCTTCATCATCTTCGATATGACAGCCCTTATGATCAATTAGAATTTCTCTTTATACTCTTTCACTCCTAGCTCCTTTTGCTTGAGGTTTTAGATTCTTCTAAACAATCATATTTGGTAATCCAATGGGAGGAATTTGGCCTTCAATTTGGTAACCATTTTCTCCCATGTCTTAATATTTTCATTTCATTTTATTTTTATTTTTATTTTTAGTTGAACATGGTACCACCATAGGATGCATGCTCTTTTAACTGTGTACTAGCAAATTTCTCCTTCTTGGGGTCTTCTATTGATTTTAAATCAAAATATTTTCCCATCTGTGTAATCCAAGCAATGAGTTTCGTTGGGTTTAAACTTCTATTAGATGATGGGGTTTCTAACTTTGGCTTCCTACCCATGTTATAAATTGCTCGGATCAGGGTTATGCATAGTGGTGAATATTCTCATACTGGGTAAATATTAGGATTTTCAAAATTGGAAGTTGGCGAATATGGGGACCCTCGACGTCGATCAATTTGCCTAAAATTTTTCAGGACCAAGTTTTTCTTAGGGTCAATTTGCCACAATATATATCCAAACATAGTCATATTTGTACTCGTTGGAAAGCTCTTTTCGAGCCTGGTCTAATGGTGGTATTTTTATGAAGTTATAATATGATTTAATAGGTTAAAATTTACCCCAAATATGACCTTACTTTTTAGGGATTCAAATACCCCAAATTTTTGTGCGAAGATGATTGATTTGATTTTCTTATGATTCACCTTGATTTCGATTAGGATTCACCATTTTTCTATAGGTACATTTCGAGTCCAACCCCTTATGCATAACCCTGGCCCGGATTAGTCTTTATTTTGCTTCTTCCTCTCTCTTCCTATTCTATACATCAATTTTAAACACAAAAAATTTATTGATTTATTAAAATAACTTGGTTACACATGAATTTAATGCAAGTAACTTGTGATTTCAAAAAGTCATCTATCTATAAGAATGAAAAGAGATATTTCTCTATTAAAATTTTATTGAAGGTTTTAAAAACAAAAATACTAAAATCAAGATAGATACCATTTTTTAACTATATTTTAAAATTATTATATTTATTAAATATGAATCAAATATTTAACCCTTAAATAGATATACAATAAAATTTAGTAAATTATTTATAGAACATCAAAATTATATAAGTATATCCAAAATCATATACACAATTATACAATGGAAAGATTCAATTGCCTTAGTAAGCTATCAACACATGTGAAGATAGTTGAGGCATTTAAAACCTAATTTTAATTATTTTATTAAGTAATTGAAAATAAAATATCCAACATTCTAACAACAAATGTTATTTATATATTTTAATATGATTTATTATTTTTAAACCAATTATATCATATTATATGTATTTGGAGAGAATTTTAAGAATATGACAGTTACTAAAATGTATAAATATTAAGGTGTAATATATAAGTTTTCTATTTTTATCTTAAAACAATTCTAAAAAATATTAAAAATATATATTTAACTACTGAATAGTTTTATCCGCTCATGTAGAGGAGTTGGAGAGCAAGTGGGTAGTTAAAAACTCTCTAGTTATGGAGAGGCCCAGGTTCAAATCTCTCCCCTCACATGTTGTGGATATGTTGTATATAAAAAGTTCCTAAAAAAAAAATTTTAGGTCCGAGGTGTAGACCAATTGGTTCATCCAAACCCCATAAGGGGGGCGGAGGTCCAAGGTTCAAATCTCGGGCCTCGTCGGACTGAACGCTTGTCCCTTTCCTGGTGCTTTTAGCGGCGTAAAAGGTTTAAAATGATTGTGGCATGGTGGTTATAGTGGCGGACTACGTGAAGATCTGTGTGGCGGCTTCTGAGGCGGATAGCGCAAAATACTGTGGCGGCCATAAAAGTTGGACAGCCTGCCCGGATTCATGGCGGCTACCGATTCCACCATGTAAATTCAAAAAAAAAAAAACTATTGAATAGTTTTTATGCATGAAATAATCAAGAGGTTTTACAACCCTCCAATTCAAAATATTAGTTGCTTTCTTGTCCTTGTCCAACAATAAAATATTTATTTTTATGAAATATAACTAACTACAAGCATTTTAAGCAATAACATCACTCACTTAAAAGAGTAGGTATTTGGACCAATAGAAATTAGAAATCCATATACCTAAGTTTATCTATCAACTATTTACTTATATAAACAGACACTAGGACCAATAACAATTAGAAATCCATATATCATAATTTAATAATCAAACATTTGAATCATTAAAACATAACTATAAACAAGTTTTAAACTAGCAAGCATTAAAACCCATCCATTAATAATTTATTTCTAATTTCATGTAAATGAGAAATATTCACATTCATAAAATAAAGCAACAACCTTCTCACACATAGGGCTCAAAACAATGACTAAGATTGAATTAGATTTAAAACCATAAACATGCAATAAAACTTAAACCATGCAAGTTTTGTTTTTAAGTTTTCACTAGATTCCACTAAACTCAACCCATAATCATTAAGTATTGCTCCCTAAATAGAGAGTATAAATGATAGTTAATATCTACCAAATCATTTAAATTGACAATTGCCTCCACTTAATGCAAAATATTTGTACAATTTCATGATCATAAATGTAAATACATTGGAAATCAAACTTGGTGGTTGTGAATAACTCTTCGAATGATGAATCAATAAAGAAAAATACACTTAAGTATTCATTTATCTTCTCATTTTTGAATGTCGAATCCACAAACCACCTTTAGAAATCATGTGGAGATAAGTTCATTGTGGATTTGATTGCTCTTCCTCAAATAGGAACCTATGGCTATCATATAGATTCTTAATTTTGATTTTCATCGTCAAGTTATTCATTTCTCCAGTAGCCTTATCAATGATGGATTTGACCTCCAACAACACTTCATGAGCATGGTTTATTCTTTCTTCCACAATTGTGATATAGGCAAAGCATCTATAGATCTCAATAGGAGGCAAAGAGAAGTTGGTTATAGGATCTATGCTTTATCATCTAATCTTCAGGAGGTCTTCTTGTGTCAGTAAAATTATTTCTTGTAGTGCATCAACTTCTCTCATTCTTGGCCAACCTTTCTATTAGTATCCTTGTAAAAGCATAATTTAAAAAAAAAAACTCAATATTTAAGTGATCTTTTTCTTTATGCCTTTGGTGGCTATACTTATAATGAGGTCCTTGTGGTGTTCATAGTGTTTGTAATGGAGACTTGTTCTTTTAAGGCATTGACTTGAGAGATAAGGGATTGAACCATGGAAAGGTACCATATTTCCTTATCCACTATGATTTTATTTTATTGAGAGACTCTCTCCTTAAGTATTCTATCATGAACCCTTTCAAAGGTTCTCTTAGATTCTAAGGTCTGAATATGCTAGAATTGATCAGTCATCCTCTTCTCCAAGTCTCTAAATTTATCTCATTCTAGCTTAACCATCTTTATGTGTTTCTAACTTATATCCTCCTATCATATTCGGTCTATTTAGGCAATGGTTATTTCTTGTACCTTTTTTACCACTACATTATCCTCAAACCTCCATCTCTTATTGGAGTATTTTACCTTTAGAAATTTAGATTTTCATCATAAAATATTTATTTGAAATGTCATCGAAGGGTCTAGAATGTTTCTCCATGGATAGGCCAACAAACCCATCAACCTTTGCCTCTTGTTGCTCACTATTATTTTTGATGTGCTTTGTTGTGCTTGTTGGTGTTGAACCTATAGCCTTTGTGACTACTTCCTCTTCCACTATAACGTCCATGGTTTTGGTCTCTACTCTTCTAAATTTTGCTTTTCAAAGATCTACTAGGGCCTCCTTTAGTGAGTTTTCCTTCATTTGAAGACTACCTCCTATTAAAAGAACTACTTTTGATGGATTTTTTCCTCTCAAAGATGTTACATTTCCCTTAGGGTCATTTTGGTCCATCACATCAAGTCTTTCTGCCAAACAGACTCCATTTAATGGAAGACCCAATATTTGGCAAAAACATTCCCTACAAGGTTATTGCTAACTACACTCAACAAATTTTAAAAATTATCATACTCCTTTTTTAGGGTCTTTTTTCTTATTTGAGTATCTTTCACTACAAAAATCTTTGTCAATACTTTAATCTTTGATTTTAACTTTATATTTCTTCTCTCAAAAGGAGTATAAGGGTTGGGATGGGGCTTGAATTGAGCTACCCAAGTCATGCCTTGAAGCATCCCTTTTACTCTTTTCTAGCACCTCTTCCCAAGAACATGCGTCCCTTGAGAGGTCCTATTTAAACTTCTCAATGTACACTCAAATGATCAGGTCTTCTAAATAGGCCGTAAATATCGCTTCAAATTCCCTTCATAGTCGTAAAAGCTAATATTTACATCCTTCAACTAAAGCTTATCAAATTATGAGGCTAATTGTGCATAATGCACCAAATTTTCTATGTTGAAATCTCCAATGAAAAAAGAATGGGTGGAAAACACATAGATGTGGATCAAAGAATTTCTTTGATGTAGTCATCAAGGCCACTCATCATTTAATAAGCTACTTTTTTAAGTAGCATTTTATTGAGAGCAAATTTTGGTAATAAATGAGGTTCTCCTTTGAAGCCTAAGAGTCTAGTGTATGTACAATGGGATTGAATGAATAAGTCAACATATGGTTGTAAAGGTTTCCTAGCTTCCTTAATGAAATGGGTACAAGAATAATTGTTCAAGTAATAAAGAATAAATACATATAAATGTAACAAAATAAATATAATAAAAAAATTCTCTTTTCTTGGCATTTTCTTTTTAGATATTCCTAAAAATATATATGAATATATGACCTCTTTGCACAACTTAAAAATAAAATTTTTCTAATTTTGAGAGGTGAGATTGCACACACAATATTAATCAAAAAATTAATCATAGGAAACCGAGGCCTCTCTAGGACTTGAGCATTCTTTAAATCTTTGATTTTTCTATCTAAATTATCTAAAATAAAATTATTCTAGTAAATTTAACTCCTTTAATAATGATAACAATTACTAGTAAGACATAGTATACAGACAAGTGGGACGTGTCAAGCTCACCCAAAATTCTATCGAGCATGGCCATAACATAACTTACTTTAAGAATAAAATTTGAGATGACATACCATTAATTTTTTATATGGAGGGTCTTGTCCTCATTCACTCGCCAACCCTTCAAAATTTCATTGATGCTCTCATACTTCACAAATACCTGGTCCTACTAGCTATCATAGATGACAGAGTTCTTGTTAGAGAGTCTATAGATGGCATGCAAGGCTTCACTATCTAAACAAATGACTAGTTTATTATTCAAGTATGTTATCTCTCTTTTTGACAAATCTACTTTGTGGAGTATCCACTACACCACATGTGCACATTTGGGTAACTTGGGCCAAGCACCAACCTTTGGTAACCTTGACTCCATAGCATTCTCCATAGCGTCCAAGTAGTCTAGGTCATATTTGTAACTACTTATGTGTTGATTGACACTCTTGTACTTATGGTAGATATTTAAAAAATATTTTATATCATCACCTAAGTATGTAATTGTTGTATCATTGATAATGGAGATGATGTTGACAATTTAGCTCTTACCCATTTTGGCGGCTATGAGTAGAATGTAGTAGCTAAAAGTATGCATAAGATAAGACCCCAGACGAGAACTTCGAACACTTAGTGAATTCGAATAAAATATGAAACCGTATGAAATTAGATGCATGGTCATGTCGACTGGAATATGGATGGCTCAAAGCAGCTTTAATTTATTAAAATGTAGATTAGCCATGGTAAAAAATCATGCATAATCTCTATACGAAATCTTGTTATGACTTGATCATTTAATGCAGAGTGGAGTGATTATTACAAGATATAAATATGGGTAAATGACACATTATTAAAGTGTCCAAAAGGTTGACTCACATTAATAATAATTTTTTATGCATTTATAAGATAAGAATGAAGAATAAATAAAGGTCTACTCACTCAAAAAACTTCACTCTTTCCATCTCTACATGGAGGAAAGGTGAAAATACTAAGATAAGAACTTCAAGGTCTACGAGCACAAAAGAAGGATAATTTCAAATTTTAGGCTAATCAAGATAATTTTAAATGTTTTTCAGCTGTGTATATTCAAAGCTAACTTTTAACTTCCATAATGACTTTAAATTTTTATTAAAACATAAAAATATCATAAACTTATATAAAGAAACAAAATTAAAATAAAATTTATTATAAAAAATTAAAATAAATTTAATATAATAACACTAATTTAATTTAATAAATACTAAACAAATAATAAGTAAAAAAAAATCATAAAGGGACATATTTCTCATAAATTTTAAAGATGCTAAGTGCCAATAAACATAGAAAACGCAATTGTATGGTCGGTTTCCTACCAGATGAACGTTTAAGAGGTTTAGAAGGTTCAAAGTTACCAGTTTCTATCTATTTTACAGGTGTCTGAAACTAATATACGATGGATAAATGTTTCACATATGCATATTGTGCCTAATTAACAACCATAGGCTTCCAATTTAAAAAAAAAAAAAAAAAGCTTCCCGGAAAAACGTTTCACATATGCATATTGTGCCTAATTAACAACCATAGGCTTCCAATTTAAAAAAAAAAAAAAAGCTTCCCGGAAAAACGTTTCACATATGCATATTGTGCCTAATTAACAACCATAGGCTTCCAATTTAAAAAAAAAAAAAAAAATTTCCCGGAAAAACGTTTCACATATGCATATTGTGCCTAATTAACAACCATAGGCTGCCAATTAAAAACAAATAAATCTTTCCGCAAAGCTTCAGCTTTTTTCGACTTTTGACAATTCATTTTTAAATATATCGTGCAATTATTGTTTTAGAGCCAGGGAATTTTTAATAGAAGAAAAAGACGGCCGACTATTTCTTTATATATATAAAAATATAAAGTATCCACGAAATATAAATATGTTAATTTGGCGACGATTAATAATTTCAATTCTTTTAAGGAAAAAAAAAATATATATATATTAGAGTTTGACAGCCAACAAACCCATGGGCCAAGTTTTGCCTGCCATTATTATTTCCCCAAATTTCAAGTGCACAATATTTTCATTTAGTGCGTACGATGCCTCTTCATTTCAACACGTTTGTCGACCGTCTATTACTATCAGTAAATATCTTTAAAATAACTCATGCAAATTTTATTGATAAAAGACACAACACGGAATCTCGACGTAGTAGTTTCTCCTGCATCCCCAACATGTGGTTCATCAAATTCATGTGGAGAATACATGGAATCTTTCGGGGAGGAAAGGAAAGGAAGGAGGTTCAAATTTGCTATAAAGAGACTAGTTGTGCAAATTACACAACATTTAAGCTGAACTAGCAACATTGTTCAACGCCTACAATGGCTGCTTTCTCTAGTTCATTTTCGTCTCGCAGCTTATGCCTCCACACATCCTTCAAATACAAATCTAGCAAATATTGTCCTTTTCCCACTAGAACATTCCCAACATTAACAAGAATGCATCACCGTAGAGTTTCTGTTAACTCCATAATGAATAACGCTTCACAGGCTGTTACTGAAGGCGTATCGCGACGTAATGCCAACCACCACGGCAACGTGTGGGACGACAACTTTATACAGTCCCTGCCAAAGTCTTACGACGTAAGTCAGTTTTCTATTGTTTGTTTGGCTCGTCTATGTTTTTGTTCTGATTTTCCCTTACCTTGTTTCTGCGTGTATATTGGAATTTGTTGGTTAGCAGGCTCCTTGTTATTTCGAACGTGCTGAGGTGCTTATTGGAGAGATCAAGGATATCTTCAACGCTATGGTCACAGCAGAGAAATGCCCATGTGTAGATGATATTTTTGAACGGCTTTCATTGGTTGACAATATTGAACGTCTCGGAATTGACCGCCATTTCCAAAAGGAAATAAAAGCAGCGCTTGATTACGTTTACAGGTCTGTCTAAACCTTCTACATAAGATTAAGATTAAGCTTTAGCTTTGATGAATAAATTTTAACATAAAGAACCATTGACTAATAGGTATTGGAACGAGAAAGGCATTGGATGTGGTAGAGACAGTCTTCGTACCGATCTCAACACCACCGCCGTGGGACTTCGAATTCTTAGACTGCACAGATACAACGTTTCTTCAGGTGCGGGCTTTGATTACATTAATTAAATTATTGAGCAATATAAGTGATTTGCCGGTGTGTATTTAGTGGTACGGCTTGAAATTCGTGTGGTTAGCTAACTTGGGTATCGTTGCAGACGTGTTGGAGCACTTCAGAGGAAAAGATGGACAGTTCTTGTGCACCTCGATTGATTCACAGGAAACCATAGAAGGCATTCTAAATTTATATCGGGCTTCACTCATTGTCTTTCCAGGAGAGAAAGTTATGGACGAGGCCAAAGCATTCACCACCGCGTATTTAGAAGCAGCTCTTCGAAAAATGGACATTTCCAGCCTCTCACGAGAAGTAATGAACAACTCTACTTATAGCAATTGATGATACTTCAAAATAAAATAAAGCAAACTAATTTCCATTTTTTTTTTCTTATGGTTAAACAGATAGAATACAATCTAGAGTACGGGTGGTACACGAATTTGCCAAGAGTGGAAGCAAGAAATTATATCGAAATATATGGAGAAGACCTTTCATGGATGGAGAAGACAATATACAAGTAATCTTGCTATTGTTACTCACTTCAACTGTTGTATTGTTTGTATGTATATCGTGCATAGAAACGTTAGGGAAAAAAAATCTGTTTCAATATTTTAATGTTTCTTGGAAGGATTTGGTCTTTTAAAGGTTGGTTTTTGTGTATATGACTGCAAAAAGGAACATAAACCCAAAAAATACAATGTTTGATTTTTTTTTAAATGTTTGATTTGCAGGATGCCGCATATGAGTAATAAAAACCTCCTAGATCTGGCAAAATTGGATTTTAATATAATGCAGTCGTTGCACCAGGGAGAGCTTCAAATGCTTTCAAGGTGATGATTTGTAACCCATGCAACTGTATCTAAACATATAAAATCTATGTTGAGTAATAAAAAGGTATTTACACTAAGTTGGATTTTTAAATTCCTTGTGTTTAGATGGTGGACAGAGTCCGATTTGCCAAAACTGACGTTTGCTCGTCATCGTCACGTGGAATATTACTGTTTTGCGGCGGCAATTTGCGTTGAGCCCAAATATTCTGCTTTCAGACTTGGCTTTGCAAAAGCTTGTGCTTTTGGGACCTGTTTAGATGATTTTTACGACACGTACGGAACTTTTGACGAGCTCAAGATCTTCACAGACGCTCTTAAGAGGTATAATTGTGCGGCTAACTCAAAATTTGGCTGAGATATGCATTAACTACTGAAATAGTAAATTGCTGGTATTGGTGTGCGTCTCAGATGGGATCCTGCTGCAGCGAAGTGCTTCCCGGAGCATATGAAAATCCTATACAGTGCATTTTACGAGGGAGTTAATGAAATGGCACGGGATGCAGAGAAGACTCAAGGCTACAACACGCTCGACTACGCCCGCAAAACTGTATGAAATTAATAAAATTTCCGTTTTAATTTCTAATGCATAAAAATAGACTATTAACAAATTCGGTAATCTCAAACTCTAGGCGTCGTTGAGTAAGAGGTCCCAATTGACCTAGAGTTCAATTACAAGAAAATGATTGTGTTAGTAATAACAAGGATTCTTGCATGCAGTGGGAAGATAACATAGATGCGTATATGCAAGAAGCGAAGTGGCTTGCTGATGGCCACTTACCCACGTTGAAAGAGTTTTTAGAGGTTGGTAAATTGAGTGCTGGTAATAGAACAGTCACCGTCCAAACCGTATTAACATTGGACGCTCTTCTTCCCGAGAATATTCTCCCCAAAATTTTTAATCCGTCAAGGTTCGACGAACTTTTGTGCTTGGCCCTCAGATTGAAGGGAGATATTAGAACGTTCAAGGTATAATAGGATAAGCCTCCTACCTTATATTTCTCATACGTGATATTCTTTGGCTAAATGCTGTTATTTGTATTCAATTTCAAGATTATATGGTTGACTGTCGTTGTAGGCCGAGGCGGCTCGGGGAGAAGTAACCTCATTCATAACATGTTACATGAAAGAGCATCCGGGATCTAGCCAGGAAGAGGCTTTGAATTGCCTTCATGCTTTGCTGGAGGAAAATCTCAGAGAATTAAACTGGGAATATCTGAAAGGTGATAAGAAGGTTCCAAGCATAAGTAAGGATCATGCGTACAACATATGCAGAGCTTTTCAGCTGTTTTACAAAGATGGAGATGGCTTCAGCGTTTCTGCCAAATACGCAAAGCATCATGTGATTAAAATGCTTATACAGCCTCTAAACATCTAGTGGTTTTCGAGAGTGGTCGGGTCAAAATGCCTGTCTTTGTTTTTTTTACTGGTATTAGGTGTTAGTGGTATTATTATTAGGTGTTAGTGGTATTATAAGATGCAAGTTTGGATTATTGCTTATTAAACTTGTTATTTTTGTTTGTAATATATTAAAAATTATTTTGAAATTTATATGTTTTTTTAAAATTATTTTTAATATGTTAATTTATATTTTAAAATAGAGTTTTAACAAAGAGATAAGGATTTAAATAATTAATTAATTTGATGCAAACTTATCAAGAAGAAACGTGAATATAGTAATTATTTTAATAAAAATTAAATAATAATTTAATTTTTAAAAATATTAATTTAAATAAATTAAATATTTTTTATTGTTAAATTAAATAGGTTTATAAGTTCTAAAAATATGTGTTTGTATTATATTTTTAAAGTTTAAAAATAAAATAAAAGTTTTTTTATATTGACATATGTTTTTTGTTTGTAATTTTAAAATTATTTTGAAATTTTTGTTTTTAATTTTTTATTGTTTTTTTTTTAAAATAGAGTTTTAAGAGAGATAAGGTTTAAATAATTAATTAATTTGATGCAAACTTTCAAGAAAAAATGTGAATTTTATTTTTTAATAAAATTAAATATATATAATTTTAAAAATATTAATTTAAATAAATTAAATATTTTTTATTGTTAAATTAAATAGGTTTATAAGTTCTAAAAATATGTGTTTGTATTATATTTTTAAAGTTTAAAAATAAAATAAAAAGTTTTTTTATATTGAACATAGTTTACAAATATTTACAAATAAGCGCTCGTTCGAGCAAACACAAGACAAGACGAATAGACCTCACAACCACATGGATGATAATAACTAGGCAACTGCCATTACACCAAATGCCATTCGGAAATAAAATAGAAAGTTTTATTGTTGACCATGATAAATATAGACAAGAATCAAGGAATTAAAGAATTCTAGCTGTCAACCTTAAAACTTGACCTAATTGCTCTTGACTTCTTTATTTTGTCCTTTTCAAACAAATTTTGAGATGATTAGTTAGTTCAATATCACACTATATGTCTCACATTCCAAAATAAAATATTTACCTCATATACCAAAGGTACGTGTCCTCTCTTTCCATTCTTATTTTGGACTCTTTTATGTACTTATCTTACATCTAAGTTGAGGTCCTTAGTGAGGTCATGAACATCTTTGCTCAAGAATTGACGTTTGCCTTTATATGGGCCTTGTTTGCCTCTATATAGGCATTTATGGTTATAATTATATGTAGGGTTAAATTTAGTAAGATATTATTCTTGCTTTCTTCTAAACTTCTTTTTCCATATTACTTTTTTGAATTTTTTCTTAACAAATGCCTTTCTGTCTTTGTTATTATTTGATGATAGTAGGTTAATATTTCATTTTTTTATTCACTTGTTTTTGTTTCATCAATGTTTTTTTCTTTTCTTTTTTTAGATCTTTTATTATAGCTTTAGTACTTCTCTTTCTATCCATTTGTTTGACTTTTTATTAGATATCCTATATGATGAACCATGACAACTAACCCTATAAGGAAGGTACTTGTTTTTGTTAGAAGAATCTCATATGGAACTAACTCTTTCTATTACAAATTTATTTGCAATCATATGTTTCTTAATCCTCTTTCTTTTCCTCCATTTTGAGGTTGGTGTGTTGCTAGCCCACACTTTGCACCATACAATATCTGGTACCACTAATAACCCAAATAAAAATTGTAATGTTTTCTAGTTCCATAATTTATCCTCTCTACTTTTATTTTTTAATGCAAAAAGTGCTTTCCATCTTTTGAATGTTCTATTAATTCTACTTGTTTCCTAATTAAATTTATTCTTTATTCTAAGTTGTATATATATATAATTGATATCATTATAGAATAAGAGTTTTCATCTCTTGTATTTCACATACTCTTAATTGCAAATGCTTATTAGGTTGTTTCCATACTATTTTTATTATATTGGTTCTTTGTTTAGTAATTACACTAACCACATCATTATTAAAGGAAGGGTTGTTATTATGCTTATAGTGTTTTCCTACCAAATAAGTTTTTTGTTCTCTTTTGATGTCATCAATCTAAACTTTAACAACATTGATATCAACATACAATTCTAATTTATTTTATTTTCAACTCTTGTTTTTTCATCAATGTTTTTTTGGTAAATTAAGATTTTATATACAAAAATGGGTTTTTTAAGAGGATCCCAAAACCTTATGACAAAAAGGGTCGTAGCACCTTGTATGCGTCCTTAGACATTGCCTTGATACAGAAAACCAAACGTAAACAAAAAAACAGTAAAGAAATTGTTGGAACAACAGAGAAACCAGGTTACAAAAAACAACCAGCAAGTCCATCTGTCAAAAGCTGCCAACCTCCCTTGGCTACCAATCTGAAGCCCTCCCGAGGATGGATCCAACGCGCCCTAAATATTCATGGTTTCCTCCTGGTCATCAGAGACCTCGTTGCGCTTACGGATGAGCTACTTGAGAACTTTGGTGGTGGCATTTGCTAAGCTAGCAATATTGGCCATCGACTTAATGGCCATCTTTAGAAGGAGATGGGTAAAGGACACTTCACTGCCACTACCAGAGTTCGAGATGATATGCTCAGGGGAGGGCATCTTCTCCTGCTTGGGCTTCTTCAGTCGAGTAGAAGACCTAGGAATAGAAGGAGTGTCCCCCGTAGGGTTCTGCTTCCTCAGGGTATTACGCCTGCCACTCTTATGGGGAGAAGGCTTGCATCGGCCCACTAGGCTGGAATTTCCATCTTTAGGAGGGCTTGAAGCACGGTTCTCAGAGACGGTTGGGGAATCCAGGGGGGTGGGGCGCTAGGGGGAAACTTCTTGAATGGAGGGTGGTTGGCCACAACATGGTAGAGGATAACCATAAGAAGGCCTTGGTGAAGGGGCCTCGCTTGGGTTTTTTGGCACTTCTCTATGGATAAGGTAATGGAATACAATAGATAATCAGGGATACATACCTGTTTGGCTTCGTAGAAGTGATTGACGAAGCTTAGGTGGAAGCTACGGAGAGGCTTCTTAGGGTCATCGCAGGTCACGTACTGCATTATGGGAACTATGGCTTCATTCTAGGGACTGGGTAGGGATGAGTGGTACAAAGCGAATTTATCCCAACCTAGGTTCTTGGCTTTGTCTGGGAATTGGTCAATTACCTCCTCCCAATTATGTTTATCTCGTCGGATGAAGCGCCCTATGGGGGGAAGCCCCGTCACCTCGCACAAAAGCTCCAACGAAAGCCTGAAGTGAACCCCACGAACACGAACCTCTCTTGTATCAAGTATCCACGAAAGCCATGGTGATTTCGTCATCTGGACTCTCAAATTTATGCAAGAAAGGAGTAAATCCTTTTGCGTCCATGAACACCTACGCACTTATGCTAATGATAAGTTGAGTCGGCTCCACGAACACAGTGGCTATGGGGGTGGAAATAGTTAGGCTAGGGCACGGGGGACACTTGGATTCAAAGGCCTAGTGGGTAGGCCGATAAAAACCCAGAGTGGAGCAAGCGATAAGGAGACCCTAGGGAAGAAAGGGATGCAAGGATCCGAAAGGGACCAAGGACGAGGAAATGTGAGATGGGGACAGCGATCAAGAAAATGTGGTTAAGAAGGATGCGAAAGTCAAATATGGAGGGGGAACGTCGGTGAGAAGCCACCATCTGCATGGGGATGCAGCGTCGATGATTAAATATGGCATGCTTTCAGGGTGGCGAGGATGAAAACTGAGGTGGGTGGACGGTTGGATTTAGAAGGACCTCCAACAAAGCACGTGTCACTTAGAGTTACAATGAAAACTTTGTGAGACTTGACTGGGGCATCAAAAATTGGGAAGAAGCCACAAGGGAAAAACCATAGGTTTGCCTTTGGTGGAGATTACCTTATCAAAGGGATTACTGACACGATCACTCACTTGGCAGTTCCCAATGCTTGGAGCGATGGGCCCAAATGTTCTGAGAATATGGATGGCACTGCCAATATTTGTTTGTCTCCTTAGGTTGATACTGATGTGGATGGATTTGCCAAGTTTTCCAACTATTTCCCTATGAGAAATGGCCCAATGGGGGACGGTTGAGACATGTAAGCTAGGGTCCAAAAAGGCGCTCTCATCTTCACTCTTTGTTGACATGGAGCTCTGACCCACGTCACTCTTGAGAAACCTCTGGCTTTTCGTGATTGGCCGCATACAGGATATCCTAAGGAAAGTCTTGGTGCCACACAGACAACTATCTGAGGAGGATTCCCATGTTGGCCAAGTGGTTCACGAGGGAATTGGCCTATCTGTGCCTATGTTGAGCCTTCGAGGGACCACTAGACTATAAGATTTTCCTGACCTCTTCAATCGTATTGCTGACCTTCCATGCCAGACTATTGGAATTAGTCAGGTAGTTGATGACGTTCATGGAGTCTCCTTCTATGATGAGACGTCTGGGATCCTCTGATAGGAGGGAAAGACCTCTCCACAACACTCTGGTTTCAGCTACGTGATTGGTTTGAACACCCAAACATTTGGAATACACTAGGATCAACTCACCATGGTGATCGCGAACGATTCCCCTAGCTCCAGTAAGACCTAGATTTCCTTTTGATGCTCCATCAAAATTTATTTTAATCCATCCTTCTTGGGGGCTCCCATAGGATACTAGATCTGGGGTGCATCGAGGCAGGGGGATGTTCCACTTCCACAAGGGATGTTGAGGGATTTGAAAATGGAGGAATCTAAGACCGACTAAGGGGCGAAAGGGGAAAGGGATAAGCTTGGCATTTTTAGTATCAAAGGCAATGGCTCTAGATGCTATAGATATAGGATCCTTGGAGGAGTCGCCAAAGGCTCTCCTGTTGCACTCTAGCCAAATCTGCCAAAGGAAATGGTGGAGGCACACATCCTAGAGGAATTGGAGCCTAGAATTACGGAAAGGGTTGGTCCATTGGGAAAAGAGATCGCTGATGGACTTGAGGTAGGCCCATTGAACATGAAAAGAATTTGAAATGAAACCATGGACACTGGAGGAAAAATCACATCTCAGGAATAGGTGATTTGTGGACTCCCAATTAGCCATGCAAAGGTAGCACCTGTTGGGGATCGAGAAGCCTCTTTTGTGTAAATTTTTTATGGTAAGAGCTTTGTTTTGAATAGCAATCCAGGATAAGAAGATGACCTTGGGAATCAAGTGTTTCTTCCACACCAGGTTGAACGAGGTGGCCGGGATAGGAGAGGGGGTTTGAAATAAGCTAACTTGATTGTGAAGGCTCCATTGTTGGACCCCTTCCAAGTAGGCCTGTCAGGTCCTTCTCCAGTAGGGATGGTGGTCAAGTTGACCATTGTGGATAGGGAGATAGCGGCCTCACCAAGGTTATCACCATTGATTAATTTCTACTGAGGGGATCCATTGGAGAGGGTTATGAAGTCAGCCACCCTATGCCCCATGTTAGAGTCAGTGAAGGGTTTGAGCTCCGCCATCTCTATATTGTCAATCAGGGGTTCATCCTGGACCCAGCTGTCATACCAGAAATCAATGCGATTGTCATCACCGAGGATCCACTGTAAGCCTTTTTGGATCAGCTGACGTGTGTGGATGATGGATTTCCAAAAGGCCAATCCACTCAAGGGGATCCCATCATCAAGGATTGAGTGATTGGCCAAGTATTTCTTTTTTACTATCTGCACCCATTCCGTTGTGTCATTGGTGAGGATCCTCCATGTATGTTTTGCCAGTAGCGCTAGGTTCATTTTGGACATTTTCATGAACCCCAAGCCTCCTTGTTTCTTACTTTTTCATTTTTTCATCAATGTTTTAACTTAACCTAGCTAGTTCAAATATTTTTAAAACCCTTTCTTTGATCATATACAAGCTAAACCCAATTTGTAAGCTATGGTAAGGAGACTTTATTTGCTTAGATTGTATAGTTTGTGTTTTGTAATAAATAATGTGTTAAGGATTATTTTCAATGGGTTTTAATATTGTATTTATAAGAAAGATAGGATAGGGAGCTTCATTATTATGCTTGAAGTGATTTGTGATAGTTTTTTGTATGTTGGTTGAATACTATTCTAGGAGACTGAGAATAAACTAATACCACCCAATATCTCTATTCTCTCCTATGATAACACTGCTTCTTGGATCACAAAAATTGGATAACCAAGTTTGCACTTGATCAACCTACGGAGATGGTAGCTCCCTAGTTCCTTTTATATTTTATAGTTAAATTACAAGGAAAAGGGTTAGGAAAACACATAAAATAAATATAGTAGTTATTGATCAATTGATCAAGTTGAGCTTCACAAAAAGCTATAAATCCACAATAGATTACAATCTTATAAAAATCTACAACATATCGTTAAGAGAACAAACAAGTATGAGATATCAAAGCTACAATTGTCTTTTTCATGGTCAGAAAATCATACACACAAAGTGAAAATAAAGGACCACACACAATTGATGAATAATTATTATAATAATTTCTCCTTGATTTTATTATATTAAAAATTATACATAAGTCTTTGGCTTGCCAAAAAGATACTTATAAATATGTTCCAACACTTATTTATAGTTGAAATTATTCAAACATTTACTAAAACAGAACTATTAGACTACTTTATTAGATTAAAATAAAAGCATGAGTTTCTCCAAAAATCTCCAATTATTTTTCTTGTAGATTTGGTCTTTAATGCTCTAAAACAATGCAATTCTAGATGACACCTTACTTTAGGCTACATTGGCCCAAGTCCCTATTATCTCGAACTTCAACTCTCCACAAGAAGGACGCTTGCATACCATAACTACATCAACCTACAAATTTTGTCAACGTCTTTGAACTTGAAAATGAACATTCAATAATCACAATCTAATATTCTAAAATAACAACAATGTCCAACACAAGGATTGGAAATGGATTTATATTAAAATGTTGCCTTCATGGTTGTTACATATTACAACCTTTATGCCTATGTGTTTCCAATCTATTTAGAGCATTCTATCATACATTCTTTCTTCTGATTTCTTTCACTTCTCTTCTTCCATTTCTCTCTCTTGCCTCTCTCAAACCCTTTCCAATTTATAGGCTCGGGATATTAATTACTCTTCCAATTCCATCAGGCAGTTTTGATAACGGCCATTGGATGGTTGGGCTTCCATATTCTCATGTGTCTGTTCCCTACGTCAGTCCCCACATGGATGTTCCTGCATCATACTCACTAGGTAACAAAAATGTTTCATGAACATTGTTGGAATCTTCAATGAATACTCTCTATTTAGTGATCTTTGAAGTATTCATCCATGTTGCAATGACAACTTCTTGGTTCTTCCACTTAACTAAATACTCATAATATGTCTTGCCTCGTGCCCTTCTCGCCACTCTAGAATCTATGATTGCTTCAATTTCATCTCATTCTTTCTCTAGCAACAATGCTAACTATTTTTCTGCTGAAATATCAATTGTATCATTTTCATCATCTCTAGGTTGTTCATATTATGGATACAATTTGGCTATATTAAAGATCAGAGAAATGTCTATGCCCTTTGGGATTTCAATTTCATATGCATCGGCTGCAAACTTCTTCAAGACCTTATAAGGTCCGATCTTTTGGTAATTTAATTTATTATATGTGCCTTTTGGAAATTGCTCCTTCTACATATGTGCTAAAATCAAATCTCCAACCTGAAACCCTCATGTTCTTCATTTGGGATAAACATGGTGTTTGTAATTCATGGCACTTTTCTTTATTTTATTTTCACCTCCTGATGTAAATCATGAATGTAGTCAGCGAAGTCTTTTGCTACAACAATTGGTTTCGCAACTCACCTACTCTTGGGTGTATTTCATATACAATTTGAAATGGGCTTCTACTTGTACTTAAATTTACAAAATTATTGTATGCAAGTTCTACCTATGCCAAAGCTTCAACTTTTTTCCACCTAAGCATCTCAGCAAATTCCCAAGGCTCCTATTCACGACTTCGGTTTGTCCATCTATTTGTGGATGATATGTCAAGCTGAATTTTAGCTTAGCACCCAGTTTCTTCCATAAAGTTCACCAAAAATGGCCCACAAATTTAGTGCATGTCTGAAACCATACCTTTCGGTAATCCATGCAATCTTACTACTTCATTAAAGAATAATGTGGCAATGTGAGTATCATCATTTATTTTCCTACAAGGTATGAAATGTGCCATATTCGAGAATCTGTCAACAAGAACAAAAATAGAATATTAACCTTTTGTGTCATCAACAACCCAAGAACAAAATCCATGCTTACGTCCTTCCATGGCTGCTTTGGAATTGGTCATGGTTGATATAGTTCAATGCCTTGACTTTTCCCTTTTGCATACTACCATACTCGAAAACCTTGCACAAATATTCTTACATCCGCATTCATTCTAGGCCAAAAGTAACTTTTTTCAAGTTGCCTTAGGGTTTTATCTATCCCAAAATGTCCTACAAGTCCTCCATTGTGCTTTTCTCTTATCAAAAATTCTCTCATTGAACTTTGTGGTATGCATCATCAATGCCCCTTCAACAATATTCCTTCTTGGATGAAATAATCAAGCCATAGCATCTTGTCTCCTTCAATAGGATTATTGCATGTTGCCCAAGCTTCCTTGAAATCTAAATCATCAGCTTAAAGCTCATTCATAGCATCAAAACCAACAACTTCATTTTACATCTTGCTTATCAGCAAATTGCTTCTACTCAAGGCATCAGTTACTCGATTTGAGTGATCACTTTTGTGTTTC
This sequence comes from Wollemia nobilis, assembly GCA_028583015.1. NCBI lineage: Eukaryota > Viridiplantae > Streptophyta > Pinopsida > Araucariales > Araucariaceae > Wollemia > Wollemia nobilis. Next base: position 1,424,217 of record JAQPPZ010005291.1, on the reverse strand, counting down.
AAGATAAATAAATATATTTGCAAAAATTCCACCCACTTCATATGCCTTTGATTCAACTTACTATGTTTGTTAATAAACTGCAAAGCATGATTATCTATAAACAGTACAAACTCTTTTGGGGGCAAATAATACCTCCATTTTTTTAGGGCTTGAACAATGGCATAAAACTCTTGGTCATAGACCGAGTATTTCCTCCTTGCCTCATTTAGCTTCTCACTGAAATAGGCAATGGGCTTGCCTTACTGGCTCAAGACTCATCATATCGTTGTCCCACTTGTATCACAATCCACCTGAGAGATCTTGTTGAAATCTAGCAAAGTTGGAATAGGTTGCTCTATTATTTTTTCTTCATAATTCGAAAATTCCTTTCTGCTACAGTTGTCCACTTAAACTCATGTTTCTCTTCTTTCAAGGTCCCCATAATTAGTGCACAATTTCCACTTAAAATTCCTATAAAAACTTGCTAAACCATGGAAACTCTTGGCCTCAAACATACTTCTTGGTGACGGCCAATTTACAATGGCCTTGACCTTCTCAGGGTCCATCCATAACCCTTTTGTGAAATCACAAAACCCAAGTATACCAATTCCTCTTTCATAAAACTACATTTTTTCAAGTTGACTAACAACTTTTCTCCCTTCAATGTCAAATGGTCTTCCTTGATTTTACTAAATATCAAAATGTCATCCAAATAGACAACCACAAACTTACCAAGAAATGGTTTCAACACTTCATTCATCAACTACATAAAGGTATTGGGTGCATTTGTCAATCCGAATGGCATAACCAACCACTCATACAATCTATCCTTTGTCTTGATCGCAATCTTCCACTCATCTCCTTCCCTAATCTGGATTTGATGAGTCACTCTTCAAATCTATCTTTGAGAAGTACTTTGCTCCACTTAAGCAATCCATAAAATCATCCATGCATGGCAATGGAAATTTATACTTCATAGTTATCTTATTGATAGCCCTTGAATTTGTACACATGCACCATTCTCCACCCTTCTTTAGAGCAATTACAACTGGTACTGCACACAAGCTCAAGCTCTCTTCGCTTAACTCCTTGTCCAATAGCTCTTGAACTTGTCTCTTTATTTCTTCATTCTCCATTGGCATCATTCTATATTCTTCCTTGTTAGGCAAACTCGATCCAGGATTGAAATTATGATGGATAATGCTTCTTATTGTTGGCAATCCATCCGGTAATTCCTCTAACAAAATTTCTGCATACCCCTCTAGAAAATCCTTCACCTCACTTGGAATCTCCTCCTTGTCTACCATCCAACCCTTTGTGGGTTTATCAATCAAAGTAAAACATGCCTTCTTCTTTGTCATCTCCTTTAAAAATTGTTTTTCTGAAATCAAACATACTTTAAGGACCATTGTCCTCTCATTCTTCTTTGTCTTTCAATGGGCTCATAACATACTTCTTACCATCTTTCACAATAGCATAGACTTTTTCCCTACCATGCATGCATGAGCTTTGACAAAAAAACAATTCATTAGTAGACCATATCGACAAAGGTAAACATCGCCATACCCCTTTTGTGGTTGTCAAAATTCGAGTGCAAATTGACAACATCCTCTTTATGAAATCTATCAAAAGGTGCATCTCATCTTTAGCCTTTGCATTTTCAGCCACATTCTTCATTGAGAATCATGATGTATTGGCAAGTTCCAAGGGTTTCAATTTCCGTAAGTCGCAAGTCTCCTAGCATATGCAAAATAACTTATAGTCAAAGTATAAACAATAATCTAAAAAGCCTACAAAGATTTGTAAGTTAATATTCATAAAGATTTACCACAATCCTTTAGAGAACACATGTTTGGGCAAGCACCATAAGAAAAGAGCCTACCACAATCCTTTAGAGAACACATGGTTGGGCAAGCACAATAAGAAAAGAGCCTATGAGAAAGAAAAAACCCTTATTCCTTGAGTTCTTGTGTGAACTTCAGAATGAAATACGATTCAACACTTGACAAAATTTTACAAATGACAATGGAAATATAGACTCATTTAAAATAAATATGTCAATAAGAAAAAGAAAACCAAGTAGCATACTTCTGTGGTCAAATGGTAATGGTTGTGGTGAGTGGTGCTGGTATGATGAATGAGGCTCCACTCAAAACTAGAAGCAATCATCTCCCGGTAGGGATTCAGTTTTGAATGACTGCTCCTCCTTTATATGTGTTGAACTCCACACTTGGTAACAATGTCAATTCTTAGGGTTGTGGCATCCATATTGGGATTGTTGCGAGGAGTATGGATATCCTCCTCAATTCTTTGTTTCTCAAGCTACTAAAACATCACAAACCAGTCTTTGTTTGTCATTTATAGGATGTTAGAACTTAATGTTGATTTCTTTTTATTTTTTGATGTTGCAAGAGAAAGATATAAGTCGGTTGCAACTATCAAGATCATTGTTGTGGCTAGCTATGTGAATGACTTTGCACAAAGACATCATTTCTACATATCAAATTTTTCTACTAGTAAGTGATCCTTTACATTCAAGTTGGTTAAAAGTACATATAGTTTGGTTCGTTATACCTTACATAATTTTCTATGATATACTAAAGATTTAATGAATATTTTAAAGGTTTTTCACAAAAGTATTTATTGGACAAACTCTAATAATTAAATTTTTGTACAACAATGAAATATAATATTAGTAGCATTGCACTATAATAAAATAAAATTATGTAAGTGCAATTGTCTATAAAATTTCTAATGTGGTATGTTGATTGTATTTCATTATTATAGTTCGTCCATAAAATATTTTTGGAAAAACCCTTAAAATATTCATACCTGAGTATATCATAGAAAAATAGGTGCATTCTAACGAACCCAATTCTACGTACTTTTAACCAACTTGAATATAAAGAAGCCCTTACTATTTGAAAAATCTGATCTGTAGAAATGATGTCTTTCAATAAATTTATTTACACGACTTTAGCCACAACAACGACCATCATAATTACATGTGAAAGGGGTGTAAACCTAGGTGCAATCAAGCGATGGAACAAAGTGACAATTTTGGCTACAGTCTTTGCAAAAGGGATGCAAATCCTAGGTGTAGTCAAGCATTGAAGAAATAGGGTTGTTCGCAAATCGTCTCTTCAGTCTATGAGAAAACCTCTTTGGTCAGAAGAAATCTCTCAAGGATCTTTAGGTTCATAGGTGGATAAACCTCTACCCTCTATCAGGATTTTGAAGGATGAATTTGGGTTGGATCTGATTGATCATGAAGCCCAAACAATTATCTACAAACTCTAGGGAAAAAGACCAGGCCTGGAGGACCTCAAAGGATACATTAAAGATTGGTAGACTAGTACAAAATTCCAAGTAACTCTCCCACCCAAAAATTTCTTTTTTGTTTCCTTTTCTAATTTAGCAGATAGAAATAGGGTAGTGGATTATAGATATAATTGGTTTTTTGGACAAAGGGGTGTCTATATAAGACCTTGGACTCCTAGTTTCAACCCCTTTACAGAAGAAGTTAATGGCTTTCCAATTTGGGTGAATCTTTACGCTCTCCCTGTGTAGTTTTGGGGAGAGAATATATTCACCAAAATCAATAATGTCATTGGTGCATTCCAATATATGGATGCCCAAACAGAGGAAAATTTGTCTAGTAAAATTAATATGAGTAAGCAAGATTGGTTGTTTGGATGGATGTTTCAGTTCTTGGGCCTCAAGCAAAGGAGAATGGATCCAAAATATTGAATATGAAAACTTCTCCCTAAGATGTTATGGTTGTCAACAATATGGCCACTTGAAGAAGAGATGCCCAATCATCCAATCATGCTCTAATTCCTCCTTGGTGGAGAAGGCCCTGCATGTGAATGATTCGAAACCTTCAAACGTCCCAGTTCAAAAGAAAGAAGCTCATCCTCCATATGCACCAATTGTCCAGCAAGAATCATGCGAGCAACATAAGACTCAACCCCAAAAGAAGAATTTGAATCAGATCATTGATAAAAGCCAAATGGTTACTAAAGATCATCCAAATGGTTCCATGGAAAATATTAGCACCTCAGATTGTACTCTTGAAGCTAATTATGAAACAATCGGTGACGGTCAATTTTCTGAAAATAAAAATCCTACAAAATGTGTTACAACTAGATATTACCTCAGAGCTTGAAGAACCTCTGCTATAGAAGAAAAATAATCGAAATGATTTCCTCTTTGATGGATGACTGTTATGTTTGTTTCCTTCTATCTATTGGAGTTATGTATCATGTAAGGGTTGTTCTTGTTGTTAGTTCCTTCAAAAAAAAAAAAAAAAAAAGTTGATTATGGAAACTTAGCAATTTGAGGAAGATAAATAGTATATTTCATAGAAAAGCAAAGATGGGTATGCTTTAATTAACTTGTTAGAAGCGTAATAAAAACAACATAATATTTTGTGTTTTGTTTTTGTAATGAGAGTGGGCCCAATAGAAGCCACGAATAGCTTATTAAAAAAAAAACCAACCTCGTAATTACAGCCGGCTTTTATCTTTCTATTGCAACATTAAAAAATGAAACAGAAATCAGCATTCAATTCAAACTTCCTATAAATGACAAACAAAGACCAGTTTATGGTGTTTCATTAGCTTGCAAGGCAAAGAATTGAGACGGGGGATGATCTATACTCCTCGCAACAACCCCAACATGGACAGCACAACCCTAAGTACCCGACATGGCTTACACTCTTTTTTACTGTTCAAACAGCACTAGGAATACCTGGTAACTGTGACAGCCATTTCAGTAACAGCAAGACCTGGTCTCAATATTAGTAAAGAAGAACATGGTCCCCTCCCACAAAGAGAAAAAACATTGTGGGGCTTCTTCCTCGAAGAGATTAACAACTTTCATGTCCATTATTGATATGAGGCTCTCTATGTCATCAATCTTAACAAGGTTTTTCAGGCCTCTATGCTGGAAAAAAACAGGCTGAAATCCCTCTTCAGTTTCCGTGAGTGTTGCAAAAGATGACTCGACATCTGCATCATCCCCTATTCCCTGGAACTGATAGAGGGCATGGTTTCCACATTCCGAGGCAGCAAAGAGAAAACCCTGACTTTAGAACACACATTGCTGCAGTTACAGGAATTGTATCAAAATATTTTATCTTCAGTTCACTCAACTGGAAGAGAAAATTACACAAACGTTACTTCAGATATGTGAAATATACTTACAAAGAACTAAAACTAAGTTTGTAAGAAACACACACAGAATATTCAACCAAGGAAACATAATAGGATAAAAACATTATGTTTTTTTCATTAAGGCATAGACAACGTGACCATTGACCTCGTAGGATCACCTAAAATAGTTTTAGTCTAGGGTTTTGTGTCATCAGAAGTTGTTGCTGCTTATAGATACCTGAGTGACATGATCAGCCTAGGCAGGGATGCTAACTCTAGTGACATATATAATATTCACCTTAATATTAGATCTCCAGATTGAGAAACATACAATAATAATGTTCATCAAGAAATACCCTAAAGATGTGCAAAGCATTTCGAAATGGTAAATGGGAACCAATAGTATGAGCACAACCAAAGTTCAAGTTCACACGTTGTGATAGATAATCCTGCAATAATGTGACCCATGATAATGTGGTTTGTTGTAAAACCATGATAAAGTGGTTTGTTAAAATACCGTGATAATGCATTCAGGATGTAACAGGGGTAGGAACCGTTTCAATCCCAAAGTACCAACTGGGCAAAAAAAATATAGCATAAAGAAATAACAATGGTCAAAATGAGAAGATATTTTAAAGAGAGAGTAATAAAGAGGGTGTATCTTATGAGGTCTCCTATTCAATTAATCCCAGGTCTGTGCAAGGTCGTGCAAGACCTGGAAATTGGACAAGGCAAAAATGCTCCCTAATGAGAGGATGCAACATGACATGCAACGCAGTGCTTTAAAGTTTCATATCTTGGTAAATTTCAGTATAAAAGGGGAAACATGGAGGAGGCACTGGAAGTTTTCGAGAGCAACATAAAACATGATGCAAGTGTTGGCCTCTTTTCAGATGGCAGATTTCAGACTGCCAGCAGAATTATGAGAAGTATGTTGTAGACAGATGTGAACGAAAACCTTGATCTTGTATATAGGATTTTAGTTCTTCTAGGTCAGGGCAAATTTAGTCTTTGACTGGATGTTTGATGAATGCTGTGTCCCAGACTTCAATAAACTCTTGTATGATCTTTGGAAAAAAAATGGTATCCTCCAGCAGCTCAGGTACCGTTTTGTACAAGAATTGTTACCACATAAGTACGGCAACCCACAACACTGACATTTGAATTGAAAGAAAAGTTGACAATGTTGTTCATCTCTTGCACCCCATAAAAAGATCAAAGGTACCTCACTGAATCTGACTTGCTGTGACACATTGACAGGGCCTTCAAGCAAAAAGTAACGAGGCATTGTTTTTTTTGTGTTTGTGTTTTGTGTGGGCTGGGATGGGGGGTGCATTGGAAAAGCACAGAAGGCAAATATTTTAAGAATTTTAAGCATCACAGTTACTCAAACCGTAGAGCGTTGTTTAGAGTCTTGATTGTGAATTCTTTGTAGTGTGTGAGCTGGGGGAGGGGGGTGCATCGGAAAAGCACAGAAGGCAAATATTTTAAGAGTTTTAAACATCACAGTTACTTAAACTGTAGAGCTCTGTTTAGAGCCTCGATTGTGAATTCTGAGTTAAATAAGTTTCAAAAGAAAAAACGGATGCCGTTCTAAGAAACTGTGACAGTTTATATTTATCATATAATTTCGTTAAAAATGAAAAACTGAAATTAATATGCCTTTAATCATAGTTAGAGCAACAAAAGTCTCGTTGCAAATTGAAACAGCCATCATTAAAGATTTTCAGCCGTCTTTCTTCTTATGTTGATTGGGACAAGAACTTATTGTTTTGTTGTTCATTACATATGGGTCCATTGCTTTTGTCATATGGCTATTCACAAAAGGGTGGATTTTGTGTCGGTGTTATTGTTCTTGAATTGCATATGAAGTTAGTTTTTACAGGGTCAATGCTGATATATAAGATCAATAATTCTGCAATAATTTGCAACATAGACATTATTTTGTCAACAAAAATTGTCAATCTCGTGTTAGTATATCCATTTACGCAAACAGCTTTTTGATAATATGTTTGGAAGAACTCTTGGTAGACATACCCAACATTGGTCATAGATTGAAGTCAATAAGCTGCATGTTTCAGCACAGTTATCAGGATACACAAAATAAAGATTAAAAACCTAATCAATATGATTGGTAAGCCAAAGTTTGTTACAGTTTCTACAAGTTAAATGTAACATTTAAAAAAGTATCAAAAAGATTGTACCTATCTCATTAGTTTTGGCTGCTCCTCACTGATCATTATCATGCTCTAAAATAACCTTGAAGATGTTCCCAGTAGGAAGAAGAACATGGACTTCTGTTTGTGAGTCGCAGCAGACACTTCTGTTTGTGAGTCGCAGCAGACACTATCAACACACCCCTCTCTGCTGCTAAATCTGCTGTCCGTGGAATAGCCGCACGCACGTCTGGATGCCCCTGATTCTTGTTAATAACAAAATTCTCAGCACACACAGAGGATACCGCTGGGACCATCTGCACCTCCAGGCACAGTGACAAGCATATCCACACCATTGTCTATAGACTCAGACCATTTGCTCGCGACATAGTTAAGACCAAGATCAAGTTCATAAAAAGATCAAATGCTTTCTGTGCCTCATATGTCGCTTGTTCAGTAGAACCTGATCAGCTTCGGAATAATCAAGCTCTATCAAGGCAAAAACAGGGTTGTCAAAACCAATCAACCCCGGCATTGGAGTAAGCTATTGTGTGTGATTTGTGGGCAAGCCCCGATCATAACAGCGCGGCCCGTTGGGTCCACTGCCAAATACTGCCCTGGCACAATTCTCCTGCATCCCGACTTGCCAAAGGTCTCCTGATGAACCTTATCGAAGATGCTCTTTTCTTTGTTGTATTCGAGTATCACGATCCGCCCAGAGTCTGACCCGACAACGATGTAATCCTTGTGCGAACCTGTGAGTCTGAATTTCGCCAGCAAGCGGATGGCACCAAAAACTTCAACAGAAAGAATGGTCTGCAGCTTCCCGTTATCACCAGGACACAACAAGTCCAACACTTTTTCCCCTGGCAACCAAAATTTCCTGAGTTTTTCCTCCCATGAAGTTCCCATAGGTTGCACACACCACGCCTGTGGCTTTCTGAAGCGTTAGGTTTGTCACTTCGCCCTCTCAAAGATGAAAAGGAATGCTCTAACATTGCCTGTTACGCTTCAGAATCAGATTCTCCAAATGCTAAACCCTCATTTAAAAAAAAAAAAACTGTAGTATAAGAGAAAACCAGTAACCAGGGTTGCCCTTTGTTCCCAAAATCCTGGCGTGGGTAGAATCTCCCTTCAAACTTTGTCTCTGTTTTCAAAATAACAATGGACGGATAATTAATACGCTGCCAAAACAGAAACAAAAACCACTCTTTAGGAAAAAAAGTTTATGAATAACAGTACAAAAAACGGGAAGGGATTGGGAGAAGGGAAACCAAGCAAACAGGATTTTGAAACCTTAAACCTTTAACCCTGAAACCAGGGTTTCTCTTATATTCATTGCAAAAGTCAAAACACATCCCTTCCATTTTTAACCTTCTTAACCTTAAATTGTAGTGCTATTTAAAAAAGTAAGTGAATAATCCCCGGTGAAGGTTAACCTTAAATTGTAGTGCTATTTAAAAAAGTAAGTGAATGATCCCCTGCTTCACCGTGCTATTTTTTTAAATAAGTGAATAATCCCCTGCTTCACCCCTTAAATTGTAGTGCTATTTTTTAAATAGGTGAATAATCCCCTGCCCTACCCCTTAAACCCTAGCGCTATTTTTGTTTAACAGATGAATAATCCCCTGTTCCTAGTGCTATTTGTTGTTTACAGGTAAATAATCCCTTGCTTCATTATTTAAACTTTAGTGTTATTTTTTTAACATGTGAATAATTTTTTGTTTTACCTATTTAAAAACTTGAAAATTTTCAAAAAAATTTAATATTATTTTTTAAATAGGTGAATAATCCCTGCTTCACCCCTTAAATCTTAGTGCTATTTTTTTAACTGTTAAATAATCCTCTGCCCTACCCCTTAAACCCTAGTACTATTTTTTAAACAGATGAATAATCCCATGTAGTGCTATTTTTTAAACAGATGAATAATCCCATGTAGTGCTATTTGTTTTTTACAGGTAAATAATCCCTTGCCTCACTTTTAAACTTTAGTGTTATTTTTTAACAGGTGAATAATTTTTTATTCCAATGTTTATTCTAGTAAAGAACTTAAGAAATCTCAAGATTTTAGTGTTATTTTTTTACAAATAAAATATCCCTTGCCTCAATATTTAAAAGAAATCTACTACCTTCTCTCAAACCCTATCACTATTATAAGTATATAACTCTAAACCCTCAATTTGGAAAAAATAATTAATTAATTAATTAATTAAAAATTAATCTAATGGCAGCGTTTTCGGCTAGTTTTGTTATAACGCTTACCTTTTACAGGATAGAAATTGCGTGTGGAGAGAAACAATATTCCAGGGGTTCCGATGGAGAGTGATATACACATTGAGTATGCGTTAGCTTAGCCTCCGACAAATTTCTTGTGGGCGATGAATATTTCGTCGGCATTTTAAACCCCGCAAAGAAAGGAAGCACGCACCCCGGATTCCCAATGCTTTTATATTGAAATGCGGAAACTGCAGGGAGTGTCCATCGCACACTCTCGCAATCTCTGTTAATTTTTTTTTTTTAAATAAATTTACAATATAAAGGGTGGTTGTCGCCGTCACCATTAAGCTAAGTAAAAAATAAAAAATAAATGGACTATATAAGATTTTCAGGATTCAAATTTTAGATTTTTATCTATAGATTTTACCACCGACCTTGCTGAGAATGGTATTGGCCACATAGGGTGACCCTCCCACAAGACTGCGGGGCAAATTAGAAGCTCCTCCATCGATAACATGCTTCGGTTTGGGCATGTGGCTCACTTCAGGATTGCTACTTCTCATTTCTGCTCTATTGACTTTGCACCCTCACCTCTACAACGAAATGCACCTCTACAAACCATCGAATAACACCCATCTCTTCATCTAATAATCCAATCTCAAGCATGAGAGGGCTCATTCAAGCCCATATATTACTTTTCTTGCTACTAAATGGAGGTGCAAAGGAGAAGAACCATATAAAATTTTAATAATATTCTTTCAAGATTTTGGTTGGAGGAAGCATTACTTTAATCTTTTCTTTATGTTCCACAAGATATCATTTTCTCATAATCCAAGGAATCAAAAATAGAATTATATATACTTATTAAAAAAAAAATTGTGATTGATTGAGTGGAATCTAAAAATTTTCACTTTTGTGGAGGTCTAATCTAACTAATGGTGAATCAAAGTTCTTGTTGTTTGACTTCCACCTATTGTGATCCTCATTTAAATCTTGAGGATTTAAGTTCACTTTTTGATCCTCTGATTTGGGTTTTTGAGGCTCTCTTCTGTAACTTTTCCATGGAACTGTCATGACCTTTATACTTTCAAAAATTTTGGAGTTGTTTGATGGAATGCATTATCGATAGTATCTAACACTCCTCGATATAATGCAAGTGAACCCCATAGATAGTAATATATTCTATTACACCTAGTGGTTTGACCAATTATCCATGCAATTAAATATGATGAGAAGGTTACCATAAGGACATTCATAGTTGACTATTTTGGAAAAAAGACTTTTAGTCCAAGACCATGACCCTTTTATTTGATTATGTTAGCCTTTTGTTCTTATATGCCATGATTTGGGTTCTTTCGATGATGGGAATCAAATGGTTACTCCACCTTTGGAATTGTTGTCTCTTCCTTCTTTCTTGTCATCATTGGATTATCTCTCTTTTAGTGGATTCCATGTCATAGGTTTGTCAAGGCAACACCACTTCAGGCATGTTGCCTTTCTCATAGCATCTACATCAGGTTCACTAGATCTCTTATCCTCAATTAGGTTAGACTTTTCCTTCTATTTTGAATGCATTGAGGTTCAATGCTTCTATCATTGGAGGAATAATGAGGAACGTCATATGAAGGCAAATAATGTGAAATAATAATGTTCTAGAATAGTAGTATAAAAGCACATAAAAAATACATGATGCATAGTAAACATAGCGGACTTCTAAAAAAGTAGTAGATATCACCTTAAATATGTTTATTGGCCACACATAGTATTTATCAATGGTTTTTTACCCAAAGACAGTTTGTAAAAGGCATAAGCAAATTGTGAATAAAATCAAGCAAGTTTTAAGTTGCAAAATCTATTTTTGTATCAATGATGTGAATATTATTATGGGTTATCATCGTCTAGACTCTTTAGGTACTATTAATATTAATGTGCAAAAGAACTTTATGAAGTTATGGTATAGGAAAAAGAAGATAACACTCTAGGATATTTCTCGGCTAAAGGAGCAAGGATCCAAGGAGAAGTAAAAAGTAATTATGATAGGAAAACAAGTTAAGGAACCAACAAATGAATCAAAAGTTGAATCTAAAGTAGTGATAGTAGAAAATTTAATGGAAAAAACAACAACAAAGTCTAAAAAATCTTTGTTAGAAGCGCATAAGTATGCATCGAAAGAAATACACAAGACAGAAGAGCATGAGGAAGAATTTAAGATAGATGAACAAAATGCTAAAGACTCAAAGGTAAAAAAATGTTAAGGTTACAACATATCGCCACCCACACCACCATGAGTGACAACAATCTTGGAGGCATGGCCTAGGGCACCAATATGATTCTCGATTTACATGGAGTTAGAAAAGCATCACGTATGACAATGTTTGATAGAAAACACATAGTGATTCTGGATTTTAGAATGGTGCAACAACATCAAAGAATAATAGGAATAATAATTTGAAATATCAAAGTAGAGCAACAAAAGCATGGAGGCCACAAAGTAGTTATGGGTATTCAAGTGGAACAATGGTAGTTTGGCATCATCAAAAACCACCATCAATCAAGATTTCGTTTGGATGGATAGATAATAAAGATTGGTACCAGTTGTCAACATTGTTGTTAGGACCCTATCCTAACATCATTAATAATTGCATAGTCATGTGGTACATTAGGAACCTAGAATTACTAGCCCATACGATGTAACCATTATTCATTATAAAGAGATTATATAAATATATAAGGATTGTTATTTAGGATTTACTAGCTTGGACCACCACTTGCATGTGGATGGGAACCCTTGAGCATTAGGGTTAGGGTTAGCTAGAGTCTTTAAAATAACTAAGAGGGCAAGAGGATGAGGCATCTCATAATTTCATATTGTAATGAAGCTTTGATTCCAAGAAGGTTGCGCCCTTGAAGTGCCTCGTAATTTTGTAATGTGTTTTTGTTTTTGAAATATAATCTTCTACATTTCCATTTCATGTTGCAATACTATTAATCATTACAATAATTTCTATTTATCATTGCAATATTATGTTAATTTGATACTGCAAGGTTCCTAAATAGTGGTATCAGAGCACTTTCTAGGGTTGTATCTTCATACCCTTTCATGCATGTTAGGCATAATTTTCCTTTTATGCTTTCTAATATTTATCCTATAAAATATTGAGTCATTTTTTTTGTTTTAGTTTAATATGTTAGAAACCTTATGCCAAGGGTTTTAATATATAACAAAGGAGTTACCATTATTGGCTAAGCTAGATTACCCATAAAGCATCTAGTTAAGTGAGGGGTGATCATACTCCAAAACCCAAGCCTTAAACAACATTCGCCTATATACTTGAGCTCTCATGTACCCTTGGGCATATAGGGATATCCCCTTAGGTTTAGAAGAGATCTTTAGCCCTAGAAAGCTTTTGCCCATGTAACTATCCATAGTACATTGAGCACAACACTCAAGAAGATCACCCTTTCATATTGTTAGAGAGGCAAGTAGTGTGTTGAAGGGTATATGTGGAATCATCCTTGAGTAGTGACATGAATATTGGTGTGAGCATTATTGATTACTGCTATAGTATATCAAAGGTCTATGGGTAGTACAAACACCTTGGCCTAGAGTTACCTTATTTTTGTTGTATATCAAACCCTAAACATAGACTGTCAAACCTAAAAAACCTAATCACAAATTTGAGCATACTTAGGAGACTATACCTATCATGAAATTGATGATATTAATAGTTATTAATAGACAAAAATAATTGTTGGGCTCAGTAACAAAATGGATAGTTGTCAAAATAGAGGGTTGTTGGTAATAGTCAAGAACAATGTTAGACATGGCAGTTAGTAATAGTTGGGTATAGTGATAGTTGTGAATACAATCAAGATCAATATTAGCTAGAATCTTGATAGTCTAGCAAATTATCATAATAGACATTAATAAATAAATAGTTCGTCAGTAGACCCGACTATTACTGAGTAGGAACCTAATAACAGTCCATTAATGTATAAAAAAAGTCTAGAAAAAATCGTTATTGTGAGACATAGTCCATTAAATTATCTTGTCACACTAATTATTTTGGTATATAGCACCATGATTTTTTTTTAGTCCAAAAATTGTTATTTTTGGGTATTAGTCCATTTTGATCATCTTTTTGAGCTAATCATTTTGGTATAAAGCACCCAAGCATTTTTTAAGACCCATACTAAAAATAGTAATTTCTAAAACAACACTTTTACTTAAGTAAGCATTGTTGGAAGTTCCAAACTCCTAGTAAATGACTATAGATACTAGAGGTCAACAAATAGATCAAAAAATAACCAACAAGTGACTTTATGGGATGAGCAACTCACTATGACCCTTGGAAAATAAATCATTAATGGATTAAACCAGTTGTGGAGTGAGATCAAGACATTGAATGAATCTATAACATATGTGATAGAGGAATGGAAAGGGATTAAGAAGAGAGTGAATAAAAAATTGTAGAATTGCAAAGTCACATAAATAGTAGCACCCCAACATATGGTCTATATGGTCCTCTTGAACGTAAAAGTGAAGAGTCAAGTAAGCTTAAAAGGGAAACACACAACACCTATCCTAATAATATTACACATAGACTACCAAAGTTAGAATTTCTAAAATTTTATGGGAAGGATCCTAATGGATGATTGTGCTAAGTGGAGCAATATTTTAGGTTTCATAATATTCCATAGCATTTATGACTCACAATTGCATCTTTTAATTTTGAATTTGATGCTTTATAGTGGTATCAATGGGTCAAAAAAGTGCATCCTCGTATATATATATATATATATATATATATATATATATATATATATATATATATATATATATATATATATATATATATATATATTATTTTATTGATGGAAAAAAGGGGTTTTGAAAGGGTCCCCAAACCTTTTACAAAAGGAGAAGACCCTCAAAGAGGATCCTACAAAGCAATTTCCTAGGAAAAGAAGGGAGAGAAATCGTAGATAAAACCAAACCAAGGGATGACCTTGGTGATTGGCTGTAGAGCTTACATTTAATTTTATCAATCTGAGGGAAATCAAGGTCAGATTTAAAGAGTAACAATCCCATATATATTTAAGGAAAAACTACTCTGCTAGGGTTTGATGAAGAAAAACTACTCTACAGGGATGGTAGCAGCTTCCGGAGGAGGTCTAAAAAATTGGAGGAATGTTGTGATGGCATCGGGTCCGACACAGAGAGTCCATGCTTGTGATATTTTTTCATCTAAAAATTACTGGAAGGAATAGGATTTTCCAGTGCATGTCGGGAACCGCTTGTTAAAGAACAATGGATGTTTGGAACGATGTGAAACCAGGCCAGTTCTAGTGGTTCAACCAGACTCGATGGCGGAAGATGTGGAGTATCTAACCAAACATACCCTTATTGGTAGATTTTTGGGCATCCAAACTTCTCTCCCCTTTGTGGAGGCTTGGGTCAAGAAAACTTGGAATCCTAAAGGCAATGTGGAGGTGATGCTGAGAGCGAATAACTATTTTATGGTGGTTTTCTCTTGTATTGCAGATCGTAACAAAGCATTAGAAGGGGGTCCTTATTTCTATAACCAAGACTCTTTCTTAAACCCTGGCATGTGGGTTTCAACCCATTAGAGGAGTGGTCATCGCGGGTTCCAGTATGGGTGCGTCTTCCATGCCTCTCGTTGGAATTATAGAGAACTGATATCTTGCATAAGATTGCCCTTCTGCTTGGGAATCCGGTTGGACCGTCACAATAGACAATGGATAAAAAAGTAATATCTGTTGCTCGTATTTGTGTTGAAATTGACTTAAATAATCCTATTCCAGATTCTATTGAAATACAATTTGGATCAACTACATGGGTTCAAAAACTTGACTATGAAGCTCTTCCATTTTGTTGTTGGATTTGCCGTGAATATGACCACCTGCAAAGAAAATGCCCTAAGTTTGTACTTCTTGTGGCTTCAAATCCTGGGTCCTCTCGGTCTGGACAAAGTTTGGATAAAGGAAAAACCTCGATAAAGGAATGGGAACAGGATAAGGAAGGTTTTGTTTCGATAAAATACCAAAACAGAGGACGAAGGGCAAACAAAGACCTTAAGGATAGCCAGCCAGATGCTCTACTCAACCGTTTTGAAATATTAGATGATCTTGATCAGTGCATGGAGATACCTGAAACGTTGCTACCTGACGCAAATATAATAAGACCAAATCATATGTCTCTTCTTGAGGGGGAACTTAAGGAATCAGATCTAGGGGGTTTAAATGAAGAACAAATGGCTTTGGATCTGAGTATAGGGGACATGGATGGGTCTAGCCCTATAAGGGAAACTATTTTGGAAAGTGGTACAGATTTAGTTATGCCCTCTCCTACTCAGGCACTAATGCAGTCATCCTTGGACTGCAAAACTCCTACGGTGTTGGGATTGCAGTAGAAAATAATTAAAAAAAAAATTCGGATAATAATATGAAGGTGGGTCGGAAGAAGGACCAGGATAAAATTAAGTTAATGGGGGAGACTTTGGTGGAGTCTGGCTTGGTGAGAACATTGGACTCCCATTTTTATAACCCCCAAAAATGATTATCCTCTTATGGAATGTAAGGGGGTTGAACAACATCCCCAAAAAAAAAGTTGTTTGTGATTTGGTTCATGTGCATTCTTCGGATGTGGTGTTTATTCAGGAGACTAAATTGGCTATTGATAGTATGTTCAACATTGCTCCCAAGTTGTGGAGAAGGGGGCAATGGCAGTGTATTGCATGTGGATATGCTGGTGGCGTTGCTTGTTTATGGGATCCGGTTAAGATATCCCCTCTTACTTGGATTTCCAATAGATGGTCTATTTCGATGGTCGGGCATGATAATAAATCTGGTGAAACCATCCTACTTACAAATGTGTATGCTCATGTTGATTACAATGGTAAAGTGAATTTGTGGAAGCAAATTTGCTTTGTGAGAAGTTTGGTTTCCCTGTACCCATGGATTTTTGCTGGAGACTTCAACTCTATCACTTGTCTAGAGGAGAAACGTGGTGGGGTGGACCGTCTCGAGCATTTTTCTTCTGTCTTCAGTGCTCATATCCAAGCCCTAAACTTGGTTGACATCAAGCCAGATAATGGGATATTTACTTGGCACAATAGAATTTTTAGGGAAGCTTCCATCTCAGAGAGACTGGATAGGTTTTTGATATCCAGTTATTGGATGGGTAATAACAGAAGTGCTAGTTCTGTTATTCTGGAGGGTAGGGGATCTGATCATTGGCCTATAAAACTCTATGCTTTGGAGTTAGGGCTAAAAAAGAATCCCTCCTTTAAGTTTCAACTTATGTGGCTTCGTGATACTAAGATTCATGATTTCATGTGAGGCTGGTGGACCACTGGCAAACCTCCTCATGGCACCGCTATGTATTCCTTTATGAAGCGACTACAATTTGTAAAACATAAATTGAGGAGATGGAATAGAATGAATTTTAGGAACCTTTCCTTGGCTAAGCTAGCAGCTCTTAGGAGGATGGAAGAAGCTTCAAGGAATATTAGAGATCAGGGATTCATGAAGGAGCTTCTTGTTGAGGAATCTGAGGCTGCAAAAGACCTTGTTGAATGGGAACTAAGGGAAGAATTTTTTTAGAAACAAAAAGCTTGAGTAGATTGGATTCAGGAAGGGGATAGGAACACAACCTTCTTTTATAACTCAGTTAAGCCTCGCTGTAATGGTAACCTGATTACCTCTCTTGTGAATTCTTAGGGTGCCCTGCTCTCTTCTTTTAGGGATATTTCAGAAGAGACTAAGAGGTATTTTTCTTCTCTCTTCAAGGAGGACTCCCTATCATATGATGAGAATGAAAATCTTATTCTAAACTATATTCCATCGATTGTTTCTAGAGAGATGAATGAGCACTTTATGGGTCCAATTTCCCTTGAGAAGTTGGAAAATGTTGTATTCAATATGAAAAAAGGAAAATCCTCAGGCCCAAATGGATTCTCGATTGAGTTTTATCAGGAGTTTTGGGATTTAATCAAATTTGATCTTTTGGAGGTGGTCCATGAGTCCCAAAAGAACAAACAGGTGCTAAGGGCCCTAAATGCTACCTTTGTGGTGCTTATACCTAAAAAAGAGGGAGCAAATTCCTTGGATATGTTCAGGCATATTGCTTTCTGCAATGTTGTGTATAAGATCATCACAAAAATTATTACTGAGAGGTCGAAGATATGGTTGAGCAAAATCATCTCTGAGAAGCAAGGAGGGTTTGTTGCTGGTCGACAAATCTTGGATGGGGTTGTTATTGCTACAGAAGCTATTCACTCGATGGAAACTTCTAAGGAGAAAACTATGTTCATTAAGTTGGACATGGCCAAATCCTATGATCGGGTCAGATGGTCCTTTCTTCAAAAAGTTCTTGTTGCTTTTGGATTTGAGGAGGAATGGATTAGATGGGTGATGATCTGTGTTTCTTCTTCCTCATTCTCTGTTCTTGTTAATAATGAGCCATCGGAGCTATTTGAGGCCTCAAGGAGATTGAGGCAAGGAGATCCTTTATCTCCTTATTTGTTTATCATTATGGCGGAAGGGTTGGGAAGATTGCTCAAGTCTCAAGTCATGCAGGGTCTCATTCGGGGGTGGAATTGGGATAGTAGTTTGCCACCTCTTTCCCACCTTTAATTTGTTGATGATACTGCTTTCTTGGGAGTTGCCACTATCAGGGAAGCTGGTAATATTAGACAGTATCTTGACATATATCTTGGTGATTCTGGACAATTGATTAATGAGGACAAGTCTTCTATTTTCTTCTTCACTACCCCTCCTCTTATTCAAGCCAGTATTGCTCGCATTCTAAGATTCCAGGTTGGGACTCCCCCCTTCATTTATCTTGGTATTCCAATTTCATCTCATCCTCTACCTAGATCTTCTTGGCAGTATATGCTTGATAAGTTTAGAAGGAAGGTGAATCACTGGACTTTTAGATGGCTATCCACTGCAGGTAGAGTGTTGTTTTTAAAATATGTTGCTCAAGCTTTACCTATTTACAGATGTTTTATACAAATAGCTTCCTCTTACTTCATCAAGGACATGAATGCTTTTTCAATATAGTTTTTATGGTCTGGAAAACTTGATCAATCTAAATCGAGTTTGGTTAGGTGAGATTCTATATGTAGGCCGATGTAAGAGCGAGGCCTTGGGTTGCGACAAACAACTCTTTTTGGGCAAGCTTTGGTTGCAAAACTTTATTGGAGATGGTGTACCTCTCAAGATCAGATTTGGGCTAAAATATTATCTTGTAAATACTTGAGAGGTATTTCTGAGGCTGATATCCCTAGAGTCATCTTGGTTGGGAAAGGTTCTGTTATCTGGGACACTTTGAAAAGAGGAGCTAATTTAATCAAGCAGGGTTTGTTCTATATTTGCAATCAGGTATCAAAAGCTCTTTTTTGGGAGGATTCTTGGGATGGTCACCCTCATATCTTGAATCAATATCCTAGGTTACGTTCCCTAAGCATTTTTTTTCTTGGAATCAGGCTGGTCTCGTGTGGAGGACTTTAAAAAATCTAGTCTTTTGGAAATATGGATATGTACAAGTGGAAATATTCGCAAGAATGGCCCCAAGGGGGACTGGCCAAGGACAGAGAGGTTCTTGCTTTTATTCTTACGGGGAGGCCTTGTTCTTCATTAAGGGGTAGAGATATTCTGGCTTGGAACCCTGATCCTAAGGGAACCTACTCGATAACCTATGGTTATCAGGTTCTTGATAAGCAAAAGTATGGGAGTCTTCCTGTCACTTGGTGGAAAAAGGTGTGGAACAAATTTTCCTGGCAAAAATGTAACTTCTTTCTCTGGTTGGTAGCTCATAATAAATGCCTCACTTGGGATAATGTGACGAAGAGAGGATTTCAGGGTCCCTCTTTTTGTGTCCTTTGCAGTAAGAATGAGGATGACTCTTCTCATTTATTTTTCCAATGCTCCTTTTCCAGAGATATTTGGCACTATTGGTGGAGCGCCTGGAACCATCCATGTTTTCATGTGCTGTCCCTAGTGGAGTTTTGGAGTAGTCTGGGTAGACCTTCGGCCTAGGCCCCCTTCCTTTGGGTGGCTTGGAATTTGGGCCCTTCTTGCATTATCTAGCAAATTTGGATCGAACAAAATCGATGCATATTTTAGGGCAGTTATTTTGCTGTTCAAAAGATCTGGCAAAGGATCCTATATATGGTTCAAGAAACCATCCATAGCAAATGTGATGTGGACCCTCTTTTGGATTCTATGGAGAAGAAGGTACAACAAGCCCTTGGTCTCTTTGGGGATGGTGTGAACTCTTCTAGCCCTAGTAGGGTTCCTCAACTCAGCAAGAAGGTTAGGAGAGATGGTAGGTGGATGCCACCCCCTAGAGGAGTTTTAAAAATTAATACTGATAGATCATCCAGGGGTAATCCTGGACATGCTGGCATTGGCGGTGTTGGGAGAGATTCTACTGGTGGTGTCAATTTTTTCTTTTCCATTTATAAAGGTGTTCACTCCAATAATTTTATGGAAGCTCTTACAATTCTTGAGGGCTTGCAGAGGGGTATTTCTCTTGGTTGGCATAGGATTATCTACGAGTCTGACTCTCAAATTATGGTTAATATTTTAAACAGTAAAAGGGTGGAGGAAGTTAATTGGTAGTTTGCCTCTATAGTTGTTCATATTCTCAAAATGAGTGAAGAGTTCGAATTTATATCCTTTGTGCACATTCTAAGGGAATGGAATGTGGTTGTTGATTACTTGGCCAAAAGGGCTTCTGAGCTACTGGATCCTTGGAGTATCGATAATTGGGAGAGTCTCTCGTCTGGGGACTCTCAACGCCTGTGGGAGTTGATCCACAAGGATGTACAAACTTAATGTGGTTTTTTCTTGTTGTCTTTTTCGGGTGTCATTCTAGTCTAGTGGTTTTAGCCTGTTTGGCTATTTATTTGAGTCTTGGTTGGAAGCTCAGTTGCACTCTGTAATCCAAAATTTTTATCAATAAATTTTACCCCTTTATTAAAAAAAAAAAACAATCCCATATAGATTATATTGTAGAATTTGATACTAAGCTTAGATCAAGTTTATTTTTCAGGTTTCATGTGTACAAAAAAGTAAATGAACAAAATTAAATTTGTGCAGAAATGAATGATGCAGGATATGATAAATAAATATAATTATGTTTTACTTTACTATGACTTGATTTACTGATGCACCTAATTACTGAAGAATTGATTTACTGATGCACCTAATTATTTGTAAACTAATTTATTTATAATATGTTCTAATTTATTTGTGAGGATCCTCATGCAATTTATCTTATTTTATGTAATTTGAAATGCGGTTTAACTTAAGGCTAACTAATCCTAACCTAATGTAGGTGTGAGAGCTCAGGGACTGTCTATAGGAGTGGGCCCTGCCTCCTAAAGGGTAGTGTAAGTCTTTCTTCCCTAGTTTACCTTATCTCAGTAACTAGATTTTATAACTAATACTAACATTATGTCTATTCTGTAAATGCAGGTAATAGATAAACACAATTTACATAACATAAATCAAACAACACATGAAATTGATACAAATTGCCATATTTTAAGAACAAAATGCTACTTTTATTATTGTAGCTTCAACTATACATGTTGAACGTGTTTCTTCAGAATTGTAAATTTAGAATAGACTGTAATGTAACAATAAACACAATAGAGAATAGACCTCTTTCAAGGTCTCTCCTATGTAATTTATATTGTAACTAATACAATTCTAAATAGTATTCTCCATGTATTTGACATGCAAATTTTGTGGACTGATGAATATAGATTAATCAAAATAATCTAAAACCTAATCATAATACGTGTTCCTACTTGGACTTATTAATATTTTGACCGATCCAAGTGGCATCCTACTAATAATCCTAATAATATAATGTTATTTTAATTGACTCGCAAGATATACATTAGGACCTCATGTCCTATATTCTAGGAAAGTCTAACAGTATTTGCGTTTATATCTCAAACTTCCCAAAATAAACTGATTACAAGCTTTATAAAGTAAACCATAACTTTATCAACTTGAAATATTCTTGCAGATATTATGCGAGAAATGAAATATTTTGCTAGGTAAAAATATCAGTTGTCATCCATATTAATGTGTCGTCCATTCTGATGTGGCATGCCAAAGTAAATAGTCTTTATTATCCTTAAATAACTGCTGGTAAAATATTCTTCAGTAACTGTCTTCAGTAGTTACCTTTAGTAGTTACATTCAGTAATTACCTTTAGTAGTTACCTTCAATAGTTACCTTCAGTAATTACCTTCAGTAGTTACCTTCAGTAACATACTTTAGTAATCAACATTTGTAACAAGATCAATTACTGTTGTCACCGAACTTTGTTGGTTCTTCTTCTCGTCCGAGGTGCACTCCAAAGCTCTGCAATCTCTTCATTGATCATCCATACCTTTTTCTTGTATTTTTCTCAGAACTCGAACAAATTTAATATAAATCAAACACATTTGTTAGATTATGGTAATTAATCAGTTTTCCTAATAAATCATATTTTATTCAATAATAATTCATAGAAAACATATCATAATCATCATATAATTGTAATAATGAAACAATTCTGGTACCAAAATATGTGTCAAATAACTACTTATCATTCCCCCAAACTGAAGTCCATGAATGTCCTCATGAATGCAAAAAGATAAGATGAACAGAATATAACAGTCTTATGCATGTATCAAATATTCAAAATTAATATTCTAAGTTATAGAAAAACAATAACATAAGTTATCATAATCATTTCTAGAATCTTAGTGAATACTGTTTACAAAACCTACAATGATTTTAAAACATGCACATGTTTTTACCAGAATTCTTTCAAAACAACTTGAATTTTAACAGAACTATACTAAGTTTCTTTTGGCAGAATAAAAATAATCACTAATCTAAAGTACATAAAATAATTTATTTATCAAAAATTATAAAGTTCATAAAAAAATAAAAAATAAAAAATTTATATTAGCAATTATAAAGCAAAAATCTTTCAAATATTAACTATACATAAAACATTGTAAATACTAACTATACATATTACGTAAACCGACTTATAAAAATATACAGATACAAACATTTCAAATATTGCCTGTACATATTACATATGCCATACAAATAAAATATACTACATATATAATTAAAAATATAAGTCTGAATAATTAATAAAAGTTTTTTTTTTGTTCATTCAATTTTGACTCTCTGTACCTATTCCTTAGCCTGCTGATCTAGAACTGCTGCAACTGCTGCCATTGGTGTTTCCACCATAACCATTTTGATGTGCTCAACTTCTTGAGTGCTTCCTTTTTGTTCTGTCTCCTTTGTCTGGGAAGGATGAAGTTCTTCATCCTTATCCACCGAATCAAACCCAAAAGGTATGCCTACATCCAAGACAAGACCTTTTAATGTATTTCCTTCCTTGGCAGGTAGATCCAATTTTGTAGGTTGATTTTGTTGAGTAATACTATGAATCTGCTGGGAACTATCCTCCTCAAGGATTTTTGAAAAGTCAATCGGTTTATTAGTGTACAACTGTTTGCTAAAGTTTACCAATTTTTTAGGCTTTTTACTAGAAGTAGAGCTCTTATGTGGGGAGACTTTGACATGTGGTGACCGATTGACATAGTCCATAGGCTTTGGCATTTTATCCACAGAAAGCTACTTAATTAATTCAATCTGAACAACAAGGGCTCTATGGATAATTTTAGATTGTTCTGTAAAATCCTCTCTTATCCTATCAATTTTCATTTGTAGCACTGTATTTTGTGCATGAAGATAGGACAAGGTCTCTACAGTAGACTCGTTTATAGGTAGTTCTTGTTCAGGTCCTTGTTCATCTTCTTGTTCAAAATTTTCTATAATTTTCTTCTTCCTTTTGATATCTGGTTGAGATTTATATTTCCTAGGTTTACGTTTTCATTGTAGATTTTCAGGTTATTCATCCTGGCTATTAGATTCATGTTCTTCCTCTGTTGACTGTTCTTCCTCAGACTCAGTGTTTTCTAAGCATTCAGGTATGTTGGATTCTTCCACGATTCGGTTCCAATACACATCTGGTTCCAATACACTTTAATTTCATAAGTCTTTTTCAAAATAATTAATTTAATCAAGTCATGGTGAGCAATTAGGTGCGGCTTAGGTTTTTCCCGAGAACTTCTGGGTTTCACTCTTAAAACAGTTGACTTCAAATATTGGAATAGAAAATAAGGGAGGTTGATAACACAGTCAATTTTATTTGGATATTTCAAATTTATTAACATTCGAATGTGATAGGCTGATAAAAAAGACATCCATCCCTCAAGAGTAAAGAATTTAATAATAATTACAGCTGCTTCCTACCATAGAAGGGGGAGTGTAGAGTTTGAAACACCTTTGATCAAACCCTCCTTATCTCTAAGGATTGTGCACTTCTTATCAAATTTTGTTACCAATTGGGTGACACTCTTCAAATTTTTATAATATGGAAGACCAACCTCAGGTAAATTCAACACTTCAAAGATCAGACTAGGGTTTAGTTCTATCTAAAGTCCTCCAACATGAGTGAGCATAGTGTCAAGGTTACAATTTTATATAAATTGCCTTGCCACCCCTAAGTCATGACCTTTAAATTTGGTTAGTGTCTCCCACCATCGAGTGTTTTCGAAAAGTTCAATTACAAAGTCGCTCAGGTTTTGTGTTTCGATGGATGACAAATCACTATGTTTTTGGAACACAGGTTTAGGCATGGTGGCGGATGAGGGTTGAGAGGAGATGAGTTTTCACCAAAAATCCTACAAGTTAATAAACAAAAGTTTTATTTAGAGGTCGGCAAAACCCCTAAAATTTATTATTATTTTTTTATTATTTACTTTTTTTTATTATTTAGAATATTACTTTTAAAATACAATATATCCTGGACATAAGTTTTGACCCACTTACAGTTTGTGGATGACACAGGATTGGTTGGAGTGGCCAGCCTCAGGGAAGCAAGAGGAATTAGAGATACTTTAAACATCTACCTTCGGGCCTCAAATCAAGTCATTAATGATACAAAATCCAAAGTGGTCTTCTTCAATCTTGACCGAAGGTTACAAGAAAGAGTTACTGAGATCCTGGGATTTACTAGGACTTCTCTACCTGTTGTTTACTTGGGGGTTCCACTGCATTTCAAAAAACTAAAAATTGATATCTAGAAGGATATTTTGGATGGCATCAAAGAGAAAATGAATCATTGGTCTCATAAATGGTTAAGCTATGGAGGCCGACTAACTTACGTACAATCAGTTATTCAGGCAATGCCAATATATAATTCTCCATCCTGGCTGCCCCACATTCTATATGGAAAGAGCTTGACAAAATGGCCGGAAGCTTTTTATGGGAGGGTGCAAAATGGAAGAAGAAATGGGCCTTGGTTGGATGGGATAAGGTCACCCGACCCCAAGGATAAAGGAGGGTCGGGATTGAGAAGCTCCAAGCTTAATAATCAAGCTTTGGTTGGTAAATTGTACTGGAGGTGGATTTCCCAGCCAACATCCCTCTTTAGCAGAATTCTTTCTAGCAAATACCTAGGCCATGCTCACCCCAATGATCTTGGACGTTTCCCTTTGGAGGGTAATGGATCCTTAGTATGGCAGACTCTCAAGCTGGGAGCTCAAGTTATCAAAGATCAATTGTTTTGGAAAGTGGGGAGAGGGGAGAAGGCCCATTTTTGGACTGACTCCTGGGATCAGCACCCTCCCATCATTGTTGTGTTTCCAGAATTGCAACCCATTAAATCAGCCATAGAAGACAAGGGCTGGATTCATATGGAGAGTTATTTCAATACCAGCCACACTGGGGAGTACAAGTTCAAAAAGTTCAAGAGGTTGGAAGAGTGGCCAATTCCAATCCCACCGGAGCTGGCACCAATCTTAGAAAAAAATTTGAAAGCCAGGTTTCTTACTGGGCGGGATGAAGAGGATGAACTTTCCTGGGGCTTTGGGAACCTTGGGGTTTACACTGTGAAGGAGGGATTTAACCAGATTCTTCCAGAGCCCCTCCCACACTCTTTCCCGGTCCATGTTTGGAAGAAGATATGGCACCCCAAGGGTTGGCCGAAGGTGAATTTTTTTGCCTGGCAACTTATGCACAATGGAATTCTCACCTTTGACAATCTTAGACACAGAGGCATCATCGGTCCTTCTTAGTGTGTTTTATGCCGCAAGCATGAGGAAACTGCTGATCATTTGATGTTTGAATGCCCCTTCTCACGGCAGATTTGGATGCGCTGGTTTTCCCACTTCAAAATTCAAGCCAACAGTGAGGTGACTCGGACCAATATTTGGAACCGATGGAAGAGAGGCAGATTTAAATCCAAAGCTCTTCGAATTGGCTGGGAGCTGGGCTTTCTTTTTATTTGGTGGTAGGTGTGGCTGGAGAGAAATGCCCGCATTTTTCGTGAAACATTCTCTTCACTTGATGGAATATGGTAGGTTATATGGAGCAAAGTGGTGGAAACAGTTGCCATCTACGTTGAGGAGGAACATCAGTCTGTTTCGGTGCCACTGCTTGATGGAGTTGTTGCTCTTGAAAGACAGGCTCATGATAGATGGCACCCTCCCCCAGCAGGCTGGATCAAAATCAATACTGATGGAGCTACAAAAGGAAATCCGGGTAGTGCTGGTACTGGAGTTGTGTGCCGTGATCATGGTGGGTCCGTGCTTTACTGGGAACTGCACGGTCTGGGTCATGCCACAAACAATGAAGCGGAGGCCTTGGCTGTTAAATTTTCTTCTATCTGGGCTGTCAAGCAGGGCCATAGAAAGATAATTCTTGAGTCCGACTCCCAAATTCTGGTGGGTGCTCTCGATTGCATGAGGAACTTTGATTTGCAAGCCTGGAGGTTGCGGAGTCTTGTCTCTCAGATAAAGGATCTCTGGAAATAATTAGATGATGTGGTTCCCATCTATGTGAGTAGGGATTTCAACAAGGCGACCGATTTCCTTGCTAAGATAGGTGCTGAGAAGGAAGTTGGAGTGCAGATGCATAGTGATATGCCTGTGGAGGATGCTGGGATTCGGCAAGGCCTTGAATGCTACCTATGATAATGTGCAAAGTTTTTGCTGCTAAGGAAGGTTTTTGTCACGATTTCATGACATGTAGCGGCGTCGTGGCCTCTTGTTGGAAGTTGTCGCGATATCGCGACAGGTTTTGCCTTCTCAGCCTTAGAAAGGAACATGTCACGAAATCGCGACATGTCGTGAAATCACGACGTTTTTGGCACAGGGATGATAAGGAGGATTATCGTCGCGATATCGCGACATTTTTGGTAAACTTGAGTAAAGGGCACATTTCGTCGCGATATCGCGACATTTTTGTCGCTTGGAAGCTGCATGGTCAAATTGTCGTGATATCGCGACAGTTGGGGCACACTGGCGTCATCTGGATTTCTTGTCGCGATATCGCGACAATTTTGAAGACTGGCTGCAATGAGGATTATCATCGCGATATCGCGACTTTTTTGGTGAACTTGAGCAAAGGGCACATTTCATCGCGATTCCGTGACATTTTTGTCGATCAAAAGCTGCATGGTAAAATCATCGTGATATCGCGACAGTTGGGGCACACTGGCGTCATCTGGATTAATTGTCGCGATATCGCGACAATTTTGAAGACAAGTTGCAATGAGGATAACTTGTCATGATATCGTGATAGTTTTGAAGATTGGGAACTGAAAGGAAAATTCGTCGCGATTTCGCGACACTTTTGGCACACTCATGACTTTGGTAAAAATTGTCGCGATATCGCGACACTTTTGCGGATTGGGAGTCAAGATGAGAATATGTCGCGATATCGCGACACTTTTGCTGGCTGGGCGCTTCGGAGAAATTTCGTCGCGATTTCACGACCCTTTTGGAGATTTGATGCTTCCTGGAGTTCTTGTCGCGATTTCGCGACGCCTGTGATGATAGACCGTCGGAGGGAGTTGCTGTCGCGATTTCGCAACTTTTTTGGCGATCGGACGCGGAGGGCTTTGTCTGTCGTGATATCGCGACATGTCACGATATCGCGACATGTCACGTTTTCGTGACTGTTGGCGCTGCTGCCGCGACGGGGTTGATTGCCGCGATTTCGTGACATGTCGCGTTTTCGCACCTTGTTGTCTTCTGTGCTCTGTGGGGGTTTGCGTTGCCTTTGTGCTCTCCGCTTGTTGTCTAGTTCTCTGCTATTGGTTGGGATGAGTTTTCTCCCTTGTGTAATTGCCTTTTGTATTAATACAAGTTTTTCCATTTTTCAAAAAAAAAATACAATATATCCTCAAATAGTAACAAATCCTACATAAAAACGTTAAAACATAAACTTTTAAAATTCTACTGTTATCATATCGAATCTATAAAAACGTAAAAACTTATAATACAAAAAGAGTTTCCTTTGTTGTTTTTTTTTATTTGCAAAAAAAAATCCTAATTTACATGAATTGTATATATATATATAGTGTAATTGACCAGGCAATCTCTGTAATTCTACCAAATAAGAGATTTTACTAAAAATAAAATTTTTGTAATTTTACAAAATAAGAAATTTCCTAAAAAGAAAAACAATCTCTGCACTTTTACCAAATAATTACCAGATAATTGTTGTAATTTTACCAAATAAAATATTTCCCTAAAAGAAAAACAATTTCTGTAACAGGAATCGTTGCAATTTTAACATAATTTTTTTTTTGGTAAGTAGTGTTTGTATTTACAGTGGGTTTTAACAAGGATCCCAAAACCTGATTACATAAGCAATGGGCCTAGGGCATCAATCCCTTGAAATCGAACACCAAAACAGAAATCCCGCCCAGTGATAACAGTAAGCATGAAACAATCCCTCTCAGCGGGAAACAAAACAAATAAGAAAGAAAGTAGTTTTGGAGATCCCGCCCAACGGGGAGTAGCCAAAAACCACCATCGAGAAGATCCCGCCCAGCAGGAAGCAAAGAAAAACCATTATAATAAAATCCCGCCTCACGGGAAGCAGTCAAAACCACCACAAACAGTCCCGCCTAGCGAGAAGCAGCAGGGAAATCCCGCCATCCAGGAAACCAGTAGAAAAGAAAGGATCCCGCCTTGCGGGAAAACCGACGGATTTTGCGGATCCCGCCCTGTGGAGAAACCATCCCGCCCACCGGGAAAACATTTCGTTCAGCGAGAGCCATCCTGCAGGAAGTCGACAGCCAGCACAGAGAGGATCCAGCCCATCGGAGCGACCAGAGAGCTGCACCACGAGGAACCCGCCCCAGGAAAACAGAAGAGGATCCCGTATCGGCAAAACAAAAAGAAACAGCAGGGTTAAGGGACCAGGGATCCAGGGACTGGGAATCCCGAGCGGGAAGAGGAAACAGTCACAGGGATGGGATCCTTAGGAACCAAAATAGTGGGATCTATGGTCTGCATGCATAGATCAGACCCCCCCAAGAATGAAACATGCAGCAGAAAAAGGAAACCCAGCAGCAGGGACCAAGAATCCCGTCCAAGCACAGAGGCAGCTTCAGGGAACTGGGACTGGGAATGGGAACAACCCAGATAGGGAAAAGCCCCCCCCAAGGCCAAACCAGATGCCCAGGGTGTCCACCAAGGAGCAGAACCAGCATGAAGAAGCCTCCACGTCGGAATAATAGCAGCCAAGATCCTACCGAGGATTCACAAGCAAAAGGGGGAAAGAGGCCCCCCCAGACCACCCCCAAAGCTGTGAGGACCTCAAGGGAGACCCCAGAAAGCTGTCCAAACCCTAAACCATCACCTCCACCGCATAGAGAAACGCAGGGGACCAGATCCACGTGAATAACTCGCAAAAAACCCCGTGGGGAAGCCCGAGGGAAAAGGGAAGGGATCCCCAACCAAACAGGGATCCCTGGGAAGCACCAGTCCGAAAAAACAACCAAGGAAACCCTAGACGGCCTGGAGGGGCGCAAATAGTGGAGAAGGATCTCCTCCTAGGAGATCATCTGCAAACAACCACTCCCCGGGAGGGATGACCTGGGTTGAGCCAGGGACTGGGCAAGAACTAGGAGCCATGGGAGGGGGAGCAGGGGAGGGACCAGAGCCCTCCCCTCTCTACTTTCTTCCCTCCAAATCAATTTTAACATAATTTTACCTAAAAATAAAATTGCATCTTTTTCCCTAATTTTACCCTAAAATACAGTCTCAAAATTTTCCTTAATTTTATCTTAAAACAAAATTTCATGAATTTCCCTAATGTTACCCTAAAACCAAATTCCATAATTGTACCCAAATCTCTGCCTAATTCCAAAAATTTACCCTAATTCCAAAAATTTACCCTAATTTTTGACTAATTTCAAAAGTTACCCTAATTTCTATCTAATTCCAAAATGTAAAGTATTTTATTCTGTCGTATGTACAGAGAAAAGAAACAGTAAAGAAAAAAGAAAAATAAAAATGCTTACCGGTCGCTATCACTATGATTTGGCCACCTTTCGACGTCTTCGACAGACTATACACTCGTTCACCGAATTCACTTGAATCTGAAGATTATCGTCCGTGGAATTGATAAATTCTCATCAATTTTCCAAAGAATCCTCGAAATCCTTCTTCCTTCGACGTTTTTAGAGCAAAATCAAGCTCTGCAACTTCGTTCGACAGATGCTTTTGCTTTGCATGGCCGCAGGCATCGTCGTTTTCCTATCTAACGACGAATATACATTAAAACCTATCTACGATGGTAATTCCTAACCTAAAATTGATGGTGATAAACAGATCTAACCCTAATGCAACTTCTGGCCATCGATGGGCTTCGATCGACGACTACCCTTTTTAATCCGTGGCTTACTCCGTGATTGGTCTACGAACAAACACATGTTGGCATTAAATTTCCTCTTGCTATGGTTGGCGTGGCGGTTTGTGTTTTTTTCTCCGTTTTTTATGACCGTCGATGCCGCTTTGAATCGATGGTAGAAAACTTTAATCCGCATATAAACATTCGATTGGGTGGAGAATTCACACGTGTTACCTCTCCAATCCTCGTGGCGGTCGGCGGTGAGTTGTCTGCCACCTCTCGTGATAGGTTCCTTGCCTTGCCACATGGCGTGTTGGAATTGCGCTTATATCGGCTTATCGTGGCTTATCGTGTCTATTGACTCATCGTGGCTTATGAAAAAGGGCCGCGACGATATATTTTATTATTTATTTTTCTTTTTATGTTATTTTAACTTTTATAATTTATTATTATATATTATTATATCTAATTTTAATATTATATCTTATTAATATATATCTATTATATCTTATATATTATTATATCTTATTTTAATATATTTTATTATATATATTATTATAAATATTATATATTATTATTATATATTACAAGTATTATTATTTATAATATTATTTCATATTCTGATTTTAAATATATTTTATTTTAATTATTATTATTAATATATATTTTAATTATTATATATATATTAGATTTGTGATTTTTATGGATGACAACTACAGAAGGGTATTACGAAATAGTATTACTAATAATGATATTATGGAAGCTTTTTAGAAAATATTTACGAAAAACTATTTTTTACAAAGGGTATCTACAGAAGACATGAAAAATACTTACAGAAACTACTTACGGAAGATGCTTACGGAAGATACTTACGGAAGATACTTACGGAAGATACTTACGGAAGGTACTTACGAAAGACATCTACCAAAACCACTATTAGGGTTAAGGAAATACTTTACCTGTTTTCTTCCCCCAAACTATATTATGAGTTGTATATGCCTTTATTTATCTTCCCCCCAAATTGTAATTTTGGCTATATAGCCAAAACAAAAGGAAGGGTGCTTATTTATTTTAATGGATAATATAATAATGATTTTCTATATGGGGGTTTATTATAATTTTGTTGAGGATGCTTCCTATATTTCATGAAGAAGTTTCTAAGATAGAAAAATAATTTATATAAAATCTGATTTCAGCCTTCTAGGGTATCTGAAAATATAGGAAAAAGTGAAATAGATATTAATATGGCTTTCTTATAAAGGATAAAATATGGTGGACACATGCCATGTTTTTGTAGAAAATATTGAAATCATAGTACGATTATGAGGATGTACTATTGATTTTTTCATGTGATGTTTCTAGGGTGATTCTTCAAGGACTTCAAACAATATTTTAGCAATGCTGAAATAAAATTCATTTACTTCTATCACAAATCAATTGAGTGTAAAAGTTGTCCTAGTATTTTCAAGCCTCTTTCAAAACCAACTATGTGTGTAGTGAAGATTCATTGCTCATTATGAGTAAGAATTAAAAACAACAAGGGTTATATATGCCAAAAAGCTAGTTGATCTTATGAGCATCTGGAGGTCTTATCCAGAATTATTGCTAATACATAAGGATATCTTAATAAAGAGTACTCCATGGTGTTTGAAATACTAAGAATTCCAGATATTCAAGCTCTTTTTGCCCTTTTTTCTTTGTGTTTTATTTGGGATACTTGCTTAGCAAGGGATTTGTAGTTATTTTTTGAGGTTCTTGCTTATTGTAAAGAGAAGCAAGAAATTTTTTATTACTTTTTGGGGTTCTTGCTTATTTTGAGGAGAAGCAAGAATTTATCAGGATACTTGCTCGATTAGATGAGGAGCAAGGGATTTTTTTTTTTTTGAAGGGTGAAGGGCAAGCTTATCCTTTTGCCAATTCATTAATACTCTAGACCATGCATAAAAATGTTGAGCAAGGTGCAGCAAAAGAATTGCAAAAGTATTGTCATTGTTGTCAACACAGACAGATTGATGTAGTTGATGCAGTTTAGAGGTCAGTCAGATCAAGTGCAGTGAATTTCAAGGAAAACAGAGGTGACCCAGATTCAGAAATTGGCAGAAAAAGACAAGGAAGAAAACTGTCGCGATATCGCGACAAAACAGAGGAGAGAGAAAATGCAAGAAAAATTGTCGCGATTTCGCGACATTGCCGAGGAGAGAGAAAATGCAGGAAAAATTGTCGCGATTTCGCGACATTGCCGAGGAGAGAGAAAGTGCATGAAAAATTGTCACGATTTCGCGACATGGCCGAGGAGAGAGAAAGTGAAAGGCAAACTGTCACGATTTCGCGACATGCTGGCAGAGAAGGAAGCAAGGTGAAAAGATGTCACGATTTCACGACATAAATGGAGGAAAGGAGCTTGCAACGAAAAGTGTCGCGATATCGCGACACGTCGGGTTTTCACGACCCGAAGAGGAGAGAGAATGCTCAGCAACAAAGGTGTAGCGATTTCGCTGCATGATGGAAATACATGGCACAAAGGTGTAGCGATTTCGCTACAAATAGGAAGTGCAGAAAACAAAGGTGTAGCGATTTCGCTGCATGATGGAAATACATGGCACAAAGGTGTAGCGATTTCGCTACAAATAGGAAGTGCAGAAAACAAAGGTGTAGCGATTTCGCTACAAGTGAAAAGGCACAAACAAGAAGATGTAGCGATTTCGCTGCATGACAAAATGTATGGAAACAAAGGTGTAGCGATTTCGCTACCAGTCAAAATTGCAAAACTGAAAGATGTAGCAAGTCGAAAGCACAAGGCACAAAGTTGTCACGATTTCGCTACTGCATAAAGCAAAGATTGTACGGAAGCAGAGAACGTCACGATTTCGCGACATGTTCCATTTTCGTGGTTGCTGGCAAAGAAGATTGTACGGAAGCAGAGAACGTCACGATTTCGTGACATGTTCCATTTTCGCGGTTGCTGGCAAAGAAGAGTGTACGGAAGCAGAAAGCGTCATGATTTCGCGACAAAGCTGAGGATGACGTCAACAAAATTGAAAATGTCACGATTTCATGACAAAGTGCAAGGAAAGCTGTTGGAAGCTGAAAGTGTCACGATTTCGCGACAAGAATGATGATGACGTCAGCAAAAGTTGAAAGTGTCACGATATCGCGACAAGGTGCAAGGAAAGCTGCTGGAAGCCGAAAGCGTCGTGATTTCGCGACATGCTTAAGGATGACGTCAGCAAATGTTGAAAGTGTCACGATATCACGACAAGGTGCAGGGAAAGCTTTCAAGAGCCAAAATGGTCATGATTTCGTGATAGCAAGGGCATGAATGGTACGGCTACAGAAAGTGTCGCGATATCGCGACAGGTAACAGTTTGGCGGGTAAAAGCCAAAAATGCATGCAAGGTGACACGTGTCAGAAAAAGTAGATAGGAAAATCATGCAGCCAGTTACGTAAAAAGTAACTGATGTCAGATCTGCAGTTACAGATTGACAAGTGTTAGTCATGCACTAGAACAATTGTATATTCTTGATTGAAAAGGCATTCGATGCATCATATATGCGTAAAAGCATTAAAAGTTTGAAAATAAATATTATTGAAAAAGCATTATATAATATGTAGTTAAAAAGCATTCGAAAAGTCCGTATTTGAAGAAATTGAACAACCGAATATGAAGGATCAGAAAAGCTTTCGAAAAGACGTATTTGCAGCATTCAAAATAATCGTATTGCAAGGAATCGAACCATCGTATTGGTGGTTTCGAATAGTCGTATTGCATGGATTCAACAATCGTATTGCAGGGTTTCGAACAGAAAGTGATGGAATCAAAAGGTATTGCATGGATTCAACAACGTATTGCAGGGTTTCGAACAGTCAAAGTGCATGGAATCGAACAACCGTATTGCATGGATTCGAACAGTCAGAGTATGTGATTCGACTGCATGCAGGATTGAAAGGTTATAAAAGAATAGTCGTACAGAGAAGATGTTGTTGCTGTAAGAGGGAAATTGCTGTAAAAAGAGGGTTAGAAAAGAGTCAAGAGAAAAATTAGCAGAGCCGTGAGAGTGTGCAGAGTTGGGTTAATTGCAGACCAGTCAGGGTCGTGCATGAAGTGAAGACATTCTTATGTCATTTTAAATTGAACAAAATTGCAGTCCAAGTTGGTGCTTGGTACTAGGGGTTGGTGCTCCATCTGTTGCAGTAGAAAATTAAGGGGTTGGTGCTCCTTCCAGTAGATGCTGGTAAAGTATTTGTAAAATTGGTATTTTGCAAAGACTGGATTTGGATTGGAGTCCAAGCAATCATTTTTGAGGAGTAGCCAAATTGGTGAACCTCGGTATATTGAGTGTTGTGGTGTGCTCTCTTGTTCAATCTATTTTTCTAGTTTTCAAGTTCTCTTTATTTCATATTAAATGCTATAGATATAAAAATTAATAGCTACACTGATTCACCCCCCCCTCTCAGTGTCATTGTGTGAATATCAATTGGTATCAGAGCAAGGTGCCTTGTTCAAGCTTAATCAGCTAAGGAGATCTTGGAAGAAACAATGGCAAGCGGTGAAGGATTCTCATCCAACAAAGCTCCCTTATTTGATGGAACAAATTACACTTTCTGGAAACTCAGGATGCAAACATATCTGAGTGCATTGGGATATGATATTTGGGATTCTGTAGATAATGGATACACAACACCCATTACTCCTCCAACAGATACTGCTGAGAAGAAAAAATTTGAGAACAACTCCAAAGCTAAGAATGCCATAATGTGTGGGCTTGTTGACAGTGAACTGATAAGAGTCATGAGTTGTAAATCAGCAAAAGACATGTGGGATAAACTGAAGAGCATCCATGAAGGAGACAACAAGATCAAGGAAGCCAAGCTGCAAACTCATCGAGCACAGTTCGAAGCACTGCAAATGAATGAAGATGAGAACATAGAGGCTTATATGCTAAGAGTCAACGAAATCATTAATGCAATCAGAGGACTCGGTGAAGAAATTGATGATGCAGTTGTTGTGAAAAAGGTTCTCAGAACACTGCACAAAAGATTTAACTCCAAAGTTTCTGCAATAGAAGAGGCAAAAGATCTAAACAACTTCAGCTTGGATGAGATGCATGGTTCCCTGACAGCATATGAAATGAGAATAGGACAAATCAAGTCTATAGACAGAGAAGCAACTTTTAAAGCACACAAGAATATAAAAGTTGAACATGAATCTGAGGATGAAGAGACACTGGATGAAACAGAAGCTAATTTTGTTCGAAAACTCACAAAGGGAAAAGGAAAATATAGAGGAAAGCTACCTTTTAAGTGCTTCAATTGTGGAGGAGTCGGTCATTTTGCAGCCAAATGTCCAATGCAGGAGAAAACCAAAAATGGTGAAGGCTCACACCAAGAAAAAGGTGACTCGGAAGAAGAAACAAAATTTTAGAAAGAACAACTTCAAGAAGAAAAGCTTCATATCCAAGAATGTCAAGCACTTCGAAGAAAGCTCGGATGAGGATTCCGAAAAAAAAAAGGTGAAGCTCTGTTCATGGCACTTGAAGAGGAAAGAACAGAAGAAAATCAGGAAGGTGATGAAAACTTTAAAGATGAAGTCGAAGTTTATCCGGAAGGAGAATTGGTTGCTCGCACTTGAAGAGTTGAGTGTTGAAAGGAAAAAGAACAAAAAGTTTTCAAGAAAACTAGAAGATGCCACCGACATAATAAACAGTTTAAAAATACAGACAGAGGAATTCAAGAAAATGTCTGAAGTTCTTGATGAACAATTAACTGTAAAGACAGTTGAATGCAGCAAGCTAGAGGAAGACATGGTTAAGTTAAGAATGCAGTTAGAGGAGATGAATAGAAAATTAAACTGTTTTCATAAGTTTGAAGAAAGTACTGTAAAGCTGGATAAAATGTTAAATAACCAAAGGCCTTCCGGCATCAAATTTGGTTTAGGCTTCGATGAAGGAGAATCATCAAAGGGTTCAAAGGCCTTGAATGTAGAACCCATAAAGAAAGAAGAAAAGATCAAGGTTGATCTAGAAAAAACAAAACATGCCCAAGAAAGCAATAATGCCAGACTCAAGAAGAGTACTGACAAAGATGGCTTCATAAAAGTCACACATCCAAGAAGGAAAAGATTTATGGCTCCTACTTCAAACTGGCAAAGACCGGCACCCAGGTTTAATCATTCCTTTTCTGGTTATTGTTTTAAATGCAATGCTTATGGCCATAAGATTTCAGATTGCAGACATAATGTATCTCAAAGGAATTTCACAAGCAAAAATGTTTTTTCTCCTTTAATGAATTATGCGATTGAATGTTATAATTGTCATAATTTTGGACATATTGCTAGAAACTCGTAGAAGCACTTTTGCAGACAAATAATTATCATGGTAGAAAATCTCAACCAAGTGAGTTGAAACAAAACAAGAAATTTCCTGAAAAACAAGTACATGCTAATGAGAAGACAAAGGCAAAACAAGTAGCCAAATCTGTCATCAAACCAGAATGGAAAGAAAAGGAATCTTTAATTGTTCAGACTGCCTTTAAAGCTCGTAACAAATCTGCACCTTGGATACTTGACAGTGGTTGTTCCAGTCACATGACGAGTGACAAGCAGAAATTTGAGAATTTGCAGAATTATGAAGGTGGTTCTGTGAAATTTGGAAATAATGATGGAGCAAAGATTGTTGGAAAGGGATCAGTCAAGATCAATGATGGCAATATAAAATCAAAAGAAGTCTTGTTTGTGATTGGTCCGAAGCATAACTTATTGAGTGTAAGTCAAATCTGTGACAGAGGTCATGATGTAATCTTCAAGAAGGAGGGCTATGAAGTAAGAAAGACAAAAAATGGAAAGATAATAGCCACTGGACTGAGAACTTCTGGAAATCTGTATACACTTTCAGAGACTTCAGAAGGAGCTTGCTTGGTTGGTCAGGAAGAAGAAAACTGGTTGTGGCACAAGAGACTCGGTCACATAAGCTTTGATAATCTGGTAAAAATCAGCTCAAAAGGGGCAGTAAGAGACATACCAACTATTGGTAAACCTTCAAACAATATTTGTGAGTCATGCCAAAAGGGAAAACAAACCAGAGCCACTTTCAAAGCAAAAGAATATTTCACGAGCAAGCCATTAGAACTAATTCACACTGATTTATGTGGACCCATGAGAACTGAAAGCATAAATGGACACAAATATTTTATGTCATGTATAGATGACTACTCAAGAATGACATGGGTACTATTTCTGAAACTTAAATCGAAGCCTTTGAGATGTTTAAAACCTTCAAAAATCTTGTTGAGAATCAATCGAGAAAAAGAATTAAATGCCTAAGATCGGACAGAGGAGGAGAGTTTATTTCGGAAGAATTTGCAGAATACCATCAAAAATATGGGATAAGAAGACAGGTTTCAGCAGACTAGAACACCTCAGCAGAATGGTGTTGTAGAAAGGAAGAATAGGACAAGTGCAGGAAATGGCACGGACAATGTCGGTCGAGAACAAAATAGCCGACAAATTTTGGAAAGAGGCGAGACATACTGCAGTTTACATTCAAAACAGGTGCATGCTAAGACCACATGAAAGCAAAACACCTTATGAGCCGTGGTTTGCGCAGAAAGGCAACAACAAGACATTTCAAAGTATTTGGCAGCAAGTGCTACATCAAACGGATCGAAGATAATCTCGATAAATTTGAAAATAGAGTTGATGAAGGTATCTTTCTTGGTTACTCAACAAAAAGCAAAGCCTACACATGTTACAACAAAAGGCTAAAGAAAATTGTTGAGAGTGCTGATGTGAAAGTTGATGAAGGTAGAGAACAAGAAATTACTTATCAAGAAAACTACCCCATCTATGAAGAAGTCATTGAAGGTGATGATGAAAAGGAAACAGATAAGAATCAGAAAATTGATCCAGATGGTGTAAAACCGAATCGAAGAAGAAGAAAACAGGAAATTTAAAACAAGCAATCGGTAGAAAAATCATCCAAGTGAACAGATTATTGGGGATCCCAAAGATGGTATTCAGACAAGAAGAGCAACAGTGCGGAACTATTCTCTGTTATCTAGCATTGAACCTAAAAATGTTGCTAAAGCAAGCACTGATGAAAGTTGGTTGAAGGCAATTAATGAAGAACTAGATCAGATTGAGAAAAACAATACCTGGGAATTAGTACCTAGACCAACAAATAAAAACATAATTGGCACTAAATGGGTTTTTCAAAATAAATTAAATGAAGATGGACAAAGTTGTCATAAATAAGGCAAGATTGGTCCGTAAAGGCTATGCTCAGGTTGAAGGCATTGATTTTGAAGAAACTTTTGCACCGGTAGCCAGACTAGAGGCAATCAGAATGTTTCTGGCATTAGCAGTTCATAAAAACTTCAAAGTATATCAAATGGATGTAAAATCAGCATTTTTGAATGGAAAACTGGAAGAAGAGGTTTACATTGAACAGCCAGATGGCTTCCAACTTGGTGAAAACCCAGATTTTGTTTGCAGGTTAAAGAAAGCATTATATGGTTTGAAACAGGCACCCAGAGCATGGTATGCAAGGCCGGATAATTATCTAATTAAACAAGGGTTCAAGAAAGGTTTGGTGGAAAGCAACTTATATGTCAAAACAGAGAAGGGCCATCTTATTGTTCTTGTTGTTTATGTAGATGATATAATATTTGGCAACAGCATGGATGAATACCGCAAAGACATATCAACTAAAATGAAGAAAGAATTTGAGATGTCTATGATTGGTGAACTTTCTTATTTCCTAGGTCTGCAGGTCAATCAAAATGAAAAAGGCATTTTTATTTCTCAAGTTAAATATGTAAAAGAAATGCTGAAAAAGTTCACAATGGAAGACAGTAAACCGGTTAGCACTCCCATGACAACAAGTTGCAAGTTGAGCAAGGATGATAAATCCCCAGATGTAGATCAAACAATGTACAGGTCTATGATTGGAAGCCTCATCGTATTTAATGACCACTAGACCAGATATATTACAAGCAAAGTATGCATGGTTGCAAGATTTCAGGCCAGTCCCAAAGAAACTCATGTAACAGCTTGTAAAGAGGATCTTCAGATATCTCAAGGGCACTATGGATTATGGGTTGTGGTACCCAAAAGGTAAAGATTTCACTTTGATTGCATATTCTGATGCAGATTGGGCAGGATGTATTGATGACAAAAAGAGCACAAGTGGAGGAGCATTTTATCTTGGAGACAGGCTGGTAGCATGGCACAACAAGAAACAAGAATCAATATCTCTATCCACTGCAGAGGCAGAATACATTGCAGCAACAACATGCTGTACTCAGATATTATGGATGAGACAAACGTTGAAAGATCTTGGTATTCATTTCAAAGAGCCAATTTCAATTAAATGTGATAACACTAGTGCTATCAACATATCCAAGAATCCAGTAATGCATTCAAGAACCAAACATATTGCAATCCGATATCATTTCTTGAAGGATAAAGTTGCAGAAGGAGAGGTCAAATTGGATTTTGTTCCAACTACAGAGCAAGTAGCTGATATATTCACAAAACCTTTGCCAAAGGAAGTATTTGAATACCTTCGAAAGAAGTTGGGAGTAGTCACACCACCCAAGCACTGACTAGCTATGGGAAACACATTCTCAGGGGGAGCATTCAAACTTTTTAAGTCTGAGAATGTTGTGCATAGACTCAGGGGGAGTCTGCAGCAGCCCTTTGGTATTATTGGCAAAGGGGGAGAAGAAATTGAGCAAGGTTGCAGTGTGTTGCCAACAATTCCAAAGGGGGAGATTGTTGAGCAAGGTGCAGCAAAAGAATTGCAAAAGTATTGTCATTGTTGTCAACACAGACATATTGATGTAGTTGATGCAGTTTAGAGGTCAGTCAGATCAAGTGCAATGAATTTCAAGGAAAACAGAGGTGACCCAGATTCAAAAATTGGCAGAAAAAGACAAGGAAGAAAACTGTCGCGATATCGCGACATGTTTTCTGTCGCGATATCGCGACAAAACAGAGGAGAGAGAAAATGCAAGAAAAATTGTCGCGATTTCGCGACATTGCCGAGGAGAGAGAAAATGCAGGAAAAATTGTCGCGATTTCGCGACATTGCCGAGGAGAGAGAAAGTGCATGAAAAATTGTCGCGATTTCGCGACATGGCCGAGGAGAGAGAAAGTGAAAGGCAAACTGTCACGATTTCGCGACATGCTGGCAGAGAAGGAAGCAAGGTGAAAAGATGTCACGATTTCGCGACATAAATGGAGGAAAGGAGCTTGCAACGAAAAGTGTCGCGATATCGCGACACGTCGGGTTTTCACGACCCGAAGAGGAGAGAGAATGCTCAGCAACAAAGGTGTAGCGATTTCGCTGCATGATGGAAATACATGGAAACAAAGGTGTAGCGATTTCGCTGCATGATGGAAATACATGGCACAAAGGTGTTGGAAATACATGGCACAAAGGTGTAGCGATTTCGCTACAAATAGGAAGTGCAGAAAACAAAGGTGTAGCGATTTCGCTACAAGTGAAAAGGCACAAACAAGAAGATGTAGCGATTTCGCTGCATGACAAAATGTATGGAAACAAAGGTGTAGCGATTTCGCTACCAATCAAAATTGCAAAACTGAAAGATGTAGCAAGTCGAAAGCACAAGGCACAAAGTTGTCACGATTTCGCTACTGCATAAAGCAAAGATTGTACAGAAGCAGAGAACGTCACGATTTCGTGACATGTTCCATTTTCGCGGTTGCTGGCAAAGAAGATTGTACGGAAGCAGAGAACGTCGTGATTTCGTGACATGTTCCATTTTTGCGGTTGCTGGCAAAGAAGAGTGTACGGAAGCAGAAAGCGTCACGATTTCGCGACAAAGCTGAGGATGACGTCAGCAAAATTGAAAATGTCACGATTTCGCGACAGAGTGCAAGGAAAGCTGCTGGAAGCTG
Organism: Wollemia nobilis; assembly: GCA_028583015.1. Classification (NCBI taxonomy): domain Eukaryota; kingdom Viridiplantae; phylum Streptophyta; class Pinopsida; order Araucariales; family Araucariaceae; genus Wollemia; species Wollemia nobilis. The sequence goes on along the minus strand of JAQPPZ010005291.1, from coordinate 1,383,020 downwards.
AAAGTGTCACGATTTCGCGACAAGAATGATGATGACGTCAGCAAAAGCTGAAAGTGTCGCGATATCGCGACAAGGTGCAAGGAAAGCTGCTGGAAGCCGAAAGCGTCACGATTTCGCGACATGCTTAAGGATGACGTCAGCAAATGTTGAAAGTGTCGCGATATCACGACAAGGTGCAGGGAAAGCTTTCAAGAGCCAAAATGGTCACGATTTCATGACAACAAGGGCATGAATGGTACGGCTACAGAAAGTGTCACGATATCACGACAGGTAACAGTTTGGCGGGTAAAAGCCGAAAATGCATGCAAGGTGACACGTGTCAGAAAAAGCAGATAGGAAAATCATGCAGCCAGTTATGTAAAAAGTAACTGATGTCAGATCTGCAGTTACAGATTGACAAGTGTTAGTCATGCACTAGAACAGTTGTATATTCTTGATTGAAAAAGCATTCGATGCATCACATATGCAGTTTAAAAAGCATTGAAAAGGATGTTTTATGAAGAAATTGAATAGCCGAATATGAAGGATCGAAAAGCTTTTGAAAAGACATATTTGCAGCATTCAAAATAGTCGTATTGCAAGGAATCGAACCGTCGTATTGCAGGGTTTTGAATAGTCGTATTGCATGGATTCAACAACTGTAGGGTTTCGAACAGTCGAAGTGCATGGAATCAAAGTGTATTGCATGGATTCAACAGCCATATTGCAGGGTTTCGAACAGTCGAAGTGCATGGAATCGAACAGCCGTATTGCATGGATTCGAACAGTCAGAGTATGTGATTCGACTGCATGCAGGATTGAAAGGTTATAAAAGAATAGTCGTACAGAGAAGATGTTGTCGTTGTAAGAGGGAAATTGCTGTAAAAAGAGGGTTAGAAAAGAGTCAAGAGAAAAATTAGCAGAGCCGTGAGAGTGTGCAGAGTTGGGTTAATTGCAGACTCATCAGTGGTCGTGCATGAAGTGAAGACATTCTTATGTCATTTTAAATTGAACAAAATTGCAGTCCAAGTTGGTGCTTGGTACTAGGGGTTGGTGCTCCATCTATTGCAGCAGAAAATTAAGGGGTTGGTGCTCCTTCCAATAGATGTTGGTAAAGTATTTGTAAAATTGGTATTTTGCAAAGACTGGATTTGGATTGGAGTCCAAGCAGTCATTTTTGAGGAGTAGCCAAATTGGTGAACCTCGGTATATTGAGTGTTGTGGTGTGCTCTCTTGTTCAATCTGTTTTTCTAGTTTTCAAGTTCTCTTTATTTCATATTAAATGTTGTAGATATAAAAATTAATAGCTACACTGATTCACCCCCCTCTCAGTGTCATTGTGTGAATATCAAAAAATAGATAAGCAAGGGAAACATTTTAATTTATAGCAAAAATAACACATGAGTTAATTTTTCCAAAACTTCACAATGTGTTTAGATGTGTGTTTGTGCGTGGTTAAAAGAGAAAATTGATCATCTAGGAGTCACTTCTAACATTTTAAAAGATTTGTTCTATTTCCAATGAAAATTTTGCTCAAAATACCAGATATAGTTTGAGTATTTGAAAAATACCTAGATGTCATCTACCAACAAGGTACTATGTATCATGTGGTAATCATTTTCCTACAAGGTTTTGAGAAAAGCTTTTTCCTTGATCTATTTTTTTAAAGCTTTAAGATTGAAAATGGAAAAGAATATAGATACTTCATGATGAAATAAAGGAAGCATAATAATTTATATATATATTAATGTTTTTTTTTATTTTGATATATATGTATATAATTATATTATTATTATTATTATTTTTCAACGAGAGGGTTTATTGAATAGTAACTGATTATAGTTCAGAAATATATTGCAAATCAGTGTGTTGTCTAAACTGATGTATGAATTCTTCCTTAGATAATGGCTTCTTATAAAGTTTAAGCCTATGTCCATTTACTAGTAGTTTCCTTGTTGAATCATCTATGGGCTTAAGCTTGACTATACCATTTCCAAATATTTCTTCAATTTCATAGGGTCCTAGCCATCTTGTTCTTAATTTAACTTGAAAATCTTGATAACGAGAGTCAAATAACAAGGCCCGATCTCCTGATTGAAATGTAGGTGGTACAATGTGTTTATCATGCCATTTCTTTCATTGTTGTTGAGTTATTTCAATTGTATGTAATGCTTCTAATCTTCTCTCATCCAAAATATTTAACTTTTCCAACATTTCTCCAAACTCATGTCAAGTGGTATCGTTGTGTGAAGGGTTTCGATTTTAAATTCAATGGGCATGATGGCTTGTTTTCCATAAACTATTTTATATGGTGATAATCCTATGGTATTTTTCCAAGTTGTATTATATTTCCATACAACTTCATTTAATCTCTCATACCAATGACTCCTATTAACAGTTACAGTTTTTGTAATAATCTTCTCAAGTTCTCTATTTGTAACTTCTACTTGTCCATTAGCGTGAGGGTGATATGGTGAGGTTTTCTTGTATTTTATATGATAGATGTTAACAAAATGATCAATGAAATTGGAGGTGAATTGAAGTCCATGATCTGAAACTAATTCTCTTGGTGCTCTAAAGCGTTGCATTATGCTTTCATAAAGAAAATTAGCTATTGGTTCAGATTGAGCTCGGGGAAAAGCTTTAACTTCAGCCCACTTGGTAACATAATATGTACATACAAGTACGTGTTTATTTCCATCACTTGGAGGATCTATAGGTCCAAAAAAATCAATTCCCCATTTTTCAAATGGTTCAAGTACTATATGTGGAACCAAAGGCATTTCCATAGATGGTGTAGGCTTGCTAGCTCTTTGACAAGCATCACATATATCAATAAATTGATGAGCATATTTAGTCATAGTAGGCCAAAAGTACCTAGTTTGAAGTATTTTAATAACCATTCTTTGGGTGGCATAATGGCCTCCACAAGGTTCTTCATGTGCGGCCCTAATATTGTCATATACATAATTTTATTGCACACATCTCCGAATGATTTGGTCAGGACATTTTTTAAATAGAATTCCATGAATCCACGTAAAAGGAATACTTTGATATATTAATTTCCTATGCTCATGTGGTGTATAATTTTGAGGTATTTTTAATGTTACTAAATAATTTACAATATCAGCGTACCAAGGGGTAAAAATAGAAAGATCAAACAAATGTTTATCAGGAAAATTATCAGGAATTAAATCGTTATCATCAAAGATCTACATGCGAGATAAGTGATCTGCAATAACATTATCTTTTCCTGCCTTATCTATAATTGTGACATTAAACTCTTGAAGTAAAAGAAGCCATATAATCACTCTACCACCCACTGTTGCTTTATTTGTTAAGTATCTAATGGCAGAATGATCAATGTGAGCAAATACTTCATACCCTGTTATGTAATGTTTAAATTTATTGAGAGCATGAATTACAACTAAAAATTCTTTTTCTGTAATAGTGTAGTTAAGCTCAGCTCCCTGCAAGTTTTTACTTACATAATAGATAACTTAAGGTATTTTTTTTTCTAAATACTGCTCCTATTGCATAACTTGAAGCATCACAATGAATGTGGAATGGTAATTCCCAATTTGGTCCTCTCAATATTGGAGCAGTAGTCAAATTTTCTTTTATTTATTCAAAGGCTTATTGACATTTGTTTGTCCAATTGAATTCATTATCTTTAGTTAAGATCTTAAACATGGGAGTAGCAACTTTACTGAAGTCTTTAATAAACCTAGGATAGTATCCAACGTGTCCTAAGAAACTTCTCACCTCTATTTGTATTTTTGGAGGTTGAAGGGTTTGAATAACTTGTATCTTTGCAGGGTCTACTTTAACATCGTCTTCTGATATATAATGTCCTAGAACAATACTTCCTTTCATCATCATAAAGCACTTTTCAGGACTTAGAGAGAGGTTTTGCTCTTGACATATTACCAAAATGTTTTGCAAGCCTGATAATATTTCTTCAAAGGTAGTATCATATACTGTGAAGTCATCCATATAAACTTCTACACATTCATTTTTTAAATCAGCAAATATAACCAACACAACTCTTTGAAAGGTTGTAGGTGCATTGCATAGTCCAAAAGGTAGAACATTATAAGCATAGGTTCCTACAGGACATGTGAAGGTTGTTTTTTCTTGATCGTCCTCAGCTAAGGAAATTTGATTATATCCACTAAAACCATCTAAAAAGCAGAAATATTTCTTTCCAGCCAATGTATCTAAGACTTGATCAATGAATGGCAAGGGAAAATGATCTTTCTTGGTTACTTTGTTTAATTCTCTATAATCAACACAAATTCTCCATTTACCATTTTTTTAGGGACTATCACCAAAGGTGATACCCATTGGATATCATAAATTGGGTATATAAATCTTGCATTTAAAGGTTTAAAGATTTCATCTTTAACTATTTCTTTCATAGTTGGATTTAATCATCTTTGGGGTTGTATTATTTTTTTGAAAAAATTGAAAAACTTGTATTAAAACAAAGAACAGTTACAAATGGGAGCAAACACATCCCAACCAAGAACAAAGAAACAAGATTACAAGCGCAGAGCACAAAAAGTCAACACTTTCCACCGCAGAGCGCAAAAAGTCAACAAGGCGCGAAAACGTGACATGTCGCGAAATCGTGACATGTCGCGATATCGTGACAATCAAACCAGCCTTGGCCGCGCCAGCGCAATAAGTCACGAAATCACGACATGTTGCGATATCGTGACAGCCAGACCCCGCGGTGCCTGATCACCAAAAGTGTCACGAAATCGTGACAGCTTTTCCCATTGGCGCCCCATCACCAAAGGTGCCGCGATATCACGACGAGTTTTCCAAATGGCACCTGATCTCCAAAAGTGTCACGAAATCGCGACGAGTTTTCTCCTCAGTGCCCAACCTTCAAAAGTGTCACGATATCGTGACGAGTTTTCCACTTGGTGCCCAGTCTTCAAAAGTGTCACGATATCACGACGATTTTTCCCCATGACTCCTATTCGCCAAAAGTGTCGCGATATCACAACGAGTTTTCCCCTCGACGCCCAATCCTCAAAAGTGTCACGATATCACGACGAGTTTTCCACTTAGCGCCCAGTCTTCAAAAGTGTCGCAATATCGCGATGAGTTTTCCCCATGGCGCCTGTTCGCCAAAAGTGTCACGATATCGCGACGAGTTTTCTCCTTGGCGCCCAGTCTTCAAAAGTGTTGCGATATCGCGACGAGTTATCCCCTTGGTGCCCATTCTTCAAAAGTGTCACGATATTGCGACAGTTTTTCCCCTTAGTGCCAATTCTCCAAAACTGTCACGAAATCGCGACAAATTTTCCCCTTGGCACCCAGTCGCCAAAAGTGTCGCGAAATCACGACGAATTTTCCCCTTGGTGCTCATTCTCCAAAAGCGTCACGAAATCACGACGACTTTTCCCCAAGGCGCCAATTCTGCAAAAGTGTTGCGAAATCACGACAATTTTTCCCTTTGGCTCCCATTCTTCAAAAATGTCACGAAATCGCGACGATTTTTCCACTTGGCTCCAATTCACCAAAAGTGTCGCGATATCGCGACGATTATCCTCCTTGGCGCCCCTGCTCCAAAAGCATCATGAAATCGCTGCAGCTTCCAGCCAAAGGCCGCGACGGTGCAACAGGTCATGAAATTGTGATAGCTTCCCACCAAAGGCCGCGACAGTGCAACAGGTCACAAAATTGTGACAGCATCTCTCCAAGGGCCGCGACAGCGTGACATGTCATGATGTCACGACAGGTTCCCTCCAAAGGCCGCGACGACGCAACCTGTCACGATATGGCGATAGCTTCCCTCCAAAGGCTGCGACGGTGCAACAGGTCGCGATATCACGACAAAAACCACCCTTAGCATAAACTTTGCTCATTGTCTCAAGGATCGTTCAAGACCCTACCGAATCACTGCATCCTCCATAGGCATGTCACTGTGCAGCTGCACCCCAACCTCTTTCTCAGCACCCATTTTTGTAAGGAAATCAGCCGCCTTATTTAAATCTCTACTCACATAGACGGGGATCACATCATCTAATTCCCTCCATAGTTCCTTGATTTTAGAGACTAGAATTCGCAACCTCCATGCTTTCAAAGCAAAGTTCCTCATGCAGTCTAGAGCACCAACCAGAATTTGAGAATCAGACTTGATAATTATCTTCCTTTGTCCCTAATTAACAGCCCAGATGGAAGCAGATTTAATAGCAAAGGCTTATGCTTCGTTGTTTGTGGCTCTTCCCAGACCTTGCATTTCCCAATAGAGCACAGACCCAGCATGATCCCGGCACACTACACCAATTCCAGCACTACCCACATTGCCTTTTGCGACTCCATCGGTATTGATTTTGATCCAACCTTTTGGGGGAGGTTTCCGACTAGCTCGTCTCGTCTCTCTTGCTCTATAGCTCCCTCTTCCAAGTGGCCCAAGACCAACCTTGATTTTCCTCTTCAAGCATAGATGGCAACCGTTTTCGTGACTTTGCTCCAGATGACCTGCCAAATTCCATCTAGCGAGGAGAAGGTTTCTCTAAAAATACGAGCATTTATCTCCAACCACACCTGCCACCAGATGAAAAGTAAGCCAAGCTCCCAACAAATTCGAAGAGCTTTAGATTTAAATCTACTTCTCTTCTATCTTTTCCAAATATTGGTCCGAGTCAGATCACCATTAGCCTGGAGTTTATAGTGAGAGAACCAACGCTTCTAAATCTGACGCGTGAAAGGGCACTCAAACATTAGATGATCAGTAGTTTCCTCATTCTTGTGGCATAAAACACACTAAGATGTACCGATGATTCCTCTATTTTTGAGATTGTCAAAGGTGAGAATTCCATTGTGCATAAACTGCTAGGCAAAGAAATTCACTTTCGACCAGCCCTTGGAATGCCATATCTTCCTCCAATCTTGAACCAGAAATAGATGTGGGGGAGGCTCTGGGAGGATCTTATCGTATCCATCCTTCACTGTATATACCCCAAGGTTCCCATAGCCCCAAGCTAGTTCATCCTCCTCGTATCTCCCTGTGAGAAACCTTTCTGTCAAGATTTTGGTTCAAGATGGGTGCCAGCTCTGGAGGGATAGAAATTGGCCACTCCTCCAACCGCTTAAACTTCTTGAACTTATACTCCCCCAATTGGCTAGTGTTGAAATAACTCTCAATATGGACCCAGCCCTTGGCTCCTATGGCGGATTTAATTGGTTGCAATTCGGGAAACTCAGCAATGATGGGCGGGTACTGGTCCCATGAATCAGTCCAAAAACATGCCTTCTCCCCTCTCCCCACTTTCCAGAACAATTGGTCTTTAATAACCTGAGATCCAAGCTTGAGAGCCTGCCACACTAAGGATCCATTACCATCCAGAGGGAAACGACCCACTTCATTAGGGTGAACATGACCCAAGTATTTACTGGTTAGGATTCTCATCGAATAAGGATGTTGGTGGGAAATCCACCTCCAGTACAGTTTTCTAGCCAAAGCTTTGTTGTTAAGCTTGGAGCTTCTCAGTCCCAGCCCTCCTTTTTCCTTGGGCTGGGTAACTTTATACCAACCAACCAAGGCCAATTTCTTCTCCCCTTTTGCTCCTTTCCATAAAAATCTTCTAGCCATTTTGTCCAGCTCTTTCCAAATAGAATTTGGGGCAGCCAGGATAGAGAATTTATAGATTGGCATGGCCTAAATAACTGACTGTAAGAAAGTTAATCAGCCCCCATAGCTTAACCATTTATGAGACCAATGGTTCATTCTATCTTTGATGCCATCCAAAAGATCCTTCCAGATATCTATTTTTAATTTTTTGAAATGCAAAGGAACCCCCAAGTAAACTACTGGAAGAGAGGTCCTAGTGAATCCCAAGATCTCTATAACTCGTCTCGTAGCCTTTGGTCAAGATTGAAGAAGACCACTTTGGATTTTTTATCATTGATGACTTGGTTTGAGGCCCTAAGGTAGACATTAAGAGTATAAATGATTCCTCTAGCTTCCCTGAGACTGGCCACTACAACCAGTCCTGTATCATCCACAAACTGTAAGTGAGTCAAAACTTCCTCACCCACCTTGATACCTGTTATCAGGCCTTGATGTCTTCTCCTAAAGAAGAGTCTACCTAATCCTTCAGCCAATATGAGGAAGAGATAGGGAGAGCAAGGGTCCCCTTGATGAAGACCATGAGTGGCTCCAAAAGGTGACGAGGAAGCCCCTTGATTAGAACATAATAAGAAGGCGTAGAAACACAACTCATGACCCAATCTATCCAGTCCTGAGAGAAACCAAAGGCTACCAACATATTTGACAGGAAGCCCCACTCCACCCTATCATAAGCCTTGGACATATCCAGTTTAATGAACATTCCTTTATTACTAGATTTTTGCATTGTATGGATTGCCTCCTAGGTGAGGACCACCCCATCCAAGATCTGTCTACCCTCTACAAAACCCCCTTGCTCTGAGGAAATGATGTTATGAAGGAGAGGTTTTAGCCATTCAGCCATTATCTTTGTGATTATTTTATAAATCACGTTGCATAAGGCAATAGGTCTGAAATCAAAGATATGAACCCCCTCCTCCCCTTTTGGAATTAAAGTGATGAAGGTATGATTTATTGCCTTAAGCATTCTTTTATTAGTTCTGGACTCCTCTGTGACAACCAAAACATCCTCCTCCAAGGTATCCCAAAAGGCTTGAAAAAACTCAATAGGAAAACCATCTGGACCTGGAGATTTTTCGGTGCTCATTCCAAAGACCACATTCTTTAGTTCATCTCTATCAATGGGTCTAAGAAGGGCCTGATTTTCTTCTTGAGAGATAATAGAGGGTATGACATCAATAACTTCATTTTGAGCCTCCACATATTGCTCCATACTTTCCTTAAAAAGTTTAGAAAAATAATCCATTGAGTGGGAATGCATACCAGGAAGAGTATCAAAGGAGTGTCCATTCTCATCTTGAAGGACTTCCATGTTATTCATCTGTCTCCTAGCACAGGCTGATCGATGGAAAAATTTTGTATTTCTATCTCCTTCTAATAACCAAGTGTTTCTTGCTCTCTGTTTCCAGTAAGTCTCCTCTTGGTTATCAATGTCCTCAATCGCTTTACGCAAGGCATCATCCTAGATTTTAAGCTGCTCAGTAATTGTTCCTTCCCTGAAGTGTTTTTGCACCTCCTCCCATCTGGCCACCAAGGGAGCTCTTTGGAGCTAGAAATCTGACTTATTAGCTTGCCTCCACTGTTTCAATTTAACTTTGACAAAATGAAGTTGTTTGTGGAATTTAAACATTGCTGTCCCAAAAGGTAGACGACCTTCTTCCCACCACTGTGGAATTTTCTTTCGAAGATCCTCCTTTTGTAACCAAAAATTCTCAAATTTAAACGGTTTGTGGTGCTGCCCTGTCATAGTCCCTCCCTCCAACAAAATGGGAAAGTGATCTGAAACTGGGCCCTCCAAAATTTGGAATTTAATATTCCACTTAAAAAATGCCTCATCTAAGACTAGAAAACGGTCTAGCTTTACCTTCCTGCTGTGTGGCTCCCTCCTCTTGTTAGTCCAAGTAAAGTAGGTTCCAGGGCCTTTGATATCCACTAGGTGAAAGGCCTGGACTTGGGCAATCAGAAGCCTGTCCCCTGGATCCAAATCTGGGGTTCCACCTTCCTGATCTCGAGCAGATAATTTAGCATTAAAATCCCCAGTAATAATCCAGTCTAAATCTTCCCTTGAGGACCTCATGTTGTGAACAGCTTTCCATTGGAGCCTCTGGCCATCAATGCCTTGAGCCCCATAAAAATTTGTAATTAAAACATGTTCAGTTGTGACATTATTCCTAAAATGAGATGTGAGAACACCCCTCCAAGCTATATGTTCTATTGTAGTCCATTCCAGAGGGTTCCAAAGAGTAATAATCCCCCCTGAGGCACCTTGAGCAGCCACATCCATATAACCAGCGCCCCTCCATATTCTACTAACTGTTTTACACATAAGGTCTAAAGACATTTTTGTCTCCTGGATGAGCAAAAAGTCTGTTTTGCATTTTCCTAAGAGTCTTTGAACAGCAGATTGATGGGTTCTTCTGTTTAAACCCCTAACATTCCAAGATTTAATAATCATTGAAAACCTTGAGAGCAGTAAGAATCAATTTTCCTCACCGATCCTCCAGTGATCAGCTTGTCTCCTTGCACTGCTAGTAGATCCTTATTAGACTTTTTGCCCGCTCCTTGAGAGTTACTATTTTTGGATCTCTTCTCCACTTGAGTAATCCCTAGGGCTGGCCTTTCTCTGTTCTTTTCTGCACTTCCCATGCTGACATCCTTAATTACTGGCTGTGCTTGGGAGTGTATTATCAATGCCCCTAGATTCTTTGGCTGCAATAACTCAGTGGACTCAATCACCTATTCTAAAATAGGAGGAGATGAATGAGAAGTATGAGTGTGGATGTTATTATCCTCAGTAATCCCATCCACTCCTTCCATGACTTGGTCCTCTTGATCCACTAGTGATTTAAAAATTTCATACCTATTGGCTGGCTTGAGTTGTGCTTGCTCCTTGCCATTTTTCTTTTGCTTTCTCCTTCTTTTGGGCTATTCAAAGACATCTTTCTAAACATCATTACCCTGAGGAGGATTGGATGGTTCTTTGATAGGAGTAGACTTACCCTCTCTGGGGCGATTTGGCATTCCAAGCGGAGCCTCCGCTTTTGTGTTCAATATATTTGGACAAAACCGTGCCAAATGGCCATGCTTATGGCAAACTCTGCATCTGAAGGGCAGGGCCTCATAATCTAACTGTTGGATCCAGGATAAACCTGCCAATTCAAGTTCCACCTCTACCGGTAGGGGCTGGCTAATATCCATTTCCACACAAATTATTGCAAAGACAGCTGTGTTACCCTCTATGGTGTCCTTGGATACGCCCAGATGTCTACCGAGGGAGTTACCAATAATTTCCAAAACTTGCTCACCCCAAAACTCCATCGGGAGAGCGTACAACCGGATCCAAACCGAGACAGCCGTGGGTTCAATACGAGGATCAAAACCCACTCTCCAGGGTTGAACAAATAACCCTACCGGACTGTGGTTCCTCTTTTATGATTCAAATGCTCTGTTTCTATCGGCTAAAGAAGAGAAACTAATAATGAAATACCCATTGCTTATAAACCATAAGGAGTACTCACCGTGAGGCTCCCAGTTCTGTCTGACCCAGGTATGCAAAAAATTCAAGGTAGGTCGGATACCCATGAATTTACAAATCAAATCATGGTTAGCTTGGTAGATGATTGTGTCTTCGACCATATTTGGTTCGATGACAATCTTAGGTCTGGAGGCGGATTGTGGGAGGCATCCATTAACTCGGTGTGCAGTTGAGCTCTTGCTAGCATTCTTGAAGAGTGTTTGAAAAGCATTCCTCTAAGCTTTGTCATTGGAAGACGAAGCATTTTATTTTAGCAGCTCAACGTATGAGCTCTTTCTCCCAGAGAGAGGATCTAGAGGAGACCCCATTGGGCCCTCCTGGGGTAGAAGACGATCCTTCAGAGTAACACTACGTCAAACCACCAAAGGCCCTGGATTTTCCTTCACTCCAAAAACCCTAGAACATCGCCTATCGCCTGCTCAGAGATTTTCCTGCCAAATCGCCAGAGCTCCGTTTTGAAAAAAACTTCCCTCTTTGGGGTTGTATTATAGGATTACAATATTATTGAATAAATATGCGATGGGTACAAACATTTGGGTGGATACCCTTCATATCCTCATAGTTAAATGTGAATGCTGATTGATGCCTTTTAAGCACATCTACCAATTGTGATTCTTGTATGCTCATGAGTTCATTACTAATGTTGAGAGTTCTTCCTGGTATAATATCTATTTGTTTACATTTTTCTGTATTTGCATCTATCCCATTTATCTCATGTTAAAAAATATTTAAATCATAACCATTTGGTTCCATTTGAGATTGACTTGTGCTTGCCTCATAAATGGAAGATTGAGATGAACAACTACTATCTTGACCTTGATTTTCTTGTTGATTTCCTAACAATAATGGTAGGGATCCCTCAACCTCTTGTTCAAATTGTTCAATTAGAACATTAACTGATAAGGTTTAGATATCATCATATTCATGAGGTAAATCATACCACAACTGCTTTGGAAATTCTTCTTCTATTGGTGATTCAAGGAATAAACTAAGATATTTTGTATCCTTGCCATTAGAAATAGTCATATTTCTTGATCTACAGCTAACGTAAGCATCAACTGTTGCAAGCCATGGGCGTCCTAGTATTAAGGGATGTCCTCCTAATTTATTTTGGGTTGTAAGACTATAAAGTCTACAGGGTATTCCCATGAACTTACTGAGACCATAATGTCTTCTAACTTTTCTTCTAGTTTAATAGTAGATCTATCAACAAGTTGAAGAACAATAGAAGTTAATTGTAGTTTATGGATCCCTAAGAATTTTGTTGTTTCTTTGGTCATGACATTAATAGCGGCTCCTAAATCAATCAAAACATTTTGTAATGTTATGTCTCCAATATGCACAGTGAGTATAGGTATTCCAGGATCTGTATATTTTGGTAATAACCTATCTCTTATCATTATCTCAGATAATTATCCAATGACTTGAATAGTTTGAAATCCATTCTTCTTTTTATTCTTTGAACATATATTTTTAATAATTTTGGAATAGATAGGTATATCCTTGATGGCTTGTAATAAAGGAATTTTAATAATAACACATTCTAGTTCTTGAAGGAAGTTAAAGGCTCACTTAGATGGTTCTTTTGGTATTGCCAGTCTTTGAGGAAATGATATTTCTACTTCCTTTCTTATTTGGATTTCTTGCTGCTTTGTTGGAATATTTTCTAGTTGGTTTTTTGTTTCCTTTTTGTTATTATATTATTTTTCAACCAAATGTGGAATAGGATCATCAAGTTCTGTGAGAGTGACATTATTTTTCAACACCTTTCCTGATATTAATTGAATCTGTTCACATGGTGCTACAGATATAGAACATGTTTCATTGGCCTCATAAACTTGTTGAACATTCTTATTGTTGTTAGGGTTAGGAATTGGTTGAGCTGGAAGATGTGGTTGCTTAGGAGGATTAGTACTATTGTTTGAAGGTGGTAGAAGTCTATTTTGAGGTGGGTTTTGAGTGTTTTGTCCCCTAAGTTGATTTTGAAGAATTGGTTGTTGCATTGTATTTGGGGATCAATTGGTGCCACTTTGATTATATTGGCCACTATTATTCCAACTAGGCATATTCTGATTTTGTGTCCCTTGATTCCATGGGGGTTGCCCTCCATAGGAATTAGCCATAAATTAAGCCCATGGGGGTATGCTCCAGTCTTGGTTGTAAGAATTCCAATTTGTCTAGTTTGGTGCATTGGACCATTGATTAGGCCTTTGCTGGTTGGGATAATTAGGGTTTGATCAATTTGATGGGCCATTAAATGGACCATTTCATCTGTGAGCGATAAAATAAACATCTTCTACCTCTTCCACTTCAGGTTCTTTTATGGCACCTTTAACAACAGAGATATACTTGCATTTTTTAATTTTATGATTTATATTGGAGATATTTGTTATGTTGAGAGGACATTCTCTCATATTGTGCTTTTTCCTATATCTGTGGCAGTAAATTTCTTCACTATCCTTTGATTTTTTATCCATTAAGTCCAAATATGAGGTCAAATTACTCAATAAATCAGTTTTTAAACCTTCCAATTTCGAATTTTAGCTCTTGTCACTCCTCCTCATGTGGATGTGTATTTATTACTTCTTAGAGGTTTGTTTCTTGAATAATTTCTGCAAAGGTTTATAATCTCCTCAAGTGATATAATATGAATATCTCCTTTTGCCATAAGATTTAAAATCTCAAGAACATCTTCTTTTAATCCTTTCAGAAAAATTTCTTTTAGGATTTCTTCTTCAAGGTCTATATTTACTCTAGATCCTACAAATTGAAATCTCTCGAGATAGTCCTCCAAATATTCTTCTTTTTTATTCATACAAAAAATCTCAGCTTTCTTATCTCTAAATCTACAATAATCTTGATATCTTTCAAGGAATAGTTGTTTTAATCCATTTTCTCCATCCCAACGATTACAAACTCCTTCTCCTAGACCCATAAACCATCTTAAAGCCGCATCTTTAAGAGTAGATTTAAATAACCTTAGCTTTTTCTCATTGGTGGTGTAAAAGTAAGCTTGACATACTACTTCAAATTTGAAAAGAAAAGCATCAGGATATTCATAGGGTTTTCCATGAAAGGTAGGCAATATAGAAATAAATATTGATTTAGGTTCTCTTGTTGTCCCTTCTGTATGTAAGATTGGGAAAGGGAACGTTTTTCTTTGTCTAGTTTCTCCCTGATCTCTCTCTTGCCTCTGTATTCCATCTCCACATTTTTCTCCTTCCAAACCACTTTGTTCATCAACCATACCTGAATATAGAATTTCAAGAATTGAATCAGTATAGGTTCAAAAAAGAGAGAAGAAGGATCTACATAGTTGTCAAATTCTTGATTGGGCAATAAATATGAATTGGGATCTTGATCTAGGATTTTAGCTTGATTGGTTGATGATGTAGCCTCAGTTTTTATTAGTTTATAAATCCCAGGCTCTCTAAAGTCTCTTGGGGATTTTTCTTCTATTTTGTTATTTTTTATGAATCTTTCTTTAGAGTCTCTAGGTCTGCTCATGAATGTTCTAAAATTTCTTGTTTTTTTTATAGCAAAATGTCTAATCTTCTTTAAATAATTTATGAATATTGTTGATTGGATCAAGTTGTTCTGGTGTCATAAAATGTTCCTCTTCAAAATTAAAATAGTCTACCAACAATTGAATCAACAGAACAAGGTAAGCTTTAGTTGCAATAGGATAAGGAATTTCAAATTGTAGTTCGTAACGTAACTCTTGACACAATTCTCTAAAACGTACAACTCTAGGAATCCTACGGTATATTTTATTGTATTGTAGGGCTAATTATTTCCTTTCTATGTCTGCAAGAAATTTGTGAATAGTGAGGAAATCCTCAAGGTACTGATTCCAAGGATAAATTACTGGATTTACTATTGTTCTCCTATCCCAAAGCCAATTTTCACAACTTATTCCAAGATCTTGATAAGGTGAAGAATGGTTTACCCTTAGAGTTTTTGCTATATTTATCCTCTTGATTTTCTTTAATTCATCTGATCTATTATTGATAGTGTCAATGTGTTCACACAGTTCTTCCCACTCTGGTTTGGTTGTTCTGTAATCTTGGTCAAGAAGAATATTAACCTCTTGTTGTATTAGCAATTTTCTGAGGTCTATAAATTTAGTTTGATTGCTTTCAACCATTTGGAATTTTTATTTATTTTTTCTCTCTTTGATTTTTGTGTTTTTTTTTTTTTCTGTTTGGGTTTTGATTTTCTTTTCTATTTCAATCATACTGTTTTCTAAGCTTAAATATAAATTTCAGAACTTATAAATACTCTTAACGTATTGTATGCTAAGTTCTAAATATAAATTTCAAAACTTATAAATACTCTTAACACAGTAGAAAAGAAATAAATTTAAAATTACTAAACAGTCCTAATGCTACTAAAATTAGATGCATTTATACAACTAATTTTAGCATACTTAGGAAAAAAAAGTAAAAGTACTTGGAAAGTAAATTTTTACTAGAAGTAAAATTGCTGAAGTAAAAGGTAAATTACTACTGTTCTTTGACTATTAGGAGGGATTTCATTACAATTGTGTCACTCAACCTAACTACTTCCTATAAAACAAAAATAGGGTCCTAAAATAATATTAGGTTGTTTTCAGCGTTCACCTACTTCCTATTCTTTTTCATAGGTCCTAAATCAAATTAACAATAGTAATTACCCAAAGCAAGGAAATTGCAAAAAATAAAATTTACTGAAATTGAAATTTGTAGAAAATAAATTTGCAAAAAATAAATTTTAATCTATGAAAGCGATAAAAATGAAACCTTTACGAAAAATGAACCTGGAAACATCGAACGAAGGGGCTTTTTGGAACCATATACGGGCCACTCTGACTCGTATGCACACCAAGGCCTCGTACGTACCCCTTTTCACATACAAGAAAGTCCTCTCTATTTGCATTGCCAAACAACTTTTCTTACTAACCACTACGACGCTACTCTCTCCGACAACGATGCCAAAATGATCGATTGTAGAGCTTACATTTAATTTTATCAATCCAAGGGAAATCAAGGTCATATTTAAAGAGTAACAATCCCATATATATTATATCGTAGGAGTTAATACTAAGCTTAGCTCAAGTTTCTTTTTCTGGTTTCACATGTACAGAAAAGTAAATTAACAGAATTAAATTTGTACAGAAATGAATGATGCAAGATATGATAAATAAATGCAATTATGTTTTACTTTTACTATGACTTGATTTACTGATGCACCTAATTACTGATGAATTGATTTTTGATGCACCTAATTATTTGTAAACTAATTTATTTATAATATGTTCTAATTTATTTGTGAGGATCCTCATGCAATTTATCATATTTTATGTAATTTGAAATGCAGTTTAACTTAAGGCTAACTAATACTAACCTAATGTAGGGGCGAGAGCTCAGGGACTGTTTATAAGAGTGGGCCCTACCTCCTAGAGGGCAGTGTAAGTCTTTCTCCCCTAGTTTACCTTATATCAGTAACTAGATTTTATAACTAATACTAACATTATGTCTATTATGTGAATGCAGGTAACATATAAACACAATTTACATAAAAAAATCAAACAACACATGAAATTGATACAAATTACCATATTTGAAGAACAAAATGCTACTTTTATTACTAGAGCTTCAACTGTACATGTTGAACGTGTTTCTTCAGAATTGTAAATTTAGAACATACTATAATGTAACAATAAACGCAACAGATAATAGACCTCTTTCAAGGTATCTCATATGTAATTTATACTATAACTAATACAATTCTAAATAGTATTCTCCACGTATTTGACATGCGGATTTTGTGGACTGATGACTATACATTAATCAAAATAATCTAAAACCTAATCATAATATGTACTCCTACTTGGACTTATAAATATTTTGACTGGTCCAAGTGGCATCCTACTAATAATCCTAACAAGACAATGCTACTTTAACTGACTCGCAAGATATACATTAGGATCTCATGTCCTATATTCCAAGAAAGTCTAACAATATTTGTGTTTATATCTCAAACTTCCCAAAATAAACTGATTACAAGCTTTATAAAGTAAACCACAACTTTGGTAACTTGAAATATTCTTGCGGATATTATGCGAGAAATGAAATATTTTGCTAGGTAAAAATATCAGTTGTCGTCCATCTTAATGTATCGTCCATCTTAATGTGTCGTCCATTCTGATGTGGCATGTCGAAGTCAACAGTCTTTATTATCCTTCAGTAACTACTGGTAAAACATTCTTCAGTAACTATCTTCAGTAGTTACCTTCAGTAGTTACCTTCAGTAATTACCTTCAGTAGTTACCTTCAATAATTACCTTCAGTAACATACTTTAGTAATCAGCATCTGTAACAAGATCAATTACTGTTGTCACCGACTCTATTGGTTCTCCTTCTCGTCCGAGGTGGACTCCAAAGCTCTGCAATCTCTTCATCGATCATCCATACCTTTTCCCTGCATTTTTCTAAAAACTCGGACAAATTTGATATAAATCAAACACATTTGTTAGATTATGGTAATTAATCAGTTTTACTAATAAATCACATTTTATTCAATAATAATTCATATAAAACATATCATAATCATAATATAATTGTAATAATGAAACAATTCTAGTACAAAAATGCATGTCAAATAGCCACTTATCACTTGAAACTAATAAAATAACAACAAAAAGATAAGAAAGGGAAAAATAAATAGGGGGAGAAAGGGTAGGGGATCAAAATATGGACTTAGACAACACTCGAGGCATCAAGGGCATCCATTAGCTCTTTTGGTTCACTGTCCCTATACTTGTTCATGTACTCTATTAGCAAAGAGGTAGCATGTTTAGTGTAGGACATGCTCATTTTAATAGCTTTGAAAATAACTTCGATAAGATCATCAAACCCCTGCATGTAGCTATTTTTGTTGGGTAAGGAGACACTCAAATTTTAGAGAGGTGATTTAATATACAAGGGATAAATACTCTAAATAGCAGGATTTTGAGGGGATATGTAGGGTAGGACTACCACGCTTTAATTTATAAAAAATAGGAAGAAATTAAGTCACATCCTTCAAAAAAATATCAAGAGTGCTAAGAGTTAGGGACCTTATCCTCTTAACAACTTGATATTTCATGTGGATAAAATGTTTATAAGATTTCACTTTAAATTTAGGAGTTATTGTCACACCTCTCTAGTCAGATTCCAGAACTCTACCTCTCTTATGTGGTTTAGGGGAGACCTCTCATTTGAGGCGTCAATCATGGGGCCCTCAATGGAATCATCAAGCTAAAGCTCCTCCAAATGGGTAGGATCCTTAGAGGTATTCCTCTTTGGGGGTTGAGGAGAATCATGCTTTGGGGCACCTGAAGGGGAACAATGATCAACTGAGTATTTTGGATTTTATTTTGCAAAATATACTGAAATATAATCATATGCAAGCCTTGGTGAATCAAAAATTAAGAAGACTCTTTATAGACATTAGTCATTGATTTTTCCATAGACTTGTAAAAAAAGTTAGGAATATTAATATTTTTCTTTCCATAAATGTGATTGAGAAAGGCAAAGTGGAAGCTCCTTATGATATTGATATACCCATCCAGTGTGAAATACCATATTATGGGAACAACGACCTTATCCCATGACTTGGAAAGAGATTCTCTAACAAATCCATATTTGTCCTTGTTGAGGTTCTCTTCCTTGTCTTTGAAGAGCAACAATGCGTTGGCCAATGAGTGCTTGTATCTATTAACAATTTTTCCAAAGTCAAGGAATCTTGATATCTTCACAATCAACTCAATACTAATGGTGAAGCTTAAACCACAAAAAATCACCTTACCCTCATTCCAACTATAGGTCATTTCCTTAGAGAGGTTTGTGTCATGACCATGATTTTTTTAAGAAAGTGCAAGAAGTCAACATCATCCATAATTTCCTCTACAAGAATTTCCAAGTTTAGAACCTCAGGTTTGAATCTAGAAATATTCTTAGTGATATTTATGGGAGCATTGGCACTGATTAATGACAAGAGTAGAGAGGGGAGCAAAGAGGATAAAGTGGATAAGTGATGCCAATCACTATTTATAAAATGATTAACCCATTCCCCTTCATAGTTTGAGATGTTTTTAGAGAGTGAAACGCCATATATTGGGCATATAACCTTTCCCAAATGATTATGATATCTTCCATGCTGAGAAATCCTCTTTAGCATCAGCATTGCCCTTCGGTATGAGGTAAAAATATGATCTTTTTACTATCATATTTATTGAAACAAATGGGGTGGCCAACACAATCCTTTGGACCCTTGGGATAGAGGTAGAAAAGAATGACATGGCATCCACTCATCATGAAATAATAAAACTAAACTTTGGACTATGAAACATCATGGGACTTAAACACATCAGGGAAGAAAAACATAGGGGGCTTAGATTAAGATACATGTGACAAGTGTTGGGCCAAAAAACATAATTTCTAGAAAACATGAGCTCCCTGAAACACAAAAATAACAAGGGATAAAAAGGGGTATGACAACATGAGGTGTGACAAAAGGAGGCATGACACATAATTTGAGGATTGGGCCAAAGGGTCAGCGACCAAATAAAAAAGAATATAACCTCCTTACCAGACAATGGAGGCCACATGGTAGAGAAATGGTAAATAGGTCGAGGGAAAAAAGAAAAGTAAGACTGACATACATGTGGCAAAGGGACGAGCACCATGACAGATACTACAAAGTAGGGAAATTGAGGGGCCATGGGGTGAAGATGGCCTAGGAGGGTTTATTGTAAGAGGAAGCCCTAAGCCAAAACCCAGAGGAAGAGAGGCATCCCATGAAGAGCAAAAGACCCCGATAAACTAAATCTAGAAAAATAGTAAATACAAAATCAAAGAAAAAAATAAGAAGAATATAATATATACACACAACACAATATTTCACCTAGGAATCCCTTACAGGAAAAACCCAATACAGTAATATCTCCTTATTGTATAAAATTAACCATCTCTAATACAATAATGCTCTCTTTTATCTTCTCATTCGCTTTCAGGTGGCTATGCAAAATTATGGTGTTTATTCTAAGTTAAGATTCATGCAAAGGATTTCAAATCAATGGAGATGAAGGCTTAGCAACCAAAGGATAAATCAAATGTTGGAAATATGTTGAATATTTTTCATGTTATTTTGACGAGGTTAACTCTAAAAGGTACTAGACACTCTCTGTGTATCCTAATTGGGATTCGGGGATGGCAACCCACAATAAAAGTTTTAGGGTTTCTTAAGATATTTTTAGACCCCATATGGGTTGTCTAGGGTTAATTATTTGAACCCAAGGTTTTTCACCCATGGTATTGTAAAATTTGTTCTTGTGATGTTGCTATTTAATTGTACTTACGTCATGGTTTGATGAGAGATGAGAGATGAACATTATTGTATTGGAGACAGTTAATATTATATAATAAGGATATATTACTGTGTTGGGATTTTTCTCGTAAGTGTTTCCTAGGTGAAATACTATGTTATGTGCGTATCTATTATATTATTTTTCATTAGAAATCTCAAATAAATACTACATTGCATCTTCTACAAGGTAAACCCTAGCATCTACCACTTCCAACTCACATGTGCATGCAAGGTGACACCTCATCCTTGGAATTTGACCCATATTACAAATGTGTGATTACATAGGTATTTAATGCCAACATTCCCCCTTTAATGATATATTTGTAATTCTATAGTACAAACAATGATTTTTTTGACACAACCCTTCATGGGCACAATCTAAAACCAATCCTTCCAAAGACAAGTAGCCTTAACCTAGTTACTACCAACCTCTAGGCCTATAACTTCCACCAGCTATATCCAGTCGTTCCAAGACCTAGCCACCCTACAAGCTACCTCCATCCTTCTAAACACATTAGCTTCACTTGTTACCCTCAACCATATACCGATAAGGTAACAAAAAGTTCAAAAAACCACTTTTAAAATATTACAAATATTATTGGAGCTAACTCTGAGAAAATTACACTATGCAACCACCACTAGCATCCACACCAGTCTCTTTTGGGCACAACTACACTAGTTACAGTAGCATTAACAACCCTACAAGCTACACCAGTTATAGTAGCCAATAATCCAACTACACCGGTTATAGTAGCTTCTTCAGGTACAAGCTACACTAGTTACAATAGTTAATACTTACCCCAAACTTGTGGTACAACCAATAAACCATCTCAGACATTCTTTAGCAACTTTGCAAAACATAGATTTGAGGTTTTAGATCTGCACAACACACTAAAATAGGAAGAATACCAACTGTAAAATAAAACCTCATGCATGAACACATCTGTAACTTGCATAATAAAACCACTAGAATAGGTATTTTTAGCCTTAAACTCTAGCACCTATTTAGATAATAAACATCAAATCTATCGTTGCCAAAGCTCGCCAAGTCTGCTGCTATTGAATCTCACTAGGTTTGTTGTTGTTGAATCTCACCAAGATTTAAATATCAAACCATAGCATGAACAATCCTTAATCCAAATATATCACTGCTGAAGCTCACCAAATATATTGTTGTTGAAGCTCACCAAATCTACAACTATCAAAGCTCACTAGATATGCCACTGTCGAAGCTCACCAAAACTATCACTATTAAAACTCACTAGATCTACCACTATCGAAGCTCGCTAGATCTACCATTATCGAAGCTCACTAGATCTTCCACTGTCAAAGCTCACAAAATATACCATAAGCTATAAACCCTTGCATCTCTTCATATAATACCATAAAATTCATAGGTTCAAGACCATAGGCTCTGATACCAAATGTTATATTTGAACATGAGATTTATACCAATGAAGAGAGCTAAACATAACAAGGAGTAGAAAAATAAATTTGCAAACACAAAATCATTTTTAGAACAAGAGAATAACAAGGAAAAATATCCCTTGGGGAATGTTGCAGGGAACCATTGTTGCAAGGAATATTTTTTAGAATAATTATGCCTTGGTATAGGGCTATAGCTTTTGTATAGTGACTCGTTTGCTTTCCTAAAATATTGGCATAAGCAAGCAAGACATGGCTTTTGTCATTTCTAACAACAACACCAACCCAAATAGGACCTGGGTTGCCCTTAGCCTCTCCATTAAAGTTTAGTTTAATCCATTCTAGTGGAGGAGGGGTCCACTTGACTCTTGATCTGAATATTCAATGTATTAGGTCACATTTAAGAACCTAATATGACTCTCATCCTTACTATAGAATCCAAAATTGATAGAAAGGTGACTGTAGATGTCCCCAAATGACCAATTTTATTTTATTTTGAATTGGTTCTTGTTGACAATATTGTCACATTCCACCAAGGGGCGAAAAAATTAAAACTTTGTATGATAGTTGTTTGGTTGAAAGTTTTTTCTTTGTTTATAAGTTATAGCAATTTTGATTTCCCTATCGCCCCCTGATGGACAAAATGAAAAGAAAAGAGTTTCGGGCCCGAAACGCTTCAAATCATCACTTCGGGCGAGAAGTTTGCCGAGAAAGCAAAAGAAACGCTTCACACCCGAAGCATTCCCAGCAGCTACTTCAGGTGAAAATTTTGCGAAGCGGCATCCAAGTAACTTCATCGAAGAAGAAAAGATAACCCAAATCGGCTAAGGCAAAGAAAATATTTCGGGCCCGAAGTATTTCTAAAATCCACTTCAGCCAGATTTCTCCCGAAGCAGCATAAGTTGAGAAAGTGCTTCGGCCAAAACTCCCCCGAACCACCGTTTCAAAAGAAGATCGGCCCGAAGCGTTTGTCCCGACCCATCGCCGACGGCTTTGCCAGCGAGCAGCCGAAGGATAGAAAGAGATCGGCTTCGGCACTCCGCGCCTCCGAAGTAAATTTGTGAAGCGAAAATCAGCGAGGCGCTTCCCAGGAACGCTTCCCAAGTTGGGTATTTTCCTGAGGCAGTCAGAAGGCCTCATAAATGCATATTTTCTTGCTCGATAATCCCGCTGCTCATTTTTGGCAATTGGATGCGAAGTATCAGTTTGAGAAGGAGAGCCCGGCAAGCATGGCCGCCACTCGAGCACTGCACCTGCAATCCGAGGACACCCAGGTGGCTCATTTAATGCATATTTCCCCTGTTGACTCGGTCACCATTACCAGTTTCGGTAATCGATTTGAAAAATCATCCATAGCAGCAACGAGGAGCCGATTTCTCAAGGCCCGAGGGTGTACTCCGTCGTTTTGTAATAATGATTCAGAGGGCCGGGTCCTCTATAAAAACCCAGGCTTTGCAATGTAAAATGGGGGGAACTATCTGCTAGAAAGTTGCTGTAACTTGATGTCCTACAATTAATATTGAGAGACTTTGAGCTTAATTCTTCTCTTTTATGCTGCCTTCTGTGCTTGATTCTTCCATCTCTCTTTGTTTGTAAATCGAGATGTTGAACTCTGCGTCCGGGGTGCAATCAGGGACAGTGTCCTAAAACTCGTTCGAAAGGATACATAGGAGTTAGAAAAGTGTCTTATTGAATTTATTTTATGTTGCCTGCCTTGCTTGATTCTTCCATCTCTCTTCGTTTGCAGACCGAGATGCTGAACTCTGCGTCCGGGGTGCAATCGGGGACAGTGTCCTGAAACTCGTTCGGGAGGATACATAGGGAGGTTGATATTACATCTCTGTCATTTTGTTCTGAGTGTTCTTTGCTTCTATTCAGGTGTCAGTTGGTGATCGTGCTTCCTGTTCTCCCCCACCCCAAATCACCAATCTCTCTAACCCTACTCCTTTTTATTTCTTTCTCTAACCCTACTCCTTTTATCTCTTTCCTGCACTCTTGTCTTCAAAACCCCAAGTAGATTAGTATAGGAGCCGGCATTTCTTTGAATATTGGCATGAGGGGCATCTCTTCCTCTCAGCATTTCAATGTTGGTTGCAGGTCCAAGGCACGCAAACCCACCGAAAGTCCTCTCCTGTGCGGATTTGATGACCAACAGTTTCTGGCATGCCCGGTGGGACCCAAAGTCCCATATTTGAGAAAATTTCTAACCCGTCTTCACCGAAGCCAGTAGTTCTAACGAAGTTCCCAGTGAGACCCGGTCAGTCTCATCCCCTGAGTAGTAGTGAGAATCGATGCTCTCATTACTAAGAGACTCTTAGCATCTGGTGACTCTGTTTTACCCGAGAATCTTCAAGTCATAAAGACCAGTACTAAAGCCTGTGCCTTCATGAAAACAATATGGAGAGTTAGGAATAGAGGCGAGGAAACCAATTTCTTTGAGATTGATATTGATGCCTCTGGGGAACGCTCTAGGTTAGTTACCCCCGAATACCTCTTACACGGGACATCCTTGCAAGAGGTTGCTGTTGACGAGCAAGACCTAACTTTCGATAGCCCAGCAGATAGTTTTCCTCCAAATCCTCCCAACTCACCAAAGCATCCTAGTGCCTCCGTTCCAGTTGGCCTTCCGACGAGCAACCCAAGAGGGACTTTGGGGACTTCTGTTCCACAGAAACCAGGCACAAATATGGCACAACAACAACAACAGCAAATGCAGTAGCAACCGCCGCCCAGATTATTTCCAGCATGGAATTCTTCGTCACCGTTGAATCTTGCGAGCCAAGGGCAAGTTCCACCTACTGTAATAAAAAAGCTCCCGATGTTCGACGAAACCGGAAAAACTGCTCTAGAGCATATTCAGGACATCATTCCCCTGGTGGCAATCCATGATATCATGAAAGAGCAAGTGATGGTGAAGCTCCTGGTTCTCTCCCTTAGAGGAAAACTCCTCTATTGGTACAGATCTCTGCCACCCGACACTATTACGAGATGGGACCAGTTAGCCGAGCAGTTGATGCAAGGCTTCAACGAGTCCGCTGATCCAACTTCTCTTCTACAACAATTCACTTCGATCCAAACACATCCGTAAGAAGAAATTGCAAACTTCAATGTTAGGTTCGCTCGAACCTGGCAAAGAGTTTCGGTTGGACTCCGCCCAACTGACGAAGTTGTGGCATACTACTTCCTTCGGGCCTTCAACCCTGATATCGGTCTTATGATAAGGTACTCAAATGTCAATACTTTTCCTGAACTATATGGGTTAGCCAAGAAAGTAGAAACGAACCTCATAGCCATAGGCAATCTCCCTCAGAGAATGCCAATGCCCATACTCCCCGAGTTTCTTCAAGCCCAGTATGCGAGCATAGTCACTCCACAGGTTTTTGTGACCCCTGCATATCCGATCTCATCTTGGAACCCGAATCCCGTTGTGTCGCAGATCACGGCTCCACAGATACATTTCCCCATGTTTTCAACTATGCCCCCCACTATCACCCCAACATTTCTGATGTTGCCAGCACCCCTTCAACATCCTGTCCTACCTCCGATACCGACCATGGCTTCTTTACCATCATTTCCTAAGGCCGATGATATGCAAGCCAAGATATTGCAAGAAATGCAATCGTTAAATTCCATGGTGCAGACTTTGTCCAATGACATGACCATTGTCAAGAAGAAGCAAGCGCAACAAGAGTTCCTACCAAGGAGGTCTTATCCCACGCCTGCACTTACCAAAGACCAAGCGGTCCATCAAGGAAAAGCTTCGGCAAGAAATGCTGCGATAGAAGAAGTCCCAAGCACTTCCGATCATGTATACTAGAGCTCTACATGTAATGATCCTCACGAGGAAAATACATGCATGTTGCATCAACACTACGTGCAGACGCTAACAAGCAACAGCCAAGGCGGTCAAGTCAACGTCATTAGATAGTTGAATCATAACTTGTCCATCGACGAGGAAGAGCTAGTCGTGGTCCTTACCAGGGGAGGTAAAAGGTCGATAGAGGTGGATGCTACTCAGATGGCCCCTTTGAAGGTACATGCTCGATTTGAAAAGGGACAACCATCCTCTTCGGCCTCGAGCGAAGCTCCTCCGCTAGTTCCAGTCAAAGAAAAGGCGCAAAAGGCCACTGCCGAATCACCTCAGGTGGATACCAAAGAACAGGCTAAGGAGAAGCTCAAGTTTCCCTCGCTCACCAAACGACAAAGGGTCGAAGAAACCGAGCAATATCGCACCAAGTACGAACCGAGAAAGGAACCCGAGGTGCATAGCTCCTCAACCTACAACATTATGGAAGAGTTGAAGAGGATCCCAGCCAATATCAGTCTGTATGATACTCTGCAACTTCCTGGACAAGTGTACCTGCTGCAAGAGTCATTGAAGAGGATCAATACAAGGAAGGCAGAGCCACCCGCCCTGGTGCAGACCCTGTTCACGTCCATCACGAGGAAAAATAGACCACCACCATTCTACTTATCCTTACAAATGGAAGGGTATATCGTGCATAACTGTATGATAGATTCTGGAGCTACGATGACAGTAATGCCGAAGGCAGTATGCGAAGAAATAGGCATGGAGTACACACGAAGTAGTCACAGAGTCCTCCAGTTGGACGGTACCCCAGTGAAGATTGTAGGTTTCATCAAAGATATCCTTATTCGACTACATAAGACACCTCAAATCGTAGTCATACAAGAGGTGGTAGTCGTGGACCTTGTGTTAGCGTACTATTGTTACTATTGTTTTGTCCTTTACATTATTTAGATGACTGTTACAACTGCGAAACAGATCTCATTACGCAGTTGTAACAGTCATCTAAATAATGTAAAGGACAAAACAATAGTAACAATAGTACGCTAACATCCCCCTTTATTACATTATTTGGGTAATGTAATAACTAATAGCTATACTAGACTACTAACATCCCCTTACATTATTTTGCAATACAAAGTGAGCTACGAAACAATTCAAATTTGACACGTCCAAGTGCCTTAGTGAAAATGTCTGCAACTTGAGCATCTGTGGGAATGTGCTGAAGCTGAATTCGGTGCTTTGGAACTTCATCTCGAATGAAATGACATTGTGTGTCAATGTGCTTTGTTTTTTCATGATGGACTGGATTCTTGACGAGGTTCAGAACACCCTGATTGTCGCAAAACAAGTGTATTGGAGATTTTGATGGATGGCCCATACTTTTTAGAATGCGACGTAACCATATCACTTCGCACACAGCTTCACGTGCGGCACAATATTCTGCCTCTCGTTGAAGAAATAGCAACCACCGTTGCTTCTTGTCGTGCTAAGAGACAGGACTGGATCCTAGATGAAAAATGTATCCAGAAGTTGACTTGCGATCATCAAATGATTCGGCATAGTCAGAGTCCGTGTATCCTTACAAGAAGAATTTTTTGTTCCTCTTGTATTCTAGGCCATATTCCATA
The DNA here is from genome assembly GCA_028583015.1 of Wollemia nobilis. Lineage (NCBI taxonomy): Eukaryota > Viridiplantae > Streptophyta > Pinopsida > Araucariales > Araucariaceae > Wollemia > Wollemia nobilis. Next base: position 1,355,604 of record JAQPPZ010005291.1, on the reverse strand, counting down.
GTACCACAGACATAGTGAAGAACACGTTTTGTCGCTTTCCAATGAGTGGTCTTAGGCTCCTGCATGAACCTCAAAATATAGTTGACAACAAAAACGATATCTGGCCTAGTATTGGTCAGATATATGAGACTCCCAATCAACTGTCGATAGAGAGTACCATCTACCCGAGGTGAGTCATCATATCGCGATAACTGAAGTCCATTCTCCATAGGAGTTGCCATTGGCTTGCAGTCAGTCATGCGATATTTATCCAACAATGTCTTTGCATACTTTTTTTGAGACACTTTGATGGTGTGCTCCTTCTGGCTGAATTCCAGACCAACACAGTAATGGAGAAGTCCGAGATCTGTCATCTCAAAATATTTGCACAAGTTTCTTTTGACAGTAGAGATCATATCTTCTGAACTCCCTATAATGAGCAGATCATCCACATAGAGTACAAGCAACACTATCTCAGAACCCTGTTTCTTGAAATAGAGGTTTGCATCTGACGGACATCTCTTAAATCCATGCCGCATTAGGTGATTGTCCATTTTTATATACCAAGCTCGAGGAGCTTGTTTCCGACCATACAAGGATTTGACCAATTTGCAAACTTTCTGCTGTTGGCCTTCCACTTCAAATCCTTCAGCTGAGTCATATAGACTTCTTCTTGGAGATCACCATTAAGAAAGGCACTTTTGACATCCATTTGGTGAACTTTCCACCCATATTGTGCTGCCATAGCACACATAACCCGAATTGTGGTCATCCGAGCAGTAGGTGCAAAAGTTTCCTCATAGTCGATGCCTTCCTTTTGAGCATAGCCCTTTGCAACAAGTCGGGCCTTATGCTTATCAATTGTTCCATCTGCCTTGTACTTTACTTTGTATACGCATTTGTAGCCAATAGGTTTCTTTCCATGCGACAGATCAACAAGCTTCCAAGTTTTATTCTTCATCAGAGACTCATACTCTGTATCCATAGCAGCCTTCCACTAAGGCTCACTGAGAGCATATTGCACTGATGCAGGTTCAAGACTATCTATGGTAGACATGAATGCCCTGTCATCATCAATATCCATATCCTCAACTTCTCTACTTGGAGTCACGGAAAGTTCCTCAAAAGATTGACAAAGATCATCAACCTCACCGCTTCTCGGCTTCTCTTTCCTTTTGAGCCATACTGCGTGTACGAGGTCTATCCAAATTCAAATTGGGAGGAGTGGATAAATTTGCATCTCTGATTGTATTTGTACACCATTTAGGATTCTTCTTCGGTGGTGGTGAAGAAGATGTAGAAGGACATCCTGTCTGTGTTGACGAAGGAATCTCCTCTTCCTTAGGTTCCACAATATCTTGGTGTACATTAGATGTGCTCTGTGATGTGAAAGCTTCATCAAAGACAACATCTCTGCTGATATGAATTTTCTTGGTCAAAGGATCTATCAACCGATATCCTTTAGAGTGCTCAGAATATCCAAGAAAAATACATCTCAGTGTTTTCTCATCTAGCTTATTCCTTTTTTCTTTCGATATGTGCATGAAAGCTTGACACCCGAAAATACGTAGATGAGATATGGAGGGTTTTCGACCACTCCATGCTTCCTATGGAGTCATTCCTTTTAGGGCCTTTGTGGGTGCCCTATTCAAAATATACACTGCAGTGGTGACAGCTTCTGCCCAATATTGTTGCCCAAGAGTTGCACCTGTGAGCATACAACAAACCATTTCCATGATAGAACGGTTCCTTCTCTCAGCAACTCCATTCTGCTAAGGAGTATAGGCAGTTTTTAACTGTCTCTTGATCCCATGCTTATCTAGGAATGTAGAAAATTCATTAGAGGTAAACTCTCCCCCTCGATCTGAGTAGAGGGTTTTGATAGAAGCCCCTGACTCCTTCTCAATGGATTTCTTGAACTGCTGGAAGAATGCAAAAGCTTCAGATTTCAGTTTGAGAAAGAAAACCCACATCTTTCGTGAGTAGTCATCTACGAATAACGGAAAGTACCTCTTCCATCCAACACTGTTGGGTGTGAAATGACCGCATAGATCGGTGTGAATAAGCTCCAGAGGTTTTCGTGCTCTTGTAGAGCTCTTCTCAAATGGTACTCTATGCTGCTTTCCTTCCAAGCAGTCAGAGAACATTGGCAATGTGGCAGAAAGGGAAGGAAGACCCTTTACCATATCATACTTGCTGAGCTCAAGTAAGTAGCCAGAACTTAGATGCCCATATCTCTTGTGCCATAGGGAAGTTGCCTCCTTGGTAGAGACAGTCATGGCAACATGTGGAGTAGAGATAGCATCTAGTTTAAATAAGCCATGCTTATATGAAGCTGTTGCAATCTGCTTACCCTTCCTGGTAATTGTACAACACTTCTTTCCATTCTCAACATGAAAGTTGACAACCATATTTTTGTCCAGGATTTGTGTCACTGACAACAAATTATTGGCCAATCCCGGAACATAGAGGACCTTGTCAATCTGACACTTGCCATCAGGAAGAGTGACTGAAACTGTACCCTCTCCCCGAACCCCCGTAGGTTTTATCATCAGCAATGGTGACAGGTTTGCCCTCTTTGGCCTCAAATGATTCAAACCACGATCCGTCGCCGATCATATGTTTGCTAGCTCCGTAATCGACATACCAAATAGGATCCCTCTGAGTGGAATCTGTGGTAGTCATGAGCACCTTGTGTGCCCATTCAGAATCTGAGTCAGATTCTTCAACAACAACATTCACCTGGGGTTGCTTGTTCTTATTTTGTGGTTTGTTTTGGCCTTTTTGCTTGTTCTTATGCCAACACCTGTTGGTGTCATGGTTGTCTTTCTCACAGATCTTGCACCACCTCTTCTTCTATTGAGGTTGTTTGCCTTTTCCTTTCGTATCTTGTTGATAATTTCCTCCTTTCTGAAATTTGCTTCCTTTTTGCCCATTACCTTTCTTCCTAGAACCCTGCCTGTTGGTGTATAGGGCTGTATTGGAAGAGTCATCCTTGTGAAGTTGGCGTGCCTCCTATTGTTGAAGCAGATTGACCAACTCGATGTAGGTAATTTGTCGTTGAGACACCTGGATGGAGGTTATCAACATATCAAATGAAGAAGGTAAAGATCTCATCACAAGTGAAATGAGAAGCTTTTCGTCCACAGTATCTCCGAGAGAACTCAATTTCTATTTCAACTCAGACACTCTGCACAGAAAGAGTTCAACTGTTTCACCCTGTCTCAAACTCAGGTTATGAAGTTTTTGTTGAAGATGAAGAATGGTGGATTCATTATTCCCCTCATAGATGGTTCTAAGGGCATCCCATGCCTCTTTACCACTTGCTTTATCAACTATATGAGGTTGCACTTCATCTGAAAAAACAAACAAAATGAGCACCTTTGCTCTACTGTTTTTCTTGTCAAAAGCAATCTGATTTGCTGAAGGACCTGTGGATCCTGTTGTTGGTGAAGGCCTGGTTGCTACTCCAGTAACAATATCCCACAAATCTTCCATTTGGATAATAGCCTTCATTTTGTGTTTCCATGGTGTATAATTTGGACCTTTCAATAACTGATGCGGATCAGTCATCAATTTTGCAACAGCGACCATAGTGAAGGTTCCTTATATCACCAAATTGGTCCCCCTTTAGATATACCTTTTGCTAGGCAAATATACCGTACAAAATACCCGCCCTTACGTGAGGGAAACTATAGGTATTTAGAAAGATCAACAAAAATCACCCGCCCTTACGTGAGGGAGACTATAGGTGAATTTTAGAGATCATACGATACGTGGAACATAAGCGATACTGAAAGGGAATCGCCTTGTTGATGGCACCTACCATAGAAGATTCTTCTCATGCGTGGGGCGTAACTTCCCCTAAACACTATGAAGAATACTTCGTCAGGATTTACGCCTAAACACAAGTGCGATAAAGGGTAGTGGATGGAGTAAAAAATGCAAAAATGGCGTACTTATTCCTCCCCGACGATTTATAGAGAACAAGCTCAGACGTCATTATAGTAGCTATATTAGGCGGTGGATACAGTAGCCAAATCACGACAGCTTTACCTGTAAGTGCTAGCCAGAGGTATCGCAAATACCGAACGCTACAGTGCAAATAAATTGCACAGATGGGTTTTATATTCCGGGGACTTAGGGAGTGTTTTGATTTTAATTTTTAATGTTATAGTGCAAAAATGAAATGTGCAACATACAACAAAAAAAATTGCCCACAAGAATAACCCACAAGGTGTTGGTCACAGCTGAAAATGCACCTTTTACAATGCCAAATTGCTATTTTTCATAAAATTACTCAACATCCCCCTTTGATTTTTTGAAAAAATATCCCCCCTTAAAAGGCTTTCTTTAACAAAGCATTTTTATAATCATTATTTATTTAAAATTAAAATAAATAATTTCAATTTATATAGTTTTAAAAACTTTAGAAAAAATAAATTAAAATTAAATTTTAATTTATAAATTTTAAAACTATATTAAAAAAATTAAAATTAAAAATTTTAATTAAAAATAATAATAATTAAAAATGACTTTGAAAAAAAAAATATACCTGAGGGGAGTCGGCGGGATTTGAACCCCCGACCTGCAGGCTCCCTGAGCCTTAACCGCACGGCTCACGACCACGTGAGCCAGCGGGCTGATCCGGAAGAGATCAAGAGCCTCCTCCTTTTTGAACACCTTCTTCCTCCTCCTCCTCTGCTTTCGGCCTGGTTGCTTGGACGCTGCCACTTCAACGGCGCGAAGCTCCCCGCACACTGGTTTTTCAAAAAAAAAACTCGAATCCGTGCTGCTTTTCCGAAATTCCCCACTCGCTCTATTTTCCGAAAAAAATCCACAGCTCTTTTTTTTTTTTTTTTTTCGAACCGGGGTGGGGCGATTTTGGGAAGAGCACGCGCAGCGCGCAATTCGTGCTGCGCAAGATTTTTTTTTGGGGGGGGGTTTATACTCCCTGGGCGGAATTTGAAAATTTCATTTCCCGCTCACGGGGGGGCGGCGCTTTTTTTTTTTTTTTTTTTTTTAAATTAAAGCGGGGGGGGGTGGGGGTGACGCAGGCCGCGTCCCTCCTTCTTCCCGGGGGGGGTCCCCCTTGCGCCGCCAGCCGCAGACGCGTTAGACATCTGCGCGACGTGCTCTGACGTCCTGCGTCAGATGCGCGATCTGACATCCTGCGTTAGACGTCTGGCACGGTCTGACGTTGGGGCCCGCCAACATGGGGGGGCGACGCTGTCGCGTCCGCTCCCTCCAATGGGGAGGGGGGTTGGCGTTCTGCGCCCTGCGTAGACGTCAATCCCCTGCAGACGCTCTGCGCCCTGCGCGCAGACGGGACGTCTGCGTCCCTGGGCGTCCGGTGACGCCGCGCGTCGAGCTCGGGCTCGCGTGCACTGGCTGGACCGGTGACGCAGCGCGCCGACCTCGGGCTCGCGTCTTCGCGGTCTGGCCTGGGCGCGATGTTCCACGTCCTGCGCCGGGCTGCGCAATTTTTTTTTTTTATCTCGCGACAGGGAATAACACGTCGCGGAATTGGCCTCTCAATCAATCCAAAAAAGTCTATCTTCGCAGTCAGCGAAGGAAAGCTTCTGGGACATGCAATTTTAGAAAAGGGTCTCACCGTTGATCCTGATAGAGCCGAAGCTCTGATGAAGCTCCCAATCCCAGCAGATAAAAAGGGCCTTCAATCTTTCTTTAGTCAGATTAACTTCATCAGGAAGTTTGTCCCAGACTTCGCCCAGGTCATTAAGCCGATGTCTGAGCTTTTAAAGAAGGGCGCATAATTTTTCTGGACAGAAGAGAGGAGGAAAGCATTCAAAGAAATCAAGGTCCAAATTGTTCAAGCACCAGTCTTGATCAACCCCAACTACAGCCGAGATTTTATCCTGTATGCAATAGGAGAACCTGAAAGCTATGCCGCAATTTTAACGCAAAAGGGGGAAGATGGAGAGGAATGTCCCATCGTGTTCCTTAGCCAGATAATCAATCCCCATGAAGAAAAGTACAATTTCATCAAGCGTCAAGTGCATGCAGTAATGAAGTCTCTCAAAAAATTCAAACAGTTCATCTCTCAGAGTCGAACCACAATCTTCATCATTCACCCCGACGTGCATAGTTTCATTATTCAAGGGGAACTGGGAAGCAAGAGAGCTGGTTAGGTAAGCAAAATCCAAGAGTTCGATATTGAGATCAAGCCCACCAAGCTGGTTCACGGCCACGCACTATGTCAATAGCTGGCGAAGAATGCAACGGCTGAAATAACAAACTGTCAGTCGGAGGACTTGCCAACAGGAGAATGCCTCGCTAATCAGGAAGAGGCCGAGAGAGATTGGGTTGGCAAGATAGTGCAATATTTCAACACCGGAAGATGCCCCTCGCATTTGAATGCTTCGTAATGAAGACATTTCTGGATGCGGTCCGCCTGATACGCTATGCGCCTAGAAGGTCTATTTTTTAGGAACATTGACGGCGTCCTCCTCAGATGCATAAAAGATGATGACAAGAGGAGAATCCTGGGTGAATTTCATTCAGGATTATCTGGAGGACACTTTTTTGGAAGGGCGACGGTGCTAAAAATAATCAAGGCGGGTTACTATTGGCCCACCCTCTTTGTCGATGCCTTCTCCGTTTGCCGAAGGTGCGAGCAATGCCAAAGATTCGTCGATCGAAGCAGAAATGCTTCGATGCCACTCCGACCGATACAAGTGGAGGCCCCATTTCAGCAATGGGGACTAGATTTCATAGGAGCCATATCGCAAAATTCCTTCACTGGGCACAAATTCATTTTGACTGCAACTAATTACTTCACCAGGTGGGCTGAGGTAGTTCCCACAAAACATGCCGATCAAGATACCGTCGTCATCTTCCTGGAAATATTGATTACCCGCTTCGGCATCCCCAAAGCAATTATTACAGATAACGGTCCTGGTTTCACAGGTGCAAAAATCAATGAGTTCCTATACAAGTATGGGATATATCACAAGGTGTCTTCCAATTATTACCCTCAGGGGAATGGATTGGCAGAATCCACCAACAAAACCCTGTTGAGGATATTGAGAAAGCTGATCGATCAAAACAAAATAATTTGGCACCTCCTTCTGGATCGGGCCTTGTGGGTCGATCAGGTTTTTGTTAAAAGGTCAATTAAGACTTCGCCTTATGCTCTGGTCTACGGTAAGGAGGCCATCCTGCCCACTCACCTCGATATCCCTGCATTACAGTTGCTAGAAGAAGATGAAGCCAATCCGATGGAGGAACGCCTGGTCCAACTACTACAACTAGAAGAGGAACATGAAAGGGCCTACTAGAAATTTGCATGGCATGCTGAGGTCACCCGAGAATGGTTCAAAAGGAAATCATCCAATCGCACATTCAAAGCAGGAGACCTGGTATGGAGGTGGGATTCATGGAAGGCCAAGCCTGGGAATCATGACAAAATGGATGCATTCTGGGACGGACCGTTTGAAATAGTAAAAGTGAATTCGACCAATTCCTTCAACCTCAAGGATGCGAATGGCCAAGTTTTACCAATCTCAGTCAATGGTCTTCACCTGAAGGCCTTCAATCACTAAGATATGTACAGCCAAAAAAAAAAAAAAATATATATATATATATATATATCTTGCATGTATTTTGTATATAGGATTTCAATGCTTTGTATATACTCTATTCAAAAGATCACAAAGAACAAGTGCCACTTCAACCGTAAAAGCTAGATTCCTAGCTTCGGCTTCACAAAGCATGATCGAAATCGCCTTCGAGGGGTTTCGGTCCGAAGTAGCCGACGAAAGGAAGTTCGTCGCGAAGCAGTCCATCCTCGTAGAACCGAACCACATGCGAATCAAAGACATGGAAAATGCTTCGCTAAAGCAATGGCCGAAGGCGTTGTCCGAAGCAATTCTTGGCAAGGCCCTCCTCGATGAAATGGATTTCGGTCGGCAGTGTTCATAATCCAAAGCGACAATGTGGCGAAGAACTTCGGGCCCGAAACGAAGAAAATCAGCCCGAAGAAGCACTTCGCGATGAAGTATTTTCTTCGCCAACCCTACATCACCGAACCGTGCATGCGAGGTAGACATGTTTAGGATGTACCTCGGGGAACATGCCTATAGCAGCCTCAAAATGGGGCCAAAGTAGATGAAATCAATGCGAAAGAAATGACACTCCTCCCAAGACAGTTCGTTAACCGAAATGCCACGCTAGGGTTCCAGGTGGCAGCGATCTGCACTCTCGATACAAAATCAGATTGCTGAATTGCATGGCCCCACGTACGATGCCGCAGTATGGCCAATCAGATGCCACAGTAATACTTTCGGGCCAAGCCCACAAAGTAATTACGATGGTTGCCATAAATGCTAGAGGTTGCCCTCCGAAGCTATAAAACACAGATGCCCGTTAAGAACAAAACCATTTGCAAGTGTAAGGGTCGAGTCTGCATTCTGTCACCTCAGAGAGCTTCTGCATCAAGAACTCTGTTGTTCGTCGTGATTACCCAGTCCTTTGTTTTGCGATGCTGAACTCTTCTATACTACAAGTTATTCTGCTACAATCGTTGACAATGGGAAGTGAACGACGGAGGAACCCCACACAGAATGGAAAGGAACCAGAAGCGACGACTCCAGAGAAGGCGAGAGTCGCAGAAGAAAAGAAACAGACACCCAGAAGGGTCAATCCTACCCCACGCATAGGAAAACATGTGATGGAAGGAAGGGAAGAGTCCGACGACGAGTCTAGTATAGAACCACCTGTCGATAAGTGGGCAAAAATCAGAGACCCAGAGCTCTCAAAAACTATGGCCGAGCTTTGGTATACTATCGATTTCATGAAAAGCAGGCTCTCAGCAGAGAACAAGAGGGTCATGGCGTATTATTCCCACATATACTGGTATCTGGTCCTTCCCACACATCACTGCCTCGAGCTCATATACGCCATTGCTCAGAACTATCAGTCGCAAACCAGGCAGGTGTTGGATGCCTCGGGTAAAAAAATGTTTTCCATTCTGTCGGAGGATGTGCAGGCGGCATTCGCACCGCAACAAATGCCACCAAAAGGCTATACCATTCGCAAGGTCATCCTGAGCAAACAAACGGATAAGTTCGTCGCTAATCCCTTCATTCTGAGTTTTTTGCGTGAAAGCCTCAAAAGCGGACTTCCTTCCAATAAGTGACCCCAGATGCCCCTGCACCTGGAGGTCTTTAAGAACATAGACATATTCTCTATCATTGCATGGGTAGGGGGCTTGTCAAGCGATACTTCGGTATGCCCATGGTAGGTGTCAGTAGCCAAATGCATTTCCAGAGGAGAGTTCTATGCCCCCAACGCTTCGTGGCCGAACACCAACCCAGTTTTCTTTGATTGGGCAGAATGGGTGGCTTGAAATTTGCATATGTGATTGTCATCCATAAAGGATGCTAGCAAGGAGCCATACTTCCAGCCCTGTTCCTTCTTGGTTTGGCTCTTCTTCTTTCATGTACATAAAGCCCTCCCCCATTGTGATGTTTCACCAGTTGACAAGGATGGAATTCCTTTGCCTGTATATCAATGGACCCAACTCTTGCTAAGGTCGGAGTCCTATTACCCTTTCAATCAACAGTTTTTGCGACCTGTAATGTACATTCTTACTGGATCGAGCCCTCGGGTGCCTCTCGGCCTTAGAAATAAAGTGGTACTGGAGAGGAAAGGGGATGTGTTTCAATTGATGCAAGGGCTTGTGATCCTCCTTTTCGGCTTCACAGGGAAGCCCTTCTTGCTACCTTTTTTCCCTTCAGAATACCAATTTGCCCTAGAAGTTGCTCGACAAAGTGACGTGATCGACGAAACTTATGGTCATGGGCGGAAGTGGGCACACACCTGCGATTTCCCTTTCAAGATGGGGGTAATCAAAGTTTTCGCCTTGAAGCAAAACATATACCTGGAGGAGAAAATCGTTGATTTTGGTCTGCTCCAAATACGACAGAGGTGGCTCTACGACCCGTTGGGGGTGATGAGAGATCATTTGAAAAGCAAAAACTTCCATGTTTGTCCTCACCCCGAAGTTCTAGAGCAGAGAAATAACCCCAATGGTACGAACCTGGAGTGGCACTTAGAGGAGATGAGGACGTTGCCTCCTTGGCATGACTTCTATCCTATGGAGGTCGAATTCGACCCAACACCAGCACCCATTCCCAACTCCCGACTCCACTTTCTGGAGAAAAGCAAAGGAAGATTTAAAAGAGGAGTTGAAGGACTGGGACGAGGAGCAATTGAGAGAATGGTGGATAATGAGAGTCCATCATCGAAAGATGAATTCTTACGGGCTTCTAAAAATGGACAGGGAATTCGCAATTGTGTATCAGACCAATATTGGGTCTTAAAAACCCTTGTCCTTCATCGATTTCGTTCCACCGGCCACTCCAAGTTCAGATGAAGGCCCCAGGAAGACTGATAATGTCTCCAAGGAAAGAGCAGTCAAGGCCGTGCCTAAAGCTTTACTACAGAGTCCATCCGAATATCTAAAGACAACGATAGAGGAATCAGAGCAACCCCTCAAGAGGAGCAAAATAAAGGAGTGAGAACCTACACAAGAACCCCCGAACTTCCCAAAGCGATCGCGTACAGACGCTCCGAGCACTCCTACCAAAAGATTTGTATCAAGCTCGATCGAAGCAAACAACGGAGAAACTCCACCAAGTGCCGAAACTATTCCAAACATAGATGTCATTGACGTGGAGGAACTCGCGAAAGTCATTGAAGCCGAGGGTACCGAGGCCCAGGAGGAACAAAGACCAATCGCCCAGGAGGTCACCATGGTCGCACTGCCAGGAGGGCACGCAGGTATGTTTTCTTTGCCTTACACTCTGGTTGCTCGTAAGTCTACCCCGGTCCTGGCTGAAAGCTCTCACCCGTCCCCCCTGCCTCCACAAAATTAGTCACCTTCTCACGCCGTCTCCCTAATTACTTACCCCGAGTCTTTCGACCAGGACAAACCTGTCCAAGTTACTTCGCCCAGCCACACTGCCAATCCTCCAGTCGTCAACCAGGGCAAAGCAAACAGTCTAGTACCGAACCCCGAGGCTCATCCCTCCATTGTACATAATGTGCTCCCCCTCGCTGAAGCCCCCGTCACCCTTGTTGTCGAACCTTCGGGTGAAGCTATCCATTTCAGCTCCCTATATTTGTTCAATCCCTCAGCTTTAGAACCAGTCGCATTCGACTTCGAGTTGTCCTCAATACGGGAGTCCCCTTTGGCCAAAAAACTCCTCCAAGCCTGACAGAACACAGAGAGAATTTTGAAAGAGGCAAGAAAGAAGAGAGGGCGTTCACTCGCTCAAGTTGAGAAATGTGTCGTCTTCGACTTCGAGGCAGGAAAGGTGCATAAATTAAAGAAGATACCCAAAGTCCAGAAGCCCCTGGATGAAATGACTCTAGCAGACTATGAATATCAAGCTAAAGAAAAGGACCTAGAGCATCTGAACATGGACAAGGAATCTGCCTCTATGCACATTGGAATCGAGACCTTCAAGGCGCACGCCAACATTGCCAACAAGCACAGGTTCGAAGCCGAGAGTGCTAACATCAAGCTGGAGGAGGAGCTAGCAAGGAATCGCTCCAAATTGGTAGAGGTTGAGGGGCAGTGCAAACTGATGAGGAAAGAAACACACGCCCTAAAGCTACAGATAGCACAGCTGGAATGCACAGCTGAGAATCAGGCGCAAAGGTAGATCGAAAATTATTTGAGGGTCAAGGAGCTTTAAATTAAGATCTTGCAAGCTCAGATCCAGCTGCACGAGAAGGAGGGCCTAGGGCTATTTGACAGGAGCAAAATCAAAGAGATTCGCTCATGTCTGCTCAAGAATTTCAAGTCTCGGGCTGTCAGTGCCCTTTCAGTTTTAGTTTACACCGTAGAATCCCCGAGTGCTGCTGTCGAAGGAGGACCAATCGTCGAAGAAGTCATTCGAAATGTTAGAGCCCGACTCAAGATGGCCCTGAAAGTCCAAGATGCAGGGTATCAAGATTTGAAGCTCGTAGCAATGAGTCGGACAACAAGGGATTGGTCAACGACCCAAGACACAGTTCGTGCCCTTTTCTCCATAGCCAAGAAGGCTCAAAAGGCAAAAATTCTACTAGACGCATTCGAAAGCAAGAGGCACGCGCCAATGGGCTACTTCAAGGACCTCATTGCCTTAGGCTTCCTGAGCTTCATGGATGATGATGGAAAGCCCTTAGCCAAGGAATAAATCATGCCGAAGTGGCAGCAGTTTGAAGACAACGTCTCGGAGATAGACGAGTGGGCCAAACCTATAACAGAGAAGCATGTTGATGATTACATACTGAAATACTGTAGAATCGTCGCTTCCCTAAACGATCTGTATACCAGGTCCCAACATGCAAAAATCGGGCAGATCGATAGGTTTCGTGCCTTGGTTAAATCTCTGGGAGATCAGGAGTTGTTCACGAAAAGGGTCTGGTCTCAGATTCGTAGAACCTTGAAGAACATTCGCATCCGCCTGGCCCCATTGCCAATGACCGAAGACGTAGCAGAAGCAATGGCGATAGGAGAAGAAGAAGCAGTAGCAGAAGAAGAGGAGAAAGAGGAGAGAGAAGAGGAAGGACAAGCTGTCAAAGCATCCCCAGAAAAAGAACAAAAGGTTTTACTCAAAAATTTGGCATTGACTATGAGGAAACCTTTGCCCCTATTGCATGACAAGAGACAATCAGATCAGTTCTTTCCTTAGTTGCCCATAAAGTATGGAATATTCAACACATGAATGTGAAAAGTGCTTTTCTGAACGGATACCTGACTGAGGAGATTTATGTTCAACAACCTCAAGGCTTTCAAGAACAAGGAAAGGAGAACCTTGTTTATAAATTGAAAAAAGCACTCTATGGCCTCAAGAAAGCACCAAGAGCTTGGTACTCATGCATTGACGACTATTTTAGCAAGTATGGATTCACGAGAAGCAAAAGTGAACCAACTTTGTACTACCTAAAGCATGGAGTAGACATTCTCATAGTTTATTTGTATGTGGATGATCTAATATTTATGGGTAGTAACAATAAAATGAATATGGAGTTTAAAAACTCCATGATGAAACAATTTGAGATGAAATATTTCAGTTTAATGCGATACTTCCTAGGCATGGAAGTGCATCAATCAAATAAGGGGATCTTCTTATGTCAACATAAGTATGCTCGAGACATGATCAAGAAATTTTCCATGGAGCAGTGCAAATCAGTTGCAAATCCAACTGGACATGGAATCCAATTGAGCAAGGACGACGAAGCACCAAAGGTTGACATGACCACTTACAAGAGCATGGTTGGGAGTCTAATGTTTCTTACCAACACAAGGCCCGATATTCAATATGTTGTTTCTCTAGTTTCAAGGTTTATGGCAAGTCCATCTGAGCTGCATCTACAAGCAACTAAAAGAATCTTAAGTTATGTAAAAGGTACATTAGATTTTGGTATCCATTACCACAAGTGTAATTCTATGAAATTAGTTGGCTTCAATGATAGTTATTGGGGCAGCATTGTAGATGATAGGAAATCTACATCAGGGAACTATTTTAGTCTAGGGTCAGGAATAATAACTTAGAGTTCTAAGAAACAAACTGTTGTAGCATTGTGATATACTGAGGCTGAGTATATAGCCATCACACATGCTAGTACTCAATCCTTATGGTTGATAAAAATCCTTGAAGAGATTGGCAAAATTCAAAGTGGTCCAACTCGACTGTATTGTGATAACATAAGTGCCATTTAGTTGGCATACAATCCAATCCACCATAGCAGATCAAAGCATTTCGATATGAAGTATCACTTCATTCGAGACATGGTGGAGCAGCAGATAGTTGAGCTTAAATATTGCAGCACTTTGGATAACATTGAAAATATCTTCACCAAAGGCATGGTTGAAGCCCAATATATAAAGCTGAGAGACTGTATAGTCAGGCCTCTCAAATTTAAGGGGGAGATTGTTGGAAGTTAAAAGGGTAAAAAAGGTAAAATTTTTGTTTTACTATGGGCTTTATCCCATATGCTTTGCAATATGTTGCTGAAGATTTATGATATTATTTATTTTTCTAAATGAATGTTGCTCTAGTTTCTACTTATCATAGGTAGCTTAAGTATTTCTCAAATCCTTTCTTAATAGGATTTTCAAGCCTTTTGCTTTATCTAATCTTGTAGACTTCTTCACTTCTCAATATTGTTCTCTTATGGGCTCTATAGAATAATGACCTCTCAATCTCCTTATTTTATTCTGTAGTATTGTATGTGTTTACTTTAAAGAATCTACTTCAAAAAATTATCCATGACCAAGACTGAAATGGTAAATAGATATATTCAATCAACCCAATTCTTCAATGCATCCTAGGAAGATACTTCCTCTTTTTTTCTCTGTAATCTTCTATTATTCTTTCTCAAATGTGTCAAGGTCACTTTAAACTATGACCTAATTCTTTCATTGTATGCTAGCTTTTATCTTAGGAATCTTTGAATGCCTCTCAATCCACTGCTAATTTCTCTATTGCTTTATGAAGTTTAAACTCTTCTCTCTCTCTAGGAAGATTCTCAAACTTCTATAGTTCAATCTCTTTTGCTTTTCTAAATATTTAATGTCTTAGGCTGCACCTAAGAACCCATTATGACTCTCCTCCTTACTAGAGAATCCAAAATAAATATAAGGGTGATTGTAGATGTTCCTAAATGACCAAATTTTCTTCTTAGTTGGTTCTATTCAATATTTAATGATGATTCTCCTATTTTCTATAGAATCCAAAGTACTATCAGGGTGATTTTGTATGTTCTCAAATCTCCAAATTTATTTCAAGTTGTATTCTAATATCAATATCATTAATTATTCTCCTTTTTGTAGAGAATACCAATATCAGGGTGGCTAAATCCTGAATGACCAACTTCCTCTTGGGTTGGTATGCCTCCAATTTTTCTAAGTCTTATTCTTCACTGGTTTTCCTTCAACCTAGTGGAATGACCTTAACATTTTCTACTCAATATGATCTTTTAAAAAGATTTTGAGTCTCACTACCTTCAAAGTGGATAAACTCTTGATTAACCTTATAAAAAATGGATAAAGCTAAATAACAGTGGCTTCAATAAACTCTATCAATCTAGATAGAGTTTGGTGGTAGCTCTAATACCATTGTTGGATTTTTAAGCCTTTATACTACCACAAAATATCACAGGTTATCTCAAATATATCACACATGATCTCAAATATAAATTAGCCATAATAAAGGTCAAATAATAATATGAAGAGTAGAATAATATGAGCAACTTAATATGTATATAAAGGCTTATAATAGATCAAATAAAATTCATTTATATGCAACAATATGAATGTAAATAGCTATAATAATTCATGTACTAAGCATGAAGAATAACTTACAATATTAATTGCTCAAAAATTTATACAAGCTTTATTGAAATTACTTGAACTTGCTTCATATCTTATGGAGTCATTATCTCCATAATATAGCCATTGTAATGTGACTCTTTGGCTACTTGACTATTGCTTTCCTATGACTCTTGACTTCTCATCTTGCCACTTGTATACTTGACTCTACAATACTTAGAAGACTCTTGGAATCCTATTCTAGGACACTTGTGCACATCCTCACATTACATATTTACATTTTTATATACAAGATACTTGTGCACATTCTCTTACATGACACTTGTGCATTTCCTACACATTCACACTTACATAAGAGGGAAATATAAATCACACTTTAAACTATAGACTCAATCCTAATCTAATATTTATAAATGTACCATATAAGTACCATGGGGGTACATTAGCATGTACCAAATAATGTAATATATCTCAACAATTAATTGCTCAAAATTTATACAAGTTTTATTGCTTCTCGTTACAACTTTGAATATCAATACTTAATTCTTGATTGAATTTTTTGCTTTCCTATGGAGCATTGTCTCCATAATATAGCAATAGTAATATGAATCTTCAAGTACTAGACTATTACTCTCCATATACGAAATCCTATGACTCTTGGCTTATCAACTTGTCACTTGCATACTTTATGGACACTTGAATCTATAATACTTGCACAAATCTACAAGGCTCTTGGACTCCTACATGCACTTCTACACTAGGAAACTTGTGCACATATTCACATTACATAATTGAACTCTTACATACAAGACACTTACATACATTCTTTCTTACTTGATACTAGTGCATTTCCTGTACATTGACACTTACATGACACTTGTGAATTTTATGCACATTTACACTTACATAAAAGGAAAAATGTAAAACACAATCTAAACTATAGACTCAACCCTAAACTATTACATATTTATAAATGTACCATGAAGGTACCATGGGGGTACATTAGCATGTACCAGATAATGTAATATTTCTCAACAATCTTTGTTGATCAAACCGTTGGAGGCATTTACCTCATTTTTAGAACAAAAAGAGACATTATAAGGTTTAGTAGATCTTACTCCGTGGCCTAAAATTTAGAGGATTTGATGGAAGACAATAAAATACAATCAAGAAAAATAGGTCCAACTATCTGAGCAAACGACTACTTCTCAAATAGATTTCCATTATGCTCCTTAGAAAAGACCATTATTGCTTTCAAGAAGAAATAAAATGGTGGCAAAGCCAGTAAAATATATGATAGATCAATATTGATAGATATCAATTATCGGGCTAGATGTTTTTGATGAAAATTGCTTTGCATTACTAAAGAAAAATAATTACATTGACCACAAAAAAAAAAGGTGGATGGTATGAAGGCATACCCCAAAATGTCAACCAAAATATCCACCTAGAACCACAAGAAGGGGATTAGGGGGTTAGATTGTTAAACTATTAAGCTAAAAATACTATAGAGAACACAAAACTGCAAAGAATAAAATACTATTAACCTGAACGAAAACCCTAACCTGGTAACCTAACAAACAATAAAGAACATAGAAGAAATGTGTAGACCCTACGAACAATTACACAAAAATAAGGTGATATTATGCTCCCCAGTAATAGAAAATAAAAAATTGAAATTGTGGGAGCCTCCAAGGTTGTCTATAAAGCTCCCCAACATGTCATCATCATCGAGAAACTCCAATGCTTGAAAATTGTTGGAATCCTTAATAGCACCACTAAAAATCCTTGATTGATTGTGAAGTCACTTCTTAGGAAGAAGGTCACCCAAATACATATCTCACTTGGGGCTACATGAGTGATGCACGCTGACGTGAGGAGGGTGGGAAGGAGAATATAGTTTTGGTCTACTTTGGGACCATGCAATCTAAACCCCATCAAAGCTTCTAGAGAGACATCAAGACCTCTTTGTTCCCCATCTCAATTTTGGAAGGATCACTATTCCCTATATTTACTATTGAAGGACCATTGTTCCCCACCTATATGGTTGAAGGACCATCAATTGGATGAGTTGTTAATGGTCCTATCTCCATATCTAAAGGCTATGAATTTAAAGTGACATCCATCATTGCAACCATCTCAAGGGCTAGTGATTTAGTAGTATTGGTATGTTGATTTTTGTGGCTATCCATAGTGGTCCAATAGTATTTAGTGGGTTGAGGTGTTATCTGCATAGAGAGAGTAAAAGTAGGCTTTAGCTTGTTGTGTAGCATAAGTGGATAATATTTCACCTCGTGGTCAAAATATTGGCAACATATTTAGTGTTAGGGAGGTTGAAGTGGCTAGATTTGAAGGATGCATAGCCCAAAGATATTGTAAAGCTCAATAGAGAAACCAAAAAGATACTTGAGGATAAATATGACTCAACTAAACAAGGGCTAGTAAGAAATGAGAAAGTGTTGGAATAGATTAAGAAACTCCTAAAGGGCTCTTAGGCAAAATCCAAATCCTTAAAAAACTAGATAGATATGTTGGCTAAACAGTTGAAGGAACAAAAACAGAAAGCTATCCTAAAGGAAGGAGAAAAAACTTAAAGAGCTTTTATATTAGTTTTCCAATCAACAAGCTTAGTTCAACCAAGAGAAGGATACCCTAATAAAGAAGATGGAATATTTCAAGAAAATAAGTGAAGAGAGATAATCGATCAAGATAAAAAATATTACTAAACAAACAAGAGATGCTTATCAAGATGATATCTATAATGTTACATTGATGTTATTCCCACTATTAAAATTCATAGATTCAAAAAAAATCTTGGGTATCATGATAGATGATGAGGTAAAAGGAGACCTCAATAGAATTAGTAAAAAACTTGAGGAGGCCAAAACCCACCAAACCCAACTGGCCAAAATACCTGATCGTAAGATCACTACTACAGGAATACCAGATAGAGAAGTCATAGCACATAGAGTGATCATCCTTTTTTTAAGAGTGAGAAATAAAATAGTGTATTAAGTAAATCAATACCATGTACATTACTTTTAGAATGCTTAAGATAGAATTAGATTCTTTGATTCAAACAAGGATCCCTTCACCATGGAAAAAATCTAGTCAACTCTACTTAGAAGAAAATTTAAAGCTGGTTAAATTGAATAAGAAATATCTCCTTGATTTTGAAGAGCATATGAAATTTCATAATACAAAATAAATAACATTGAGAAAATAAAAGAATTGAAGATACAAGTACATGAGGTGGTAAGCCAAACAAAATATTTTTTTTGAGATGATAAATACAAAGTACTTACAGTCTATGATGAATTCCAATGAACCCAATACCCATAAAATGAAGAATGAGCCAATATCAAGCAAATGATAGAAAATATCCCCACCCGGTGATATAAAATTGTGCTAATTTTTTTTAATATTTTATGTTTTTCTTTTTGTATGACTTACATTTTTTTACTCTAGGACCAAGGATAAAGATAGTTCTAGGTTCTCCTTCAAGCAAGCTAGAAGATCCCTATGAGCCACCAAAATTCTAGTGACTTCTCACTTCTAATTTATTCCTAAGGAAAACACCCAAGGAAGGAAAAAAAATTGATCTAGGGTGGTTGCAATCTTGTGAAGATAGGAAGCAAAGGAGACAACCTTAGAACTTGAAGGTGCTGACACATTTTGAAAGAAAGAGGTCAAGATTATTCCAAATAATTGAGAGTAATAAAAAGCTCATAAAATGATAAAATAAAAATACTAATAGAAATGAGAACTAGAAAACCAAAGAAGCTTCCTCCTAGATAACTTTGATATTAGGAGTTTTGTAATCTTCGACCAAGTCTAGTGATAAGAAGTTCTAAGCATCTTGTAGAAATACATCAGGTTTTGAAAGGACCAAGCATGCTAGAAATTATTAAACCATCTCCAACATCTCAAACAAGCTAAAATGCATAGAACCATGGAAATAGGGGGTAGATGAGTTGAATTAATATTCCCTTACCTAGAAAAAACAAGGATCACCTACAAAACATCATTTTAGAAAAGCAATTCAAAGATTCATTTAAGACAAACATGGTTATGATAGTCCTAGATCTGACAACCGATATGGCCAAGGGTACTTCATTCAATTTTCAAGATCCCTAGGAGAGGTAGATGAAGCTATCAAACCCACTTGGAAATAATTTTGGAGGTAAAATATCCTTGTATTTATAGATAATAGTAGTTTAGAATTGTAAAATAATCAACAAGTTTATATATGTACTCTTTTGTAAGCCTTCCTTTCATTTATTTCTATAGAGCAGTTGGGTCTTGAGTGGCCTGTGGTCAAATTGAACCCCCGATACTAGCAAAATCCTTGTAAAAATTAATTATATATATATATAGATATGAAGGCCTTCATCAAATTTTTGACCAGCCTTTTGTAGTTCTCAGGCTAACCCATTTTTGTATGTGTATGTATTTGTAGCTTTTACCTGAATCTTGGGTTTTATTTGCATATGTGTATGGAAGGCCTACATCAATTTTTTGGCTAACCATATATGGTTCCCATGCTTTTAACCATTTATTTATGTGCATATATATTTGTAACTCTCATCTGGGATTACCTATGTCAGGAAGTATTCATTTTTGGCACATAGCATTTAGTCCTATTGTTTAGAGATCTTAACAAATATTTTGGTGCATCGCCACCCTAGTAGCTTAGATTTTCCTTTTATTGAGTTTTTTACTTTTATCTATTGCATCCTTTTTTTCCTTAGTTCAAGTGCACCTAAAATATCACATAATAATGAGTTGACCTTGTAAAAAACCTTAAAGATATTTGATTGAGTCAAACCCCATGCTCTCGACTGAGGCCCTATTTTATTGCTCTACACAAGATAAAATTTTACAAATTGAGACAATTGAATAGGACAATAATAAATTCATTTTATACCAAATTATATTGGGTAATAATAAGGATTCAAGGATTAGGTTGTTTATTTCATAACAACAAGCCAAATTCTACTTCACTGACTCTGTATTGTATCATTCTCTATTGTTGGTGAATTTGGTTGTGAAGGATGGAAGAAAAAACTCTTAATTTAACATCCCTAGTTTAAATAAGGGGAAGGAATCATATGTCTTTAGGAAGTGCATCTTGTGTAAATAAAATTCTAATAATAAATTTTTTCGTTCCATAGGACTACACAAGAAAACTTCAAAGAAATTTTTAATGGAATCTAATTCATAATCAGAACTGATTCACATTACCTACCACGTATAAAATTATTCCGTTAGGAAAAAATATAATTTTTGGCTAATGCTCTATATTCTACCAATATTTTTGCATTGTGGCAAGTATCTCTCAATTTATTCTTAAGACTAGTTATCTCCTCATCTTGTTCTCTATTTTTCTCTTCTAGAACCTTGAGTTTCTGGACTCTCTCCTCTAAGTAATGTAACCTTCTCATACATTTTGAAACTATTATATTATGGTTATAAATTGTAACCATACTTAGAGGAGTGATAACTATTGGCCTTGGAATTGCCAATGGCTCAGTTTGAGTCCCTTGTTCAATTGTTGGCTTTATATCAATTATTTTTACGATGACTTATTTGATAACTATTTAAGGCTTTGGTTCCCGTTTTGGTGATTCTATAGCATTTTACTACTCTATAACCCTCACTAGTGTAGCTCTCTATTTTGGCACCAATTCTAGTGCACCTTGGTTTGGAACCCATTTTGGCACACTCTATTTTAGTGTCCAGTTTGGCACACTCTATTCTAGAGAATGTTTTGGTGCCTAGTCTAGTACTTGCTCTAATCCCTCAATTGGTTGTGTAGAGTTTTTTCCAAATTTCATCAAATATTTTTATTTCTCCATGGGATTTCCTATTCTACCACATCAAACCCAAAAAAATTTGAAACTACTTGACTAAAAATATTTGTAAATTCAGGGCCTAGTAATGTTTGACCTTGTTCCTAGACTTCTTGTTGATTATTGGGCCTAGTAACTATTTCTAATAAAAGTATTTCAAACCCAAGATTTGATTCAAAAGGCACATTTCTCTCATATTGGTTCTATCTACTTTGGAAGTCATCCAATTCTTGCAAAATTTAGGAAATGTACTTTTATGTCTCTCGTAGCTTCAACTCGAATTTGTACAAGCACTTATTGTTGCCATTGCACAACATACCCCAAATTTGGGGATCCACTTGAAATTTTGATGTTCATATGAATTTTTTATTTACATTGTTTGTTCTTGCTTACGATGTCATAGAGAGGTCAACAAAATTTGAGGGTTTTTCATTGTCATATTTTTAGCACCGGATAGTTTTGTGATCAATTTATTTGATCTCATGTGTTTGTTCTCATGTTTTTATTAAGGATACACTCCACTTTAAAATACCATGTGGAACTTACACATTAATAAAAATAAATATTATATATATATATATATATATAAAATAATAATAAAAGAATTACATTTTCACTTTTATAAAAAGTATTGAAATAAAGTCCATTTATTTTACTTTTATCTTATGGATTTGTACAAAGTTGTTTTGAAATAAATTACCTTTTATATCTTATAGATTTGCATAAATTCTAATTTTAAAATTTGTTTTGATATACAGGTTGTAAGGTCTATATGTAGACTTGAAAGAAAAATAACATTGGATTACCCCCAAGGCCATCTCCATTGCCAGTCATTGGAAATCTCCATCAGCTGGGAGACCTTCCTCACCGTTCTCTCCAAGAGTTTGCTAAGCAGTATGGACCTATTATGTTTCTCAGACTTGGTTCTGTTCCCACCGTCGTAATTTCCTCTTCTCAGGCCGCAAAAGATTTTCTAAAAACCCATGACTTGGTTTTTGCCAACAGGCCTTCATCTGCAGCCGGAAAATACTTAGTTTACAATCACAAGGATGTTGTGTTGGCTCCTTATGGAGCATACTAGAGACACATGAGGAAGATTTACATCGTGCAACTTATGACGACCAAGAGAATTGAGTCCTTCAAATCGAGGTGAGAAGAAGAGGCGTATCTCGTCATACACTCTATCACCTAGAAGAGCAAGGGTGGTAGAGTTGCTATCGATCTTAGAAATGTCATATCATATTACACAAGCAATGTTATTTGGAGAACGATCACAGCTAGGAAGTATCGTGACAAAGATGTGATTACCATCAATATAGGTTTTAAAGAAATTATAGAGGAGATTAATGTCACCATCAGATATTTTTGTTTGGAATACTTCATCCCTTGGATTCACTCGCTTGAATTACAAGGTCTTTAGCGACGTATGAAGAATGTACACAAATTATTTTACGGGATCGTAGAGAAAATATTGGTTGAACATGCACAAAGTAAGTGAAGCCTTGTAGATGAGCAAAGTAAGGACTTGGTTGATTTACTTATTTACATGGATACTACTAACATCCATACTCATACCAAGGCTGAAATAAATATCCCAAGATAGGAGATGAAAGAAATTATTATTGATCTATTTTCAGCTAGATTGGAAACAACAGTTGTGACACTAGAAATGACTATGAGTGATCTGTTGAGAAATCTTGAAATACTGACAAAATTACAGGAAGAAATCAAAACTCTAGTGAGGAAATATCATATGGTAATAGAAAATGATTTGAAAAGGATGGAATACTTTCATTGTGTGGTAAAATAGATGTTGCGATTACATCTAGATACCATTACTTCTTCCCATAAGGCTACATAGGCTTACACTATGCAAGGACCAGATCATCCCTACTTTATACCATAAAAAAACAAGGTTTATTTTTAATGGGTGGGCAATAGGAAGAGATATGAGCATGTGGAAAGATCCATTGGCATTCAATCCTGAAAAGCATTACCAAAATAAATGGCAATACAAGAGTTATTAAACACGATGGTTACAAGTGAAGGAGAAGACATTATGAAATAGAACGAGCAAGAGATGAAAACAAAAGGTTGAAAAAATTAAATTTTTAAATATTTCCTATTAATACCCATTGGAATTGATGAAAACAAGGTTGGAAATATTTTGAGGCAAGAGCGTGAAGAGGATTTGAAAATTGGAATTTGTTGGCTAGAAGTTGCACCCTTACTCCGGACTAAGAATTTAATTGAATAAATTTGTTTCATTGAATATATTTTTGGCTTCCTGTATTAATTTTATTAAGTAGTGTTCATGCATGCAGATGCTAGCAATATTTAATGTTTTAATATATTATTTATTTCCTTTGAAGCTTGCACTTAATTTGATTCATATTGTGTGAATGCAGGTCTAATTAGATTAAGTTTTGATATTCAAAAACATTTTCTTTGAAGAACACAAGCTTATACTAAGAGGGGGGTGAACAGTATAAGACCACTATTTACTTTTCTTTCCCAATCAATATTATGAAATGTAAAGATAGGAGTATCAAAAATAGTAATCAAAGCAATGCGCAAAACACCACACACAATAGAGACACCAATTTAACGTGGTTCACCCAATGTGGGCTACTCCACGAAGAAAATATTTCACTAAAATTTTCTCAATCAATCTCTTGGGAATCCTTTCCCTATTACAATATTTATGGACCTCTGTCCAAAGGAGACACCAATCCCCTAATCAAGTTTGTGGATCTCTATCCATAGGATAACTCCTTTCTCCTTAGATCTGACTGGTGATCTTCTAGAAGAACTATTGCCCCCACTACTCTGGCTAATGGATAACTACCCACTGAAGACACATGTCCTCACTACCCTAGTTGATGTATCTCTATCCACTAGATACTATCATACTCTATACTCTGTCACCTCCAAATCTCTGTCTCAAATTTGTACTAAACATAGTCCTTCGGTCTAGCATAAATCTGCTCAATATCTGTCTTTGGTTTGGCACAAACCTGTCCTTAAATATGCACAAAAATCTATCCTCTCATCTACAATAAACATAGTCATTCGGTCTAGCACAAATATATCTTCAATCTCTATCCTATGATCTACACTAAACACAGTCCTTTGGTCTAGCACAAATCTGTCCTCAATATTTGTCCTCAAGCCTTTACACAAAGCTTGAATCAATCTAAAATCAACTTTGCTAGATGTACCCCAAACCTTAACTCAAGGTTTGAACAAATTAATCAATCAACTCTGCTCTCAAGTCTTCTCAAATACTTTTCTCAATTCTGCCTTGTAAGATTCCACAAAAGCTCACACTAATCTGTCCACAAGTCCTCTCTAGAACTTGTCCAAATTTGCTCAACAAGTCCTCACTAGAACTTGTCCAAATTTGCTCAACAAGTCCTCACTAGAACTTGTCCAAATCTACTCAACAAGTCCTCACTAGAACTTGTCCAAATATGCTCAATAAGTCCTCACTAGAATTTATTCAATTCTACTCTCAATCTATATTGTAAGCTTCCATAAAAGGTCACACAAATCTGTCCACAAGTCTTCTCAAAGACTTGCCTTAAATCTGCTCAACAAGTCCTCACTAGAACTTGTTCAATCTCAGAAAAATATAAATAGAATTTTTAGAGACTCAATATGCTTCACATTCACTTCAATACTCAATCACTTTCAATCACTCTTTTAGAAACATACAAAGAATTTTTAGAGACTCAATATGCTTCACATTCACCTCAATGCTCAATCACTTTCAATCACTCTTTTGAAAACATACATAGAATTGTTAGAGACTCAATATGCTTCACATTTACCTCAATGCTCAATCACTTTCTTTACCATAGAAACATACAGAGAATTGTTAGAGACTCAATATGTTTTACACTCATAAACACTCAACCTCTTTCTTAAATCAATTCAGAATATAGAACAATTTGTTTCATATAACTTGAACTATCACTTTACACATCCACTTGACTAGGCTTTATCAAATCTACTCAACCAATCACTTCAATGAAAATAGTCCTTGCTCACAAAACCTAGTCCAAGCATATGAACACTCACTCAAAATGTTTCCAACAATGCTTATCAACCAATCTCACATAACAATGATACTTATGATATTTGCAAACCCTAGTTCAAGTTCTTCACTCAATTCCTCACCTCAACAACAATGCTTATACAAAAATCTTCATATAACAATGATACTCATGATCTTTGCAAACCCTAGTTCAAGTTCCTCACTTAACCAATGGCTTCAACAACAATGCTTATCAAACAAGATGCATAGCATTCACTTCACAATGGCTCAACAACTCAATAAGGAAACCTAATCAAATCCTTTTCACTCCAAATTTGTTTTCAAGAAAACCTAACCAATCAACTCAACCATGGAAGAATATGCCCATACCTTTTTATTTTATGTAGAATTATCTTCAAAAATGTAGTTCAATCATCACAACTTTCTTTGCCAAGTATAAAGTATTAGATGACAAGAATTATCACGCTAACACTTTTCACAATTTACCTTAAACACAAAGATAAATTAAATCCCAAATACACCTTATTGTTCCATCTCAATAATAAATTTCAACATAATAAATTTCATCAAAAGCTCTTATAAAATATAACACAATTTCTACTTATAACTCCTTTCTTAAATTGCACTCATCAAATAAAATAATTTATAAGACAATGCAATTTATTCTTCTAAGGTAAAAATTGATTACCCTAGTTTTTACAAGATCAAAAGCAAGTTTTTACCATGCCCAAAAATCACTTTAATATGTAGGTAAATAATTCAATTTAATCACCACCTTATACCTCCCAATTTACTCACAACAACCTTAGGGCAAACAAAAATTAAATAAAAAATTGTACCTCTTCCCTTAGTGGGTTTTGAACCCATGACATTGCCTCCTCAAGTGCCTTAGCCACGACCTTGGCTACCGTGTGAGGTAAGTGCTCATGTGGGAGCTAAAATGCCCATGTGCTCCTTATTCCTTATGCTGGCACCAAAACCAAAAATGAAAAGGGGCTTCAAAAAATTGTTGTCATCGAGTTTTGAACTCGTAACCTCCCCTCTGCAAACTCTAAGAACTTGCCACCTGTGCTAGCCACCAAATGGTGCTAGAACCCAAGCACCTTGTCTTCTTCAATGCTCCGAACTTTGGGATAAATGCAGTGCACGAATTCCTCTATCTTCTCCTCCATGAAATGCAACACGTTTTCAAATTCGAATACATTTATTTTGGCCTTAGCAAGGCAATATTTATATTGCTAAGTGTCTTGCTTTGTTATTTCTTCCAACACGTTGGCGAAGTGGTTTTTGACTTGCACGTCAGCGGGGTAACATTAGGGTTATACCATTTCAAATAAATAAATATTTATTTATAAAATTTAAATTCAATTTGAATTTAAATATTTATAAATTAAATATTTAAACCTTTCTTGGACTTTTTAATTTGGAATAAAAATCCTCCTTGGGTTTTTATGAAAACCTTTTATTTCGTCTAACCATGGTTTTAATGAAAACCTTTTATTTTGCCAATCCATGGTTTTTAATAAAACCTTTTATTTTCCAATCCATGGTTCTAATAAAAACCTTTTACTTATGCTTCCTTTTGACCTTTGGCATCAATGGTGGTTCACTCCTTGGCATCAATGACAACCTCATGCCTTGACATCAATGACAACTTTATGGACTCAAAATGTCCAACATTCTTCTCTGCAGATTAGGGTGAATCTTAGTTTATAGTAGCTTACCATCTTTTTGGTTCTACACTTTTACTTCTATTTCATTGTGCTTTTCTAACCCTAGATTTTTCATTTTATTTTTTTATTTTTTTAAGTTTCTTCAAATAAGCAAAGCCCTAAAAATGTTTCACATGCTTTTCGACATTTTACACTAGAAATTAATATTAGGGTTTTAATTAATCAAATTTTCCAAATAATCATTTTTACTAAGGTTAAAACATTAATTTATTTGGATAAATTTAATTAAGACATTTTCTAAGGTTTTAAATTCAAATTTGTTGCACTCCATAGGTTTTATTATTTCAAAATTTGATTAACAATCTAAGATAAAATTTGGCTTAACAATCGAAGATAAAATTGGATTAACAATCTAAGATAAAATTTGGTTAACAAAAAGATAAAATTTGGTTAACAAACAAAGATAAAATTTGGTTAACAAATGAAGATAAAATTTGGTTAACAATCAAAGATAAAATTTGATTAACAATCAAAGATAAAATTTGATTAACAATTTGAGATAAAATCAATTAAAATAAAATTTTCAAAGGTTAAAATCAAATATTTATCAAATTTTGAAGGTTGTTAGTTGATCAATAGCTTCACATTTTTACAAATTTCATGAACAACAAGTATTTTTAACAGGCTTGAAACATTGCAAATCACACATTAAACCACAGGCCCCTTGTTAACAGTTTCTTGCACCTCTGAGGTATTCAACACCATTTGCACATTTTATTTTATAGCATACAAACACATATTTTTAAGCAATTAGGCAAACAAAACCTTGGAGATTTTTTTTAAATTTCTTTGCAAGAGAGGGTTTTATTAACAATACCCTGATTATGAGTATAGTTTTACAATTGGGCAAAATTATCACTCAAAAGAATTGGCGCTAGAAGGAGGGCCTAATTGAAGGTATTGGCTTTGACTAACGAATTTTTTGTTGAAATTTGTTCACATTTATTGATTGGAAATAATTTTTTTTTGGTAAGTAGTAGTTTGATTATCAGGGTTTTAACTGGGTCCCAGTCCCAGATATACAAAAACCCTTGCCAGGGTGGTGGATATTGATATTGCAGAAACCTTGTAACGGTAAATAGAAGCCAAAGGCCTAGCAGAATCCCTCTCAGGGGATAAGCATGACAACAGTCCCACGCAGGGGATTAAGACCTTAACATCTACGACCGAATAGCCCACGCAGGGGCATTCCTTTCTAGCATAAAACCCTACCCAAAAATGGTGACAGAGCCCCAAGGGCTTTCCAAAAAACAAAAACTTGAAGTAATAAAAAAGGACCAACATAACAAAAACAAGCCAGGGAAACCGAAAGGGAATCCCTAAGGGTCGACCTCCGTGGGGTTCTCCTTCGCGTCCGCAGTGAGCTCCTCCAAGAAGCGCTTCATAGCCTCGGTGGTACTTTCGAACGCAGAAATGAAACATTTAATAAACATTCTTGTCATGCGCTTTGATGTTTCAGGGGCGGGGTCCGAGTCCCCGCTGTTATCATCAGGGACATTAACAGGGGAGTTCTGGCTTGACTCCGTTTTGATCTTCTTGGTCCTCGATGATCTGCGGATCACAGGAACATCCTCAATTATGGTTCTGCGCTTTCCCAACGCCGCCTTCTTGGAGGATGGGGTGGGCTTAGAAGGGGTAGACTGCTTGGGGGGGGTCTTCTTGGATTCAGGGGTTTGATACTCGGGATCCGTCTCACTGACCAAGGGCTCACTGGAAAATGAGTGAGTTGGCGAAGACGCAGGGGGGAACGGGAGGGCTGGATTGGAGGGGAGTGGCTGCCAAGGGAGGATTGGTGGCAACATGGCGGAAGAGAACAACGAAAAGGCCCTGGTGGGTGGGAGGGGAGTGTTTCTTACGAGCGACAAAAATCGATAAGCGGACGGAGCGATGGAGGAAAGCGGGAATGTTCATGGGCTTGTAACCGTGGAAGTGGTTGACAAGAGCCAAATGGAAGCTGGACATCGGCTTAGCGGGATCGTCAGAGGCCAAATACTGGATCAGGGGAATAGCGACAGCGGACCAAGGGGAGGGAAGGGAGGTGCGTTCAAGAGAAACACCTATCCATTTGAACTCTTGGTAGTTGGGGAACCCCTCCAGCTCGGGCTCCCAACTGTGCTTGTCATGGTGGACGCGGTGACCAGACAGGGGAAGGCCAGACACCTCAGCCATCAACTCGGGGGTAACCTTGAAATGAACACTACGGATTACGACAAAGCCATTCTTCCACGTCTGGATGAAGTCAGCAGAAATATCAGCTTCGGGGCCCTAGAATTTACTCAGGAAGGGCTTCAGATTAAAGGTGTCGATAAAGGGTTTCGCTAGAGGGTCAAGCTTGAGGGAGCTAGGTTCGATGTATGCCATAGTGCCAGGAGGAAAGGACAAGGGAAGAGATAGCGACCAGGGCAAAGGGTGATGAACGATAAAAGGAAGGACAAGGGGACTGTTTAAAAAGGCCAGCAAGGGACGATTAAGCATGCCGATCCGATCGAGGAGGGGACAGGTGGACAAAGGCCAGGTAGGGTGGGGATTGGTGATAGTTCTTGGGCCTGAGTCGATACAGGGAAACGGGGATATCCAGAGCCACTTGGATTCGGTGAGGATGGGCAGGGAAGCGGATTGGACAGGGGCACCGAGGGTGGCATTGGGGCATCACAAACCATATTGGGGAGCGTAATTGAGGAGACCAATCATCCACATGGGAAATTGATGACTGGCGATGCCAGCAAGGATGCCAATCGTGAGCCAATGGTGAAGGAGGAGCTTGCTGGAGAAGATACTCCTAGGAACAACTGCAAACCTGGAAAAGAAACACATTGGTTAGCGAGGAGGGGGTGACACGAACCTGCCTTGCCTGTCAGCATCTGCTACATGGGAGACACCCGACGGATTAGAATTGTGCCACACCATCAACAGAGATTGAATAAGACCCATGTTGGCAAGCTGGTCAGCGAGTTTGTTTGCTTCATGAAATACGTGGAAAACTACCACCTGGCATTGCTGACCAATGATAACTTTGCTTTCCCGGATCAGCGAGCTAATGTTCCAAGGGGGATTTTTATCAGTTTTGATGTAATGGATGATGTTCAGAGAATCCCCCTCGATGTGAAGATGGATACGAGAGTCTTTGATCAGGTTCAAACTATGCCAGAGAGCCCAAGCTTCAGCAAAATTATTTGTCTGGTGATCGAGGTTCTCAGCAAAGGTGAGAATGATCATCCCTTTGTGGTCTCGGATGACCCCACCAGCTCCTGACAGTCCCGGGTTCCCTTTGGATGCCCCATCAAAATTTAGCTTTAAAAAACCTACGGGAGGGGGATTCCAAAGGGCCAACCGTCTGGGATGGGGAATGGGGTGAGGGCGGTCGGGGATAGGGATGTTGAGGGATTGGAAAATCTCCCCTTCAACCTTGCCAATCGGGGACTTAGACCAAGGGAGTAATTGGAGGTTTTCAGAGGCATAGGCGATGGCTTTGGTGGTCGTAGATATGGCATCGTTAGAAAGGGTGGAAAACACTCTGCGATTGCGCTCTAGCCAAATCTACCAAATAAGGTGGTGGAGGCAGATCCTCCAAAGAAAGGCAGCATTGGGATTCTAAAAAGGGGTAGGCCATTGGATAAAGAGATCCCGGAGAGTGCGGGGTTGGGCCCACTGGATTTGGAATAGGGATAGCAAGTGGTTAAAACTCCCTTGGGTGAACTCACAATGTAAAAAGAGGTGGTTGACCGATTCCCCATTAGACAGGCAAAGATGACATCTATTAGGGATAGGGATGCCTCTTTTCATCAGGTTGTCAGTGGTGAGCACTTTGTTTTGAACAGCAGTCCAGGAGAAAAACCCAACCTTAGGGACTAGGCGCTTGATCCAAACCGACCCAAACGGGAAGGCAGAAACTTGGTGGTTCAACAGGAGAGAATGAGCCGACTTGACTGAGAAAACCCCGTTGTCTGTCCCTGACCAAACCGAAGAATCTGGAGTGGTTGCAGTAGGAATAATGGTGGTTCTGAGAAGCCGGGACAAGGAAGCGCCCGCTTGGGTTATCTGGGCACTAGCACTGCCAATGGGGATTTGCTTCCATTCCCGCTGATCATTGAAATAATCCCTGACTCTGCTGCCCCATCTACGCTCAAGAAAGGATTTGAGAGCAGACATACCTGGGATAACTGCGAGGGGCTGGTCGTTCAACCAAACGTCATCCCAAAACTTGATCTCGGAGCCACTGCCAAGTTGCCAACGGGATCCTTTAGTGATAAGAGGTCTGGATTGACTTACCGCCTTCCAGAAAGCAGATCCAGAGGAAGGGAGGTATTCATTCATGAAGGACGATCGAGGGAAGTATTTGCTCTTGAAAATCACCACCCATTCTGATTTGACATTGGTGTAGAGTTTCCACGCCTGCTTGGTGAGGAGGGCAAGGTTCATATTGGAAGACCTTCTCAAACCCAAGCCCCCTTGGGATTTAGGTTGACAAACTCTGTCCCAGTTAACAAGGTGGATTCTACTTTTTTCTTCAGGACCTGACCACAGGAAATTTTTTTGGATTTGCTCAATCTTGGCATGAACAGACACTGGGGCTCTGAAGATAGACATGAAGTAGACTGGAATGCTTTGGAGGACCGCCATAGTGAGGGTAGCCTTAGCTGCCTGGGATAGGAGGGCACCCTTCCAGCCTGCAAGTTTGCATTTGAACCTTTCGATGACATTATCCCACATGGACTCTTTCGGGCTCTTGATGAAAAGAGGAAGGCCTAGGTAAGAGGTGGGTAAGCTCGAGATTCTGCACTGTAGGATACGGGCGATCTTGCACTGTCTGCTATCCGGAGTGTTGAGGAAGAAACACTCACTTTTGGTGTAATTGATTTCTTGGCCTGCTGCTCTGGCATAGGTGTCAAGGATAGATTTGATGGACTTAGCTTGGATGACTGATGCTGAAGAAGCGGTAATGGTATCATCAACGAACTGCTGGTGAGAAAGGGGGGGCATGGTGGATGAAGCTTTGATCCCTTTCACATGCCCAGAAGCACAGGCAGACTTGAAAGCTCTTCCCAGGGATTCTGCCAGGATGATGAAGAGGAAAGGGGATAGGGGGTCACCCTGCCTTATGCCTTTATGAGTCGGGAAATAACCTGCAGCTGAACCATTAACGAGCACAGAGAACCATGGCATCGAGATACAACCTTTGATGAGCTTGATCCATTCTCTATGAAACCCAAACTTGGCAAGGACTTTTAGAAGGAAATCCCTATTGACTCTATCAAAAGCTTTGCTGATATCCAACTTAAGAAACATGGCTGCCTTGCGGTTGTAGTGAGTAGAATGGAGAGTTTCATGAAGGGATATGATGTTGTCTATGATAGATCTACCTTCCACGGAGCTGCCTTGACAAGGATCGATGATAGCAGGGAGAATCTTCTTTAGCCTCAGGGCTAGGGATTTGGTTAAGATCTTGTAGATAATGTTACAGAGACTAATAGGCCTGAAATCCACCATAGTCTTGTAGGGGTGGGTTTTGGGGATCAGAGCAATGAAAGTTGAGTTAGTCCCTTTTGGAATGGACTTAGTCGATTGGAGCTCGATGATGGCTTTGCAAATGTCTTCCTTCATAATGTCCCAAAAGGTTTGAAAAAACTGAGGGGGAAAGCCATCTGGACCAGGGGCCTTGTCAGCTTGCATGGAGAAGAGAGCAGTCTCGATCTCTTTCGGAGAGAGGGTCTGAATCAGGGTAGCATTCATCTCTGGAGTAACCATGGGGGGAATGTTCTAAAGAAGGGATTCCTGGGCTGCCAAGTGGGAGGGAGAGGGATTTCCCATCATATTACTGAAGTAAGCAGACGCTTCTGATCTGATCTCAAAAATGTCTTGGGAAATAGAGCCATCAGATAAGGTGAGTTCTCTAATTTTGCTGGAGCTACGGTTTCGCATCATGGAAGCATGAAAAAATTTGGTATTGGCATCCCCATATTTGAGCCAGAGGGCTCAAGATTTTTGCCGCCAGAAGGTTTCTTCTCTAGCCAATATGTTGTGATACTCAGACAACAGCTGACTCTCCTCATTCCTCAGCTGAGGAGTCCATTGGTCATGATGGATTTGCTCCTCCAAAGTCTTAAGTTTATCAATAATGAGCTGCTTGTTCTCAAAGATGTTTCCAAAAACTTCCCTGTTCCAAATTTTGATGTTTTCTTTCACTGATTTGAGTTTACGAGAAACTCGGTCAATGGCAGATCCTGAACATGGAAGATTCCACCACTCAAAAATTCGTTGTTTGAGGTCTGGGTGGTGAATCCACATGTTTTCAAACCTGAAAGGGGTTTTGAAGGATGGGGCCTTGTTGGATTCTAGGAGGAGGGGTGAATGGTCAGACCCAATTCTGGGGAGGGATGTGAGGAGAGTATCACCAAAGAGAGGGATTGCTTGCTGAGATAAGAAAAATCGGTCCAGCTTGACTTGAATGTGATCTTGCCCTGCTCTTTTGTTGCTCCAAGTAAAATGGTAGCCTCTGATCTGAATGTCCATAAGCTCATTACTCGACACAAAATCCTGGAAATCAGTTATGCTTTTGGAGGGAGTGGATAAGCCACCTCGTTTGTCGAAAGCAAATAGAGGAGAGTTAAAATCCCCAGCTAACATCCATGGGAGGGCAGAAAAAGTAGTCTTGAGAAGGGACAAGGAAACCCACAACTGGCGCCTTTCCAGGGGATTGTTGGGGGCATAGATATTGGAGAGGACCCATGTGAACTGGTTGGTCTTGCAATGGAAAACCATGTTAAGGGTTCTGTTGGTGAAGGATACCACCCTTCCCTCAACTTGGAGAGGATCCCAAAGGCAAAGAAGGCCCCCAGCCGATCCCTCTATGGGGGAGGAAGCCCACTGGCAGTCTTTCCAGACTGATTTGATGATGTTCGGGGTTCTCGCTGCATCAGCTTTGGTTTCTTGTAACATGATGATGGTGGGTTTGGAATCCTTTCTGATGGTTCTGACCAGTCTCTGCTTGCCTGAGCTGTTAAGCCCTCTGATGTTCCAAGAGAGGATCTTCATTTGGATACTTTGGAAGGTTTCTTACCGCCCTTGGTGGGTACGGGAGGGGGTTTGGGATTCTTGGGATCGTCCAAGGGCTGGCCGAATAGATCAGGGAAGAGGGTTGTTTGAACCCCATTTGCGACTTGATTCTCAGTGTCTTTCTTAAGCTGGTCGGACATAGACGGTCTGCCTCTCTTTTTGTCACCTCCTGTATCCACTGGCCCTTTCTTACTTCTGGTGATGATGGAGCTAGAATTCGAGCGGTTGTATAAAGGGCTGGACGCCTCCTCAAGGGAGTCAAAAACTGACTTGGTTGGAGATAGAGGTTCGGCTAAAGAAGTGGTGGGAAAGCCCTCCTCGAGGGGAAGGGGGGAAAGGGATTTAGGAGAGGTGGGAGAGAGCGGAGAGGTGGGAGGGGTTGGGGAGAGTGGTGCGGTCGGAGAGGGGCCGGGTAGGGAAAGGGAGGGGAGGGGAGGGAGTGGAGGCAAGGGGGAAGGAGAAGGGGGGGAAATGGACTCGGGAAAGAGGACATCATCATCAACACCAGAGAGAGGACCAAACTTGTTGGGAAAGGCAAAAAGTGAACATACCTGGTTGGAACTTGACGGAGCTTGGTGGGGGAAGGATTTGTGGAAGGGGACTTGTTTCCCTTTGTCAGTTTTCCCTCGAAAAGGGCCACCAGTAGCCTTGGGTCTCGGGTGGGTGACCGAACGCTGAGCAAGGGAGAGCTGGGGTCGAGGAACCTCTTTGGCAGCTTTCAACGAAGGGCATTGGGATCTGAGGTGTCCCTGAGCCTGGCATTCGATGCAGAAGGCCGGTTTATTCTCATACTCAATAGCTTGGCACCACTGGAAGTCCCCATAGATGAGATTGATGCGAGTGGGAAGCTGGGACGCCAGGTTCGTAGACACGCAGATTCTGGCAAAGGCCATTCTGGATCGGGCTTTTGTTGTCGGGTCAAAGGCAACCAGGTCTCCGATGTATCCTCCGATCCCCCGAAGGATGTCTTCATGAAAAAATTGGATTGGCAGGTCCGAAAGATGAACCCAAATGGGGGTGACATTGATGTCCTGAGTTTGGGGGTTGAAACCCTATTCCCATTTCTTAAGGAATAGACTTTTCCTGCCAAAGAACCATGGTCCTCCGATGAGGATTCTTGCATAATCATTCTGGTTGTTCAACTGAATTAGAAAGAAACCCCTGGAAAGTGCAACTAGCTGAAAACTTCCCTCTGTTCACCATTTGAAACTGGCCCATCTTCTGATAGACTCCATGTTAGGTCGGCCTCCAACGAATTTCCCAACCAGGGATAGGGATTCGAGGGAAAGTTTTGGAGCCATGCGAGAAATTGGGATAACCATATTTTCCCCGGAGGTGACCAGGGGGGAAGGGAAACCACTTCAGATGGTTTGGGAGAAGGGGATCCCGATACCATCATGCTGAATGATAGACCGACCGAGGGAGGGGATTTGGAAGGGGGAAATGGGGGAATGAAACCTTCCACCCAAGGTCTCTGCGTCCCACCCGGATCCGGATCGGGGGCATCGGGATCATCCATGAGA
Organism: Wollemia nobilis; assembly: GCA_028583015.1. Taxonomy (NCBI): domain Eukaryota; kingdom Viridiplantae; phylum Streptophyta; class Pinopsida; order Araucariales; family Araucariaceae; genus Wollemia; species Wollemia nobilis. Next base: position 1,320,055 of record JAQPPZ010005291.1, on the reverse strand, counting down.
TCGACAGGGATCTCGCCTGGTTCCAAATCCCCGGGGAGGGTTTGGGAAACCCTGCCAGGGAAAGCCAGGGCAGCTGCGGTCGAAGTTGACGCTGATGCTGTGGGAACCATTACAGAGGGAGCCATTTCCGTCGACATTTTTTTAGGAGCCACCTATTTATTGGAAATAATTGATGATGCATTGATGCTAATATTTTACAAATTGAGAATATTCCTTATGGTTATGGTCTAATTGATGTATTTTTTATGAAAATGAGTATTTATTAGTTAAACATTTGAATATTGGAAGTCTTTCATTTCAAGATATCTAAGCAATTGTTGTCTTCATTGTTAATGCTGGAACCAAAAGTCATAATCACAAGATCTAAGGCTTCGAAAGATACTATTTTTCATAGAATTTCTCCTATAAAGAGGATAAAAAGTTCCAAGAGTTAGTTGATTATTATTCCACCCAGTAGCAATTCATCGCTACCCATCATCCCATTTTTTCCTCCACTTGTAATTCTTATGGTAGGAGTTGCAAGGGTTACAACTTGGTTAGATGCTCATAGCAATCCTTTAAACATTGTTGGAGTAGCCCATGACATTCCCAAAAAAATAGAAAGGTATTTACCTAAATATAAACATGATGGAATTATAATTACTGAAGAACATATTCAAGCTTACAAGGATGCCTTGATTAGATTGCAAGTCCAACATGAGGATGTTGCTTGTAGAATGTTTCTACTTACTCTTGATGAAATGACATATGATTGGTACATTAGTTTGCCTACCAATTCCATTATGTCTTGGGCTCAGTTGGAAACTACTTTCGTGAATCAATTTAGGCTACCCATAGATCCATCTATAATCTATCATTAGTTTGCATCAGCCAAGAGAGAGCCTAATGAACCTTTGAGATTGTTCAATACTCATTTTCATAAGTTGTATAGTAGGTTAATTGCTCCTTATACTCTTCAAGTAGATGCTTCCATACATATGTACTTTAGGATATTGTACCCTTTAACATCTATGTTTGGAAGGAGAACTCCTTAAATCACTACACTACCATGGCATACAATGAGGCTTTGACTGTAGAACAATAGTTTATACCACAAGGTTTTGGGATAGGAAAGTTGCCTTCCATAGGATAGCCAGGTACTTATAATACAGTACCTATGATAAATCAAACTTTATCTCAATAAATACCTATGTTGAATGCCATGCCATTCAATAACCTCAATTTTCCATACAATCCACCCATAATACCCACTTATCCTACCACTCTGCTATATTTAGAAAATCAATTCACCACTCATAAAATAGCTGAAACAAATGCTCAAAAAATGCCTACATTATTTAATACAATGCCCACTCCAAATGCAACAATATTTCATCAAAATAACATGGAATTTTTTAGGTTATCCAAAATTAATATTTGCCAAATTTTCTAAATCCCACTGTCACTACAAGTAACACAAGCAATAAAACTACTTAAGGACAAAATAATGAACCTAATTCTCAGGTAAACGACCTACAATAGGGTGTCCAAAAACTTAGTAGTGACATGGTTCAAATGCAGAAAAATTTACCTCAAAAATCTCATCAAAATAGAAATTTTTAATTTTTAGAGAAAAGAATGGAATACTCATCCGAACAATGGAGTACCTAGTCCCATTGTTAATCATAACAATACTACCACTAGTTCCAATCAAACCAACACTATTATTAATATTTTAGAGTTGGCTTTAAACAATTGGTGTAGGGTGCATTCCACAACACAAAATAGTGAGAATGAGTGTCTTGAATTCAAAACAAATCTAGATATTCTACAAAAGGATATGGATAACATAAAATTTGTGTCAGATGAATATTCTTCCCAACATGCTAGTACTAGAAAAGGGAAAGAATCAGTGCTGGTATTTGAAACATATGAATCAATTGAAGAAGATGAAGAAGGGTATGATGGGTCTATAAAAGAGGAAGTTCAAGCCTTCAGATTATTTAAAACTATGAATCATAATTACAATATTAGAAGTAATACTAAATCTCCTTTTACTTCTTCTACTCCTCCAAATGACACCATCATTCCTCCCGACACATGGGCTAGTAACAATCCCATGCCTCCATATAAGGTTGATTTGTCTCAACCACCGATATCATTTGGAGCAACACAGATCCTAGCGCATATGTGTGAATGACATATTTGGCAAGCAACTATGTAAGGGTTTCATCTGGGTTGAGTGCAAGCAGCTTTAGAGGTTGGTTTTTAGGGCCTTCGGGCCCTAGCGGACAATATTTTTGTGGTTTATACTCAATATTTTAGCAAAAAATGTTGCAGGGGATACAAGATGGGTTATAAATTTGTATTTCAACAGATCATACTGTGAACTTGAGTGACAACGGCTTCCAATTTGTTGCACAAAAGAAAAGTGAAAACCATACCTTTCCACGATGTCTAGGGCAAGGATTAAAGAGATCACGAAACAAGTTTCAAGCAGTTGATCAAAAAATGGCTCATATCTCAAGTGAATCTGGTGCTAAGGTGCACCCACAAAATAATTCTACTATGAAAACCCCTATCAAGGGTAAGAATTTTGAAGACTCAATCCCAAAAATGAATTTTAGGGATGCCCTTCGTGGTGGATAGCCTCAGCCCAATGCTAATATCAATATTAGGGCTTCCCATAAACCTCTAAGAATGCCTAAGATTGATCCCATGAAAATAGAATCAGGATGTCTTAAAGCAGCTGATGGAACTCCTATTGTTAAGCTTGATATGGGTAACATTCAGTTCGGCATTGAAGATTTGGAAAAAATAGGACTAATTTGTCGGTTCGTGGGTTTTCGTTCGAGTCTATCTGCTTTCAAAGTCTGGGCTACAAAAAGATGGAAAACTAAAGGCGAGTTACAAATCTCTATTTATCCAAATGGTTATTTTCTTGTTTTCTTTGCTAATAATGAAGATAGGGAGAAAAATTTTCAAGGGGTCCTTGGTTTTTTGGAAGGGCAGGGCTTTTCATGAAGCCTTGACATACTAAATTTAAAGCCGAAGAAGAGATGCCTTCTATAGCTCCCGTGTGGGTTAGATTCTTTGGCATCCCTATTGAATTTTGGAATCCTACTATTTTTTCTTCAATTGGAAACTATTAGGAACTTTTATGATGACTGTTGATTGTACTCAAAATTTTGAACATATTATTTATGCTCAAATTTGTGTTTTAATGGATTTTGACAAACCCCTACCTAAAAATATCACATTAAAATTTGGGGAAGACACTTGGGAGAAAGTAGTGGACTATGAGAACATTCCTTTTTTTTGTAGAATTTGCCATGAATATGGTCATTTGGCCAGTGCTTGCCCAAATAAAATTCCCGATCAAAAGAAAGAAGATATAAACTCAACAGGTTTCCAAATACCTAAGAAGAAGAACACTCAAAAAAACTAGTTATGAAGGATCAATCAAAGTCATCTGCTAATATGTTTGAAATCCTTTCCACAAATGATGTCCCAAGTGAGGAAGAGGAAATAATGGAAACTAAAATCTTAGAAACACAATTTAAATATGAAGGGAAGAACTCAGAGACAAACCAACAAATCAAAGGTTTTCAACAAAAAAAAAAGGAGAAAATTTACACAAGAAAAACAATATTTCAAATGTCAAAAATTCAAATAATGCAGGTCCCAATATAGACTCCGTTGAACCATCTAGTAAAATTTTGGATGTGTACGAGCATTATTCAAGGCTAGAAGTCATCTTAGATTCAATTGGAATAAGTCAAGAAACAGGGAAAAAAAAATTGAAGATGGATTCTAATAAAAAAGTAGGTCGCAAGACCAATCAATATCATATGGTAAAAGAAGGTGAAAAGCTTGTAGAGGGAGGTAAGATTAATGCCCTTCCCAAATTTTTTAGCCCTTGTATTAATGAAGATCATCACTTGGAATATTAGAGGACTCAAAGGGAGTCTTTCAAAACAAAATGGAATTAGAAGAATGATTCAGGTAAATCATCCACATCTTGTTTTCCTTCAAGATACAAAGATGTCAATGGAGGATATGGACTTAATTGCCAGTAAAATTTGGCCAGCTGGAAAAGTGGTTTCCCTCAGTTCCCAAGGGACTTCGGGTGGCATTGCTTGTCTTTGGGATCCAAAAGAGGTAGTTATTCACCATATGGTTGGCAGTTGGGGTTTGTTGGCTATAACTATTAAAAGTATACATTCCAACCAGATTATGCTCTGCATTACTATTTATGCTTCGACTTCTTTGGAGGAAAAAAGAAGACAGTGGAAGGATATTACTTATATTATCTCTCATTTTCCTAAAGCTTGGATCTTGATATGAGGATATTTCAATACCATCCTCTCTCTGGATGAGAAAAGGGGGGGAAATAGAAATTTGGACAAAAGCACTGACCTCATGAGCGAATATATTGCAAACCTCCATCTTTTGGATATCCAACCAAATAATGGCCTTATGACTTGGTCTAACATAAGGCAAGGCTTAGCTTGTATAATGGAGAGATTGGATAGGCTTTTGCTCTCTAAAAATTTCTTAATCCATGGTCACATTCCTAAAGTGAAGACTCTTAATAATGCTGGTTCGGATCATTGGCCAGTCATGGTGGAAATGTGGAAAACCAATGTGAGTTTCTCTCCTTTTCATTTTCAATTAATGTGGCTTAGAGACATTTTCTTTAGACCTCATGTGCAACAATGGTGGAATGAAGGTAAACCTAGGCATGGGACTAAGATGTTCTGTTTTGCCAAAATATTGCAATACATTAAATCCAAAATCAAGACTTGGAACTGGAAAGAGTTTGGGGATGTTCATAAAAAAAAACATGAAGTTATTTCTCATCTTGAAAATTTGAATAAGAAAATCCGTTTAGATGGCCTCACAGAGAAGAGAAGTGCAGATGAAATTAAAATCGCAACTCAGTTAGAGTAATGGGAAAAAAGAGAAGAAATATTATGGAAGCAAAAATCTAGAATTCAATGGCTCAAAGAAGGAGATCGAAAAACAAATTTCTTCCACAAATATCTTCTAGCTTGAAGATCTCACAACTTTATTTCTTCCTTAAAATCAGATTCTGGAGATGTTGTTTATACTTGGGATGGCATGAAATCTATTGTTGTTGATTACTTTTCCAATATTTTAGCTGCTACTCCCCTTGAATCAGCTTCACAATATAATGTTCTTCAAGCAATCCCTTCTCTTATCACTTCTGAGGAGAACTCTATTTTGAATGCTCTTGTTATTATCAATGAGCTTCAACAAGTAGTTTTTAAAATGCAAAAGGGAAAACCCCAGGTCCTGATGGTTTTCCTATTGAGTTCTACCAAGAGTTCTGGGATATCCTTCATGTTGATTTATTAGAGGTGGTGGAAGAATCCAGGAAAGCCAAATAAATTTTGAATGTTATCAATAAAACTTATATTACTCTTGTTCCAAAAGCTCAAGAGGTTGATCATATCTCAGCTTTTAGACCTATTGCTTTATGTAATGTTCTTCTCAAAATCATTACTAAAATCATGGCAGAAAGGTTGAAGTCTCTTTTGCATAATATTATTTCTCTAGAGCAAGGGGGTTATATGGAAGGAAATCAAATAGTATATGAGATATTTCTTGCTCAGGAAGCCATCCATTCCATGGATATGCAAAATTCTCCTTCCATGTTCATTCGGTTAGACTTATCCAAAGCTTATGACAGAGTGGATTGGCACTTCCTTATCAAAGTTTTGAGGCAATTTGGTTTCTCTAAGGATTGGATGTATTGGATTATGGGATGTATCTCTTTAATTTCATTCTTAGTTCTTATCAATGGCAAGCCTTCTCAGTCTTTCCTAGCTTTTAGAGGCATTAGGCAAGGTGACCCGCTATCCCCTTATTTATTCATCATTCTTGTTGAATGCTTGGGTAGGACTATAACCAAAAAGAGGGAAAACAAAACCCTTAAGGGAGTTACCATTGCTCATGGAGCTAGACCTATCTCTCATCTTAAATTTGTGGATGACTCTACCCTTTTAGGTAAAGCTACAGTTAAGGAAGCTTCTAATTTTAAGCAAATCATTAGCTATTTTTCTAAGGCTACTAGGCAGTTGATCAATGAAGACAAATCTAAAGTTATTTTCTTTCACTGCTCTGCTAGACAGGAATCCATGGTATTTGATAAACTAAGATATAACAAGACCTCTCTTCCAATCACTTATTTAGGTATTCCCATAAATATTCAAAGGCAGAAAAATAAATATTGGAATTGGTTGTTGGACAAAGTCAAGAAGAAAATTGGAAAGTGGACCAACAAGTGGTTTTCTTCTGGGGGTAGAATCACCTTGGTAAAATCAGTCCTTCAAGCTATTACTATTTATGTTTCTTCCATTTTGAATATCCCAAATATTGTTCTTCGAGAATTGGATCAAATCAGTCATCGTTTCCTTTGGAGTGGTACTAAGGAGAAAAAAATGGGCCTTGGTGAAATGGGATACTTTATATCTTCCTAAGAGTGAAGGGGGTTAGGATTACGATATTCAATTAATAACAACAAAGCTTTAGCTGCTAAATTATATTGGAGGATGTTGCATAACCCCAATGCTCTTTGGGCAAATAATCTTCGTGCTAAATATGCTGAGAACAAAAGTCCTAAAGACCTTGTTCGCTATCAAATTCCTACCAAAGGTTCTCCCATTTTAGCAGTTCTTAAGACTGGTGAGGATTTGATAAAGAAAAATTATTTTGGATCATTCATAATGGTCAACATGCAAATTTTTGGACAAATTCTTGGGATGGTCACAAGCCTTTAATAACTCAGTTTCCCGATTGGAGGCCTTGGATGGAGGAGCTTCATCGAGCTAATTGGATAAAGGTGGCTAATTACTGTCGGTACCATACTGGTAATTCAAAGGTTGGTAGATGATGAGGCCTAGATAAGCCTCATTTATAACATGTTTTAAATAGTTAAAACTGCCTAAAACTCTTGTGAATTATCTTATATGCTAGTTAAGTTGATTTAATATGTCGTGTATTAACTGTTTGCATGATTGAAGTGTTAAGGACATTATATTCTGATTTTTAACAGTTCTTGTATAGTTTTATGTTATCTTGTCATGCTTAGGTTGACAACAGCACTTCAGTAGTCTTATTTTGATGATCATTAAGCATTAGTTTCTCTAAATTTAGCAAATAGTACAAAGACTTATAACTGTGCAGCAGAAAACTGGTTTTTCCATATAAATTCCAACAAGCTGCCAATGAATGGCAAGGCATGGAATTCACATCCAAGGAAGAATGAAGACTATTGCAATATGATCCTGAGGGCTAATCCACCTAAGAAATGCAGCCAAAACCATTTGGAGTCAACACAGTTGGTCATTCTAAAGATCTTCGGAATGAACATAGTGTCTTCGGAATGAACACAGTGTCTTCGGAATGAACACATATCTTCGGAATGAGAAAACACAGTGTCTTCGAAATGAGCGGATCTTTGGAATGAAAATTGTAGTATCTTCAGAATGAGCAGATCTTCGGAATGATAATTGGAGTATCTTCAGAATGAGCGGATCTTTGGAATGAGAATTGCAGTATCTTTAGAATGAGCCACTTATCTTCGAAATGAAAATAGAATGTACTTTTTGACTTGTTTATTGACTTTTGGCAGTGGAAAAGGGGATAATAAGGTTGATAAAGTTAAGGGAAAATATCTCCCATCTAATTTTTCCGTCCTTGCCGTCCAAAGCCACCATTTATGGAAGAGATCAAATTGATCATCTTCTAGGATAAACCCAGGAAATTCTACAGGATATCAGGAACAACATATTTTCTGTTTGTAATTAGATTTTAGGCATCTATAAAATATAGCTCCCGTACAGGTTGAGCTATTAGATATTAGAAATATTAGATTAGATAGAGGAGATAGAAAATAAATAGGGAGATAATAGAATAGTAATTTCAGACCTGTAACAGATTTCAGCAGAATTGTAATTATGTTTCTGAAGCAATAAAATTGCAGTTTCATTCTATTTATTTTGTTATGTATGAGTGTGAGTAAGACTTGAAGAAGAATTCAAACCTTCTTCTGAGAAAGGAGGCTGGCCACTTCCCGAACTAGGAGAAGGACTGATAGACAGGTTTTATTCTAATTTTGCTGTAGCAAAATAAGTTGTGAACTTGTCATTTTCATTATTTTGCACAGCTAACATTCCTAGTTGTTTAATTCTTGTTTATAATGTTTTTGTGATATGATTATTGGTAGATCTAGTTATTCTTTTCATTCCCAACAACTTTCCAATTCACTACAAATTTCCATTTCCAGCAATTTACAAGTTTTCTGTAATTTTCGTGCATTTTTTTTGTTGTTGTCAAAACCCTGCATAGAAGATTGACGACCTTCTGTTACAGAGCATTGAAA